>OX595833.1:7426200-8808693 GCA_951392215.1 Epirrita christyi
ATCAATAAATAAATCAGTTTTACCCAACCTCAACATATACTAAACGAAATAATTGAGTGAGATAACGCATCATAAAGTAATTATGATTCGTCGATAGTGGGCCCCCAGATTGTGTAACTAGCCTATTGCTCATACCAGCAGCATCCTTGTTCTTTCTTGGAAACGCTTGAATAATGTAAAATCCATTGGCTAAGGGCACGTGCCCGTTAATTGAGTTAATTATACCCTGTAACAAGAAATGGACGGAGCAAGTTGTTCTACAAAAAGAAGTGGTTTATTAATAATTAATAATTAAAATAGGTTGATAGATACTTACCTCAAATAGCCAAGTCTAGGCTGTATTCACTATTATGACTTGTATAGAGGCACTTGTAAAGTCTGATCATTGAGTGTTCACCGCGATTAAATCATTTTCTATTTTTTAATACACAAAATCGAATATCCCTCACAAGAAAACCATAAAATTATTTGTGAAATCTTATCAAAGTCTCTTCATTTATTTTATAACATAGAACTGATTTAATTTTCTCTTGTACTCCAGTTGGTACCATTTGTTGGCGCGTGTTCATTGCGGAGTTTACGGTGCACGGACACGCAGTTCCGATGCAAGTCAGGTGCACAATGGCGATTTTCCGTATATATATAAACGTTATCTGTGATGGCGATGCACTAGTTTCCAACTTCAAACTTTCTGAGCTGACTCCAACCATTAATTTGCGGACCGGTGCTGCCACCTGTGTATTAAACTCATCCTATTTTAAGCTACAAGCTTTACTGTGTAGTTCAAATATAAATTACAACCCAAAGGAAAAGAGTTTAATTCGAACATTCAACAGGTGGCGCTTTCCTATTTAAAGCAACCACAGCACCAGTACGTTTAGAGTTATTTAGTGTAAGTAAAATATTATTATTGAGTATGTAGACATTTTCAAAACTTTCTAAATAAATGATCTGCACTGGCAATAATAGAAAAAAACGCGAAATGGTCTCATTCTAATGCTAGGTAATTATAATGTATTTTTCGCGTACTTTAAATTAATCTTTATATTCCAACTTATATCATTGATAATATGTTTAATTAAAGGAGTTACATTAGAAGGCCAAATAAAACACATTAGTCAGTCCAAGTAATACAGAGTTTAATGCTTTACATTAATGGAAAAATAAATAATATTTATTTCTCATTTTGAGTCACAGCTATATCAGCTTTGTTGAACATTTTTGTTCAATATAATTTGTTTTGCTGATTAACTATTTACAATAATAGGATACATGATCACTAAATTTTATAGGCGTCTATTACACAGTCTATCGATAACAGATATAACAGGGTAGGTATAAGAAAGCTTGTATGTACCTATTCACTACATTGATTTGAATGGTAAAAGTTGATGCACAGCCTAATTTATATTAAGAAGCCTTAGAAGTGATCCAAGTACTTATATACAATTAGAAATATGTACATGTAAAAAGTAAAGTAGTTTTTTTTACTGAATTTGTTAATTGGATAAAAAGTCACAACATCACCAAGCCATGGCTACATTACCTATTATAGTTAACAATAATTACCTTCATAATAAAGTAATGCCCATTTTACCCAACCATACTTAATTAGCTTAGGGGAAACTTACGCGTATCAAAGTGAAAGTTTTCTATCTAATTTGTCATGTCACTGGATTTCTCTTGGTTTCTATGAAAAACCATCACAAGTTATAATTATATTGTTATAATGGTTGCATGAACGACAACTTAAACTGGGAATCTGTTGTTAAAATCAGAATAAGAAATATGCCTCAAAACACACAATCTGTACAGAACTACGCTATAATAATGATTGAATTAATAAATATGCATTACTTTAATGATAATCCAGTACACCTCGTTAGATTAAATAGTAAACATTACATGTGTCTTAAGAAGATAGCTTACCTAAGATCCTAAGTTTGTTAGTATGATCTAAACTTAGGAAAAGTTTACGAAGAAGTTTGTATTCATATTTTCGTTTAGGTTTGTTTGTTCATAACAAAAGGTGATTTCTGTAATGAACAAATTGAACAATGGTAACATCAATTTTATATCTTTTTCCTTACTTATCACATGCAGTAACAAGCCACGATGCCTGCATTTTATCGCTATAAAACCTTAAACGCAATTTTATTGAAATAATACTAATTATTTTATAATAACAATTTGGTAAGTAAATGATATCTATAATGTTAAATAGTATAATATGTCTTCACTCGCTTTATAGAAGAAGATAATATTTTCTTTATCAAAGTCAAAGTAGTTTTAACAAAGTTGTTTTAATTACGTAGTAGAATATTTTGTAATGTTCGCTTTATTTTCAGCAATTATGAAATACCTTACCTTTTAGAACCACACAATTTTATATAATTGATTACCAGCGGTGAAAAATTTGTAGTTCAATATAATATAATTATTTCAGCAGGCTGACGTCTGCTGCTGTGCATAGGCCTACTTCAAAGAATGTATAATAATGAATGGGTTTGATCTGCCTCCATCTACCAACTTCCCACAACCTGTCTATATCATTTAATACTGCCAAACTATAAATCTAGTTGATTTTATATAAGAAGAATATTACCAAAATATTTTTTAAAAATACCTACTTTATCTCACTTTCTAAAGCTTTTACTTCAATTTTATTAACTAGAGTTTAAGCTGAAAATTCCCATTTGGCGATTTTAGTGATAGAAAACTCCATAGGGCTTTTGTTATTCTGCAAGGTTTAGGTTGTTATTTTTAGTCATGAAGTGTTGCTGTACAAAAATCACGCAATCTAAGCTTAGTAATCAAATGATGAAGACGTATTTAGTACATACATTCTTACATAAATAGGCGTTTCGCAACTAAAGAGCTACTTACAACGATTTTAAATTATAATTTCGTTATCATACAGCCAATTAGTAACTATTAGTATAATAATACATTTAAAATTATTACATAATATCAATCGAAAAATGGCAATTTTAAGCTCCTAATGCTATTTGGGATAAAACTGGATGAAAACGGTGCAATATTACATATTGTTTCGAGTATTTTATCGGAATGTTTCGTATTGGAACAACCTCAATGCCAGTGATAATATTAAAGCTTATGTTTCATCAAGACATCTTATATGAAAAGTGTCTACATATAAGTTTACTTGAAGTTTATATATAAAACTATTATTGCTTGGTTTACTCTATGTAAATATCTTCGATAGGGTATGCTGTTTCTATAAACTTCTGGTAGAACCGTTGAAATGCCCTCCTGGAACAGAAAACATAAAATGTATACTATTTATGTGTCTGTAGTATTTCTACTCGGTGTGCATTTTTATTACAGACAGGATATTTTATGTAGATATTTATAGTTGTGTTTATATATCAGTTCAATGTGGACACAAAGAGGCAGAGTCAGTAGTCCGCTAAAAAACAACAAGCATAAAAAATTAGATGCAAGCTTACCAAGAAATATCAGGAGCATGAAAAACTAGGTTGATGGTTTAAAGGTCCTTACCCGACAGCCTCGGCCACTGGCCTGGTGGACTCCTGCCCTCTGAAGACGTGACACGCAAATCGCTGCAGTGTTGGATGCTTTGTGATGAAGCCAAGATATCTATGGTCACGTGGATGAAACGCGCAGAATGACACATTCTTGAGTGAGTAGAAGTAATCGATGCAGGGTCCACTTCGATTTCCCTGGAAAAGAGTGTTTGTTAGCATTCTTTTCAAAGTCAATTTTGTAGTTCGAGTTTATTCCTCTCGAAAATAGAAGAAAACACCATCACCTAAATCGTGAGATGTGAGTAAGTCCACATACTCACACGGGATCCGTTCCAGGTAAGCCGTGGTATGTGGCCCGGACGAGGAAGCGTTATACAAAATATACCGACAAGTACCTACCTAATTTACGTAAATTTTGTATGACGCTGGATCCGTCCTGGTTGTTTTATGGATAGTCTAAAGCTGGTGTGGATAATATGTTCTGGGAACCATAAAAATGACAGTTTCAATGCAGAGAAAGAATAATAACTGTCCTACATTTAGCATTATATTTCTGTTTTGCAATGAAAGACAACTTCCGCGCAATCAAATTGTTGATTTTGATACAATCAATACCTTTTCGCTGACAGTTCAGAGCAAAAACGTTTTTATGTTGTTGTAAAGCTGACTGTGAATACTGTAAAATCTGACCGACGTGATCTAAATCTAACACCACACGACTACAAAACAAACAAAACCTAACATATTGCAGCAATAATTTGCGATGGTTTAAACCTCCAGTATCCAGTACATTGTTAATTTTTTATTTAGTTTTTGATTTATGCTTTTGACTGGACTTATCATAGCATTCAATTTGAAATTCTGCTCCTAAAAGTATAAGATCTTCGTTACTTTACCACACAATGTTTGTTGATTTTAGTTAGCTGTGTTTATCCAGTTTATAAACAAAGTTTCGTTGGCAGGTCTTAAGGTGGAGTTATAGCCAAAAAAGTTCTTGACATTAATCCCCATGGTGGACATCATCACACAGCAGCAAAAGACATTTTATTTTGCACATTTTGCTTGCTTAATTTTTAATCCAAGGATAGTTCGGTATATTTTGTATTTGTCATTATTAATGCTATGAATCTTGTGTTAATCGGAATAATTCATGATTTGGCTAACTCAATTTTTATTTTATTATCGAAAATATCTATATAATTTATTTCATCAGTTGTACGTATTCAACGTTATTGCCTGCACCTTAACCAAATCCGTTTACATTTTAGTTATTTATGATTTTTCAGCCAGTTGTTAGAAATGTTTCATTGATGATTAACGAGAGTTCAATAAGAGGTCATGATTCACCAGTTGTAAAGAAGCAAAGTCCCGAAAGTGGCCACTAATAAGCTGTCTTATTAATTTACTCTGTTAACTGAAAGTTTTAAGCGTTTAAGTTTAGTACTTTGTTTATGAGACATGATTTGTAGAAATTATTCTAGTGCATATCAAATGGTAACATGAGATTAACATACGTCCGGTTTCGATCGATCAACCATTCGAAGGCCCTGATCTGATACTTCTAGAATACAAGGCTGCAGCGACGGATCTTCAGTACATTCGCCAACGATCTTCTTTACTGCTTGGCACACAACTCCAGTGCCTTTGTGTGCCAGTGTTTCTACTGAGCCCATGTACCTGTGAAATCATCAATCTGTATATAGTAGAGTCTAACGTCTACTTAGTAGACGTTTGAACAACTGAGGGCCTAGCCAAACGGCATTCGCTTCGAAGCGATTCCATTTCTACAGTCGTAATTCAATACAATAGACCACGTGACATATCGATAGCTAGCGTCAATCCCAATACATTTAATACTTTTCTACTGGCGTCATCGCTATTAGAATGTTACTTTGTCTACGGCCTCTGATCTGACTACAGTAAAGTCACATTTTGTTCTTGTTCCTTCATTTCACATTTACTTTGTAATTTAAACCTTAATGATTTAAATTGGTTGGTAATTTTCAAGCTCTATTGAAATATCCATACAAATAAACCCACACCTAAATGTTAGATTCATTACCTCTCCTCAAAATAGGCGGTTATTACTAGAAACGGGATCATCATCGGGGAAATATTCCGTTTCTAGTGATAATTATGTTAATAACCATGATAGTTTCAAAAGTCATATTATCTTAGTTTATGTTTTTTGTTTCTTGTTTTTCTTACCCCAATAGATACCGCTCCCTCTTTACTTTGGCATTCGCCGGATCAAAGTCATTGTAATCCATATCTACTGCATAGGCAGATGGGAATATTCCTTGTTGACCAGTTCTTAGATTTACTCCTGAAAAATTTACATATTTTGTAAAAGAGACAGACTAATTCAATTTCAATTCAATTTCTAACCAAGATTAGATTGATCATTTCGGGTTGTGCTGTTCATGGAAGGAACTCGAATATTTTGAATATGAATAAATTGTAAACATTATACCTTCACACCAAAGGTCATCAGCCTCCTTTTGCACATATATGGGGTCACCAATTTCAACTTCAATTTCATCATGATGTCTTGGGTTGAACTTGTGTAGGCCTCTATGCGTCGCTTCGAGCATCTCCAGTTGACTGTGGGGTACTGTGGTCATATTTCCGCCAAAATTAAGGCCGTTGATGCTACAACTTGACGATGGGGACACTGAAACGGTATTGCTTACTTACTGTACTTTTCCATTTCTCAAAATGTGTATGAGCGTAAGTGGTGCATGGTAGAGGAACACCATTAGCACATCAAAGTGTAATTCTGAACGTACGGTATTACATTACAAATTAATTCAGCATGCGCTTCACCCTAGCATAATAAAGATCGAGTTGCCCAAAAAATAAAAAACACATTTTTTATTTGTTTTTAGTAGTTAAATATTATTCTGTCTAAGAACCGTACACAAAATTAAATACTTTATATTTTGCTAATAAATTGATAACAATAAAAAAAATTGACTCTTGTCTATACCTACAGTTTTAATATTTTTAACATTATGTACATCGAAAATAAGTAATGATACCGGAATTTAAAAGAACAAAATTAGTTAATAGAGTTTCTAACATAAAACTTTTTCGCGACTCTAATTTCAAGAGTGTGGAGACTTTATATAACTACAAGGCAGATCTGCATATAATTTTATAGATAATTATGTTTATTATTATAATCGAATCAGACTTACGGATAAGGCAAGGTACGAGACGTTCTAGATTTTTTGAACAGACTGTACCGATTTATCTTTATCCTTCACGATAAGTAGACATTTTTGTTTACATAGATACCTATTAACTATTATTAAAGTAGTACAGGCAAAAGCTTTATAAAAAAACATACCGTTCTGTTGTAAATGTGTTGGTGATAAGCTTTTTGGGCCGGTATCAATCGGTGAGTGTGCAGTACTGTGTCCGCTGTCTACATCGCCTAGGCTCTGCAGTCTTTCGGAGTCTGGGCTCGAGTCTTCATCCAGCAGGTATCCGCATTTGAGCACAAGCAGCGGTCGCCCATGGCATCCTGGCCGGACGAGCAGACCTGACATTGACCCCAGTTCATCGGCCAATGAAGTAGGAGGATTGCAAGCAAGGACTGTAGCTAGAAATATATAAAACTCATTTTCAGTTTCATCTCAATCACCCAAAATCAGTTTTGTTGAAGCCTATGTAACAAAAATATTTGCTTTAGTGAAGTTAGAGAATCAACATAGTATCATCTTAAGCACTTCCACATTTGTCAATACTTAGCAAAATCCTTGGTTCAATAGCGGCAACCTAATATTGTGTTCGTTATACATAGTAAACGTCTAATACCCCGGTAAATCATACGCTGCAAACTAAAGAATAATTTTGCCCCTAATGATCGAGTTACCTTAAACGCGAGATGCCAATGAGGGCATTATACCTGAACATGAGATTTGCCTAAACACCCATTTGACACCTCTTTTGGTTTATTATTTTTAATTTACATTACTCACCTTCGATATGCCGATGACATAGTCATCATAGCAAAATCACTGGAAGACCAAGGCACAATACTCAGAAACCTTAATACCGTTTCCCAACAGGTGGGTCTGAACATGGGCAAGACAATAATTATGTCAAATGCATGTCGCACCTATGCCGGTACACGTTGGGGATGATAATGTTGAAGTTTTTGATCACTATTTGTCTATTTGGGTCAGAAGATTCAACTGAGAGGGTCCAACTTCGACAAAGAAGTCAACGAATTGTTACGTTAAACACAAAATTAACGCAGAATGGATGAAATGGCGACAGGTCTCAGGAACAACCTGTGATCCGTGAATGCCCCTTAAACTTAAGGGCGAAATCTACAAGACAATCATCAGGCCTGTCGTGTTTTAATGGATCTGAGTGTTGGGCTACCAAAGCGATGGATTAAAGAAGAGTGCATGCCACGGAGATGTGAATGTTGAGATGGATGTGTGAAGTGACAAGAATGGATAAGATAAGAAATTAGTATATCAGAGGAAGTTTGAAAGTAACAGAAAAGGTGAGGAGTAATAGGTTAGAGTGGTCTATCCTAACTAGTAGTAGACCACTCTAACCTATCACTCCTGACCTTTTCTGTTACTTTCACAACATTATTGTTGTTTGCTTTCTTCCCTCCGCATAACATGCCCCTAGCTAGATTCTAGGGGCATGTTATGCGGAGGGAAGAAAGCTTTATCACAAGATATGTGATGAATATGAATGTGGATGGATACAAAAGTAGAGGTTGGCCTAAAAAAAGATGGATAGACTGCGTGAAAGATTAATACTGTAGAAAAGGTGTGAAAAGGTGGGTGTAGTGATATGACGGAAGATAGAGGAAAATGGATGAAAATAATATGTTGTGCCGACCCCACCTAAGTGGGATAAGGACTGTAAGATGATAATGATGAGAAATCTCTTTTGAGGGGTGAGAGCGTGTTTTATCTATAAAAACCTATCAAATATGAGTTATAATCCCGTATAAGCTACCAAACAGTGAAAATCCCATCAAAATTAGACCAGTAGATTCAACATAATGCGCTTTTAAATAAAGAGATACAGACAAAATGATACAAATAAAATGTAAAGCTTTTTTGGACTCCACGTAACGATGATAACTAAATTCAAATGAAAATTTTCAAATATAAGTATTCATTTTTCCTAAATGGCCCAGCTGCAGTTATACTGAATGAAAAAACAAAGCGCAGAGAGCACAAGTAATTTTTATAAAAAAATGCTCCATTCAAATTGGAGATACGGACCACTTATGGAAACACATCGTTACATCCTAGATCCTGTTCATCCTATACTGGGCATCATCACACCCTGGAGTCTGCGGGTGTCATGTCGTTTTAATTTGATATTGGAGCTCAAATATGAAGATTCAGCTTCAGTATTACCCTAGATCCTGTTCATCGTATGCTGGTCATCACTAGACCCTGGAGCCTGCAGTCTAGCCAGATGTGATCAAAAATGAACATTTTCAACTTAAACTAAAGGTTCAAGCTGAAAAAAGCCTGAGTTTCTTTCAAAAAAAAGTGTTGCAAGGATGATCCTGGAAACGGATGAAAAAATTTTCACCAAATACACTCGAGAGCAATGAATCCGGGTCACTTAAAGAATGTTAAAAATCTCGGAAACTAAAAATGATAGATTAATGCAATAAATTGTATTTAATAGACAATGTAATACTCCTTAAATGAAGGTAAAAAAAATATGAGTCACCATACATTTTATTAACACAAAATTACATAAAGAAAAAAACTGCTGATCTCTCCTTAAAACAAAAATAGGAAACATGAAATTTTTGAACTTTATTACGATTTTCTTGAATTTTAATACTTCGTATTGCCTCCTCGTGCTTCCATTACTGCGTTTACGCAGAAAAAAAACAACAAAAAAACAGAAATCAAACAATGATAAATGACAGATTACAAACAAAAGCAAAACCAAATGCTGTAATTTCGTAGTTCCATCTTCGAAAGTGGCCCTTTTTCAAATTTGATTTTTTATGATATAACTTTACAATAACTAAGAAGTTTTAATACCTTCATTTAAGGAGTATTACATTGTCTATTAAATACAATTTATTGCATTAACCTAGCATTTTTAGTTTCCGAGATTTTTAGGATTCTTTAAGTGACCCGGATTCATTGCTCTCGAGTGTAGCTAAGAACGTATTTAAATTAGAGCACCACAATTAGAGGCCACAAACAAACAGTTACGCAAACACACAATGGCCTGAAACAATAAAACATACCTACCTCAAATGTGTTTCAGTTCAAAAGATGGATTAATATGCAAGTGATCCAAAAACTATGATTTTAGTCGTATGTTGTCGGTTAGACCGTGAATAGGTAAAGTTAGAAGTTAAGAAGGAACGCAAGTAGCTTTTTCCCATACAAACGTGTTTTAGATTACGACTGTTTTTTAATAAAAAAATATAATCAAACAGAACGGTCAATAGAAAATGTACCTAAACAAAATGCTCCTAAATTTCTCGAATACAAAATCTATGGAGGAAGAAGATAATTTGAGCAACAGGATCATCAAAAATTTATGGAGAACTCCAAAATTCCTTCGTTAATTTACAATACAGAATGATTTTATTATAAGTGAAGAGGTACCTCCTAAATGGGAGACTCGTATTATTCTTAGTCGCTAAAGGTAGAGTCTTGATGACGTAAGTGCACTCTAAGAATGGGTTTTTCCAGATATCAACCCCTAGGGGTGAAAGTGGGTTCTACAGTTTCTATGAAAATCTTATACTCTAGAAAAACACATTGTGAAACACAAGGTGAAATAGACATTTAATTATGTGTACTATACTGCTACTTAAAACAAACAAACAAACAGAAAATAAAATTGCGTGAACTAATTAACCCAAAAGCTAAAACCTGTTGGAAGAAAAATAGTAAAACGTATTTTTAATTGTTTTCCATAATAACCCCCTATGAGAGGGTCATTGTGTATTCAGGTTTTAATGATTTAACAAGAAATCTGGAAACCGAAAATACTCACAAAGACAATGTACGAGTATAGGTATAGTTTTTAGCACTCAATGATTTTTCAAAATTTTGCTACCATCCAATAAAAATCCGAAAAATACACACAGACAATGTCGTGGGTAGGAAAGATTGTAAATTACATACATTACTCGCTATGGTTATAGTAAAAATTAATTGACTAACATTCGCAAAGCTTATGTTTTAACCGTGGGTGACTCGTGCTTGTATTAAAAAAGAAATCGCCAGGACATAAGTAGCGATATCACTTTAATTTCAAGGTGCGAGTGTGTGAATAGGTATAGTAAGCTAGAATGAACAGAATTAAAACAAAGAGTGGCTCTTAAACATTATAGCAACAATGAAAATAAACACGTTGATGAAAGAATACGATAGATAGAAAACGGGGTTTAATACTCACATCTTTTGTTTTTGGGGATTTCTGGAAGTTTTCTCCTTCGTCTTTCGCCGTTTGTAAATGTTTGATGTCGAGGGCTTCGTTGGGCATTCGTGGCATCTCCGTGCAAGGTAGGTGACTCCATGCTCCCTTGAACTGACGAATTCTCACCATCTCCTACACAACCTATGTCCTCCTCCGGCGAGCCCTCGCTTTTAGAAGACGAGGAATCATCATCCAGCCCCACATTTGGCACTAATCTATAAATATAGGTATTTTTTGAAACTTTTCCATAAATATCTGATTAAATGATACTATGCTACGTGCTATCTGCCTATTGCTACGCCCTTATTTATTACATGACATTATGAAGTGGCATATGCTTGGACAGGTACATTGGTCGTTATAAAGTGACGAATACGTATGTTTTTACACTGATTATAAAAGTGAATAGTGTACTTACGAGTAAAAAGGCGTTGGGGCCTTTATGTGTTGTGGTAATCTGTCGAAAACACGGCGAAATTCTTCAAATTCGCTATCAGCCATGTCGGTTTACACCTGATCAACGGAAAGGGTGCAAACCGCATGCGCGATCGTCCCCCCGCTAACATATCGACCGGGTGAGTTCACATGACGGATAGAAGTGTATCGGGCATTTGCGCACTCTTAAAGCGCAGGCGTCAATATGTCAATCCCAATCGTAGTGGGTGCGAGAGACCTAAAAATATGCGTCACAGGGAAACACATCATATACATACTATTACATATCATACTATTTTCCGCTAGGTACATCAGCTATCCCTACCACGGTAGTCCTACTGGTAGGGATAAGTGGAAAAAAAACTGCTTAGATCAACCGGTTGTGATAGGTGGAAATTCTAAGTTCATTTATCCCTACTATCGAACGAAATAAACAAATAAATAAATTCACTTACAGATAAAACAAGAGTGCACATAGATGCACCCTAGATGCTGTTAATCATATGCTGGTCATCATCAGACCATGGAGTCAGCAAAGATGAAGTATATGTCATGTAGCTTTAAATTTGACATTTGAGCTCAAAGTTGAAAATTCAGCTACAGTAGTACTTTCGATCATATTCATCCTATTCTGGTCATCATCAGAATATAGAGTCTATGCGGGCGAAAGATATGTTATGACGTATTAATTAGAAATTTGAGCTCAAACTTGAGGATTTCATTACCATTATCATAACAGCAAACAATCACATAGCATACTCTTACTACTAGAGTCTTGACTCTAAGATTATCTGTGTCATGCAACGATCTTTGTGAGTGTATTATAAAATCGTTGGTGTCATGGGTATCAGGAACCATGGTGCCACAACACCCAGACCCGTAACAAATATTTGCAGAACATGCAAACATTGGTCCCAAAGCGGAAATCGAACCCGCACCTCTCGCATTCCAGCCGGCTACTCACTTGCCGCACCAGGGAAGTCGTCTCTTAACTTCACCCCCCTACTTCCCCCTTAGTCATCGTAGGGGGTACCCTAGATTCTTTTTATCCTATGCTGGTCATCATCAAACCTTGGAGTCTGATGACGTCAAAAATTAGCATTTTGAGCTCACACAGAAGATACGAAAGTGATGAAATATGTCTGAGTTCCATTAAAAACAATGCTGCGAGCTGATGATCTTGGGAATTGAAACACTGATTTCCACCGAACATAGCTACGAACCGTTTCACATAGATAATCTTTCATGAAAAAAAACCGCATTGAAATACGAGCACTTGTTCCGGAGTTTTGAGGCCACCGACAAACACTCTATGACCTCAAACCCCCCTCTCTCTCTATGTAACCCCCCACGTTTTAGTCAAAAGCTCTAGTTTAATAATTATTGGTTTCAGGACATAACGATAAAACCTCATTTACTTCGAGTGGTCCGGAGTACCAAGTATGAGGTTGACTGTGTCAATAGACCGATGGCAGAGCGGCTTACTGTGTTGACTTTACTCTTCGGACGTGCTCCAGTCAGCATCGCTGGGATGAGGCATTACTGACATTGCAAACAGAACTCAGACTTCAGATCTAACATAATTTAAACGGTGTATTTTCACGGTATTTTTTAAAACATTTAGTTTGACTTCCAAGCGCGGGAAAGGTTTTGCCTGTTCTTGGGAAATGCGACCTTCTGATCCATCCAAGTTTGTTTAAGTTTTAGGCTTAAGTTTTTTTTGCGGTAGTGAGATTATATTATATTATTATTATGGTTTCGAGTCAGACTTCGATTGCGTTTTGATTGCGTTTAGAATACACAAAATTCGAAGTAAAACAAGGGAAAATTGCAAGTCTTTGTTAAGTTTAATGTTGCAAGATTCATATGAGTGCAGCAATTTCATTCAAATAGACCAGGTATTCCTTAGTGCTTGAGCAATTTTTAAGTGAATTTTGTTTCTTTGATTAAGAGTATATTAGCATGTTGCTAAGTTAGTTAGTTTGGTAACCAAACTAACTTACTCAGACTAACAACTGTATCTAATTTAATCGAACGTTTTATGGGACAAAAGAGTATTCATTGCCTTATAAAACGGTGCTTTTGTTGAGTGCGGAGTGCGGACATCTGAATTTCATAAGGTACTCAGCGTAAGTGCTATGTTCTTGTGTGTTCTCTGTGGTATATGTCTGGTTTTATGTTCAACGAGAATTCAAACAGAATTAATCTAGCAAACCTGAGTTACTTTAATCAACCTGTATTATTGGTATTCGGGATATTATTGCTCAACACAGAACACAAATTGAACAGTTCCATCAGCTATTTCACTCGATCTGTTATCGGTCTTATTGGATGATAATGATAATATGTAGGTACATGAAATTGGTTAGGTACCTTGAACGTAAAATAACTAATTAGCTAGTCGTGCATTACACCAAAATAGGAAAAACAGAGGAATGTTAGTTTGGCTGTGTTCCAAATTGCTCCTAGATAGCTTTTAGCCGTTATTTGCAAGATTTAAGTGAAACTTTTGTAGATACAGTATATAGGCATATGCATTGGGTAGTTATAACAGAGTTTTTCATGAAACCCTCCAAATCAACCCTCCATGGTCAATCATGCGTTAAAATTCGCACTCTAAGCTCATAAATTTGGTTCGTTATTTATTTTTCAATTTTGACATAGTAATCTTTTACAAAAATAAAATTGATAAATCGTTGAACATTTTATTTGATTGCACAAAGACATACGTAATGTAGATTTTACTAACGGGGGATATCATGATATGCATCATTTTTAAAAGGGTGAAAATTTCTTAATAAAAATTGTTTAAATTACATTAAAAATAAAAACAATAGCGTCAACGTTTCAGCCGTTCTTGAGCCGAATTGCCTTCATGACGTGGTACATCATCTGACGGTATGAATTTTCTTACGTGGGAGAAGGGACGTGGTGTGGGACGCTACTTGCGCTAATACCCTTGGCGCGATCTCATCTGTCCGGGACATAAATTAGGGCTGTTGCAGTGGCAGGCGCAAATGAAAGCGCAAGACAAGACAAGAAGAACAAGACAGACATTTGAGTGTTTCGGGGTCGAGATTCTGGATCCATGAAGAAAAGAGGCCCTTCGCATCTTCAAAAATTTTTTCAGTGCGTCTTGTCGAGACTATGCTTAGCTCATATCTGGTTCAACGTATTTATGTAACCATTTCATTTAGATTCTGTTGTATATAAAAACATAAACTTCAACTTTAGGTAGGAAACGAGGAGAATCGAGAAGAGAAGATGTAGAATTATTAGGTTCATTTCAAAATAAAGAAGGTTAAACAATTAACGTTACTCAACAAAAAGTAGTTAATAGTAACGTTTAAACGTTCGACGTCAATAATGGTGATTTAATGATTGTTTCCATTACATTTATCAAACCATCAGCACTTTTCTCCAGAGAAAACAATTGAATAAGGTATTGACAAATAATAACAGATGTAGATCAAAGGAGTTCCGAACGATCCCCGAGGAAATTGAATAAAAATCACCCCTCAAGGCAAAAGACTACAAATATTTATATTTGTGATTTGTACTCCGTTTTAAAAGAAGCGGTGACCGCCATATGATGACCGTAACTGAATTCGATTTACCAGAGACAAAGGTCGGTTATTGATGTTTGCAACATCTCTGCTAGTTATTGCTATTTAGGCTGTAGTTGTTTCCAGTTACCGTTGATCTCTATACGTCTTTAATAACTTCATAATATTTTTAACAAAAAATGACGAAAACAAAAACCGTTCGCAAAATATGAGCCGTTAAATCAAAAAGGCATTCAAAGTGTATAACATACATACACACCTAACAGTCACATACACGTAGTCCTAATCCAATACTAGGATTCCCTGTATCGTGGGTATCAGGAACTACGAGTACCATGATACCATAACACCCAGACATGGAACAAATATTTGTAGATTACGCAAACATTTGTCCCACAGCGGGAATCGAACCCGCAACCTCTCGCATCTCAGCCAGCTACTCGCCCGCCGCGCCACAGAGGTCGTCAAGGCTATGTTAAGGCTAAGCTTGTTTTCATAGCGTGTTTCAATGAGTAAAACAATAAAAAAACTCGCGAATTCAAATCACGATTACCAGTGACAAACCAAATAAATTGTATTTAACAATTTATTTGGTTTTATTGTATATAACAATTTATTTGGTTTATCACTGGTTTAACCAACAACAACGTTTGCATCACGGTGATGTTACTGTAGTGAGTAGTTTTGTATAATGTTATCTAACGAGGCATGAATAGACAAGACAGTTCGTTCGACCATGATGAGCTTTGTCACCATGACATGCGGGCCTTATCTGTTGGATACATGCAGAGTATGTTATTATGTTATATTAGCGACCCCCTCACGTGACTTTGTCCGCGCGTTGTCAGAAACCTTCCCCGACGTGCGGACAATTAACTCTCCACAGTTTTATCGCTATTAGCGTAGTGGCATTTGAATGCATACGAGGCAAAGAAAAAAAAATGAACAAGAAACCATTAACTTTTAACCCCCGACTTAAAAAAGGGGGGTTCTGACATAGTGTTTGTATGTAGGTACGTATGTTTGTTTGTCTGTGGCCTTATAGCTCCGGAACGGATGCTCTGATTTGGAATATGGAATTTTCGGTATGAAAGATGGTGTTTGCGAGATGGTTCTTTGTTATCTTTGGAAATTGTTGTGGAAATTGGTACAGCTGTTTTTTTGAAAGGAACTCAGGCATTTTTGTGGCTAGAACAGCAGTTTGATCTTCATTTATAATGACCTCAGGCTCCAGGATCTGAGAATCACCAGCATCGGATGACATTTCACCCACTTACTCGAGGGTATAATGATGACCAGCACAAGATGAATATCATCTAGGGAGTCACGATGTGTATC
This sequence comes from Epirrita christyi, assembly GCA_951392215.1. NCBI lineage: Eukaryota > Metazoa > Arthropoda > Insecta > Lepidoptera > Geometridae > Epirrita > Epirrita christyi. The sequence goes on from OX595833.1 coordinate 7,442,498, forward strand.
CCCAAGTGTTCCTTTTATCTAATTTTAAATAAATAAATAAATGCTGGACATTTCACACAACATTATCTAGCCCCAAGCTAAGCAGAGCTTGTGTTATGGGTACTATATAACTGATATACTTAATACATAGATAGATATTTTTTATTATACATAGAAAATACCCACAACACCTTGAACAAATATCTGTAAATTGTACAAATATTTGTACCAAGGCGGGAATCGAACCCGCAACCTCCTGCGTCGCAGCCAAACCTACACCCGCCGCGCCACAGAGGTTGTCGTAATTTTAACGGAACATTGAAATTAGTCGTGATTTTTTAATTTATTCATTAAATTTCTTTGTTATATATTAGATTAATTCGAATGTAGGTTACAAAAACAAAAACGAACCTAAGACTGTCAAATTTATAATCCAATGATCTTATGATCTACGATATTTTAAAGGTAGCAAGAAGTCAGTGGACGAAAGTGGCTCAGGACCATTCGTCAATGCATTGTATAGAGAGGTATATGCCCAGCAGTTGACTTCTATTTGAGGTTGATGATGCTAATGATAATCTGACAACGAATGACAACAATTTTATAAGTATTACGCCAGGGAATGCGCAGCAGCATCCACCTGAGAACTTAACACTAACCTGCGATCATCAATCCGCCTGCCAAGCGAGGAGATTTTGGCAAATCCCCCCATTGCACTCTATGCATAGCCTGGGGAGGCCTCATCCAGCATTGGATGACTACCGGCTAATGAAGAAGATTAAGTATTTGGGCCGCAATCTTTAGTTGCATCATCTTAATAATAATCAGCTAAATGACGTCAACTGATGGATATTTGCCGCATAGGATGCCACGATAAAGAGACTTGAACCACCTCCGTCCACCGATTTTCTGAGGCCGTTACATTATCATCAGTCTATCAAATCATCGGCTGTCCAATATTGTGTCTTTATGGTTGATATTTATAGTCTAATGGAATATTCTAATAACTTGGTGATGATAGCTGATATGAATTGCTAATACCTAACTCTTTCCAAAAGGCACAAAATCAAGTTTGCGTACAAAAATAAAACCAGTTTTTAGGGTTCTGTAGATAGATAGAAAATACTTTATTGCACACCATAAATGTACAAAGAAAGAAACAATTTCACAAACAAAAACTAATACTAACTATGTAATACAACGGGCGGTCTTATCGCTTTGTAGAGATTCCTACCTCTACAAAGCGATAAGACCGCCCGTTGTATTACATCTTTGGATGGAATGGATTTTATAAAATTAACATAGAGTATTATTGATCCGTAGTCAAATGGCAAAAAATGGAAGCCCTGACCGTTTGTCCGTCCGTTCGTCTATCTTAATGACAAAGCCACTTTACTTGTACTGCACTAATTACATGAATGGAAGATTTAATGAACAAAATATATAGAATGGTGAAGAGAATTTACGAAAGTAAAAATAACATTTGGCTCTACATATGTGTAAAAAAAAACATTTAAATACCTAAGCGTGTGAGATCTTTAGAAAGGGCTCCAAAAATACATAGATGTTTGAAAATGACTGAGATATTGCGCTTCTAAAGTTTAAAATGTGTACACACATTTAAAACTTTAGGAGATCCCCCTTTAATTTTTTATTACTTATGGGGTGGACAATTCTGTTAATATTTAAGGTAGTAAAACTAGGATACACTGTGAACGAAAATTGGTTATAATAAAAATGTTGTGTAGTTTTTGAGACATGAATTATTATCGGTTTTTAATATCTTTTTCACACCACCTGCTCGACAATGTCCAATTACATATCATGCAACCTCAACGTAAAGTAAAGCATTATCTCTCTAGGGATATAAAGTTGTATGAAACTCCCTAGGGATTAAAGTGATTTGAATTTGGAACGTCAAATTCGTGTGGAAACTCTTGGAAAACTCCAAGTCAAAAAATGCCCATATGGCATTGTAAAGAGGTTTGTTCGAAAATCGAACTGGCCACCAAAAGCAGAACTCAGAAAAAAAAGGAATTGGCGCGATTTTAAAGAAAATGAAACAAAAGAGATGTTAGGTTGGTACTGTGTTTTTTAGTGAAATTTATTGCAATATTCTAGTAATGTATCATTATGTCAATGGCAATATTAGTGTTAACAAAAAATGTCGAGTGATAATGATTCTACTCCAGAGTTCATCAAAACAGACGTTACTTATTTTATGGAGCCCTGGCTTTTTATTGTCTCGCAGTAGGTGTGAAAAGTAGAGTATGCTCCTCTGGAATAAAGCCTGTCTTCGTCTTGGGCAGCTTGAACCCCTCGCTTCACTCAGGACTCTATATATAACTCCCTCGCTACACTCGCGAGTTAACTTTAGAGTCCCTCGTTACACTCAGGGTTCAATATGCCATCCCGCGACATAAGACACTGCTTTATTCCCTTAGTGCATAATCTACTATTAATTTTAACCATAAACGTTTATCCCGATTACGGAACCCTACACCTTGTGTGGTCCAACAACGCACTTCGCTACGTTATTATTTTTATTCCCAGTCCGAGAAAAGTTTCTGAATAAGAGGCAGGGATCCGACTCTGATAATGAATGATAGCGAATGCTCTTTTCGCTAAACAATGGTAATAAATACAGCGACTGAATCGCATAACACCCTTCAGCGAATGGCGAGAAAGGTGCCTCCATGATCACGGACCTCGCTCACACTGGATACTGAGACTGAGAGTAATTGCGATTCGAGATCACACCAAGAATATAAAATTGCAAAGAATTATTATGAGTAAAATCATTTTTTTTAATATATATTCGAAATGTCATAATACTTGAAGCTTGAAAACGAATGAATTAGAAAAACGATTTTAATCATAGAATGTTTTTATAATGTTATAGTATACAAAACATAACACCCAATAGTCACATACATAGTCCTGTTCCAACACCAGGATTCCCCGTGTCGTGGGTATCAGGAACTACGAGTAGCATCATGGTACTACAATACCCAGACCATGAACAAATATTAACAGATCATGCACTCTGGAGTCAGACTTATTTGTGAATTTGCTCTAGCATGTTTTTAGTATTGTAAATAACTTGAGCAAAATGGTTTTTTGCGTTAACATTGTCTAAAAACGCTACAATTTCAAATCAAAACATTACTCTACTTGGTGATGGTCAGGCCACAGTTCCAGAATCTATAATCATTTCCATTTTATATTTATAAGATCGATTAATGAGCAATTTTATTTTTATACCTTTCTATCTCTAATTTTTTAAATAGTACATAATTATAATACTCAGAATATAATATTAGTAATATGAGTTTATTTTACATCTTAGTTATTAATATTTTATGCCTACCTCTACAATCGCCAAATGCTTTTTAGCATTATGCTTGCCTTTGTACAACTTTGATGTACAATAATAATATTTAAATTTAAAAGTAATACTCCATGAGTTTTACCCGAACTAAATGTATTTTTTATTTATTTAATTATTTAATAAAAATAAATTGTGTACATATTAATTATATAATATGGTGCTCCGCACTTCGCACCATTCCTCGGGAATTAACAAAATTCCCCCTTAAATATCAGTAATTTGAACAGTCACTTATACCAACTCAATAACAGTGATTTTTAAGTTGCAAACGTTTACACCTAGAATATGTTAATATCAGGGCAAGACTGTTTGTTAATTATCGCCACGGTGCCGGCGATATTTTTGTGATATTAAGTTGTGCTGACAGTAAAACGTTATCATAAATTTAGTTTTTTATGTAACACAAAAATAAGCTTTTTAGAAATAAGTACAAACCAAAATCACAATGTGCCAACAGCCTTACGGTATGAAAAGAGAACGTTTTCCAAGTAACTCCGAACGCTTGATTCAGCCAATCAAATACACCCACCCTCCGTCTAGTCTCCCGCGCCTCGTCACTTTATAAGGCGGGTTGAAGTCGAAGAAGGCCGCAGTATGTCCTAGCTGTTGCAACGACGCATCCCCTAAACTAACATAATTATTCCTTTGGTTCTAAAATCAAATAACATCGAGGTAATTTAATTACAATACATTCACAGCTTTGAGCCGAGCCTTAATAGAGTTAAAACTGTAATTTATTTAGGCATTGATATCAGCGTGAGTTCAAACGTAAAAAAAGAAGCTGAATGGAGTTTTTATTTTTAGGGTTTTCCGTAATGAGTGGCTCGGGAAAAGGCTTACTGGGCCTGTGGCTGTACAGAACTGGTTCGGATTGGCAGGTGAAAAATGAAGCTTCCCATCACCCTAAACTTGGAGAACTCCACATGGCAGCCCGCCAACAGTCAGCTCCCCAACATACTGACAGCGAAAGAATATCGGTAATCCTTACCCTGAAGAATCAAGTCGGTGGATTAGTTCGAGTGCTGTCGGTTTTCCAGGACCTGGGAATCAACGTTCTTCATATTGAATCGAGGAAATCAATCACTGAAGTGTCCTCCGTAAGTTTGAAGATCGAAATTGATTGCCCCCTGCTAAAAAATCAACCATCTAACTACCCTAAGCTTTCGTTATTCTTGAAAGTTATAAAAATGAATTCTTAACAATATTATAAAGACATACTTAAACACGTATAGGTAAAAACAGATTGCATTTAGATGATCTAGATGATGAAGAACTATTAGGTAACTAACGTGAGACGATGACTATACTCTTCAGTGTATTTCATTGAATGAAGTTCTTTAATAAACTACTTCTAGATCTTTATTCAACTTCTCCAACTACTAAAGTGTCCTAAACTTCATTCAATAATTATAGATAAAACCCTGGAGTTTTGTTTCATCAGCATGAAGTTTTGCCAGAGATTAAAATTTGATATAATGCTAATGTATTTACTATACTTACAAAGACACCTAATTTAAAATATGTATAATGTCTAGTCGGATATCCTGGTGGACGTTGAATGTGATCCACATAGGATGGAACAGCTAAAAAGAATGCTGAAACGTGAAGTTCAAGATTTCGAGGTGGTTCCGTCGCAAGCTGGTGATGAATTTCCACCACCAACACCTTTATCTGCTACTGCAAGCTTTGGTAAGTACCTTTGACCTCCGTGGTGCTGTGGGCGAAGGCCGACTGAGACGTAAGAGGATTCGATTCCCGCTACGGGACAAATGTTTGCATGATCTGCAAATATTTGGTTAAGGTTAAGGGAAAAATCTGAAAAGCGTAAAGTTGTAGTTCACAAACAATATCACAAACTATTTTAAATGTAATTGTCAAAACTGTCAAGACCCTTTTTCACATGAAATTTATACGAAATATAAAAGTTTGTGATTTCAAATTGTTGTACAAAAATCAAGCTTCAAACTCAATGCATTAAAAATATATTGTAATTAATATCTATGTTTTGTATGGAAATCGCGAAATTGAGAAATCTCTAGGGTATTTCCGGTTACCTCACAATTCTGAAATAGGGAATGCTTTAGTCTTTATGCCACAAGTAAAGGAAAAAGTCTAAAGTTAAGAAATTAAATAATCAAGAAAAAATCATAACAAAAAAATTTGTTGGTGAAGTTTGTAGAGAAAACTGACTGAAACTCACAAAAGGGACGATTTCGAAATAATTTACTTGCGGATCAGAACCCTCACGAGCGCGAGTCTCTTACTTGTCCGTTTTTAATTGAATTTTTCTTTAGTATTAACAAAAACGTGATAGATTTATTTTTTGAAATCGGTTCTCGTAAAGCCCTTTTTACGTCCATCCTTCTAATCTAGAACATATTGGCAGTTTTTAATACTATTCGGTAGCTAATCAAAGTATTTAAACAAGTAGAAAAATATTTATTTTTGTATTTACTACTTTTTAAGCAATACGAAGTATTATCATTTGTCGCTTACGCCAGTTACTTCTGAGCGGCACAAATATATACCTTATTCTCTTCCCGGTGTCAAGTGAGTAATAGCGCTATCACTTTCTTGCAGTTCTGCTAGCTCCGCCAACTCGAGATTCGAAATATTTCCGAACAACCAAGACAATTTTATTATGCGAGCAAAGTGTAACTTTTTGAATCATTGGGTCATGAGTCAAAAAGTATAGTAATTATTGTTCAAAGTGATTGAAGTAGGTAAAGATTATGGATACATTTTTTGCTTATTAGAATAACACTGATGTAGGTTGATTCCATAAGTATTTTCCGTAACTTTAAAGTAATTTTAAACTAGCGACCCGCCCCAGCTTCACACGGGTAGCTGTAACAAAAAAAAACTTTTAATTCGATCGCCACCAAACTTCACAGGATTTGCTGCTTGGCTAATCTGAAGATTGCCTGAAAATTTCATCAAAATTGGTCCATTCGTTTTGGAGTCCATAGGGAACATACAAATTGATTTTTAAAAACATATATTATATAGAAGAACATACATTGTTTTTTAAATATATAGAAGATAGATACATAAATATGTAGAAAGAACAAGATAGATAGATAAGTTGTTTTTTTCCTAGATTTTGGTGAGATGCATTGGTTTCCTCGAAAGATATCTGATTTAGACCGAGCCCAGAATGTCCTCATGTACGGTTCAGAGCTAGACGCTGATCACCCTGGCTTCAAGGATCCAGTTTACCGCAAACGACGTGAACAGTTCGCTGCGATTGCCAATAATTACAAATAGTAAGTCATAAACCAATACATTGTAATCTCCGTCATTGTTCTAGTTTTGCTACATCATTCAGAATGAGCTCATATAGCGATTCAGTTCAAAAACTATTCAGTAGAAAATATCGGTTCGTGATGTCCGCAGCTATATTTAAAGGGCACAGTAGCCAGAAGGTATATAAAGACTTCTGCGATTAAAGTTATTCAATGATGACAAATGTCAACGACGAACCGGTATTCTGTACTGAATCTGGTAAGGCCTCAATTCTCGCGTGATTTACATTGTAACGCAACAAATCGTTGGATAAAGGTGGCTCAATAACGATTGTCATAGCATTTTATGGGGGCTGGACTGCAGTGGACGACCAGTGGTTGCTGAAGACGATTCGTTCGTTCGACGAGGCACTGACTCTTTCAGTATACCTATTATAATATTATGTCGTGGCCCGATCGTAGAATTGATCAGATTTATGAAATGGCCAACTAGTATTACCCATATAGTTGTATCGTCAATATATGGTCATGTAAAATGATAAAAGATTTATTATTAGCATATTTACAGAACCCAAAAACTGTACCCTGTTAATTTTTTTTCCTATTTTCGATGAACTGTCTGTTTTTCGATGACTTGCCACCTTGTCATGAAATGTGATGACCATTGCATCATCATTATCATCATCAGCCTGTAGAAGTAAACTACTGGACATAGGTCTGCCCCTTAGAATGCCATGACGAATGGTCTTGAGCCGCCTCCATCCACCGACTTCCTGCAACGTTTATAATGTCTTTAGTTCATCGAGTGGAGGGCCTTCCAAAATGACCATTGCATAATGTAATCAATTCTACAATCGGGCTATGACATACTCATACACTATGTATCGCTTTCCATGCATAGTTTTTTGGATGAAACTGTTGTTTACCAATAACAATAATGCGGCGGTGCATCTAGTCTAAAACTGCACGCTCCCCCACCGTTTTTACTTTTTATTTTTTAACATTTTTCACCTATGTGTTGGCTGGCGGGCGCTTGCCCATGGAGTGCGTTACAGGTGGAAGTGGCATGTGAGGTTATGTATTGTTATATATAGAGGTTACCACTTATCATCAGAGGGGTCATCAGCTACATCAAAAAACTTATTAAAAAAATCTTTGGTTATATTTTTTTCTGATATCTGTTATAGCGGCCAACCCATTCCGAAAATGCAATACACCGAAGTCGAGATAAAGACGTGGTAAGTTCAGCTTCTTGATTTTGTATTATTTTTCTTTCATATATGTATTCATAATAACCCGCGTCTTCGTGGCTATGAGTATAATATAATCATTTACAACAAATTTATTTTTGGATAATCGTTTAATTTTTGGTAATATAACGTATATCAAGATTTCTAGCTTCTCATTTCTAGTTAATTTATAAGAAAAGGCGAGGCCGGGTATCCTTCCTTTAACAATCTAAAAACTATTAGCTTGATCGTGAAAGAATAAGTATATTTTTCAGATTGCTGTAATACATTCTTTCGAACAGCTCCGGCTGAAATTACAACACACAACAGGTGGAACAGGTGGAAATTAAGTTTTTGTGCCCCATATATCTTTGATTAATCCTACTAATGTAGCCCTGGCGGGTAGTAGCGTGGTAGTCTTGAAATAGGTTTGTTGTTGTTTGATGAGCTTGTTTGAACGTCATTACAGGGGAATTGTGTTACGCGAACTTCACAAACTATACCAGAAACACGCATGTGAGGAGTATTTGGAGAACTGGCCGCAACTTGTTAAGTACTGTGGCTATAGGGAGGACAATTTACCTCAGGTACGTAATTTGGACACGATAATCTGCATAAAGGACAATGCATTGGTGGGCTAGGGGATTTTCAGACAAACATGCAATGATACTAATGTTTAAGTTCAAATTACAAATCCTACATTATTCTATAGAAATCAGTCGTCCATGTTAAGTATTTATTTTATTTTATTTTCATTTTATTTTACTTTATAATTTTATTTAGATTTTGATATTTTTTTGTTATAATATATAAAATTGATATTTTTTTGTTATCCTATTCCTACTAATATTATAAACGTGAAAGTTTGTGAGTATGGATGGATGTTTGTTACTCTTTCACGTAAAAACTACTGAATGGATTTGAGTGAAATTTGGAATGGAGATACTTTACGCCCTGGATTAACACATAGGCTACTTTTCATCATCATCATCATCATCAAACGCGAAAGTTTGTGAGATGGATGGATGTTTGTTACTCTTTCACGTAAAAACTACTGAATGGATTTGAGTGAAATTTGGAATGGAGATACTTTACGCCCTGGATTAACACATAGGCTACTTTTCATCATCATCATCATCATCAAACGCGAAAGTTTGTGAGATGGATGGATGTTTGTTACTCTTTCACGTAAAAACTACTGAATGGATTTGAGTGAAATTTGGAATGGAGATACTTTACGCCCTGGATTAACACATAGGCTACTTTTCATCATCATCATCATCATCAAACGCGAAAGTTTGTGAGATGGATGGATGTTTGTTACTCTTTCACGTAAAAACTACTTAATGGATTTGAGTGAAATTTGGAATGGAGATACTTTACGCCCTGGATTAACACATAGGCTACTTTTCATTATCATCATCATCATCAATTTTCATCATTATTCACGCGGGTGAAACCGCGGGGCGCAACAGTACAGTATATGTACCGGGACCACCGGGACAATCGGGAACACCGGGAACACCGGGAGCATGCGAAAGAAGATTATAATAATATATGTACTAGGATTTCATAAAAAAGAAAGAGAAAAGAATGCATGGACAGATGGTTTTGATGCTCATAATACCAGGCGATCATGGCAGGGTAGAAAGTGGATTCTTACGCCAAAAAGTTGTCCTTATCTTTTAAAAAATATGTCAATTAGGCCAAACACCGGGATCACGCGAACGAAGTCGCGCGCGGGCAGCTAGTAATATATAAAATATTGGCTATTATGAATAGATAGGTAGTTATTAGTGTAAACTATTTAATTAATTAGTATGTATTTCCTGTCTGACATGTCTAAGTGCGTAGAATTGTGCCAAAAGATAAATAAATGAATTGAATTGAATTGTATATATCTATATACAATTAAACGAGCAATATTTGTATGTTTATGATAAAATTTGCTATATGGGGGTTTTGGGAGCAAATCGATCTAGCTAGGTTAAACCTCTTGGAAAACGCGTTTTTTCAAATTTTCTGAGCAAAGCTCGGTCCCCCAGCTACAATATATTCATTATGTACAGTTGGTATTTTTTTATATGCTTCAAATATGCCAGACTCAACGTTGTACCTACAATGATATATTTTCCTTCTTGAATAATCTGGATTAATTCCAGGTTGACTAGAGTTTTTTTTTATAAACATCCACAACCAACTAGAACAAGAAAACTTATTGGTATATTACAACGATCTTATAATTCACAATAGATCCAGGGTCACGTACAAAATGAAAGCTAAAAACTGTCCGCATGGATACATACTTATACAGCTACATTTGTTTACTAACGAACAAAGATGAAAGTTTTAAAACAGTTCTAAGTTCAACCTAATTACAACCATGACACCTAGCAAAAAAGTAGCAAATCTTCAAAATATTATCTTACACTTACGATCATTCGTCACAAAAAACGAGCAAAGCAATTATATTACTCCTGTCACTTGTCAAATCAAAAGACATAGGTTAAACAACTAGTGTGAAATCAACCTTAAAGAGCTACAAATAAAGTTCTTTTTCCCGTTATTACCTTGCGAGCTACATCCATCCGTTTCCATGGTTTCGCTTCTGTTTGCTTCTTCAAATTTAACTACAGAAGGTATGGAGTCGCGTTGATCACTTAAATAATTTATAATATGCACGTTAAAGTTAAGTTAAAATTATTTATGTTTTGGGCATGTATGTTTGATATTGATAGTATATATACTTGTTATTTTATTAACGTTCTGTTGTGTGTATATTTATGTGTATGTTTATGTTTTTGGCCAAGATGTCTATCGCTGGATGTCACAAATAAAAATATCACTAAATTCCACATCTTTATATTCATGTTTACAATCTTTATAATACAAGTACAGTTTAGTGCAATAATTTGATCAAAACCCAAAATGTTTAAAACAGCTCAACATTAAAAATTTTCCATTCTGCGTACCTACAGGCTGATAATGAAGCCCTAGTTATAAAAAGCTCAAATATAAAAAATATATGTTCTGTTACGTTTGTCTCGTTTCATAATAAAAAAAGATATCGACCATCAAAGTTTTCCAACAAAAACCGTAAAGTGCTTGAGGGCGGGCGTACAGGCGCCTGCCGTAGGTTGGGCATTTATTTGATATTTGGGAAATATACCTATAATATGATAAAAGAATTTGAAAAAGTACTGTTTTTTTACGATAATGTGTTCTATAAGTGATTCTGGTTCATAAATTTTAACAAAGCGAGAGGACTCATTATCAGTTGGTATAGATGTAAAGGGGTTGTTAACCAAAGATTTGGTTAAATAACAGTAGCGTAAATGGATTGCTCGGAAAGCTAAAATAAAAAAAAGGAAAGCCAAGTATCTGATGAGAGTTCAACAAACAGACACAAAAGTAGTATTAAAATTTTTTAAAGTTCTGGTAAAAACAAATTATTACAATACAAATCTACTCCATGCATCTACTGTTCTGTTACAGACAATTTTGCGTCAACGTTGGCCAAACATTTGTAGCGGTGGTTTAAAATCGGTAATTTTGATCAAAATTTCATACTTTTTGTTAGTTTAAAGCTTAAAATACAACTTATTCTACATGTACTTAACGAAAGTAAGACACTCCGGCCGTTAAATTGTTTTTTCGGGGATTATTTTTGCAACTTTTAAATATACATTGCGGCATTGTGACACGTGTTTACATTGGCTTTGTTTGAAGCGAACTAAATCAAATACAAACTCACTTTTCAAGTGAGCTTAAATTCACCGAGACGTTTTTATTGCGCCGACCCGATATCTATGTGAGTATTAGAGATCGTTGGTATATTATAATAAATAAACAAAACATTGTTGTAGGTGATAAATTTAGACTCAACCTTATAAATATTCAATGAACGGACGTATAAACCATATGTTAAACCTTTTCAGTTGGAAGATGTGAGTGCTTTTCTGAAACGCAAGACGGGCTTTCAGTTACGTCCCGTCGCTGGCTACCTTTCGCCGAGAGACTTCTTGTCAGGTCTTGCATTTAGAGTGTTTCATTGCACTCAATACATTCGCCATTCGTCGGATCCGTTCTACACGCCAGAACCGTGAGTTTTTAAAATAAAAGGTGTGCCTGTAAATTAAAAAAGTGTTAGCAAAATAAACGTCAGTTTCATAGTTTCCTACTGACGTAATGCCTAGTAGTATTTATTATTGGCTATTTGTTGGACCAATGTAGTTGCTTTGGTTGGTCAACGATTAGATTTGTCATGCTTCCGTTCAAGTGGGCCAACTACTTGCGACCAACGTAGGCCTAATTAACATTAAACAAGCAGCATTTTGTACCTTTGTAGGACCTACTATATGTGGTTCTACTATATCCCAACATTTGGCATGCAGATAACATGTCTTCTGTAGATGTTCCCTAGGTTCTCCATCCGTGGTACAAAGAAAAGGCCTAGCTCTGTGGAATCACTATTCTATTGTGTTGCTCCCTCCTCTATGCAGGATAGGCGTATTTTTTACAGATGTAAGGTCGTTCCGAGCCTTGTGTTTTTATCTACGCGATTTAGGGTTTTGTAAGCGACCTCTATAGTTGAATCATCTGAACTTTATAAGATCGGTAAGGCCACTGATGACCCTGCGTTGATGAATTGCCTCTATGCGTATGTGTTAATTAATACTTTATCAAAGCAATAAATACATTTTGGTTATTACTCTATCCGTAATTAAGATTATATTATTTTATTGCGTTAACCAGTATGTCAGCTTTTTTTTATGTTGGCTCAATGTGTGTGTATTTCGTTGCAAATGCTCTGTACCTACACTTACCCAACCACAGTAATAGTAAACCCATGAGTAGGTGATTGTAGGGAAACTATCAGAACTTTTTCACTGAAAAACACTCACTTATGTTGAAGATATGTGGGTAAAAATACTAACTACTACATAGCAAACGTCCCGTAGGGCCAATCATGGCTTAACGCAGATAAATTGTCCGTAAAATCATTTAGTTTTTTATAAATGTTGTTCCAATGAAATATTATAGTTGCAAACCCTCTGTAAACTTACCAAACCGCTTTAGCGGTAGGCCCATCATTGGGTATTTTGAGGAAATTAAACGCAACTTTTTTATAGTTGATCCTTTGTTGGGAATTTGTTTGTAAAACTACCCACTACGTCCCAACTGTTCGACAAAAACAACAAATGCTACTAGGAAATAAATTAATAACTAAGAAAGTAAGCATTTTTTGCTTTTATAATATAGAAGTTCATGATCAAATTACATTTACAGCGATTGTTGTCACGAGCTTTTAGGGCACATGCCTCTACTAGCCAACCCGAGTTTCGCACAATTCTCTCAAGAACTTGGCTTGGCTTCGCTCGGCGCTTCCGATCAAGACATTGATAAATTGGCAACGGTAAGTAAAACATGCCAGTAAACTGTGCCTTGTTTTAAAAATATCGTTTCCTGTTGAATACTTTAAAATAGATAATAATGATATTGAAACAACCAAATCTTGCCTAAACTTACAAAACTTTCTTTACTTTATGTAATTTTTTGCAAGAAGTATTTGTAGTTGAACCAGAAGAAACTTATTACGCCGAATCGTTGCTGTATCGCGTTTGTTTGGCATAAAACAATATCTCTAATAAAAGTTTTTGTCTTGTGATGGTGGTGATGTGATCCATGCCATTTTTAGTCATCACGGTGACTTAGTTTCAGTCTCTTAGGTATGTTTTTATTAATAGTAATTATAAGCAGTACCATGAGAAACCACCTAAACTGGCCACTTCCTAACGCATTCTGCGCATAGCTATGGGAGTGATTCAGATGAGCTATGAGCTAGTCTTCTACTTTCCTGCATCTACTTAACTGTTTTTCACCCTAAGAATAACCTGCAGGGAAAAAGACACCAAGGAAAACACTTTCTAAATTTTATTTAATAAGAAATACTCTTGGTTTACTTAATTCCATAACTTACCTACCAAAAACCCTTTATTTTTTTTGTCCAAAGCTCTACTTTTTCACCGTTGAGTTCGGGTTATGCCGTCAAATCGACGGCACGTTCCGGGTATACGGAGCTGGTCTGCTGTCTTCCGTGGCTGAACTACAACATGCCCTCAACACGCCCGCGAAAATAAAACGATTCGACCCCGATGTGACTGTCAACGAAGAATGCATCATCACATCGTACCAGAACGCTTATTACTATACCGACTCGTTTGAAGAAGCCAAGGAGAAAATGAGGTTAGTACCTACTACTTCAATCAAAATGCAGAATCATAAACATCAAGGAATTATTTCGATCATTTATATAATATGGTTACGTTTCTTAGAAACTATAACATTTATGGATACGGTTATTAACATCATAAATTAAGTCACACTGTCAATTTTGTGACCTCATGTTATAGTATAGTATATGGTATAGGTTTTAGTAGGTAGGATGTAATTATGTATGTAGGTATTCCTGGCACTGACTTTTTTATAATTTGCATTATTTGTTCCAAACTAGATGTTGCTTTATGTCTGTTAAATAAAATTACTCATGCAGACTGCTGCTCGTCTGGTATATTGTATAAATTCTGGATACCTGGATATGAATACCAGATAATATATTATATCCTAAAATAAAAGGACATATCATAACTGAGACTTTAACGACTTGACCTAATTTAGTCAAAATACATAGACACATGGCAAAATTGAGGAAAATTTTTCTCACCATCAAAATTATCATCAGGCCATAATTAACGAATAAATAAAATAAAAAAATACATCTGTGAGATCTCGAAAATGGTTCTAACGATTTCTATTAAAATTGTTATTTTTTTGGGGGAAAAAAATCTATCTATACCCTGATTTTTAATTTCAGACAATTTTTGTAAACAAACAAATGTCACGATATGCCACTGTGAGTATAAGTGTCATGATTGTGTAGCATACGTGTAAATTCACATATTATGACACAGACACATGACATTTACACACACAGTGGCATATCTTGACATTTGTTTGTTTACAAAAATTGTCTGAAATTAAAAATCAGAGTATAGTTAGGTTACATCTCTGAAAAAAAGCGTTTTTCACCCAGATACTTTCAGACAGGATAGTGGCCGCCCCCATTTCACTCCTTTAAGCATTTTTTTGATGAAAAGTATGCTATAGTTCAATCCAGTTCATAATTTACATGTGTACCAAATTTAATAGAAAACAATTCAGCCGTTACGGCGTGATCGAGTAACAAACATCCAAACCAGTAAACAACTATTAGCTTTTAATTTACGATATTTTGTGCGTTATTGGAATGAGGGACTCTTAATAAATAGTTCCCAGGTACTTACTAGATGACGGCACAGCTAGAACCAAAATCATCAATATTCATAAATGTGTTTATTCATCTTATATGTACTTATATTTAATGTATTATTGTTATGATTTGTCTGAACTGGCATAACAGAGGGAAATTTAAATTACCGCTGGAAGCAATATCGTTTTTAAAATTCTAAATTTATTGAAATCATTACGATCATTTTGAATCGTACGTTACAATATTTCTATTTTTGTAACCTGAATGTGGCCCACAGAGCTATAAGCCTGGCTCAGGAGCGCTTAGCACTACTTTAGTGATATGAAACTTAGGAATATTATAATACTAGCTTTTGCTTGCGGCTCCGCCCTCGTATAAATTATAGCCGTAACAAACATAACTACTCACAAACTTTAGCATTTATAACATTAGTGAGATGAGATTGATTCATCCGTTTGAAATATAACTGATTAAGGTTGCCTGTAAGAAATCGCTCTCAGTGATAAGGCCGCCCATTATACTCCTAATTTTTATAAATCCTATTATGTATTCCTGGTGTATGTACAATAAAGTGTTAATCTATCTATCTATCTATAATTGTGCATCGTGTTTTGACATGACCAACGACCAAACAATAGCAATACAATTTGTTTTTACCGTACCTATCAATGTTGTGCAACATGGCATAAATAAGTCTGCAGGTTACTATGAAATTACTTGACAAAACACAAACTAAGTTGAACTGGTACATAACCAACGTTTTGACATTTATTAAGGGCTCAACCATACAAAGCGACTCTTGAAAACTGTAAAATGAAAGGAAATTTGTGAGAAGAGGTTGTGATATAATAAATCTGAAGTATGTACCAAACTTAACGATTATCTCATAGGTTCCCAATTTATTTATCTCAGTGTGTCTGTCGGAGTACTACCTCGGCTTTAAATGTCGAACCATGTTGAACCATGTTACGTATAAAGGATAACTCACGCTAGTCCATGTCGTGTCCGAGCCGAGCGTCGGCCGTAGCACGGTCAACTAATATTACATATATTTTGTATGGATACACTCACGCTATACCGAGCGTCCGTTGCTAGGCCGTCACTCGGTTGCCGCTCGGTGTAGCGTGAATGTGTCCATACAAAATATATGTAATATTGGTTGACCGTGCTACGGTCGTGCTACGGCCGACGCTCGGCTCGGACCGGACACGGTGTAGCGTGAGTCATGCTTAAGAATGTGTTTGTGTGAAACGTTCTAGGTAAGCGGCTAAAAAATAAAACATGAACATCATACAGTTAAAATCGAAAAATTCCATACTCATCCCGATATATTTAAATACTGTACTTACCGAACAGAGTAAAAGCTTCCAGTCTATGCAATAGTACGCATTAACTAGGTCATCAACCTGATCTGGAAATACCATACACTCAGTCAGGAGCTATGAAGATAGCGCATGTGGTATAACTAGATTACAATCATCATCATCATCCCTGCTTGTTTACATCCACTGATGGACGAGGCCTCCCCCATTGCATACAATTGGGGGATTTTATGCTTGGCAGGTGGATTGGTGATCGCAGTTTGGTGTTAAGTACTCAGGTGGATGCTGCTGCCCATCCCTTGGTATAATCCCTTAGTTAAGCTTTCACTACATTCACGTGAGGAGAAGTCTATTCTTAGGCCGGACACACCACCGGCGGCCACAACATAGTTTACATTCGCAAGTAAAACTAAAGTGGAGTGGAGTCCTGGTGGGCTAGTAACACAGGTTTTTTATATACCAGTCTCATAATACAGGTTCACAGGTATATAAGGTTCTTAAATAAATGTGAAGACCTTTTTAATGTAGAAAACAAACTTTGTGACTAAAACGAATTTATAATTATTAAGTGGAAAACCAGCTTTACCTACTTTATTTTGCTAGCATATTATATAATAATTACTATTCAGGGTTATGCTAAGTATAATATTTGGAATGTATTATATTATTATTAGTTTTATGTGACCATAATTTACAACTCATTCGAATAACTGAAACTAGGTCTATTTAATCATTCAAGATTTAAAACTCAGATGCATCTATACAAAAAAAAAATATATTTATAAATATATACCTACTTACAAAAAACAAAAGAAGCTAAACAAATATATAACACTACGCGTAATTTTTAATTTATTAATTTCAGAGCATTTGCGGAGAGCATCCAGCGTCCATTCGGAGTTCGATACAACCCATACACTCAGAGCGTGGAAGTACTCAGCAACGCACAAAAGATCACAGCTCTAGTGCGCGAGCTGAGAGGAGACATCTGCATCGTATCATCTGCCATTAAAAAGATATCGGCCCAGGATTCCACGTTGGACGTCGAGACAATTGCCAACATGCTACACACTGGTTTACAGGTATATTATAACCACATTATACTTTAAACTGGACTGTACTGGATGCCGTGGTAGTCTCGGCCTAAGAATAGATCCGTACTCCTCCTGTGAATGTCTTAAAGCCCATTAAGAGATTTTACCATGCTATGGGCAGCAGCACCCACCTGAATACTCGACTCGAATTTCACCAATCCACCTGCCAAGCGTGGTGATTAAGGTTCTCATTGTATTTTATATGAAGGAAGGCGTCTTCCAGCAGCGGATGTCTTATGACAATCCAATCTTCAAGGAGGTATATTTTTACACAATGGCATGTAATAAACTTGTACTATTTCGGCAGAAAAAAGATACATTATTATTAGTTTACAATCTTCTGTAAGCCATAAGAATTGTTTATCTTCAAATGCTGCCAATCCAACAATACCTTTGATCATAGCATCAAAGGTTTTAAATGTTAGCGTATTTTTAAGATTCAATGTTATACAAACAACATAAAAAGTTAAGGTACATATAACTGCCTATCAGTTTTAATTGACCGAGTTTTAAGGGTTCCGTACATCAACAAGAAAAAACGGCACCCTTATAGGATCACTTCGTTGTCCGTCTGTCTGTCTGTCTGTCTGTTTGTCTGTCTGTCAAGACCCTTTTTCTTAGGAACGCGTGCCGAAATTAATAATATCAAATACTCAAGTCTGCAATCCCTCGGAGCTGTGAAAAATAAAACTTCTAAATCAGCTCAATCAAAAGATACGGCCGTTGATGCCACATATTTTCACATTCGCAAGGGAATCAAAACCTATAGGGTACTTCCCGTTGACCTAGAATCATGAAATTCGGCAAGAAGCAAGGTGAAGGAAAAATCTGAAAACCGTAAATTTGTAGTTACATCACAAACTAGTTCAGTTGTAATTACCAAAACTAACCAAACCAAAACCAAGACCATTTTTCTCAGGAACGGCTAAAAGGTATCCGCATGAAATTTATAAAAAAACTATCAATATGTAATCTTATAGTGCTGTATAAAAATCAAGCTTCTAACTCAATGCATTAAAAAGATAAATGGTAATTAATATCTAATTTTTGTATGGAAATCACGAAAATAAGAAACCTCTAGGGTACTTACACTAACACTTAACATTCTAAGTTACATAATTCTGAAACTAGAATGCTAGGAGTCTCTATGGCTTTATAAAGGAAAATGTCAAAAATTGAGGAATTTAAACTTTTTTACCCCTAGAATGAAATGGTGAAGATTGTAGGTAAAAGTGATTGTAACTCAAAAAGAGAGCATTTCGAAATAATTAACATACGGATCGGACCCATCATGAGTGTGAGCCTCGCACTTGTCCATTTTATTTAATTTAATTTTTGCCTCATTTAGTAGTCATATGCAGATGCAATTTGAATGAAAGAACAACCGCTCAACCATTATTATTATTATAGCACACACACGCCCAACCACGAAATTGTGAAGTAAATGTTTACCAAATCACGTCAGTAGCAGTTATTTTAGGACATGCTGTAACGTTCTTAATATTTTATTAGGTGGAAAGAAGCCCGCAGAGCACGTCTGGTGGCAGTTCTCCTAATTCCGAAAGAGCCGTCTCTCCACGTCCCGATATCTCTAAATAATCGACGAAGATTTTCAAAATATTGGCATTTTCGTCGGTAATGGGTGTAAAAATGGCATAAAATACGCTTACAGATAAGCTTTTATTCTCACTGATGAGAGGCTATTTATGTGTAGTTATACTGTACAATTGAATATATCTGTAACTATAATCAATGTCTTTCTCTGTTTCATCAAATATGTAGCCAATATATTTAACTATTTTAATAATCGAATTAAATTGTAGTTGTTTGTAAGTTCTAGTCACATATATTATTTATATTTTATACAATATATTATACAATATCTAAGTAGTGTGCGTGTAATAACTTGTTAAATTATTTACGAGTCTATGTTTTACAAAAAATATTAAAATAAAAATGAAGTTTATCCAATGTATACGAACAAAGGTTTGTTATTAGAATAACAATGAATTATCACAAATGTATAATCTAATTACAAAATATTGGTTGATGTTAATCTTTCTGAAATAAACGATGGAGTATACAACATTGTGTTATTATTTTAATAATTGACAATCATTGTCAAGTATTATTATACCTATTGTACAGTTACGTTCAAAAGTGGAGTCATTATAACAAAACAGAGTGCAGCTGGTGGTTCTTATATATTGGCGCTTTTTCTAAAATAAGACATTAAAACCTTTTCAGAAAAAGGTGTATTTTGCTGGATTTTCCACAATAAAAATCTTCATAGGTCATGTTAAATTATATTCCTACATATCTCGAGCAATAGGTTCTCAATAACCTCAGGCAGTTTCTCTTGATTCTGGCGGCGCCATCAAATCTTCTCTATCACTACTAGACCGCATTTCAAGCAGATAGTAAACACGAATTAAAAATTATATGTATAAATAAAACGAAAGAAAGATTTCCATTCATTTTTAAAATGATGTTCAGAAAATGTAAGGGCCAGTATAATTTTGCTGATTTAATGATAATAACTTTTTGTATTTGGCCATTGCCTACAGTTAAAAATAAAACAGCACGTTATCAATGGATTTACATAATTGTACTTTTTCTTCTCGCTCAGTACGTTAACATTGGATTTCTTTACATTTTTTCTGGCGCACATTTGTACAACCACAGTAACGACGTAAGTTCTCTATCGTTTAAAATAATAGTTTTAATGGATTTTCTGGACCAGGTATAGTATAAATAAAGTTTTAATACGAAACAGATGAAGCTCTTGAAATGTTACCAAGAAAAAAATAGAGGGTAAGTAAATTTGTTAATAGGAAATAACTCTTTGACACCCTAAGGTACAATCACATCGTCACCATTGGATTATAACCGGCTGTTCTGGCGATTTTAAATAATTTTGGCACAATGCCAGAAGACACATAAAATTTTAAAACTGTGCAACCTGCATTTTAAAATATTCTCGTCTTAAAGACTATTATTTATTTTACTTAATTGAAATCATTTCTCACATTGTATAAAATAAATTTGGACACACTTGGTTATTAAAATCATAAGAGATGATCAAAATTAAGATATATTTTTTTCACTAACCCTTAACTTAAAACAAAACAAACCAATTTAATCATATTATACTTACAACACCTACAGTGTACAAAAAAGCTGCACAGGCAGCAGAAAAAGCCGCAACACCTTGATTTAGCGGCCATATATACCCAGAGACTAGTGATTGGATTGATCGGTGATCTTTCCTCATCATCAACATCACCAGCCTGTAGATGTCTAGAACGTTTAAATTGTCATCGGTCTATCGAGAGCCTTCCTATACTGCGTCGTCCAGTTTGTAGTCATCACTTACCACTATCCGAGAACCTTTATTCCCTAACGGTTGACAGTTCTGCGAGCTATATGGCCTGCCCGTTGCCACTTCAGCTTAACCATTGCAAGAGTAATCTTAGTCTCTATGTAGTAATGTTTATCTCATAGTCCTTGGCAATGATTCTTGAATTTAATTTTAACTACTCTGGTATCTGTCAAAATCTCATGAAATTTGGCAAGTGAGCGACAACACTAACGCTAAAATTAGCACTTCTAACATTGAAATTGTGGATGTGGTAGATTTGTTTGTAATCTCTAATTATTTGATGTTCTGGTGAAAATTTGATTCCTGCAAAATGTGGTCAATGAAGAAATACCTACACCTTCAGAAGACAGTACACATTCTTGTAAAAAAGGTTATAAAAACGGTAATTTGGATAATCAAAATCAAGATACAATGAAATTGAAAATAAAATTTGCTGTTAACTATGCGAATATGTATGAAATATAAGACAAAACTTTGAATGTGCGATTCCAAACATTAAAACTATTCAAAATTGAGGAATGCTTTTATATTATTTTTTTGAATCCTAATTAATACATTTTTATTTTTAAATGACCGTTAATGTCAAAATATTTCTAATAGGAATGCTGCGTCATTAAAATGGATGTAAATTCAATAAGGGTAATTATTCCCATGAATTATTGCTAGCCAGGTCTATTTAGGCTACGATATAAAGATACACAAATAGAAATAAGGTCACTAGAGCTGTGAGTACGGACCAAAACATTAGTCATTTTGGTTACAGTTTACCGGCTTTTATGAATTATCGTCATATTCTATAAGTTCTGTTCAACTTTTGTCTAGACAGATAATCCATAAAAAAAATTGCTGCCTACATGCAAGTATTTATTATTTCATTTTATTTTAATCATAGCTAAAAGTTTTTACGTTATGTGCGTGAATTGATTTGTATAGTAACAAGCTATTAAAATATACGTTTTGGTATAAAAAAATTGGATATGAAAAAACAAACTATTTTTGCCGCCACCTAGTTATGCTTGCATTGCTGCATTCCATTTTTGAGGGTATGGGTGTGGTTTAAATTACAAGCACTTGAGACTTCATTAATCGTATGACGGGCGCAATGTACGCCTCGTATGTGGTATATGTCCTGAATGAAGTAACTTACTAGGTATTGCAGTTGATAGGGGCAGGAGTACCACCAAGTCAATCAAGAGTCTGTTTAGACAGAGACCCGTCGTGGGATTTGAAGGCGCAGCTGTGCTTTATTACCTTTTTTGTTTAGCTGGCAATACAATAGCGCGTCTGTTCTGTTTTGATCCTATTACAACTGTAACTATTTCTTTAATTTATGATTCAAAATGCTGATAGAAAGAAAAGCTCCTATTATGTTATTAGTTTTTATTCATAATTTCGGCTCACTTTCTGAACAGACTCTACCATAATTTGCCCAAATAAAAAAACTGTGAGGAGTAATAAGCAACGCGTCAGCTGGGAAAGCCCATAGAGGCCGCAGTTGCGTCGAGATTCCGGCGCGTCTTCACGCCGGCACCGTTTACCTCCTCACAAACGCAAATCGATATCACTATATTTACTGTGATGCTCGTGTTCATCATTTTATTACAGAACAGTATAACTATTATTTCAAAAGTTTTGTTGGAACGTTCATTCGTTATTACACATTTCTCTTTTATCACCTCCGTGACCGCCCAGTACACAGTAGTTGTTTACAAAGTAAACAAACAGCACAAAAATAAAGTCACCAACAGCTGATAGATATTCTCGTGAAAATCTTATAAAGTCTATGATTTGCAATGGTCAGTTGTGTAAATAATTTATGTTAACGTAACGGTATTACTGCGTGTCGCAAATTTCATGTAAAAAAAAACATGTATAACGTGAAGTTCTGATAAAGCGACAGGAGAACACTGTTCTGCTGCTGGTGTCGTCAACCGATTGAGCATCATGTCCGGGGTTTAAATTAATCGTAAAGTTTATGAAGGTCGCCAGTTGCGTCGGCCGACGTACCGTCCGCGTGGGTATCGTCGCACGTCGCGGGGAAGTTGGCAAGGTGCGCGGACGCAACTTCTCGGTCGGTAGAGAGCGTGACGCGGTCTGTCCATGTCTCCCGCGTCTCGCTCAGTACAACCTTGCTCGTGCTAAGGACATGTCCGTGTTATGGATTACCAATGCATCATCGTGTACACCGTCATCAATATTGCCCCGCCGCGGGTGGCGGCTGAGGCAACTGAATTCTCCGACGGTTGTGTTACATGGTTCAAAAATAAAATTAAAAGGTAAGTTCATCAAAGAAAATTGTTTTTAATTTGACAACGCAAACATAAACTTTAATTAAAAATTAGTTAACTCGAAGAATTGCAGAAATTTCCAACTTTAATGTGGTTTCAAAATAAAATAATAAAAAGGTCCCTACTGAAATAAAAAAAATCAGGATAGAAAGAAAATGTTTTCAACCAAAAAAATAGTTACCTAATATATAATTTTTTACTAAATCACATTCCTTTTCTCTTTACGATTATTACGGTTGCCAAAAACTTTTATAATATAGGTAGACGCTACGTTATTTCTTACAGAATAACTTTGTCAGCTCATCTTATCTATAATTTACGTGTCCAGTTTGTCAGTGAAAGCGTCTGGACCGAGTGTCGATTTAGTTCTTGTTTGTTTTGCATAAAGTTGTTGAAGTACAACCATTTATTTATTTCAGAGTGGTAGCAATTTACCTTCAGTCGTTGAAGCTAACACCAAACAGTGGCATCTTATATGGGAACCTAGCATGTATGTATTACAAGCAAGGCTTCATAGATCTGGCTATAGAGACATACCGACGAGCTATTGAGTTACAGCCCAATTTTCCAGACGCATACTGTAATCTTGCTAATGCATTAAAAGAAAAGGGACTCGTCTCCGAAGCGGAAGAATACTACAACGGTGCTTTGCAATTATGCCCCTCACACGTGGATACACTGAACAACCTCGGCAATGTAAAAAGGGAACAGGGTAAAATTAGAGAGGCTGAACAATTGTACTTGAAAGCCCTGGAATATTTTCCTTACTTTGCAGCTACTCACAGTAATTTGGCTTCTCTCTTACAGCAACAAGGTTTGTAAAGGTTGATATAATGCTCCGTAATTGGAACTCTGACTAAGTTCTGAAGCTATAAACTATTTACTATTGTTTTAGAAATATTTCACCGTATTTTTAATATGGGTAGGCAATATTCAATTGAATTAAACATCATATTAACATTCATAAGTAACGTACATCATTAGCACAATTTATATGATAAGCACTAAGTGCCTATTCTATCAACACCATAATTAGGGTTCCGTACCTCGAAAGGTACACAGAACCATTATAAGATAACTCTCGTGTATGTCTGTATGTTTGTCATAGTCTATTTTATCTGAATCTACGGATGAAAACAGAAAGAAACAAATTTGAAATAAAAAAAAATTGGTACATAATCTTACGCAGAATTAGTTAACGTAATTGCGTACGTATACCTAATAGTACAGTCAAATTAGGTGATTTTTTGCACAAGTGTGGAACTAATTAGATGTAGTCATGAAAACTTTTCTAATTGTTTTGTATGGCTTAAAAATCACCTCCAATAATAAGCATCAGTAATTTCACCCTCCGGAACAGGGTGAAATAGGGTGAAAACCATAAAAATATCCGTAAGTTAATGAGGGAAATAGAAGTAGTCGGTGCTATTTGGCATAGACTTTGAACCGTTATGATCTACATTTGCACCAAGTATTTTTTAAATCCGAAATACGGAACATACAAAAAAAAACATTTACAAAAAAAACTTTTTGTGGTTATTACGGCTCCGAAAAAATTAAGGTAGTCGGTGCAAATTGATAGACTTATCAGAAAAATGTTCGAAATACATTACCAGGTTTGCACCAGGGTGCGTCTCACGGAAGGCACTTTTCCATATTTTATTGTCGCTCTACTTCGGGGAAAATTAATTTAGTTCTGGAAATCGACTTAAACTTATTAATTTAATTAGTACTACATCCGCCGGAAGTTTTATACTGGTTTTTTTTACGGAAGATGCATTTATTCAACACTGTGTTCCATACATGCACGTGGTTTTTATTAAAATCATAATGCACTAAGACAGTCTCTCTATACGTAATTTAACTTGCATCAAGTAATTTCTTTCTATTTTAAAATTTACGGCCTTTTTAAGTTTGTACCTAATATTTAAAAGGGTTCCGTAAGCGCCAGAAACGGTGCAAACCTAGGATAAGCTTCTTTTCGTGTCATCTAACGTTTCCATAAGAATCCACGACTACACGATTTAGGTCCACACTTTTTGCTAATTTGCCTGTACTATAACGTAAATGAATGAATTAAGTATACATTTTTGATGGGATAAACAGAAATTTAAAAAAATCTTTTGTGAAATGGCTTCGTGGGATAAATTAAATGAAATATCAATGTCATGAGAAATACAAATGAATATTTCTATTATTTTAATTGCGCAGTTTTAAATATACGAAAACCGAGCATCTCTTCGCTCATGTACAACATTAAAAAGCCATTGTTTTATTCTGATAATAATCAGAATTATCACCCATAAGTTTACAAGAAAATCTAAACAAAAGTTCAAGTTCATAAATTCCCACAAGAAACAGAAAATAGGTACTCGTGAAAAGAAAATGCGTTTAAAATGTGTTGACTGATGAGAAATTTCAAGTCTCCCCACGCGAGTCTGACTCTTACTTGACCGGTTGTTTGTAAAATAGATATTGTTGTTTTGAACGTGATGTTAATTTTGCAGCAGGCCTTGTAGTGTGCTAATGTAATACGTTTTCATGTCAATACTAATTTCACTAGTTTTTATTACCCGTACAATTTTAGTAAGAAACCTACTTATCCTATCCTAAACGATTAAACGAGCAAATTTCGATGAACTATATATATATATATTCGTATATTTTTTGGCTGTGAACGCGTGGTCCAACAGCATAGTCCACTCGATCGGATGTAAACAAGAGTACCTAACCTATACAACAAAGTAACCACAACATTAAAATTCCTAAAGAATCCACCAGAAGTCTTATGCAAAACCTACGACAGTCGAAGGCTGGTGTTCTTCTACCACCAGAAGAACCCCAATAGAATGGGGGCCTTCTATTGGGGTTATATACAAATTAGACATACTAGTAGGACAAGCAAGCACGTAATAAAAATATATTGTTAATTTCAGGCAAGCTGCAAGATGCGTTGATGCATTACAAACATGCTATCAATATTCAACCAAATTTTGCTGATGCCCATAGTAACATGGGAAACACACTGAGAGAACTGCAAGATGTAACGGGTGCAATGATAAGCTTCAAAAATGCCATACAGATTAATCCAACTTTTGCCGATGCACATTGCAATTTAGCAAGTATATACAAAGATATGGGAAACATTACTGAAGCAATTGAATCTTATGAAAACGCACTACAATTCAAACCAGACTTTCCAGATGCTTATTGTAATTTATCTCATTGTTTCCTAATCGTGTGTAACTGGGATGACTACAATGATCGAATGCAGAATATTGTAACGATAGTAGAGCAACAATTAGAAAACGAAAAAATGACTTCAGTGCACCCGCATCATTCCATTTTGTACCCGTTATCGAATAAACTAAGAAGAGAAATTGCTAAACGTCATGCTGATTTATATACAGAAAAAGTTAATTTACTAAATACAATTACTTTCAAACATACCAAAGAGCAGCAGGATAGAATAAGGATTGGTTACGTAAGCAGTGACTTCGGTAACCATCCAACTTCTCATTTGATGCAGTCAATTCCAGGATTACACGATCGATCCAGGGTTGAAATTTTTTGTTATGCTTTAAATTCCAACGACGGTACTACATTCCGAAGTAAAATTATGAAAGATTCAGAACATTTTATAGATTTATCTGGGGTAACTTGTAACATAGAAGCAGCCAATATAATCCACAAAAATAGTATCAATATTTTAGTTAACATGAATGGATATACAAAAGGCGCAAGAAATGAAATTTTTGCTTTACGGCCTGCTCCAATACAAGTTATGTGGTTAGGTTATCCTGGAACCAGTGGAGCTAATTATATGGATTATATAATAACAGATGAAATAACATGTCCTAGCACAGCTTACCTAGATTTTAGCGAAAAATTCGCACACATGCCTCATACATATTTTGTCGGAGATCACAGCCAAATGTTTCCACATCTGAAAAATAAATATTTAGTGAAAGTTGATAGAAATGACAATGCTTACATTCTCAATGAAAATGCAGCAGTGATAAATGCATCGAATAACATAAATATGGAAAAAATATTTGAAGTGGTTCAACGTAGTGAACTTGTAATATATGATGACTATAAGCCAATTGAATTAGAAATAAGAGAAATAAGCATTCCGAATTATGTGCCTGATCTGACAATAAATCCTGAACAAATACAGGTTAGTTTTAATTTCTGTTTACTATTTCTCTGTTAGTTTATTATTATTTTGTGCACTACATTTATTTTGATTACAGGTACTCGTTAAGGGAATTACTATTTACAATGGTTTATCGATATCAAATTATGATAAGAAAATAGCGTCCGGAGAAAAAGTTTTTGATAATATTATATTTACGTCGAGAAGGCAGTACGGTATTTCGGATGATGCTATCGTATTCTGCAATTTCAACCAATTGTATAAAACTGAACCGGGAGTGGTTGAAATGTGGATAAATATATTAGAAAAAGTTCCAAACAGTGTTCTTTGGTTACTGAGCTTTCCCGCTGATGGAGAACCAAATTTGAAGAAATTTATACAAAGTTTAGGTACCAAATTTAAATACTAATACATATGTATAAAAATAATTCGGCATGAATAAAAATTAATTATAATAATTCTGATATATTTGATTCAGGTTTTGAGACAGATCGAATAGTTTTTTCAAAAATCACTTGTAAAGAGGAACACGTTCGTCGAGGGCAACTGGCAGACATTTGCTTAGATACGCCAATATGTAATGGTCATACAACAGCAATGGATGTTCTTTGGGCTGGCACGCCCGTGGTCACTCTACCTGGAGATACACTTGCATCAAGGTATTATGATTTATTTATGATGTAACCTAATTAACCGTCTTCCCAAAAAAGGAGGAGGTTCTCAATTCGGTTGTTTTTTTTTTTTTTTTTGTATGTTTGTTACCGCATGTCTCCGGTGTTTATGAACCGATTTGGAAAATTCTTTTTTTATTTGAAGAGATATACTTCCAGATTGGTCCCATTTTTTTCAAAATCCAGTTCTGATGATGGGATCCATGAGGAATTGAGGGCACTCCTCAAATATTGTAGCCATACATATGGCGATTTTGATATTTTCAACAACAAACCAAGCATTTGCATTCAAAAAGTATCATAATCCTTTCACCACTATGGTTCTTTCATCATTTTTTTTCATCCAAATATTTAGTCGAATACAATGGCGGAAGTCGGTTTTTTAAATGAAAAGTTATTTGAGTTATAGCGTGTAATTTTGTTGGCATTTTAACCGGTGTAGCTCATAATTTGTTGATTCAAACAACAGCTGTTATAACTTTTACAACCCTTTTTAGAGTTCCGTAGCTCAAGAGTAGGTACCAACGGAACCTTTATACGATCACTCAGGTGTATGTCTGTCTGTCTGTCTGTCTTTCACAGCCGATTTTCTCCGAATCTACCAGGCCAAAAAAAGCTGCAATTTAGTATATGTAATTATGTACTCAATCACGGCCCTATAACGTAAATCAACTTATTCTGGTTTCGAGGGGTTTATTTTGGGGAGCAAACTAGATAACTTTTCATTTAAAAAACCAACTTTCGCCATTATTGTAATCGACAAAATATCTGGATGAAAAAAAATTGTGAAAAAACCATAGTGGTGGAAGGGTCATGAAACTTTCTGAATGCAAATGCTTGGTTTGTTGCTGAAAATATCAAAATCGCTATATGTATGCCTACAATATTTGAGGAGTTCCCTCAATTCCTCTTGGATTCCATCATCAGAACTGGATTCTGAAAAAAATGGGACCAATCTGGAAGTATATCTATTCAAATAAAAAAAGAATTTTCCAAATCGGTTCATAAACGCCGGAGATATGAGGTAACAAACATAAAAAAATTAAAATACAACCGAATTGAGAACCTCCTCCTTTTTGGGAAGTCGGTTAAAAATTTAAAACACACTTAAAATGCATCATGTGACATATCAAATAAAAGAACTCGTTCTGAAAAATACAAATTAATTTTTTTTTTAATTTAAATTCCTAATTTATTGGATACTTGTAATGAGAAAATGCGTATAAAGTTGTGTTGATTGACTTATCTAATGATTACTATGGTAGCCTACTTGTACGGAACCCTCTCTTTGCGAGTCTGACTCGCACTTGACCGGTTTTTTATATTATTCACCAAAGATATGCAAAAACTTTTTAACTCATTTATTATGGTTTCAGAGTTGCTGCATCACAACTGAATGCTTTGGGCTGTCCAGAACTTATTGCAAAGAGCAGACACGAATATCAAGAAATAGCTGTTAAACTTGGAATAGATGCAAACTAGTAAGTATGTGCTGTCTCGTATAGGTTTCTTCGTTATTTCAAACGTTGTAATCTGTTATAAGAACTTTTAACAACAAATTAGTGGTAATTTTCATCTAAATCAATAATCATATAACTTTTCATTTAATAAAATATAACTTTTCATTTAAAAAACCGACTTCCGCCATAGTATTTGACAAAATATTTGGATGAAAAAAAATTTATGAAAGAACCACAGTGGTGAAAGGATTATTATACTTTTTGAATGCAAATGCTTGGTTTGTTGCTGAAAATATCAAAATCGCCATATGTATGCCTACAATATTTGAGGAGTTCCCTCAATTCCTCATGGATTCCATCATCAGAACTGGATTCTGAAAAAAACGGGACCAATCTGGAAGTATATCTATTCAAATAAAAAAAGAATTTTCCAAATCGGTTCATAAACGCCGGAGATATACGGTAACAAACATTAAAAAAAAAAAAAACAACTGAATTGAGAACCTCCTCCTTTTTTGGGAAGTCGGTTAAAAATTATATAGGTTGTGTACTTAACCACCATTTTAA
The DNA here is from genome assembly GCA_951392215.1 of Epirrita christyi. Lineage (NCBI taxonomy): Eukaryota > Metazoa > Arthropoda > Insecta > Lepidoptera > Geometridae > Epirrita > Epirrita christyi. The sequence continues at coordinate 7,472,594 of OX595833.1, forward strand.
ACAAAATGGATGCAATTCTCTGCAGAAACACAACAGCCTATCGTAAAGCCACAGACAAGCAACGGGCTATAGAGAGAGCTATGCTCAGAGTTTCACTAAGTAACAGAGTCCGTTATCAGAAGATCTTTAAAAGAACCAAGATCACCGACATATCTCTCAGAATTGATAAGTTGAAGTGGCAATGGATAGACCTTTAGTTAGCAAAACTGCCAACTGATGGGGAAAAAAGGTTTTAGAGTGGCGACCACAAACCGGACGATGCGGTAGAGGAAGGCTCGATGGACTAAATGGTCTAAAGACATTATGAACGTCGCAGGAAGTCGGTGGTTGGAGGTGGCTCAAGACAGTTCGTCATGGCATTCTAGGGGGGAGGCCTATGTCCAGCAGTGGACTTTTACTTTTACTTTTGCTGATGACTTAAAGCATTTAAATTATCTAAGGCTGGTTGATTATGATGGTGGTGATTAATAAATGTATATTTTCCTTTTTACAGCCGGAAATACATTAGAGCTAAAGTTTGGAACGCACGGCTGAATACCACGCTTTTTGATTGTAAATTTTATGCAAGTGGTCTGGAAAACTTATATGAGCAAATGTGGGAGCTATACAAGAGCGGAAAACAACCAGACCACATAAATGCAAACAAATTTTAAGGTAAAAAAGGCTAAAGCTAAAAGCTAAAGGCTGCTTATGATGATTTAAACTCAAATTTTCCTTGAAATAGTAACACAGTGTTTTGTCTTTTGCAATGACAAAAGTTACAAATTTAATTAGTTAGTTAGTTTTGTTAGTAGTAGAACTTCTTGTGAAAGAGTTCGTCCGGGGAAGTACTACCACCGTACCTATTTCTGCCGCCAAGCAGTAGTGTTCGCATTGCTGTGTTTCGGTTTAAAGGGTACGGGTGCCGGTGAAATTACAGGCACATGAGACTTTTCATCTTTATGTCTCAGGGTCGGCAGCGCGCGTGTGATGCCTCTGGTGTTGCAGGCGTTCATAGGCTACGGTAACTGCTTTCCATCAGGTAGGCCGTATGCATGTTTGCTTGCAAAGTAGAATAAAAAAAAAAAACAATCAAATGATACATAACCAGATTTCAAGGATATTCCGCGTTTTTTAGTAGCACGTTAAAAGTTTTCATCACAGTATATCTAAGATAACTTTGTCTGTTCGGCACATACAGCGTGCCGAACAGAGATTGGTGTGATTATAATTATAAGTACACCAAAGTGACTGTGGACCTTGGTGTCTATACTGGTTGACTGTAGCTACCTTCTTATAGTCTCTCAAAAGAGCGTTTGGGTATACGGAGACTATCTTTGTTTTCTGGGCGCTGCTCTACGTGGTATCACCGGGAAACACAGGGAAAAACAGCTATAGGTAAATCATTATCATCATCATCATCAGTCTTTAGAAGTCTACTGCTGGACATAGGCCTCCCACCTAAAATGCCACAACAAACAGCCTCCTTCTTGCGACGTTTATAATGTCTTTGGTCCATAGAGTGGAGAGCCTTCCTCTAACGCGTCGTCCAATTTGTGGTCATTACTGAAGAACCTTTATTCCCCAACGGTTATCAATTCTGTGAGCTATATGACCTGCACTTTGTATGCAATTAGAGTCATCATCATCATAATCATCATGCTGAACGAGGCCTCCTTCATATAATGCATATAACGGATTTGCCATAATCACCATGCTTGGCAGGCTGATTGGTGATAGCAGTATTAGTGTTAGGTACTCAAGTGGATGCTGCTTCATATCACCTGTGTGCAATCCCGGTGTGGTAAGGACGTTAGATTTAAAAGATTTAAAACCGCGTCCTTTTTATTGATTATTTCTATTTACCCGACTGACGGAGGGTTATTTAAATATATTTTGAGTCTTGTTAATTTATCTTCTTTACCGCCAACCATACTACCCCTAACAGGTAGGGCTTAAAATTAGCATGGGCAAGAAAGACATCATATCAAAGTACGCATATCGCGCACATGCCGGTATACGTTGGGAACAATATCAAAGGCTGTGTTTCCACCAGAGATGAGTGAGGATGCGTAGCGAGGGATGTGTGCGAGGAACGTGTACGAGGAATGTGTTGCGAGGGATGTGTTGCGAGGGATGTGTGCAAGAGATGTGTGCAAAAGATGGATGCGAGCGAGAAATTACTAGCAGACAGTCTGAAAAGAGCCCGCTACACATCCTCGCACTGCTCATCTTCGCACCGTTTCATTGCCTCGCTACGCATCCTCGCACTGCTCATTTACCTTGCACATCTCTGGTGGAAACACTCACATCGTTCCACAGCCTCGCTACGCATCCTCGCACCGCCAATCTACCTCGCACATCTATGGTGGAAACGCAGCCTAGGTCGTTGACCACGGGTTATTCCCGAAATCCCCATTGAAGCGGCAAGTTCAAAATCAAGAGGATTTCGGGAATAACAAACTTTGTTTTATTGGGTCAGACGATTCAACTAGGTAGGTCCAACTTCGATAAAGAGGTCAGCCGATGAATCCAAACCGGATGGCAGCATTCAGGAAACTACGTAATAATCTTCTCGTCATAGATACTGCAGAGCTTCAAGACGAAAGTGTGTGCGTGGTGTTCTCGAGTGGCGACCACAAACTGAAGGACGTAGTAGAGAAAGGCCCTCCTCTCGATGGACTAAAGACATTATAAACGGTGCAAGAGGTTGGTGGATGGAGGTGGCTCATGACCGTTCGTTGTGGCATTCTATGGGGAAGGCCTATGTCCAATAGTGGACTTCTACAGACCAATGATGATGTTAATTGTCTTCTCCTGAGCATCAGTAGTTATAGTATGCGAGCACTACCCAGCAGATTGACGGCTGAAATAAGTACCTATGGTGGTAGTTCTTCCCCGCCCGAACTCTTCTGCACAATGTTGACTGAAGTTCTACTAATACTAAGGAGTCTTTGTTATCATTTTCGTTGGTAGAAAATACCAAAGCGGTGAAAGGGTTATGGTACGCCCCGTATAGAGACAAGATAAGAGCCCTTATGCATAATAATTATGTAACACTGTTTTTTTTTTATTCTAGATCATGCTGGTTTCTTTGTAAGCACATTTTGAACATGTGTGCACACCATAAATTCATAATATGGAATAATCCTTCAGTACGCGTCCTTATCCGGATTTCAACTCCTTGACCAGAACCCGGTGTATCTCGCCCCGGGCCACCACAGATTGAGATGTGAAATGTGTTTTTACCTAATTACTTCTTATTTTTGACCATTACCAGAATATCATCTTAATATTATAGTGATTTCTATGAATAACATTATTTTGGTTTTGTTTTTTTTTTTATTTTTTTATTCACCAGCCACACTGGACAATATAAATTTTGTACGTTGCTCTCCGTCCAAAACTTTGTATGAAATATTATGTCATTCATTAGTTTTGTTAATGGGGCATAAATTCTTGGCTATGCCCCTAGACAGGTAAGGTCTCAGGAACCAAGGGACTGTGGAGGTCCTGTGGTTCCTGAAAGCATTACTATTTGCCGCCCATTTAGGATTTATCCATAATGACCTTCAAAAAAACCCTAATTCGTGTTTTATTCTAATGTGTCATTGTTTTTAGAATAATAAATTATAATCTTGGTTTACGTTTTTTCTTCTGAGGTTCTTTTTAGTCACCTTGCTTTACAGCAAGCGTTTTTTGTTCAGTGATTAACTTGATGTAGATATGTTGTTAATTATCTTTGTTCGCGATTACACCAATCTGTAGCAGCAGACTGTTTTCGATTACTTACATTCTCTTCATACAGCCAATGACCGTGGACGCCCATGACGTGATAGTGTTAAACGCACTGCTATTGGCCGGAAAAGATATTGTACCTATCCCTTGCCTCTCGATCGTTGTACTTATTGTCTAATGGATTACAAGCCTCATGTTGTAAACGCAAAAACATCTTTTATTGAAAATATCCCGAAATCAGGAGAGACAAAACCCAGTAACTAGGTATCCAGTGCAATCTCATGTACCTATCGCTAGTTTGGTACAATCTTTGTATCTAATATGTGAAACCAAAATTAAGTGACTCATCCTCAGATCTCCAAAACTGTGAAGCCTGCAAACTGTATATTTGCCAAGAATGTTCCTTTTAATAAGAAAGAATTCTACGAAATTTAACCCCTTGTAGACTTGTTTATTTATTTATTTATACTTTATTGCACAAGAAAATTATACAAAAAGGTGGGCTTAATGCTAAAAGCATTTTCTTCCAGCCAAACCTTGTTGGGCAATTTTCGTTGGAATAAGCTTTGTCCTGGCTACTGGCTTATTTAGGAGTGTGTTTATTAATGGAAGAAAGCGTTAGCGTTAGCGTAGTTGGCCGTGGAAAGCAATGGCGGCGATGAGGTCACCACTTGTCACGTCTATATTCCTGCGACTGTGCAACCCACGGTGAAAAAAGGCCCGTTGAGGCTCTACCTACCCCTTCGGGGAAAAAGGCGTGTGTTTATGTATGTTCCTATAAAGTTTAGTTTCAATGAAAAAAGTTATGTAGCCAAATTGAATCTTACCCAAACGCATCGTATTAACATTGAAATAAAATTCGGAAGCCAATGCTATTTAGAAAAATCGGGTGATTTGGTCACACGACACACCCGACATGGTCGGGTAAAACGATAAATAGTTTATTTTCTTGATGGGTACCAAAATATTATATAATATGAAAAGTTTTATAGTTTGTTTCAAAAACTACTCACAACCAACGCTTTTATTAGCATCTGACAGCAGCTCCGCCCACGTTAAGACCTCTGCACTCTTAATAGATGTTACCAAAATAAATAACCTAAAATAATTTTCGTGAATTATATCATTCATTGTAAAACGGGAAATTATGTGAGGGATACGGAGAGAGTGCAGCACGGATCGCACTCACCCTGATGAAGACCATCGATTAGGGTTGAAACCAGTTGGTGCAACACTCGGTACGTGAAAATTTCCCGTTTTATAAATGAATAAATAACCTACATAACAGTGAAAACAACATTCAAATCTGTCTCTGAGAAATTATGTGTTAGTTAGTAATTTTAATGAGTGTATTATTATTATACATCACAATATAAATTAGAGTGCCTATCAAGTTAACTCGATGGCGACAGCTTTTTTTGTTACTATACTTAGATAAAATGGGTGAGTTTAATTTGGTACACATTCATTAAAGCTATCTACTTATTTAATTATAAGTACCTGGGTGACCGAGCTTTGCTCGGAAAACTCAAAAAAACACGTTTTTCCAGGAACTAAACCAAGATAGATAAATTTTTTGCCCCCTAAAACTCGATTATAGTAAATTTTTACAAATTCGTTAGAGCCATTTTCGAGATCTCAAAACATAATACAATAATGCAAGATTAAAATCCCAATTTCGATGTATTGCGCCATCTCTGGTGATTTCATGAACTATTTGGGCGCAAGCGCCATCTATTGTTAGTCTGAAAGTTTATGGTTGACAATGTCAACCGATTGAAAGAAACGTCAAACTGTTATTGCTGGTATTGGAACGTGGAGAGTGTTCATTGGTTGAGTTCGTAGTATTTGGAGTCTGTGGTGAATTGCAAATGTGAAGGAAATACTAGACTTGGTATTTGACTGGGGTGCGAGCTATGAGGGACAGATCCTATAGACAAATTAGCTAGCCTGTCGTGAAGGAATCACTGCGTTTCTTAAATTCGTCGATCCGAGCCTTCATGGAACATCCCGGCGAAAAAAACACAATTCCGACATATAACTAATAATTATTAAACTTTTTGAAGTTTATTTGAATTTTTATGAAATTATGTTATTCAAGTTGTTAATGTTTTTAACGTAACGTTTATTAAAAGATTTTTTGTATTGAAAACAAAATAATTATGATCTTTATTATATGTTTTAAATGATAAGCTTTTTGATGACCGGAATATTTTAACCGGCCCCCCGTATTCTATTTCTCGCGACAAGTTTGCAACAGGCGTAAATTGTGCGATCATTGCTGTAAAAAGTCGCTTTTATCATACAAAAGTTGCCGTTTGACAGCAATGATTGCACAATTCAGAATTTACTCAAGATAGTAGCTAGTCTGGGTGTTGTGGTACCATGATCCTCGTAGTCCTCAGGATTCAATATTTTACCGTCGCATTGAATACACTACCTTGGCCCCTTGTTAAACATTATACTTTTCTTGTTCAGTTTTCTTAAACTAGTCTCTTACGCGAAAGGTAATAAAAAAATCAGTAACACAAAGGTAGTACCTATCGCTTGTAACGTCCAAGGAAAACATAGTGATGAAACGGGCATGTACTACAAAATACATATACTTACGACCAACCACATTATGGCAGCTTGATCCATCGCAGCCACACATCCACGCAACTGTGGTATAAGTATGTAGAGAACCAAGAAAGTAGTTAGTGTTTAAGGTAAAAAAGTGTAAAAATTATAAGACAAGTCAAAAATAAAACCACAAAGTATATTTTTTTATTTTTAATGCATAAAACGAAAAGTTAAAATATACTCATAATTATAGGGGAAAGACGTTACTAGGACATTCAGTTTGCTTAAAAGTAATAAACGTATCACAATGTTTATAATTATTTGTGAAAAATGTAGTGTCTTTTTTTTTAAGTTGTCTACCTACAAACAAAGTCATTTCGAGATGTATAATACAATATTAGCTAGATTAGAAGACATTCATTTCGAGCTAGTGAAAAACTTCGTCGTTTTTCACGTATGTACATAATTATTATTTCTCCTGGTAAATATTTCTAAAACACAATTAAGTAAATGAATATAATATTTTTGAGTAAACAACTTCAAACTGTCAAATTGTGAGATATGCCGAGAACGCTATAAAGTACAAAAGGGCAGTGCCTGCATCTCGGTTATAACTCTCACGGCTAAATTTGCTCTCATTCACTCACAATACAAGAAATGAAGTAACTTGAGACACAGATTGGTCCATATTCCAGGACTAAACGCAAACAACGCAAACTGAACCAAGACTCAAGCATGGATTTTTTAATAGATTTTAATGTAAATCAAATCTATGCCTAAGTCACAATTCACGCTTTAGCATAGTAATTTGAACGCTGAAATGAAGTTAATCTTCTCGACTATTCTCTTGGTAAAGACTCTAGCTACACGAATTTTTAGACCATAAAATTTGTTTTACGACTTTTATATAGCAATGTACTAACTATTTTGAAGAATAATAATATTAAGTATATAATGTGAAACAAAATGTTCAAAGATTTTCATGGCGCAGATACAATTTATAACTATTTGACAAAAATGAAGTCTAAAATACTAAAGGCACCATAAGTCGGATCCTCAACTAAAATTAAAGTTAAATTTTGATTAGAGCGTGCAGAACATTGTGACTCCGAATAATGTTTAGCGTACCATAAAATGACTCACCAGGATGCAAGCACTGAGCACCAATCCTTAACGGATTCTAATCATCACCAAGAAATCTTTGGTCGCGTTGGAACAGTATAGTGAATTCACCTAGCTTATTAGACGTTTCAAAATAATCCTAGTGACTGCAATAGATAAATACTTAAACAAAAAATAAATTCTCGTCAAGCTCCATATTAACAAACATGGTGTAGGGAATCTGACTATTATTGTCTGTACAATCTTCAACATACTACCCAAAACTACAACTTTGGTTCTAGTAGTGTCTATACATAAACACCACGTTCATTAGAAGAGTACAGTGAAGTAAACTTAGTAAAATACGTATATAACTAATATCCTACTTTCTAAAATTTTGTCGAGAAAGTATTTTTTTGACATACATATGTAATAATCAATTTCAAGTCTCAAAAATACGAAAACAAAATTTTTCATACTAAAACGGGGTCTATAACGAGGACTTTAGCGAGAACTTTAATAATAATATTTTTTGGTAGGTAGATAACATAATAAAACATATTTCTACCCACCAAAAACAATACATTGTCTGTTTCAAGCCCTGCCTACGACTAAGAGCATTTTCACACTATCCGATACGATATCCTTCGGACTACAATTCCATACATTTTATCGGTGGCCGATATTGGTGGTCAATTACATTTATGGAAATGACGTCCGATAATCATACTGGGAAAGCAAAAAAAAATACTTGAAAATTCTATACAGCTCAAGTCGCGTGGTCCACCCTTCATCTATACAATACATATTTTCACCGCAAGTCAATAACGTCTTATTGCGATTCAGTTCAGTCATTCTTTCTTGTCTTTCTCTTCATAATTTTGGGTTTCTCTTGGTTGGTTTTGGATTTATATGATGCTTCCTGACGTATTTATGATACGATCCATGGCGGACACGGCAACAGAGGCCGGTGCGTGTGCGGCGTGACGTAATTGTTTATTGCCGCCTTAGAGAAAACCATCGAATAAATAAAATAAAAAGTAACTGTAGAATAAATGTAAAGTATAAACAATTATTTAAATATAACTAATCAGGAAGATATTTTGTAATATCTTATTTTATTAGGTATTTTATTAAGGGTCTAAGCAAGAGATGTATAAAATATTGCTAATAAGTTTTGTGAAGTTCACATTTGCATTTAAAAGCAGTATTTAGTAAAAGTGTGAGAAGTATCTAATAAAAGTGCGTATAAAAGTGATATAACTGAATGTCTATGATTAATAACGTGACGAAGTTTCAGAAACGGTGCAACTCATCGGTAAGAAAACATTAATTGAAGTCGTTGGTATCTTAATTACCTATACAATTTTATATATGTTTAAATAATTGAAGGGGAATATCTATTTATCAGAAAATTTAATCACAGATTCTATTTGCATAGTCCTGATGGCTGGTAGACATAGTGGCCCATGTCAATACGTTGAAAAGTACCGGGCGGATACCGGTAGTCATCTTGTCAGGTCTCGACTAAATTTAAGGCTTTCTCGTGCTCCATAAACGCAAGACATATTGGCTGAATAGACACTTTAGTCTTCTGTTTATTCTGATTAACAGATATAGGAATTATATAGCTTTATTCAGTTTTTAGTGGCTCTGTCGTTATTTCATCCTCCCCCCAGTGCCTTTTTGTATTTTAACTGTTTTGGTTTTGTTCTGATCTCATATAGATTGACTTCTGGAATATCCTCGGTGTTTGTACTTTAGTGTTTGTTAATATTTAGGTATTAATCTTACTTATGAATGCGTAGACTAGCTTTTCTATTTTGAATGAGTTTATGGTTAAGTCTCAATCGCTGGGTCTCATAAATAATGAATTCCACGAATACGGGCAAGTACATTATGGGTTTTTGTTTCGTGGAAGAAATCAAGGTTTTCCTTTTTTTAATTATATACATGATAATTACTTCGTATTAACTTTTCGTGAAAACTATGCAAAATGTGTAAAATGTCATCTAAGCCTTACTTGTAACAAGAATGGAATCTCGATCTAGCTAAATTATTGAATACATGGTGCAAGTGCAACTAAATTCCATTGCTACAATTTTATTTATATTTTATTACTTATTATTCTAGTATGGTGTTAGTGTCTCATATTTTTGTACTAAAACATTTATATTATTACTCGGTCATCACATACTTAGCTATAATCGTAGATAAAGGATATTTATCATCATTTGCCATAGTCTACTGCTGGATAAAAAAATGATGCATAGAATGCTACGACGAACAGTCTTTGGCCGCCTCTACCCACTGGCTTCCTGCGAACTATACTACTATTGTTTATCTAGGATATTATGCATTTTCAAGTAAATGTAGTAAAGCATTTAGTTTTCCGTGGTAGTTTTTACAATTACCATATTATCTATTCTATCGGACGTATTCTATTGCTTTTCAGCGTGGTAATGCATCCAGCGTCTTAGGGACGCTTCCGTCTTGGCAGCAATTTGGATCAGTTGAGCTATCCTTATATCGTTTGCAACGGTTTTTACAAAAGTCAACTGTTTCATAAGTATTTTTAAAACTTTTGCACATACTTGTAGGTATTCATTGCATTAATCTTCCTGTCAATTAAATGTTGGATATCCAAATTATATCGCAAGATAATCTTTATGTTTATACAATTATAGCATCGTCCTTTAATATGCCTACTTTTAAAACCCTGTTTGTATGGATACTAGGACTTCAAAGAAACATAATTTTGTCTTCTGAAGTTAGAAAACAAAACAAGAAATAATTGTTTTCTTAAAATTTTGCCTGAAATTGCCTAGTTAAATTTTGTTTTGTGTTAACCGACACATTGGATATTATTAAGATTTTATAATATCGCATAGTGGCTAAGCGCAACTCCGTATAAAGGAGTCAACCCTAGCCTGGTTGGTTATTTTTTGGATATTATAAAATCTATGCATATTCTATAAAAAGAAAGAAGCTTAACCTTAAATTTACATCATATTGCCATATTTTATCTATTAACATAAGCTATAACTCAATTGAGGTATGATTTCATAAAGTGTATCGGGTATTTAATAATATTATTAAAATTCATCACTACTGTAGTGCATTTACGTTGTGCATTCCTTTGTGACGTAATTAATTTACACAAATATTGTTAGATTGAGAATTATGTTGTTTGAATAGAGATGATAAAATGAACAAATCATATTACGAAATTTGATCATTTTGCCATTTTCACACATTTTCAACTTGATAGACCTCATACCATATCATGATACCTCAAAAAGAAAATGATTATTATACTGATACTGTTGATTATTTAGATCTGCGTTAATAGAAGCTATTTGTATGGTAGGTACCTATTTTAATTTTTATTTGGTAACTTAAATTTAAAAAAAGCCTTTAATGAGATACATTTTACATAATCGGAAATGTGGAATCTCACCCACTCATAAAACAGAATTGAAATTATCGTGGCTTGGTATCATTGTAGAAAAATTAAGACTATACCCCCCCGAGAGTGAGTTCACGTCTCACGACCTTCGAGCGTGGTAGCGGTCGGTGCTCATGAGGAAAGCTCAGCTCTCTAAATGTTCAACGAAACGTCAGCAAGAGAATAGTAAAGTACGTGGTGTACACTGATAAAATGTTGATTTAATCAAATATTAATCAAAGTATTTTAATTTTAGTTAAGTACCTATCTAAAGTCACTTCGTATAGTTAATAAAACTTTAGTCAAGTGTAATAGCTAAGATTGTCAACTCCTTCATCAGTGAGCTCGTCGATGTTTATTTTGAATGTGATACACAAGCGTTCGATGTTCAAAATGTTAGTTTGATGCGTTAATTATTATATTTACGTCTATAAAATAGTCAGGCCTGATACTCAACAATCACAGCAATCGTGGTCAGCAGATGATGTGTTCTGATCGCGATAGGTTATAAAATACTATTATTAACGTACTTTAGTACCTGAGTACTTTGTATAGCCTTGTTTTTTTTTAGACTTGTAAAGTCTGAATTTTTTACAAAATAAATCTTATTGACTACTGACTATTGACTCAATGGTACATCTGGGACGGAGGGGACAAACCGTCGAAAAATAACACAGACCAAAATTTATCTGTTTCTCTCTCCCGTCATTCAGTGGCACTTATGGCGCAACACTGTTTTATATTCTTTGTATTCAGTTACAAATTTAACAAAATGACGGTTAGCGCTATTAAAATGATATATTATGTTAATTATACTTACATAAAGAAAAATACAATAATACACAAGTCAACGATTCGATGTCACGCTGTCATTTTATTTGAAGACGAATTATTATTACACTTCGGATTGTGAGTCTTAACCCATAATCAAACTGCATGAGCGTGGCTACAAAATAATTTTTTTTAATATTAAAAATATTAACAAAAATTGACCACAGCTTTCCTGTTTGTCTGATTCCTGGGTCCTGATCAAAGGTTAGATAGATGCTTATCTTAGATCTAAAATTCAACAATCTAGGTACAAAAAATAAGCACAAGGTTTACTTCTGTTTGAAGGCCAACAAAGGTTTTGGTCGTTGTACTTAGTTATCCGAAGAAAAAGGTAGTTTTAAATAGGTTTTTATGAAACACTACATAATTTTTAAAAATTTAAACATAATTTTCTTTTATCTTAGTTTATAGATAGGTGAGAATCCATACCATTCGTGAGTTATAAGGTAAAAGTAGTCGTATTTCATTTAACATGTTCAATTCTCATAAATTAAGGTTCATGTTTAAATGATTTGTATTTGCTGGTTCATAGTACTCAAACAAAACAAAATAAATTAAAAATTTAAACACTAAATTTCTCGAAAACTTATATACTAATAACTAGACGAATATTTTAGAATTTCGTTTCAGATTGACGAGACGCTGCTACGTCGTGTATTATACTCGTATTATCTACAACAACATCCTACCACTAAACCTTAACGTTGACTTCTATGTATCTACTTAATTTTTAAATATCTAAAACCTACTACAGTTTAGAATTATTTTCACTTGTAACGAAATTAAATCGTTAAAATGTCCAAGGAATAGTTACTTTTCAACCTATTATTGGAATTGTATGATTTGGTTGTCAGTTAGCATAATGTACTTATGTAGGTACACATTAATTAATATAATTTTATGTACAAAAGTATATACTACTATTATAATAGAATAGAATGATATATATGTTATCATGTTATAATGTAACATAATACAATAAAAAGACTACCCTTGAAAACGGAAACGGTACATAATAATAATTACTAAAGCAAACTAGCTGTACTCGTGACATCGTTCGCATTGACGTTTTAGAGTACGACAGAACACTTGAACGTCAACGTGGATATCGATTAAAAATAATTTTCAATATGTTTTCTTATACCAATAAAATTGCAATTTATATTATTGAGGTTCATAGCATCCGTCCATAGTTTCAGTTTTCTGAGGCTCAATTCTCTTAATTATTTGTCATTCAATTGACAATGTAAGGTCATCTCAGTCATCTTTCGATTAAACATCAACCTTTGTGTCGGCGTTCGTTACACCGAGAAAAACAACGTGTGCATGCGAAGATTAAGTAATAGTTACTACGTCGACGCACGCAGTAACAGACGTAGTTGACTGAAATGAGATTTTATAGTGAATTGTATGTTTTATAATTACAAGAATGGGGCTGCAGATGCTGTAATTTACATCCGATTTATACTTAATTCAAAAAACAACTCATGAACCATACGTAAATATTTATTAACTACTTATTTTATTTTTACAGGAATATCTTTTCCATTAATAAAAAGGTTCTTAGATATAATCTAAACATCCTACTTTTGAGCTTCTTTACATTCCGACACCACTATATTAGTTATCTTAATTCCATTAAATGTATTCTCCTTATAGAATAGGTGCTGATAGCACACAGCTGTGGAAATTTGCTGTTGTTATTAGTAAGATTAGCTACAGTTTTTTTTTACCAAATCTGCAATATATAGGATTATATTTATTCCGAAGGAACTCGCTAAACATCAGATTTATAAGAATGTCGTAGCTGAAGACAGGAACCCTGCTTGTCAGATAACGGAGGGAGTAGAAAAGTGTTGGCAAAAAGGGAAAATTATAACAGTTAGGTATTTAGTACCAAAATGAAACGTTTTCGATTATTATCAAAAACGAAACATATTCCGAAATAACTTCCCGAGACGACAACGCAGCTCTAATGCTCAAAGAAAACCTAAAAACAAGATTCTATTAGAACTAGCGAGCAAATTAAGCTAATTCATCTAGATATTGATTTAATATGAAAGCATTGCATGACTGTCTACGGTGCGTCTAAATAATTATGGTGTAGCCTTAATAAAATTATTTTACACCTTTCACATTAATGGATATCTAAATCACTATATTTTTAATCTACCAAGTATAATGCAGGCAATAAAAATGAAAATATATTTTCATCACAATGCTAAATTATATAATACCTAAGGTAAAGCAAACTAGATTTATAGTCCGTATTATGGATATATAAGCTTATCCGTGGATAACCGCGATATTATTTTTTATTAGTATACAAATTAAATTAAAATGCGAGCGAAACCTGGTTTAATTAAAAATTTACTGGTTCTACAAATCTAAATTAAAATTTTAATTTAAATTTGAAAGTACGTGTGTTTTATTTATTTTTTACTAATCGATCATAATAATATATCATACAGCTTTCACATTTATAAAATTAGTAAATTAAAGTAAAATAAAATACTTAGGTTTCTATTATTTACCTGTTTGTATTTTCTGCTCAATTAGTGTTTTGATTCCATCAACTTTCTCAGAAATTATGTGTTAATTCACTAGCGACCTGAACAATACTGACTCTGACTGTATATGATTTTAAATCAGACCTTCCGTGGTTTTTAACATTGTTGTATCATTAATAATCACTATTTCACACCAATACCTACTTGCTGGTGTCAATTAACATGATTATGTTTTGACTTAGATTATTACCTATTTATGTATTTGTCAAAAATACTTATTTTAAAGAAAAGTTCAACACTTGACATATTGTTATATAATTTTATAGATTATATTAGTTTGATATAAATAAACATTCATATGCATGACAATTGACACCATTTTCATGAAAGTAACAATGAGAATATAAATGACTAGGTATAAGTAAAATACAAAACTAATCTAAACTTGCAAGCTGAGAAAAATTCATTAAGAATCGTTTTATATCACATTCTTTATTTGAACGTTTATTAATTTACTAAGTTCATTGCTGTAAGTAATATTTTCATAGGTTACCTATACGTTTGCTTAACGGTGACGTACTATGAATGTTTCTCATCTAACTAGACAGAATACAGTAATTTATAATGGATTAGGGCAGGTGTAAATGAAAACTTTGAACGATACATGCTCAGAGTTTCAAGTGCATAGGTGTCACTTATAAGTCAAATAATTTGACACAAGTCATCTTTGTTTCATTTACACTAATTAAAAAAAACTTTGCTAATTACCAAGTAAACGTAGAAAAAAGAAATGTTACGCACGGAGCTTTGTATAAAGTATCAGAATTACAGTCATAGGTAGAGTTACATGCTTAACTAAGAGCTGGGTAATTATTTTAAAATAAATTTTACGTTATTAACAATTTTTTAGATGATTATAACTTCTTATTTACACGCCTGGCCTTAAATGTATTATTAGATTTTTGCTAGCCCCAGCTCTTAGTTGCTAGATGTTAGTTAAAGGCAATTTCACGCATGCATGCCACTAGTGAAAATGGGTTAGTAAGTATTATTATACAAAACATAAAATTACAAAAAACGGCAGTACATGTAGGAAGCTTGGTGATTATCAAACCTTGTTTATTCTGAATAATCTATTTGTGTCAGTTACTCAACACAACAGTAGGTAAAGTCACATGTTATCTTATTAGTTTTACTAGTTTAAAAAGAGGGCAAATTATTGAGGGCATAAATTGTCATCGGCGGCGGTCCTGTGACCTTTTTCATATATAAACTCGATGTGGTATTGCCAGAATCGCGCATAGTCGGATAACATCTTGCAACTTGTCTAGATAAACACAACAAAATATAAAAAGTTACGCTGTTGACAGACATAAGTATTGTGTGACATGACAACACTGGCAACACTAGTTCTGCTATATTTGTCATCTATAGTAAGTTCAAAAACTCGTGACCGATAGGGCAATAAAACGTGTGAGTGGTGCTAAATATATATGTCTTACTCGCTCGCACTCGTTGCCTTAATGGAGAGTGCTATAACGCCTAATAGTTTTGGTTTATGCTCGTTTATTTAGTAAGGGTCGATAAAAAACAATGATGTTGCAAGTAATTTTTAAATAACTTTTAATAAAAACAGAATACAGACATCAATAATCAACCCTGGTTGGTAATTTTTGGGATAATATAAAATCTTAATATTTCCCATTAGGGCAGGTTAACTCTCTAAAACCAAACGCATTTTAAAATCAAAATTAAAGCATATGCGACACTTCTCTTAGTTATTGAACAAGCTTATAAAACGTAATGTTTACCCTGAAGATAAAGGTAGGTACGTCACTTTGAGCCGGTGATAACATCCGAACCAAAGTGGCTACCTGAACTATCCGAACCCCTACCGCATGTACCCCAACACTAGCACTAGACTTATGAAACCATCGGCCACGAGTGTTTGAACGTACTAAGTAAAGTTTTATTAAGGCTTTTGGGCAGCATATTTTCATTCATCATGCATATATGTTATTTTGTAACATGATCTCAAACCATGTATCAATACAATAGTACTGAAACACCTGGTTTTGGTAAACTGCTTAGTGGCTTTTGATCTGAGCTGTGCAATCAAAGATTTTGTCTGTTTGGGTAGATTCTGTCTGAAAATAATTTACGTGAATGCGTTCTTTTTTTTACTGATCTTTAATTTGCTGGAGTAAATAATGCAAGTCACATAAAAAGGAGTTTTAAGATCATTTAACAGCTCAACCATATTACAAGCATTAATCAATTTTTTTCGGTCAAATAATAAAACAATCAACTAGTCGGAATGTTTGACAACAACAATAAGAATGGAACGTTATTTGTTCATAGGTAATAACTTAAATAAGCAAAACCTAGTATTCAAAATTAAAGATAAAACTTAATTATAAATTCTAACTAAATTTCTAACTAATAACCCAAGCGGAATATTTTTTGAGCATCAGAATAGTCCGTAAATCCGGTTTTTAGCTTCCACTCATTTAACCACTTCATAACAATTTGAAACTTCTTGCAATTGCCAATTGTCAATTCCATTTTATGAGTATTTTTTTGTATTCTACAAATATAAAAAACATATCACTCATATAATAAACTAACATTCCTTTTAAGTGTTCAAATTAGATAGTAGCTTTAAATCAAAATATATCACAAGGTTAATATATTATTATTTTAAAATGATGAATTTACTAGATAACTTTGCAAACTTTGATATTACAAATTGCCATGACAACGTACCTAAAGCTTAACTTAAGTTAAGCTTAAGTGTAAGTACTTTATGGATCAATTTTATTTTGTGACTACTTGGTAATTTATGATTGCAGTTCATCTGAAACATTTCTTTGAATTGAGCATATTACATTCTAAGAATTCTTAAACTCGCGTAAATTTATGAATCACCGTGTGCGTTGTTTCATCCCGATTACCGTCTGTACTTATAACAAGCGCATGTTTCTTTCATGAAAATATACTTGTTTTATTTTTGTTATAAAAAAATTAAGAAAAAACGTATCATGTAATGCGTCAAATTATGTCATGGTATTTAATGGTAATTGGTGGACTTCAAAGAAATGTTACCGTAAAAAAATATGTTTACACCTTTTCCAAAAACTTTGAATGATATCTGTTATCAAAATCTTGATAGTTACCTATTCATTTCATATCCTTACATTTCACGTGAGTGCCTAATAGTGGCGGAACGAAAACTTCCGTTAGTTTTCAAAGAAATTTCTTTAGCATCTCGCGAGCACATATTATACCCTTTGGTAACTATCCTACTGAGCAGACTGCTGTATGGAAAACCATAATTGTATATAACAATCAATCTACATTTTTTTAAACGTAATTGTTAAAATCTAATTCAAATTGGTTGTTCTCATTAATGAAACTGTGTTTTAAATTTCATCCCTTGGCACACGGTTTAAAGCTTGTTTCAAATTATTATTTTACTAGTGTGGAAAAATAAGTGGAATTTGTAAAAGTCCCTCTATTTCTCCTCTTCCAGGAGAACCAGATCGTCAGCCACGACGTCAGAAACATGGAGATAAATAATCCAGTACATGAGATTAAAGCAAACGAAGCACACGGGGAACACAATTCGAGAATACTTGTCGATGTCCGAAGGGGTCATACCCAATAATTTGCTAATGTCCTGAAATTAAGAAATTTTTGGTTTGGTCAATAATATTGTAATACAAAAATAGAGCATACTGCACATGCACGGAGTAAGTACGCCAGTGTTAATAAAACGTCATTTTATTGAATTAACGCTAATTTTCAAATACTCATAATAATAACAAATAGCTAAGTTTAAAAAGATAACCTCGTCCGTACTGGACACGCTTAGTTGTTTCTTTGCATTATATTTAATTGTATTGTTAAAGCTACTATACCACCGAATATATAATTAGAAATTATTAATGGTAAAAAATAAATAAAAGAGAGCCTACAAGCATAATATGTTATTCGCCAGCACAAGTAATACATAAAACAAAATTGTAATGTCACAAAACTCTCCAGTCTCGCAAAAGTTAAGTACAATAGAGAACAACGGTATGGGCATTCAACTACTATGAGACTTTATAGATAACCCTTTTAAACTAACCTCAAATGATTATGCCTTAAACATCAAGAATGATAAAATATCTATGAAAATAAAAATACAAAATAAGTTATAAGTCAACAATTACCTTCGCCAGGAAAATATTCGCTAGCTTTAATCGTTTTCAAGTTATGGTGTTAAAATTAACATTACCTTAGTAGGGTGTAAAATATGCCCAGCCCCTGGGTTTTCCTCATCAGCACCACCTCTTCCTCCGTTAATGGTATTTTCTAAAGTTCCTCCTTTTGAATGCGCTTTCGGATCATGAACCTTAAATCGAACTTCCTGAAAGTTTAAACAACTATTTGAATTTTTTGCGATAGATACTCTTATTAATTATTATCATGGGTATTTATCACGTTATTTATCAAGTGTGTTGATCGTGGTCAAAGACTGACTAATGACATTTTATTAAGGTAATTAATGTGACTCATGATAATACCAATCATTATGGGTAAGAGTACAGATGGTTTAATTTTATTTCTTTCCTATTATTTAATGGCCCTTTGGAAGTAAACAAGCTCTACGAGGATACGGTTTCTGAATATTTTCATAACCCTTCATTTGTAAGGAAGGATTTTTACATATCATTATCCTTATTTACCAAGTTTAATCAGCTTAAGTATAATATTGCAGCTGGGCTCTCAGCTACTTTCGTAATATGAACAAAAATGGTCCCTATTCAGAACTAAGGAGTTTCCGGACGCAGATAAGAAACAACAAAATAATAAAGCTCCGTAAAGTGTTTTTTTTTTGTTAGCATCGTGTACGCCTTTAACTTATTTGTCATCGTCATCAGCATACATAAAAGCCCACTGCTGGACAAGGCCTCCTCCATAAAATGCCATAACAAATGGTTTCAGGCCGCCTCCATCCACCGACTTCCTGCCTGTCTACAGCCCATCAAGAGGAGGTCTTCCTACAGTGCGTCGTCCAGTTCGTGGTCGCCACTCGAGAACGTTTATACACCAAAGGATATCAGTTCTGCGAGCTACATGGCCTGCTTGTTGCCACTTCAACATTATAAGTACCTACTTGATTTATTATCTGCTCTGAAAGTGAAGCGCACAAGAATAATAGAAACAAGAATGAACTTCAGAGGACCCATCCCCACCCAGGGTCAGAACATTACTTCTCATGCCATGCTAATTTATTATCTATTAATTTTACAATTCACTACAAAATGTAGGCAAACAAACACTGTGGAGATTATGATTGAGGCTGTTATATTATGGTCCGTTGAAGCATGATGTGAAGCTTATTTTATTAGCTTGAGATAGATTAATAGTAGCTACAGAGCGGGACTCTTTAGTCCAGGGGGAGTAATAGATATAGGTTTTTATAAGAGATAATAGTAAGAGCACTAACTATTGTGATGAGTTAAGTAATATTTTGTCGTGTTGTTGTTTGTTGTATAGGCATTTTGTTACCCTTTTCTTCTCTTCGTATAATGTGAGTGTCAAATAAATTTATAGGTATTTGATTCATGTATTATTATTTGAAAGCCCTTGTTGCCTATATGTTTGAAAAGTGCCTTATTTTGTTTTATAGTATAATTAGTATTACAATTATTTTAGTCTTAACCCTTTATTTATTTATGTCATCTGAGGTTGTTCTCAATTTTGCCAATGTCAAGTAGCGTAGATTCTGTCAAGTCATGTTCAAGTAAATCGATGGCAATTTACTAGAATGTTCCTGGGCAATTTTCATCCCTTCGAAAAGACACGTAATACACTAATTTTGTAAAATAATTACACGAAATAACTCAAAAAAACACTCAAAATTTAAATAAAATAAAAACGGATGAAGTCTCCTTTCGAAAGAGCAGAAAAAGTTTGAAGTCGAATAGCGGTCACTTGTCACTGTCTACTTCTTGGTTAAAGTTAAACAAACGCAAGATCTCTTTCATCGATTCAAATTTTTTCTGTTAATATATCCTCAAATGTTAGCTATGTATATGTAAAACGTAAAATAGTAAAAGGGTTTGTTAAGAATCAACTTTACCGATGGTCGTCCCGGAGGACATCTGCCTAAAGTGCTCATTTTAGACAGGGTATGTGGGTCTACCGGCGGACAATCCACCGGCATTTTCTTTTCTGACGCTATTTTCTGTATAGCCACAAATCTTTGTTTCCTCATTTGTATCCTCTTGGCCATATAACCCACAGTGGCATATTCTGCAAAGACAAAACGGATCATTTAACAAAAAAGAGCGAGACTCGCACTCGTGAGTCACATTTTGAGTTTCAGCCACTTTTCCCTACAAACTTCACCATGCTATTTATTGTAAAAAAAGTTGAAATTCCTCAATTTTAGACTTTTTCCTATAAAAATAAAAACTCCAACTTCTAAATTTCAGAATTATGAGGTTACTGGAAGTACTAGCCTAAGGGTTTATCATTTTCGCGATTTCCATACAAAAATTAGATATTAATGACCTGATATTAATGACCATATCTTTTTAGTGCATTAAGCTAGAAGCTTTAATTTTTTTTTAGCCTTTACAAAGAAAATGGGTCTATAGTATTGGTAGTTACATCAAAAATAGTTTGTGATCTAATTACAAATTTATTTTTTTCGGTTTTTTTACTTTATTTATGCTTCCTTGCTTCTTGGCGAATTTCATGATTCTAGATCAACGGGAAGTATCCTATAGGTTTTGATTCCCTTACAAGTGTAAAAACATGTGGCATCTTTTGATTGTGTAGACTTAGAAGTTTAATTTTTTCACAGCTCCGTGGGATTGCAGTCTTAATTTAATATTAAGATATTAATTTCAACTTGATACCCGCTCCTGAGAAAAAGGGAATTGACAGACAGACAAACAGGCAGGCAGACAGATAGGCGGACAACGAAGTGATCCTGTAAGGGTCCCGTTTTTTCCTGTGTACGGAACCCTAAAACCAACAAATATTAGGTAGAATTTTAAATTACACATCGCTTCATAAGGACAATAAATCGCAAAAATATGTTCACTAATGAAATCGCTTTGCTATACAGTTTTTTTTTCAAGGACCATTTGTTTATAGCCTTAACTATGACAACTTTACAGACAGGTTTTACAGGCTTTTTGGACTGGTTCCAGCCCACTCATATAATAGTATTATTACTCGATGCGTGGCATAAGTCTAACAGTTTTTCAAAAAATATATAAAAATAATAATGAGACCAAAATTTTGACAAATATTTAACACAAACTACAACTTTCTACGTTTCTGTTTTTAAAAATCGGTGTCTTGTGGTTCATCATACAATTTGGTGTCATAGTTTAGGATGTAGTGTCAATGGTTCTAGAAAAACTAAAGATGTAAATTAAAAAAAAACTTACTTAATGTATTAAATTTCAAAATGATATTACCTAGTAAACTGGCAAACACCATGACGAAACAGGTCCCCAAATATACGTCGATGGACTTGACATAAGAAATTTTAGGCAGCGCAGCATTCGTGGATGACATGAGAGTAGTCATGGTCAATACAGTGGTAACGCCCAGGGCGACCCGGGCAGGGGTGGCATTTCGATTCAACCAAAAAGATACCCAAGATATAATCACAATGAGTCCAGATGGAATATAAATCTGAATCAGGTAATAGCCCATAGAGCGCACAAATTGTATTTCACATGCCAATCTTGAGTAATTTCCTGTAAAAAAGCGAAATATTATGTGTAGAAATCAATTCAAATTATTAGGTAACTTGTAAACCAAATTTAATGTAATATTTTTATCATAAGAAAGTATTCAATTTAAATTAATCTTTTCTTTTGTAAGTACAGTTAAACTAAGTAAATATATAATAGAAAATGCACTTGACAAAACAACATAGATATTTTGCTGTTACAATCACACCACTCAGTGTATTTAAGTGCAGTAATACAAAAGCAGGACGTGGAAAGATTCGTGGCTGGTCAAGTCATGTCCAGTGTACCACGCAGTGGTGTTTGTTTTAAAACTCGTATTTTGACATTAATTCCTCCCGAACCCATGTACCTGTCGTAAGGGAGATCTCCATGGCCCGCTGGCGATGACCCAGCACCTTGAATTGCGGCAGCGACACCTCGCTGGAAACACCCACAGAGTTGGGCCCCTCGTTCCATTTGTATCGGATGTCCCGCATCGTGTAGCCGACTGTGCGCAGCGGATATAATAAATGAAACACCCCAGGCCCATCGCAATGGGTTTTAAAAGTCGAGTCATCATTCGATCGGGGTAAGAGTATGGGGAAGTCGCGAGCCCGGTAACGCGCGGCCTGTCGTGCGATTGTCATTGTCATGTTAGCGTGTGTGCCAGTGTCGCGATATTGAGTCTGCACACGGGCAGAGGAAGACGGGGTCGGTGGCGGAGTAATAAACGAATGCTGGGAAGTGGCTCTGGCGTTTGGTTACCTGTCGTCAGTGTAACAACAGTGGCGCGTTGGCGATGGCCAAGCACCCGGAACTGCGGCAGCTGCACTTCATTGCTCATGCCGACGCTGGTCAATCCATCTTTCCAAAGGTATCGAATGTCTCTCATCGTGTACCCAACTCCGGAGACATGCCAAACACACAAAATGCTATCACTTACGCTGCGAAGCATCGCGACTCTCTCACGCGACCCAGAACACGAAGGTAGGGACTTACTTGGAGCTCAAATGGTGATATGAGTCAAACAGATTACAAAACAAACCGAAGTTACAAAACATAAGCACTCAACAAATCAACTTGGGTATGTTTGAATGAATAAAATATAATGAAACTATATATATTAATTTCTACTTCAGAAAGTGTCAAAAGAATAACAAAAAGGTATCCAAAAGGTAGATTTTCATCAAAAAATAAGAAATACATTTCTTATTTGCTACCTAAAAATTATTTAAACATTATATAAATACATGTTCAAAATTTAGAAAACTATTTATAATGAAAGCAGCTTTAGTAATTATTCTCATGCAAGTGCATAATTAATTGAAGTTGCAGTAGATGTGCGTAAGCGGCGTTGGTGCCAGCCAAGGTTTGTTGTAATGATGCATGCGAGGAATTGAGGTGAATGCTGCGGTCGGGCGCCTCCCTCTGCGGCACGGTCCTCGCTAGATGAGCAGAACCCGTGGGCGCCACCGTCCCCGCCTCCGTTACCCGCTCAGCATCGATGCCACATTATCGTGTCTTTTGCTTGATGCTCGTGAAAACAAAGGCTTACTAATACAAGTCTGCCTTCTGCTGGTGCTGTATGCGAGAAGGAGACGTTCAACTGATTAAACACGCGATAAAACACAGCACGTGTCGACGATTTAGTTATACGCTTGTGATCACAGGGTTTCCCTGAGTAGCATCTGTGATACAAGAAAGTGGTCACAACACAATATCAGTAAGCCTAGTGAAAACAAACATTGCGCTGTAGCTGGCCGAGTATTGACTGATTCAATTCTCGCTGTCAGTGTATTTTATTTTTATTGTCATGTCATTTATTTTTCTTTCATATGTGGTGTTAAAAGCTGCAAGTTTGCAACTTTAAAATGACATCACAAATTTTATTGGTAAATATAAACACGAAGCGTGGTATTAAAAAATAGCACTCGTAAGGTAGGTTGGTACTACAAAAAATTCTGATAATACTCTTTAAAAACAAAATTAACTCGGGTTATAATAATATTATACACAATTATTTAAATGGGTTATCACTAATGTTAGTTTCGTTTAATATTTGTTTTTAGTTTTGGAATAGTTTGAATCATTTTAATAATATGTATATATATATATATAATTTTTTTCATTGGCAGTAATATATTAGACAGGGGTTAATTTCCTGTTATTTTTTTAATGACTGAATTTTGTTTGTTAAAAGAAACTTACTGTGACTTATTGTGTCACTTTATATCAGTCTTTCCATCGGTCTAACCGCTGTGTGCGTGTATGTGAAGAAATTAAATACCATTGCTAATTGTTTGAAAATGTTGGCTTGCAAGTTGTAGAACATTATAGCATTTGGTATTCCAGCCCAGTATGGAACATTATTGTAATTTCTATCACATTACGCGAAAGAAGGTTGTAAAAATGTAAAGTGAATAAACAGAGGCCCAATTCTCTTATTTACAAAATGATGAAATCACAAATAATCTCGTGTTGGTCGCACTGTCACGTACGTAGTAACTATGCATGCGAAGATTAAGTTATAGTTATTACGTGACAGTGCGACTGACACTAGATTATATTGTGACTGGAATGTTTTTGAAATAAGAGAATTACCACACATAACACCCTTCGTGCAAGAGTCTGATTCGCACCCACGTGTTTTTTTATACATACCTAAAGATTTAGGTTTGATTTCACCAACAAATAACAGGCGATTAAACAACTGTTAAGTCTGACCAATGCTTTTTGACAGGTGTTTTCAAAGATTATCTGTCACCTTGATCAATGGTTAGATTTAACAAGACATTTACTAACTAACAGAGCATGGTGAAATTGGCTCTAAATTTGTGGAATATAACCTCAGTATTTCACAAGTGGGAAAAGTTGCTTGCAATATCTTGGGTTTGTGTATATTATTCGTGTATTGATATTGTAATTGTTACAGTATCTAATTTGGTTTAATATTAGTTTGTTACCTAATACTAAAGTATGCTGAAATATTACTTTGTTTTTACTGTTCCTATACGAATCTGGCAAACTTCTTAATTCTTTAATTATTAATTAATTTGTGATTTTTAATGAATAATTGATAAAATCTCTTTTAAATATGCCTTTGTAAATATAAAATACTAGTTTTATACCATTGTCGTAGATTTCGTGAAACCTGGTTAAGCTTATAACCAGTCTGGTTAAAATACAATTAAATTAAATTGATTTTGTATCATGTATTATTTATTTTTTGTGCTAAGCTTATAAAAAAGCATCTCGAGGAGTGATGATTAGATATTTTATCAGTTAAAAATGACCATTTTGGGGAGAAGCGTGTAGTTTTTTTTGATTAGGTTGGGTCTTAAGGGCTATTACTTTATTTTCACACCACCTTCTCGACAATGTCCAATTACATAATATCATGCAACCTCAACGTAAAGTAAAGCATTATCTCTTAAGATATAAAGTTGTACGAAACTCCCTAGGGAACAAAGTGATTTGAATTTGGAACGTCAAATTCGTTTGGAAACTCGTGGAAAACTCTAATTAAATAAATGTCCATATGGCATAGTAAAGAGGTTTGTTCAAAAATCGAACTGGCCACCATATGCAGAACTCAAAAAAGAATAAGGTGCGTTTACAAAGAATGTGAAACAAAAGACGGTGTTTGGTGCTGTAATTTTCAGTGAATGTTATTGCAATATTCATGTTGATAAAAAATGTCGAGCGATAGCGATTTTACTCCAGAGTTAATCAAAACAGACGATTTAGAGATTATTAATAATCTACTACCGCAAAAATCAAAACAAGCCCTGGTTTTTTATTGTCTCGCAGAAGGTGTGAATAGTAGAGTAATGCTCCTCTGGAATAAAGCTTGTCTTCGTCTTGGGCAGCTTGAATCCCTGGCTTCACTCAGGACTCTATATAACTTAGAATCCCTCGTTACTCTCAGGGTTCAATATTTCACCCATGACGTAAGATACTGCTTTATTCCCTTAGTGCATAATCTACTATTAAACAGCTCGTAAGAGTTATTTAATATTCTATTATAATGGCTCATAACGTTTCAATTCAACCTAGGTACTGTAATTTTCCTGAATTTTGAGTTTACCGGTAACATTCGCAGGTGTTTATCTATTAGAATACAGAACACCATCTCATAATATACGAAATTACATGGGTAATATTTAACAATTAAATTACAACCATGTAGGTATCAAATACAAAATATAATAATGTGTAAATATACCAAATATAAAACAACTTAAAAAAAACTGAATTTATAACAAATCATTCAAGATACTTACAACTTTCGATTTCAATGTGGCACAATTGGCGGTCCATTGGAAAGTATTGGAGATTCATTGGGCATGAAGCTGTAATCGTTAATCTGAAATGTAAACATATGATTTGACAATACTTCTATTCTTTCAGAATTTTAAATTTTTTAGGTGTCTAATTCTGCATTAAAAAACAAACATTACAAACCTGATACTTCTAGTTATGGAACCTGAGTAATGAATACGTATGAATTCATTACTAGTTGTTGCTATGTGGAAGTAAGATTGCTTTTCATTTACAAAGAAAGTGTCCGGTACCCATATGTTCTTTATAAATTCAGATCCAACAGATAAAGTTTCCACGCCTGTTCGCTTTTTGTATGCTAATCTTGGATCCGTCCAAAATTGTCTGAAGTAAAAATCCAATGTGAAGTCCTGGGAAAATCATTGCGCCTGTTATTTTTATTAACATGAACTTTATGCATTTACAAAATGTGGTATTTTAATTCCAATTTGATGTTTTTCATCGGATACATCAGATGCGTTTATTGTTTAGCAAAATATATCACTTCATAATATGTTATAAGCAAACAAAATGCCTACTTAATTATTATTTTCACAAGTCATAAGAACCACAACTAGGTACTACTAAGACACAGGGCTATCGGCATAGCTCCAAACTTAAAAGTAGGTTTTATCATATTTTTTATCATATAAAAATTTACATTGATAGTTTGGTAAATGTAGATCAGATTCTGTATGTGTCTATTGTAGGTAGGTTGCTGGCCATGTGTGGTAGATTCTTGAAGTACTTAAATCAATTATATATATCCTACATAACATTTCCTTCAAAAAAATTTTGAATTAAACTTTAACAGAAACGAAAAAATTAAATTCTATAATTTTGCATGCGTTTTTCTGTAGATATTGTCGAAACCGCGAATTATGTAGTGAAAACGCTTGAACATCTTTATTATTATGGTCCGAAGTATGGCTCTTGTAACTTCAGATATAGAGAAACTGTAATACTATTTCAAAATATAGACACAGCTCTACGATACAACGAATAGACAAACTGAGCGTTAAGCATGAATGGAATAGAAAAAGTATATTAGTGCATGGTGATTTTGTGACATGAAGCTTAAGATAATTAAGGCCTAAGAATGGAGGGAGGTAGGTGCTATGAGTGGTGGGACGGGCAAAGAGTGGGCGGCGGCGCAGACGACCCACGGCTCGGTTGAGGCAATCCTCTTAATTGAAGCCAACAAGCTATACGTACATCAATAAAGTGTACACGAAATTGACAGTAACAAACAAATTACGCGATGGCTAGTTGGTAACTTATGGTTAAATCAACTTCCCACCCCCGGGGCCATGGGTCACGTCACAGTGTGACCTTTCCCCCTGTGATTTGGTTTCCACTGTGGGGTTCTCGAACTAGAATAGGCCTAGCAAGCTCACTTGGTTTGGAATAGGAAAACGAATGTTACAGTTTATTATCTGACCGCAGTAAAACGGCGCACATAACAATGTGTAATGCAGGGTACAGTAGGAAAATGTCGAATTAAGGCCTAACTATATCATCTCTCCAACTCACTGGAGTATTAGAAAATTATATTAATATCGACATTCGGCAATACACATAATACGTACATAGACAACAAACTACGAATGAATCACGAATTAATTAAACAGTCGTCGCAATTCCAAAGAGCATTAATATATTTAACTGTAATGTAACTTTGGCATTGACTAACGCCAGTAAGTTATGTATTTTGTCTCCATTTGTCTAGCTTTGTAAGAAATCAAAAGTGATGATTATCTGTTACCTTCTACCATTGGTGTTTGTATTAAATTATTTAACTAAATGCCAGAAAATACAATGTTTGCTTGAAAAAAAAACATAATTTTACCCTTATAATATTCAGATGCAATTTTTTTATTGTATTTTTAAACAATGTTCTTTATTATTTTTTAGGAGCGCTAAGGCATCATTTGATTTCACATGTAGGTAAGTTTTCCGGATTTTATTAACAGACTTCATCACTCATATTTTGTATTTCCATTTGAATAGTTTAAGCAGCAACTGTGGAGTTACGAATACTGCAGGATACAATTGGATAATTTCAAGGTTAGTAGAGGAAACGGTTTGCGTTTCTTATAATGAAATCCATTATACACAATTTGGAATAAATAATTACATGTACTAATCAAGACACATAATAAGAAAGCAATCGGGCGGACAAAGGGCGTTTTGCTCCACCAAAACGCGGACATGCTCGCAGCCTCGTGTCTAGGGTTGCTTGGTCGCGGCGGCGGTGGAGCGACCGAGACAAGCGGGAGCTGAAAGTGGCGAGTACCATGAGCACTTCGGAGACGGAGCTGATAGAGAGCACATACATGGTGACGCCCACCTCCACTGGCGGACCTGCAATCAAGCCCAATCGTGAGTCGCGCGCGCGCCTCGCGCCGTGAAAACCAAACCAGAGGAAAGTGACGTGCACCATCGCCACGGGACGCGAGAGCGCGGGTGTGGGTGCGTGGCTGGTGGCAGTTGGCAAGCAGAGATGGGACGGTGCCGTCGTTGCCAGGGCCGTCTGGTGTGCGCTACATGTGGAGATGCGGTGCACTCGACCGAGCGGGGCACACCTTCCAGCCTTACGACGTAACCGCTACGATATGCGATTACGTGCACGCAACTCGGGTGCCGTGTGTCGCGTATCGCGCCTGCCCCCAGCTTATGCGATAGAACCGTGGAAACGGGTGCTACGATGAACGGTTTAATGCTGGTGATAAACTAAAAGACCAAATTCTGCTATGCTACTGAAAGGTACCATTTTCACTTCAGACAGAGAGCTGATGGAGAGCACGTACATGGTGACCCCCACTTCCACGGGTGGTCCTGAAAATGACACAATATTCAACAAATTGGTAGATTATTAAAATGAGTTTTTGTTTACTCATAAACCGATTCATATTATGTTGTGTGAAGCTCTATCGCACTACCTTAGTTTCTTTCATCATTAGGTAAGCCTTGCTCTTGCTCTTCTTTCATCTTGAAAATAATACGAGCCAAATTCTACGTTTTAAGGCATCAGGCTCATCCCGAAATCAACAAACAGTATTAGTATTTTAGAACGCCAAGTAACGGAACAATTCATTACATATAGATATAAAAAACCAAGTAAATACAATATAAGTATATTTTAACACCCAGGCTGGAATATTTGACGACCTCTGTGGCGTGGCGGGCGAAGGTTCGCCTGCGACGCAGGAGGTTGCGGGTTCGATTCCCGCCTTGGAATAAATATTTGTGCGATCTGCAGATATTTGTTCCGGGTGTTCTGGGTTTATCTATGTATAATAAAAAAAAAATATCTATGTAATGTATTATTATTAAGTATATCAGTTATCTAGTACCTATAACACAAGCTCTGCTTAGCTTGGGGCTGGATAATGTTGTGTGAAATGTCCAGCATTTATTTTTTATTATTTATAATACGTATATTGAGAAAAAAACACCTTCCGCGAATATACACTCGAGAGCAATGAATCCGGGTCACTAAAGAATGTTAAAAATCTCGGAAACTAAAAATGATAGATTAATGCAATAAATTGTATTTAATAGACAATGTAATACTCCTTAAATGAAGGTAAAAAAAATATGAGTCACCATACATTTTATTAACACAAAATTACATAAAGAAAAAAACTGCTGATCTCTCCTTAAAACAAAAATAGGAAACATGAAATTTTTGAACTTTATTACGATTTTCTTGAATTTTAATACTTCGTATTGCCTCCTCGTGCTTCCATTACTGCGTTTACGCAGAAAAAAAACAACAAAAAAACAGAAATCAAACAATGATAAATGACAGATTACAAACAAAAGCAAAACCAAATGCTGTAATTTCGTAGTTCCATCTTCGAAAGTGGCCCTTTTTCAAATTTGTTTTTTTTATGATATAACTTTACAATAACTAAGAAGTTTTAATACCTTCATTTAAGGAGTATTACATTGTCTATTAAATACAATTTATTGCATTAACCTAGCATTTTTAGTTTCCGAGATTTTTAGGATTCTTTAAGTGACCCGGATTCATTGCTCTCGAGTGTATTATGAAAAAAACAAGCTATATTTTTTGGCCAAGCAGATTTAAACCTTATTTACAACTCTAATTGCTAACGGCTGCTTGCATTATATTTGTTTATTTGAGACTATCATATACCTAAAAGAATCCTTCATTAAAATCCATCAAGTTGGTTTGGTGATTGGTGCTTGGTCCCTCCTTAGAATAATGATTATTCTGAGTTGCTTTAGTCATTATTCTAAGATTCCCTCAGAATAATGACAAGTCATTATTCTATGCTTGGTTCTTATTCTAAGGGTGATTGGTACCTACCCCAGAACAAGGAATTTATATACTACGTACCTGGAATGTGCATTGTCAATTTGACACCAATATAAAAGAAACCTTATGCATATGAAGCTAAGTTCTATTACAGACAATCACTTGGTCAAAGAGAAATCCGGTCCGAGAGAGAAAGCGCTTCGAGACTTAGTGATATTTAATTTAACCGCATGAAAGGGAAAGAGGGCTCTCGCGAAGCTATCTCGCTCGGACCGCGAATCGGCAGCCTGTGCACATTCCCGATTGGATATAAGTTCCTTGCCTCAGAATTACTCAGTCATTATTCTGAGATTGGTACCCATGGATTTATATCCATGGGTAATTATACCCAAGGAATTTTTATACTACGTTACTAAATACATAAATAAAGAATCCATAGAGCATTTTTAGGTAAAGGGTAAAAAATGCTAAATGCTGTAGGAAAGAATCACACTTCCCCACATAAATCCAACCTCCTTCAGCCTTGGAGGAATAAAACTAACCTTCAGCAGACGAGCAAATAGGTCGATAACAAAAAGGGCATAGGTTCAGCACACATTCTACCTCACATTCTACTGACCAACATGAAGTATAATAGGTCTGTATGTTTTTTTTATACTTATTAGGGCAAGAAAAATAACTGAGAAATTTATCCTACTTTTGACTTACACATTGATTAGTTAAATAGTAAATAAAGTTTATGAGTGAGAAAAAATTTAAAATTGTTCAGAGCACTACCTATTTATTGTTTTGTGATTGTAATGTTTAATAATCTGATATTTTTAATGTTTTTATTACTATGGATAATAAAACCTCAAATTGAATTAACTCACCACCTCTTTGCATCGATTCTACTAACAGAAAAACAAAATTAAGACGTTCTTATTTTGAAATTTTGACTGTGTTTAAAATTATTTTCTTGTGAATATGTACTTATTTAATTATAAGAAAACATTTTATGAAATACCTAAAGTGATAGCAATGGCTCTTGTATACTGTACATATGTGTGTATTAGGTACATGTTTGTTCCCATGCAGTTCTTGATCAGTGATATTTGTGTGAATAATCAACATTTCCATCATACTGGTAAATGAACAGCCGCCGCCGCTGCCTTACTTATTTCATATTATCTCCGGCGTGATTTGGATCAATGGACTGTCTAAGGATTTCGATTGTTTGTAATGGTTCCGTTTGTAATGGTGTAGGTTTCTGTAGCCAAATGGCTTAAAACGGAACTTATGATTTCATCTTGTTCATCTGCCCGTCCGTATGTCGCAACCAATTTACTTGGAGACTATTGGCACTATACGGATGAAATTTGGTAGATAGCTTTATTCTTTGAGCAAAAAAAAAAGTGTTTTTTTTGTATTCTTTGAAAAAATAATTGGGATGACACTCCATACATGTCTCTCAAAAATGAAAAATTCCTTTTCAGAATACAGAATATATGAATTCCTTTTCAGAATATATGTGTCTATCTGAAGTCAACAGTCTAGTCGGCTTCACATGATATCAATCAAGTGAGCCACGACAAATATTGATTAAGCACACGGAATCTGAAGGTGTTGGCCTCATTGTTCTGGCCCGAGAGTTGTTGTTCTTTGGTTCTGGCCCAATATAATATAATCGCACCTTACCTATAACAACTTTACCGAGTTATCTATAAATACTCGGATGTCTTTATGTATAGGAGCAAATAAGTTCGAAGATAAATTTCAGATTATAATCAAGAAGTGTGGTTTCAGGGTTTGACATTCGTGAGTCAGTTGGCTCTTGGTATCGGTTTGTTGTCATAATTGTTGTCTTTCTAATAATTTGCCCTTTGATTTAATAACAATATTGGTCTGGGTAATTATTAAGGGTAGTTCCAACGTTGGTACAAGTGAAAAAATAGATTTTAATGTAAAATTATTTACTTACAGATGCTTTATTTACATACACATAAGCCTAACATTTTTTCAACTTTTCTTTGTGCTGAGTTTTCATTTTTAGCTATGTTCTTGGTTTTATGCCTTTCTTGACATAAGTACATAATAAAATAATAACACCCAAAAGTCACATACATATAGCCCTAATCCCACACTAGGATTCCCTGTGTCGTAGGTATCACGAACTACGAGTACCATGGTACCACAACACCCAGACCCGGAACAAATATTTGCAAATCATGCAAACACTTGTCCCGCTGCGGGAATCGAACCCGCACCTCTTTTGTCTCAGCCAGTTACTCACCCGACACGGAGGTCGTTATATAAAACTATTTCGAAACTCTGCTTTCAGAGCCATGTCTTTTTAAAATATTAGAAAAAAAGTTAACATTTTTCGTCATGGCCTAGCAACATGAACTGTTCTTCAATATCAAGAACTAACCCTCTTCGATACGATTAACGGGCAATATAGGAAGACCCAGGAACCTGTGTTGAATCTTTCGTTTATGTCAAATATCCTAATTTTTTTCTCCCAGATTGTCATTTTGTAATAACAACCCTTAACCTATTATTGACACAATACATGATAAAAGTACATGACTCTTAGATGAGTTCCCTCGAAGAGGGCTTCCAGGGAACTCCTCTAACAGTGTCTTAATAATAGTACTCTCATAATCCGAATGAAATTTTTGCAGCTTCCATTCTTGAATTTTGTAAAACAGTGACATAACTCTTGCTGTTTTTTGTGTGGCATGAATGCTAAGTATTTAGTCCCCGTATTTTAATAGGCTGTAGGATGAATCTGGACAACATTTTGGGATTAATACGGAGAAAAATTCAATTTTATTTTTCGTGGGCATAATCCCGAAATAAATATTCGTCGGATGAATACAGACGCACCCGATTCCCATGGGAACTTCAAAAGATTTCCGTGAATAATAAGAAATTGGCTAAAAGATTTAAGTATATACAATTTTTATAAGAGGTGTCGTTGAAATTTTTTTTTTCAAGAATTATCATTTCTTGCTCTCTATAGAATACGATAATTCGTGAATCATTCTATTCTCATAAAAGAAAATCGTTAATTTTTTTGGGACAATATTTATTTCTAAATCCTTAAAAAAACCGATCCCATAGATCCTACAATCGGCATGTTGTTGGGAACTTGTTTTAATATTTTTGAGTTACGTTGCCTTTTTGACGAAATTGATTCCATGGTCTTTAAAAGGAGCACTCCTGTATATACACACTGTATATTTTTGGTATACCTAGGCTGTTAAAAAGAATAGTCTTATAAATTATATTATATTATTATTATAATTGTTTTATAAATTAAAACGAATCGTATAATTTTTTTTCTATTTTTTTTTCTCATACTGTTGCCTAGCAACCTTACACCATTAAGTGCTTGCACAAACTCTAACCCAGCCCCTTAAGCCTTAATGATGAAGCCTAAACCTGATACGAATTTCCAAAACTTATCTTTTGACAAAGGTTTCGTTAGAATGTCTGCTAACATTTCTTCAGTAGATAAATACTTTATGAGAACTAAATTACTATTCATAACCTCACGTATAAAATTATATCGAACATCAATGTGCTTAGTGCGACCTGAATACCCTGTATTCACTGCAAGCTTCTGAGCAGATTGATTGTCATTAAATAGCGTTAGCGTGAACACCCTACCTAATAACTCTTTCATGAAAATTTGAATAAACAACGCTTCTTTCGTAGCATCAGATATTGCCATATACTCAGCTTCCGTACTGGACAAAGCCACCGTGCTTTGTTTACGACTTTCCCATGAAACAACACAACTGCCTATTTTGAAAACATACCCCGTGTGTGACCTTCTATCAATAATGCTCCCAGCCCAATCGGCGTCAGCATATCCATTGATATCCATACCGGACTTCTCGAATATGAGTTGGTAATCCAAGGTTCCTTTTAGGTATCGTAAAACCCTCTTAGCTGTTTTCCAGTGTTCCTCTGCATAACAGTCATTGAACTGACTCAGCACACTTATAGCATAAGCTATATCTGGTCTCGTACAAACCGCTACACAAGCACAATCGTACAATCAACATCTCAATCATCTCGTACAATCAAGCAGCCTATCAAATGTCTGTAGTCTAACTTAGTGTTCTTTTGATTGGATTTATTCAATTTTAGACCTACTTCCATTGGAGTTGGCGATTGTTTGCACTCTGTCAGTTTCAACATTATCAAAGATTCATCTTTCCAAAACCTTCTTTATATAACTTTTCTGGTTTAAGATTATTCTACTGTCTTCTCTACAAACTTGTATGCCCAAGATGTGTTGAACCAGACCTAGATCCATCATCACAAACTCCTTCATTATATCCTGTTTAACTTTAATTCTTCTCTTCAGATGAATTAGAAAACAGCATGACGTCATCTTCATAGAGGGCAATAATCACCTTTTTCCTCTTCTTGACCGCATGTAGACACATGGTTCTGATTTCATCCTTTTGAACATAAGTTTTTCCACAAGAACTGAGTTTACCTTCTCGTTTCAAGACTTCAGCGCTTGTTTTGTCCATAAACAGCTTTATGTAGCCGATACACTCTCGTCTTTTCTCCATTTTGTTCAAAACCTTCAGGAACATCCATGTAAACATTTTCTTTTAAATCTCCATTCAAAAACGCAGTTTTAACATCCATATGATCAATTTCCATCTCATACTCGGCTCGGCAGCCAAAGCTAACAGCATTCGCATGGTCGAGTATCTAACGACTGGAGAAAACGTTTTTTGATAATCAATACCATATTTTTGTGTAAATCCTTTGGCAACTAGTCTGGCTTTATATTGCAAAAGCTAACCATTCAATCCTCTTCTTCAATTTCCACTTGCACTCAACAGATTTCTTTCCTTTCGGTAAGTTCACAAGTGTCCAACATTTATTGCAAGAAATGATTGATACTCATTTTGCATCGCAGCCTTCTATTGTGTAGATTCAGGTCCAGTTAAAGTCATTGGGTCTTTTCTACCAGAAAACCACTGGGTGCTGAAGTAATTATTATTTACATTGATTAGATTTGTTTTTTTTTTAGGATTGTTTTCCGACATCGTGTTAATAATAAATATCCAGCCTTCTGAAATGTAGTCTGGAGGTAAAAGATCCAAACTACAAGTTAAAATTATTTTATTTTTCAAAAATTTAGAATTGCTTTTTTCTGTTTTTTTAAACCATTTTTTTGGAATTTGCTTTTCCTCATCGCTCTTACATTTTTTTGCATTGGTCATGATTTATAATTGGTTCATATTCACGTTTCAGGTTTCTTATTTTTAATCCGAAATTCGTCCTTAAAATTGAAAATATTTTTTCATAAGCAAGTCTGTTTTTTACAATAAAGATATGTGAGTTATCAATTTTCAAACTCTTATAGGGGACTTGTTGATTTCATTCAGAGTCTGTAGTATCATGTTAATCTGTTTTGAAATTAGATAGATACTTGAGTATTTCTTATTTAATTTGCAATTTTCCTGTTCGA
Organism: Epirrita christyi; assembly: GCA_951392215.1. Classification (NCBI taxonomy): domain Eukaryota; kingdom Metazoa; phylum Arthropoda; class Insecta; order Lepidoptera; family Geometridae; genus Epirrita; species Epirrita christyi. The sequence goes on from OX595833.1 coordinate 7,508,604, forward strand.
TCTTACAATTACTATATAAATTACGTATTTGGCGAATTAAAGTTTTGACGAATAACTGATTTAAAGAAACGCGAAATTGTCAAATTAAGCTTTTGACTTGTGTAGGATATGACTAATCAGATTTGACGAGTGTATGCGAAATTATTTTGTCGCAGTTTTGAGATTAATGAATTTAAAAATTATGAAATTAACAACCGCATACTTTGTGTAATTATTCTCTTTTCAAAAATTATTAAAAAATGCCTATTTTAAAAACTTCACAAAAATTTACTTGTTTATACATAACACTCACCTCCATAGTTCGGTCTTACTCTTTTGTCGTAACTTATACTAAATGAGTCTAAGATTGCAGATATATTGACATCACCGAACATGCCACCCCCGCCGGCACCCCTGTGAAAGAAAAATATAAATTTTATTAGAAATATAGTTAAATCCATAAAAGCATTATCACATTTAGCGACAAACGTTCGCAAATTCCTGATGAGAACGCTCCCACAGGCAGTTTGTGATCGTGTTCCCAGCGAGGCAATTTGTTACGTGCTTGTAGAAAAATGCAGATACCACGGCATGCGCATGCAGCGAGCTCATCACTCACACGTGGCAAGCTGTTGACGGATCGTATTACCAGAGACTAGTAAATAATATAGTCTCTGGTATTACTGAAGACACGCTAGGATCGGAAGCATCGCCATCCGTACAAATGCTCTATTCGTACACGCGTGTAAAAATGTTGTGCTGTTTCTTTGTTTATCAAATTCGCTCAACTTATCGATATCGAACAATGAACAATTGTTCATCAAAGGTAGCAAGACACCAATGCAATATTTTGCGGTTGCGGGTTTGATTGCCGCTGCGGGTCAAATGTTCGTATGATCTGCAAATATTTGTTCCGGGTCTGGGTGTTATGGTACCGTGGTACTCTTAGTTCCTGATGCCCACGACACAGGTAATCCTATAGTGAGTGATCAAGACTACGTATGTGGCTGTTGAGTGTTATGTTATGTTATGTTTAACTCACCCGTCCTCCGGCCTCGCATACCATCAAGGAAGGGCGCGGTAATAGTTGACGGCCTATAAATAGTACTAATGTTTGTATACTAGGTGGGCTGAGTTTATTCGTTTTCAACGTTTAAACGTTCCACGTTTTAACGTGGACCGCATGTATTGGTTACTGGGTACACTTTCTAAAAGGTTTTTGACGCAGTTTATTGATGTACCGACAACATTTTATCACGCATTTTGTATCCGTAGTAAAGTCATAGTTGTTATTTCTCCATAACTCATGTAAGTCGGCATAAAAAAAGTTTTTATCAATCTTCAAATGGCAGTATTTGAACCATATGAATTTCAGTTGCAATAGTTACCCGAAAAGTGTTTATAAAAACAAGTCTCCTTCTGTTGCAACGAACCTGTGCTTAACCTTTTAAACGGCAACAGAGGTACCTGTTGTATACCTCGTTATTTGTAGTATGGTTTTGTTTAATCATCATCATCCACTAGGCCTTGAGGATTTGTCATAATCACCACGCTTGGCAGGCGGCGGATTGGTGATTGCAGTATTGATGTTTTTGGATGCTGCTACCTATTCCTTTGCGTAAGTAAACCTTTGCTCAGTTTTTACGACAGCCACGAAGTAAGGAGGAGTTCATTCTTAAACTGGACATGTAGGTATCCTACATTTAAACTATAAATTACGTAACAGTTTTTTTTTTGTTTTGAACGTGATGTTAATTTCTAGCCTTTAGACGTCTACTGTTGGACAAGTCCTTCCCCCATAAAAACATTAGGTGGAATTGCCATAATCATCACGCTTGGACTGGTGAATGCGTGTTAAGTACTCAGGTGGATGCTGCTGCCCATCCCCTGGTATAATCCCGTAGTCAGCTTTTACGACATCTACGGAAAGAGATGGAGGGGGTCTATTATTCGTCCCCAGACACACCACCAGCAGCAAAGGAGTTGTTCCAAAATGGCCTTCGTCTATGTACCTAAACCAGATGGAGAATTGAGAAAAAACAGTGATTTTCGAAAAAATACTCTTGCTCTAATTTGAAGCTTAAATATATGCATAAAAATGTTTGAAATTCGAAGAATTTTTATAATGGTAACATATTTTCCTGGGCTGCCATGACAGTGAATGTCGCGTTTGTTGCTCTGTGGTGGCTTGATTCATTTGTTTGTTGGGAGTTCTGTTTCGTAAACGTAGTATTTCTATCTTGGATGAATTATTTCTATGCTCTAAAAGTTGAAGCATTTAACGACAGAGTATATTGTATGCGCCCGCCATTTTGTTTAGTTTGGTGTTGTTCTCCGTGAGAAAGATATTTTAGGAAATTGCATTAAATGAAGCGAAATAATACTAAAATAACAATGGGAAAAGGTTTAACGTTATATTTAGTCACGTTTATATAAGTGTATACCCAATACACAATATACAAGGGCTACGTTCCATACATTGTGAAACAACTCCTTTAGGTATTCGCTCAAAAAAAAATCGGAATATTCGGAATTCGGAATAAAAAGTCTAGAACAAAAAAAATATCTCATACTTATATGGAAGGATCAACTTTTGGGATAACATACAAATCCGGAAACCTTGTTTATAATCGAGATCGGAAAAATATATAGTACCTACTCCGACGACCTTAGCCGACAAGTAAATGAATGATGAATGAGATGAGAGTGAATGAAGCAATAGCCATCAGGATATTAGGAATAGTATGTCAGGATCGTAGAAAGTAAGTTTGAGTAGCTCCGTAAACTAGGATATGCAGCAGGCTAAGTAGAGGTATGCTTGGAGTTTCACTACGTTATAGAATGTGAAATGAGAGCATCCGTAGAAGAACTAAGATCACTGAGATTACTCTTAGAATTATTAAGTTTTAAGGATTTCGTAGCACCGATGCCTGCTATCACCATTTGTTAACTATAAATATTTAAATGTAATCTGTAGCACTATGCCATTATTTTGAAACTACCATACATTAGATCGAATGTCGACTTTTTTATTTTTTCCACTTTTAAATCGCACGCTGCAAACTTTTCGTCTACTACTTTAAGTCTAATCTGACGGTAGCATTATGTCTATTATAGTACAGTTGCGTGAAAATTCTCAATTATTCTTGATAATAAGAAACCATTTACCTAGTTAATGAGAAATTTATACGTTAACGCGACAATTTGTTTAAAACTTAAATGTTTATCAAGTGCTTTCTACTAAGCTACTGTGACTAAAGATGACAAAAAATTGTTTCAAAATAATGTAAATAAGAATATAAACAATCAGTTCATATTCATTTTGTTATGTTGTATAACTAAAACCAGTCTGGAAGTAAACAAAACAACAAATTAAATCGTATTTAGGGTTGTATTTAAGTTCTCCAAAGCTTAAACAAATATAAAAGTATCGTATAATATCATAAACACCTGTACATATATTTTATTCAGCAGAGTATCCAAATTCATGTTTGCGCATGATCTGACTGTTGTATACCTATTAGGTACATTATTCACTTCCCTTGACGCATCAGTTAAAAAAATTGAACTACTTTAACACTTACAGATGGTTCGTGAGGTTTATTAATTTATGATTTGTTGTCATTAGGACGTTAAAGCTTGTTTAATTGTTTGAACCACGTGGGTGTAGGTAGGTATTTATTAATATTTTTTCTGTTTATTTTGAAATACTAAGCATACATTACGGGCACTAAATTACATTTAAACACAAGTTTATCTAGCATTAAATGTTTGCAGCTGCGCCAATGTTTTCTATGTCGTAAGTTAATTCAAATTATTGGTATCAGTACCTATTTGCAAATTATATACTATGATTATTCTTTATATAAGTCATATCTATGTCATATTGCATGCAATAGGTAGTGCAATAGGTGCTACCACTTTGAGATTGGCTTTCGTCTCAGCGTAACGAGAAACTGTATGTTTTTTTGCGTCATACTTGGCTGAAGTGCGTGTTTCTATAAAAAAGTACTCACGCGACATGGTTAGCTTGTGGAAAAAATGCGGCAGCAAGCGCCAGCAGTATGGGCGCGCTTCGGGGGCGAGCGCCGCTCATGACGCGCGAGATGACATGCGTGGGGTAGGGTGGGGGGGGGGGCGCGTGTACGATGCCTCGTCGCTTGCCGGCGGTGTAGCGCGGCCGACTGGCCTGAGAGCTAGCGGGGAAGCCTCGCTGTTACAGTACTTTTGCTCCTGTCGACGCGCCGCGCCGCGCCGCTATCGATCGCAACGGGCGTGACCTAGCCCGGGTACCGCCTGCCGCTCCAGCTCTCAAGCTATCGACCGTCGCTCCACCGCAGTCGATGCGACGCACTGCCTCGACTCACCTCTTAATTACTACGTATACCACCGGCTACCGTACCCGTACTTATTCACTCTTTGCAGTCGATGTACAAATTAAATACACGTGTAGCCGAGACATCAAATTAACTTCTTTCACGACAAATAATAACATATTATTATAAATGATATCATTTCATAGAGGATAGTCATTGATAGCCATCATCTTGAATGAAATACAAACACAAAGCTGCTAATCCTTTGTAGCAATATTGTTTTTACTAAAATGGAATAGGAATCATCTCTTTGGCATATTAAACATTGACAATAGACTTTTCATCTTCCATTATAAATATTTTCAATATTTGATTTTATTCAATATGATAAATATTTCAATATTTTCCTACGTAATAAGTTGAATAACTTAATAATAGCATTATAAATTTCAACTCACTCGATGTGGTTGCATAAACCTCTTTTACGTTAATGGGAGTCCCACTACGTCTACCAATTTATGATGATGAATCAACGAGGGAGAGATAAAAGATCACATTCGATATATGTCGCAGGAACTGTCAAAGTATCTACCGAATTGAAATTTCCGTATACTCGAGAAGTCACTATAGATAAATATCGATTGCAAATTGTAGATATGCTTCGAATGGTCAGGAGCACTCCATAATGGTTTATCTTTTGAATTATTGAACACAATAAGGGCACGACGCATCTTCTTGTGGTTGTAGTTCTCTATAGATAGATGGTGTTTCTCCTCCCGTGGATAAATCGCCTCCCGTGGATGAGTCGCCTCCCGTGGATGAGTCGCCTCCCGTGGATGGGTATCCTCCCATGGATGGGCCTCCTCCCATGGATGGGTCTCCTCCCATGGATGGGTCTCCTCCCATGGATGGGTCTCCTCCCATAGATGGGTCTCCTCCCATAGATGGGTCTCCTCCCATAGATGGGTCTCCTCCCATGGATGGTTCTCATCCCATGTATGGGTATCTTGCCAGTGATGGGTATCTTGCCAGTGATGGGTATCCTCCCGGTGATGGGTATCCTCCCATAGATTGGTTGGGTTGGTGGGTGTTATGTTATGTGTATGGTATCTGATTTTTATTCCCACCAACTCGATAGCGCGCGGTCTTTGTTTTTTTATAAAGTTTTGAAAAGAAATACGCAATCGGCTTTTAAAAAATAATAAAAGTGATAAAACTTCGAATGAACTAGTATTTTAATATTACTAATTGTCCTCGAAAATACACATTTTGTCGCGGGATCGGTATGTATCATAGATAAAAGATGTGATAATATTATGAGGAAATAATTTCAATAAAAAATAATGCATAAACTACAACAATTTAATATTAGTGTTGCAATCGAAACAATCAGAATAACCGAGGGAATAATTTAAGAGAATGGCAATTCGATCACAAAATACATCTGTAGGTATAGCACAGTCTCGAAGCAAAGAGAGTAGTGGATGTGTCTCTTGGCATTGCGTGCTGCGTCATTTTTGCAGTGCCGCTCGGCTTATATTCGTAATATCGGCTCGTATCGCTGATCGGTCGTCTGTTTTCGTGGCTGCCTTGGAGACACCTAACAATATCATATCACACAAATATCGCATGAATTGAGAATTATCCCGCGAGCACTCGATAATGTTTTATCTATTTAATTATCGAACACAACAAGAGCGCGACGCATCGTCTTGTGATCAATTTACCATAGCATAGCAACAATTTTATTTGAAAAAGTAGGGGAGAGTTTCCCACCTCTTAGTTCTTCGTCTACCTGTAGGAACTCAACAAGGCGAGCTTTTTGAGCAGCGCTCGGATATGGTTTTTGGTTTTTGCTCACGCCCAATTCACTCATTCGTGATTCTATACCTAAGCTTTTCGCACAAAATTCGACACACCCCGGTAGTAGTAATTATAAACTTTTGCGGAGCTGACAAAAATAATAAACAATAACCAAAGGGTTTGGTCTTGAAGGGAGAAACGTGTCAAAATTGACAAATCAAGATTATTGTGTAATTAACGTTCCATTCCGTTCAAAAAATATGCGCGTTTATTAACATTTTTTACTTTACATTAAATTATACTTAAACTAGTATTATTATAACGTTGGATAACCCTAATTAACAAAAAAAACACGGTAATAACCTAAAATAACAGTAAAGTTTTGTTATTTGAAGACAAGATAAAGTTATCGATTATGAACTCGCTAGTTTATAAAAACAGAACGTATCTTAGCAGGGACAAAAATTTAAAATCTGTGTAAAAGCTTTGAATGAACATATTATTGGTATAGTGTATCTATTGTCCTCAAAAATACACATTTTGTCGCGGGATCGATATGTATTTTAAATAAAAGGTGCGATATGAATATATCATATCACACAAATATCGCACGATATATTGACGTGACTAGTCAATTGAGTGGGTAAAGGTGCATTCTCATGTAGGAAGGTACTCATATTCATATTCATATCATTTATTCACCTTAGGAGCACTTGGTTTTGTTATGGTAGGTACATACATATTTAGCGGTCGCACATAAGCCTTGTCAGATAGTAATTCATTAATTCGAAATATAACAATGTTATAAAATCATTATGTCATACATATTACACTTTCTAGGCGTTAAAGAAAACAACATAAATAAAACAAAACAAAAACAAATTAAATTATGCCAAAGTTATGTGTTGCCTTAGAATAATTAAAATTACTACACATTATTGTAATAATGTTATTATTTTTATTTTACGGCTGTAAAAGGGCCTTGTCAAATAGTAAAAATACAAATAATAAAAATACAATAAATAAAATAAAATTATGAATAATTATAAAACAAATTATTCAAATATGACAAAAGTTCAAATAGGTAGGTATAGTTAGGTATATATATGTTATGTTGAAGTACTATTCATAATTATTTATATTTTGTGGCTGTAAAGGAGCCAGTGTATAAAAATAAAAACAACAAAATTAGATGATTAAACGAACTTCACAAGTGAAATTCTATCACTATTATATGAATAGCTCTATTCGAAGATATTTTACTAGGTAGTGCCTTTTTCCACAAGGTAGTTTCGCACGTTTTTTAGATCGATGCATCGATGTACAACACTAAATCGATTCAATTAGTGTTACGTCACTACAACTCGTCTATGATTCTCTCATTCTTTTTAGAGGTATTCAAAAAACTTGGGGTTGCGGAGAGGGGGTTTCTATATCTTCGAATAGAGCTATTCATATAATAGTGATAAAATTTCACTTGTGAAGTTCGTTTAATCATCTATTATATTATCATAGCTCAATTCGAAGATATTTTACTAGGTAGATGTTTAGAGTACCTGTATACCCGCTTAAAGTTTTTTGTACATTATTTCCTATTACAAAATATTTTTCTTAAAGGTTGAATGCCAATAAAACATGTATTGATTTCAAAATAAAACGTAACTTTATTTATGATATAGGTACATGTATAGCATTGCTTAACTACTTAATTAAGTATTGTTGAAAAAACCAAATAAAATAAACAATCATTAGCGTAGTAATAATTTTAAGACCCGATATTGTCCTAGCAAAGCTTTTGCGATTATTGGACGGTTATAGAAATTTGCAAAAGTTTGCGAGTTTGTGATCCAGCCAGCTGTCTTACGGATGGCATCGACTCGACAGAAAGACCAGCTGCGTGCGCGCTTGACGTAGCAGCGTGCCGTGTGCTGTGCGCGCTAAACGTCGCTACATCGATGCCACTCGCCGCTAAAACGTCTTTTATCCATCGGCTGATGGTTTGTGCCGTGGCACGCTTGTGTGGACGCTTATGGGTTAAGAGCAAGTGGTTAATACCATTGCGAATAATGTTTGTGACAGAAAAATAATCTACTAAGCATTTTGCCGGGCAAACATTGGGTTTATCATTGAAATAGGGTAACACCAAGGTCGGTCGATCGCGACCTGCAGCCATGTTTTAATCAGATCTGAGATAGTGATTATAATTTGACTTTGAGAAAACACTATATCACTTAATTTTATAACAGACAATGTTTGTACACGGTGACCCGTGCATAACGCGAGAAGCATTGTAATTTTTTTTGTTATTTGATCAAGGGTCAATCTGTCATTAGGGTACCAGTCACAGACGTGATCAAGTACTGTTTGGGGATCCCAAACAAAGCTGTATTTAGGTACACTTGGCCTCTGCTTATAAGCTCCTTTTAGTAGGCGTGAAATTTGTTCGTTGGAACCTATTTTGTTACCTAATAGTAACGAGAGAGCCGAACGATGGCTGTTTAGAGAGCCATACGAGGCTCCTGTTTGGAATTGTTCTGTCAAGAACAAAATAACGGCCGTAATGGGAGCTTCTAAATAATTAATGTTATTATTTAAGCAGTAACTCCATCACGACTTATAAGTAGTGTTATACTGCTTCAAAGTACCCGCCGATAGAGAAGAAATCATAAGATCTAAAGCCTCTTGCGGAACAGCCCGTCGTGTGAACGCTTCCCTGAGACAATCGCGGCTCCCAGGGTAATATTGTGTGGCAGATGCACTCTGTAACGAGATTGTAAAGCATCGTTAAAAAATGTAACTTCTGACACTAACAACCGGTTTAAAAGAGGGAACCATGCCTGTGAAGGCCAGTAAGGAAACACAATAATTCCTGTTGATTGTTCGTTACCAATTTTGTGTAGGCATTTTAGGATCATTGATGGAGGCGGAAAACAATAAAAATAATAATGATGCCAAGAAAAGGTGAAAGCATCTATGATGATAGCATCAGGGTCAGGTTTCCATGACACGTATGTGTCACACTTGGCATTGATGCGAGATGCAAAGAGGTCTATATCAGGTAGACCAAACTGATCCTCAATAGTCTGAAACGCAGATGAGCAGAGTTCCAACTCAGTATCAGGGTTGACTCTTCTTGATTCCTCATCGGCTTCAATATTGTCTTTTGTGTTAATATACGACGCAAACAACCACAATCTTCGCTGCTCGCACCACTGCCAAATGGATCTTGCTAGGTCATTCAAATGAGGAAATTGTATACCACCCATTCTATTTATGTAACTGATGGCCGTGGTATTATCTATTCGCATCAATATAGCGCAATCAAATCAAACCATATTTGTCATAAGCAAACCACTTAAGGCCTAGAAAAGCAGCTTGGAGTTCCAAATAGTTAATGTGGAACTTCAGTTCACTTTCCTTCCAATGTCCATTTGCGCGCATACTATCACAGACCGCTCCCCAACCGGATCTTGAAGCGTCTGTGAAAATTTCTAGATTTTATGTTGTAGGAACTACGAAATTCTTAGTAGTTAGAATATTTTCTTCCCATCAGTATAAATCTGGTAATATTACTGTCGACAGTTTTATCTTTGCGTCGTAATTGCCGTGATTTTGGAGAGCGAGAAACTTTTCTCTTTCTAAAATCTTGGTATATAACCATCCGTATCTTACAGCTGGACAAGCTGCTGTCAACACGCCGATAATTTGAAAGTTCTCGAATGGTGCACCGCGGTAACTTCAAATATTGTTGTGTCAGTTTTAAAATCGTATTACGTTTTTTCTCAGGTAACGATATGGTCATATCTACTGTATCAAATACAAAGCCTAAAAAGTTGCATTTTTGTTTGGGCTCTAATGAACTTTTTTCGTAGTTAATTACGAATCCTAGGCATTCGAGAAGTTTTACAGTTTCTCTAACGTTACGAAGGCATTCTTCGTAGCTGTTTCCTACACAAAGGGTGTCATCTAGATATGACACCGAGCTGAAACCGCGACTTCTTAAATAACTAAAAACTTCTTTCATTATTCTTGTAAAAGCTCTTGGAGCGCTTGTTAGACCATAACACAAAGTGCTAAATTCGTAGATCGTATTTTTTCCGGTATTGTCTTCGAACTGGAATCTTAAATATTTTTTACTATCTAAATGAATAGGTACTAACAAGTAGGACTCCTTTAGGTCAATAGTAGCAACATAACCATTAGTTGGTAATAGATTACAGGCAGTCCTGTAATCCTCCACTTTTGGGTCTCCCAGCGCAAGGCGTATTTCAGGGTTAGTTCTGAAATATTTTCAGTCACAACTTCAGGTGTTGCTTCGAGGAAAGTTGTATTTTCCGTCGGCAAAGTAAAGGGTAGCGGTTCATCAGATTTTTCTGTAGCCACTAGGCTGTCATCAACAAGGAGATCAGTCTCTATTGATATCTCATTTATGGTAGTTTCGATTCCTATAAAAAACCAAATAAAATGTGATGAAATTATCAAATTATGTTTTGCGGGTAGTTGCAAAACTTTTCGGCAAGCAAAAGTTTGATTGCATTAATTGGTTCGAGAATGAAATTTCTGATCATTATTAGCATAATAAGTTATGCATTTTTTTTATTGACCTTCGTGTATGACCCTCAGTCAACCTCCAGGTTTGTATCGCATCATGTCTAGCCTTCGTGAATAACCCACAGTTAACCGCTCGGCAGACTTATAGATGGTTTCTACGAACTAATTTAGTTGGAATTCAGTATGAAGTACACAACACAGAGTTATAGTGCTTACCTTCATTTTCCGAATCTGATTCAGAATCGGAGGTAACAATAATTCGACGACGTCGGCCAGCCTGTTGTTTTTCAAGCTTTTTAATTTATGCTTGATACTGTTGGATTAATTGACTTTAATTTTTCTGTTTAGACATTTTAACAATATCACTTTAAAACTTGTTGGAACTTGAATTAGATATTTATGAGCTTGTAGACGCGTGCGTCAACTACCTCGCACTAAAAAAGAATGAGAGAATCATAGACGAGCTGTAGTGACGCGACACTAATTGAATCGATTTAGTGTTGTACATCGATGCATCGATCTAAAAAACGTGCGAAACTACCTTGTGGAAAAAGGCACTACCTAGTAAAATATCTTCGAATTGAGCTATGATAATATAATCAAAATAAAAATTCAAAATAAAATACAATAGTGATTAAATTAGGAATAATTACAAAGCGTAAACATTACTAATGTCAAAAGTTACAATAGGTAGTTACATGTCAAATTGAGGTACTATTTACTTTTGTATTTATTTTTGTATTTTTCCAGGGCAGAGACGGACATTGTCCAAACATCTTTCATCACTATTATAATCACTACACTTATAGTATGCAGCCCTAGTTAAAGCAATTTTAATATATTTTTTGAATTGTCTCTCGCTTAAGTCCAATATTTGTTTTGGGATTTTATTATAGAATCGTATACCATTTCTAAGAAATGATTTATTACACTTCTACATTTGGGAAAAAACAGCTTACATTTATTTCTAGTGTTAATTGAGTGTGAGTCGCACTTTTTATTGAACGTATTTATGTTTTTACGTATATACATAATACAATCATAAATGTTTAAAGAGGGCAAGGTTATTATATTTACATCCCTAAAAATATCTCTAAGAGATGTTCTCGAGCTCAAATTATAGATTGCCCTCACTGCTCTTTTTTGCAGCACAAAAATAGTTTTAAACCTTGCTGCTGCACCCCACAGCAATATTCCGTAAGACATGAGGCTATGGAAGTAACCATAGTATACCAACCTTGCGTTAGATACATCTGTTAACTTCCTTATTTGTCTTACCGCGTAGGTTGCAGAGGCAAGTCTACCACTTAAGGCATTAATGTGAGGATCCCACTGTATTCTTGAGTCCACAGTAATCCCCATAAATACAGTGGATTGTATTGATTCTACAATTTTGTCTCCAATCTTTATACTGGGACAAGTATTTGTGACATTAGGCGGTGAAAATCTTAAGTATTTCGTTTTGTTGGGATTTAATACTAAATTATTCGTTTCAAACCATTTGTTGAGCAAGTCTAAAATATTATTAATGTTTTGAAAGTCTTGCTGTTTCCGCCGTACTTTAAACAATATTGACGTGTCATCAGCGAACATGACAATTTCAGCTCCAGTTTGCTTTTTAATCATGTAAGGTAGGTCGTTCGCATAAATTAAAAATAAAAAAGGGCCCAAGATAGAACCTTGGGGGACTCCTAACTTATTTATTGTACCTTCTGATTTGACTCCATCTATATCCACTCTCATCTGTCTGTTTGCAAGGTATGATGACATAAGTCCTAAAGATTCATGCGATAACCCATAATGTTTTAGTTTTCTAGCAAGTGTCTTATGGCATACGCAGTCGAAGGCTTTTGACAGGTCACAGAAGGTGCCTATGACATCATGCCTTTCTTCCCAAGCTTCTATAATAAATTTAATTGGTTTGGAACCCGCGTCAACTGTTGATTTACCCTTTGTCTATCCAAATTGGTGGCTATGTAATAGATTATTAATATTAAAATGTACAGTGAGTTGACTCAATAACTCTTTCTCAAAAATTTTGCTCAGACAAGGCAGTACTGAGATAGGTCTATAGTTAGATGGATCTCCCATGCTTTCTGTTTTATACAGAGGCACTACTTTACTTGATTTCATTTGATCAGGGAAAATACCACTGTCAACACACGAGTTAAACAATGCAGCTAAATACACAGCTAATTTAGTGATAATATGTTTCACTACATTGAGCGAAATTCCCCATAAATCTTCGGTTTTTTCATCTTTAGTGATTTAAAAGTTTTTAGAATTGTAGAGGCAGATATGTGGTGGAATGCAAAAGGAGGTGGCTTGGTATCTAAATTGTCTTCAAGAAGTGAAACGGCCATATCAGGCATTGCGTTTAAAAATTTTGTACTTTCCAGTGGAGTGTTACTGAAAACGCGCTCAAAAACATTTGCCACATCCATAGTATTAACAATCACTTTACCTTCGATTTTAAGCATGTTAGGTTTAATTACAGATTTACATTTACCTGTTTCTGCATTCATTATATTCCATACCGTTTTAATTTTGTTCTGCGATTTTATTAATTTATTTCTTATAGAAATAGACTTGGCTGCTTCACATACCTTTTTGAAAACTTTAGAATATTGTCTGATGCAGGTTAGAAACGCATGGTTCTCATAATTAAGCATTTTATCCTCATATAACGAATACAATTTATTCCTACTCTTAAAAATACCTGGTGTAGCCCAGTCTGCAAATGTTGGTTTCTTGTCAAAATTAGTTTTCTTAAGTTTAAATATGGAGTCATGTTGAGTGCGAATGTTTTTAAAAAAATTATCATAGCTACTGTTTGGATCCAAAATGCTAGTACATATGTTAGAAACAATTTCATCTATCGCATTATTGAAAACCTCAATGCGATTACGTGTAATAGGTCTACAAGTAACCATATTATTAATATCAAGTTTCTTACCATAAACAGTAACACTGACCTCTGTGATCAGATCGCAAATAATCTATTAATTCCTTATGCTGATAGTCACAATCTAGAATAATGTTATCGAGACAAGTCGCAGTGGTTTCTGTCACCCTTGTGGGTTCGTCAAAAAGATGCTGTAGATTAAAAGATTTCATAGAACTAGAAAATTAGATGAATGTGACGATTCAACCAGTATGTCAATGTTGAAATCACCACACATAACGATAGATTTATTGCAACTGGAAAGCCGCCTTAGTGCTAGTCAAGGACATCTAAGAATGGATAGAACAGTGCCGATGGGGGACTGTACACACATAAGATTAAATGGTTGTCCGTCTCCACGCATGAAAGTTCACAAATTCGATCTACAGAAAGTCTAACAATGTCCTTGCGTTCCTTGCCCTTGATATTACTTCTCATAAAAATGGCGACTCCACCTCCTACAGCAGATTTTTGGATATACGCACTAACAAGTGTGAAATTTTTAAGGGAAAAGGACATTTTATCTTCTTTTAGAAATGTTTCTGAGAAACACAAAATGTAGTAATTTACCTAACAGTCTGTTTATATTCTGGTGCAATAATGTAATAACATTTTGACAACGCACTAAATTTAGTTTGCAAGGGAGACCATGCTGAACAGGCCCCCCTTTTGTCAATGTTCTTAGTTTAAAGAAATTTTACAATCAGAAGAAGGTGTTAATACCTTCATGCTGTAGGTCCTTCCATTTCCTACAGTGTTAGTATTGATCATACCAGTCAGTAAATTAACTAGGCTGATCTTACAAGACTTCGAAATAAACTGTTTGCTTGATGTTACTTTATAGCTGGAAATAAATGTATTAAGGTCAAAAAACAGAAAACCATTACTGTAATTGGTAGATATATATAATACCATATTTAGTGAAAATATTTTGTTATTTTGTCTCTTGCTCAGGGTGTCAGAGTATGGAAAAGAGCTTATCAATATTTTGTTAATCTTTCCTGAGTTATAGAGTTCTACCAGGGAGTCAATGCTACCTACTAGGCTCGATTTTGTGGGTTATTCCCAGTCCTCCGATCGGAACTCCGATTGGTAGGAGGAACGGGAATTTTTTTTCCCATTCCTCCGATTGAGCATCTAATAATCATTGTACAGACAAAAAGAAAAATTGCAAAATAGATTAAGGTGAGGCCGCGAAAATATAATGCTGATTTGCCTAGTTATTGTGAGTAAACTAGATATCACATCAATATAATAACTTAAATACGTGATTTTTCAAACTTTTTTCTATCCGTCATCAAGCCCAGAAACACAATTAGCAGATATTTACTCGATACTTTATTTTTTTGAAAGTTATGCCTTTAAACTAGATTTTTTGAAATGTCTACGAAACAACTTCAGTCACATATCCAAAATAAGCACTCACCGAAGGAAAATATAGTTTATTATCCGTGACCGAACCAAAATTTACCTAGCCTAATTAGTATTCTCATAATAAATTAAATAAGATTTGAGACTTACGTCCTTTACTTCTGTGCAAGATACGGGCAAACACCAAGTGCGATATTCAATCTTATTGCGTTAGTATTTGCGTCTAAAAGGCGATTCATACGAGGCTCCTCCTCAGTACCGCGCCGTGCGCCAGAGTGGGAGGACGTTACGCTCGCTCGCTTATCGATTTGGTACTATCTTACGAGTATTTACTACCTTGTACAAACAATGGGAAACAAGGACAATAAAAAAATCGTCCACAAAATAAAGAAAACTATTCGTTTGAAAAACAGTGCAAGAATTATAAGAGAGGCAAAGAAGTTAGTACCTACCTATTTACCAGTAATCACTTACAAGTATCTAGCTACTAGGAGGTAGGTAGGCAGAGTAGGCATGCACCGAGTATGTAGGTAGGTTAGTATCTAGCTACCTTTACCTTTTCTTTTCTTTGACGACCTCTTTGGCGCAACGGCGAGTACCCGGCTGAGATGCAAGAGGCTGCGGGTTTGATTCCCGCTGCGGGACAAATGTTTGTATGAACTGCAAATATTTGTTCTGAGTTTGGGTGCTGGGGCCATGGTACTCTTAGTACACCCCAAGGTGTTGCCTGGTCAAAATAATTTTCCCCATTTTTAGGGTAATTTAAAAAAAGTTGCAAAATGAAAATTCTTATTATACAGAACCATTTCGAGAACCCCAAAATGACGCCTCATGGAAATAATTTTCCCCATTTTTAGGGTAATTTCCAAAAAGTTGCAATATCAACATTCTGATAATATTGAACCATTTCAAGCATCACAAGGTGTTGCCTGGTCAAAATAATTTTCTCCATTTTTAGGGTAATTTAAAAAAAGTTGGAAAATCAAAATTTTGATTACACAGAATCGTTTCCAGTACAAGAGGTGTCGTATGTACCAAATAATTTTCCCCATTTTTAGGGTAATTTCCAAAAAGTTGGAAAATCAAAATTTTGATTACACAGAATCGTTTCCAGTACAAGAGGTGTCGTATGTACCAAATAATTTTCCCCATTTTTAGGGTAATTTCCAAAAAGTTGGAAAATCAAAATGTTGACTATACAGAATCGTTTCCAGTACCCAGAGGTGTCGTAGGGACAAAATAATTTCCCCCATTTTTAGGGTGTTCTAAAAAAAGTTGGAAAATCAAAATTTTGACTATACAAAATCGTTTCCAGTACCCACAGATGTCGTATGGACAAAATAATTTCCCCCATTTATAGGGTATTTTAAAAAAAGTTGGAAAATAAAAATTTTGAATATACAGAATCGTTTACATTACCCAGAGGTATCGTATGGACAAAATAATTTCCCCATTGTAAGGGTAATTTAAAAAAGTTGGAAAATTAATTTAAAAAAAGTTGTAAAATCAAAATTTTGACTATACAGAATCGTTTCCAGTACCCAGAGGTGTCGCATGGACAAAATAATTTCCCCCATTTTTAGGGTGTTTTAAAAAGTTGGAAAATCAAAATGTTGACTATACAGAATCGTTTCCAGTACCCAGAGATGTCGTATGGACAAAATAATTTTCCCCATTTTTAGGGTAATTTAAAAAAAGTTGGAAAATGTAAATTTTGATTACACAGAATCGTTTCCAGTACAAGAGGTGTCGTATGTACCAAATAATTTTCCCCATTTTTAGGGTAATTTCCAAAAAGTTGGAAAATGAAAATTCTTATTATACAGAACCATTTCGAGAACCCCAAAATGACGCCTCATGGAAATAATTTTCCCCATTTTTAGGGTAATTTCCAAAAAGTTGCAATATCAACATTCTGATAATATTGAACCATTTCAAGCATCACAAGGTGTTGCCTGGTCAAAATAATTTTCTCCATTTTTAGGGTAATTTAAAAAAAGTTGGAAAATCAAAATTTTGATTACACAGAATCGTTTCCAGTACAAGAGGTGTCGTATGTACCAAATAATTTTCCCCATTTTTAGGGTAATTTCCAAAAAGTTGGAAAATCAAAATTTTGATTACACAGAATCGTTTCCAGTACAAGAGGTGTCGTATGTACCAAATAATTTTCCCCATTTTTAGGGTAATTTCCAAAAAGTTGGAAAATCAAAATGTTGACTATACAGAATCGTTTCCAGTACCCAGAGGTGTCGTAGGGACAAAATAATTTCCCCCATTTTTAGGGTGTTCTAAAAAAAGTTGGAAAATCAAAATTTTGACTATACAAAATCGTTTCCAGTACCCACAGATGTCGTATGGACAAAATAATTTCCCCCATTTATAGGGTATTTTAAAAAAAGTTGGAAAATAAAAATTTTGAATATACAGAATCGTTTACATTACCCAGAGGTATCGTATGGACAAAATAATTTCCCCATTGTAAGGGTAATTTAAAAAAGTTGGAAAATTAATTTAAAAAAAGTTGTAAAATCAAAATTTTGACTATACAGAATCGTTTCCAGTACCCAGAGGTGTCGCATGGACAAAATAATTTCCCCTATTTTTAGGGTGTTTTAAAAAGTTGGAAAATCAAAATTTTGACTATACAGAATCGTTTCCAGTACCCAGAGATGTCGTATGGACAAAATAATTTTCCCCATTTTTAGGGTAATTTAAAAAAAGTTGGAAAATGTAAATTTTGATTACACAGAATCGTTTCCAGTACAAGAGGTGTCGTATGTACCAAATAATTTTCCCCATTTTTAGGGTAATTTCCAAAAAGTTGGAAAATCAAAATGTTGACTATACAGAATCGTTTCCAGTACCCAGAGATGTCGTATGGACAAAATAATTTTCCCCATTTTTAGGGTAATTTAAAAAAAGTTGGAAAATGTAAATTTTGATTACACAGAATCGTTTCCAGTACAAGAGGTGTCGTATGTACCAAATAATTTTCCCCATTTTTAGGGTAATTTCCAAAAAGTTGGAAAATCAAAATGTTGACTATACAGAATCGTTTCCAGTACCCAGAGGTGTCGTATGGACAAAATAATTTCCCCCATTTTTAGGGTGTTTTAAAAAAAGTTGGAAAATCAAAATTTTGACTACACAGAATCGTTTCCAGTACCCACAGATGTCGTATGGACAAAATAATTTTCCCCATTTTTAGGGTAATTTAAAAAAAGTTGGAAAATCAAAATTTTGATTACACAGAATCGTTTCCAGTACAAGAGGTGTCGTATGTACCAAATAATTTTCCCCATTTT
Organism: Epirrita christyi; assembly: GCA_951392215.1. NCBI lineage: Eukaryota > Metazoa > Arthropoda > Insecta > Lepidoptera > Geometridae > Epirrita > Epirrita christyi. The sequence continues at coordinate 7,526,876 of OX595833.1, forward strand.
TAGGGTAATTTACAAAAAGTTGGAAAATCAAAATGTTGACTATACAGAATCGTTTCCAGTACCCAGAGGTGTCGTATGGACAAAATAAATTCCCCCATATTTAGGGTGTTTTAAAAAAAGTTGGAAAATCAAAATTTTTACTATACAGAATCGTTTCCAGTACCCACAGATGTCGTATGGACAAAATAATTTTCCCCATTTTTAGGGTAATTTAAAAAAAGTTGGAAAATAAAAATTTTGATTACACAGAATCGTTTCCAGTACAAGAGGCGTCGTATGTACCAAATAATTTTCCCCATTTTTAGGGTAATTTCCAAAAAGTTGAAAAATCAAAATGTTGACTATACAGAATCGTTTCCAGTACAAGAGGTGTCGTATGGACAAAATAATTTTCCCCATTTTTAGGGTGTTTTAAAAAAAGTTGGAAAATCAAAATTTTGAATACACAGAATCGTTTCCAGTACCCAGAAGTGCTTGGTAATACCAATCAGACTGTTTGTTGATATACACCTTTTAAAATACACACATTCTTAAATTTCCATTTGTTAGTGACCAATGTATAAATAATATAATAATAATTTCAAATTATTTATTTATTTATAATAAATAATTAATTTGATATTACCCTAAAAATAGGGAAAATTATTTCCATGAGGCAACATTTTGGGGTACTCGAAATGGTTCTGTATGATCAGAATTTTGATTTTCCAACTTTTTAGAAATTACCCTAAAAATTGGGAAAATTATTTTGACCAGGCAACACCTTGGTATGCTTGAAATGGTTCAGCATCATCAGAATGTTTATATTGCAACTTTTTGGAAATTACCCTAAAAATGGGGAAAATTATTTCCATGAGGCAACACCTTGGGGTGCTTGAAATGGTAAAATTATTTCCATGAGGCAACACCTTGGGGTGCTTGAAATGGTTCTGCATCATCAGAATTTGGATTTTGCAACTTTTTGGAAAGTACCCTAAAAATGGGGAAAATTATTTTGTCCATACGACGCCTCTTGTACTGGAAACGATTCTGTGTAATCAAAATTTTTATTTTCCAACTTTTTTAAAATTACCCTAAAAATGGGGAAAATTATTTTGTTCATACGACATCTGTGGGGACTGGAAACGATTCTGTATAGTCAAAATTTTGATTTTCCAACTTTTTTTAAAACACCCTAAAAATGGTGGAAATTATTTTGTCCATACCACCTCTGGATACTGGAAACGATTCTGTATAGTCAACATTTTGATTTTCCAATTTTTTGGAAATTACCCTAAAAATGGGGAAAATTATTTGGTTCATACGACACCGTATTGGAAACGATTCTGTGTAATCAAAATTTTTATTTTCCATCTTTTTGGAAATTACCCTAAAAATGGGGAAAATTTGTTTTTTCATACGACACCTCTGGGTAGGTACTGCAAACGGTTCTGTGTGATCAAAATTTTGATTTGCCAGCGGACGCTACTACGTTATATCAGCTCGCCGTCACCATTATATTGTATTGTCATTGGAACTTGGCAAGTATGCAAAATTTCACCTCAATCATATAACGGGAGCTGGGTCAAATTATCAAATGGAACATTCGAGCTGTACATACATAAGCTTATAATTTGGTAAGTATCTACTCTTACTGGAAAATACAATTTTCAAACTTTTTTACAAACAAACCTGCTAACTAACGAAAAAACGGTTGTCTGTAAAGTCGGTTTACTGACGATAGTTCAACGTGTCAACGTCGTTATTGTGCTTCTTTGTCACTCGTTCCGCGCTCGCGCGCATGCGTTTTGCGAGGTGACGCATGACGAGGTAACGACGTATGACGAGGTAACGACGCATTAGTCATGTTTTTTGACGTGTTAACGTCTTATAAATCGATGGAGCCGGCTGCACGCTCGAAAAAACATGACTAATGCGTCGTTACCTCGTCATACGTCGTTACCTCGTCATGCGTCACCTCGCAAAACGCATGCGCATGCGCTATATATGCTATATATATATATATATGCGCATGCGATAAATATATATATGCGCATGCGCTAACGCCGCATGCGCGACGCGCATGCGCTATATATGCGCATAGCGCATGCGATATATATATTTATATATATATGCGCATGCGCTAACGCCGCATGCGCGCGAGCGCGGAACGAGCGACAAAGAAGCACAATAACGACGTTGACACGTTGAACTATCGTCAGTAAACCGACTTTACAGACAACCGTTTTTTCGAGCGTGCAGCCGGCTCCATCGATTTATAAGACGTTGACACGTCAAAAGCAATCACGTATAAATAAGTAATAAAACCACCATCATTTACAATAATATTTATTTTTGTATCTAAAAAAATATAAGTTGAAGAAGTCTCCATTGTGTCTATGTTCGCTCCCCAACATCAAGTATAAAAATTTTGGATGTTTAGACGACGCGCGAGTTTCCGTATCTGGGAGGCGGGGCTCAATGGGCGGAGTTAGCGTGGGATTTTTTTTCGAAAAGCATCGTCTTAAATAAAATTATTATTATTTGATGTATTCACCCAGAACACCCTAAACAAAAATTTCTGCAGATCGTACAAATATTTGTTCCGAGGCGGGAATCGAACCCGCAACCTCCTGCGTCGCAGGCCAACCTTAGCCCGCCGCGCCACAGGGGTCGTCAGGGTCGTCGTTTTTTGTATGGTATTACAGAGTTTCTCAACAACGAGTTACTTAGACTAGACCTAACAAGAAACCGATCACGTCTAGCAAAACAGTCCCGTCTGATCAAGATAACAGACAGGACTAGCTAAACAAAAATTAGGTACTTTCTGATCACGCACGACACGATTTGCGTGTTTAATCAAAAATCATCCCGAATGATGAACAAAAAATATTGAATGAAAAATCTCGAACGAATGATCTCGAATGAATGACGAATGAGTTGCCTGATGGAAATCATTTTCCCCATTTTTAGGGCAATTTCCAAAAAGTTGGAAAATCAAAATTCTGATGATGCAGAACCATTCCGAGTACCCCGAGATGCTGCCTGATGGAAATAATTTTCCCCATTTTTAGGGTAATTTCCATAAAGTTGGAAAATCAAAATTCTGATGATTCAGAACCATTTCAAGTACCCCAAAATGTTGCCTGATGGAAATAATTTTCCCCATTTTTAGGGTAATTTCCAAAAAGTTGATCAAAATTCTGATGAAGCAGAACCATTTCGAGTACCCCAAAATGTTGCCTGATGGAAATCATTTACCCCATTTTTAGAGTAATTTCCAAAAAGCTCGAAAATCTAAATTCTGATGTATGAGTTATAAAACATATCGCTACCCTAAAATCATTACCCTTAAAATGGGGAAATTTTATTTGACCAGGCAACACTTCAGGATACTGGTAACAGTTCTGTATAAACAGAATTTCGACATACCAACCAACATTTGGGGAAATTACCCTAAAAATGGGGTTTTTTTTACCAGGCAGCATCTCGGGGTACTCGAAATGGTTCTGCATCATCAGAATTTTGATTTTCCAACTTTTTGGAAATTAGCCTAAAAATGGGGAAAAATATTTCCATCAGGCAACATTTTGGGGTACTCGAAATGGTTCTGCATCATCAGAATTTAGATTTTCCATTTTTTTGGAAATTACCCTAAAAATGGGGAAAATTATTTCCATCGGGCAACATTTTGGAGTACTCGAAATGGTTCTGTATAATCAGAATTTTTATATTGCTACTTTTTTTAAATTACCCTAAAAATGGGGAAAAATTATTGGATCAGGCAACACCTCAGGATACTTGCTATGGTCCTGTATAAACAGAATTTTGATATGCTAGCTTTGGTGAAATTACCCTAAAAATGGGGAAAACTTATTGGACCAGGCAACACCTTAGGGTACTTGCTATGGTCCTGTATAAACAGAATGTTGATATGCTAACTTTTGTGAAATTACCTTAAAAATGAGGAAACTTACTCCTAGGGATGCCAGCTAAACAATCAAAAAAGTCAAATTTCTTTGTACGGACGGAGACACTGCTCAATCACGATTTTTCATTCGTGATCGTTTATTCATTCATTTCATTGTTGTGTGTTAATATTATCCATTTTGCTTTTTATTTGATCCAATGGCCGCGACGGTCAAGATTCTTGACCGTCGCATCTTGACTCAAGATGATATAATATCTAAGTAGGTATCAGTCAGGAAGTAACTACCTAATAAAAATTGATAATTTTAACAAAACTGGGCGAAAATCCAAATTCCAATCTGTCCGACAAGTCAGGCTAACAGTTTGGAGTAATTTTGTTCAAACAGTTCAGATCATCAAACTGTTGGTAGGACAGTTTAGAATAAACTAAAAATACAGTATATGGCATTGACTGTACTTTTTGCGAAATAAACTAAGTGATAAAAACAAAAACCATTCAATCGGAGGAACGGGAAAAAAAATTCCCGCTCCTCCTACCAATCGGAGTTCCGATTGGAGGACTGGGAATAACCCGATTTTGTTACTTGGGGCCTAATTCTCATTTCATGCGATATTTGTGTGATATGATATTTTTATATCGCACCTTTTATCTAAAATACATATCGTTTTGACGTCAGTAAATATCAGGAAAATGTTCGTCATAAAAGTGTAAATTTCAAAATCAGTAAGAATAGTTAAAATTTTGTTTAGATAACTTGCAGGGCAATATGGCACAAAAAGACATAGGTGAGTAAACTTTGTCTATCTCAATTCATTTATCACGTCATGCGCCCGCGTCAAAACGGAATTAGGTATGTCTTTGTGTCTACCGATGCTAACTCGTTTCGTTGGGTTACCTCTAGTATGGGTTTTGATAGTTTTTTAAACTGTAATGTAGTTTCGTTTCCTTCCATACATTTCCTTGCAGCGCCCCTAGCATCTAGGGTTAGATCAAATAATAGTTTGCGAATTCGATAAAAGTATTCGACTTATTTATTGCAGTTTGGCAATACAAGTTCCCAGTTTGACATGACAACGGTAGTAGACTTTGCCGTTTTCGAAAACTTTCACAGTATTCATACTCACTAAATAAATTTCGGTGAAAATCAGCAAAATATTTTCGGTTTTCTTAAAAAAATGTTAGCGGACGGTATCTTGCGTGGATGTTAGCTGAGCACATAAACTTACCTACAGATTGTACTAATACTATCTACCCTCATACTAAATTTCATGAAGATCGGATTAACGGTTAGTACGTTTTCATCGGAAAAGCAAAGAAGTTCCCGTTTTTTGGATTTTTGCTTACATATCGAAAACGATGCGTCATAGGAGATTTTGTTATAGTACATATTGAAAGTTATAAAGTTTGATATGTTGGTGGAAGCACCAACAAGTTTCGACCCTATTCGAGGGTCTTCATCAGGGTTTGTATAGCATACGCGCCACACTCCCTCCACGTCCCTCCTCGCACTGCGTCTCTGAGCTCGCTCCTCTCGGCTCGTCCAGCGCGGGGGAGTGCTTGTGTCCGCGTCATCACGCGTTCTTCGGTGACGTCATTCCGGTTGGGGTGCGGTTCTTCATCATCGTCGCTGCCACTCCCGTTGCAACCATCGGGCGCGCCAGGAACGGCCAGACAGGCTACACTAACAGTGTCTCTATCAGGCTCAATCACTTCACTATAGTACTTCCCATAAAGTTAGACAGGATTTCCAAGCCTGTGGTAGAGCCCATCGTCTATCTCTGTTGAAGTTAGGCAGTCGACTAATCTCGATAGCCTCTGGGATCTTACGAGGATAGAAAAGTTGAAGTCAGGCAGTCGACTAATCTCGATAGCCTCTCGAATCTTACGACAAGACCCGGGCCTTGTCAAAACGGATGTAGTGCGAGGTACCAGAGGTTAATGAGTGCTCCACCAACGCTGAACTATTGATGTCCACATTCTTCATGGCGCGTATGTGTTCAGTGAGCTTAGTAGAGACATTCCTCTTCGTTTCACCAACATAACACCTGCCACAGTCACAGGAAATAGTGTAAACACTGGGGACACCAAAAGGGTCTCTATCCTTGGGAGTGCGTAACAGTTGCCTCATTTGTGTGAGGGGTCGATATATCGTCTTGATACTGTACCTACGCTTGAACAAGTGTCCGATTTTATCCGTAACCCCTTTAACAAAGGGTAGGTATGCGCTCTCTCAACCGATATTCGGCGTGTATTCAAGCAATAATTTGCAATATGACTACTTTGTCTCCATCCATAGCCGTTCTTCTCTAGCACCCCTTTAAAGTGCAAGAGTTCAACATCCACGTACTGAGGGTTGCATAGTCTCAGCGCTATATTAATTAAAGCACGGGTACCGAAGCTAGGTGCACTGGGTGGTGGTGTGAGTCGGCCCTTAAGTACCTAACTGTAGAGGTTTTTAGGGTTTGTTTGTTTTACTCGGGCCGCATTATCTTCTTCCACGCGGAAGAAGTCGCGAACGGGTCAGCTTGTTTACTATATTATATATCAGCAACTCCCTGCTCCGAGGCATCACACCACATAAGCGCTTTCCTACCTAGTGGTAAGATGGATCATCTAAGTAAGCCAAGCCGTGTTTGTTGCCCGATTCCTCTAAGCTTGGTCCCGTTGGAACAGGAGTAATATTAATAAAATAAGACGATTCAGAATGATCCTTGTGATTTCAATAAATAAAATTGTTTCGATTGAAACCTGAGTATTTAACACCAATTCTGCGATCACCAACCCGCCTGCCATAAGTGGTGAGCAATAGGAGAGGCCTCCTCCAGCAGTGGACGTCTATAGGCTGGTGATGATAATTACTCATTTATCCAGGTGCAATAACATATTTCTACTCTTTCTGTGACCTAGCAGTGCAGTTTGGAATGTTGGTTCATTAAATAAAAGACTTTTTTACTCATTTACAAATTTATCTAATAACTCAATTGCTTTGGCCACTGAGCCTGCATCTGGAGTTCTACTTCCCGCAACCTCATGTGCTCAGTGATAAACTCTGTTGCCAAAAAGCCAACATCGACATGCGCTTTGGATACGGGGCGGGTACGATGCGGCGGCAGCGGTGCTGGCGTCAAGTGCAAACGGCGGCGTCGTCTGATCACGCACTGAGGGCTTTGTGCGTGGTGTGTTATGGAGGAAGCAGGATTTACCTCCACCACTTCCGATGGAAATGGTGTTGACTGTGTGCTTCCACCAGGCCTATTCCAATCTTCCACAACTGAAAAATGTATTTAAATTTTTTATTTTAGTTAGTGAAAGATCATACCTTTTTCCATTTGTCGACTGGCTTAACAGTTCCTGTCGTGTCCAAGTTGAGAGCACCAGTAAGCCCCTCCCACTTATTTATGGCCCTAAGCCTACCGTGGGGACCATCAGCAGGCTTATTTAAGTCTTCATTTCTAAAAAAATATGCATAAACACGTTTTGTAGACCATTTTTCTGAAAGATTAGAGACCTTTCCATGAAGTCAACCAACACCTCAAATTGTGATGGGCTGGTCCTTATCATTGTATGAAGGTAGAATCCAAACCAACACAACAATTTTATTGAGAAAATCAAACAAAACATATGAGCGCCAGAGAGTCCATATTTGCTTACAGGGAAACTTTTGTGATACCCATCCACTTTGGATATAGGCATCTTATTATGGCCAAACCGCAGTAAAAATAGGTAATGATTTTTTGGAATAGTCGTTGCTAAATAAATATGTTGTTTATTTTCTTATTTTATACCACTTTTGTATTGCGAAAAACTGAATAAAAAATAATTTTAAAAAATCTCTGAAAAAGGCGCGTGACAGGAGCGGTGTCATTTTTTTTTTTATTATTATTATTATTATTATTTCACTAGTTTATAAACATAATAGTATGAAAAACATTATAGTAAAAAATATATATATCAAAACGGACAACCTCCACGGCCGCGGAGCAAGGCCCAAGCGGTCGGAGGCTAGGGCTCCAGAGAGAGGGACCTCCTGACTATGCGAGCCGAGTCCAGGAGTACAGCCTTCTGAATCTGTCCCTTGATCCAACCATTTAGTGAGAGCCTCTAAAGGGGTTGGTCAAGAATCTTCGCTATCAGTCCATTCACTGAAACAACTATCGGGACGATAATCGTTGAATCCACGTCCCACATGGTGGTAATCTCGTGGGCCAAGTCAAGGTACTTGCTTAACTTGTCCTTCTCGGCCTTCACAAGATTAGCATCATGTGGGATAGTGACATCAATGAGTATCGCCCGACGTTCCGACCGGTCTACCAGCACAATATCAGGCTTATTGGCGACAATAGTCCTGTACGTGATGATAGACCGGTCCCAGTAGAGCGTGGCACGGCCATTCTCAAGAACTGGCTGCGGCATGTACTTATAGTACGGCACCTCAGGTCCGATAAGGTCGTATCGGAGAGCAAGTTGCTGGTGGATGATCCTAGCTACTTGGTTGTGTCTGTGCAAATACTCCGAGTTAGCAAGATGTGAACAACCCGAAAGCACATGCCTGAGGGATTCTCCGGGACGATGACATGCTCTACAGATGTCAACCGTCCCGTCCCTCATGATGTACTTTCGATAGTTGTTCGTCTTGATAACCTCATCCATAATCGCACAGACAAAACCCTCGGTTTCCCCAAACAGGTCACCGAAACGTAGCCAGTTTACCGAAGCGAGCAGATCCACATCGGGTCCCGTGAGGGCCTTGTAGAAGCTCCAGGGCTTCTTCGAATTGCTTAGCAAGTACCGAGTGTGAACATCGAAACCACTTTAGCCAAAAGTTGTGTAGTCCATCCGGCCCAGGACTTTTCCAGTTCTGAGCCGAGCGGATCGCACAACTTACGTCTAAGGGGCAGATGGTTACAGCCTCCATTGTTTCAATCAATTCACACTCGGTCCTCACTACACTCATCCAGTTACCCTCCGTGTGTTCGACGGGTACAGACCAGATGCTTCGCCAGAAGTTATTCGCGACATCAGCATTCGGCACACGCCCGTCAAGCACTCTTTGATCGGATTTCTCCCAACTTCGGTGCACTTTCCTTTGGTCACTTTGAAAGTTGCGATTCTGCCAGTCCATACGCTCTCTATAGCGACGAATACGTCCTGCCCACATATATACTTTCTGCTTCAGAAAGTCGATGCGCTCCGTGACACAAGCCATATAGTCCTAGGGCCGTGTTTCGGTTCCTGCAAAAGCCTGAGTCACGAAGCGCATCACTCGAGGGCGATGGTTGCCTCCTCTGAAGCAGATTAATTTTGCAATGAGGGTCCTGAGCGTACTGATACGCCGTTCGATCCGAGTGTTCGGAAACTTGACACAAGCAACACGGCACGCCGCAATGGCCCCACAGTAAAGGATCGAGTGGGTATCAGTTAAATCTTCGCTAGTCAATAGGTATGGGACTAGCAAAGAGTTCAGGGCCCCCATTAATACTAAATTACGCCTATGAGTGGGCAAGCGAGGTAGACGCGGCCTAGCCTCGAGAGGTGCGGACCGATACGAGAAAATTGCATCCTCCAAAGCCCTCCTCAATTGCTCATTCTCCTGGGTACTCACACTGATATTCTCGTAAACGACGTCATCAGCTACGGAGTCCGTCTGTGTTATCGCTGGAGGTGTTGTAATCGGTGACGTGACAGTCGGGTCCCGTTGCGAGTGGTCAATTACTTGAGAATTCTGTGTTTCAGAGCGTAGCCGATCCAGTACAGTGTCATCCAATAAGTTCAAACGTTGGATGGCTTGTACTTGATCCGACAGTCGCTGTGCAGTGACGGATATGGTTGGTTCAAGGGCCTGAAACAAAGGAAGCATCCGTACACGGTACGCGGTCAGGTAGGTTCCTCCCTGTGTAGCCCTATAAAATGCGCTCATGAGGTTTTCGTTAATGATTCCCGTCCACTTCATGCGACGCACTATGCCATCGGAGGCGGAGGCCGGGCGTGGGGCAGATTGTCCCACAGGCCCCAAGCCAGCCGACAGCGGTTGCCGCCTTTGTCGTGTAGATGGTGGTGGCGGCGAAGACGACGTTAGCGACCCACTTGTCGCGACCACCTCCCCTAATACAGTCCTAATCCGCGATTACTACTATGTGTTATTTGACGTATTGACTGTCATGAGGTATTGCGAATGTGTTCTGGTGAAACAAAAGGAAACTATATTCGGTACCTCAAATCAGCCCGTGACATCTGAAAGCAGCGGCTCCCGTTGCGACCTTGGAAGTCAGCACCGGTGTGGCTCAGCACATGGTCTCGTTTTCTCTCTAACCAGTAGCAGGATGATGTCGTATTTCGCATTCACTTGTTACGTCATTCTTGTCCTGTCTGTATTGATAAAAGAAGATGACTTGCACGTAAGCTCTAAGTGATCCAGATCTTAGTAGTCTCGTAATTAGACTCAAACAAATCGTCCCCAGTCGATCCTATTGTACTGCTAACAGGTTCCCAACAACCTAACGGGACACAAATGCCCTAGGCAAGCGCGCTCGACGTAATAGAGCTCGCTATAACGAGAAGTCGACGTAGCGGGAATCGACATGCCGGTAACAATTCGCAAATTGTACCGTCAGCAAGTACACAGTAACCCATTGTACTGCTAACAAGTACCCAACAACCTAACGGCACACAAGTGCCCTAGGCAAATTGTACCGTCAGCAAGTACACAGTAACCTAGCAGCAACACAAGTGCCCTAGGCCAGCATACATCAGCGACACGTAAGTGTCCTAGGAGCTTTCGAAGGGCCACGACGAACAAACACTACCAACCAACCATGCCCACAGATCATATAACATATTATTGAGAGTTCTATTGATGAGATATTTTATTAATACCGTAAGATCCCACCAATAGAGAATTAGCTACGTGTAATCTCCTCGCCTGTATATAGGAGTTTCCCTGAACTCAAGTTCCATTCCTACGGGATTTAGTATTTACACGATATACGCTACAGTCAAGCGAGTGGAAGTAAGGACTGCATCACTTAAGCTACAACTGTTTAGAAGATATTAGTACAACGCTACTTTTACCGATCATGTGGTTTCAAGTACGGAAATAAGGGCGAGTTCTAATTTCTTTACGAGCTATAATTCCTACATCGACTGTGACGCTAGTCATCTACAATGGGACTATAGATCTAATAATTTGAATCCACTTAGCTTCAGATCACACCATACGACATGCCATGAACTCGTCTTCTTCAACATTTACATAACTTGTGCCAAACACTATGATAGATTACACCAGACCTAAGGCACCAAACTAGGGCTCCTTGTCCCTTATACCAAATATATTTAATGATCTTTGTAACATCTTTCTCGTATAATAATCTTATTCTGTCTGACACTGGGAAAAAATTGGCTGACAATTCGAACGCAAATTCATATTTAATTCAAATTTAAAAGTTTACAAGTTCAAAAATCAAAAGAGTCTTCACTCAATATAACAAGCAGTCTCATGAACATTTCACGACACTCCCCACAAAAACTAAAAAGAAGAACGACTAAGCTGTGCATTCACTTTTGATTTCAGCTAGAGTCCGAATGACAGCCCGCCTCTGAAATCCGCTATTCTGAACTCCCTCTTCAATTGCGACCTCGTCACCCTTTCTGTTCATATTCTCATCCGGCTCTATCACTCCGCTGGATTGACATTCCATATGTCTTCCTAAAATCGAGGATGATTTTCTTGACTTTGCTGTATAGTTCTGATTCTCTCGGAGAAGAGTGTCTTGAGGTTTAACAGGTGTACTTTCTGATATCCTAACAGTCCTTGGTGGGCTTATTGTTTCCATTTCCAATGGGTATAAGTGTGCAATTGAACGAGTTAAAACTGAATCTCCAACTTGTGATATCGATTTGTGAACATGACTTTAAATTCGTTGTTGCAATCTCTAAAAACTTTTTGAGGCAATCTCTCGAAAGCGAGAATCTCTTGAGGGAGACCCTCTCGAAGAAAGAAGAAAACTTATTATTTCCTCTCTTCACTCTTTTAATCATAATTTTCTTTAATTTACCTTCTTTTGTAATTTTGGACAATTTTGCTTCGTATGTCCCGGTTCAAAACAGTAAAAACAAAGTTTTTTCACTTTCATGATATATCTCCTTTCTCTACAGTTTACACGACATCTAAAACTCTCATGTTTACCTTCACAAATTGCACATATCTCTAGTTTTCTCCTTTTAATTTCTTCATTTCTCTTTTCATATGTGTTGTCATCATTATAGTATCGTCTCTTTTTAAATTCATAGCTAGTTATTAATCTTCGTAAATCATTTCTGATACTACCATTCTCTCGACCAACATATAACATATTTTGTTTTCTCATTTCTCCTATAATTTCCGGATTCATTCCCACTAGTCCCTTTGGGCAGTCCCTTTAAAGGTACTAATGGGACTTTTTTTCCCACTAGTCCCTTTGAAATAATCAAAGGGACTAGTGGGAAAAAAAAGTCCCATTAGTACCTTTAACCCATGCTGGGCAGGGGGATAGAAAAGAGGGTTTGCGCTGCACGTAGCATAGGCTACATTTTACTACGGTAGGTACATCGTTTATTGACTTCAACCGGAAAAGATTTTACAGTCCCTGTTAGGTACATCGTTTATTGACTTCAACCGGAAAAGATTTTACAGTCCCTGTTTAACAATGGGATTGTTAATAACTGGTAGTTCGCTCCGAACTGAGACCTCGCGATGACACCTTTCTCAGCCCGACTACTTAAGTGGGGATGAAAGGGTTTTGTATTTAACGGCTATGTAAGTATGTTAGTATGGATGATCCACCAGACATCTAAAACCATCGAGTCAATTTCGTTTATTCCAATCTTTCCTACCAACAGTTCGATAGTCTAACAGTTTGGACCAAATTATTCCAAACTGTTAGCCTGACCTGTCGGACAGATTGAAATTTGGATTTTCGCTCAGTTTTGTTCCATATAGTACTACCGCAAGTGAAGTAGGTACAGTGAAATCAAAAGGAAAAACTTAAATAAATTATTATCAATTTTTATTCGTTTATACAAAAAAGTCAAATGTTTGTATTGCAAATAACCTGAGGTGTCCTGACTAAATAAATTTTCCTTATTTTTAGGGTAATTTCACCAAAGTCGGCATATCAAAATTCTGTTTATACTGAACCGTTACAAGTCTACTACATACATAGGCTACTTTTCATCATCATCATCATCATCATCATCAATTTTCATCATTATTCACGCGGGTGAAACCGCGGGGCGCAACTAGTAAATAATAAATTTCAGCATTACCAGAAAACTTGAAGTATCTTCGAGCTATTTTTGCATATTTTACTTTCTTTACCCTACTAACCGATTTCTAAAAACATTTACTAAGATACAATTTTAACCTTGAGGTAATTTCCCTACACATCATCGAAATAACCTTTGAATAGGACTAAGCAACGGGGCGTACAACGTACATACTAATAATAATCTGCCGAATTACGGATAATTTATAAAGATTAAAGGATAGTTTCTAATTTCTTAAATTTCAGTCTTTTTCCTGTAGTTGTGACACAAAAGCAGCCAAAATACCAAATTTCAGCATTGTGGGATTGCTGGAAGTACCCTGGAATTTTTTATTTTTACGTTTTCAGTTTTCTCTAATATCTCAGAAACTACATAGTCTAAATACTAATTAAAAACAGTTTTTAAATGTCTAGCTTTCATTAGACACCCCCCTTGATCCGACTGTCTCACTTTTATTTTTTTACACCCTCTTGGACCCCAATATCTCATCAACCCCTGAAACGATATAGATCATAATTTTACGTACAAATTGTACCAATACTACCTACCTTCATACTAAATTTCATGAAGATTGGATAAAAGGTTGGGAAGTTTTCATCGGACAAACATACATAAATACTTACAAACGCCGATTGTTCCAAGTTGACTAGAAGAACTCGCTTCGCTCAATCAATAATAAAACTAAGTATCCCTTTAACATATGTAACATAAAAACAAATCAACAGTTAATGTACATAGCTATTTTCTCTATAAATAATGGAATAGATATTTTTCCGTCGGTTAATTGCATTTGTGTAGAATTTATAAATTCATCTTTTTCAATATCACATTGACGTCGCTTTGGTAACTTTACATTAAACCGTTGTATTTGATCGCATCTAAAATTCGTTAACGTGGCATCTTTTAATAATACATGTAAAACTTGAAGCACGTTGGGATTTTTGATAAGGAGGGCGTTTATCTTGTGATTCCATCCTTCTACAGAATTCGTAGAGCGGTATCTGTCACTAAAAACCGACCACATCTCCACCATGTTAGGCTTCATCCAATGATTGGAAAAATATTTTCTAAATTTATTAACGACCGGGTTGTTTGGGAACTGAGTTTGCACATATTCCCAGCCAGCATTGATCAAATTTTCAGGTAGGTGAGGTAAAACACAGCAAAGTTGAATGATCCTTCTGTGTAATCGAACCTTCGGCATATTCAAATTTAGTTGTTTAGCTTTACGTTTTAAGGATTTTGTGAAATAAAAATAACACCCTTTAACATCTATTTGCATTTCCCTTAAGGCGTTAATAGTTGCTTCTTCGAAATCTATCCTTATTGCATTTGGTGTCCACTGAGGTATTTGTGATTTAACCAAAGAAAACAAGATTGCGTAACTTTTCTTGGTCTTATGAGACATAAAAGCGTAAATAAGTGGAACAATGTTCATGCCATCGCTATTTTCGTCAGTTTGCAATTCGCCTTGTATTGTATATAACTGCAGAAATGGAGTAGGACTTGACTTGAAAGTACCATCCATATAATAGTTTTTAATATTTTGCATTATGGTTTCTTGCTTCTTTGGAGCAGAAAATGAGAATACGAATTTCTCCGTCAAAGTAATCAGCCAGAATAAAATCGCTAAACTGATTAGGAACTTCCACATCTGCAAATTCCTTAGAGCAAATTTTAGCCACCTCAGCTACCTTATTCCTTTTGCGGTAAATACCTGATTTTTTGTTACAAAAATTAGGAATCGGCTTAATGGACGCATGGTCTAGCCCTTTGTTTCGCATGTTTACGAGAAAGTTGTTATATACTCTAGGAGCCGGTTCTATTCCCTCGGCTGCCTCTTGAATGGCCTCATTGATGCTATGGTCTACAACATTTTGCGTCATGTCAGCTAAACATGTCTCAGCATGTGGAGAAAAACGGTTTATTTTTCTTTGGTCCTGGAACAAATATGTTGATAATAATCAATATGTTAGTTTAGTATTAATTTAACTAAATGAAAAGTGATAAATAAGTAAAACATTTCAATCTAAGTACTTACTGGAGAAAGAGTAACAGTCCCAAAACATTTGTTACTATTGTTTTTAAACTCCCTACAACGCCAATGAGAATTTCCATTTTTATATATCTGATGTTTATAATATTGTTGACCACCATATAGTAAAATCCTTCCTCGGCCCCTTTCAATTATTAAAATATCATTTTGTTCTAAATCCATTTTGATCATAAAACTAAGCAATGAATTCAAAAATCTTTTAAAATTACAACGACAGACTTGAAATCATGGAATTATTCCATGTTTGAAATAATTATTGTTTGTGTAAGGAGATTTGATGTCATTATTGAACAGATAAATAAGGAGGTTTAGAGCCAATTTCACCATGCTCTGTTAGTTAGTAAATGTCTTGTTAAATCTAACCATTGATCAAGGTGACAGATAATCTTTGAAAACACCTGTCAAAAAGCATTGGTCAGACTTAACAGTTGTTTAATCGCCTGTTATTTGTTGGTGAAATCAAACCTTAATCGTTTATTTCCAATCTTTCCTACCAACAGTTCGTTAGTCTAACTGTTTGGACAAAATTATTCAAAACTGTTAGCCTGACTAGTCGGACAGATTGGAATTTGGAATTCAAATTTGTTCCATATAGATCTTTTCATCAGGCAGCATTTTGGGGTACTCGAAATGGTTCTGCATCATCAGAATTTTGATTTTCCAACGTTTTGGAAATTACCCTAAAAATGGGGAAAATTATTTACATCAGGCAACATTTTGGGGTACTCGAAATGGTTCCGCATCATCAGAATTTTGATTTTCCAACTTTTTGGAAATTACCCTAAAAATGGGGAAAATTATTTCCATCAGGCAACATTTTGGGGTACTCGAAATGGTTCTGCATCATCAGAATTTTGATTTTCCAACTTTTTGGAAATTACCCTAAAAATGGGGAAAATTATTTTCATCAGGCAACATTTTGGGGTACTCGAAATGGTTCTGCATCATCAGAATTTTGATTTTCCAACGTTTTGGAAATTACCCTAAAAATGGGGAAAATTATTTCCATCAGGCAGTTGGTAGGAAAGATTGGAATAAACGGGTTTAATTATCTTATCTATGTATAATATAAGTGGCTGCACACTCGATTTTAGAGTTTCCAGGGTTAAAGGGACAAAATGACGTTACATGATGTCCCACTAGTCCCTTTGATTATTTCAAAGGGACTAGTGGGAAAAAAAAGTCCCATTAGTACCTTTAAAGGGACTGCCCAAAGGGACTAGTGGGAATGAATCAATTTCCGCACACAATTTCGTATTCAGTTTCATTTCCTCGACGATCTCGCTCAATCCCTGTAATAATTCTTTGTCCATTTCGTACGGAAAGATCACTTCTATTCACTAGTGAAAGGTCACTACTTTTATTCTAATTGAAGAAAAGAAATGAAAATATTTTATTGTTGCCACGACAATTGCCAAACAACGACTGCCATCAAACTCATCACAAAAATTTGAAATGACGGAATTTAAATTCTAATTTCAAATTTGAAATCTAATTTGAAAATTTTATTTTGAATTTTTAGGGTTCTGTATTTTAAATTTATTTATCTGAAATATTTAATTTTTTAAAGTATTTATTTTGAATTGAATAAAATTGATTGTTTTGTTTATTTGTTTTATTGTAAATTTGTATTTTTTGAATTTTATTTTGAATAACCTCGACGATGCAGATAATTTGTTTGTAGCTGTTTTCTTCACAATGTCAGACCAATTTTACCATAACACGATATAACTTGCTCATAATATTTAAATAAGTCGTCATAATTGCAGAATAGGTCCTCATAAATAATTATTCAATGAAAAAATTCAATGTTCAAATTCAATTTCAAATTCAATGTTCAAACAATTCTTACTGCTACTTCCTGATTCGCAAAGGATGTCGCTACCTCCCGGGTGTAAAGGACGAATACAGTCTCCAATATATCTCACCAAAACCTGCCGAAAGTTGGGTAACTAAATTCCTATTATACTGTATCTAAATAAAAATAATTTTCCCGTGCACAAGAAAATCATTTTTATATCCCTGCATCTCCACCATGTCGCGAACACCTCCCCTAATACAGTCCTAATCCGCGATTACTACTATGTGTTATTTGACGTATTGACTGTCATGAGGTATTGCGAATGTGTTCTGGTGAAACAAAAGGAAACTACATTCGGTACCTCAAATCAGCCCGTGACATCTGAAAGCAGCGGCTCCCGTTGCGACCTTGGAAGTCAGCACCGGTGTAGCTCAGCACGTGCTCTCGTTTTCTCTCTAACCAGTAGCAGGATGATGTCGTATTTCGCATTCACTTGTTACGTCATTCTTGTCCTATCTGTATTGATAAAAGAAGATGACCTACGCGTAAGCTCTTAAGCTCAGATCTTAGTAGTCTCGTAATTAGACTCAAACAAATCGTCCCCAGTCGATCCTATTGTACTGCTAACAGGTACCCAACAACCTAACGGGACACAAATGCCCTAGGCAAATTGTACCGTCAGCAAGTACACAGTAACCCATTGTACTGCTAACAAGTACCCAACAACCTAACGGCACACAAGTGTCCTAGGCAAATTGTACCGTCAGCAAGTACACAGTAACCTAGCAGCAACACAAGTGCCCTAGGCCAGCATACACCAGCGACACGTAAGTGTCCTAGGAGCTTTCGAAGGGCCACGACGAACAAACACTACCAACCAACCATGCCCACAGATCATATAACATATTATTGAGAGTTCTATTGATGAGATATTTTATTAATATCGTAAGATCCCACCAATAGAGAATTAGCTACGTGTAATCTCCTCGCCTGTATATAGGAGTTTCCCTGAACTCAAGTTCCATTCCTACGGGATTTTGTATTTACACGATATACGCTACAGTCAAGCGAGTGGAAGTAAGGACTGCATCACTTAAGCTACAACTGTTTAGAAGATATTAGTACAACGCTACTTTTACCGATCATGTGGTTTCAAGTACGGAAATAAGGGCGAGTTCTAATTTCTTTACGAGCTATAATTCCTATATCGACTGTGACGCTAGTCATCTACAATGGGACTATAGATCTAATAATTTGAATCCACTTAGCTTCAGATCACACCAGACGACATGTCATGAACTCGTCTTCTTGAACATTTACACAACTTGTGCCAAACACTATGATAGATTACACCAGACCTAGGGCACCAAACTAGGGCTCCTTGTCCCCTTATACCAAATATATTTAATGATCTTTGTAACATCTTTCTCGTATAATAATCTTATTCTGTCTGACACTGGGAAAAAATTGGCGGACAATTCGAACGCAAATTCATATTTAATTCAAATTTAAAAGTTTACAAGTTCAAAAATCAAAAGAGTCTTCACTCAATATAACAAGCAGTCTCGTGAACATTTCACGACACCACTCTCGTCGCTCGACACGTTGGTGTCCGGGGGGGTGCCGTATTCCTCATCCCCAGACGACGACGCGGAGCTCGACGAGGCGGGTGGCGGTGGTGGTAGTTGTGCGTGTGATGTTGCCTCTATTTCTTGTTTTCTCCTCGATCTTGTAAGCATATTTTTGTTGATTGTTTAAATGACATATGTCAATTGTGTAAAAACATTTCGCAAAATCATTGTAGGTAGTAAAAACTGTTTTTCCCAGGTTTTTTCCAAAATTTGTGTACGGTGGATTTTATTCTAAATAAATTGGTTACTAAATATTGCATAAATTTACTGAAAAAAAATATTTTTAAGAAATCTTCGGAGAAAATTGTGTGTTGTCAGAGTGGTGTTTTTTTTAATTATTATTATTTATCTTATACCATTTGATTCTTGCACGTTTTTACCGTAATGCATTTAAACGCGTGTTCACGTTAACTATTATACTATAATATGACGTTTTTTCGATAGGACCCGAATACATTTTAACTCCTGTCCATTTCAACCATTGCACATTTTGACATTTATACTTTTTGCCACATATACAGCCGGTCCGTATATACATTTTGACCCCTGCACATTCCAACCGTTGAACATTAACGTGACGTTAGTTAACGTGTAGTTAACGTGAGGGTTAACGTTAAGGGTTAACGTGGGGCGTGGTTGGGTCCCGGAATCACCATGATCTTATGTAGAAAAATACATGTTCTTTTAAATTGACAAACGTCGCGTCATTTTTATACAAAATGACAAGGTCATCAACATAGATGGCCAGAATCAAGGAGTCTTTATTGGAAAACCTCATTGTGAACACACAAGGTCCAGAGGGCGTTTGGGAAAATCCCATAGCTGATAGTCTGCTTCAACTTCTTATTCCAGGCTCTAGGAGCCTATTTCAAACCATACAAAGATCGTTTTAATAAGCATACTTTTTCTTCGTCCTCATTTCGAATAAATCCTTCCGGCTGCATCATGTAGACCTCCTCTTCCAAGTCGCCATTTAAAAAGGCAGTATCCACATCCATATACTGGACCTTAAAGTCTTCCTGCACTGCTAGGGCTAAGAGTTTTCGCAAAGAAGAAACGGGCTTTGTACTTCACTACGTTACCTTTTGCATCTCGTTTCTGTTTATAAACCCATTTGCATGGAATTATTTATGGTTAGGCTTGTCTACTAAAGACCATGTGCTCTTTTTGAGCATGGCATTTATACTCTTCGTTTACAGCAGATACCCAGTTAACTTTGTCGACACTGTTGATTGTATCATTGTAACTTTTTGGATCATCGTCATCTACGAGAGTACTTTATGAAAAATAATCAGAAGGTTCCGTGTTCTTTGAGGATTTTTTCAAGAAAATTCTTGAATCATCGTCACATCTAATGTTAGAACTCCCTTTTCCGCATTCGAACTCTATGGATGGTCCATTATGCGTGAATCGTCACATCTAGCATCATTATCTTCTTCGTTACTAGAAGACGAATATATTTGCTCACCTGACTGCATAATCTTCATGAGCATCAATTATAACATCGATTTGCTCGTCGCTTATCACCTCACTTCCCCCAAATGGAGAAGATGAAGAAGAAAAAGTATATTTATAGTATTCTTAGGATACCATAGAGTATCTTATGAAAATCATAGTGTCAAAGAGTATCAAAAGTTTATATGATTTTATAAAAGAAGTCCAGGTCAAGTCTATTCAGATCAGTTCAGGGACTACGGTAAATTTTCGGGTCTAGGGTGCGGCGTGTTGGAGTTAGGCCCCTTTAACAGCTCGCAGATAGGGAGAATCAGGGTGTGGGTAATAAAAGCTAGTTTCTTAGTAACCAACTTTTACTGTCCATAACAAATCTACAGCCTGCACATTTTGCATTCCTAGAGTTAGGTATCACACGCGTCACTGGCCTGAACACTCTTCAGAACAGCAGCTCCTGGTATAGGCTCCAGGTCCAGGTAGATTAAGGTAGGTCGCGGCCTCAGTATGGTAGGTACTTCTCAAGGTGTTGGAGGGGCTTCCGTCCAGTAACGGCACCGTGGTCTGCAGAGACGGTGGCTGGTCCAGAGCCGAGGAGTCTTCCAAAGGAATACTCTCGTAGTAGCAAGAATCCTGGAATCGAAGAGAAGCCTTAGGGTTTGTCCAGAAAGTGCTGTCTGTCCCACGCAGCGCAAAGAGGGTTCTCGAAGCTTCAGTCCAAGCTCAGTAACGGCGTGAGTGGAAAGTTTTGGATCGCCAGTTAGCTTTCGAGGGTCAGACAGCTTTACAAAGAAGTTAGAAAATGCTAAGTGTGGTGATAGGCAACAGTAAACAATAGAAACTCACCCTAGAGGGATTCCGAGTGCAGTTAGATAGATTTAAATAATAGCAGCGGTAGGTACGTCCTTTCGTCAGGGCTGGTAAGGTTCTGTGAGAGGATCTGCCTCGGGCCTCCACCCTCGGGAGCCACAGAATAAAACGTAGTACTCGTACAGGACACAGAATAATGCATAGGTCGAGCGCTAGCAAGGCTACGTGTCCTAATCCCGAGCGCACCGTAGGTAAGTAGGTACCTCGTATCTACTTAATTTCATTATAAAAAAAATCTTTATTAGTATGTAATTAATCTATCTTAGTAAGTATCTATGTAATTTTAGTTTTAATTTTATTTAGAGTTCAATTTAAAGCTATTTATCTATTTTATTAATCTATAAAAACGTACAACGCCACAAGGGTTAATTTTAGAGTTGGGCGCCAAACTGTAACGTACGTATGATTACGAAACCGTAATGAAGCCAATTGATGATTTAGATAAGTGAAACTGACGTATGTTACGTGGCTTGAAAAATTTAAGGATGCGAAGTAACCATACTTTAGCATAAATTAGCAGTTGAGGTTAATCTGGTGACTTTCCTTCCCTCACTTATATTTGTGAGTTTCAAACTTTTTGCTTTCTTCCAGTTCGCTTTGTTGTAATGGTAAATGCAGCCTTTTATGGTACAGTCTGGAAACACTCGGCAGACGGCATTCATAGCACCGACTTCATAGTCGCACCTGTATTTGCGTATTCTGAGGCCCACTCTTGTTAGGCAAGAGCGCATACATAACTGGAAATATATTTTGTGCTCTCAAGATTTGACTTCATGTCTAAATGCAACAAGTTGGTAGAAATGTCTATATTTAAATGAACCATCTGCTAAATAAAAGCGCCGTTTTTTTAATCATATTTCGCGCAATAGTGCTTCAAAATACTATATATTTTTTGTCATAGCCATATTCACAAATCAAGATTTTTTTTCCAAGCTGCTCGGTTACATGCACTTCACTAATACTATTGAAAGATAGTTTATCACATTGTAAAAACTTTTTTCTTGCTCTTAAAAGGGAATCTCTTACTGACGTCAATTCAGGTGTTTTATCACTGTTTTCTTTCAATGTAGTTTGTAACTCTTCCAAATGACTTTCATATATCTTTTGCACTGGTTCAAAATTTTCAGTAACTTCTTGCTTGCACTTGCTTAGCTCCTCTTGGATTACATTTTTAGCAATGTATTTTTTTATATGTATATGTTTTTACGCACAGATTTACGCATCTGTGCATAAAATAATAACCGTGGATAAGTTTTTATTTTTAATCTTATCCACAGTTATTGAAGATGAACATACTGAATGATTTACGCAACGCCATAAAGAGCTACCTGTCTTGTTGCGAGCATTGCAATTATAGCGAAACTTGCCTTGCAAAAGGATCTCATGTCCCATTTAACTGGTAGAAAATATAAAGTCTTCCATGTTCAGATTTCAAAAGTAATTGTTCACTCCTCTTGCTCAAAAAGACCGTCATTGTGGCTTACCAGAGCGAAGAACAAAATAGCATTTCTTCCACTAGGGGAAAAAGTTTATTTTTAAATTTTTGTCTGTCAAAAATGACAATGAGTCAACAAAAATGAAAAAGTCTTTAGTCATTAGTAGAATAATCATGTGATGTCTTGGCTCCCCTCCAGTCCTGCTCCAAGTCAGAACGCACGACGTTTATTATAAAACTTGCTGTTTCTTTTGTGAAACGGTACCGCTCGCTGGCGAAAATCTTCGTCTCTTAGTAGCAATGGGTCAGACCTTTGTCTATACACTTTCCTATTCCGTGGTGGTCACTGATTTTCCTATGTCTCATACGTCATGTAAATATAAAATACGTTTATGAAACACCAAAAATTGCCTGATAACGTATCAAGACATAATGTCTACTCTGTTTTTATGAGACAGACCGTTATAATTTCGATGAATCTCTCGTATTATCACTATCAGATACCACAGAGACTGATTCGTTTTATTTTTAACCGACTTTAAAAAAGAAGGTTTCCAATTTGGTTGTTTTTTTAATGTTTTTTTTAACCTCATATTTAATTCTGATAAAAACGGTACCATCTAACTGGAAGGTAGGCACTGGAACTCCATCATAAAACAATTTATCCTAGCCGTGTTTGGGCTTATTGGAATTACCATAAGATGCAATCTGGCTATAAATGATTTTAATGGTGTTCACTAGAGGTCATATTTTGCGAACACCAGCACATTGAGTTAAATTTAAAACCTCAATTTTAACCAGCTTAGAAAGAAGAGTTCTCAATTCAGCTGCGCGGTCCGACAGAATAGTGCGCTCAATCGGACCACGTGAACTTTTTTCCTGTTGGTCCTATAAGATAAGCGGACCACGAGCACTCTAACGTGATCCGGCCACTACTTAGTCCCCTCGGTCGAACGACGTGACTTTTTTTTTCCTGATGGTCCTATTCACCGGACAGCGAGAAATCACATTTACTGTTGGACCACGCGTTCACAGCCGTTTTTTAAGTACACTTTATTTCTCCGTGATGACTTGTCCGATTTGGATAGTTTTTTCTTTGCTGTGATGAATTAATGTGAATGAATTCAACGAATATAACATTGAATTAATTTGAATGATCTCGAGGCGAAACAAATGCAGGGGCTGATTTGGCTGAGGCTCTCAAAAGGCTCAAATGTCCATATTTTGACCGAGCTTCTTACGTATTTAAGCCTGTCGTTGAGCCTGTTGTTGTCGTGAAACGTGGGGTACGGGACCCCTAAAAAATATAATCCCTGGCCTTTTTTGATTTGGCTATCACCTGGAGGGCGTTACAATAAAATGTATTTTGTATCGCACATCAATATTTATTCAAAAACACCTTTTCTAAAATTTTATAGAATTAAAAAAACAATTTACCCTTATAACTTACTTAGTCATAATGAAGGAAATTAAGTGCATAGCTGCAGTTTTGCACCATTAAATTAGGATCCGGAACAGATCGAGAAATGGAGATGAACTACATACCTATGCCTATTATATAGAATCGAAACTTACATTTTACCATAATATATTGGATTTAGTGAATCAAAAGGTACCAACGAAACTACTAAAGGGCAGAATACATTGTTACTTTGCCGGTTCCGGTCATATACAGTCAAAAAAAATTTTTTATAAAATTATCTTGCACGCTCAATTGTCCAGCATCAAGCATGTATATATTGTAGAAGACGTCCATCACGTGTTATTGGAACGTGAAAATGATATTGGGCGAATAGGAACGCGGTCCCAGTTCCTCACGGTCCCAGTCGCCTGGATTATTAGTGTTCAGAACGTGGCTGGCCGCCACAGTTGTTTTTTATTGATCTTTTGTGTTGGTTCCAACTTAAGGCCAATGTTGGGTTATGCAACTGTTTCTTTGCCTCACCGTCATTGGATGATGCCAATAAACAGCTCTATTTGTTTTTTTAGATACCTAGCTTATGTCCTTTGCACGACTAATGTCCAGAATACAAAATGTCCGACTAGGATTAATGTAGGTACAACACGAATTTTGTCCAACATGAATTTTGTCCAACACTAGTTTTGTCCAATATGAAAATTGTCCAACTTAAAATATTTTTTACTTAGAATATGATGATAAATATGACTTGCGTTAAAGTGACACTTATTGAAGTTTTTTTTTAAAAGTAGCCATATCGAAAAAGTTTATTATAATAGGAAATACATGTATATTGTATATCAGTATGTAGTTTGTATATGTATATGCAGGTAAGTACTTTCCGATAAGGGAATCAATACAAAATAACCTAAAGAATGGAATTAAAGAGTTATTTACAGAAACCTTAATGAAAGCGTTGGTTAGTTAGAATATCGTAGGCTTCTAATTCTGAGTGTTTTCTAAATTGGTAATTTTTATGAATGGTAATTTTATAAATGGTAATTTTATAAATGGTAATTTTTATGAATAGTAATTTTTCGACTATTTGTCATTTTTCATAATTGGACATTAGTCGTGCAAGGGCTTTTTTTCCAGGAAAGACTAGAGCTATCGTATTGAAATAAACACCAAATACTACTGCATTATAAACTTGTAAATATTAAGGTTCAAACAAAAAGCAATAATATAGTGTCTTTAAAATTTATTTGTATACAACTAACTAACAGCTATCTGACATAATAAATAGATAAAGTACTTCCTAAGGATTCCGGGACTGGGTAGAGCAGAGGTCAAAATGTCTATACGGACTATGTAGCAAAAGTATGGAGGTCAAAATGCCCCAGTGTCAAAATGTACATATCATCAAGGTCACAAGTGACAAATGGTACAAATGCAAGTACATCAAAAGGTATGATAAACCAAATGCTCGATTTTTACGTGCATAATGTCTAAATGAATAACTGTCAAAAAGTTCAATGTTCTTGTTGTGTTATGGTAAATTATTAACTTATATAAGTTGAAGTGACCCATAAGTCACGAACATAAATCAGAAAGTGGTTACTTCAAAAAGTACTCAAAACTAAAAAAATACGCTTGTGTAACTAATATTTTATTTCTTCTTTCTCTTCCAATCCAATTATTATAATTATTATTGTGACTTCGCTTCAACTTTAATTAATAATAGTTATTTCTCTGTTCTTCAATTGTTGTAACATTTTTTTTATATCCTGCATTATTTTTTATACATATATTTTATAAACTTATACCTTTCGACTCTTGTACGTTTTTACCGTGATGCATTTAAACGCGTGTTCACGTTAACTATTATACTATATGACGTTTGTTCGATTGGACCCGAACACATGAACACTCCTGTCCATTTTAACCATCGCACATTTTGACGTTTATACTTTTTACCACATATACAGCCGGTCCGTATATACATTTTGACCCCTGCACATTCCAACATTTTGTCACGTTAACTTTGACCTAGGAAGATTCCGGGACTGGGTGTCCCAGAATCTTCCTAGGTCAATACCTAGAATCTCGAAATTTTGCGAGAATGGCCTCTTGGCACACTAATACAGGAAAAAATCCGAAACTAATTAATTCATAATTTAATATACCTAAATTGAAATAAGTGGAAATGGGCAGGACATATACAAAGAATGAAGCCACATAGGTGGCCCACATTGTTACGAACTGGATACCCCTAAGCATAAGAAGGAAAAGAGGAAGACCATTTAAAAGATGGAATGACGACCTTGTTCAAGTGGCTGAGAAAGTCTGGCCAAGAAGAGCAAGAGTCAGGGAGGATTGGCGATCCTTGGAGGAGGCTTATACCGCCATGGGCGGTCCATACTTAAATTAGTTAGTTTTACGAACATTTTTAATTTATACTTAGGTGTATATTTTTTGTGTGGCAATAAAGCTATTTTTTTTTATCTTTTTTTATTTTATACCTACATTATTAACGGATTTTCTTGTCTTTGTTTTATTTGATGCCTTTAGGTAGGTATAGGTAACATTATCATAGATGTGACCTATGTCATTTATAATCGGTGCTCTTAATGGAACGCTTCTTTATATTTTCTTATTCTTTTTAAAAGGCTTAACTTGATTATTGCTTGATTATTTGCACTTTGGCAGTTAAAAGATCATAGGCAAATATTGGCAATTACGAGTACCTAATTTAATTTATTAATAAAATCGGATATGAAATTTTTATGAAGATTCAGAATCCGTTAACCGTCTCACACATCATGAGTGACACAATCATGCTAGGTATATTTACTGCGAACATCCGACCTCAACACCAAATGCGAACTGGACATGCACCGTGTATACAACACACACGCCTTCCATGCTTAGTGTAACTACAGATTATCTCTATGACTTGCTTACAAATTGCTTCATTCGTCTCGACCAATCATGAAATAATCAGAGAATTTTCTTAAAAATAAACAAACAATAAAAGTCAAAATTAAAATACAATAACGAAATCATGTTACTTGCAGCCGGCGAAACTTTTAAAACACTCACCAACGCGTGGTTCTAGAAATATGCTAAAACGCCTGGAGGTATGCAACAGAATATCTGGAACGCCATGAAATTATCAGCTGATCCCGTGAACCATGTTATGGTGTTCGCAGAATGCACGCCCCCATTCCGAATTTTGTTCAGGAGTGGTCTTCAGGTTTTCGCATTAGGTACATACAAACTAAAAAAAATATGTTCGTGGAACAGTAATATTAAAAGTAGGTTGTACGGAATGACTAATGAGTCTATCAACTAATTATTTAGATACTTAAGTACAAGATAATATAAACTTAAAAAATATTCCGTCATTAAACAATGTTCATTTAATTTGTGACATATTTTCATTATAGTGAAAGTATGAGAAGAATCTTATAGATAAATAAATATATTATGTATTCTAAGTCTAATCTCTTAAGATATTCTACCAGTGGATTTATTTTCACTTATATTCCACATCCAATATACCAAATTATTTTATTACCATCTTGTAGAATACCCTCAAGGATTGGAAAATACAGTTCAATCTCTGGATATTCTCCATAGCGTTTAAAGTCGTGAGTCGTGGTATTGAATTTTTAATAAACATTTAGTGAAAATAATCCACTGGTAGATAAATCATTAGGTAGGTACCTACTACTTACTCTACTGTCACTTATTCTACTCTCCTACTAAGGATAACATTCACGATACAAAATACATTATTATTATTATCAACCTATATTATTATTTTTTTAAACTTATGCTCACTTTTACTACTCACGTACCATTAGAACGCTAACGAGACACTAAAAGAATGTAATTTTTGTTAGTTTTACAACGAAACCTGTTAATGTGTCCCGTAAATTATAATTAGTTGGGGAAAATGAGCATTAGTATTTTTTTTTTACCATTTACAATAAAGGTTCTCACCACAGAACAATACTTATAACTAATACTTGTTCCAGGTTCTTTCATACAGGCATCTTATATTTAAAGGAACATCAGAAGAGACTTCACTAATTTACATTTTTATATACCTGCTACTGGTACATCACCGTCTAAAGATAAAAGATGCCGCCATTTTGGCGTAACACTGAAACATACACTAATTTTGTATGAACCTTCAGTGCGTGTGGGGTCTTTCAGAGATCTGCCACCTATAAAATTATGTTTAAATTGTTTTTTATGCAACTGAGTATTGTTTGTGCTTCTCATTAAGTTTATTTTTTTGTTTCTTCATCCCCACCCACTGTTTAATTTTCTTATATTTTCCTGGTTTTGTATGCTTGCCAAGTTAACCTTTTTATTTAATTTCCATTTTATTTCAATTTTCTCTTTTTTTATGTCTAGAGGCATGTCTATTGTCTTACCTATGCCTATAAGATCTGTACTATATTATTGTATTTAAATATTGTTTACGCTTAGTGAAATGTGTGGGCTGATCTTATTTTTTTTTTTACCAATAATAGTACATTACCTACTGTAAAAGACCAAAATAAAGCATTATAAGGGCGAGTATCATTGGAAAGATGAGGCAAAACAGAGTCCTTACGAAGTGATTTTAAATAAACGAGGCTGATATTTCCTATTTCGGTCGAGACTAATTGTATACCTAGTACTTTTCTCTAATTTGCGAGAAAACAATTAACAAGTTAATTCAAGAAATCTGGCATTAAATCTAAATTCACCGTCCAACGAAAAATTAATATAAATTTGACAGTTATTTACGATAAAATCAGTTTTAATCGTGAATAACTGTCAAAACTCCTAATTTCACGATCGGTAATTATTACACTCTAAAATTTTTACGATATATAAGAGCAGGTCCACAAAATAGCGCTCGGAAAGATTCACCGATGGTACTTTCTTTTTCTGTGGCAATAGTTACTTGGAACATTAATATGCAATGTATTACGGCGCGCCAGTTTTGGACTACATATTTTTGATACTTTTTCCTGCGATTGATTTAATTTTGAGTAAGATTATTTTTTGGTTTGAAAGTATCTTGGTAACTTTTCCAATTGGGAAGTGCCTCTTAACGAAAATGCAATCGTACTTGTACGTAACGTAATTTTGACAGTTAAGATTGTGAATTTACGCTGTCGATCGTGAAAATTTACCGACACCTTCTAAATGCCCGATAAGCTAAACGATCAGTACTAACAATGAATTTAGGACTTATAATTTTATTGCTAGGTGATGATGGGAGAACGGCAGCAGCATCACAATGTGATGCGTATTCGGAGGCAGCGTCATATATCATGTAGGTACCACATAATATCCAAATTAAATTGACTGATTTCACCGTGATCGCTAAAATATTCCCGATATATACCTATGTGATGTTCTCTGTTGAAAAAAACTAGCTGAAACATCAAATTGTCTCTCCGCCTTGATCAAAGAAGAAGACTACGAATATATTTTTCGAAGGGGTTGATATTGTCCACGAGCATTCTAGTAAAACTGCCATCACTTTAATTTATTGAATTGAATAATATACCTACTTGACATTGGCAAAATTCAAGAGATTTTACTCAGAAGCTATAAGTAAGAAAATAAAAACAAACTTTTTTTTGGCAAAGGTCATAACGCTATAACGCTTTAGGTAGACTATTATTTATTCTGTGGCTGTAGGAAGATGGCATATTTTCTGTATTTTTACTTAATCAAACGGAGATTTTGGCAAATACTGGAAATTTCTCTGAAATAAACCCTAAAACATGGTTTACAATGCTAAAAATCTATAAAACAAAGGATTTTCTAAATATTTCGGACATAGGTAGTCGTGCCACAGAAATCCCAGCACCTTTAAATGTTTTGTCTGTGGACGTCCTCAACTCTATTCAGCCCCCTCTAAATATTAGCGACGCGTGTTACGTACTTCCAAATTCGTTAACAAAATCGGTAAATATGCGATCTCGATGTCGAATCGACGCAAAGTTCGTACTTGCACTGCTGTACTCATTGTTTTATATTAGACAACTTAAAATTGTGATACACTATGAGAGCATAACATACACAATACGATAATAATGGGAAAATATCACAATAGGTATCAGATTTTCATTCCCGCCTATTTGACTGTACGCGGTCGTTGTTCTTTATTTAAACTTTTTTAAAGAAATGCACATTTAGGCTTTATATTATTAAATATCTTGTACCTTAAAATATGTATGTTAGTGTGCACTAAATAAATAACCTCACTTCGGTCCAGCGATCTCTATTATTGTCGTGTTGGAAATTGTTGAAGTGAGTATAGTAAAGAACTGATGTACGTATTTCTTTTTCAAATGTATAAACCCATTTCCAAGTAAGTAGGAGAAAATTAATTTTATAACATTCCCCTACTTAAAAGTTTATTTTATTCATAGAAAACAGTAAATAAAAAGAACTTTTTCATCACACCATCTCGGAAAGAGTATTTTTACACTTCGATATCTGAGTGTAAAAGCCGTTTTTATCCGCTAGAGGATAAAGTAAATTTGAATTTAGAACATCGTGTGCACTAAGTTTGTGAATTCAAAACATCATTAAGCCTATTTACTTCTACCTCCATGGTGCTTAATTTATCATACAACCTTTTTTAATTTGTTAAAAACTCAGACTCGGAACCTTCTTGGTGCATTACTTTTTTTGAATTTCCTTTACGCGCGCCATTTTCTATTCACGTCCATATTGTTAAAACCTTAGGTTAAAAACAAGAAACTTTAAAAGACCTAGAATGAGTGATTCTAGCGACGAGGAAGTTTATTTGACGCCAACAGAATTGACTGAAACTGTTAATTATGCGCAAAAGTATCTTGTGATTGTAAATGTTTTTTTTTTTGCATTTAGTCATTTCCTCGTTGAGGTGGGAAGAAAAGTTACGTATTGCACTCGAGCGCAAAAAAATTTCACCTCGTGCTCTTTTAATTCCCTCGCTAACGCTCAGGATTCTAATTTTTTAAATCACTCGCTGCGCTCGTGATTAAATTTTACAATCCTTCCCTTGCTCGGTCATCAAAATTGAGCACGCGGTTAAAAAGCAACACTCTTGTATAACAAATAACTATTATTTACTATTTTGGTGTGTCTCGCTTCTGTCTTCTATTAAATAGGGAATATCTATGCAGAAGTGTGTCAGGATACAATTCTTTCCCCTAATTTAACAAATATCTTATTTAGTTTTTTCCTGGCTCATAAATATATTTGCTAGCATGCCTTATTTCTTAATCCACCCGTCTGAGTGTCTTATGGTTAATACTGGTTATGCTCCTTTGCAAATCAGGGTATTTAATGATAAGATCTTTGGATTGCCTGATGCTCTTTTTTGTATGCATTATGATCTACCCAGAGCGTTTAGATAGTGGACTAGACGGTGGAACTTTATACGGAACTTCAAGGAGATTTTAAAATCCATCAAATCTCCATAATGTGACCATGCATGGGTTCATACACGGCTTGTCTATAAGATAAAGCACTACTCCCAAGACAGCTTCTTTCAGTTTCGTCCAACTCTGATACCGATCTTCTAGATGCATAATGTATACTGAGGCTCCTATAAGTCCATCAAGAACTCCTGCGAGGTAATCACGCGGAATGACTTCTTTGAATGCTGGAATGAGGGAAGAGAGATGAGTCTTTAGAATGCTGATGCTGTCTAGAAGAAGATCACCAAATATGAATCCCTCAGCTCTTCCAACGTGGAGGCTTTGTTCTCTTCCTGATAGCCTCTCCCAATTTCCAAGTTGCACCTCCTGTTTTATCTTTCTTCAGACCAAGGAACGTCACCAGGTTTCCATTTATCTAGTATGTCATATACTTCCTTATGTTCAAATTCGACATCTGTCTCGTAAAGTTATTTCATCAACTTCCCTTAGGCACTCTTCACATTCGATATGGTGATGAAAGTATCCAGGGCTTTCCTTTCCATCCATGAGTTCACTGATCGTAGCCTGAGAATATAGCAACAGACTTTGATGCATAAAGTTGTGATTGATTGAATTTAAGAATTATAACGTATCCGTAGTGTGCACAGCCAGATTCATTTGTAAAGACTTAATGCTGCATAACCTGCTGAACTTTTACAAGCGCACGAGAAACGATGTAATGCAGAACCTTCGTTCGTTTTGTTCCATAATTCTGCACATTCCAAAACTAACCTGTCAATGCATAAAGGTTCTGTAATATACCTAGCTTCGAAAAACTATTTATAAACCATCTTAGGGCTTCTCTCAACCTTGCTGCTTTTTAATTAATGGGAATTTGGTCTCTCTCTCCCAAGGTTACATAATGCTCGTCGTCTCAGATGTCTTGGAGCCCAAATATACTTTGTTGTATGGTCCTCTTGAGTTTTGTACATGTCTAAC
This sequence comes from Epirrita christyi, assembly GCA_951392215.1. Lineage (NCBI taxonomy): Eukaryota > Metazoa > Arthropoda > Insecta > Lepidoptera > Geometridae > Epirrita > Epirrita christyi. Next base: position 7,559,156 of record OX595833.1, read on the forward strand.
CCTTGCGGTACGAGTACTGATAAATAGAGTATGAGTTTGGTGGTGCCAGCGTACATTTGTCACAGGACTTGGATTACTTATCCGGTCTCCCTAGGAGTTCTATGGGATGTGAGATAGTAGCTCCATATAGGTACTTTAGATCCCCATGACTTGAGGCATAGTTTGTCAGCATGAGATGAAAAACACTTCCAGATGTTGGGCGACTCTCCCTTACTTTGTATTTTGATTAGAGGCTCTATTGTTTGGACTTCACTTTTGATGATGATTCTCTTTACAGATTGATCTATTCTTTTTGAAAAGACTGTTCAACTGTCTTTGAATTTTGTAATAAGCTTACTAAACTCTTAGTGATCCCAAGATAAGTCCCTACAAAATATTCACTCAAAAATCTAGGAAACAATGGTTTGATTGACTAAAGATATTCTGTCAAACGAAATTCATTGTCTCCCAGATAATGGACTGTGGACTTGACAACATTGTTTTATCCTTTGATATTTAATAGACGAGGGACCCTACAAAAGCTTTTTGAATGATTCTGTATCTAGAGTTCCTAAATTGGGTTATCCTACACTCCGTGAAAATCTTTTCAACTAATTGGGTCCATCATCACGCAACACTTTCCAAATAGACAAACTTTCTGTTAAAGGATCTAGGAAATTACGTACGAGATCGTATCAAGAATCTAGTCAATGACATCCCCACATGCTCCTCCCGCCTGTCCGTCTGACCGATGTTACTATGTCTTTGGTTCTGTTAGTTAGATTTCCGTTGGTCACTTTCATAAGATCTGGCCTTGCGTTGTAATAATTTCCAGGACATCAAAGTAAAAAATCTTTCTTTCACTTTGATCTCTCTTTTTTTGCCTCCTATGATCCTATGATTAAAACTTCCAAAGTGAGTGCATCATTCACCTCTCTGATAAACTTGTTTTAATTTGTCGCTTCCTTCTTGAGAAAGGTTTCTAGGACTTTCTTTGATGGTATCGGTGAATTAGAATTTTCTCTGACGCATTTGATCACCTCAGATCGATTCATGGAGTGGCTCTAATCTGAATACATCAGAACTTATTCGCTTTGACCAAACGTAACATAACGCGGGCTCGTTACAATATCTGCGTGTAATCATCGCTGAATCGTATGGGTGACGTCACACGTTATTGACAAGGATTGATCATGTCTGGAACTTCAAAAAACTTAATTAAAGAAAGTTTATTCCAATTGTCTCCAAAATCCTTGACTTGTTTTGGTGATGGCCATGTGTTAGAAGAGATGTATTCATACAATGGATGTTGGTTTGTTATCTGGAGGCCAATTCTCTAATTTAAAAAAAATCCAGTCACAATATAATCTCGTGTCAGTCGCACTGTCTCGTATAGTAACTATTACATAATCTTCGCGTATACATGCGATGATTATGTAATAGTTACTATATAGGTGACATCTGACATTGCGACTGAGACGAGATTATACTGCGAATTTAATGTTTTTAAATTAGAGAATTGGGCCTCTGGGTGTTGTCAACATCTCTCATCATCATCATCTCATTGTTTCTTTAAATATTTTGGACAACACTATGTATTATGTAGGACAACCTATATTTTACTTTGGTTTATACTTGCTGTTAGAAGTCATTGATTATAAAATAGTAAACGTGTAGTTCTCGTTACTCCAGTTTTGGATTAGATAATTGACTTGATGATATACTTGAATAATTTATTTGTTTAAGGTAGTAAATGTAACTTTGATATTTAAATTATTTTCCCATTAATTGTAACTCTTAAAGGTTTTCTTAACATTACATACTTGAATTATTTATTTGTTTAAGGTAGTAAATGTAACTTTGAAATTTAAATTATTTTCCAATTAATTGTAACTCTTAAAGGTTTTCTTAACATTACTGCCCTTATGTTCACAATGTACTTGTAACATGGATTTAATATTTTGTTTAACTTTATTTTGTTTGAATAAGGTTGTAAATTGGTTGGTTTTGGTTTTGTTTTGCAAATATATATAAGTATCTCGTTTTGGTAACTTTATTAAAAATGTTTAACATTTTGGTAATTCTGTTTATTGTTTTTACAGAATCCCACCATATTTTATCGAATTTTTCTAAATAGTGTCACTAACACAAAGGTAAAAAATTACCAATTTTGCCTGTTTTGGTTAGTTATAGAAAAAAACTTATATTATGATATCTTTTAGATGATTATTGTTTTCATTTTATTTACCTAATGCTAAAATTTAATTAAAATAAAAAAGCTAAATTAAAATTTGAATAAATAATAATTTAAAAAATACACAAAGTAATAAAATCATCTCCAAAATTAAAATTTCACATTTTCATAAATTATAATGTTTTTGTAACCAGGCTACACTGCTTCTATCTTTGTTTGGAGAAAATCGAGTGTGACAGACATGGACAGACGGCCAAAAGGACAAGCACACCATGTGTTCCGTAAATGATTCAAACTTTCGCTGGAACACTACTTTATTCTACCACTTATCAAAACTTGGGTGGAAAAAGCCGTGAGTATTTTTCATCGTATATCACATGGAGTGTTCTCGAGTATTAAAGTTGGTATAAGTCGTTAGTTGGTTGCTTGGATAAAGAGGACCGTCGCACGTTGACGACAGCCTGCTCCGCGGATCAGACATGCGTGAAACCGGCATGGACTGCATCTTCTTGGGAGATCTGGTTGCCAGCAGTGAAGTACTGGAAGTGAAAAATAAAGCAATTACATTGTTGTTATAATGACTTATTGATAGATCCTGTAGGTACAGAATCAAACGCGCCTCTTTTTTGCCTAATCAACACTATGGACTGTCTTCATGAAACAAAAGCAAGGTCTTTAATGTACACTCGAGAGCAATGAATCCGGGTCACTTAAAGAATCCTAAAAATCTCGGAAACTAAAAATGCTAGGTTAATGCAATAAATTGTATTTAATAGACAATGTAATACTCCTTAAATGAAGGTATTAAAACTTCTTAGTTATTGTAAAGTTATATCATAAAAAAATCAAATTTGAAAAAGGGCCACTTTCGAAGATGGAACTACGAAATTACAGCATTTGGTTTTGCTTTTGTTTGTAATCTGTCATTTATCATTGTTTGATTTCTGTTTTTTTGTTGTTTTTTTTCTGCGTAAACGCAGTAATGGAAGCACGAGGAGGCAATACGAAGTATTAAAATTCAAGAAAATCGTAATAAAGTTCAAAAATTTCATGTTTCCTATTTTTGTTTTAAGGAGAGATCAGCAGTTTTTTTCTTTATGTAATTTTGTGTTAATAAAATGTATGGTGACTCATATTTTTTTTACCTTCATTTAAGGAGTATTACATTGTCTATTAAATACAATTTATTGCATTAATCTATCATTTTTAGTTTCCGAGATTTTTAACATTCTTTAGTGACCCGGATTCATTGCTCTCGAGTGTACTTGCAAAGGATTCAGGAACATGTATTTGTATATTAACATATAATTTTGTTTTACGGGAATATGAGCTCAGACGATTATGTTAGCTCGCAACGGAGCGGATTGGGTTGATAGTTTTAGCAGCGGTTGGTGTTTTACCATGCAAGATGTCTAATTGAAACTTGGCTTGTAAAGACTCAATCAGGTGATATGTTATTTACAAAGGAAACAATAGGTACACCGAATTTAACATAGGGGTGCAAAAGGAGAAGGCATTTCTCACTTGCACAATTAAATTATCATTGATCAACTTACATCGAGAATGATGGACTAGTATATCTTGCGACGATTGTTTGCCAACGATTCTCTTCCTAATAGGAACTCATTTTGCTTAAACATAAACATAAAATTATATTGTTAAATAATTTACTCTTGAAACAGGCATCAAAAATACAAAAAAGAATACTACAGTCATGCTCGATCATCCGTTATCTCAAATAACAAGTTGCATTTATGTTATTGAACACCATAGAGATTACTCTGTGTTGAACACAGTGACTACTCTATTATCACTAATTTATTAATTACAAGTATATAACGCCGGGTATTAAAAGCTTTATTTATTTCAGCACAAAGTTATACCGAATCGAATCCATGAAATATTAAATACTTTGGTAAAATATTTACAAAACCAATACTCAATTTGTTTAGTAAGGTTATTAAAAAAAAGATAATTTCTCAATATAGAAACCAAAACTATACGAAATATAATAAAAAGTTACGATGACGCTGCTTTTAGATACAGTTTATAACAATAGCATAAAGTTAAAAATTACATCCAAGCTACATAATTACATGTCATAAATACATGCACTGTAAATATCAAAATTAATAAAATTAGGTAGGTAATGCCGTGAGAGTCTCATTATGGATAACGATTGTAGTTTATTAGAATTAATTCACCTGGTTATAGTCACCTGTGTGTATTTAGTCTACAAATACACTCGAGAGCAATGAATCCGGGTCACTTAAAGAATGTTAAAAATCTCGGAAACTAAAAATGATAGATTAATGCAATAAATTGTATTTAATAGACAATGTAATACTCCTTAAATGAAGGTAAAAAAAATATGAGTCACCATACATTTTATTAACACAAAATTACATAAAGAAAAAAACTGCTGATCTCTCCTTAAAACAAAAATAGGAAACATGAAATTTTTGAACTTTATTACGATTTTCTTGAATTTTAATACTTCGTATTGCCTCCTCGTGCTTCCATTACTGCGTTTACGCGGTTTGGCATGCTGTACACCAAGTTCCTTATACGATTTTGGGGAATATTCTCCCATTCCACTGTGAGAGCAATTTTGAGCTCACGAAGCGTGATTGGGGGAGTGTTTCGTTGTTTTACGCATCTGCCTAGCTCGTCCCAAGCATGCTCGATCGGGTTGATATCCGGGCTGCGCGCTGGCCACTCCATACGAGTAATGTTCATCTCTTGAAGGTAGTCATTCACAATCCTACCTGTATGAGGTCGGGCATTGTCATGCATAAATATAGCATCCTCACCTAAATTGACCATAAATGGACCAACGTGATCATTGAGGATTTCTTCCACATATCTTACGCTAGTTAAAGAGCCGTTTTCTATGATCACCAGCTCTGTGCGACTTTCAGAAGAAATTCCGGCCCACACAAGTACAGACCCACCACCGTAGGCTACTTTTTCTTCGATGCATGCTTGCTTGAATCTTTCCCCTGGTCTTCGATACACTCTGTGTCTTCCATCGTGCTTGTAGAGCATAAATTTTGATTCGTCGGAGAACATAACTTTTGACCAATCTTCAATACTCCAATTTACGTGGCTCTGGGCATATCTTAGTCTTGAAATACGATGCCCACGCTCCAGTTTAGGGCCGTTTGCAGGTCTAAGGGGTTTTAAGTTAGATTCAGCAAGCCGACGTCTTACTGTCCATGCACTTGGGTTACTTCCTCCGAGGCGTCGAAACTGATTTGTGAGTTCAGTTCCTGTGAGAAAGCGATTTCGAAGCATGGTGTTCACCAAGTATCGGTCTTCTCGTGCTGTGGTACACCTGGTTCTGCCCGTTTCTGGTCTGCGTAGGTTAGAACCAGTTTCTTCGTAACGTCGGAGAACTCTTTGTACTGTTGACAGCGACACACCGACAGTCCTGGCTGTATCGCGCTGACTCCGGCCGGTTTCCAGCATTGTAAGTATTCTGGTGCATTCTTCAGGCGTAAGCGACATAATTTCAGCTTGAATAATGAATATAGAGCACTATCAACATGGTTTATGTACCCACATAAATGACAGATTACAAACAAAAGCAAAACCAAATGCTGTAATTTCGTAGTTCCATCTTCGAAAGTGGCCCTTTTTCAAATTTGTTTTTTTTATGATATAACTTTACAATAACTAAGAAGTTTTAATACCTTCATTTAAGGAGTATTACATTGTCTATTAAATACAATTTATTGCATTAACCTAGCATTTTTAGTTTCCGAGATTTTTAGGATTCTTTAAGTTACCCGGATTCATTGCTCTCGAGTGTAGTACATTATATTGAAGAAAGTACTTATAGGGAAGGCATAGGGAAGGGCCGTAGAGTTGAGGGGCACGGTGCCGCTCCGGTGACCTTGAAGCCAGCCCAAGACACGGAGGAGAGTGTGGAGGGCAGTGAAAACACTAGGAGCGCCAACCGGCAGCAGAGTAATGATCCGGTGTCACCTTCTACGGCAGCCGCCGAGAAGAAGGTGCGCCTGAGCGGTGGAACCGTAGCCGCTTGTGCGTCACCTAACGCGGGCCACACAACAGCGGGCAATGACGTGGAAAGACATGTCTCTTACGCTAGGACTGGGAGGGTGTTAGACAGGTCAGGCCCGAACATGGACGAAGTCCGCGGTATTGCCCTAAGAATGGGCTTGGAGGACTGCCACATGCGGTACTTGTTTCAAACCAAAACGATCTGGAAAGCTGTGGACCAGTGTTCAGGTCAATGCATAGGGTAGACCGTGGGGGGCCTCAGAATGGAGCCCAGCGACGATTTCTCCTTGTCGTGGCTAACCTCCACCGTCGAGAGCCTCCCAGCCCTATAGCCCAGATCCGCGGGTATAAGGTGGGCCTTATAGGCTAGATGCCACAGAATGTTACAGGGAGAGTGTTTGCATCGGACTGGAATGGGGATGCGAACACTAGGTATAACCTCAGTTCATCAACAGAGGCGGGCACGATCATGGCATACTGAACAGTAGAAATATTTTTTCTTGTCCGTTTTTTTCATATAGTAGAAACAGGTGAACTAACGCGTTTACAAGACGATTCATTATTATTCTTGTAATGTTATTGAATAGTATACCTTTGGCTGTAACATTGACAGTCAGTACCTACACTACATGATTATCATAGATCTAACAAGCTTTGAAAGTACCTAATAGATTACATGCAGATACATACAATTAACGATGAAGAAAGCTTTACTTATTTATACTAACTCTAGTCTAAATTATTTCATCAAATGATTTCGGCAATTGTTGACGCATACCCCGAACGCGGCTCCATTCCATCCCAATCTGTCATGTTCTCGTTGCGGCGTGCGTTGTTGGGGAGTTTTGCGGTCTCGTGAAGCCATGCGTGCTTTAGCGCGTAATGCGGCCCGGAGAGGTACGTTGGCTCGCGCTGCCTCAGCCCGTCCATGCTGGCAGAACTCTACAAATGCAACTGCCAGAGCAACGGTCAAACCCCCGACAAGAACGTAGAATATGCCCGCCACCTGGCTCAGCGTCATTTCCGTCAGTGATTCCTGAAACACAAGTTAGGCGATTAAATTGACGTTTCCGGATCGAGTTGTAACACTTATATCATTTTTAACCGACTTCAAAAAAAAGGAAGAGTTTCTCACTTCGTTTGTATTTTTTTGACAGGAGCGGTTTCTTGTTTTTTTATTATGACCTTAATTATACTAAAATCTCGTGTGTAAAAAAACATAGTAAAAAATATATATCAAAACTGGAAACCTCCAGCCGCGGATCAAGGCCCAAGCAGTCAGAGGCTAGGGACTGCAGAGAAAGGAACCTGCTGACTATGCGTGCCGTGTCCAGGAGTACTGCCTTCTGAATCTGGCCCTTGATCCATACATATAGTGATAGTGAGCCTCTTAAGGTATTGGTTGAGGCTCTTCGCTATAAATTCATTCACTGAAACAACTATCGGGACGATAATCGTCAAATCCACATCCCACATAGCGGTAATCTCGTGGGTCAAGTCAAGGTACTTGCTTAACTTGTCCTTCTCAGCTTTCACAAGATTAGCATCATGTGGGATAGTGACATCAATAAGTATCGCCTGACGTTCCAACCGCATAATATCAGGCTTATTGGCAACAATAGTCCTATCCGTGATGATATACTGGTCCCAGTAGAGCGTGGCACGGCCATTCTCAAGAACCGGCTGCGGCATGTACTTATAGTACGGCACCTCAGGTCCAATAAGGTCGTATTGATCCTGGCTACTTGGTTGTGTCTGTGCAAATACTCTGAGTTAGCAAGATGCAAACAACCCAAAAGCACATGCCTGAGGGACTCTCTAGAACGATGACATGCTCTACAGATGTCAACCGTCTCATCCTTAATGATATACTTTCGATGTTCGTCTTGATAACCTCATCCATAATCGCACGGACAAAACATTTCCGCGGGATGTACATTCTCATGACCGACGAGCGCAGGTGTCGCATGCGGTGGGTCGTTTATTATTGACGAACTTTACAATCCAGGACATCTAACTTTGTATACTTTGGGCATAACCGAGCCGTTAGAGGCGCGGACCGTGTTGCCACCCGACAAAAAACTGGTAAGTACTTTTGTCAGGCGGCAAAAGAAACGCTCCTTTACTGACTGCTTTATGTCCTTACCTACCATACCCAACGACTCGGACATACCAAGGTATTTGTAGGTTTCTGAGTGAACTCAGATCTGAGGGATATTGTCTTGGAAAGCTGCAAATTTATAGAATTTATAACTTTCTCCCGCTGCACTTGCATGACCGTACTGTTATCTACACCGAACTCCATATTGACAGCGTTGCTGAATACCTGTGTGACATTCAACAACGCTACCAGATCTTGTTTTTTCGGCGCAAAAAGCTTGAGGTCATCCATGTACAGCAGGTGAGAAATGATCTTCACCCTCTCTTCGGAGCCGATAGCATAGACCTGAATCCTTTAGTAGAGTGCTGAGAGAATTCAGTGCTAGGCAGAACCACAGTGAACTCAATCGCCCTGGAATATACCTCGCTTAATCCTTATCTTGTGGAGCAGAGGGATCTAAGCGCAATTTGAACGCGGGATATTACCATAGCCAGAGTGCAATCTCATGGCGATTCCTATGAGCCTATACACGGATAAGATACACTGTTTTATGATAGAGTTTTGGAGCCTTCCTTTCCGGCTTCATCTTTAGATCAAGGGAACCAGAACCAGGGGGTGGAACCAGAGTGCATCTGATGACAATTTCAATAAGCCCCAACATGGCTAGGATACAAAGTTTTATTTCCGGCTTCATCATCAGATCAGTTCTATGGTACCGTTTTTATCATAATTATTTATTTAAATTTGCTTCATATAGTCGCTCATCTATCTTAGTCGAGAGAGAATTGTGAGATTCTTATAATTGAGGAGTTTTGGTGGCTATCTGTGATCTTCTTCATCAGTTCCTCTTCACTCAAAGATACATTCTCAAATACTTAACTTATTGCTGAAAATACCAAAATCGTTATATGTTTGCCTGTAATATTTGAAGAGTTCCCTCAATTCTTCATGGATACCTCATCAGAACTGGATTTTGATAAAAATGAAACCAATCTGGAAGTATACACCCTTTCAAATAAAAAAATATTATTTCAAATCGATGCAAGCATAATACTATCATGGACCATGCGTTTCACCATGATAACTATTCAATTAGTGTAAGAACACTAAGGCCCAGATAAGTAGAACATACCTACAAGTTAGTCAAAGTACGACTTATGAAAGTAAGAGTTATACTTAACTAGCCTTTTCTCAAACTAAAGAATACTTTGCGTGGTATAGATGCGTTCACTCTAAAATATTGAATCAAACAAGCAAACACGTTAAATCGTTATGATTTTTTTTCGAATAGTTGGCTGAATCCATGCATACCGTTGCGGTTTTTTAAACACGAAACGCGGAATGGCTTACACTAATATTTTCTCGACAATATACGATCGACTGATTAGCAGAATTTGACGCAGGCAGAGGTTGTTAGAAAAACAAATAACAAATTATAATGGATCAAATGAGGAAAAAGCCGTTCGCCGAGTTTGAAAGAAGTTTCTTACTAAATTCGGTAGGTACAGGAAAATGCTGATAGGAAACAAAAAAAACTAATGCGATATCCGCTCGGAAAAAACAGCAGCTTGAGAGTAAGTTGCTTCTACTTAATATATTATATAATAGTTCTTCAAGAATTCAAAAAAGGGTTGGAACCTATCCTATAAACATTAATATTTAGCATAGTACCTGAGGTACAATTTTGGGAATCTTGTGATACCCGGAACTTCAGGCAAGTTCAAGCTCATCTGAAATCTTTTAAATTTCCTCAAAAAATATACATTACTATCCATATCAGATAAATAATAGTAAAATGTTCAGTTCTCAGAATAATTAAATATAAAATCCATACTTAGAACGCAAAAACTAGACTATGGCTAAGCCTTGACTTTTTAATGTCTATTTAAGTCAAAGCGGTGCTAAGTAACGATATCAAAGTAAAGCTTAGACTAAGTAACGATATCAAAGTAAAGCTTAGACTAAGCCACCGTGAAGTACATTCTACATATTTATCGGGGCCTAAGGTCTAAGCAATTAGATGTTAGACAAGGGCACAACTCCCACTAGATGCTGTCTCTCATGGCTCGGTTTTCTACTTAGAACAGTTTTATAGAAAATATATCCTGATGCAATGTATGTAAGTGTAATTCTGTACTATCAAAAATATTTACTGCACCATCTTCTTTAGGTACTATATCTATAGTTGTTTGTCAATGAATCAATCTGATTAGCGTTCCATACTTCTATTGTTTTAGGGGTGGCGCTGAGCTAGTCTTTGCTGAGATAGCCTTTGTCTGTTTTGATTAATTTATATTGAAAGGCGTTTTGTAAACATTTTAGTTAGTTTTTCAACTGCACTTGGACTTCAACGTTGAATTCTCCTCAATTAATTGTTTTTTACGAAATGGACAAAAATATAGTACAAAAACTTAAGTAGTACGTAGATAGTATTTAGTATAGTCGAGATTCAATGGCAAGGGAAAAACATTACCTCATCTTTAGGGGCTTCACAATCCGGTAATTTAGTTGTTAAAATCCACTTCCGCCACAATTTGGTTAACACTCCGTCTTTCTTCAGCGTTGCAATGGCGAAGTTAATTCTTTCCCTGAAAATATTTTAAACATTTTTATGAATGTTGTGTTAATTATAATATGCCAAGTTAGTTTGTATTACATGATCATCAAGTTTTGTGTTAAGGTTACTTGACGTCAATATTGTAAAACATACTCAACTGGATGTTATTTCGTATTCTTCTTTTAATTTTATAATTAAAGTTCTTACTTTTATATAAGCAGTTACACTTCCCAGCAGCATAATATGTTAAACTTTTATAACCTGGCTGCTAGGAAGTGCAAGCAGCCTTTGTACAGGCAACCCAACTATCATAGACCGTGTAGGTAGACACGGTCTAGCTTTTATTTAATCTCATCAAAATCTAAAAGACTGCAAGTAGGTGGCAAAATTCTGTGGCAGCTTTTGAGCAGGGAACCCAATTATATCGTGTAGATAATCATTCTATCTTTAGCCAATACCTGGAAAATGGTGCATTAGAAACCCAATTACAAAGTCAATGAGGTCATGTAAACTCTTTCGTGGATAAAAGGAAAACATTAAAAAGAAAGTTCGTTTTATGCATTATAAACATCTGCCTCCCTATTCCGTAACTGAAAGTTACTCATGGACTAACGTTTGATAAGTAAAATGACCACCAATTGCTCAAAATTACTATTAAGAAATGTCAATTGACGGTCATTTTACTTATCAAGCGCTGGTCACTGAGTGACTTTCAAGATACGGGTGCTGGTCTATCACGCGCGGCTAATTGTTTAATCTCGCACGTCACATTTTTATTTTTAAAGCTTAAAAACACTAGATTATTATATGCATATTTATGAATCCCCTACTCGGTATTTTATTTAAATGTACTAATGTCGTTACGCCCCAGTGAGCTGTATTCAGATCCTCTGCTGCAGAAAGTAGCTCTGTTCAATAAACTTCTACTTTCGATATCACAGCGGCAGCGTATCGTAAAGCTCCGTCCGTATCATATAAAATGCAAATTTTAACTTGTTGTCAAAAATCACGTCCGCAAATCGCGTACCATAAAAATGGGTACTATAAATTCGAAACGTAGAGCACCGCCTTCCCTACTGACGGGGCCCATGTAAATTTACGACTTTTCAGTATTCAACCGGGAATTACCGCATAGAGGCGAGATTTTGGGCTTGATAGTGAGAGCTCGCGTCTCTTTATGCTGAATACTTTTGTTCGAGTTTTTGGTCGAAATGCGTTAGATTGTTTTTTTCTGTGTCTCTCCAATTGTAGTTTAGCATTTTATCCGTCTAGATTTTGAAATTGACTCTTTGCTTTTGATAAATAATTAAACTAAGTATTCTCTAGGGTAACATCGGACCTTAACGTGCATGCCTCTGGCAACATTTATAATTTTTTTTTAATAATTCGTGGTCAGTTTCTTTTTCACACACAGCGCAACAGGTAGTTTTAAATAATTTATATATCAAAATTTCAAAAAAAAAATTGTTTTATCGGATAATTTTATGGTTTACTTTGCCTCATTCGCTTGAAAGTATATTTGACAATGTCAACGTTGTTGCAATTTTTCCTTTCGGTACATGAATTACATTTATTCACAATTCACAAAATTCCCACTTACCAAAATACCTACTCATATATTGCCCATTATCTTACAATCACTACTGCCTATAATTATCATTTCCCAAAATTTCCACTTTTTAAACCAATTATTTTACTCGTTACATTAAAACGAGAATAAACGACCCTCCCTAAATTGTGTGGATTTCGAAAGTACCAGGATAGCATAAGATACCAGAGTGGTTTCTTTCTAAGATGGGAGGATGGACAAGCAAATATTGCAATGAAATGCATTCGTCAAACCCAATGTTGGTCAAAACCTTTAATAATCATCGCAGAGTCCTACGTTCGTCCAGGTGGTGCTTACTAACACAGTATTTCATAAGTATTTTAACGAAATATTTAGACTAGATGAAACTTCTGTCATAGTTATGGTATCCTGGTACTTCAGCCGAGCTAGAGGTAGAGTTAGCTCTAGCTAACTCTACCACTAGCTCGGCTTCTCGATCTCCGACCAGCAAGTTTTTAATCAAAGACAAATGTTAAAGTGCGAATTTAATTTTAGTATTTCACAACAAAAAATCTATCTACCTATAACATAAATGTATCCTTACAAATAATTAAAATATCTTGACTTAAGGTGCAATGCAAGCATGATGGCGGAAAATTCAAATTTTTATCACTTATTGCACCTTTAACTAATTAACTTCCTTATAATCAAGCGGTAGCTTAAGAAAGACGCAACCGTAAGTCGCGTTTTAATTTAATTATCACTTTAAGAAAATCAAGTATTGAAACTTCTTGCCTTTCTAACTGGCCGAGGTACTCTGCATACTTCGAAAATGAAGTGAAATAAATTGGGTGTTGGTGGAATATTGCCATTCACTCACCTGTGCCAACCTTCCAAGGCATTAGTAGTCCTTTGCTTTTCATAAGCACAACAAAGACTTTGCGTAGGCAATCGAGGATACCACTGACGCTTAAACTAATTTAGAAACTGTTTCATTTTTGACGATTCAGGAGCGGAATTGACGATATCAGTCCATGCTTTACTAAAAAATCGCCGCGGCAGAAGTGGAAATAGAGAGCAAAGTCTAACAATTTTTCGTTCACTATCGTTTTTTTATTTCTAGATTCCTTTTTTTCTTCCATATTGCCTTAATGAAGTGGTGAAAGCAATATGTTATTTTTACCGCCGGAAAAACTTTTAAAACTGCATTGCTTTGGGCCATTTCAAAGTCGCATTTGTATTTGTTTATTTCCATTCCCAATTTATCTTTTAAAAGCTGAAAAAAAACGTGTGTACTTCTCTTCTCTTTTATTTGGTAATAATCCAAAAACGATGGGTATGACGTTTGTTGTGTTTTTATTAGATTCAATGTCTACGTGAATGCTAACAACTGGTAAAAGTGAGATGGTGTGCACCTAAATGTGCCATCTCCAAAATACTGCCTACTGCCTTTGGCACAGCTCTTGATTAATTTTCTCGACGTTGGTGAAGCAAAAATCAAAATTTTATCTGCAGTACCGTCCTCGCAAACTAAAAATGATTAAATACTTTTGGCACCTGGACATCCTCGATTTTACTGAACACCAGCCTATTGACATCTAGAATTTTTTACGAGCATTATAAAATCTATTTTTTATAGAAGGCCACAATGGAATATCATGTTTGTATCTTCCTTGTTTTAAGTTTTCAAATGTTTTTTCGTAAATTTTTTGGACTTGGCCTAAATCTTCACAAACCTGCATTGCATTCTTCCGTTTTGATTAATATTTCGTTTTTGCCAAAAACTTGACGACATAAATGTTTTTTTTTTCTTATCACTTTGGTTCTGTTTTCGTTTATTGTGACGCTCGAAGAACATTCGTGCTTTTCAGTGCACCGCCACAGTGTGCTAATAAAAGCGATACCCATTTCGTAAAAGCAAATCCCCACCTTTTTGATTTTTTATCAATATAAAATCAATTATGTTTAGGTAAATATAGGTAAGCAAAAAACGTAAATATGCCAGTGCACAGCAAGGAACTTAAGGAACATAAACAAGGTGACAATTAACAATATAACACTCAAATGTTCTTTATCTATGATATTTCAAGTGGCCAGTTATTATTGTAAAGAGGATTACCTATCTGAAAAAGTGGGAATTTTGGGAAGTCGATATTATATGAAGTGTGAGTTTAAGTAAATGAATGTTTTAAAAAGTACGTAAAATCATGAAAGTGGGAATTTTGTGAATTGTGAACAGAAAGGCAATTTTTATGTGAAAGATCTGTCATTCATAAGTATTAAGCCACTTATTTGGGCGATAATACTGTGAAAGTCTTACCACTTTCTAAATAATAGATAACAAACAAAGTGATCTCTTATAAAACTGTCTATTACTTTACCTCAACGGTGATCCTTTGGCCGTGGCTACAGCGAAATTCACGTGCTTATATCGGCAAGCTCGAGGTAGCGCACCGCAATTTATCTGGCTATCCGAGTTTTCTACGAAGTGAATAGGAGTTTCATCGTCGTTAAGCCTTGAATCCTTCATCGGATCGCTATGCGTGATGATGTGGAAATTCTGCAATATGATTGGTAAATATGAGGCTTAGAAGTCACACAGCCCGTTTCATAAAATGCAAAGTACTGAAAAAACTTTTATTATAGCTACTTCACTACGAGATATTTTTATAGATAACTTCGCTTTGGCAGGTTCAACCAAATATAGCGTGTTACCTGCGTCTTGTAATTATCATGTCGATTCTTACTTCAGTATACGCCATATTGGGCGCGTAGTTAGCAGTCTGTTTTGGCTCTGAGATTTTCTCCAAGATAAGATAGGCGGCAAGGTTAGCCGTGTACGAACAAACGAGAATAAGTGCAAAGAACCACCACACTGTTCCCACAATCCGTCCAGATAATGACCTGAAATAAAAAGGATTTTGAAGATTGATGATTGACAAAGGTGTCGATTTGACATTACCACTCTCTATAGCTAAAATTAATTTTAAAGACTCTATTTTAACTAAGTTTTAGAAATTCTGCATTTGAGTTTCTCCTTCTTACTAAAATAAACAACGGTTGACACCCGATAATAATTGCCTTATTTGAATAAACCATAGAGAATTTAGTGATTCTATTTCATTCTATTTATATCTATTATTTCTATTTATTTTGTTTTTTCACTTGAAATTTGTCAGTGACAAAAGATTCATAAAGTATTAAAATATAATAATATCGTATATTCCTTGTGTTTTTAAGTTTGTTAGTAACTAAGTAATCTATTTTCATTACTTACCTAACATTTATTGTGTACTAGGGTTCCAGTGTAGTAAGAAAAGTTGAGCTTAGGTTTAATAACCTAAGCTCTAATTTGTGTTTGTGTTTTACATTCTAGAAGACCTATAAGTTTTATAAAAAGCTTGTGAACACGGAACGGAATGCTTTCCTTGCTGCCAGATCCATTGAAGAAGACGAAAGAGAAACTAGGTAAAGATGAATTTCATATTGCCTACCAACATTATTCATCTACTCAATTCATGTAATTTAGTTACATAGTACCTAACAGTCTGTGTGCCTTAGATGTGTCCGGTCTGAGAATATACTCCTTCCCACAAACCCCCCCAAGGCTGGTGATTATAGCAATTCCCCAGCCCCACAGTGTATTTTATGGTGGAGGCCTTGTCTAGTAGTGGACTTCTAAAGGCTGCTGCTGATGATGATGATGATGATGATGATGAGGTAGAAGATACCTACTTGTACTTTTGCTATAATAATTATAAGTACCTACCTATGTAATTATAATCTTAGTACCGAACTTGTAGGTATTTCAACTTTCAAAGAAATTAGGCAAAGGGCTATTCAGAGAGAGGCATGGAACCCATTAGATGGTACCTACTCGTAGTACCTGATACCCACGACTTGAAAAACTATTATAATGTGACTGTTGAGTGTTACGTTTGTGTTGTTAGTGTTTTTCTTAATACTTATCGTGTTATTAACATTTGCAGGCGATTCCAGTTATCCACAGCGGGCTTGGCTGATGACACCAATCCCCGATGCTGCTGAAGGAAACCCAGAAGTAAAATATACCACAGTATATGGAAAGGCCAGGGTCACAATAAAAAATACTTTTGGGAGACATCAAAATCAATGGCGAAGCTTATGCAAAGACCGTATTCTAGAAGGAGGCCTATGTTCAGCATTGGTCTTTTACAGACTGATGATGATGATGATGACCTACGTAAAGTTGTAAATAAAAACCACTTATGTACTCAATGAAAAGTTTACTTTATTGCCTATCAAAATACCTACCTCACAACAAAAATCTAGTATCTCACGATATACACTATCACTGTTTTCCATGAGGTTCTTTCTTTATTGTCTTTCAAAGTCTCCTAATAACACTCATTCTTGCATGCACTCCAGCCACTGAGCTTGTAGCTCTTCATCTTGCTGTCATATTCTTTCACGCAGTTCAAAATCTCTTATCCTCAATTCATCATCACGCTGCCGCAGTCGGCATGATCTTTTGCACTCCTGTCGCTTTCAACAAACAACTCTGCCAAAATCACTGCTCTTCTTTCTTTTCTTTGGAGGAGGCTTCCATTGTTCCTCGGTGGAAGACGACGGGGGTTGGTTGCTTAGTCCCGGTGAAGGTATTCCAGCATTGTTAGGTACTGCAGTTGGCTCGTTCTCATGAACCTTTTTGGATGAACTATTCGTTCAATTATCTTAGTTTTTAATCAAATGCGCCCCCACCCCTATTTACGCAGAATGACGTCACTCTCGTAATTATCTCGAATTCACGATAGTCGGTAGAAGATGTTTTGTGCTGCCAACTATCGCCACCATTATCGTAAAGGTATAGTAAATACGTTACGTTTACTACACGATTTGACAAAATGTTCCTGCTTGCCCTACAGGATTTTGTTGTATGCGTATCGACCTCGGAGTGAGATGCGAGAGGATGTGAGAGTGTGCGGCTGTCATGCGACTAAAAGAATGAAACAGCGTCGATGGTGCGTTCCAAATCTCAAACCATCGCTCAAAATTGCATGAATCGGAATCTTCCTAAAAACTATTTAAATACATTTTTAGAAGTTCATATGGTATAATAAAGAGTAAAATATTATAGAGACGTATTTTTAGTTACTTAGTTGCTAAGAGTTCATAATTTTCGTTTACAAAGTAGATTTGTCTGCGGCTAAGAAAAAGCTTTTTACGAAAACTTTTTGTACATTCCACACGTCGCCTAAGAAAAAAAAGTATTACATGACAGTATGACATGACTACAGAGTTGGTAGATTGGGGTTTTTTTTTCGCAATTTTGGGGAATTTATTAGTTCTTGGGGAAATTTTGGGGAAAGTAAATTAAATCAGCGAAATGTTGGAGTTATTTTGAACGTGCCTTAGTCAATATTACATATTCGCCACTTTCAGTGTAATTATAATAATACGACTGTGAAGTCTCTGTAGGTCCCGTATAATAGCTCGCCCACGAATAAGATCTTCTCTGCTTCCAATCTCATGAGCTACCTGCATTTGTTGTTGTTGTTGTTTTTTCAAAATTCAGCATGAGTGACTCACCAGAGTCCATTGGTTCCGATTCCGGGACACTTAATTTAATTGCACAGCACATGCTGTAGGTAATAATTTTAGCACATGTGATAGGCGAGTATTGCAGTCAGCAATTTCTTTGTCTTTGCCATCGGTTTTTTGGCTAAAGGTATTTTCCATACAGAGTGGCTTTCCTATGGATGCTGGGATAATTCTCTATTCTGGGATACAATATTGTTTGTGTATTGAAATACTATAGCACCATGCGTTTATCAAATATTTACTAAACAATTTACAAACCATCTTGTTTCTTGTTCAAAAGCAACTCGGGTTAGTCGCCAAGCCGAGTAATAGTTGGCGGTGGAACGGTTTCTCAGAAAAAGCGGATTTCTCAACATATTGAGATAAAAAAGGCCTATAAAATAAATCGCAAACAAACAACAATATTTCACTTACGACGTAACTGTAAAAATGGCCGTGAGAAGAAATACGATAGCCAGCGTTCAAATTAAACCATTCCATACATCAAAATGCAGCTTGTGCTACCATTTTCCATACAATTTTCGTTCTTTCCTTCAATCTAACGAAACTACACTAGACGTCATCGATTCCAAATCGAAACCCAGCTGTGTCGTAAAAGACGTGCTTCCAACTATCGAGTATTTCACTTTCGATAGAGGCGTGGCTAAAATCTAGCCAATTTCATTGGTCAAAATTTGATAGTTTCGTTTTTAACGCAAGTCAATACGATAACGTTCCAGCCTGTGCTCGAGGTACGGGTGTCCATTAAATTACAGGCACATGAGACTTTTCATTGTTTTGTCTCTGGGTCGGCAGCGTGCGTGTGATGCCTCTGGTGTTGCAGGCGTCCATATTCTACGGTAACTGCATTCCATCAGGTGGACCGTATGCTTGTTCGCTTGCCAAGTAGTATAAAAAAAGACTGATTCGTATTCGCGGTATTTAAAGTGGGTGGCATATAAAATGAACATATAGTTCATCATTTCCTTATTTAGTGGTAAACGCTATGAAAAATACAGCTGCAGGCATAACTATCTTCAAATAAACCAAAAAACACGAGAAAAGTATATTTTTCAATACATTTTTAGTAGTTTTAATGATTTGCAAAATAACCGATAATTTCCAGGAATCAGTAATGGCCACACTCTTTGTGCTCACAGCTTTACCAAGAAATAGAATCGCTAAATTGTCTATGGTTTATTCAAATAAGGCTGGTGTCATTCGTTGTTTATTTTAGTAAGAAGGAGAAACTCAAATGCAGAATTTCTAAAACTTAGTTAAAATAGTCTTTAAAATTAACTTTAGCTATAGAGAGTGGTAATGTCAAATCGACACCCTTATCTCATCAAAAATACTTAAAATATTTCTTACGACGAAACTATTTGCAGTAACGTTCTTTCGCAAAATGTATAAGTGCCTACAGATAATTTTCCTATGGAACGTATCTTTCTTCGGCGTGTATAAAAAGGTGATTATCGGGCCCTCTTCTCCCCATAGTTACTTGTAGGTACAGCTATAGACACGCACGATTTAACTCACAACAAAGAATTTAATATCGAATCCATGGCCGTGTTTCCGCAGTGACCGCGATACTTGGAATACTTGAATACCTATATTCTTAGTTTTTATTTTATACAAATCCCGAGACGTGATTCAGGGAATTGGAACTAACCTTGGAACGACATCGCTTCCTTGCTGCATAAATGATCCGAGGGAAAACCAAAATGAATTCCAAATGCTGAACTCGTTGTGTAAAATTATCTGAAGTTAAATATCGTATGTTAAATTTATGAGAAAATAGGGTAAGTACATACAGTGGGGTGTTTCCACCAGAAGCAATATTGTCGAATCAAAACATACCTCGTTTGTACTGGTTATAGGATGATCCAATTGCGTTTCGGATATTGAAACTGATCGCCATTCGTTCGGGGAAAACCTCGAAACTAAGAAAAGCACTATGCTCACGGCAAAAAAGCTAAATATTATACACAGCTGAAAATAAAACACCATTTATTAATTTAAAAATAAACAAATACTACCACAACAATATACTATATACCAAAAAATTACATATGATATAAAAATTTTCTTAGAAGTATAAAAATAATAGCAAAATCCAGTTTTATATTCTATCATTGGCTGAGCTTTTTCAATAAACATCTCGTCATTAGACGAAAAAAAAATAGAATTAATGACTTTTCTTACCCAAATTTCTTTCGAAAGTGGCTTTAGGAATCCGAAAGTATCCGTGATCTTTTGAGTGCTTCGAGTTTGTTTGACTGGGCTGACGAGAGACATAAATGGGTCTGTAAAATCCACTAGCCGTTCTCTTTCCGTTGTCACGGCTAATGGCGCCACTGCTATATCTGCTTCCTGAAAACTCATCATCTTAAACTATATACTGATTGAGCCCGTTCTACGTTGATGTTGAGTGAAATAAATTGCAGAAGCGTGAAGTTATTATAAGAAAACGGGACTAAAAGAGGGCTTGATATTAGATTCAACGTTGAATTTCTCCGCAAAGTTAAGGATCCTAAGTAGCCGTAGGTACACATCTTGGTAATTGTGGTACCTCGTGGACATTTCGGTTAAATTAAACTTAATTTTTTTCTGGTCATGTATTTATTAAAAATCTATAACACCTTACACCTATTATACCCACCTATACCTTACACATACATTTATTATATAGATACCTAGATAAGTCTTAGACGATTTTTACTACAACATTTTAAGATCATAGGCAGATCTGAATTTGAGTTTTTAACCAGAAACTATCTTTTTCATCCTGTGGGAGTAGTTCGGTTATTAGTCCGGCAATAGTCAGTGGCAATAGTCCGGTTGGTGAAAAGCACCGAAATAACAATACCCTAATATTTAGTAGCAGTAGTTTGGTTAATAATTTAAGGATAAAATCTTTTCTTATTTGAAATTGGCAAGAATATCATTTGTCATACGTACTTATTTGTAAGTATGCAGACTCTTTTCAATTTCATTGTACTATTGACAACATCTAATTGATGTTTTTTACTTGTTGACTATGAATAATCATTTTAAAAAAAGTTCGAAAGTGTAGAGCAACTTTGTATAATAAACATTTCAGTAAAAATTTTACCACACTTGCAGTTGGAGATCTTGAATAAAATCACTTCTTTTAATACATTTCGTTTTTATTTAGGAAATGCCTTCACTTTTCGTAATAATTGAATATTTCATTTGTATCTATTTGTAATACCTACCTTGGTTGGCATTTGATTTATTTTGCTCTGTTTGCTTCCTGTGTTCCACCTTTTCTAATTCTATTCTGTCTGTTCTAATAGTTGTGCATGTCAAATAATACGTTTTTAATGTCATTTAATTTCAGATGTACTTGATTTTTTAAACAATGAACCACAACAAATTTAGAGATGTTCAAGCGTAATTCAACCGAGAAATTCTACTAGGCGTCGTGGGAACCTTAAGTTAACAGATGCTCAACGAGAAAATGCCATCCTAATAACTTTAGTAACACGAAAGAAACTCAATAAACAAAGTCTTTCAAAGGAGGCATTTCTTCGCTCACCTTTTATGATTAGGTTGAAACACAATGTAGTATGCACGATGTTCATTAGGAAAGTTCAAAAGTATTAACCGAAAATTATTGAAATAACAAGCCAAAGTCTGCCACGAGTGTATTCAGCTTTTCCCTATTTTGGAACCCAGAATGAATAATTAAATCAAGTTATATAACATTATAACACCGATCTAAAATAAAAACATTCGAAGCGACTTCTTTGCTATTGTCAGGAATTATGGTTTCATAAAAAAAGCACTCGTGTCGCGTCACTCTCGGAAAACACAAAGAAAATTTTCATTATTTTATCTTGAGGTTAACCTCATTGAGTGAATTAGACTTCTTACAATGGGTAGTTAAGTGTAGTTATATATAGAGAAATATAATTTTTTCGTTATTCTTTATATAAACTAAAATTTAAAAACTGTTCACGGCCATTACAAGCTTGTATTCTCTTACTGGGCACAGAACATTTTGTCGATTGACAAAAAATGTCGTGGATGTCGTAAGAGCCGACTAAGGGAACACCAAGGCATGGGAAGTAGCATCCACCTAATTCAAAAACACACTGTGATTACCAATTCACCTGCCAAGCGTGGTGATTATGGTATATTTGCCAAAATATATAATAATATATTTTTGCATATTATGGTCTTTTACAAAGCACCCAAGAAGAGCATCAAAATTGAATTAGTGAAATAGTAACACACAGCTAGTGCCGTAAAAATGATTTTTATTTATATATTTAGCAACAGTGCAAATGTGGTGTTTGTTTTTACAGTTTATTGAATCCGAAATTTTCTTTATTAAATATTTTTTCTTAAATTGTTGGGTAATAACAAAAAAAAATGTCGCCTATTCTGTGTTTTATGCATGTTTATAAAACTTACGTTTTTAGCGAACTCGTTCACGATGCTGGACCAGCTCTCAGGCGTACTTTCTCCTAGGAAACTTCCGTCTTTTGCAATCCTTATTTCATCTAAGATTAAAGATAAATTATATAATTATATGTTTATATGTTACTGAACTCAACACGAGTGCACAAAACCTGCCCTGAACTGAGACTATCACAAATACACGCTGTAGGAAACTTACTTTCTTTGCCTTTCTACTTAAATAACTAATACAAAACATTTAGATGAAACAATGGTTTCGATGATGCAAGGACATAATAAAGGTTGCAGGAAGTCGATGGATGGAGGAGGCTCAAGATATTTCGTCGTGGGGGGCTTGTGTCCAGCAGTGGGATTCTACTAGCTGATATGATGATGAACCATCGGTGCGTAAAGGTACAGTTCTGGTCCAAGAATGTTTACCTCCCTAAGGTTTATAATTGTATGCACACATCTTTGTCACAAGGTCGATAGTAAATGTGATTTGATTAGGTATATATATATACATACATATATATATATATATATATATATATATTAACTTAAATATCGGTCGCTTAAGATAGATGTAGTTTATTTATCTGGCATAGAGACGAGACAAAATACGGGCATTCATCGAACGGGGACAAACTTCTTTATTTTTATTTTTTATTAACTAGTAGGTATAGTCATGCACCATCAGCAGCCTACGCAGTATGTGCAGCAGCGGCACGTATTCTATCTCGCATAAATGTGACAAGGTGCGCGCATAGTTCAGCCCCTCTGATAAAATCCCATGTATACCCGTTGCACAATGTGATCTAAATAGCTTCAGGGTTTTTTTAATTCTGACAGTCCCAGCGTTGAACCATTATGCCCTATATATTTTCAATTTGGGGACCGAGCAGGCCATTGAATAAGATGAATGTCATGTTGCTTGTTGTTTATCGGTGCATTATTCCGGACTCAATCTATTTGTGGGAACTTTGCTGCAGGATACATAACATGCACACTGTGCACAGTAGCCTTCATTACCTCTTCCAAAAGTGACACATAATAAAATTAACCTACACTCTAACGTCGTCGTGGCTCATTCAAGACTGTTATGTGACCAGATTCTTTTTTTTTTGTTTATTTGTGTAAACAAACAGTAACACAATATAATATAACTAAGGTAGTCTTAAGTTATGAAAAATTAGTCAATGTGAGACCAACACCATTCACCACAAATAACAAATATTATTAACTTTATTATTGTACAATTATTTTGTGGCACGATATAATATGAGCTTCATCATATCGAGTACGATTATAACGCCATTAAGTTAAATCTTCCGATATGATTCGATTTGAAAGTTTTTTATTTGGTACATATAACATTCGACCAAATTAAAATTGTCGTGAAAAATTAAGTCGAGCTGTTTTGTGGTGAGGCGTGTTCCACTTTAATTTTGACGTCTGAGTGTAGCCTTGCTCCGTGAAAAGCTCGTCGAATCATACGAGGACTCACATTATAGGTACAAAGCAGTAAAATGAATAGTTGGTGTGAAGCCGTGCTCTTCGTAATATCGAACATAATAGTTAATTGCGCATCGATTAGTACCTACTACCGCCCGTCGTCCTGAATTGCGTCTATGATTAGAGGCCCAATTCTCTAATTTCGCGTATACATGCGAAGATTAAGTAATAGTTACTATACGTGACAGTGCGACTGACACGAGATTATACTGAGACTGGAATGTTTTTAAATTAGAGAATTGGGCCTCAGTTATTTGCTTTTCGCCATGACACAGATTCCAAAATCTCAAGGTGAATGGAGATATATTGTTCTCGTGATATAGCACTAATATTCCAGCAGCTTCATGAAGAAATAATATTTCAGCCCGTTGCAGGGTTAAACTTGCCATTTTATTTCAATCAATGTAATTTTTAACATATCAAACCTATGAATGACATAATTCACGAAAGTTACTTTAGTAAAATATCAAACATAATGATTTTGAAAAATTTCATTATAGAAATGCAATCACATGTCAAGTTTTTAATTAAGAAATGAGTTTCATTGCTTGTTAGACTCGGTGCTACAACTATTATAATGCTATATCTAGGTACTTATTTCTTTTGAAGTACCTAATAATCATTTTAGAAATTGCCCACAGAATGGTGAAAAATCTGATTTGAAAATTGATAAGCATTTTTAGATCGCAGCTGTACATATCTGACGAATTAATTGATTAGGTACATTTTACTCAGACTCAGACTTTAACTGACAGAAATTAAATGAATCAAAGAATAATTAATCAATCTATTTAGGTTTTATTTAGGTGGTTATGAAATAAAAGCATTAGGTGTTAACTAGTGATATTAATGTAGCAAAAAGTTCTTACATTTGATTCCCAGTTTGTTTGCAATCAAATCGGCAAGGTCCTTGCAAAATCCGTAATATAGCTCTTCTTTCTCTTTCTGCCCATACTCTATCGATTTTTGCATCATATACGGTTCTTGTAGCACAGTTGTTACGATATAAGTTTTATTGGTATCGAAAGCTGGGGCTAATGGACTGTTATTTGGCGACACAAGCTGCAAACCATCTTTATCGTTCCATGTTCCTACCTGAGTAAACATAATATAAATATTTAGTAAATACCTTATGTTATCGATTATTTCAAAAACTTATACTTACACTGTGGGTAGAACGCTAAAGATAAAAAAAATATTCGTTGCAATTGACTATGTAGGTAGATTATTGTTATAGGTACTTATTTAACTCAAACTACAAGCATACCTTGAACATTGCGCTTTGAACAGTCATTTCCACAACGTGTAAGGTAAAATTCCGGCGATGTCCTTCTTCGTTGAACGAAATATTGCCAGTGAGGCCTTCAATATCCGTCTAAAACATAAGAGATTATATTATAGTAGGATGACGAGGGGCAAACTAGTTACACTTAGGAACTAATAGTAGCCCAAAGGCTTCACGGGGCGCCACATGAACACCGTTATTACTTTGAAACTGTTGCTTTGGTTTTCCTATACTAAAACTTTTGAAAACAAAAATATCTTTGATATATATATTATATATCTTTTTTAGTTTTAGAACAAGACTCGTATGAAGCAATTTGGCTCATACGAACTAAATAATTCTGGAAACGGTTTATAATTTTTTTTTTAATTTTGCTCCATTTCGTACACCGCCAAGACGGTTGAAGTAAAAAAAGTAACAATCATCATCATGATCAGCCTATAGAAGTCTACTGCTGGACATATAGACCTCCCCCATCAGTAGAGTGTACCAAATGGAGATAACCCCTGAGAACCACCATCCTAGAATATAATAAAATAAAATTATAATACGCTAGATGGTACTTTGTATACCTTTTTGATGAGACGTGAAATTTTGTCACCGTGTTCAAAAGGTACCACCCAGCTCTTTCCAGGATTGCAGTCAATTACTTTTGTAGAATTTGCCAATCCAGCGGCTCTGCGCAGCGCATTCCTAAAGGCATCTGGTTTCTTTCTCCAGAGCCTTCCGAGTGCATCCACCAATACTTGAACTCCATCGTACATAAGAGCGGTTTTAGCCTGTGATATAAAAAGTATAGCTTGAAAATTGTCTAAGTAGGAACGTGATAATCGTTGTGTAGGTGTGAATATGTAAGTTAATGGTGGTTCTTGAGCCTATTGTATACCTTTGTATAAGTACCATTCACAATCATTAGCCGTTAGATGTCCACTGCTGGATGAGGCCTCCCTAACTATGGATTTGCCATAATCACCACGCTTGGCAGGCGGATTGGTGGTCGCAGCATTGTTGTTGAGTACTCAGGTGTATGTTGCTGCCCATCCCCTGGTCTAATCCCTTATTCGACTTTTATGACACCCAGCTCTACAGAATGGAAGCTAATGGTAGCCTTAGGAATTAATTAATCAAACTGCATACAGTTTTTATATCCCACGAAGTCCTGGTAGTAGTATTGAATTGTACCGATAAGCGGATAAATAAATGTGTGCGTAAACGTATGCAACAAAATCTTATTTATTTGATGTTAATTTATATTTGTATACATATGAAAGTAGTAAGTATACAATTTTGTGATTCGCTGCAGTTGCTGTCGGCAGAATCAAATCATCTAGCACATTAAGGTTGATTCGTTTCAGTAGAAAATGTAGTACTAAAAAAAGATTTTATTTTCAAAGAACAAAGACAGATAAATCTTATATTGTACGTACATAATGATACTATCAAATAATAATTCCTAGACTAAGGGTAATAGGATGTGGCTGGAAGAATTTAAATAATTGTTTCACTTACCGATATGCTCCCTTTGAATCGGGGATCCATTCGCCTCAAACCGTCCATGAAATCACGTACAATCTTACGAGAGAGATCGACGATGCGGAATCCAGTTATATTGACTGCTCCGAACTCCATTACCTCGTTTTCCCAATGGTCATCCATAACCTGTTAATGTGATACGCAAAGGTATTCATTGTGTCATCGGTAGTAACATTACAGAAAAACAACAATTCAATTCTATCAGTTGAGGTTTATTCATAAAACCATTTTATTTTGGCAGTATCATTTATTAAGCTATGCATCATTTTAATTTTAAATAAAAAAACCTGTAGCTGCGTGTACCTATCCTTGAAAACTTGATTACATCTGAGTGCTTGAGAATAAAAACTCCACATGTAATTTGCATTTACTTGAATTTCTACCTGCTGCGTCTATATTTTAGTAAAACATTTGTAGAAGTGTACGCGTAGATGGAGCTACGAGACACATTTTAACCAAACAAAATAACCAAATCTCATTATCAGAAGAGCTCGGTGTCATATTGGCAATAGCTTTGAATACTCACGAGTCCGCTGAGCATATAGTGATATGTTCTCCGTCCCAGTTGCACGTTTTGTACATGTTCTACCAATATGCTTTTGGCGTTTTTGGCGTTGCAATCAAGCACTATACGTTTGTTTCCCCAGCGGTCAAATTTTTCTAATGCCAACAAGAATTCTATGGCATCTGAAGCGTTATTAATTCTCTTCACGAGTGAAACTTTGAACAATGTCCTCCCCGGTTGCATGGACTGGTAAAGCTGCTGGAGCCTCAATAATCCTGCCAATAATAAAAAGATTCTATTTTAATAAACAAAATATAACTAATCGTATATTTTTGGTAAAATGAATCGGCTGGAATCTCATATTGTCGATAATGGATAAATTACGAGTGTAATTGTGCGGAACATTGTGTATTGGATTGGCTTTTTCGCTACTCTTTGATCTTCTGTTTGCGCTGTGGAAATACAAATGCAATTATGTGAGTCTTTAATTACTTTGTGTGGTGATAAATAAATTAAATGTTTTTGTTTTCACAAATGCATTTGAAGCAAATAAAAATATAAGTTTAGGTACATAGATTGTACATTTAGGTACGTTTATGTAATAGATTTCTTGCAGTAAATAGTATTTTCTTTGTGAAACACAAAGAAAGGGTTTTAGATTTTACAAAATAACAATAGTTGTACTTAAACAAACTATTGTTATTTTGTGAAATACAAAGCCAAAGTAAAGAAATTATATAGTTTGTTTACACCGACTAATAGGTACAGTGCAGTGCTTTGGGTGCTTCAACTTTTTCCCACTAAGACTTTCAACGATAGAGGCTCAGTACATTCTTAATTTTTGCCATTATGTCAATTTGAGCCATTTTAATATCATAACAGTTGTAAAAGCCAAAAAAATACGTTAAATTTTGTGCTAAAATCACCACGATGGCGTTGTACAAAGAATACAAAGCGTATAATAATAACATTAAGGTGCCGTTTGAAGCATACATACACACATACTCGTATAAATGCAGGCCTGTATCCCGGCTCTCCTAAACCAATTCGAGTCCGCACGAATTTTATCGAATTAAACGCTCCATATAAAACAAGTGAAACGTAAAAGGGACAAAGCGTGTTTTGAAGGGGGATAAATAAAAACTGGTTCACGTTGAGTAAATATAAAGATTTGTTTTTAATCAATGTAACTAAAAGTACTAAAAGTACTATAATATATCTTAACAGTAGAGTTTTATATGCCGAAATACACTTAAAATAATATGTATCTTATTCTTGGAAGCTTTAAATCACTAACGTGCTTTATTTATTTTCTCCAACTGAAAGTTAGCATTTAATTTAAATGTGACCCAAAAATTCCTATACCAATGCTGGGACTCACAACTTGGTCTCTAATCGCCAATACCTTGAACTTTGGCTAAGGTTTGGCCAATCATGGTAGCTTCTGACGCTGTTCGTCTTTTATCAGATTAAAAAAACCTTTGTTACATAATTATTAATTAATGATTTGTTAGTTAATTTCATATCTTTGTTCTTAATAAGCTATTTAGAACAGATATTTAAGTGAAATTAAGCGTGGTCTTTGTGTTTTTGTCATTTTCGGCGTTTATATTATTAAGCTAAGAATATAGTTAGCGTTAAGACCGCGTGTTCATGAGCCCATATCTATTGTCAACTTAAAGGGACTCAAAACTGTTTTGCCATTAAGAGATAAATGTGCGGTGAGTGTGGCAATGAAAGTTTCGGCACACCCGGACTGTTTACACCATATGCCGCGGAACTCGTAACCCTCGAGGTCCTACTGTCATCAGCCGACTAATGGGCTGAGACGCAGATGTGTATACCACAGAATGCGTTTGAATTTTAAAGGCTACTAGCACTGCCTGTGGCTTCACTTTCGTGAGGAAAAGACGTAGCCTATGCGTCAAAACTGGTAGTATTCTATCTCTGTAGGAACTTTCATCGAAATTGGTTCATCCGTTACGGCGTGACGGAGAACAAACAAACATCCAAATATGATTATATACAAGCATGCATTCAGGTATAATATTAAAATAGTAGGATTAGTAGTTATTAATGAACAAAATTTTTTAAGACGTATGGTCTTTCTTTCGCCAGCACATTTATATGTTGACCTACGTGGCGTAACGGGGAATATGTTTACATGTTTGATTTCACACAACCTCCGTAGCGTACCGGCGAGTAGCCGGTTTATATACAAGAGGTGTGCAAATTATATCTGCAAATATTTATTCTATAAGTATTTCATCATTTCAAATTATTGTACACTAATTCTGGCATTAAACATTCAGAAGATTTAATTTTGTAGTCAATTCACAAAAGTGATAATTGCACCTGTGAAACTTTAAATTTCGCGCTGATGGGTTTGCGGCTTTGGAACAATTTCTATAAGCTGAGAAACTCCCTCGGATCCTCATTTTACGACGATTATGAGCTTTGTTAATAGTCTACTTTTGAGTTAGCACAACTCTACAAAATAATCACCTTTCATAAGGAACGTACCTATCGTGAAGTTGAAAATAATGTCTCTTTTCACAATTGGATATTGCGGAATATTTTTATATTTAGCATCTCTGTCTTTGCTGTTGTTTCGTCCGTTATTTTTTCATGCCGTCGTTTTATTAAGGCTATTGTAGCGTTACAAGTCTCCTCTGTGTTGACATGAGTTACAAGCTGCTACAAGTTATTTGAATTAGTCTGCTTGAATTTACCTAACTTGTAGGTCCCACCTAAACTTACTAAGCTCCTACGTTCCTAAGTTAGGTAGGCTAGGGCTACTTAACATTTACAACTCAGAGATGATAGTTATTATTAACCTGAAGCCTACACGTACCTACCTAAGATGAGATACATTTTATTTATAAACGTCAGATTTTACAAAGTAGTTTGGAAGATTAAGAGATGCAGTCCGATTATCTGTGTGAAACTTCTGCAAGCTTGTTTTTACATAAACATTACGTTAATAATACGTATTCATTATGTTTATTCGGAATTAGTTTGGACTGCAACAAATACATAAAATATATAAAAAAACGTTTTAACAAGTTGTTTGTTAAAATTCAACCACGTAGAATGCAATTTCTGGAAGATGGCATTTGTTTTTTGTAATCAAAAACTTGTATAAGGCGATGGTAAACCTGCAATGTTGTATTTTTAACCACCAGCTCACTGCGGTGCTTTCTACGCACAAACACGTTGGTCACGTTAGCTGCGTGGACCCAACACGTGGAAGCCAGAAAATATTCATTTATTGCGTCGTCGTGTGTCTCTGCAAGTAATGCTGTAACTGAATTTATTGAATACTGCCAAAATATTTTGATCTCGGGCGGCGTATATTGAATTCTACTTCTACTTTAGAACCCAGAATCCATCGCTTCGTTCTGAATTTAAAATAACACCCTTGAGGAACAAAATAATATTTTGTCCCCTAGACACCCTAGAGGAACAAAATCATATTTTGTCCCCTAGAAACACAAATACTTAAATATTTTCTTCCAACTACCAAGAAATTTCACAATTGTTCAATTACTTGAAAAAACTTGAAACACGATGTCAAAGAAGCACATAGCTACGTACTGCAGACATCTTTGAAAACAGTGCAAGAATCTTGTATAATTATGCACTAAGGGAATAAAGCAGTGTCTTATGTTGCGGGTAGCATATTGAACCCTGAGCGTAACGAGGGACTCTAAAGTTAACTCCCGAGTGTAGCGAGGGAGTTATATAGAGTCCTGAGTGAAGCGAGGGGTTCAAGCTGCCAAGACGAAGACAAGCTTTATTCCAGAGGAGCATACTCTACTTTTCACACTTTCTGCGAGACAATAAAAAGCCAGGGCTTGTTTTGATTTTTGCGGTAGTAGATTATCAATAATCTCTAAAGCGTCTGTTAAACTTTGGAGTAGAATCACTATCGTTTGTATTTTTTTATCAACATGAATATTGCAATATTCATGTTAATAAAAAAATCATGTTCACATTCTTTGAAAACGCACCTTTTTCTTTTTTTTGAGTTCTATTTATGGTAGCCAGTTCGATTTTCGAACAAATCTCTTTACAATGCCATATGGGCATTTCGAGTCTCCATACGAATTTGACGTTCCAAATGCAAATCACTTATAGGGAGTTTCATACAACTTTATATCCCTAGAGATACAATGCTTTACTTTACGTTGAGGTTGCATGATTTGTAATTGGACATCGTCGAGCAGGTGGTGTGAAAATGATATTACTGCCCGCTCACTTTTGCCTGCTCGCTCTTGAATGTTCTGATTCTATAATATATGTAGATAGAATCGTCGTGTGTTTTCGTCAGCGCGGTATAGGTTTCAGGCATATTTTGAAGCGCCATCTTTTAATGATATTACTGCCCGCTCACTTTTGCCTGCTCGCTCTTGAATGTTCCGATTCTATAATATGTAGATAGAATCTTCGTGTTTTCGTCAGCGCGGTATATAGGTTTCAGGCATATTTTGAAGCGCCATCTATTTCTAGTTATGGGAAATTCAATTCCTATACAAAAGTTTTAAAAATAGAAAGTAAGTACTGGCCGAAAAGAAACATTTAAATTCCCGTATTGTATTTTATGGGGGAAGCGTCATCTAGCAGTGGACGCCTTAAGGCTGCTGATACCTATGAAGAGGAGGCATTTCTAATTTTTTTCTTTTACGAATATCATGCTTAGTTAAGTTTTTAACACAAAATTTGTGTTAAAAAAAAATAACAAATATTATTTTAATGCTTTTCTACTTAAATATTACACATCATTGCAACATGAGCAATTTACGCAGCTACATAACATAAAAAATAGGTCTTACCGTCGTGCGAATCATACATGTAAATGATTTCCTTCCAACCGTAGTGGATGATTGTGTCTGCAATCGCTCTGTGGTAGTCCGGTCTCATGCTCACGGCGTAGTCGATCAACCCTGATGATGGTGGTATTACCTACAAACAGAAACCAGAGCTATGTTTCACCTTAAAGTGACGGATACTTTTAGGCCTTTCTTTGATAAGTACAACATACTGACTCTTCCTTCACAGTATATTTTAGAAACTGCTATGTTTGTCAGACACAATCTGGATCTTTTTTATCGGCTGTCTCATGTCGTTCATCGTGATAAGCGCGATCAACATAAATTTTGTGTCCGGAACTCTAAGACAACTTTGATGCGCAAGAGCTTCTTCAATATGGCTCTATTCATCTATACTAAAATACCTCAAACTTTGAGAGAATTGCAAACATCGATGTTTCAGAGAAAGCTGAGAGCCATATTGTTTGATAAATGTTATTATAAAATTAGTGAATTCATGACCAATAAATCTTTTAGTATGGAATTAAATGTGACATTTATATTATAATATTTGTATTGTTTGTCATATATCATTTATATTCAACTGTTGTTATTAGGTTCTAAATATAATTAATCTCAATATTTTTTTTAAGGGTAGATAACATTACATGTACGTAATTCAGCAATAAATATACTTTTACTTTGACTTTGACCAGTTGAACATACAATTATTGTTTTTAGTAATACTTTGAACTTCTGTTTTTCCACTGCAGGGTAAAGGAAAGAACCTCTTTCCCTTTTTTCAGTTTTCTCTTTTCCTTGCTGCAGGGTGCCAGTCTGGTAGGCGCACTTAGAGCTCGTTACGCCTTGTCCATGGTGGTCTGCCAAGTGCGCGTCTTGCGTTTGGCCACTACATATTATGAGACCCCGAATATACAGTACAGTACGGGGAAACAACATTATCAATAATTCGTTGTTTAAATACGTAAGTGCTCGCCAACAATACCAAGAGTAGCACCAAAGAGTATCTTTGGGCCAAAGCACTATAAGTACCACGGCATTTTATTTTATTTAAATAATCAGCTTTGCCACGTGTTATTGAAAGCAATCACGGGTTATATAACATTAATTACCACTTTTAAGTTTATTCTATAAGAAATATCATTATAACGTGAATCCCTAAGATTGGATTAAAAATTATTACAATTTAATCCAACATGGTTTTAGAGTGTACTAAAACTTTACAGCTAAGTTTATAATTTTCTGTTGGAAACACTATATTATTACCTGAGAAATTAACCTCAGTATGCAGGTGGTTAGTCAAACTACCTCAGAGTTAACGAACGGAGCAAGTTTTGCTCTAACTCTGAACTAATGCTCACCATCTTAGAACAAAGAGGTGTGTGTGTGCCTCTATAATTACGTATCTATGATTATTTTAGTATGATACATTGTTTTTTATAAAACTGTTATTTATAATACCATTTTACTTTGTGAATCTGGTGAGGAGAGAGCGATTTTTTTTGGTTAAAAGTAACTTACAACCAGAGAAACAAAGGACGCGCTAATTCTAGGCATAAATCACCAAAGTGATGTTATGTCAAAAAATAGCAATAAATTATAATAATCAATTGGATTTATAATTAATTCTTAAAATTGTAATTACATTTTGTACTCCTCAATGTTCGTTTTTTTAATTTTTTTTTTCTTATGTTCTCTTTCGTTTATCAGGTTAGGTAGACAAAACGTTTAATATCTACGTATTTTTATTAAAATTGATAACACGCAACTTGAAACGATATTTCATGAGATTATTCCTTAAAGAAATTGTTTATAGTTTTTCGACAATTAACAAGAGAATGTTTTATCCCTAGATAAAGTTGATGTGTGTAGTAGAGCCATAGTTCAGGAGTATTTATTAAGAACATTACTGCCACACGCAAGCAAACAAGCATACGGCCCACCTGATGGAAAGTATAAAAAGTTACCGTAGCCTGTGGACGCCTGCAACACCAGAGACATCACACGCGCGCTGCCGACCTGAGACAAAGATGAAAAGTCTCCTTCGAATCGAAACTCGGCTTATATTGTATAACGACTCACCTTTTCAGGAAACCATGGAGTGACAAACGGCATTTGAAAAGTGTTGGTGTAAGAGTGAAGAGTGTCGAAGGATTCTGGTGTCACAGCTCCAAGCATGGCAAACACTCCTCGAGCAAACTGATTGCAAACTGTACAAAAAAAAATCTGTAAGAAATTACTAAAATATCATAGTGCTACTCTATTTATAATGTCTAAGAAGTAATGCCTAATCTGTCAATGATGAAAGAAGTATACCTACCTAAAGGGATTTGTCTCATTATATTTATGAAATATACTACGATATACGCTTTTTCTTCCATATATAGGTAATCATTATAATATAGTGAGTCAGAACGATTGTATGCGATTACTAGAATAAAGAAACTCTAGTATGTAAACGAATTTATTTTATAGGGTGTCTCAACAAGAGCGCCGGATTAACTGTGGCTATATTTTCGAGTGACCGACAAGGACGACGACGAGCAATGATCTTCTGATCCATCAGTGTAAATTTGGTCTCAAATTTTGTAATTAAACGCCTCACTGTCAATTCATTAGGCGCATTATTGCGACCAAAAACTTGACACAAAACTTTCACCATTTTTGTAATGTCTTTTTACAATAATTAAACGTTTTTGGTTTGAATACTTCTCCATATTCTTAAATGTACGAGACTACAACGCGTATTAACAAAATGGCAGCAAATTTAAATTCGGCACTCTTGTTGGGACACCCTTTATAAGTAAATCCTATTCCTTGCTTTGTTTTCCATAATGCTGAGGATCGTGACCCCTGTCATGGATCGCTTTTTGATAGATTACACCATCGAGATCTATTGCCCCAAACTGCATGGATTCATGGAGTTTAAAGTGGTGCGGATTTGATCTAACCAACGCATCGGGCTTCGGCCTCGTGATTTTTTTCCCTCGATTTTGCAAGAGATTTTGCTTCTCTAAGTGTTAACTGCGTTTGCGTCGTAAATTACCAAAATACTCAATAGATTCACTGAGATTCAGATGGAGGATACAGACTAAATGGTTTTTTGAGTTCCTTGAGTATTGAAATGTTTATCCTACGGCATTTGATTATGTGTGATGAGAAGAAGCCCCCAGAGGAATTGCAGTATCCGTTTCCAACACCATATATCAAAAGCTACGCTCCTGAGTGATAATATCACAAACTAGATTTTCCAAAACAGAACTAGACAGTTCTCGACATAGCCCAGAAGATCTATGATCTATGAAGATTAGTAATCTGAAGTAAGTGGCAGTGGGTCATTCATATTGATTATGAAAACAAAAAATTCGTTGTTACACATTTTTTTTTTTTTTTTTTTTTTTAAATAAATAAATGCTGGACATTTCACACAACATTATCTAGCCCCAAGCTAAGCAGAGCTTGTGTTATGGGTACTAGATAACTGATATACTTAATACAATACATTACGTAGATAGATATTTTTTATTATACATAGAAAAATACCCAGAACACTGAACAAATATCTGCAGAACATACAAATATTTGTTCCGAGGCGGGAATCGAACATTGGACAAGTTGCAAAAAAACTACGTAGGATTCGGTAAAACAAGAGGCAGTTCTAATTAGGAAGGAGTACATCAGTACCTTTACAATACAATGCTGGTAAATCTTTAGAGCAAACATCAGAGGATAGAATGATCTCGAGAGGTAGTGCTGGAGGGAAATGCTTCTGGTCTCGTAGACTCAGTTCAGGGCAGTGCACACTCCAAGAACTCGGCATCAAACAGTGTCTTTCACCTACTGAAAAATCTTACATTCACACTTTCTTTGGACTCGTGTTGTGACGTGGAGTGCAGATTTCAATAGAACGCCTAGAGAAGAAATAAGAGAGAGGAGGGATGGGAAGCAAAATAAATAAGAAGGAATTGAGAAATTAAAAAATCTTGTGAATGTTAAGTTAAATAAGTTAAAAGAAAATATACTCAATACTTTTAAAATCTTTTATCAACGGCACGAAAAAACTCAAGGTGTCAAGATGGATTAAATAAGACAATTTCACTTTATTTTCAAGTTCATTAAATTTAACTCCTCTGACAGGCTTTTAAGGTAATTGTGTTAGGGTGCAATTACAATGGAGCAGGGTTCATTCATAGCTTAAAGTGCTAGTAGTCTTTGCCACGGAATTATAAAAGAACGACTTCTTATAAATTAAATGGTATCTTCTTTAGCAGATTTAAAGTTTGCTTGAATATTTATCTCGTTTATAACTATAGATAAAAGCACCAACCTGAGCGTTCTTAGCAAAATTTAAAATGCCGCCAGGTCTTTGCGATAGCATTACGGAGTTCAGTTTATGTTAAGGGCACTTAACCTGAAAAGTAAGCAAGGAGGAGGGCGGGGGTACCTTTACTATCTTGAAAACGACTGCTAACTTACAAAATAGATGCCGGTTTTTTTTAAACAATGTTTTTCATTCGTGTAAAAGTCGGAACCGTTGCCTACATGGTGATAATTAAAATGAAGCAGTATTGTAAATTTAATGTTGTCAATGTTAATTAACTATACTAAAATTGTTTACATCTATGAAAAAATTGCGTACACTTTTTTGGTATTTTAAATACCCACAAAAATTCAAATTCAATTAAATTAAATTGTTAATCAAATAATTGATAATAATTATGTCGGGAAAATAAATAAGGGTGTCATATTCGGCGGGAGACTTGGCAAGGCGTGATGATGACACGAAAGGCGAGAGGTAGTAGTCCAGTCAGTGAGGGGTTTGACCCTGACAATAATTCCTCTGTCGCTGAAACTTTGCAGTGTGATAAAGTAAAGTTTATAAATTACGGTTGACAAGTTATCAAGGATTTTTTTTATTTTTATATTAGGTTTTTCTACCTAAACATGAAAATCACTAATAACTTTCGGTGGAAAATTGCTCCGTCCGTTTTTATTAATTTATCTAGTTAAATTATACCTTATTATAATAGAATTGTAAGTTATCCAATAACATTTCGCCAAAACACATAAACACATAAACTTTTAAATACACTCGAGAGCAATGAATCCGGGTCACTTAAAGAATGTTAAAAATCTCGGAAACTAAAAATGATAGATTAATGCAATAAATTGTATTTAATAGACAATGTAATACTCCTTAAATGAAGGTAAAAAAAATATGAGTCACCATACATTTTATTAACACAAAATTACATAAAGAAAAAAACTGCTGATCTCTCCTTAAAACAAAAATAGGAAACATGAAATTTTTGAACTTTATTACGATTTTCTTGAATTTTAATACTTCGTATTGCCTCCTCGTGCTTCCATTACTGCGTTTACGCGGTTTGGCATGCTGTACACCAAGTTCCTTATACGATTTTGGGGAATATTCTCCCATTCCTCTGTGAGAGCAATTTTGAGCTCACGAAGCGTGATTGGGGGAGGGTTTCGTTGTTTTACGCATCTGCCTAGCTCGTCCCAAGCATGCTCGATCGGGTTGATATCCGGGCTGCGCGCTGGCCACTCCATACGAGTAATGTTCATCTCTTGAAGGTAGTCATTCACAATCCTACCTGTATGAGGTCGGGCATTGTCATGCATAAATATAGCATCCTCACCTAAATTGACCATAAATGGACCAACGTGATCATTGAGGATTTCTTCCACATATCTTACGCTAGTTAAAGAGCCGTTTTCTATGATCACCAGCTCTGTGCGACTTTCAGAAGAAATTCCGGCCCACACAAGTACAGACCCACCACCGTAGGCTACTTTTTCTTCGATGCATGCTTGCTTGAATCTTTCCCCTGGTCTTCGATACACTCTGTGTCTTCCATCGTGCTTGTAGAGCATAAATTTTGATTCGTCGGAGAACATAACTTTTGACCAATCTTCAATACTCCAATTTACGTGGCTCTGGGCATATCTTAGTCTTGAAATACGATGCCCACGCTCCAGTTTAGGGCCGTTTGCAGGTCTAAGGGGTTTTAAGTTAGATTCAGCAAGCCGACGTCTTACTTTCCATGCACTTGGGTTACTTCCTCCGAGGCGTCGAAACTGATTTGTGAGTTCAGTTCCTGTGAGAAAGCGATTTCGAAGCATGGTGTTCACCAAGTATCGGTCTTCTCGTGCTGTGGTACACCTGGTTCTGCCCGTTCCTGGTCTGCGTAGGTTAGAACCAGTTTCTTCGTAACGTCGGAGAACTCTTTGTACTGTTGACAGCGACACACCGACAGTCCTGGCTGTATCGCGCTGACTCCGGCCGGTTTCCAGCATTGTAAGTATTCTGGTGCATTCTTCAGGCGTAAGCGACATAATTTTAGCTTGAATAATGAATATAGAGCACTATCAACATGGTTTATGTACCCACATAAATGACAGATTACAAACAAAAGCAAAACCAAATGCTGTAATTTCGTAGTTCCATCTTCGAAAGTGGCCCTTTTTCAAATTTGATTTTTTTATGATATAACTTTACAATAACTTAGAAGTTTTAATACCTTCATTTAAGGAGTATTACATTGTCTATTAAATACAATTTATTGCATTAACCTAGCATTTTTAGTTTCCGAGATTTTTAGGATTCTTTAAGTGACCCGGATTCATTGCTCTCGAGGGTA
The DNA here is from genome assembly GCA_951392215.1 of Epirrita christyi. Classification (NCBI taxonomy): domain Eukaryota; kingdom Metazoa; phylum Arthropoda; class Insecta; order Lepidoptera; family Geometridae; genus Epirrita; species Epirrita christyi. Next base: position 7,597,881 of record OX595833.1, read on the forward strand.
TTAACATTTTATACTTAGACAATTTTCGTACCGCGCGGGGTTCTGTGAGCTCAGCACCAACAAATAATGTTACCGAGACGCTATCGAGACGATCACAAACGTCAAATATTGGCCAGTGACACCGGATTTACTTTTTTAATATTTATGAGTTGATATTTGAAGTTTACGATCGTGTCTCGGTAACTTTAGATATTCGTGCTTGGGCCTCTGATTATAGCGGGGCACCGCACCACACATGCGTTCCACGCAAGGGCTGCCAGATACACCGCTTTCCCATTTTTGACAAAGCTTTTTTGCTTAGAGTTCCGCATTCCGTTTTTGGTTATCGAGTTTCTGTTTTTTTTTTGATGATACTATGAGCAACTTTTTTAACACTTTTACAACGAAAAAAACACCTTAAAGTAGCTGTCCTTAAACTTATCTCCAAAATAACGTAAAAAAGATGTGGAAAAAATAAGAATATTGAGAATACGATGAAGAATTAAACGAAAGTTATCGCAAGTGACTGTGAAAACAATCAAAACTATTAAACTATTGAAAATTCTCTCAGGGACACCCAACTCGTTTTTGAGTAAAAAAATTAAAATAAATTACTCTAAATATATCAAAATCATGGAAAACTACCTCATTCAAAACCGTTAGTCAGCACACCTACTCGAGTACTTACGACTCGCACCTGGCAAGCTTATTTTTTTTTTTTTTTAAATCTCGTTATAAATCAATTGAAACATACTGGCCACCTAGAAGTCGTTATAAAAACAGCCGACATCGAAGAAGAAATGATCGACGTTACAAAATTTTACAGTTTAGGTAAGACCACAAAATATAGAAAAAGACAGAAGGTCCGCTCCCACCAGCCTTGAAAATAATTACCTAAATTTGCCTGAGTCACTAGGTCACTAGGTTGCTACTGTATTCATTCAGAATTTTGAAAAGGAGTAGTTTATTAGGAGTTGGAACAAGTTACAAACAAACTCGTTTGGAAAGGTGAAGAACGTTTACATTTGGTTGTATTAAACAACCAAATACACTGTAAGCGTAATAATACCGCTTACTCATTTAATCAACAAATGACAAATGCCTGCACTAGCACTCTACCCAAGAAGTAGTTAAGGTGCTCCCGGTGGCTTTGCGCGTAATGTTGTTAGTCTATAATGCGTAAGCGACGCATAAATTTTTATTGGATACTTCAAAAAGCTGTTGTATTTAAGAACCCAGCGAATGATGAACTGCCCATACAAACGTAATACCGACGTCATTTGTAATTCGAGCATATTTCCACCATATTATGCTATTATTCGGATTTGGATAGTATTTATCTATGTTCCCAAATAGTTTTTTTATCAAAATATTTACCTAAAATTAAATGTAAGCGAATTGCATTTTGTATATTTTTACGACTTAAACGACATGTTTTCATCTTATTTGTTTCGTATTAAAAACAACGATATGTTACGTATTTTATGTGTAGGAACATAGCTTATATTGTCAAGTAACAGAATAACAACACGATAAAAAAAACAACAAGTTTTTATTCATAATTTTTGGTATTACGGAAATTGAACAAATTTCTAAAAAAATCTGAACGCCCATATTGCTATCGGGTCAGAACCGAGGGCCGGTCGGGGAACTACGGTTGTGTGATGTTTAACAACTCGTCAGGCACTCACACTAGTAAACTGTGTAACCCCGCGCTTCGCTTGCTCTTGTGTTTGTTCACCTATTTGTTTGTTATATATGACATTGCAATATTTTTGTCATTTTATTTAGATTTGCCTTGTGATTTGGAATGAAGTAACATAGGTAACTAACATACCTACGACTTGTGCTTTGTTTACCATTCAGTACCTAGTTTTTGCGGCGTGAAATAGTAGCGGCTCAACTTTCCAATAGCGACTGTGAGCTCGGAGGTTCCTATTTTTATCACATGAAGTTTCACATAACACAAGCCTAAATATGAAATGGCGTACTGCGGAAAAAAAAAGTTTTGGAGCTATTCATTGTTGAAATTTGCTAAAAACCGGTTTCCGATCTCCATATTTTGGTGATATTTTACTATTTGTCAGTGTTCGGATACGATTTTCGGCTTTTGACATTGACCCCTTTTCTCCGTCAAGCCTTATACTTACAGTCGCTAAAGGAAAGTCCTTCGATGAATTCTCAAACAGGAGTAAGCACGTAAACAATCTCAACTCTGAGAACACAAACGATGACAGAGTTCATTGACGTTCAAGGAATACGTAACCGACTGGACCGTAAGAGCGAAAAACACGACTAGTTGAAAATTGAGAAACCACCAATTTTTAGCAAAATATACCATTTGGTCTGTCACTGTCATTGTCAAAAGCTGAAAATCGTGTGGGAACACTGATAAAAAGTAAAATATCACCAAAACATGGCGTTCGGAAAGCGGTTATTAGCAAATTTCAAAAATGAATAGCTCCAAAACTATTGGTTTCCGCAGTACGCCATTTCATATTTAGGCTTGTGCTATGTGAACCTACATGTGATAAAAATGTGAACTTCCTAGCTAGCAGTCGCTAAAGGATAGTTGAGCGTTTAATTTGAAATATTTTTCTTTGATTTTTTGTCATAGCTCACAATGCTAAAACTATTGGTTTCCGCAGTACGCCATTTCATATTTAGGCTTGTGTCTACATGTGATAAAAATATGAACCTCCTAGCTCACAGTCGCTATTGGAAAGTTGAGCCAAACTCAACGATCATCAAAGCACCAACGTGCCCCCTTTTTCGCTCTGACCAAACGTAACATAACGCGGGCTCGTTACGATATCTGCGTGGAATCATCGCTGAATCGTATGGGTGACGTCACACGTTATTGAAAAGAAATCTCATAGGTCATAGCGAATAACCACCCTGATCACAATTATTGGAAAAAAGTTTGTACTCGCGAGTTCTAACTGTTCGCAGAACTAGGTACCAAGGAGTTTTTATTGCTAGATATATAAATGTAAAAAGTTTGTGACAAATGCCAAATATGCCAAAAAAAATTTTTTGTCAAATGCTAGTTTGCATAAAAAATAAATACCACCTTCGAATTATGAATAGTAACCGCCACAGAATAGAAATAAGTGTTCGGCTGTGCCCCGCGCGCGCCTGCGTTAGCCAAACAGGGACAGCAATATGCAGGCCGACTTTTGCACTATTATCGAGTTGATTTAGCATGCGGCCATCACCGCCACCTTAAGTGTACTTTAACTAACAAATGAATAAAAACGGACGAAGCAATTTTCCTCCGTAAGTTATTTCCAAAAAAACTATAACGCTGTGAACGAAAAGGCAACTATTTTGGATAACTCTGCAATGCGACTTGTTTAAACAACCTTAGTGATTTTCATGTTTAGGTAGAAATACCTAATTTAAAAATAAAAAAAATCCTAGATAACTTGTCAACCGTAATTTATAAACTTTACTTTATCACACTGCAAAGTTTCAGCGACAGAGGAATTATTGTTAGGGTGTGCATATAAAGAATTGCATCGTTCATCGGACTATAGAGCAAATCATGACTGAATGGTAGCTTACATGTGGCCTAGGAATGGTGAAAGCTTCGGGCGTCCATGTTGTGTAAACTAATTAATTATTTTAATTTCATCATTCATTTATATTACAAATACATCGTAAAATAAAAAATAAAATATTTAGAAAAAAACTCGCTAGGTAGATTTAAGAAATGTAGGTATTACCTACCTATATTTCTCACTCTCTGGTAGAGTTGTTTGCTGGTTCTATTATTTTGCAAAAGGTAATATTTCAAGTTCCCAAGGGTCTGTTTAAATCATGAACTGCGTACCAACCTTCTGATTCTGGCCCGCTAGATTCGACTGACTTGCCGAACCGATACAAAAAAAATCGCAGTCTTAATAAAATTCTTTATGTTGATCACTTATTGTAAGTAGTATAGATTACAATTTGTCGTATGTATTCTGTAAATCAACCGAATCGAGCATTTTCAAACTGGGGGCCTGGAAGTACTCGTCATTAAAACGAATAGGCGCGGTTGTCTGTGGTTCGCGTTCATCCTCTTTCACGGGCAATTTGCTTTTGTTTCTCTTTTTTAATCTTCTTTAGTAATCGTATTGTTTTTTTTTTTACCAAAAGACGTAAAATATGGGAACATTCTTAATCTTATCTTGTTTTTTCTGTTAAAACAAAGGAATAGTCACTGTTGGTATTCAGCCGTTTGATGACTTCAAACTCTGCTTTATCAACCGGAGTCAGTTGATCTTATCTTCTACCTATACTTTTTATTGACTGCACGCAAAATTTGGAAGTGATTCTAGTGGCGGATGTTCATTTCATCCTCCAGTTATGGTACAGTTACTAGTCTCATCATCCCGTCGTTGGTGAAGCCAATAAATATCTTCATGGTCAACTCTATATTGGGATGATTTAGTCAAGTTTCGTTCCAGGTTATACAAATTGATTACATTAATTCGAGCAGTAAATTATAAATCAGTACAATCAAGTAAAAGTAAGCAATAATTTTATGTTGACATCAAAAGTTAATATTTACATATGATTAGTTTCAGTGGTAGAGAATATAAATAAAGTATTATTAACTGAATAATAACGACGCTACTAAATTTCCAAGTGCACTATAGCTCCTACCATAGGAAACCTGTGTTACCTAGGCTCGTGTCTGTACATCAAATGAATTGGGTTACGCTTAATGTAATTAGAGATAAAATACTTACTCAGGCGGGAAAGCTTAAAAGCATCAGCCGTGTTTATGACGTCAACGTAGGCTTGCAGCTCAAACCGACGGCCAGTTATGTTCTGATTATGCATAGTCATGGCATACTTAAATACAGTTTGGATCTCTTCGGTGTTTTGATCAAAAATTGCACCTGTGGACAAAATAACAAGTGCTTATTAGAAAATACATGTAAAAAATTTAAGTTATTCCACGAAAATTCTATCCCAATTTACCACGTGAGCAAAGTCACGGGTGGATGCTAGTTAAATTTAAATGCTCCAATATCCATTCTTACATTCCTCGAACCAACATGTCGAAAACATTCGCCATACTGTTATTACAAAAACGTAAATTAGTGTTACCTATGTACTCTCTTTCCCCTCCCATGGATGTAGTAAAAGCCTTACTAAGAGATTACACCAGGTGATGGGCAGCAGCATCCACTTGAGTACTTAACACCAAACTGCGATCACCAATCCGTCTGTCAAGCATGGTGATTATGGCAAATCCCTCCATATCATTCTATAGGGGAGGCTTCGTCTAGCAGTGGACGTCTAAAGGCTATTGAAGAAGTAATATTTACAATAAAACAGAAGAACTTTTTAGACGGATACCTAAAGACAGTAATCAGTACTTAAAAAAATATCTTTTCAGTTTTAAATTGAAGGAGGTACTTGAGTAAGCACCTTTATCGCTCTTATATAAAGGAAAAAAAGAGGGCTCGGACAATGTAAAAGCCATCATGTCGACTTGATATATGGGTGCTGACCAAAACGTTTCTCTGAATCACTGGAGCTTCAGCTTGGCTTCTTTACCGCCTTTGCTTTTACGTGGCACACTATCACTATGTCTTTATTCACTCTACGGGCAGACATAATGTCCGAAGAGCCATTTTGAGGCTCCGTGGCTGATTTTGTTCCATTTGGAACGTAGTTTATTTTCGTACTAAGTCTAAATGCTCTATCTGGTGTTGTAAAAGTGATACGAATTGTCTTTATAGCAAATTGAGACGAACTAGTGCAAAAACATGCACCATTATTTAAAAACTGTTTTAGTAGCTTAAGAGAACCTAAACTATACCAGGGATAAACCTCGAATAGCATTGTTCAAGAAAAACTAGTCGTCGGTCTTTGAATAAATATATACGTTTAGGGTGTAGAAATTATACTTTGTAATTACTTCAATAAATATGATAATTAGAAAAGATAATTTGTCTAGATTTCAGTAAATAATACATCACGGGCTACTTTTAAAAGCTGCAGTAATTTTTAGTTTCATTCCTCGCTCAGTTTTTTATTAAGTAGGATTTATTTGTACTGAAAAATGTCTTACCTAGCAACGAGACTGTAACTTCATTAAAATAAGATTATAAGAAACTTTTTCAACGGTGTTCTAAGCCTCAGAGAGGCAGCTTTATAGTGCAGGGGTTTTATTAAATTGCTAATAACAATTTGCATTGTAATATTTATAGTTAACACTTTTAGGGTTCCAGAGTCCGACAAGGAACCCTTTTAGTTTCGCCATGCCCGTGTGTCTGTCTGTCTGTCCATAGTTAGTGCCGCATTACTTTTAGACAATTAAATATCAAGATGAAATTTTGAACGGTTATACAAATTTGTGACGCCTACAAAGTCAAGACCTCGCACTGTATACATGTATCTAAAGAATGAAAATAAAATACACTCGAGAGCAATGAATCCGGGTCACTTAAAGAATCCTAAAAATCTCGGAAACTAAAAATGCTAGGTTAATGCAATAAATTGTATTTAATAGACAATGTAATACTCCTTAAATGAAGGTATTAAAACTTCTTAGTTATTGTAAAGTTATATCATAAAAAAATCAAATTTGAAAAAGGGCCACTTTCGAAGATGGAACTACGAAATTACAGCATTTGGTTTTGCTTTTGTTTGTAATCTGTCATTTATCATTGTTTGATTTCTGTTTTTTTGTTGTTTTTTTTCTGCGTAAACGCAGTAATGGAAGCACGAGGAGGCAATACGAAGTATTAAAATTCAAGAAAATCGTAATAAAGTTCAAAAATTACATGTTTCCTATTTTTGTTTTAAGGAGAGATCAGCAGTTTTTTTCTTTATGTAATTTTGTGTTAATAAAATGTATGGTGACTCATATTTTTTTTACCTTCATTTAAGGAGTATTACATTGTCTATTAAATACAATTTATTGCATTAATCTATCATTTTTAGTTTCCGAGATTTTTAACATTCTTTAGTGACCCGGATTCATTGCTCTCGAGTGTATATGCCAGTGCGTGGTGGGGTATCTTTGGATAGGTCTGCAAAAATTAAATGAAGGTTACAAAATGTCTTTTATATTTAAGTGAATATTATTAAGTGAGATATGCGCTTCTAAATTTGATAGTGAATTTAAAAAGAGTGTGTAAAATGGGGCGGAAAAATAAAAAAAGTTGTATCATAGAACTTAAAAAACGTTTAAAAGAACTAGTTTAAATAACAAAATCGTGTTGTTAGTAATATATGGGATATTTTCGGTTATATACTTTTTAACCAACTTAATTAAAAGAAGGTTAATGCTCCTTAGGAACCTTTAGTAATGCGTGGCTTGCGTTGGCAGTTTCATTTTTCTTATTATTAATTCACTACCGGACGTTGTAGAAGGTAGGATACAACCAATATTAAAGTAATAATATACCTATTAATGTCGATAACAAAATAGGACCATAACTATGAGGTAACGTGTGGGTGATGTAGTGATTTTAATCAATAAAAAGGGTTAAAAAAATGTGTCCTTAAGTGCCACTTGCGGGGATACCTACTGAAACAACATTTCAACACATTCTTCATGAAGTCCAAGTTAATGTTAATTTACTGAGACAGATAGATGAGTTATCATCGATCCACTTTTTACTGGGGTATCAAATACCTGCAATCGGTGAGTAACAAAATAAATGTCTGCAGCTTCTCTTAGAAAGCTCCGTAATCTCTTATCGACCACACAAGATGCAGTGCACATCAGTCTCTCGTGCTCCTCATTCTCGACTACACCGATATATTTATTTAAAGCAAGTGGCAATTAGTAAGAATACTTTTGAAACTATCATGGTTATTAACATAATTATCACTGGAAACGGGATATTTACCATAATTTTTGAGCTTTATTGATTCCCGATATTTCGGCACAGTTTCATGCGCCATGATCACGGGTAAACTAAACGGATAATGAAACTGTGCCGAAATATCGGGAATCAATAAAGCTCAAAAATCATGGTTTACCATGATACTATATATTACTAGAAACGGGATATAAATATCCCGTTTCTAGTGATAATTAGTAATAATAGTTAAAAAAAACTGTTTAAAACTTTGAATCAGTAATTTTCTAAGCACAATAATGTCTAACAACTGACAAATGTCTAAAGATATTGTAACTATCTTGAAGGCAAGTAGACCATTTTCAGCTGTTGTCTTGGCTAAAACTAGTATGTCCCTCAAGATATTATCTTGGAAAGTAGACACAGTATTTAGGAAAATTTTGAGAAAGAGCTTCTTTCCAACTTCACTGTAATAGTGGTTCTCACACGGTTTCAAACGAGATTCCTATATACGAAACAAAAAAAAGTCACAGGTTTACCTTGGGTTAAGCTTTTGATAGTAAAGGAAGCATTATCATAGTGTAGCAATACAGAATCAAAGTTATTTTTAAACCTGAAGCTTTCAGCATAGCGATAGTAACTTACGTCCCTCCCTCATACCGTAACACGCTGCGGCGAAAGAAAGAAAGAGATAGTTCATTGAGTTTGAAAGAGAGAGGCGCAACTAGCTGTGAAGTAAACACAACATAGAAAGTCTCTCTGAGTTAAAGCGAGACGGAAACAATTTATTACTTAAAAATGTGCTATATTCTTTTATAAAACTGAGTAATAATGAGTAAAACTACGAAGTCATTTATTTGTCGATGTAATTAATCACAATGTAGGTATTATCTAACACACAGTTAACAAAAAGCCGTTCACAATTAATTTTACACAATTTTAAGAATTAATTTCTGTGTGTAAATATGGTAGATATTATATACAAACACACACAAACACATGCCTTTTTCACGAAGGGATAGGCAGAAAAAAAAGGGGTTTTTTTTTTCAATAAAAAAATGTATAATTTTACTCACCAACGGCTATTTTTTCGACTGGAAATACTTGCGCTGCTAACAATTCTACGCGTAACAAAAATACAAAAGAAAACAAAAAATAAAAACGTTTTTCGAACACCATTTTTAAAACGTTATTTATTACAAATATTTGGCACATAAAAATAACATTCTGAAGAATTTTCTGTGTAATACAATGCGATAAAGTGCGGATGCTGCGTGCAAACCTGAGACTTAGGGGCGACTGAGGCGAACGAGCGTGGCATGGGATGCGGGGGCAACCCCCACCCCGCTACAACCGCTGAGTACCAATCTCACTTACTCGCTTATCGCTTTATATAACATTGACAAAATAATAATGTAAAACGAAAATTCCGCGAAATTTTCGTTAGAAGTGTAACATTTTGATGTATATAGATTTTGAGATTGTTGCTGGTTTTATATCCTTCAAGGCGTATCTGTATCTGGTGCAAATCGCTCCAGGACCACATTGTATTTATCCTTGACATCGTGCATCAAGTCTTGTCATGAACTTTGTTGTTTTAATAAAGCTTGAAGTAGGCTTCAAATAGAAGGTGCGCGCGTCGTTTTTCTCTGAAGTTAGGGTTGGGTCGCCAAACTCCCCCATTCCTTAAAGCCAGATCTCCCTTTCGCATTAGCCTAATACTTCTCTATCGCACTCCAACCATTATGATTTTATTTGATAAATTATACAAAAATTGAACCGACCATTAAAATAAATAAATAATAAATAAATGCTGGATATTTCACACAACATTATCTAGCCCCAAGCTAAGCAGAGCTTGTTTTATGGGTACTAGATAACTGATATACTTAATACAAATACATTACATAGATGTTTTTTTTATTATACATAGAAAATTACCCAGAACACCCTAAACAATTATCTGCAGATGGTACAAATATTTGTTCAGAGGTGGGAATCGAACCCGCAACCTCCAGCGTCGCAGGAGAACCATCGCCCGCCGCGCCACAGAGGTCCTCATTAGATTTAATTAGGATTCATAAACGTAAGTCAATAGTTCTGTGACCATGATTAGCTTGGAATCCCCAAAATTTTCTATAAATGCCAAAAATATCACAAAAAAATAATTTTCTGTCACAATTTTTAATGTTTGGTACAAAATTTCCTTTGCACGACTAATGTCCAAAATACAAAATGTCCAACTAGGATTAATGTTCAACACGAATTTTGTCCAACACGAATTTTGTCCAACACGAATTTGGTCCAACACTAATTTTGTCCAACACTAATTTTGTCCAATACAAATTTTTGTCCGATAACTTAACCTAACTATTTTAACTTAAAGAAGTATTTCTAGACTTAGCTAGTTTCAATAAAGAATAATTTTGAAAATGTAGATATATTTGTCATTTTGACGGTTCAGATTGTACCTTCCGATGCTCTAGCAGTTAAATACATTTTAGTTTCTACATTTTCGTTTTCATTCGTTTATGTTATGTATATGTATTTTCATTTTTTTTCTTAAAATCTGTACAGGCGCACAATATATATTAATATTTTAAATTTCAAGTTGATAGCTGCGGTAGTTGCTGTGTTATTACAGAGGGTAAAAAGGACAGACAAAGCGAGATCATAAGGGTTTCGAACTCGATGTTCTAAAAAGAATGAATATGTAGCACATGAATATGTAAAACATTTTATTGATCCAAAACTAATTTCTCTTGTTTTTCGTAAACATAAATTAAATCTTACTAATTTAACATAAACAAATTATATAATGGCTATTGGCACTATCGCTCCACTTTTTACTCACTCATCATTAGATTTAATCTGCAGAATATCATTTTTCGCAGAAGCTGTAATGAAGTTAGTGCTCTTGTTAGTGATTTTTTATCGTAAAGTATACCTGAGTTTCATCTATTTTTTAACCGACTTCCCAAAAAGGAGGAGGTTCTCAATTCGGTTGTATTATTTTTTTTTTTTTTTTTTTAAATGTTTGTTACCGCATATCTCCGGCGTTTATGAACCGATTTGGAAAATTCTTTTTTTATTCGAATAGATATACTTCCAGATTGGTCCCATTTTTTTCAGAATCCAGTTCTGATGATGGGATCCACGAGGAATTGAGGGAACTCCTCAAATATTGTAGGCATACATATGGCGATTTTGATATTTTCAGCAAGACACCAAGCATTTGCATTCAGAAAGTATCATAATCCTTTCACCACTATGGTTCTTTCATAATTTTTTTTCATCCAAAATTTAGTCCAATACAATGGCGGAAGTCGGTTTTTTAAATGAAAAGTTATTTTTGTAGAAAATATCAAATTGTTTTGAATTGCCGCTTCTTTAATAAGTTTATGTAAATAAAACATTTGGTTTTTTAGGAATTCTTGCAGCGAATCTCCTATGCCAGCCTTCTAACAAATTCGTCTTACGATGTTTCGTCGCAGAACAGCTTAGTGTTTGTTGAACATTTCGCCAGCCACTGTATATTGTAATATTTTTTAAATAGTCCCAATTCATCGCTATCTTCACTTATTTCTAAAATGCTCAACCAACCGTCTCTGATGTGACTTGCAGGTAGAAGTGGCAAGTTGGATACCATTCTTATTACTTTTCTGTCCTCAGGTTTTCTGTCCAACTCAAATTCCTTGGGTTTCTTAAAAATATCCCTCTGATAATGGTATAGGCACCCAAAAACCTCTGCCTCAGGGAAAACTCGTTTAGCCGCATTCATAATAGCTATTTTATAATCGCTTTTCAGAAATTAAATCCGGATTTTGAGATGTTCTTTAATCAAGCTGAAGAAACGTGCATATGTCTCTTCTTTTTTATCAGGTAGTAAAGCAAACATAACTGCAGCTACATTATTAGACTCGTCCGTAGATCCCAGGTCGATGTGTAAACTGATTAGCTGGTAGAATGGCTTGGGACAAGTTTGAAATGTCCCATCAATGAGGTAAAATCCTTTTCTTTCTTCAATAATTTTTCTCGCCGTTCTAGAAGCAAATAAATTAGAATTTTGTCTATCGTTCCGTCTTCCACCGTCAAACCAAAAAATTTCTTCCGTAGCTGTTGGTCGTTGCTTGGTGTCCCGATGAGGAAGCTGAAGGGGTAAGAGCTTGTTCGCTGTCAGCATCAACTCCTACATGGGTAAGAGGTCTCAAATCGTTTCCATTTTTAAGAGTAAGGTATGAAGTACTTCATGTTGGCAACCAACCTTTGCACTTACCACGCCAGCCTCCTTTAAGAGCTTAAGAGAGGCTGGCTGGTGAAGAATTATAAATATTTTAATATTTTCTTTTTTTACTACATTTTATATATATTTTTTTTAATATCTATTCTGTCAATATTAGTCTCTGTGTATGATAAGTTAACCAACAGCAACTTTTCTAAATGCTTTTCCATGTTTTTCGTCGTAAGATACGTGAGTTCATTAGTCTGGCACGCAACACTAATTCCAATAATGTAATAAATAATTTGCCTGTAACGCAAAGGAAAAAAAATGTTTTACAGCAGATAATAAGTCAGTATAAGTACATACTTTTACATTAAAGTACCTACTTTGAACAAAGATGTTATATCAAAAATGCGAAATACTTACTTTTGTAGCAAGAAATTCACAAGATTCTCTGCTCATGTTAGTAGCGGTAAAAATCTTAGATTTTTTCGGTTTGTGGCCGATTCACTTTTTCTTTAAAAAAGCCAATAACATTTTGAAAATATTATAAAATATGTGTATCGGTATCAATTTTTGTTTTGATCAGCTTAATTTAGCATCGAGTAAATACTCCAGAATGTTCTTGATTTCCTTGATTTAGATAGGTTAGTAAAATATGACCGCGTTTATAGTCTCCGAAAATGTTTTCTCGCACTTAGAATGTATCCATACATTGAACAAATCGTACGCTTTTATGAATTTTTCAAGCGATTTATCCAGAAAGTAACTCAATTACGTACCGCTTGCACTAACTGCAGGTGTTAAATTTATACTGCAGTGCTCGTATGGACTCGCTCGCTTATATTTTATAATTTCTTTATTTTATCAAAAAACTAACCAAAATAATGGAAAGTGTGAATAGAAGAAACGTTTAAAGTTTTTTCTTCATGCAGTTGTCGTGCAGGTCAGTGCGATTGTTTTCAAAATGGGGCTGGTGGCATCAAAACCTTTAGTGTTTTTGTTGGCAACACCAGTAAGGATGCGATGCAACTCCTGCGTAGTAAAAGCCCTCACCGAAGCGCGCGGTCAGCGGGCTCGCACGCCGCCTCCAGCGCGCACTACGCCGCCTCCAGCGCGCACTACGCCGCCACCAGCGCGCACTACGCCGCCGCCAGCGCGCACTAAGCCGCCGCCAGCGCGCACTACGCCGCCGCCAGCGCGCACTACGCCACCGCCAGCGCGCACTAAGCCGCCGCCAGCGCGCACTACGCCGCCGCCAGCGCGCACTACGCCACCGCCAGCGCGCACTACGCCACCGCCAGCGCGCACTACGCCGCCGCCAGCGCGCACTACGCCGGCGCCGCGGCGCCGCGGCGATGCAGGCAGGGGGCGCACCACAAGCGGCGGCGCGACGTCCTGCTTACTTGCAAACCTGGAACCTTCAGGATGTTTTATTCGTGTCCCTTGGCACCCTTTGAGTAAGAAAACCTAAAAATAATTGGCAGTGACAGTACCTAAAAAACTAGTAAACTGCCAAAATTGTTATTGGAAAAGAGAGGCAATGCTTTTAGTAATGCACTAAAGGAATGGCTTGCTATAAATTGTTTCTATTCAATTGAAGAATTTCTTGACATGTAAAATTATATTGTTCTGTGTGTATTGTGTTGTAAAATTGAATTGTTTTTATTTTTATCTCTTTGACATATATTTCTTAATTTTGATTTCAATGCGCATCCCAAAAATTCTTTAAATTGTTAATTATTAGGTACTATTTATAATGACAATATTGACTATTGGTAATGGATGTATCTACCAAGTACCTACTTATGGGAACTAAATTATTTGTATGTCATATGTATGTCTGAGTATGTTGGACGTGTGAATTATGACCATCTATGTAAAATTACCATATTCAAAACAAATAAATTATCTTTATCTTCTTTATATTTATCTTATCTATTTATTTTTTCAACACACTTGTTCGATAAGTGTTTTATATGCAGCATTGTATTATTAAAAACGCTGCATTAAGGACCACTTTTCGAGCAAGTATGTTGAGCTATGCCAAGTGGCAAGTTATGCCACAAGCAAGTACCTAGTAGTAATACCTATACCAAATGAACCTATGTACCTATAGTACATACCTACCTATGATCAAATGAATATATTGTTGCCACAGCACTAGTTATAGAGTTCTGTTTTTAACCTTAAGAAGGCGTAATATGTGATTTTGCCCAACAAAATCGATTTATAACTCGGTATGTACGGGTTCTACGAGTTAAATATTTTGGAATATGAAAATTTTATATTTTTGCATTTATTTTGTAAAGTTGAAAACACGATATGTAAAAAAAACCTCGATAGTTTTATTTAATGAAAAATCCTTGTTTCCCACACGTTTTGAAAGAAATCTCAGGAACCCTACGGTTTTTTAAGATAAATTTTACTACAACAAGTAGGTAATAACTTTTTATTCTTATGCTTAAATCAGTTTTCTGATAAACACTTTATTTTCGCCATAATAAACAAAAAACTTCATTTTTGTGCACGACACTCGCTAGCGCGAGCGAGATGGCGCGCGGGTTATCGCTTACGTTAAAGAGGGAGCTAATTTGTAGTATAGTGCCCTCTTAAGGTACAGAACCTAATTAAAAAATCAAACATAAAATAGGAGTTGTAATCATTAAGCACTTACCAAGCTATAGCCGAGTCTCGTTTTAAGTGCCGGATAATCTTCTACGTATTGCTCAATTGTAGGCCCAGTTTTGCCATGAAGATTTCGGGTTCGGTGTTCACAAATGTGTTTCCATTTTTCCTCAACTAAATACCATGGATCAGAGGTACACCCAAGCCATGTTAAGTCATCCTCAACAGAATTATCTATTTCACCTAACTTATGGGCATACAGTTCAGGTAATGGCCTTGGTGATGAACAGGAATGTGAACTCGTTGGAGTCGATGACCTGCTCTTCTTTGCATGTGCAGTTAATGAACCGTGCTTTTGAAGGCGTTTCCTAGTGTTAAGGACCTGGTTTACAAGCTTGCCTCTTGCCTGGTGAGTGATACCTTGTGCAGTCTTGCAGGCCGGAATATAATAAGTGGTAGTCCTCTCCCCTGGGAAAAGTTTCTTTATTTCTGTGCACCACTTATAGTAAATTTCACCCCGAACTGATGTGTTTTTATGCTCTTGTAGAATTTTATTTGATATAGCAGCAGCTAGAATATTTCGTACTGTCTACAGATAGAGAGTCACCTACATAAGCCAGCAGCCCTGCCGTCTCCAAGTTTTCTTTAAGTAGAGTCCACAAATCCTAAAATATAAATTTGGTTGCAGGTTTACACTCATTGTTAAACCTTTAATATTATTATGTACTTAATTACTTCATTTTAAAACTTTTTATAAGATGTGAATTTCTTTTCAATATCATAGTTATAAAATAATAATTAAGTAGGTACATGCCTAAAGGCTGTGGTGTGTCCGGCTTAAGAATAGACCATCTTTTCCTGTGGAAGTCATAAAAGCTGACTAGGGGATCACACCAGCATCCACCTGAGTTCTCAAAACCAATTATGCGATTATCTATCCACCTGCCATACGTGGATGGCAATTCCCCAATTGTATTTAATACGCAAGGCCTCGTCCGGCAGTGGATGTCTAAAGGCTGCTGATGATGATGATGCCTAAAGTAAAATTTAAGAATACAGGAAAACTTACCCCAACCTGGACCGATTCGGAACGTGCTTGTGAACTTTCTGGCAGTGAGTGCACTGGTATTAGGTTGAAGATATTGCCTCCCTCAACAACATCACTTTTCACTTCCACCCCAAAAACTTCCAAAGTTGTGGCCGACAAATCAATGTTCTAAAAGAATAGACAAAAGCATTTTATAGGTACCCAATTAACTGCAAAGGACTCACGCACAATGAACCACCCGGAGTTCAACTGTGGAAAAGGGAGTTCTTTAACATTAACTACAAAATTAACCAAAGGAACAGCTCGCCATTTTCTGAAAAATATTCTGAAGTTACTAGTTTGACAGCGCGGTAGATAATTGACAGCCTTATGCAATGACTCAAATTTTGCATTAATGTGGTCCCACGGCTAACTTTAGAATATTCATCCAAAAATGGCTGTTAGTATATAAGTACATACGGAAAACTGTAGGTACTTTACCTATAACTTAGGTATTATTACCTACTAATAGTGTAGGTAATAACCAACATATTCACTGAACCATGTCCTCCAGCAACGAAGAAACAGAACTCTTAACCCGACTTTGGGAATTAGTTCCCGAATAACATCAGGTGTCAAGGAGGCCAATGCCTCTAACGAAATAGCATTATCTGCAAGTGTATATATATTAGTATTTTTAGTCGAACCTCAAAACATTGGTTATGAAAATCAAATATTTATGTAGGTAATGTAACAACCCACCCCCCATACACATACTTAAACTCAATTAGAACCTCCCTAATTTATATATACCTAAAACCTTTTGAAGGATACTTTATAGAATCCATTATCCTACTGAACTATATTTAAAACTGATTGATTTGATCTCTAGTTATGTACACTATGATCACTTAATATGGCTCGTTAATCGTCTAGCAGTTATAAGGACCTACTTTGTGAGAGGAGTAGCAACTCAGATTCTTTAGACATACACTCGAGAGCAATGAATCCGGGTCACTTAAAGAATGTTAAAAATCTCGGAAACTAAAAATGATAGATTAATGCAATAAATTGTATTTAATAGACAATGTAATACTCCTTAAACGAAGGTAAAAAAAATATGAGTCACCATACATTTTATTAACACAAAATTACATAAAGAAAAAAACTGCTGATCTCTCCTTAAAACAAAAATAGGAAACATGAAATTTTTGAACTTTATTACGATTTTCTTGAATTTTAATACTTCGTATTGCCTCCTCGTGCTTCCATTACTGCGTTTACGCGGTTTGGCATGCTGTACACCAAGTTCCTTATACGATTTTGGGGAATATTCTCCCATTCCTCTGTGAGAGCAATTTTGAGCTCACGAAGCGTGATTGGGGGAGGGTTTCGTTGTTTTACGCATCTGCCTAGCTCGTCCCAAGCATGCTCGATCGGGTTGATATCCGGGCTGCGCGCTGGCCACTCCATACGAGTAATGTTCATCTCTTGAAGGTAGTCATTCACAATCCTACCTGTATGAGGTCGGGCATTGTCATGCATAAATATAGCATCCTCACCTAAATTGACCATAAATGGACCAACGTGATCATTGAGGATTTCTTCCACATATCTTACGCTAGTTAAAGAGCCGTTTTCTATGATCACCAGCTCTGTGCGACTTTCAGAAGAAATTCCGGCCCACACAAGTACAGACCCACCACCGTAGGCTACTTTTTCTTCGATCCATGCTTGCTTGAATCTTTCCCCTGGTCTTCGATACACTCTGTGTCTTCCATCGTGCTTGTAGAGCATACATTTTTATTCGTCGGAGAACATAACTTTTGACCAATCTTCAATACTCCAATTTACGTGGCTCTGGGCATATCTTAGTCTTGAAATACGATGCCCACGCTCCAGTTTAGGGCCGTTTGCAGGTCTAAGGGGTTTTAAGTTAGATTCAGCAAGCCGACGTCTTACTGTCCATGCACTTGGGTTACTTCCTCCGAGGCGTCGAAACTGATTTGTGAGTTCAGTTCATGTGAGAAAGCGATTTCGAAGCATGGTGTTCACCAAGTATCGGTCTTCTCGTGCTGTGGTACACCTGGTTCTGTCCGTTCCTGGTCTGCGTAGGTTAGAACCAGTTTCGTCGTAACGTCGGAGAACTCTTTGTACTGTTGACAGCGACACACCGACAGTCCTGGCTGTATCGCGCTGACTCCGGCCGGTTTCCAGCATTGTAAGTATTCTGGTGCATTCTTCAGGCGTAAGCGACATAATTTCAGCTTGAATAATGAATATAGAGCACTATCAACATGGTTTATGTACCCACATAAATGACAGATTACAAACAAAAGCAAAACCAAATGCTGTAATTTCGTAGTTCCATCTTCGAAAGTGGCCCTTTTTCAAATTTGATTTTTTTATGATATAACTTTACAATAACTAAGAAGTTTTAATACCTTAATTTAAGGAGTATTACATTGTCTATTAAATACAATTTATTGCATTAACCTAGCATTTTTAGTTTCCGAGATTTTTAGGATTCATTAAGTGACCGGATTCATTGCTCTCGAGGGTATTTTCAAATGTGAAGACCTCAGAGAGTCATGTACTGAAAGGAAACCGCCCCTATTAGCCCCGCGGAATTCCTAAAAATCTATATCCCGAATAATTAACCCTTAAAAACACCTTCTAGAAGATCCTACCCTCCTGATCGTACTCGGTAGTGTCTGAACAAATTTAATAAAAGAGGTATAAATTTACCAGGTGTATTTTGTAGATTGAAACCTCGTAAAATTATTTCACAATCATCGTACAGATTTGATTATATTTTAAAATTTCCTTTATTTTTATCAGTTTTCAGGTGTTTGTGGAATAGAATTTTTACACTTGGAATTTCACAAAATTTTGTTCTTGTGATTTTATAACAATTTAAAGTAAAATAATATTTTCAAAAGGAAAATTATGTAGCAAAATAAATTATTCAAAAATTAGTGTACATTGTTCAACAATGTGGCCTCTTCAAAAGCCTCTATCCGAGTGCCACGATTTCCATTGAAAACGTCTGTTCTGACATTCAAATTCAAATTTCAAACAATAATATTTTTTAATCATATTTTTAATTTAAAGACATCCATGAAGGTATGTCTGAAAGCAGCAATAAGTCTGTATCGTTACAGTACGTACTCAAAACAAATCAACTGGTAAAATATCCCATGTCGCATAAATAGGGTATTTTACCATGGTCGCGGTCACCGTCAGATACACGGCTAAGGTTAGGTGAAGTTACATTTCCTACTTATATTTGTGTTAGACCGGTTTGATCATGTAGCGTCAGTGCAAAGAAAAAATACAATCAAATACATTATGAGCATCGGTGGTATTTCGTACATTAGTTTTATTATTTTGTACCTACCAGTAAACGTCTCAGTTAATTGGACAAGACCCCATGCAGTTAGTAGCTCTTTTACTTCCTCCATTGTTCAACAATTATATTATATTATAGAGACAATTCGACATGCAACACACACACTGTAAGCCGAAATATAAGAAAACCATGTAAACCAACGTTCACCACATAATTTGAGCATCAAAATAGACGTACCGTATGTAAATCAGAGTCCATTTCAAAAATTAACCAATTAAAAAACCGCCAAACATAATCTGGATCGCACGTCACACAACGGAGATCTGAGGTGCATTTTTGTTTTGACTTTATAGATAACGATTTCTCTGTCACAGTTCTGAAGAACAAAAGGATTTTTATCGCAGGTACCTACTATGTGTATTCATATCACGGAAAATTCTTTTCAACTTAACTTAAAAAGTAGGAAATTCTGATCACAATCATTCTGTTACGACAAGAGGTGTCGTAAAGAGAATTGTTCAGCACTTTATTGCTCTGCTGAACTCGTAGTAGGTAAGGATAGTCCACGTTGAAAAAAAGTTAATTTGAACTTTATAGTACCCACTACTAAGCTTGAAGGATACCTACGTAACGGGAATAAGCGATATGGCAAGTTGAAAGGAATTCTTAAGTTTAAACTGGGTATTCCTTTTTGTCTAAAGCTTTTACTACGATGAGCACGTTTAAAAATAAAAAAATCCCTAGAAAGTCTTGAGTAGGTACATACATATCTACGTAAACACGCTTTTTCCCCCGAAGGGGTAGACAAAGCCTTAAAAGGCCTCTTTTCACCGTGGTTTGCACAATCGAAAGAATATAGACGTGACAAATAATTAGTGAGCTCATCGCCGCCACTTGGCTTTCTATGACCAACTTGGCTAACGTTTTCTCAGTAGGTGATTATTAACGCCTGGTGCACCTATCTCTGCCAAGGTACCTAAGGAGGAGTAGTTCCTCCTACTTTTCCCTCAGCAGATCTACTATAAAAATAAATTAAATCAAATACATATTTTTATTAATTATGTTATTTTTTATTATGACGCTGATTTATTTTAAAACTCGTTATAAAATACATTTTTCACTATACAGGAATACTACTTATCTATAAAAACAAATACACTCGAGAGCAATGAATCCGGGTCACATAAAGAATCCTAAAAATCTCGGAAACTAAAAATGCTAGGTTAATGCAATAAATTGTATTTAATAGACAATGTAATACTCCTTAAATGAAGGTATTAAAACTTCTTAGTTATTGTAAAGTTATATCATAAAAAAAACAAATTTGAAAAAGGGCCACTTTCGAAGATGGAACTACGAAATTACAGCATTTGGTTTTGTTTTTGTTTGTAATCTGTCATTTATCATTGTTTGATTTCTGTTTTTTTGTTGTTTTTTTTCTGCGTAAACGCAGTAATGGTAGCACGAGGAGGCAATACGAAGTATTAAAATTCAAGAAAATCGTAATAAAGTTCAAAAATTTCATGTTTCCTATTTTTGTTTTAAGGAGAGATCAGCAGTTTTTTTCTTTATGTAATTTTGTGTTAATAAAATGTATGGTGACTCATATTTTTTTTACCTTCATTTAAGGAGTATTACATTGTCTATTAAATACAATTTATTGCATTAATCTATCATTTTTAGTTTCCGAGATTTTTAACATTCTTTAAGTGACCCGGATTCATTGCTCTCGAGTGTAGTATAAAAAACATTATAGTAAAAAATATATCTTAAAACGGGAAACCTCCGGCCGCGGAGCAAGGCCCAAGCGGTCGGAGGCTAGGGCTGCAGAGAGAGGCACCTCCTGACTATGCGTGCCGAGTCCAGGAGTACAGCCTTCTGAATCTGACCCTTGATCCAACCATTTAGTGAGAGCCTCTTAAGGTGTTGGTCAAGGATCTTCGCTATCAGTCCATTCACTGAAACAACTATCGGGACGATAATCGTCGAATCCACATCCTACATGGCGGTAATCTCGTGGGCCAAGTCAAGGTACTTGCTTAACTGGTCCTTCCCGGCCTTCACAAGATTAGCATCATGTGGGATAGTGACATCAACATGTATTTCCAGGCGTTCCGACCGGTCTATCAGCACGATATCAGGCTTATTGGCGACAATAATCCTGTCCGTGATGATAGATCGGTCCCAGTAGAGCGTGGCACGGCCATTCTCAAGAACTGGCTGCGGCACGTACTTATAGAACGGTACCTCAGGTCCGACAAGTATAAGTTTTGCAATAGATTTTTAGACCCGTTTCATCCAACCGATTGAGTTAAAATTTTGCACACCTGTCAAATTCTAATGACAACACAAAGCTATGGCTGATCTGATGATGGAGACGGAAAGTGGGCAAAGGGACCTCTTGATGAAAAACAGTAGAATTGTTGTGTTTAGGCTCGTTTTGATCAGCTCTCAGTTCTGATTACCAATTTCAGTTATGCAGAAAGAGACCATTATGAAAACAAACTATTTCAAGTAACAGAGTCCAGTAGGCTTTTTATTTTTCTTCAGAAAAAAAAATGTTTTAGTTTGGGAAAAAAGATTAAATTAATTCAATCCAAGACATTATTTATTACAAAACACAGCAGAAAATGATTATATATTTTTTTATATACCACGTTTTTAAAACGGAATTTAAAGTTATAACATTTTTTTAAATCGTAAAACACGGGGTGCATGCTCTGTACACATAATTGAAGCATGAATAGTTAAATTGAGTCATTTATTAATTCATAATAATTTATTATATTGCAAATGATATGATCTGTTGTGTGAGTTTTCTCAACGACAGTTACTCTACACTTTCTACAAAAAAAACACTATACATTATAACACATAAACCTATTGCATGTGCCCCAAGTTATTTATTATTAAATTATTTTATACTTGTTAGTTGTTGTAGTTATTAACATATGATATACTTACTTAAATTCAAAACATAAATAAATAATTATTTGTTCTTGAACATAGAGGACCTAAAGGCGACCGAAAGTACACAGTGAAACTTATGTCGAAAACACGGCTAACCACTTCTCAACAAATTGATTTTGCAATCAAAAAATACAACAGAATTGAGAAACCCCTCCTTTTTTTGAAGTCGGTTAAAAATTGGCACTTAGTTGACATGATAAACATGGCATAGTTAAATAATTTACTATAATAAGTAAATATTTGACAAGCGCCTGAAATGCATGTTAAGGGTAGTAAACCAGATTTTTGATCTAGGGAACATAAAATAATCAGAACTTCTGTCTCCGGAATACATTATTATTTTATACAACTCGGTGAAAACTCATAACATATATAATACTAGTTGCGCCTCGCGGTTTCCCCCGCGTGAATAATGGTAAAAATTCATGATGATGATGATGATGAAAAGTTGCCTATGTGTTAATCCAGGGTATAAGGTATCTCAACTCCAAATTTCACTCAAATTCATTCAGCTGTTTGAGCGTGAAGAATTAACAAACATAATAGGTAACAAACTTTCGCGTTTATAATATTATACACATTTTGGCTGTAATGGCTTACACATAAGATATATATATATACTGAAGCGGGCTTTTTTGTAGGACTATTTAAGATAAACATTTCCATTATACATTACATATATGTGTAACTCTAGCGGTTTTGGCAGCGCACGCCAGAATAGCTCGCAGATAGTAGATTTTTTCCTACTTACTTGACACTTATCGTCATATTATGGGCAATTCACACAATATCTTTATAAATTGTAACCTATGTGTTATTCTGATGTATAAGCTATATTATTGTAAAGTTTAATTAAAATCTATTCAGTAGTTTTTACGTGAAAGGGTAACAAACATCCATCCATCCATACTCACAAACTTTCGCGTTTATAATATTAGTAGGATAGTTTATCGAATTAAACACTTCACTATGATTCAACTTCTAAGATATTATGAATTACTGTTTAATTAAATCTATTATTTTACAACATTTAATTATAAGTCAGAATTAGCAAGTTAGTAATAATGTGGAAATGTTATTGCTGTAATTTGCAAGACATCGTTTATGCCACTTTCACTGACGTAATCGAGATCAATGAAAGTAATAACAAAAACCGTGAGTATGTTTTTAATTTGTAAACGTTACCAATTTGTAGGTACTACAAATAAAATACAAAAAAATAAAATCCTGACGATTTTGCCTATTTTTTCTTGTATTCACATGTAATGTGAATGTAATCAAAATAAGAAAATAAAGAAAAAAAGTATTTTTGCTAAAAAATACCTAAAAACCTCAAAATTCTTCAAAATTCTTATTTAGTTATTTATGTAAACGGCATCGAAAACTACTCGATAATAATTATCTATTACTTACATTTTACCATTAGTTTTCGTCGTTTTCACACCACAAAACAATAAAAATCGAGTTTATTTAATAATTGAATGAATGAATGAATGTAATATTTATGATTGTTATTGTTTATTTTTGTAAATAAACTTTCTTTACAAAATTTTTGAGTATTTCAGACACTTGACACCGCAGAATACTAATCACCACAGAAAAATATTTTCTGTTTTTTTTAATAGCCTGCATCGGTTTTTGGTTCAGTTGCAGCGCTCGTTCTCGCTCATTCCGCCAGTGTTTAGAGGTGTGGGCCGATCGGCTCATTGGGGAGAAAAACTGCCTTTTTATCCCGACAGATGTCGATGGTGGACACTGCCTTAATTTGACAATAGAACTGTCTAATAATACCTATACGATTTTACGTAAACATTATAGTTTTATCAAATTATCTAGTAAAATGAAGCAGTTTTGAGCTCCAGATTGCAAGAACAAAGGAGAACATTCATTTCCTAAGAACCCAAGACGTAGAATGCAGTGGGAAACTGCACCAAGAAGAAAAAACTTCAAAGCAACGGTTACATCGCGATTGTGTTCAAAGCATTTTAAACCACAAGATTACATTGGATAGTTTCCCAGTGTTTTTATTTATAGGGGAGGGTCTCTCCATTCCCCTCGTTCCCCATATCTATAGCCAACCCGGCATTTTTCATGCTGACTTAAAAAAATAAAAGTTAGGTAACTATTTGAACACCTTTCAAAATATATTTTTACTTCGTTTCTGTTTATGAGTGGAATTGGAGTATCATCATTTATGTCTCTGAATTCTTCATCAAAGTTTTGGTTACGGTCATACGCCTCTAATCTATGAACAAATAACAGTTTTTAATCTCAAAAACATTAAAATAATGCTTTGAAAGGGAATGTAACCTCAAACGTTTAAAAAATTGTGTCAAATTTTTAAACCTTTATATCAAATCGAACTTTTTTCCAGCCACTGACGCATTTCTACTTCCAAGCTCATTTTTAAGTTGAGTTACTTTCATAAACGCGTACATTTTGAGCTCTTAATCAGAATAAAACACAAAATTGTAACAATTCTCTTGACACAGAGAACGTAAACACGGCACCGCTGGCCGCGCCGCTCAGTCGCTCACGGCGACATCTACAATTAGCTTTGAGTGTGCCCCTCCCCATTACGAGCCTATACTGGTTAAAAGCAAATAATTTGGCTTGAATGACAATAAGACATAAAAGTAAACTACTAACAGCTACTTTAGTTGACTAGGTATTTTTAAAACTACGAATATGAAAAAAACTTTTAGTGTTTTTTGTTTGAGTATAATAAACTGGGTATTAATCCCTAGATTTTTTTCAAACAGTAGCTGCTGATTTCATCAGTTTTTACAAAGACAATATTATTACCAAGAACTTTGTCATTGAACATAATTTTATTTCCATTTAGTTTACATTTAGATGCGAAAGTTGTGACAGCTAAATCCTTAAATTTTGAGTAATATTATCTTAGTAAGCTGTAGTATCGATGGGCTTGCAAGCTGGCACGTACCTATGGTTAATAAAGTAAAATGCTCAGCCCAGTGCGAGTCTGACTCGTGCACTGAGGTTTCCGATCTATTGGCATACCTATGTACAAGAAAAGTAAGTAGCTTTAATATCTACAAAATTAAATTCATTTTTGACTTGACTATGTATTAATTGTAAGTCCTCAATAGCTGATCGAGATTTGTATGGATGCCCTTCATGGTAAAAGTGTGGCTATGAGTGGGGAAGGTTTTGGCTGATTAAATTTTACTGTGAAAATGCAAATGATATAAAATATTGTAAAGTGTTGCAAGATTTATTTTAAACCGTTCGTTTATAAAAGCGATCGTTACTGCGTCCGAACGTAGGTAAGAGTAGGTTGGGGGCGGCGCAAGACCGATATATGTATTCTCGAGGGTCGAAAACGCTAACTTCTCTAGAAAAGCGGCAAAAATCCATGAAGTACGGCTCCGTAAAGATCAGAGTATTGTATTGATATAGGTCTATTATTTAAAAGTAGGTAATTTTGTGTTTTGTTTATTAATATTAAGATAAGTAGTAGTTTGATAGCAATTAGGTATATGTGAAACCTAATATCGAACTGAAGATTTTTAGGTACGGTCGCGCTGGTAAATAACATAACACCGTATCAACAGTCATATACGTAGTCTTATCCCACACTAGGATTCCCTGTATGGTGGGTATCAGGAACTACGAGTACCATGGTACCATAACAACCAGACCCGGAACAAATATTTGCAGATCATACAAATATTTGTCTAGCAGCGGGAATCGAACCCGCAACATGTGCATCTCAACCGATTACTCGACCGCAGCGCCAAAGAGGTCGTCAAAAAACGAAAAAAAATAGTTGAAAATGACGATTAACTGAAAATTTTACAGATTGTTGAACAGATTGCAATGGTTAAAAAATGATTTTGAAGAAAACTAAGCTTTATTAGTGGTGCAAGAGATTAGTTTACATTATAACATGCAAAAATTTGTGGTTTTTCTTGAAACTGATCCACTACCACAGTTAGAGAATTTAAAACAATAGGTACAATATTGTTAATATTGTTGTTGTTTAATACCGGATAACGGCAAAGCTAAAGGGGGGTTATGATTTTAACAGTATTATGTATATATTATACGTAAGTTTGTTCATCTTTTCTTCGCAGCTCTGAAACTATTTGATGAATTCTGTAAAATGAGGTATCAATGAGTGACTTACCGTTTGCGTGACATATACTTCATGACGAAACCTAAAATTGTATGTGGCGGAAAATGAACTTACAAAAAAAATACTATCATTATTACAGTGGGTAAGTTACATTTATATAATGTGTTTTATATCGCATTTCGAGATATTACAGCGGTAACTTCTAATACAAATATCGTGAATGTTAGGCTTAGGGCTCGTACACAAAACTGCGATGCGATGCGAAGTAAGAATGATGATGAGAAGTGAGATGAGTGCGAGTGGAAGTGGTAGAGGGAGCTTGCAGATTTTTGCGATGCGACGTCGCATCGCAGTTTTGTGTACGAGCCCTTACTCCGTTAATCTTAGGGTGTATGGAAACTTATCTTCAAATTAAAATAAAAATAATGTGGAAATTTAATGAATATTAGAATACGAAGAAGAATTAAATGAAAATTATCGAGGGACCGTGAAGACAATCAAAACTATAACGCTACCAGAAAATGATTATAAGGACACCAGACGTTTTTGAATAAAAGATTAAACTGCATTCAAAAACGACTGAAAACATTTCAAAATCATGGAAAACTACAACATTAAACCTTCGAACCTTCGTGACTCTTACTTTTATGTTATGCCCTACTCGAAATTTTTCTTGAAAGTCTACCATAAAATCGTGGATTTATCTTTCCTCTTTCAAAACATTATGACACTTGTTTTCAGCTTTTGCGTTCGGCTTTTAGGAGTAATTTTTACTATAACTTTTATTTAATGTACATAATATTATATTACAAAACAAACAAACAAGTTGATTAATTTCAGAAGAGTATGAAATTTCATTAGTAGTACAAAGTAGTTATACTTTACATAGCATTTTTACAAGCAAAACTTATAGTTTGTTTTGTTTAAACTTATCCGCTACAGGAGTTTCGGTAAGAAGATTCATTACTTATTCAACGTCATGCACAACATCTCGCAAACCCCTCTCTCTGTTGCCCCTCGCTACTTCATTATCAAATTTAAACACCGAGATTTGAACCGTATACGTTCCCAATTATGTGAGAATTGTAACATTTGAAACTTTGCGGCATGACATTAAATTTGTCTGCAAGTTACGGTTTACGCAAGTACCTATTTAGATGTATGTCACGCTGAAAACTTTTGAGCTAATTGCAAAGCATCCGCAAGACCAATATTGTGTTGGTACCTTTCTTCTCTCGAGACACAGATAAAAGGATTTAATTTGCACCCTGAGGAGGCATATCTATAGGTATATAAATACGATAATAAATAAAAAGGCTTCATTACAAAATATTTGAAAAATAATAAATAAATAAATATATTTTTTATATATATTTTTTTTTTCAATTCAAATCTACAATATTATTATGTTGTTGATTCCAATTTAGCATACAGTTTTTAAGCTCAAGCTCAACATGCAAGCTCCAGAATATATTTGATGAATAAGGGACCAACCTGGTGATGCTCTATCATTATTATGTTGTGGAGGCTTCGTCTAAAGAGATAAGGATAATTTGTAGTAACACGTATATATTATATTGTATATTATGTATCACGTATATAATATATTATGTCTACTACAATATGTGTTATGTGTGTACTTAGATCTCTTTGAAGGTTGACTATTGTGTTTCCATCCAGGCTATAAGTGAGTATGGGATTATTATTATTTGCTAGGTATAGTATGATACATTTAGGTGCATTTAAGTGAAGGTTACTGGTAGGGCGCTTACGCCCTTTTATACTCGAACAAAGTTTGCTTCTATTTTGGCTATTATTTCTTCAAACTCCATGAATTTTTATACACACGATAGTACACTAAAGCCATAAATAAAATAAGTATTTTTATAAACTCATTTCTCACTTTCCCCACGAAT
The DNA here is from genome assembly GCA_951392215.1 of Epirrita christyi. Lineage (NCBI taxonomy): Eukaryota > Metazoa > Arthropoda > Insecta > Lepidoptera > Geometridae > Epirrita > Epirrita christyi. Next base: position 7,625,891 of record OX595833.1, read on the forward strand.
ATTGACCGTGTCTATGTAGTTGACAGATTGTATGAAAGTATCACATCACAATTGAGATGTCGAAAAATGTAACCTTGAATAATAAAATGAGAACTTGTACTTGTACACTGTTAGATCAAATATTATGCTGTTTCGTTTATGAATAACGAAAGAAACGCCAAGGTTTTATCATGAAACCTTGATTTTAATCAGCAATTTTTCTGAAACATCGTTATACTATACTATACTTAGCTATAGCCACCCTTATTCGTAATAAGACCGATAAGGTTTTAAGCAGGCCATAACCAATTTTGAAGTATGTTCAAGTAACAGCTGTGTCATTCTTGAAATTTGATTTAAATTAGGGAAACAAAAGCTAAAAGTTTTAATAAAACGGAATATCGTTCGTAGACTCGCGGTTCCCTCGAACAATATTTAATATTTTAATGCTATGTAACTCAAGATAAAATTTCGTTGAATTGATTTCCTTCGTCTGTTTAATTTCTATAATTATTACTCAAGTTTTATTACGTGAAGCGTGTTTTGCGTGTTTTCGTGGAGTAGCTTTAAATTTCACAACACATTTCTGTAAAAAAGGAAGATACACAATTCTTCTTACACAAAAATTTAAGAGATAAGTACTTAGGTATTACTTAATTAGAAAAAGCAAAATTAAAATCGACTTGTCAAGTCTATATTCCTGCGATTGTGCAACCCCAAGATGAAATGAGGCCTTTTGAGGCTCTGCCTACCTTTTCGGGGAAATAGACGTGTGTGTATGTATTTATTTATTAAAATCGATCGAATACAATAAAACAATATCATGATTTTAACATTAATTTTTTAGAGCTTATAAAGTTTCCAAGAAGAAAAATATATACCTATGGTATTCTTAAGCTCATTAATTCAATACAAAATTTGAAAAACTTTACTCGATAAAAAAAAAACAAAAACCACGTTTTTAACATTGAAATCCAATTGTAGACTTACTTTTTACACGTTTTAACTTTTGAAACATCTAGTTTTTGTGAATTATTGTGTTAGGGCTTTCTTACATCATATTTTATACACAAAAACACGGAATCAGAGGCCCAATTTTCTTATTTAAAAAATATTCAAGAAAATATTTATTGTAATATTATTTCTTGATAATATCAACCATACAAACGAACGACATACACGGCAATCATCATTATCATCAGTTGGCATAACTTGATCTACTTATCTACTTTGGTCTACCAATCTCCTCATTTCATTTCGCTATTTTATCACATACGAGTAATAAAGAATTTAAAATCCAAACTTTTTTGCTGGTAGATAATTATTAAATGTTAATATACAGGAAAAAAAGAAAAGATTCCACGATTTATAATAAAATTGAAAGTTTTGATTTTGATTTTGTAAAACAGAATTTAATGTACCTACTAATCCCATCCTTCTACCGATAAATAAACTGAGCTACTACAATATAAAAAGCATCTAACAATGTTATAGATTTTGCCGTAATGCCTCAAACAACAATAATTTATGAACAGATATTTGGCAAGCATGGGAATCCGGAAAAGCGTGATAATTTCTAGTGAGTGGGTACAACGTATATGGCGATGCTACGCCTGTAATGGCCATTGTGGCATTTGTTTTAATATAATGCTTTTCCGTTTAAGCCTTTTATTTGTAAGAGACAAGAACAATTTTTTTTAAATTTTAATCTTGTTATTTACTACTGTGAATTTAAATCTGTTTTCTTGTGGTCAAAGGACTTTTTGTAGTATAGCTAGTGATATAGATTCTGAAATCTAAACGATTGACAAAACTTTGTGAACCGTTACTTAAAATTATCGTAAATTATAATACCGCGGCAGTAAAGGCGACAAGAAATAAGATACCTTAGGGTAAGGACCTACCGATACGACGAAAAATGAGGTATATTTATATTACCTATAGGTATTTTTATGTACTTTTAATAGTCTAGGAACGATATACCTTAAATAACATCATTAGCTCAGATGCAGGAAGTCCACTGCTGGACATAGGCCTCTCCCAAATCCAAATGTCTTAAATACAAACGATCTTGAGTCTTACTATTGGCCTTATTAAATTAGCCAAGTCTGGAGGCCGTCTTGCACTGCATCATCCGGTTCGGGATTGCCACTCGATAATATTTATTCCCCAGATTTTGTTGGTTATGTGGCCTGCCCATTAGCCTTCAACTTTCAAATTTTTGAGAACGTGTACGTCGGTAAACTTAGCGTTTTCCACGGATTTCCTCATTACGGAGTTTATTACATTGCTAAACTCCTAGCATAACTTGTACAATTATTTTGGGGTTTAGAATGAACAAACTAAACTTGTTGTACCGTGTTGAACTGTGAAGTTAAACAATACTATGTAAACCATTATGGTTTTTATTAAATTTCGTAATTTTTGTATGATGTTTGTTATTTTGTTGTATTGAAGATTTTTAAAATTTACAAAATATTTCGTTGAATTTATCGCAATCCATTTAATTTAAATCTATTAGTCAATTAACGCAATTATTTAGTTTATTTTTAAATTAGCTGCTTATATAATGCTATGCTGCACAAAACCGACACCAACTGCCAACTTAATTCTTATTCTATCTTATAAGATAATAAATTAATAATAAGCCGCATAATCCATAGGTAACTTACAAGTGATTGAAAAATAACTAGAAATGCAATTTTCATTTCACTGGTTTACTATGACTAAATAAAACAAATAAACACACGAAGCGCACCTTCTATTTGGCGTACAATCCCAAACGACATTGAAAACTTATTATAAGCATGAGTTACGTTCGAAAAAGAAATTTCTTAAGTTTCATCGAACAAAGAAATAGACCATTAAGCAAGATTATTAAAGAAAAATAACAGTAATAAAACGAGTCGTGCGTATCGTGTAGAAGGAGGATGCTGAGGACGTCCGAGGGAAGGGACGCGGGAGAGTTGGCTTGCCAACGCGTTAGTCGCTCGCCGACACAGTCAGGGTAGCACGACCCGGTTTAGCTACCCCAGAACTTTTACTCTCGACGTATTGCCAGTGAGTTCTACTATTCAACGATAGTAATAAACTAAAAATGTAGGTTCGCGTTTGAAAATATCATTTTTAATAAATCGACAAAATGGGGCTTTTAAAAAACTTTATACGACTGTTCCAATGCATTTTTGTGCTGAACTTCGTCACATTATACTTTAACTCTGCTTCGGGAAAGACTACAACAGGACTGACAACTATTAAACCCGTAGAAGATGTAAACGGAACAGACCGGATACCTATTGGTAAGTTAATTTTTAAAAGAGTAACTTTTTATGATTTTCTGAATTTCTTGTTTCAAACGCGCTTTTTTATAGCTTCATATTTGTTTTTTCCAAATTAGGTATACTTTTAAAATTTTGCAAATCACTTCCCCATGTCGAACTGAGCTGAAATTTAGTACACTTCGCGGGTTCACATTTGCGATTACGTACGATACCACACGTATGGAACTCCTTAATAGATATCAGTAGATTGGTCGTGTTTGGAGGCATATTTTAATCAACTTACGGTTCCAAATAAGAAATAATTTCATCATTATCAAACGGAAGACTAATATTATCGTAATGGTTTCGATGTTAATATACTACCTATTATTATTATTATGGTGACAACGAGTTTATAATGATGGTGTAGATGAAAGGTGAACAACGGAATTCCTCTAAATATAATAGTATAATAGGTAGGTCATATTTGGGCTAATTTAAATTAACTCTCAGTTCTGACAACATAAATAAGTTATTATTTAAAAAAATATAACTCCTTTACAACCAACAAATTTTAACATATATATTTAAAAGCCTATTTTATACATAAAAATGTGTATTAAACGGCTTGTTTAGGTACTTAGGAAACATGAACTTCACACATAAATTGCAAATCCTTGGCCCAAAGACGAAAATCGAATTGAAAGTTTATAACAAATATTTGCGCTATTCCCAGTAGTTTTACCGAGTAGTCTTACCAGTTGAACTACCGGGAATTTTCTTTCCAACAGAATTACTGATAGTAAGTCTTCGCTAGTGTTATTTTTTGCCCATTAGTTTTACTTTATCAAAATATATAAAACATAGACCTCGTAATTGATAGACAGTAGCTTTATTATGACTAAGAGAAAAAAACTAGAATTAAAATAACTGCATTTTTCTACCAACGTATTTTTTGTCATTTTATAGTATTTTGTAGTATAATAATATTTTTTAAATATTTTTTTTATGTTCCAATTTTTTTTTATTTAATCAAATTTATAGTACTGGTATCCATTCAACAATAGTACCTCACCTCGTCCCCTTTTTAGGAGGGTTCCCAACGAGTAACATCCAAACGAGTAACTCTGTTACTCGTTGGGAATTTTTGTCCCAACGAGTAACACCCTGGGAGTGGTGTTACTCGTATGGAATATTTCTGGAAAAAAAAATCCCAACGTGTAACAGTGTTACTCGATAGGACAAAAGTTCCCAACGAGTCACATTAAGAAATTTTGTCTGGGTGAATCTGAAAATAAAAAAAACACTTTAATTAATGTCTAATCATTGCTTTTTATTTAAAAATAAAACAATCAACTTTATAAAATAAACATCGAAGTGTCGAACAACATGAATATAAATTTTGTTCGAAAACTCAATACAGATGTTGTTCAAACTCCTCTTCAAAATCAAACTATTGTATCTATTACAGTTTTACATTAATTGTTCTCTAAAATTTAAGTTAGTTTTTTTTACTTTTTAACCGACTTCCCAAAAAAGGAGGAGGTTCTCAATTCGTTTGTATTTTTTTTTTGTATGTTTGTTATCTCCGGCGTTTATGAACCGATTTGAAAAATTCTTTTTTTATTTGAATAGATATACTTTCAGATTAGTCCCATTTTTTTCAGAATGCAGTTCTGATGATGGGATCTATGAGGAATTGAGGGGACTCCTCAAATACTGTAGGCATACATATGGCGATTTTGACATTTTCAGCAACAAACCAAGCATTTGCATTCAAAAAGTATCATAATCCTTTCACCACTATGGTTCTTTCATCATTTTTTTTTTCATCCAAATATTTAGTCTAATACAATGGCGGAAGTCGGTTTTTTAAATGAAAAGTTATTATGTACTGCATTATCATAAAACGCAAGGAAATAAAAATCCAGTTATTGACAGTGATTATTATGTGCCACCAATCAAACGAACTAAATTTAACAATGATTAAAAATACAAAATAATGGGTATTAATAATAGATACTAATAATATAATCAGAAGTAAACGCCTAACTTCAAAGTTAGGCATTAAGCTGTTAAATAGTTTTTGTTAGGTATTAATTTGTCTAAGCGCATCTTAAAATTGCACTAATTCTCGCAACTACAGAATCGAGAGTTGATATGTGTTTTTTTATATTGCAATACATTATTGGCCAAAAAGTACGCTAGGAAAGTACTCTTCATTCTCTACATAAAAAAAGTACCGAGTGACAAACGAGTGTATTAAGCCGCTTGGTACGATTCACCGTTGAAAGAGTATAGTTAGAATGGTCTTGCGCTTACTCCTGAGTTGTCCTGTGCTGTGGGGATAAATTACATACAAGACAAAGATTGAAAGTTTATTAGCGGGTTTTTCCATCTGTTCGGTTTGTACATCCAAAATATATAGAGCAGTATTCGTATATATAATATTCATAAATATAATATTATTATATCATATATTCATTGCATATTTCAACAGTAATAAAACTCAACCACGTTGGAAACACTTCACAAAATGCTTATCGAACTCTGCTTATGCAATTCTATGTAATATCCTATAGTAGTGTTGTCTACATAAAATGTACAAACTGCATACTAAGATTTATCCGTCCACTGCTGCTTAATTATTAAACATATTTGAAGGACTAGAAAGTGAACCAGCAGTAATTTTTTTTTTTCAATCAGGCTTATAAAATGTGGTGAATGTTCTGAGGTGCCATATTTTGGCGTTGATAGTGTATGGACAAAAAAATGGACTAACGAAAATGAAGGTGTCCATACTTCGTTGTTATACTTTAAACTAAATAGCTACGTATATTCTTATGTAACCCAACTGAAATGTCGTTTGTAGCACTGTTACTCGTTGGGATGTTTTTGTCCTATCGAGCAACAGTGTTACACTGGGTGTAACTCGTTGAGAATACTTCTTTTATTTTTTTCCCATTGAGTTACACTGTTACTCTATAGGAAAAAAATCCCAACGAGTAACAGTGTTACTCTTTGGGTGTTACTCGTTGGGAACCCTCCCCTTTTTATCACACATTTCACAGAATTAAAAAAAAATTACATGCATTGTAACATTTTGTGATTTGATAATTATGTAACAAGATGTCAGTCAAGTAAATGTTTTATCTTAGGTCATGGATGCAAGTTCAAAGTAGGTTGTCTATCAATTACCTAAGTCTACACAAGAGTAGGACTATTAGGAGTTTTGTTTTACTGGTAAGTCTACTGGGTACAATATTCCCAGTGGTCTTACTAGTAAGTCTGTTGGGAATAAAATAGAGGATGCAAGCAATATTTGTATCATAATAAGCTGTAGAGCTATATGACATTATTACAGTGTTCAGCTGACCGTACAAGATTTCTACTAACGGCGACACGTGCAAACGATAAATGAGTGGCGAAAGATTAATGACGTGGAAAAAGTTTGCCCTTGTTCGTTTGTTTCGCGAAAAGCTTGTGGATTCTATTTACACAACAAGTTTGAGCACACTCCGAGCCAATCTTGGTTATCTGTGGAATAGTCATGTCGGAAATGCGGTGATTAACTTAGAGAACTTGTCTTGTTTTTATGTATTTGTGTATTTACTCGTACTTTTACATTGCTTATTTTTGTATAATTTACAAGCATACATTTGGGACTTAGCTTGCACGGTGCTGGTATAAAATTAGGCTGGGTGTTACTGTCCGTGACATAACAGATGCTTTTATAAAATCTGTGGTAAAATTTAACTTGTGATCAAACTGACACGGCGCGACAGAGTGGCAGTAAGTAATCATGTTTTTACCAGCGAAGCTTGGCTCTCCAAGATTTTTGTTATGTATTAGGTAGGTACTATACATTTTATAAGGGGCTTAGAAGATTGTACGATGATCAAGGAAACCGACGCAGTCTACAACACGTTCAAACGCGGCCGAGCCGCCCTAGCGCTTGTTTTTTCGTGGTTGCTTACATCCGTTTCGGGACTATCAATGTCACTCAACTACAAGCCTTTAAGTATCCTTTGTTATTTCGACTTTTATAAATCGGGTCAGTTGTGACTCCACTAAAATAGATTCAGATAAAAATGTCTCGTTTTCTCGGCCTACTTAAGGTTTTGTTTATCGCGCGTAATCTCGTATGTTGGTTTGTATTATTCATCATTACCCCGTAGCAACCAAATAGCTTGATGGATTTTAATGTATTAGCGTTTAAGAGTGCCAAAATACAAATAAGGTGGCCGCTGGGATTCAGTTTTTTACATTTATTACTTGTTTAAATTCTATTTTTTTTCATGACAATTGTTATTATTTTACTGAATGAGATGACTGTTTTACCTATTACAAAATGCTGACATCAAGTAGGTGATAGTGTCGCGGACCTTATTATGGTCTCTTCCTGTACAAGACTTTTGAACATGAATTATAGGCTAAAAAGCAATTATTTTTGTGTAAAGAACCCAACAGCATTGTGCTAAGCTAAGCTACAGATCATAAAAATACACGAGTATAGGTAGGTGCTGATCATAAAAATCCTGAGTGCCACGAAGCGCTTCGTGGCTTTATCGGTAAAATACTGCATATTTGCACTTGCCAGATTTATGTTAAGCGAGAACATGCTAGAACCATGTATCCTATACAAGAACGGCATAGAATTTCTCGCGGGATCTTAATAATGGAGTGAGTTATATAAGTATATATATAAGTAGCGGTGCTCTTCATCTCACAGGAGGTACGCACCTGATCTTTTTTTAACGTTTCTTTACTTACGAATACGAGGCAAGTTCATAATACTCACACCAGAAAGTATGAAATATGTTTAAACCATCATCATCAGCCTGTAGAAGTCCACTGCTGGACATATGCCTCCCTCGTTAGAATGCCACGACGAAGGGTCTTGAGCCGCCTTCATCCACCGACTGCCTGCGACGTTTAAATGAACTTGCCTAAACAAAAATGAGCATTAATTTACCATTAGAATCAACATGGATTAGATGCGAGATCGGCAATTAGCCGGCGAGATGCGACAGATACGAGTTTGAATATGGAACAAAAGATGTTTGCATGGTCTGCAAATATTTGGTTTCTGGTCTAGATGTTATATTAAATACTCAAAGATCCTTATACAACGCACAGCGTTTAGTGTGGGATTATGGGAAAATGTATGTGATGTTGTGTATTATGTAACTTTGTTATATCTATATAATAAAACTGTACAGATAAAAAATCCTGTTCATTCGCAATATTTTTCCGAAGGTAATAAGCTTATTAGTTACAAAACAGAAATTGGTTTATCATTTTTTTTTTCTTTTTCTGTATTATTTTGATTGTATGGTTTTTGCAGGTCATGCAAAAATAGACAGGGCCATCCGCTAATCTCACATGGGTATATGATGGATTAGCTTCCAAAAGCTCCACTTCTTCCACCTCGGAATCATATTTCGACCGTCTTTGATTTGTTTTCATCAATATAGGGCCTGGCTCCAAAAGCCACGTTGGTAAATATTGTCCATTTCCTGTCCGACGTGGATGGTTAAAAAAATCTTTCATGAGGTGTGGCGTTAGTAGACGTACACAGCAATGAACGAATTGAGTGCAGAGCGGAAAGTAGGATTTGCTCCCAACAAACTGTGTCTAGTTCCTTGGTTTTGAGGCACCACTTTATTGTTTTCCACAATGTGCCATTGAGGCACTCCACTTGGCCATTTACTTGTGGATTATACGACGTGGTACGACCCCTCTGGCCACGTGGTCCTACTGCCTTTGTCCTACCGATCGGACCACATGAACTTTTTTTTCCTATTAGTTCGGTTAATCGGATTATAAGGATTTGTAATTCCGCTTCGTCCTACCGGTCGGACCACATGAACTTTTTTTTCCTATTAGTTCGATTAATCGGATTACAAGGAATTGTAATTCCGCTTCGTCCTACGGATCGGACCACATGAACTCATTTTGAATGGTGCAAAATTAAACACGATACGTTAGACAAAAATTACTTACGTGTATAGTAATAGACCCTCGACATTTTACTGCCTTTTTTTTGCTGCACACCCAAAGAATAGATCCGCTGCTGTACGTCTTGTTGCGGTAAAATTGGTATCCGTTGTAGAGCAACACCAAGCCACCTTTGCGTTTTAAGTATAATAATTCTGGTTCATTATTATCTGCATCCATGCTTTGTCCGACCAGACGATAAATTGTAATATTGATAATAAATCTTTCAATCTCTCGCAAGAAAAGCAGGAATAATGTCCGTGACAGATATCTATTGTCTTTATATTATTTCCTAAGAAATTACCTAATACGCAGTATGCAGGTCGCATTGGTCGCATTACTCATGTCTAGAATGCGTGATCCGATTAGCGGTACTACATGGTCTAAGAAAACGTCAGTTTCTATAGTCCGATTAGTTAATCGAACCAACAGGAAATCAAAAGTTCTCGTGATCCGATTAGTAGGACTACGTGGTCTAAGAAAACGTCAGTTTCTATAGTCCGATTAGTTAATCGAACCAACCGGTAAAAAAGTTCATGTGGTCCGATCGGCAGGGCAAAGGCAGTAGGACCACGTGGCCAGAGGGGGTACGACTACACGCAATCCCATTTGATATCAAGAAGTTTCGTAAATCATTAGACATGAAAGCAGTTCCACGATCAGAATGAGTATATTGTGGAGCACCATAAGTGAAGAATAGATCCTTAAAGCATTTTATGACTGTGCCAGCAGACAGATCCTTGCATAAGTAAGCAAACGGAAATCTAGAATATTCATCAATAATTGTTAAAATGTAGCGATTCTGCGTATTTGTAGGCAGAGGTCCTTTAAAATCGACGTTGAGTCTCTCAAATGGTGCAATTGCTTTTATGAGTTTTCCTTGAATCTTTACAAATCTAGGTTTGATTTCTGCGCAAATACGACATCCTGATGTCATCCTTTTAATATCATCTACAGAATAGGGTAGATTTTTAGACCGTACCCAGTGTGCTATCCGCACAATACCGGGATGACCCATGATATTGTTTAACTCGTTCAGTCTATTAGAGTTAGTTATATTTGAGCATACACGGGATAGGGCATCAGCCGTTACGTTTTCTTTACCCGGGCGGTAAATTATATCATATTTGAAATTTGATAACTCTGGACGCCATATTTAATAAAAATTGTGGTATGAATGACAGTATCAAATGATGAATTAACATGACAAATAAATCAAGAGAACATAACTACTAATGAGTATTTAATGTACACCACAAGTTAGATAGTGCACATGACTGTTCAATTAATCGCACGGCAATTTTCATTTTAAACTGTTTTATACATTTTTAAGCACTAAGTTCACCAAGTACCTGCATTTTGAACTATATTTTGTTATTGGCTATACATTGGTGTCAATTCTGTTGTTTATCGAACTAAACTAAAACTAAACTAAAATTAAAATAAGAAATGCCAAATTTAGTCCTAAAAGCTATTCTGTTGTCACTCTGAACTAAATTTAAACTTTGAAAACGACAGGACTATATTTTAATTTGTTAGCCACCAAATTGAATTGACAGCATCATGGACTTAATATCCAAACTTTTCAGCTGCGAATGCTCAGTCCTGTTTGGATATTAAGTCCATGGCCAGCATTAAATCAAAATAAAAACAAACAACGAATGATGTTCGGAAAAAAAATGTTTTGAAGTTGTCATCAAGACCCTGTTTGATGTGTTTGATAGATGAAAAAGTTACGGGGCTGCCAATTTGGCGGGTTTTCCCTATATCCAGGTGTATTTTTTTGGACCATAGGTTGAAAGTAGGCCCTTACCTATTATTTTGACTATTATTGACAGCTGTAGCAAGTCCACGCATAAAGTTAAGTTTAGCAGATCCGGTTTTGAGTAGGTAGGTAATAGTTTCAATAGGTACTTGTATTATAGTCTATGATTTAGCAATCACTACGGTAATTTGCACTCTATAATAAATTAGTAGGGCTTTCTGAAGAAACCTGCTTTTATTACATTGTTATAGTTAATTCAAGAATTTCAAGAGTCTTCTAACAAAAAATAATTTCAAAGTTTAACAAAAAAACTTCAAGGAAGTTTATGCTCTTGAGGTCTTATGTTGGCAGAACTACTAGTTCTATGTGTTGCTATGTGTTTTTCCAAACTTAATAGAATTATTGTTCTAGTGGCTCGCTCAACTCGCCTGTATCTTGTTTGAATGACTGGTTTGCAGCTTTTTTCCGGGGCGCAGTAATAGATTCTCGCACCAGGTGCATTACGGGCTAGTTTCGGGACTTCTGTAAGGAATAATGGTACTTTTCCCCCACCTTGCGTCAGTTTGAACTAGAGACCACGGCAACACTGTTAAATTATCATTGTTGTGCGAAATGGAAGTCAGAGTAGATAGAAAACTAGCCACCAAAAGGCAACAAGTGCCGTGTGAGTGGTCGAGAGACTGCATGATAATATCGTTGTGGCTAGAGGTAAGTGATTTCGAATATTGATTTTTGTTTCACCTACTTTTCCGCGAATCAGGCGCGGTCGCAGCCAATGATTTGGGGGGGGGGGGGGGGGGGTCATCATCAGGGTATATCCTGACTTTTTCCTGACCAGTTTTTAATATTTCTCTGACGAACTATTCGTAATTAAGAAGTGTGAACAGCCAAATTTTTTATGATTTTGGTAACAAAACCACCCGAAAAAGAGATTTACTTAGATTTTTTATGAAAATCAATCAAATCAATCTTTTAGATTTAATTTTAAGGAAGTTTTAAGCAGGAAGTCAATAATTTATTTATGAGGTTTGTCAACGTGATTTTTTAGGGGGGGTCGTAGGGGTCATGAGCCCCCTCGGACCACCACTGCTGCGATTATATACTCGTATTTCATGAAACAATGATACGTTTGCTATAAGTACTTGCAGGTTTTAATCTATTACATTTTTCAGGAAATCAAGCGGATCGCGAAGTGGTGGAGTTTTGGCATAATTTGGCAGCTGAATTAAACAATTTTGGCTGCAGCAGGACTGCACAGCAGTGGCAGCATGTACGTGTTATGTTGTGTTTAATGTTTGTTCTTTTTAACAAAATTGACTGCTTATTATTATCAATTTATTACTATTTATTTTCATTAGGTTTAAAATGTGTGGGTGGCTAAAGTAAAAAGAAAAGCCCGCAAGGTTCGTGACTCCATTGCTGCCACAGGTGCAGAATCAGCAGAGGCAGACCTGACAGAAGTCGAGAAGAAGATTCTTGACATAGTTGGGTCTGCTTCAATCGATGGATTTAGCGACCTTGAAGCGGTAATTATTTAGTTGCTCTTAACTTTGTTTGCATTACACCAGGATAAAACGACTCAATCCAAGTAACAAAATTCTATTGAATCGGTACAGTTGTTGCCGCATGACATATTAATCATCGATCACAAAAAGATAAAAAGTCTCATGTGCCTATAAGTTCTCTAAAACTCCCATTTATAAATTAATTTGCATACTAAAAAAAATATGTTTTTCAGGGAATTTCACCTAGCCTTACTACTTTGCTACCTACAAATCGCGAAACACAGCCGCACATGGCTCCAGATCCACAGGCACACATGGCTCCTGAACAACAGCTGCACTTGCCACCAGAAGCTGGGATATCACAGGGCAACAGCAGGAACCATGTGTTGCGGCGGCGGCGTTGACTTCAGAGGCCTGTTTGGCCAAACTCCAACATCAATTAAGTGCATGCCCTCAATGAAAATAGTAGAATGCTAGCAGCAAGCATCGTTCAGGCTGCTGAAATTTTAGCAGCAGCCATACGCTCAGTTGGTTTGGTGGTCCAGCCAGAAGTGGACCAAACATCAGACTAAGCCAACACCAATGAGAATTGAGACAGATTCATTGAGGGCATGCAGTATAAACGATCATTTATGCTAGACTGTACTGTGTCTGAGCCAATTAATAACGTCCTTTTGACGAAAATCATAGAACTCCAACGTCATTCAAATTCCTATAAATGGGAGGTCAACAATGGATGTTATATTGGTTATTGTTTTATGGAGTACAAGTTTCTAAATTCTTTAATTTCTGACTTTTCACTGTATTTGTGTCACAAAAGCTACAAGCATACCAAATTTCAGCATTGTGGGAATGCTGGAAGTACCCTAGAATTTTAGATTTTTACGTTTTCGATTTTCCCTAATACCTCAGAAACTACTAAGTCTAAATATTAATTTAAAACAGTTTTGAAATGTCTAACTAAAGCGCTTTCGTTAGGCAGCCCACTTGATCTGACTGTCTCACTTTTTTTTACCCCCTGTTGGACCCCAAATATCTCATCAACCCCCCGACTGATATAGTTCATAACCTTACCTAAAAATTGTACCAATAATAATTGTACTAATAATTGTACCTTCATACTAAATTTTATAAAGATCGGATAGGTTGGGAAGTTTTCATAGGACAAACATACATATATATATATTATCCTTTGTTGCCCATGGTCCCTGTGATAGTCCCTGGAAGGTACCACGGGAATTATTTTCCCCTGGTCCCTGAATTTTGTATTAGCCAACTAATTTAAAAAGGTATAATAACTTAACTGTATATTATTAAAGAAAACAATAAAATAAAACATAAGTACCTACATGTATACTCTATGCGTTTGTGCTCTATTATAATAACAAAATTAACAACATAAACATACTCCTTTAGTTCCTTCCAAATGCAATCCTTCTTTTGGTTTACCGCAGTGTGTACTTATGTTTTATTTTATTGTTTTCTTTAATAATATACAGTTAAGTTATTATACCTTTTTAAATTAGTTGGCTTATACAAAATTCAGGGACCATGGGTAAAATAATTCCCGTGGTACCTTCCAGGGACTATCACAGGGACCATGGGCAACAAAGGCTTGTTATATGTGGGTCAGAAGCGTATACAAACGCCGATTCTTCTAAGTTGACTCGGAGAACTCGCTTCACTCGTTCAATTACCAAGTTCGTACCAATGCTGGACACAGGCCAAAATGAAATGTTGTTTTTTTAAGATTATTTTAGTGAATAAAAAAAAAGGAAAATCTTGTGTGTTATTTGTTGGTAATAATTTTATTTATTTTACTAAATAAAATAAGTGTTTATTAAAGAATTGCGAATTTCTCTTGCTTCAGCGAGGAAATCAATATTGTTATCGTCCTCTAATAATTGATCGTCCAAATCATTTTTTTTTTTTTTTACTAAATTAGTTTACCACATTTGAGCGGTACCCTAATAATATTACGATCTAGCCAAGTAGGCTAATGAGCAATTTTGCTTTGACTTATTTTTATAGAAATAAATATTACTAAGAATGTGTCAATTGGCACTTTTCTTACAGTCTCTCTTTAAGACGACACATTGTTCTTGTGTTAATTAAAAGTAGCACTATCACTACACAATAATTTAAGTTGAACACTACACTAACTCAAAAGGTTCTTTTGAGCCTTCTCACTTTGTCTGTCTTGTCAAGGAGCTGGATGGCCTCGACATTCACGTGGTGATAAAGACTTTTTTCATGAGCTTCTGCGAATTTCTTAATTATTTTATGAACGAATTCGATCTGGAGATCCCGGTGTAGATCATCGTTTCTCACGTACCAAGGTGCATTAACAAAGCCCCTTAGTACTTTATTTTGAAATCGCTGTATTATTTCGATATTACTTTTACAGGTACAGCCCCACAGCTGTATACCATACGTCCATACTGGCATTAGGACTTGTTTGTACAACAAAAGTTTGTTGTGCACTGACAGAGCGGATTGCCTTCAAAGCAGCCAGTACATCCTCTTGTAGCGTAACTCTAACTCTTCTTTTTTCTTCTTGACGTGTGCTTTCCAGCGCAGCTTTGCGTCAAGCGTCATACCTAGGTATTTTGCTGCGTTTCCGTATGGAATGGTTTTATTGTTAATGAATACCGCATTGTATTGATCTTTCTTGTTAGTAAAGTTGATGTGAACCGACTTGGATTCATTTAGTTTTATTCGCCATTTTCTAGTCCAATCATGGATTTAATTTACAGCTACTTGAACCTTTTCTGCTGCCTCTGCGTGAGTGCTTCCGACAGCTATTATAGCAGTGTCATCAGCGAAGGTTGCAATGGTGTTATTTTCTAGCGCGGGGATGTCACTTGTGTATAGAAGATACAGGACCGGACCTAGTACGCTTCCTTGTGTGTGTTGCACCCCAGCTTTTATGTTTTTAAGTTCGGAGTAGGCGTCTTCATGCCTTATTCTAAAAACAATTCTGATGGTAGTACTCTCCTCAGTTTCAGTAATAGCCCTTCATGCCATACCTTATCGAATGCTTGTGCCACGTCCAAAAAGATAGTGGAGCAGACTTTTTTTTCTTCGAGGGTCTTCTCAATAAGATCTGTAATCCTATGAACTTGATCGATTGTTGAGTGCTGTTCTCGGAATCCAAATTGGTGCTCTGGTATGATGTTTTTATGATCTATAAGTGGCTTGAGTCTTTTCAGTAACAACTTTTCGAATAGTTTTGACATGATCGGTAGCAGAGAACCGGTTGCTTCAGCGAGGAAATCAATATTGTTATCGTCCTCTAATAATTGATCGTCCAAATCAATGAAATCATTTTCATCCTCATCTGCAAAATAAGATTTTGTGTTATGTTGTACATACTTTAAATAAGCTCTTTATAATTAAACTTCCCTTGTTTGTATGTTTGAAAAATCATGCGAAAGGATTTTGCCTCAATTCTTATCAAGATCCTTAACTAAGTATAGGTACAAGATAACAGCGAGCTGTCTGATGATGGAGAGGGAAGGTAGACAAACTTTGCAACGGATAGAATTTGACTGTAATAGTGCCCGTTTTTTTCTAATTTCATCATCATTAGCGGGAAGATGAATTTCTCAACAAAAACCCATTTACTTTTTAACTTGCATCAACTGAACTGAACTAAATGTTCACTTACCTGGTAGAGCGTCAATAAACATATAGCATAAAGTGCAACAAGATAGTATAATTTTGGCTGCTTTTCCTGGCTGGTAGTGTAGGCAGCGATGTCGATGACGGCATCTAAATTTATTTTTAAGCCTGCCATTGCACATTTCCACAAAATTTCTCGCCTTAGCGTGGCACTGATTATACGCTAGTTCAGCTACACTTGTTGGCTCCACTAGTGGAGTCATGATCCATGGTTGTAGAGGGTATCCCTTGTCCCCTATGTTGACAAAAATCAAAGATTTATAGGTACCTCCTAAGCTGTATGTCTTATAAAAATATTTCAAAAAAAAATTGCCTAAAAGCCACTGATCTCTCCACCCCCCCGTACACAAACCCCGTGTACAAACTCATTTTGTAAAAATCGGTAGACTGTGGATGCTCTCCAAATAGCCGCATCATGAGTTGAGCCTGGGAAATTCGGATTAAATCCAATTATCATCCCTCTTGCACTGCACACCTGAAAAAAATGTAATAAGTATGTAGATACCTACCTAATTATTTGAGAGAAATACTTAAACCATTAAAAATACCTAGGTAAGTACACTCACAATCTGACAGTTGATACTATAGAATCCTTTCCTGTTGTAAAAAAGGGTTCCAGGTGCAGTAGGGTGATTTAGTTGTGGTTTGGCTATTGCTATATGAGTCCCATCTACCGCACCTAGGGTGTTGGGTATGTTATACAGTGCTTGAAAGCAGAAACAAGACATGTTTTTGTATAGGTACCTAAGCAAACAAATAAGTACCTACCTACCCTATGCCTCTAAAGGAAGTACAGACCTATTATGGTTAAATAAATAAGAAGTTGAACTTACTCTGCATTAGCAGATTCCTTTTCTGTGTGTGTAATAGGGAATCTGATGTAGCGTAGAGTTAATTTTTGTACTATTAGGTTTGCAGCAATTTCTAAACACCTGCTCACCGATGGTTGGTTGGCTCAAACCCAAAAAATTATCTTGGCCAACAGAAGCCTGGTAGCTGCCTTGAGCAAAAAATTGAAGCGCAGTTAAAACCTGAAAGGAGATAGAAAAGTAGTGGGTAAGAAGGAAGGTAAATTAACAACTAGATAATTATACCTACTCATAGACTTTGATTCAGTTTAATATAGGTATTTTAAGGCAGGTAATTTTTGCAAACCTTTATATGCTTTAGGGTAAATCCTTCTTCTAAGTGAGGGTCATCTAGCAAGCTCATTAATTGACGAGCGCCAGATTTGGGCAATCTAAAAATTTTTTAAACTTTTCTTCGTTCATTTCAAATGGATTCGAATGATCCCTCAAATTTTCCAGACGTATTCTTTCACGATCGTTTCTAAAACAATTTTTTTTGTATGCATTTTGGGTAAAACGACTCCTATTTATTAATGGGTTAGAATTAAATTGTAATTTAACTAGGTACTTACCTTGCTGACGAAACCAACAGAGCCGCAATCACATACTCCTCCATTCTACCTATAGCAGGATTCAGGATAAATGCGCCTTTCTATAGGAAGTAAGGTACCTAAATACAAAAAATATGCACCCCTGGAACACTTTCTTGAATCACTAAACTTAATCCACACCAGTTTTCATGAAGACTAATTTTAGGTAGATTTTTCTAATATTAGACATAAAACTGCACAACAGAATATAAAAAGACCACCTAAAACTAAGTTGAGTAACTAAGCTAATTTTATTGCTGTCAGACTAAGATTTAGTTTAGTGCTGTCATTTTAGTCGATTCTCAATAGCATAAAAGTGTACAAAAGAATAGGAAAAGACGTTGAGTAACTAAGCTAATTTTAGTGCAGTCAGATTAGGATTTAATAGAATAAAGAATAGAATAGAATAAATTTTATTTGCAAAAACATTATATATACAATTAAGCAAACAGTTACACAAAACAAAAAATAAAATAAAACAAAAAATGTTGTTGCAAAAAGGCCCCAACTCAGCATATGCAGGATGTAAACAACCTACGCTGGTCTTCCGTTGAAGCCATTTTGCAAACAATATAATAAATTTGTCAAAAAAAGTCACGGACACAATGAAACACGAAATAAAACAAAAACAATAAAGTTCAAAAAAAGAAATAGAATGAAAGTAAATAAATAATATATAAGTCAAATTATACACGGTAAACAATAATAAGTAAAACAGATATAATAATTATAAGTAGATAAAAAACAAATATTAAATTATATAGTTATATAGCACTCGTATCATTCTTGAGGAGTTCCTGCTCCCTTTGCCAATTAAATAGGTATTTTTTAAGGTTCTGCCTAAACCCTAGAACATTTTGCAGGTTCCTTATTGGCGGATTTAGTTTAGTTCTGTCATTTTAGTCAATGTCTGAATAGCAAAATGTCATTTTGACACAATTCAACTAAATTTAGTATAGTTTGTCTAGTTTGTGCCAATAGAATCGACACCATTATCTATTTTGTCAAATTAAATGCTCATCCTGTCTGCGTAGTAATTAAATTAGGTACCTATCTACATACGGGCGGAAGCGGGACCACTTAATATAATGGGTTTCTTTTGAATTATTTTATATTGGCCTTGCTGATTGCTATTGATTTGATTATTTAATGTAGATCATCTAATACCACTTAATTTGGTATCTAACGGGTCTATAATTTGGACAAATTCTTGAATATGCAACTTCAGGGGTTTAACTTTGATTTTTGGGCCATTGTTGCTTCTTTACCATGGCTTGTCATGATCTTTAACTTATATGTTATTTTCCTTCATTGTAAAATATTAATGTTGTTATTTATTTTGTTTCTACATCAGGTTAAAAACCATGTTGACACACCAAAGTAAGAAAGTCAGACTTTTAACAGCAAAACGAAACTTATAGGTGTAAGAGCACACGCTTAATTAAATTAAATGACTCCAGGCGCACAATGTATTTGGAGACAACGCGTACCTACAAAACACATAATCTGTAGGCTTGAGTTCGAACGAGCCCATATGCCATTATTGTGATTTAGACTTGCGTCTGTTCTCAGAATGTGGGCCAATAAATTAGATCTCAATCAGACCGTTACCGCCATTTGTTATTCGAACCTAGCAAATGTGTAAGTCAGTAGACCTACAGTCCATGCATAAAACTTTGAAAACTTTTATAAAACTAATAAAACTTTGAAAACTTTTATAAAACTAATAAAATGATATAAAACTTTTATAAAACGTATAAAATCTTTAGTATAAAATTCTGCCCTTAATGAAATCCGTTAGACGTCCACTGCTGGACGATGCCTCCCCCATAGAAAATACTATGGGGGGGATTCGCCATAATCACCACGCTTGGTAGACGGATTGGCGATCGCAGTATTGGTGATGAGTACTCAGGTGGTAATCCCATAGTCCTCTTGACGACCTTTGTGGCGTGGTGGGTGAGTCGGCGAGTCGGCTGAGTTGTGAGTTCGATTCCCGTTGCGGGACAAATATTTGCATGATCTGCAAATATTTGCTTCGGGTCTGGGTGTTATGATACCATGGTACTCTTAGTTCCTGATAATACATGCATCTTAGTGTGGGATCATGACTACGTATGTGACTTTTGGGTGTGTTATGTATGCTAGTTGGCTTTTACGACATCCACTGGAGAGGTGTCTATTCTTAGGCCGGACACACCACGTCAAGTACCTAAATACACAATAAAAAAAATGTTCAGTATAAATCACTTTTTGGTTTTATATCACGATAAGTTATCTTGACGTAAGACGACCAAGAAAGTGAAGGAGCTCAGCGTAGGAGATGACTTTCATTGTTTATGCATGAAGTTATTATTTACGGGCAAGCGGCCGGCGGCGTCTCTATTGACTGTGAAAAGACTAAGGTAAGTATTATAATAAAACGGACAAATGCCAGCGAGACTCGCGCCCGAGGGTTCTGATTCGTAAATTATTTCAAAATCGTCAGAACTCTTCTCGAGGGTCAGCCACTTTTTCTTACAAACTTTTCTATATAATGGTAAAAAGTTGATAAAAACACATACCACTGCTATCAGAACTTACGTATTGTTGCAAGCATTTCTAGAGTTTCTTCTGATACGATTTCCAAAAATGCTTCGTTTTCTTTTCCCATAATACAAAAACTTCGTATACTATAGAACCAACACCAAAAAAGACTCAAACACATACTGATGTGTTTTCACTGGAAAGCGCTCTCGCTTTCACTGCTAAAATCCCTTTGGCCTCTATGACAACTAAGTTTCGCAACCAGTTGTGAAAGAGTAATTTGTTTTCTTTCTTGGCAACCAGTTGCGATAGAATAATGGTTTTCATTTTTACGCCACCAGTAGCCAGATGCTAATTACATTTTTTTTTAAGAAGAGTGCCTTCTAATTCGTATTGACCAACACGCTTTTTGACTAATTTAAAATACGAATCTTGTCATTTACGTTATATGTGCAATACGCATAATGTCAAATTAATTCACATTTACGCAAAATGAGTAATACGCATTTTGACATATACCTACGCATAATGTGCATTATGCCATGCCACAAAGACTAATCTGCGGGTAGGAAAAATAACAAGAATTGTTTTATTAAATTACAATTAAACCAAAACTAAAACATTTACTTCTTACATTGAAATTTAAAAAAAATGCAACGGGTCAAGAACATGTCCGTTCCAACCTCAAAGCAGGAGCAAACAAGTTATGTTAATTTTAGCCGCGTAAAAATCATTTTTCTCAAAAATGTTATGCAATTTAACTGGTCTTTTTCAAATCTGCGCAATAAAATAGACAATTTAACTGTTCTTTTTGCAATAAAATAGTCAGTTTTATGTCAAAATCAATAACACATTTTCCGCGATTCTTTTTGGTTTAAAAAAGGTTTGAAAACATTAAAACTGCTACAGTTGTTAAAAAAGCTCAAAAACCATTATAAATATCCCGTTTCTAGTGATAATTACATTAATACCCATGATAGTTTCAAAAGTTATATCGGGTACGGGCCGGAGATCGTCATAGTAGTGAAAGACCTAGAACGTTTGCGGAAAAAGTGCGAGTGTTTACGTGAGTCATTGGACTTCTTAGTGAAGTGTCGAGACGCAGAGGTCTGCGTGTGCGTGCGTGCGTATTAAATCACGTAAAGACATTCCGGGTTCCGCGAGTATTCTGCGACAAGCGAGTGTTAAATTATTACGGAATAGCAGACATTGGTTTTATTCGTTACAAGAGGATTTGTATAAGGAATCAACAAAGCTCAAAAATCATGGTAAATATCCCGTTTCTAGTGATAATTAAGCAAACTTCTGTTTCTTAAATTAATTTGTTGTTTATTGTTTCCTTGAAAATTAGAGAAACAGCAATTAACGGCCTCGTAAAATTAGAAATTTACATCTAACACATGTTTTTAGACAATTAATTGTTATCAAACTTTGTTGCATCACAACAGACTAACCGCAAAATAAAAATAAGCATAGTAAGAGAGGGGAAAGACGCCTACCAAATTTAAGTTTAGAGCTTATATCTCTGAAGCGTATGATTGTATAAATATGGTTGTATGCTCATGTTAAAGGAAAATTATTCATATGAATAAAGGAATATTATAAAAGTAGCATCAAACCTCCACAGATTATTCAATTACTAAAAATAAACAGTTCCCCATCTGATTAGAACAATTTTCCTAGGGAAATATGTCATACCTATACAAAAACGATGAATTACTTACTTTAGTTATTTTGTACCAATGTCGGCATAGTCAAATCACCGACACCTGTAGCTTCGTATGTTGACAAATTGGTAAACATTGCAAGGAATAATAAAAAATTCGGCATATTAGTGTGTAATTGTAAAAAAATAAAAAGTCGGCATCAAGGGAATGAATGTATGAGTTTCAAAAAATATGGCAAACTAAAAACTAAATATGGCAACTCAGCTCGTTAATATTCGTATAACTCGTTGAGTGAACATAACGTGTTCATCTTAATTTTCGGAATTAATAGAATGCGAAAAATTAAGAGGAATACCTACAATATTGCGTAAAATTCTCAAAAAAATACTTATGATTTTAAGAAAGGTACATAGACCTACGCTTTTTACAAAAAGAAAGAAGACGTCATCTCCGCTTGAGTGATTACGTCTGGCAAGGGTTGTGAAATGTGCATATTTTTACCCGCAGGCGGCTACACACGCAATACTTGAAGTTTAAGCCATAGAACAATTTACGACGGTCTGTTCACTCAACGGATATAATCACCATCAAGTGTGCTGCAAAAAATTGGTATTGAGGGAGTTTACATTGTAGGGTCAAACCAGCGGGATGCGGCCGAAGTAGGAATACAATGACTTCTAAATGATAATTATGCTAGCAGAAGGTATACATGCACCATTAGTACAGGCAAATTTGCAAAAAGTGTGGACCTAAGTCGTGTAGTCGTGGATTCTTATGGAAACGTTAGTTGACACGAAAAGAAGCTTATCCTAGGTTTGCACTTTTTCTGCCGCTTACGGAAGGCTTTTAAATATTAGGTACAAACTTAGAAAGGCCGTAAATTTTAAAATAGACAAAAATTACTTGGTGCAAGTTAAATTACGTATAGAGAGACTGTCTAAGTGCATTATGATTTTAATAAAAACTACGTGCATGTAGGGAACACAGTGTTTTTAGTTTGTGGCTTATGGAAAATTTATGTACTCGGTGCAAACTTACACAAGGCTTCTATGTGTATTATATACACAGTTTTGCACGCTACACCGAATTACGGATCATGTCTTTTTCATATATTTATAAATTGTGCTTCGGGGAAAATTTATGTAGTCGTGCAAATTTTACTATGATATCTATTCAATGTTTACTACATTTGCACCTAAAAAAACACAATTTTCTTACCGGAAGTACATGAATACAAATCTCAATAAAAAATCAAGAGCGCGCAGAGGTGCCTGTGGGACGGGGTTGGACCTTGGTACTGGACGTAACGGTAATACACCGCGTGACGTACCTACTATTCATTGATCTGTGGCGCAGTGAACTGCGAGCTATCTATTGGGCGATGCTACACGAGCGTGTTGTCGCTGCGTTGCGATTGTCAATTTATATACTTTATAATATCTCGCTATGACAGCTCAGTATCTCGTACTTCACAAACAATAGTAGATTATGCACTAAGGGAATAAAGCAGTGTCACGTAGCGAGGGGTTCAAGCTGCCCAAGACGAAGACAGGCTTTATTCCAGAGGAGCATACTCTATTTTTTGGTGTCTTCTGCGAGACGATAAAAAGCCAAGTCTTGTATTGATTTTTCCGGTAGTAAATTATTAAGCGTCTGTTTTCATAAACTCTGGAGTAAATTCACTATCACTCGACATTTTTTATCAACATGAATATTGCAATAAAATTCACTGAAAATCCCAGCACCAAATACCGTCTTTTGTTTCACATTCTTTGTAAACGGACCTTTTTCTTTTTTTTAAGTCCTGCTTATGGTGGCCAGTTCGATTTTCGAACAAACCTCTTTGCAATGCCATAAGAGCCAAGAGTTTCCACACGAATTAGACGTTCCAAATTCGAATTACTTTATTCCCTAGGAAGTTTAGTACAACTTTATATCCATTAAAAGATAATGCTTTGCTTTAGGTACGTAGAGGTTGCATGATATGTTATGTAATTGGACATTGTCGAACAGGTGGTGTGAAAATGTACTGTTTCATTTATTCGGTTTATACAATTTCATTTTTAACAGAATTATATTGTAAACGATTCGGAGATTATTTGCTTTTTATATTGAAATTGCAGTTCGAGTTCAGACGAATCTTCTCATAAGAGAACTAAGATTATCATAGTTCTCTTAGCAGAAGTTTCACCTAAAAACTAAAACCTGAAAATATGCTGCATGAGGATTCAGAAAATATAAAGGCAAAATCAAGTGAACCGTATGACCAATTATCGGTACATGATGGTCAATTACGTCTCTTATCCTAACAGATCTAAGATACCTTAGTTCTCTTAGGAGAAGATTCACCTAAACTACGCGTTTGACCAACATCTACCAATTGGTCTTCAAACGAATCAGTCGATTCTGCGCAAATGTTTTCTGAGTCGTCATGCAGTTGAATATTTTCCGTGTTAGTGCAGGATTGTCCACTGCAAACGCTACAAATTTGGAGCATTTGAGACCTGCTTTACGGCAAGAGCAATTCGTTCTTTCACATCCAGTTTTACAACTGCATGAAATTAAATGTAATAACTCCTGGGGTGCCGGGTCTAAGCTTGTGTAGTACGCAATGAGACTAAGTAAAGTTGTTTTCCACCCAAAAGTTGTCGGAATTAAGTCATCATTTCCCAACCATTTCTGTACTTGCAAGTAAGTCCTCAGAATGTGTAGGTTTGCAGCGGCTTCTGTTGGTGGAAGGCTGGCTAGGTTTGATTTCGTTTTCAATAAAAAGCTTGAAAACAGTTTGTACCCAAGCGAATTCAAAGATATGTCCCTACCACCGTATAGTAAAACTATAAATTTTCGGCCAGTTTTTTGAATATCGTCAATATTTGCATCGTGTTGTTTAAAAATTGTAAGATCTTCATCGGAGTTAGGATGTTTCGATAATGTATTGACGAACTTGCCACAAACTAAAAAAAAAACACTATGTTCCCTACATGCCCGTGGTTCATATTAAAATCATAATGTACTAAGACATTCTCTCTATACGAAATTTAACCCACACTTTTTGCTAATTTGCTTGTACTATTATTTATGAGCACACAGAGAAGATAACGGGCTAACAGGCAAAATAAATATAAATTGTCTTTCTCTGGCCCTGGAAAACTTTATTGACGCGGCAGGCGAGAAGCCTGCTGAGACGCGAGAGGTGCAGGTTCAATTGCTGGTAGAGCTGGAGCCCTCGCTTCTACATACAAGTCAATACTTAGTTAGAGCGAGAAACTCAAAGTAATGTCTAAGGTGATGATCATGATGATTGTGAAGGGGGTTAACATAAAAATTAACCCCCATCTGTTTAAGCCTGCCCCAGCTAAGGGAAAACTTTCCCCGAAAGTGGGGTAAGAATTAACACCGGTTTTTTTAAATAGGCACCAATTTCTTATCTATTGTTATGTTTTTTTTTAAATTAGTTGGTGTCAGATAATTTTCCTTTAAATTTTCCTTTATGGTTCATAACCATTTTTATACGTTCATACGTTTCAGGGATATGAGCTCTAAACTAACATTATAAGAATAAGAAGCATTTATTTATTGATTAAGTCTCTCCCCTCTCCCTCCTTCTAGAGCAAGAAGATAATTAGATAAGATGCGAAGATGATTAATTTTAAGAAATAACTAAATAAGCATTAGTTGAAGTTTCTTAACAAGTTTTACAAGTTTTAGAGGGGGGGATAAACATTAGTTAGATTTTAATTTACAAGACTATTAAAACAATTTGATTAATATTATGCCTTTTATTAAATGTACTTGAATTTGGAATTAATCCAAATTAAAGTACATTATTCCATATTCCCTCGTACATGTTTGTACGAGGGCGGCACTGAAAATTTCGGGAATCAAGGAAGTGGTTTTTTGTTTCGGGTTCGTACGCGTATATCCAGGATTCGTCACCTGATACGATGTTGTATACAGCATTTGAGGATCCTGCGTGGAATCTTTCGAGAGTTCTGACGCACCAATTAACGCGAGCCGCTTTTTGCTCTTCACAGAGCGAATGCGGTATCCATCGGGAAAACAACTTTTTTACACCTAATTGATCATGCAAGATTTGACTCATGCCAATGTCTAAAGTTGCCTGAATTTCGCGGTATGTCACATGTCGATCTTCCTCAATCAGCTTACGCACAGCATCAACGTTTTCTTGGGTGACTGCAGTTTTTGGACGACCTTGACGGGGATCATCACTGAGCTTGACACGTCCACGTTGAAATTCAGCAAACCATCGATAAATTGTGGTTTTGGATGGGGCTTCATCACCAAATGCAGAAATCATCCGATCAACACACTGTTTTTGTGTTAAACCACTTCGAAAGTCATAATAAATCATCGCTCTTGAATTTTCTCGAGTCAATTCCATTTTCTCAACGACTAAACAAGTTTGACAAAACCTTAAGACAAGACCGAGAATCTTTTTTTAAATAAATAAATGGTATTCGATTTTTAAAACCAAGGAGTTTTCAATTAAAAAGATTTTAATATGACAGAAACAGTGGAAATATTCCATTCCCGATACTTTTAGTGCAGCCCTCGTATCCTTGATCCCAGTCAAAACGAGGTTACGCGGCACATTACAATCCGTAACTGAAGTATTTGGTTGCGTTTATAGTTTTAGATTTGCTTTTTTTTTTAATCGGATTGCTTGGATTTTCACATAACTGTGACTGTGCTCGTTTTAAGCTATGGCTATGGTTTCGAAGCATTTAGTGTACACGACTATAAACTGTCTAGCGGAAATTCACTCAAAATTTGAATTCATTGAAATGGCATTGTTATGGTATCAGCGTGAACCCTTACTATAGGTACTCTGATTTTTAATCTTACACATTTTCTTGACATTTCTATGTGTCATGTATGTGTATCATATTATTTGTATATATATTATGTTCTACCAGTATCTTAAAAAATGTACTACTGAAAAATATTTATTTTTCATATAACTTTGTCTAGTGCTTGTTCGTTTTCATGAAAATATAGTAAAATCACATGATGCTTCATCATTCAGCACATGTAATTTTTCGCTCCAATAAGGCCAAAATATTGTTACCCGTTATTGTTATTGTTATATTATATTGTTTAATATTGTTATTGTATTTCTCGTTTATAATTCAACTCATTACTTCGCTCAAAATTCACCCATTTAATGATCTTACTACTTTTTATTTTATGATAAGAAACTTGTGTACTGTGTTAGACCTGTTACCATTTGCATTTGTACCATTTGCATAATCGACGTCCTATTCTTCGTTATTCTCGTCAAACTCTTCATCTCCCCTTAACATATTTTCATTTTGAACATCAGTTTTTGTTCCAGGTGTGCTTGTATTCAGCTACAAATCGCATGATTTTATTAAATGTGTTGAAGTTTGTATGGAAAAACTCCATACGGATGAAGTCACAGCCGTTGCACTATACAGGGCGTCCCACGGCTATGCCACATGGAGGGAAAGTACCTTAAATATTGCAGATGGAACATTTTACTGAAAGAAGACATTATTTGAATTTAAAAAACAATTTAAACTGCATTCATAGATATTTAAATAATTACATGGTTGAACTGGGAATCGAACCCGTTATACGAGAAACATAATCATTCTGTAGCTTTATCATACCGATTGAAAGGCTTCATCATAAGGATTATTTTTTGCTTAAATGGCTTCGGCCATAGCCGTGGGACGCCCTGTATATAGTTATTAATATAAGACCCCTTACACTAATGTCCCCTCTACATAATTTATTAGCTTTTCTAGCTTAGTTTTTACAGAAAAATATGTAATCAAAATGTCAACCATGGATATACGAATAGGAGTATTGGAGTAGCATTAACAAACAGTAATGTGATTATACTACCCCAATGGCTCAAACGGTAATTTTTTGTTTGTTTTCATCTGTTTTCATAAACAGTAGGTACATCTATTCCATTCTGAAAATGAAGTAACGGAGATATGGTATTTCATGATTAGCAGATTTTTATAATAGTCCTTCAATTAGTTTAAAGCAAAACAGTAAAGGCCTTGAAAAATTGCCTTCCTGTGAAAACGCGTCAACTTCAGGTGATATGTGTGTTTAGAAACTACCGCAAGAGTAGGCTCAAGTGGTCGCAAACGCTCTTCTCACTGAATAAATATGGATTCGCTTCGCGCCAAACCGCTACTAAATGTGACTTTATAAATACTTTACATTTTATCAACAATAAGTTTGCAGACTTTCTTATGTATACTTTCCAACTGAATATTATTGTCACTGTTACCATCTATTTGTCAATAAGTTATGTTGGTATGGATAACATTACGCTTTGTATTAGGATAGTTATGTTTATCTCAAAAGGTCAAATCTATTATGGAATGTTGTTCTCCGTCTTTTTCTCATAGGAACGGCTAGAAGGTATCAAGTTGCAAAATAATACTGAGGAATACAGCGTTACTGAGGTCCTAAATCAGGAATATGGTAGACAAATAACTATTTTTCATTGATCTATAACCAGTCCATTTACATCTTGGTGTAGTGATTGGATTAAGGAGTTTCTAAATTAATTTTATCAAAAGTCAATTATTTGTTTAGTGAAAACATTGATTAAAGAAGGATGGTGTTGTTCCATACATTTTTTTACCAACCTTTTTCGTCAATATCAAGTTACCTTCATTAAAAATACTTCTGGCTATCGGTAATAAGCTAAGAAAACGAAAAATATTTGCAAAATATTTTAAATATTTGAAATGGCATTGCTGATAAGAGCCGATGATGTGGTTAGGGTCCCGCTGGAACTAAATTATTGGGCCACACATAAATTAAGTTTATCTTTAATATAGTCTATTTTTGTTTTCATCAATTTAGTTAACCGGATTCTTGTATGCCTCCCCAAATATCCTAACCACGTGCTTGAAATATCTAAATTCATGTGGAAACATCTCTCTCGCCGCACGCTGCCATGAATTTTCAGGTAGTTCGGTAGATTGGTGCCAAACCTAAAAGTTAGAGGTACTGAGGTAATCCTGCGCGTTCTGTAGCACCAAAACACTCCTAAATGTAATAGTAAGTCACACGTAGGTACAAGTTTGCTCGAGTTGGTTCGGCAAGAAGACCGACCTGTATTGCGTTGATAAAAAAATGATTTGGCCAATTAAATGTTTACTGTTGATTCGACCAATTCAATACGTTTTGTTGGTTTAGCCTATGAAATTCCAGGCCTTTTTGTTGTTTCGACCACTAAAATGCCAGGATTTGTTATGTACTCCTACAGAATTTTACGTCTTGATATTATAGAAAGAGGTTTTAAAAATTCTTGTATGAATATTCAGTGCACAAAAGCTCTCAAAGTATCACTTGCTTTCTTCAAAGGAAAGGAAATAAGATTTCTGTGCGAAGATCATCATATCGATCTTTTTATTCGTGCCGCTACATCGTTTTCTACTGAATGTTTGAAAATACAGTGTTCAATATATCATTTAAAATAAAATCCACCTTAAAGATGTGTGCCAACCAAGATGATAACAAACACTAAACAGCATAAACCTGTTGCCTAGGTACTTGCAAGTAACAAATACGACATAAATTATATAATATTTCTGCATAATTATTTATTTATTAATTTATAAGATGAAAAACATTTTAGTAACAGCATAAGCATGCACATAAGTATGCCGACCGGAACAGCTGCACGCACAAAATAAATAATAATAATTCTCGTAAGTACCTAATAAGGAAAGAATGTAGTACTACAAAATAATAGGCCATTAACTGTTTCAAATCACTACCTGGACGGAATTTATTTTGCATCACAAAACTTTAAATTATCGGAACTTAAACATAACCTCAATAAGGTTAATACAAAAAAGGTCATCAGTATTTAGAACTGTAACGTTGACACTGCTGTTTATCTCATGGTTTTCTGTGACGCCAGATCACAGTGACCTTTATAAATATCTCTGGTGAACCGGATTCATTCCTTGTCGTGTCTCCCTAAAGTTAACAAGTTGAGTGCCATCTTGAAGCACCTGAAACTCGATGAGGAAATATCTCTTTGGCCGCTCTATTAGTTTGCGTGTACGGCCAATTGTTGGATACATAACGCACAATATAGTCCAATTTAGGCAGCTTGCAGACGTTGTCGTGTTCTTGTGTTTTCTTCTAAAATACATATTATAGTTTTATTCAAAAAAAACCAACGACCGTGTGTCAATTTCTGCTCGCTTAAAGTCTTCAAGTCTAATGGCGTATGATGTAGTCACTGCCCCAATATAATGAAAATTTATTTTTGTTGAGAAATCTAGATTCTCAAAGTGTGCAAAGGGCACTAAATTACGTGTTTCCATACAAAATTACGTACACCATACATATCCTTATCAATTGCTTGATAAAAATCAGACTACGCCCTCTGTGAGAGAACTGAATGAAAAACATAATTTGATTAGAAGTAAAAATAAGTACTAACAAGGCCTCAAAAATTTTATGAAATAGACCAGGATGTAGTCGAAAATCTTATTACTGTTCACAAGGAGACCCTTCATTTACCATTGAACATCTTAACGGAGGGTTCCTATCAATATCAAGTCCTTTCGAAACCCTGCTCTTATTTAAGTTGTCATTAGTCCGACGGATTCCTACGGTGAGCTATTTTGAACAACATTACAGAAGTGTTTTATGTGCCTACATGTTAATCGAAGCACGTTCCTATGACACTTCAATATTTATTGAAGTTAATAGGTTTTATAGAAATAGTTTTTGAAAATTATTTTATTTGGTCATGATATTTACAAAAGATGCAGCAGCAAAAGTAGCAAAGAAGGTAGTGTGTCGAAAGTCCTCATCATCAGCCTGTAGAAGTCTACTGCTGGACATAGGTTGCCTCAACAGAATGCCTAAATGCATGGTCTTGAGCCACCTCCATCCACCGACTTCCTGCGACCTTTAAAATATCCCTGGTCCATTGAGACCATTGAGGCCTTCCTACACTTCGTCGTCTGGTTTGTGGTCACCATTCGAGAACCTCAGTTTTTCTCAGTGGAATACGATAGGGCAGATTCATCTAATGTTGTTTTCATGTAATTAAGGCTCTCTTTGGTGTAAAACAAGTACTAATTGAAGGTCGCACGTCGATTTTTAAAAAACGGTGCACTTGGTCTGTCGTAGCCGTTGGTCTTCTCTAACATAAAAACCGTTAATTTTACAGGTACTGTTCTGGAAACTGGCTCCATTTATTTAGTTTTACATAAAACAAGGGTTATTTGATACGTAATGTGAAAACGAAAATATTTTTTATTTAAAGTTTTTTAAGCTTTTTTAGTTTAAAAAAAGTTTTTGTTAAATTGTTTAAGTGAGCCCAGAAAAAAATAAGGTACTACACATACATGATAGGTATGCCTTGACAATTGTTTTTGCTTAAAGATTTAATAAGTATTCGTTTTCCAAAAAAAAACGAAAAAAAGTTTTAGTTTGTTTAATATCTTTTTTTTTTCTCATTTTAATAATATTATTTCCTAAACTGCCTTTTTTATGAAATAGATAAGTCGTTATCTATTTCATAAAAAAAACAGCTACAAAAGTTGTTTATAGTAAGCTCAGACCAAATTAAAGTACTACACACACATGATACTATTATTTTTCTTAATAGAATAAGTAAGAATTAGATGTATTGGAAAACGAATTCTAAGTGTGGTTTTTCTTATAGAATAAGTAAGAATTAGATGTATTGAAAAACGGATTCTAAGTGTGGGTGTTAAGGCCTGCACTGACGTCCCTCTGTGTATTGTGCATTGCCCCCCTTGCTAACCTTGCCCCAGCTAGTAACGGAGCAGGACTTTAGGTTGATGGCAACAGTATTGAAGTGTGTCTAAAGGCGTTGATGCAGGAAAGCAGGATCCAAGTAGCTACTTAGTTCTTATTTAGAATCAATATTTTTTCATTTGTCACGTAATCGGCTCTGGCATAATGGTCCAACTGCCTAGTTCGATTCTGTAATTGGGGCTGCCTGCGGCGTTTGCTTTTATCCTTTGCTCGTGCCATGATACTGGGTAGCCAAGCCAACCGGAGCTAAAGCCGTGCTTTTAGGTAGATCACCTTACTGCGCTGGCATTGCACTCTTGGTGAGAGGGGTATTGGCTGCCATTTGCACAGGAAACCCTGTCAGAGCGGCGCTATTTGGTCCCACTTCAGGGACCGAAGTAGTTAGTACTGTTGGCAGTTGTTTGAAATCATTCTCCCTGAAAGGAAAATCCGTCTCTAAATCTTCACCATTTAAGACGGCAATATAATCAGCGGAAATCTACTACTTAACCATTTATGTATCTTCTGACTTAATGTTGAGGATCAAACCGAAGAGGGCCTGCCATAAAGGAACTACCACTACTCAGAAAATATTTGTTAGTGTCAACCAATCAACTCACTTTCTCTTTCAAATATTTATTAAAACACTGTCGTTAAAACAAAAAAAATCGTAAAAAAAACTAGTTTCAATAAAAGAGTCGTATTAAAATAACCAGCCAGTCCCTATAGAAAGGAGGCTGTCATGGCCGGTAGAAAATAGTGGTTGCCAATACTTTACAACACTGTCAAAAGTTTAATTAAATTTGTTTTTTGCCACCTGCCCCCTTACTCGCTATGACAAAACGTGACATAACGCGGGCTCGTTACGATATCTGCGTGGAATCATCGCTAAATAGCATGGGTGACGTCGCACGTTATTGACAAGGAATCTCTTAGGTCATAGCGAATAACCACCCTGATCATTTATTTTTCCATGTTATCCTTCCCGGACCCGTAACATCAACTTTTAAATACCATATATATTATTGTTTCTGATTCATTTTTTTTATATGTTATACTTATAGATTGTATATTCACAGATCCGTACCATGACCCATAATAAACAATGTTTTTAATCCTGTTATAAAAGAGAACGAGGCATCGCTCTTTTTTCGTATAGTGTTATCATTTTTGCACATATTTCGGAACTCGTTCCAATACACGCATATAATATAAATCGAGTTACCATATTTTGTCAACATAATATTAAATATTTTTAAATGTAAGACATATTGCATTTATGTATAAAAAATATTCAATTTTAAATAATGAATCTAAAACAATCATCCTCCCAGTAATATGATAAATATGAAAAATGAACCTGCAACAGTGCCATGTTATCTTTTTGTATAATGGAATGGTTTATATATGTTTATATGGTTTATACGACGTTGAACGTAATACCCTATAAGGCCGAGGGCGGCTTATTCCAACCAAACATGTGAATACTTTTACATGTGCAAAAGTTCAATACATAGTATTTGAAATTCCTAACAACCTTACAACTTAAAATTTGCAACAACCTTATGTGTTTGTTTACTATTTGCATACTCAGCTGTTAAATTATTTATTTTTCGTGTAATTTTGCATTCACATATCACAAATACCTCCTCCACAATGACGACCGCTGTGGCGCCAAAGCCGGCTTGGATGCAAGAGGTTGCTGGTTCGATTCCCGGTACGGGACAAATGTTTGTATGGTCTGCAAATATTTGTTCCCGGTCCGGGTGTTGGTATTCGTAATTCCTTGTACCGACTTCGTATACATAAGAATCGTGTTTAGTCTCTTACCCGATGAAAGAAAGAGAGAGAAGATTTATTTAAGTGCCATTTCCCTAAAGTCGTTATTTTATTATTTTCATCCGGATGGGTTAAATTAGCGAATTACTTCAACTTAATGACAGGCTTATAATGCATATGGCATACCATTGAAAAGAGCATAAATATGAGAAGTTTTTAGAAAGTTTGAAATTTTTAATAAGTAATGCAAAGTTGGTGTTTTTTTTTTATTAATATCTTTTATATTTATAGTTGAAATCTGTAGCAAGTAATAATTTTACTAGAAAATAACAATTAACATATAGACAAAATATGGTTTTATTGAATTAGCTAGTTACTTTAACTTAATGACAGGGTTATAATGCATATGGCATACCGTTAAAAAAACACAAATATTTTGATGATTTTAGAGATTTAAATTACTCGAGTTTTTTGTTTTAAACATACATACACACATACATAACATAACACCCAACAGTCATGGCTCGTACATAGTCGGGTGGTTTAAAGTAATGCAATATTTATTTTTTTAATAACTCGACTAAACTGTTCGAACATTCATCAGTTATTTGTTTTGTTTGTTTGTTTTTTGTAACCTTAATTTATTTATAAATCGATTTCGAATAGGTAGATAGACACCCCTCGGTAGTTTACTAAAAACAAATGGGCCGGCTTAATTAAAGAAACATTTTATCCTCCGAATGAATTTTATCATGCCTTCCTTTGCTCTCAATTTGGCTGAAAGTCTGCGAGAACCATAAAAGAGCAATAAAAATATCGATTTTGCATAAGAACCCCGCAGACGCGGTTACCGCATCCGGTGGAAACAACAGCTGCCTCAGGACAGACATCTTAACACGACCGATTACGCTTTTTCAAATTGAATATTGAATTTTCACGTTATAGATATTTATGTACCGATAAAAAACACTACATAGTTGTCTCTCTATTACATTTTTTAGTTGTCTGCAATTTCTGTATTTAAAGTACTTAGTTGCTTCGTGAGTAAATACTAAGTACGTTTTTTATCGAAAGAAAATACCTGAAATAGAATAGACTCTTTTATGTTAAGCTCTGTCTTTAACTTTTGCGAGGGTTGAAAACACGGTATAAGCGTGGATCGAATGGACCGTCTATCCATAAATCTCATGCTAGACAGTAACAATGTGTAGCCGGTCTTGTCTTCGACTCGTGATACCACGGAACAAATAAAATATGGAAATGCTTTAATTCTAATAAAAGATTTGTAATCCATAATTAAAGTAAATATCCTATTAATATCATAAATGTAAAAGTTTTTGAGGATGGATAAATGGATTTTTGTTACTCTTTCACGCAAAAATTACAGAACAGGTTTTGATGAAACCTTACAGTAGCTTAAACACCAGAATAGCTTAAAGGCTATAATTTATAATAATTTATAATAGAGGCTCAACCCGGACGGAGCAAATAAAGGTTCCACGCGGGTGGAACCGTGGTCAGCAATGTGGCATACCTCATTCGAAAGGAGTCCCACAAATGATTTGTATGACAACTATAAATCGCCTTAAAAGAAAATAAATTCTATGTTTTACTCATAAGCTTGGTATCAAATAAAAGAACTCGATGCGTACATTACAAAAATAAAGCACACAACTATTAACAATTCCTCTAAACAGTTGAAATGAATTTGGCCAATCCACGATTTTAATTTAGAAAAGTCTCTGACTTTTACTATTTAACCGGGTCTGCAGCGCCAAATTTTCTAACAAAACATGTTATCAAAATGTGTTGTTGTTTGTACAACACCAACACAGTGCGGCGGACACGGCTGTATTGTGCTTTTGCTAACAACAAATGTTAGCATAACATGTTATATGTTTGAAAAACAAAAAAACATAGCGCAGCAGACCCGGTTTTAATTACAGCGATTAATAGACAGTCCTGGGATTTTGTTTTCCTCTACAAAATTTTGATAATTGCTTTTAGCTTTTGCGTGATCCTTTTTAAACTTTTATTTCTTAGTTATATTTGTACCTATTCCATCTCCCCAGCAATTAATTAATAATTAATTAATTTAATTATGGATTAATGTAAAAATACTTATTTTGAAAGAAAAGCTAGTCTCTTATATTTTATTTATTAGTATCTTCTGTAAAGTTTTTATAGTTTAACGATTGTACCTATAATATTATGGTGTTTTGTATATTTTTTTGTCCTAATTTTTCCCTTTATTTAACAATTTGGTTTTTTTACTCTTCATTTGGATCTATCTTAGCCGATGGTAATAAACCAATTTTGCTTACTGAACAGATCAATGCATATGAGCGCCTGCAAAATTTTGTACAAGGTTCTTATTTATAACGGAAGTATGACCACGTTTCCGAATTTGGCAGTATGCTCAAATGGTTATATCTATATAAGCCTTCGTTGGAATACTCACTTTCTAAATTATAATACTCTATTTTCAAGCTATCTACCTACCTACCAACAGCTAGATGCAATATCAGAGTTGCGTAGGGCACTATCCCTAATGTTTTTTGTTGTGCATGTACATCGTATTTTACCAAATAAAATCTTTATCTTTACCCTCGTAGATACTGCGGTTTAGCTCTGCTTAGCCCTCGTCAGTGGTGTAGATCGATTGATTGGTATGTGGTGCATGAGCTTGATAGCTCATAGACTAATGGCGATACCTACTTCATGTAATCAACCCTGTGGTCTGTGCTCTACCTACCTCTTGGTTGGTAGATACATTTCGAAAGTAAAACCATTTTGGTCTCAAATAAAGTAAAATAATACTAGCCTCTCTGACAACATACCTACATCATGTTGAAATACATTAAAACACAACTTAAAACTATCGAGGCGTTATTAATAAGAT
Organism: Epirrita christyi; assembly: GCA_951392215.1. Taxonomy (NCBI): domain Eukaryota; kingdom Metazoa; phylum Arthropoda; class Insecta; order Lepidoptera; family Geometridae; genus Epirrita; species Epirrita christyi. The sequence continues at coordinate 7,662,200 of OX595833.1, forward strand.
TTATTGAGTTAGACGGTGAACTTCTACCCAGTGAACCGATGACATTTTAATAGCCGCAAGAAGTCTGTGGATGGAGGCAGGACCAGGCGTTTGGCAGGACCAGGCGTTTGGCAGCGATGGAAGTAAATTGGATGATGATGATAGCTTCTAGATGATAGAATTTGACATTAAAATTGGACAAAAAGCGACTATTTCGAGATCGGTAGCATATAACAGACTTTACCGATCGTTTAATAAATTCGTCAATTCAACATTTGTCACAGGTAGCAGCAGTCAAGTTGAGCAACAAAAACGCCTCCTGATGAATCTCCTGAACTTGACACCTTTCGCTTTTTTTATGGAATTATTCTTTCGTTTTTCGACAAATTCATGAATTAATACAAAAACTTATAAAGTTTGTATGTAGTAGATCTTTCGACCACTATAACTCATATTAGGCTAACAAATAAATATCTTTTCAAATATGTAGGGATTCTATGTAATTTATTTGTATCATAATATACATTATATTATTATTCTATATTTTTGTCTTAAGGTCAACTGTTGAGGCAATTTTTAATAAAAACCAAATTGTGGCACCTTAAAATAGAATAGATAGATGAGTGGTAAGCCTCAGGAGGTCAAAAACTTAGATTTTTATCGAGGATCTTTAAGTCTTCAAATATTATGTTTTTATTAACGAGATTTATAATAACATTTTAGTTTTTACACCATATTTTGTTAGTAAAGAGTGTAATAATAAATTACACACAATGCACAGTATCATTATAAAATTACAAAGATTTAATTAAATTATTTATTTAGCGTAACGTAGTGAGTGGCATGGCAGCACATGCGTTTTGGTCATACTGGATATAGTATTTGACCATCCACCTGCTCTGCACCGTGGTCACAAGGCTCTGTTGGTGCTGTAGTGCAACCGCCAATAGTTGGTGTGCTTCTAAAGTAATAAAAACTGTGCCCAACAAACCCTAACAACCTAACCTGTTAAAACCCCAGCAATTTATATAAAAATAATTTCTATATCACCTTTGGTATTCGCCCTACAAAAGGGTGGTGTAGAACCACCCACATACTGGGGTATATAGGAACAAAATAAAAAAGAGGTTTTCATATTTAATACTAATTCACAACATTAGTTTTAAATTAACGCTGGGACATGTAAGTCATTATAAATTCCGTCAGTAGATACAATAATCGTTTTAATTTTGATTTCTTCACAGTTTGCAAATAATTCAGCAATTTCACGTATTCACCAGTTTTTCTTAAAGTTTTAATAGCATTTTTCTTAGTTTCAGCGTCATATCCTTTGTAAACTTTGTTCCATAAAGAGTTTGAAAGCATACCGTCTATGGTTTTTTTGTCGTACGTTTCAGATGAATTGACCTAAAAAATTGGATTTAATCAGATTTATTCAACACCGATTAACATAAATAACACATCAAACAAAGTAAAAACAAGAACAAATAAACGGCTCAAACAAGAGAGGCTCATGTTCACGAACAAATAAACGGACGTTTACCGTAACCATTGGTTAAGGTGACAGATAATGTATGAAATGATCTGTCAAAAAGAAATAGTTAGGCTAAACAGTCGTTTAACCAGGTCACAGGTCACCTAGTGATAAAAGCTATCTAAGAACCACCCTTGAAGACATTGAAAGCTATTGCGAAAAACCATATTACAATAGTTTAAACCGTTTTGGAGATAAATGCTAAAAGACAAACACACATATAAACACACTTAAAGCTAATCAATTAATCAAATTAATTAATCCTTCTGCCGCGCTTAAAAACAACTCTAAAAAAATAAACCTAACAACCTGTCTGTTTTTGCATCAATTATATTATAAAAATATTATCTAACAATTTCGTTTTGGCTGTACTAATTTTAAAGAATTTTAGAGACATTGAAACTTACCAGTATGATCTCAAAGAGAAATAAAATTATCAAGAAAAAAACCACTTTATGGATCATATTGAGTTACTATCGTAGTGACGAGATGGAACAAACTGAGTCGATCACCGATCAAAATATTCAAGGAATGTCCGTTTGTGTAATAGCAACAATTCTTCTAGTGGTCATGTTTGCTTTTTAACAAGATACTTGGAAGTCAGAACATGAATCGTTTAAACCAAACAGACTACGACTATAGAATTTAATCATTCATGGTTGGGAATTATTTTAATTGTAAAAACGGCTAATTACCATTGTTTTTCGTCACTTTTACTGACGTTTCGACTACTTTTGAGACTACGACTGTTCACGGTCAGTGACGTATATGGCGGATATGGTAGGTATGTAACAGCATTGAAGGAGTTTACAAAAATAAAACACTAAAGGACTTTAGCATTCAAAATTATAGACACCATAGCAAAAACACGATCAAAGAGACCGCATTTTAATCACAAAAACCCAACTCAACTATACCAAACCAATACAAGAGTTCTTTAAATAAAACTTGATATTCTATAGGCAGCTGATAACAAAAGACATGTAAGCTTCAGATGATTATGATATTTACAACCTTACAGGCTTCGAGACTCTTATATTAAAATATCCCGAGTACCTAGGGAATATTTTAATATGTAATAATCTCAAAGACAGCAGTTCTCACTTTTACTATAAGCGCAGAGATTGGTGGTACCTAGTATTTCTTAATCTAATATGAATCCACTTTCAAGCTTTTTCATGAGGTATACATTGTTATAAAACGTCTCGGTTTATATATTTTTTTATTCGTGGCCTAGCATTCTCCTGGTTTTATAGCGGGTTTACGAGTCGGTCCTAAGATATTACTTAAGGTTTTGCCTGCGAGGATAATTTTACGATCAGCTGGTTTTACCTAGTCTTTTATATTTTAGTTATAGACGTAAATAAATATGACGACGAAGCCTTATATATTATGTTGATCGACTACATTTATTTACGACTAATATTATAACTAACTATATAAATCCAAAGAAGATGAAATCAAACCTGAACAAATTACTGGAGTCTCAGAGGTAATGAACGATGCACATCTGCACATAAAAGCTAAAACTGAAATGTTTGAGTCAAGTACAGACAAACTGACCTGAAAAGGCTACATTTTGAAAAACTGAAGGCCTACCAACAGTTAATGGAAAGAGGTAAGACAGTAAAAAACTCCTTCCTATGTGAATAAACCAATGTGTCCGACGTACACGAATGGGTCAGGAATTCAAATGGAGTTGGACTGCACTGCCCACATTTCATTAAGTGGTCCTGAAAAATGGAGAATTAAAGGTTTTTTATTATTACTATTATGACATTTATTTTAAAACTCGCTATGAAATATATTTTCTACCATAAAGGAATACTACTTATCTACAAAAACAAATAGTAAAAACATATACCTAATAAAAAAATACAATCAAATTGAGAACTTCCTCCTTTTTTGAAGTCTGTTAAAAACGGGAAACCACCGACCGCGGAGCAAGGCATCATTATTATGATGTTACAAGTCCTTGATACTCAATCAATGAAGTCAGTATCACCATAAAACAATAAACCGGCCAAGTGCGAGTCGGACTCGCGTGGAGAGGGTTCCGTACAAGTAGACTACCATAATAACTACCAGACCAATTAAACTTATTAGTCAATCAAAACATTTTATACGCATTTTCTCTTTACGAATATTTTTTGTTTCCCGTAGGAATTTAAAGACTTGGGACTTTCATTAAATTTTTCCTGTAAACTATGCAGAAAACCCAATATTCCATATTTAAAAAAAATTGGCTCAGCAGTTTTGGAGATAGGAGGAATGGTAATTTTTTATTTTCATATTTTCTCTAAGGTCTTTTAAACCAAGCATGTTAAAATTACACAAAAAAAAAATTTGGTGTTTCTCCTAACGAGTTCATTTATTTAATATGTCACATGATGCATTAGACACAAGTTTTTTATTCTAGTTTGCCCCCAAAATTAAACCCCGAATTTGTTGATTTGCACTATACATGTGTGTGACTGTTGGGTGTTATGTTATGTTATGTTATGTTATGTTATGTTATGTTATGTTATGTTATGTTATGTTATGTTATGTTATGTTATACATCCTAATTGGGTTACACAACTCTATTTTTTTTGTAGTTTCGGAGAAAATAGGCAACAACAAACACATACACACAGACCTGACGTACATCTGAGCGATGCTATAATGGTTCCTTTGGTAACCTTGAGGAACGGAACCCTAAAAAAATATTATCCGTCGATTTCCTGTTTTGCCCGATGGAGTTTGTTAAATAATATACCATTAAATGAATTGGCGGCTCTGGCAGCCTCATCCAGCAGGGGATGTTGTAACTCCCCCCCCCCCCCCTCTTCAATCGAACCCCCCTATTTATACTTTTTTAACCTACCCCGACAACTACTTGAAACTCTAACTGAACTCTATATTTAACTCAACCCCAAATTTACTGTTACCCTCGAACTATTACGTACTTACTTTACTGCTGCGGATTTATATTATCATAGTAGGTAATGCATGGATCTTTGAAATGTGTTATGCTTTACTAGATATAGGTTTTCTGATAATAAGTTTGGCCAAGGTGATCGTCTAGTTTTAGTGGTAGGACCGTACATTGTGTGATCGCAGTAATCCAAGTTCTTTTAAGTTATTAAGTCTACCTATTTTAGTTCTAACTAAATTTTCCTAATAAATAAATGGTACTAAATTGAAGGGTTATTAACGAAAATGATAAAGTAATAATAAAATAAAAGGGTCATACCTAATAAAGTTTTAAACTAATATATTACTACTCAATAATATTAAAGAATAATATAAATTAAACAAAGAATATTAATGAATAAACTTTAAGATTGAAACCTTCCCAAGGCTAGAATTTAAAACTCCTTAATTCATATTAAGAACGATAGTAAAATCTAGTATGTTTATAAATGTTTATCCTATAATTTCCTATTACATCCACTAGTATTCTTTATTTAGAAACTTTTATTTCCTATAACCTAAATGAATATATTTAGTTAGTTGTTCACTAAATGATATATTTAGTTGAATTTCATAAGATATAAACATCATTTAATAATTAAAACTTTCTACGAGTTTATTAAATATATATATGAATACTGAATCAGGGGGTTGAAAATCATTTTGAAGAAACCAATTTGAAAAGCAAAAGACTCTGCTTTTCAAATCGATGTCTGTTTAGTTCTTTATAGGGACAAACAAAGGGCCGCATAATTACATTTATGCAGAATGTTTAAAGCCGCATAAATAAATTTATGCGGGACAGTACAGCCTCCTCCCCACTACTGTCTTTCCAATCCAACGCCAAATATAAATATATTTAATAGCGGAAAAGGAACAAATATTTAATAGATTAGAAAACTGCAAAGACAACTGCAAAGACCTTTAAAATTAAGGGATGATATTTTCAATTCTCTTTTATTCAGGTAAAATATTTATATTTCAATATATTCAGAAATTGAATATTATCTATATTTTCAAACTTGCGATAATAATGTTTACTTTATGAATTCCAACCAAAATTAAACTATATTGGTTTATAATACGAATAAACTTATTTATCTATAAACTATAAATTTTATTGTATAAATATTTCTGGGAATTCTATTGATTCCTAATAGGTATAACTATTTACTTTAAAATGAATGTTCAAACTAGAAACTCTATCTAAGAACATTATAGGAATGTAAATAAAATATATGTATTTAAATATACTTATTAATTGAATAAAATCTTATCTTGTAACTTTCTAATTAAGTTTTAACTCTATTGGTTCATAATTCGAATAAGTTCATTTATCTATAAACTATAAGTTTCAACTTTGTTTTTAAAGTTTCTAGGAATTCTATTGATTCTGAATAGATATAACTATTTACTCATTAGATGAATGTTCAACCTAAGAATTTCATCCAAGAACACTAAGAGTTCACGAGTAAATAGGTATGTCTATTTATAAGACAGAAGTTTCCGTTGAACTTCCTCCAAGAACACTAAGAGTTCACTATTAAATAGGCATGTCTTGATTAAATAGGTATGTCTATTTATAAGACAGAAGTTTCCGTTGAATTTCATCCAAGAACACTAAGAGTTCAACAATTAAATAGGCATATCTTGATTAAATAGGTATGTCTATCTATAAGACAGAAGTTTCCGTTTATAACTTGAAGGTAATGTATTCATTTAAGAATAATGTTGCACCTATGAAATTCATCTAAGAACATTATAGATGTGTAATTATATAGGCTTGTCTACTTTTAAGACAGTAATCTCAATTGTTTACTTGAAATTAACTTAGAACTTAAATAGCTAAGAATAGGTACGATTATAACTACCCGCCTCTTAAGAGTTTATAAACTCAAATTGAACTGCAGGCTCTTAATGTATTTTTGATATGAATAGGACTAAGCTCTTTTAGACTCTACGACCTATTTTAGAACCAGTAGCACCATGATTTGATGATGGTAAATATTTATTTATATAAATATGGCCATGGTTTGATTTCGTTCAGTGAGCTTAATTGTTTTGACTTTGTTATTGTTTTGACTAATGCGTCGTTACCTCGTCATACGTCGTTACCTCGTCATGCGTCACCTCGCAAAACGCATGCGCTATATATGCGCATGCGCGCGAGCGCGGAACGAGCGACAAAGAAGCACAATAACGACGTTGACACGTTGAACCATCGTCAGTAAACCGACTTTACAGACAACCGTTTTTTTTTTTTTTCTAATGTCTTTGCGGCAATTAGAGTAAATAAGTACTATTTTGCGTTGACAAAGATTATTTAAATTCTGCTATTCTGACTCTAAGGGATCCTATTTTATTCGTAAATACATAAATATGTCGCATAGCCATCTTGATGGTTTCTATTACGTTATCTTCCCTAAACCTCGATGTAGATTCTAACGCGATAATCAAGTGTTCCTTGAATTGAGCCAAGCAACGGGCGCTGTCAAGTCATTTAGATTCCTAGAAATGAGAGACCATCAGTTGATGCTATTTTGGTTTTCGTTTCATAAAATATAATCCTTCAATCTTGCTTGTAAATACTTGAAGGTAGATTGTGCCTACTTTGATCAAAGTATCCTAACAGAGTACCTATGTTATCTTAACTGCGTTCAGTTTTAACTTTCATTTATTTAGTAAAATAAGTGAAAGTTTTCTGGTCTCTAATGAAGTCTTAGGTTTTACTAAATTAAAAAAAAAAACTATCAAATCTTTTGTCGGCACTATGATTCGTTATATGGATATAAATTTAAACAACAAGTACATTTTTTTCAACCTACAATTTAATTTTACTTATATGAATAACTTTGTACTACATCTACCATATTCTCCTTATTTCTCTTTCTTCCTCTTCTTTTTCTCTTAAAATTTTCCTCTTTTTGTTCTGGTGGGCCTCCCTCCAGCAGCTCCACTGAGGGTCCCTCCTGCAGCGACCCTTCCTCCAGGGACGGGACGAGGTCCCCGATCGGCAATGGGGTCCAGCGATTTATGTCCTCTGGGGCCAAAACCTCCCGCACCTCCGAAGTCCGGCGTCCACTTACTATAGGAAGGTGCTGGCTCCCTTCTGACAACATCACATCCTTTATTAGCATTTTCTTATTTTTTGTCAAATAAATTTTTCCTGCTATATTTTCACCTCTCACAATCACTCCTTTTAAAATTTTAATCTCGCTTTCCATGTTGGCCGTCCTCTGCACTTGCCCGTCCAACTCAATCAAACGCAGAATCTCCCTGACGTTCCATTTTCAAATTCGAACATGTTTGATTTCTCCGCGCATTCAAACAATTGCTTGTTAAAGATAGTGAAGTGAAAACTATTCTGCCAATCAATCACTAACAAGAATTCTCTATCCAGTATCTGACGAAAATTACTACTAAGTCGCCTGAATCCCCTCTCATAATATCAAAATGGGCTAATTAGAATTGTCTCCAACTTCTGATTTAGATGAAGACCCGCGCCGTAGGCTATCCCGTCCCACAGAGATCGTAAAAATGTATATAAAACAAGTCAGTTTCAATCCAATGAGTCCCCTATCAATAAGAATATAGAAGGTACCTTCATTTGAATTCTTATAAAGCATCCATACAGGTTCTGACTCCTATCTCCAAGTAATTTTGTTTAAAAATTAGGGTTGAAAATTGTTAACAAGCTCCTGCTCAAAACTCATGAGCAAACTTCTCTCACCTTTCCTTTAGGCATGACAATATTAAGTTATTTTCAAAACTACGATTCCTCCTTTAATAAAAGCGCACAGAATGTTTTCCGCTTAATTTTAAGGAAGTATTAATACAGATTTTTGCTTCTCTTTTAATCTCTGTTTGTTAGAAAAGCAAAAGTGGAAATCCACTATCGTAGCACCTACTTAAATTCTATGAGCAACCTCCTTTGATCTTGCTTGTAAATACTTGAAGGTAAATTGTATCTTCCTTGATCAAAGTATCCTAAAAGTACCTATTTAAGACAGTATGTTACATTAACAATTTTCAATTTTAGATTAATTTATGCAGTAAAAAGTGAAAGTTTACTGGTCCCTAATGAGATCTTAAACTTAAATAAATTTATAAGGTAAACGATTCTTTGTCAGTACTATGATTAGTTACAATGTCTACGCTGATGAATAAGAAGTGACATAAGTTGCCACATGGAGGTTCTCCCGAATGAAACAGTTTATCTATTAGGTATCATCATTATCATCATCAGCACTCACAAGCTCTACAGAGGGGTCGAAGGGCAAGAACTGTATTAGTGCAAACGTTGGAAAGGAAAGGATAACTAAGATAAAGTTCTACCCGAGCAATAAAATGTGCGATTAATAAGTGATTTATTGTAAACCTCTAATAAAGTTATATTCACTTTAACTCTTATCTAGAAACAACAATTAATATTATCATCATCGGCAGCCTTTAGTCCATTGGTCCACTCCACACTGCCATAATCACCACGCTTGGAAGTCGAGGGTACTTGTGACACCGGTGGTGGAGTCGTGTGTGGGCTGACTCTCTTCTTGACTGGGTTCAACATACTACACAACTTCCTCAGACAAATAGAGGGTGTGAAAAGCTCAGTGATTGACTTGCTTGACAGGAAGTGGACGGAGTTGGTTCATTGGTCTGAAAATATTATAAAAGCATTTGATTTTTTTCATGTCACTTTTAATGTTGCATCATCATAGTCACCGGCGCTTTACTGAGGCCGCTATAAGATAGTCCTCGACTTATAAAAATTGCAGCTTAAAACTAAGTACCTTTTGTCCACTGCTGAACTGTTTTTGTGTAACCGCCCATGGAATTGAACATTATTGCACATTTTTTCCCACAGCCTCTTTGTCTGGGCTTTTCCTTCGATACTCCTCATCTCTCGCGGGCTAGATGTTTATGCTCGTCCAAAAAATTGAGAAGAGTGTCGATTTGCTCGGGAGTAGCCGAACCCGTATGTGGAGCCATTTTAAACTGAAAATAAGTGTTTTTAGTGAAAACACATACCAGGCCCGATATTATGTGGCGAACAGTGACTCAAAAAGATTTGCCACATTTCCACTGATAAGTAGTTACTGTAGAAAGAAAATGTAATTATTCTTCAAAAACATTCTTGGTGCAATGATAAGTTACCTAATTATTGGTCGACGAAATAAGATGAAGTAATTATTTTGCATTGGATCTACTGTCAATCTATTTATCTAAAATTAATGGTGTGGTGGTTTTGAGTAACTGAGCTATTACCGATTAATTTTATCAAAACATCTTGATAACAGTGGTCAAACCGTAGTCACTGTCAAGTCAAAAATTACAAACTCCAGTTTTATTTCTGGAGGTTACCTATATTACAATTAATTAGGTTTTGTTTATCAGTTGCAAAATTGACAATTTCTAGAGAACTCTTGCCTCCTTTTATGGTTTTTTTTTTGTATATTTTAATATTTGCCTAGTTTTATGCTACAACAACACATAATCTGTGGAAATTTCAACCGGCTACCAATGTAAAAGAGTAGTATTTAAGGTTAACGGAAAAAGTATACTTATCCGATTTTGATAAAACTTGTATGCTGTGTTGTTGTTTATTGTTTTTGCACCCTGGAATAACTCTACACACTAAAAAACATTCAGCTCGTTTAAAAACTACTAGAAATATGGTGTAACAATCATTAAAAAAGTACAAGTTGAATTGAGAGAATTGGAAGTCCCTCCAGTGGATGTCGTAAAAGCCGACTAAATGTTTACACCAGGAGATGGGCAGCAGTATCCACCTGAGTAGGTACTCAACACCAATACTCCGTTTACTAATCCACCTGCCAAGCGTTTATAAAAATACCAATCTAATGAGCATTTATCCCATAACATAAATCATCGTTCATTTTTTAAATTTACTTATAGCTCTAGTTATGAGGTTGGAAAGTTTTTATGTCAGCTTGGACTTCTTTGAGAGTTTGGACCCTATTGGCAACAATATGCATCTAAGGGTTAAGTATACACCGCTTATTTACATTTAAATGACTTTCCATTAACATTTTATGGGTACGTAAAAAGTAATTAAGTTTTGACGCCTATCTTTTCTGTTTTGGTAATTAAAGTAAAACATTATCTAATAACAAATACTAGGTATTTGAAACCTTGTGTATAAAACCTTGTGTAACCTTGTGCAAGTGCGAGTCAGATCACCTATAGGGATGGGAAAAAATAAATAAACCCTAATGTGAATACAAATGGCAATGGTAAAGCGTTGAATTACTTTTATTTTTGTTGTAAAACATAGTTTACTTATTATTGGATACCTGAATACGTTTTATTAAATATAATTTAATGATTGATTTATCAATTTACTGTTTCTTGAAAAAAATATGTATACTAAAAGCATTTTCTGATAACACTCAGTTTACCGGGTAAGCTAAAATTTCACCACTTACCTCAAGGAGTACAGGACCTCCCTTTGAATAATGTACAACAAGAAATATTATGTAATTAGTCTTACAGAAAACTCTTTATTTATCGTCAAACAGAAAATTATTTTGTTTTACTTAATCCTCTCGCGAGGTAATTGTTAAAGTATCTGCGATACATTTATTCAGGTTTCTAGCTTAAGAGTTAAGATAGAGCCGATAAGCGTGAGGTCAAAAGTGGCTGCTGGCCAGTACTTCATCTGGATTTTAATCAGATATAGCGTCAATGACAGCTTGAAATATTTAGTACATAAAAGAATGCGGCAGCTTTTAAGTAGACTTAAAAGCTGCCGCACACTTCCCAATAAATAATAATAATAATAATATAGCCTTTATTCAAACAACTTAAAAATTAACTTAGTCTAAACATATTCTAGTATTTGAAACTTGCTTGATTTCTGTTGATTTGTTTGCCAGTCGGCAAAGGCCTCCTCCATTGAATTTGTTAATTCTTTATAAGTTTTTTGACACTTCCAGTTTTGATTAAATGTACTTTTGAATAGTTCCCATTCTACTTCTTTTCCTATCCGTTCTTGTGCATTCTTTAATTTCTTTACTGATTTTCGCTAAATGTCTTCTTCTGTATTTTGTATCTCTTGCGTTCATTAAATGGTCTCTTTGTTCTAGCATTTTTATAGTATTAGTTGATAGTTATTTTTTCGGTTCAGTTCTGATATTTTCAGAGTTTGTATCTGAGTTTTAATAGTATTCTCTACCCAGTTGTACTTTTTCTGTGTTCCTAATTTCTTTGATTTCTCCTTATGGTCTATAACTTGTCTCTGAGGGTGATCTCTAATTGTTTCATTTGATGTTTTCCGGGATTAGCATTTCTTGGTTCTTGTCTTAGTCTAGGTTTTCTTGGTTGTACTATTTTCAGATCTGATCAGTCTGTGTTAAAGTTAAATTTGTTGTGTGTTGGTTTTAAATTTAAATTTGTTGTTGACGTTGAAGTTAGTGAAGTAGCTGTTCCTATTATTAGTCATCATAAAATCAATTTCGTTTTTTTGGTTTCCCATCTGTCGAGATCCAGGACCACATTTCCTTTTTATTTTTCTTGTAAATAGTGTTTAGAATGGTTAAGTTATTTTCTAGTGTAAAGTTCGGGATTTTTCTCCGTTTCTACTTCTAGTTTTGTTGCTGAATGTGAATGGTACTAGTAAGTACCGTTTCTACTTCTAGTTTTGTTGCTGAATGTGAATGGTACTAGTAAGTACCATTCACATTCAGCAACAAAACTAGAAGTAGAAACGGAGAAAAATCCCGAACTTTACACTAGAAAATAACTTAACCATTCTAAACACTATTTACAAAAAAAAACACCAAAAAAACACAGTACTCTGTGTTTTTTTGGTGTTTTTTTTTCTGTATTATTGGAGGGTTATGGTCTTTATCCCCCACGAGGACCAGTCGGCTTGGGGGAGTGGCTGCTGGCCAGTACTTCATCTGGATTTTAATCAGATATAGCGTCAATGACAGCTTGAAATATTTTGTACATAATAGAATGCGGCAGCTTTTAGTAGACTTAAAAGCTGCCGCACACTTCCCAATAGCCAAGTAAAAGTATAACCCTAGCTTCTGGGAAGTACGGTGGCTTTTGTGCTGGCAACCCAATTCTATCGTGTTAACTTTCTTTTCAGCCACCTCTCGTCAAATTCCAGACAAATGCAGCTCTCAGGACGGATCTTGTATACTTGTACGCAGCAATGATAATATTTACGAATTTTTATCGTACGTATAGTGAAATTACGTGTGTACTTTTGGAAAATTAAGAAATTAGACATATTTGAGAACAATAGCAATTTATTATAAAAATTGTACAAACAACCACGTAGGTGTCAAAAGGTTTGTGACTCAGCAAACCAAAACAGTTCTTCTTTTTCGGACTACTTAGGTAAGTTAGAAGATAAGGTGGCGTTACTTAAGCATCCGGGGCTGTCTAGAAATCAGCCCTGTGGATACCATCGCGTGGCGCTCGGTGAAGCGATGTTATCGGATGAAATGTGACAGTACAAACGAGACACGCGATGAAAAATGCTAAAACGAAATTACTAGTTCAACTCGAAATTACTTTCTCCGCGTGCCGCTGTGAAGCAAATCGCACTTAATACCTACGCTCATTTACGATGCAAGTTATTATAACTTTTATCTTCTTTGTGGTAGTCTTTATTACTGAAGGTCGTGCCTGTGCCCTGAAAGGATTTTGTAGAGATGCTTCGCTTATAACTTTTATAAAAATGTCATATTTGAAATGGAAAAGTTGCTTTTGTCTCTATTGCCCTGTAACACGCTCGCAGATCCTAAAAGTTAGCTGTTTATGACGCTCGTTTATGAACTGTTACGTGAAATTATCCAAAAGTTCCCTTGGATGTATTTTACTTTTATTGCACATAAATAAAATGAAATACGATTTCGAAACAATTACACAAAGGGGAGCTCGACTCCTCTCGCCTTTTCGAAAAGAGACGTCGCCTGTTTTTATTTCATTTTATTATCTAGTGTTTTTTTGAGTTACGCTGTGAAACTTTGGTGGCGTTTTAACCTGTGTAGCATTTTACAACAGCACAAGTGTAGAGAAATAAAACAGAAGTGTATTGCGTGAGTTTTCAACGGGATGGAAATTGTCCACCAAAGTTTTAGTAAAACTGCCACTGCTTTACTAAAATATAACTAAACTGGAGCTTTGTTTGACGAGTTGGAATGAGTGTAACGTTGCAAATTGCAAAATAATAAAAAGCCATGCGAAGGCAAATAAAAAAAATATGGGTTGCTCTATTCTTACACGTATAATCTAGTACGCTCTCTTGTTTCCTAGAGTTTCACAGCTAAGAAATAATTATTTCATGCTTCACACTTTAAAATTCGGAGTAAGTTATGTCAGATAAATTATCAAAAAGGCAAGCGATGCTATCTTCGAGTGCACCGTCATGGCTGAAGATGGAGATTTTATGCAGCCACAAATCATTGCAGTTTGTAAAATTTCAATTCAAATAGTAGAGTTATAAAAGGATATTCCCTGGAGATCAGTCCAGCTATGCTTTCATAATACATAATAATCTTGGTCTAGGAGACTACAGTTGGGGAAACTCATTAAGTATATAACATGCAATTGCGGCTAATTGCACACCTGTCACAAATTAGGTCATGTGACAGTTTGGACAGAGCTGCATCTTATCACGATTGCAGTCTCAGAAGTGGGATTTGAGCAAAATTTAGTGGTTTTCGTGTGCCGTTTCCCGTTTGGTTGCCCTACGTTATCTTTTGGTAGCCAAAGGCTTTGACTGTTGAGGACGTGATACGAAAATGTGTTGCCGGTAGCCAAATAGGTTGAACGTTATTTCGTACACATATAGTCCAGAACATCGCAAAAAGAAACAACTTCAGAAACAAAAACTAAAACTAACTATGATATAAATATGGACGGTCTTATCGCTTTGTAGTGATTTCTTGGTGATAGTCCAGATAGTATGGATAATTTTCGTATTTTTTCTTAAATATATATTATAACTACGCATATTCAAATTAAAAAGAAAAGTTTATATTTTTCATAACAAGCTTTTTTATTATATTTGATACGTCACAAGACGCATTAAACAATAAAACTTGTTTGCCCTCCAAAATCAATATTCGTTAATTTACGCTACAATTCCATAATCGTGACACCTACCTATCGGAGAAAATAGACTACCTTTTGAGGTGCGGAACTCTCAAAACACCGAATAACTCAGATAGTCTAAAAATAATGAGTAAATTAATATTTGTCATTAAGAGCACTATCAACTGAACAACGAATGCAGGCATAATAATATATAGATTAATATTTCAAACAATAAAAGCTTTGATGATTTTAATGAAAGATCAATAACCAACTCAATTAAAACTTCAGGTATTGACCCCAAACCAATTTTAACCCGACATGTTTTAAATTACCTACCTTATTTTAATTAACGGCCCGGTATCTGCCCAGCGTCTGCTCTTCAGAAATTTGTTGAAAACAGCCTCGACTAGTGGATAGAGTGGTATCTATACTTTTATTTTTTTTGTTTTCACAACACGAGGCGTACCTCGACTTCTGCCACTTCACGAGTGGGTTTTTGTATTGTGGTACCTAATAAGAAATACAGCGAATGATCTGCAATAGTATATAAAAGTTTATAATATATATATTATTATATATAAGCCGTAGAACGGAATATGGGGCTCTGTAGCACGTATTGGGAGAAGGCTTATCTGCAGCAGTGAATATTTTAAATAAAACTATTAAACAAACAATATAAAACAATACGTTATGCTTCAGGTTATCCTTCTTTACAAACAACAGCTACTATTATTGCTACTTACCTAACTAGTTGTAATTTTGGACTACTGCGTATAGTTTCTAAATGATTTGAGTGTGTAATTACTACTAACCTACCGATTCTTATTCTGGTTCTTATGAATAAAAAAATCTTAAACTTCAAGATAGTGAAATGGCGGCAAGCTTCAGGAAGGCAGAAAAGCAAAGTTTTAAGTACTTTGCTTTTCTGCCAAAAAAAAATACTTTTATACTTAACTTTACTTTTTTTTATACTTTGTGCGATATAATAAATTATACGACCATAAATGACTACCTCCATGGCATAGCGTGGCGGGACAAAATGTTTAAATAATCTGCAAATATTTGTTCCAGGTGTGTTGTGTTGTGGTACTATGGTACTTGTTATTTCTGATACCCACGACACAGGGAGTCCTAGTGTGGAACCAGAACTACTTAGTTAAATGTGGCTGTTGGGAGTTATGTTATGTTATGTATACTTACTCTTTCAGTAGTCTCTTCGGTGAAGATTGAAGCTACCATCAAGATTTCTAAATTACCTTCTGATGTATAAACACAATGTAATATGAAAGTAAGTTTCTTATTTTTGATTTTTGCAAGGACGTGAATGACCATTATCTTAGATATGATATGTGTATTTTTGACATTTTTGTGTAATGATGACGTTTACTCACAACTAGTGAGGGCATGCAGAAAAAATATATAAATAATTGATTATCGATAACTGTATATACGGGTAGAAACTAATTAAGCGAATCAACAACATCTGCTTGCTCGTGATCGCACGTAGAGTGTTAGCTTTTTCCTAATACTGCGCAAATAGTCCATATATCTCTTAGTCCGGCTGCAATGTGTTAGATCAAGATTTATGATACAGATTCTCGTGGACGTACACTTTTTGACGCGTTCGTACCAAATGGAATCCGCATGTAGTAAAAAATGTTTCCGACCTGACTTTCCTTTTATGCACTTAGTTCGTTCTTTTTTCTAGTTTTCGGTGACCATTAGATAAAAACACCTATGTACACGTGCTCTGTATAAGTTAATGTACCGCCACCATAGCAATGTAGTTACACTGACTGACTCGCTTTGCGAGTCGTATGGGCTGGAATATGGGGTGCGGCGGGGAGGTCGAGCAAACCTATCGACTTTTCAGCCCGTATGTGAATCGGCTGGTGAGCTAAATGACGCTATGGTGGGCTGCTCTATTGATTGAAAAATGGTCAGCAACATCAGCTACGGCGATGATATGGTGTTTCTGAGCCCATCGATCACTGCCCTCCGAAAACTACTTGGCATATATAAGAGCGATATGCGGTGGTATTTTACACAAACCGTTTTTGATTTAACTTCACTCCTACAGCATACAGCGCCCTTACAGAGTCCAGCATTAGCAGCAGCGAGGGGCCATTACTGGAACTAGTTTCACTCGTTCTAATTTACCCTACTTATAAGATAGAGAGACATTATAATTCCACACCCTTTTCCTTACCTCACACCAGACCGGTATAGTGCGCCATCCTGTTTAAAACGTAGTTATGGTGTAATATCCTGTGTTTGTTTGCCTGGCCCAGCCCGGCTATGTGGTAAGGAAAAGAAATATGCACTAAGCGAATGTAGTACTCTCAATCAGAAACATATTTATTTTACTTTCAACGAATCTCTCTGTTAGTTAGAAAGATGAAGAAAGTAGTAAACTACATTGTGAGGTCTCCCATTGGCAAACCACTTATTAGATGATGAAATTTGTTTGGATTTTTTTTTTTTTGCTGAAGGACTAAATGCAGTTGGCCTCAGATGGCCGATGCTGCGTTACCGGACTTTTGGTGAGCGCAGAAGGCGCTCAACCGTTAAGGAAATTTTAAAACTATTTGGAATTTTATTTTAGACTATAGTTTTGAGTAATGAGCTAAAAATATAAAACAAAAAACACTAACCACTTTTCCTGAGTGAAAATGCAAATGCATACAATGTACGTCCTGTAATACCGCCATGCTGAAATTTGGCATGCTAGTAGCTTCTATGACTCAACTACAAGTAAAAGTTCAAAATTGAATAATTTCGAGATATCTCTATAAAATTATAAACCTACTAAGGTAACTAAGTACTCTAAGGAATCAAAAAGTTGGAATCATTTGTTTCACTATAGGATATTATGATCATTGGTAGAACATGAACAAGCCTCGCGCTGTGGTTGCATGAGAACAAGCTGCGTTTAAAGGTATGCAAGTCAAGTTGAGTTGAGTAATTTTATGATTCTCTGTCAAGGCATTTTCTTTTTTTTTTTATAGGTTTAACCTCAAACGATTGCGCAAACTGTGTAGTAGGTGTGAAGCCATACATTACGTTTTTCTTTTCCATAATGCTGCATTACTCTTTCGATAGAGCATAGGGGCGATGGTTGTTTTGGCGTAGGTCACCGAGATTCCCTTTATAGATTTCCTTTTTCCCGAGTACAGAATCTTCAAACCCAACGACAAACTGTGTTTCTAGTCACATTTAACTGCCGCTCTCTGATCTCGTAAATCTGATAAAATTATACTCATATACTAAATATATACTCAATACATATAATTTACTCATTCTTCGTGTAACTGAAGAATTTGAACTCATAATTCAAGGTTAGCATATTTTGTTAATACAGGCTGTCCCACGGATATGCCACATGGAGGGATAGTACCTTGAATATTGTAGATGGAACATTTTACTGAAAGAAGACATTATTTTAATTTAAAAAACAATTTAAACTGCATTCATAGATATTTAAATAATTGTATGGTTGAACCGGGAATCGAACCCGTTACACGAGAAAAATAATCACACTGCAGCTTTATCATACCGATCGAAAGACTTTATCATAAGGATTATTTTTCGCTGAATAACATAGTGTCAGAAATAAAAGGAAGACCATAAATTTTAACATTTTTAATACAAAACTAATCAATTTATCAAATGCTCAAAACGAGTCCCTTCCTGTTGAATACAAAGTCGCACTCTTTTGATTATTTCGCTCCTTGTCGATTTTTTGATCTTGTTGTGGTGGATATTTAGAATAATACGTCTAACTTCAGCTTGTAGCTCGTGGACACTTTCATACTGGTTCTTGTAAACTAAATTTTTACTCAGGATACGGCTCGATTTGTTGCATACAACCAGGTTCCTACTAATTACATATCTCTTTATCATTTTATCATGCACCTAAATTATTAATAGGGAAATGATGCGTACTTTTCAAGTGGGTACATTTATTAGTAATAGGTACTTATGATAATGTCAGTTGTATGTCCTTACGGCAATGTCAGCTTTTCATTTTTCTGAACAAAATTTCACATCAAAAGTTAAAATTCTTGGTCTTCCTTTTATTTCTGACACTATGTTATTTAGCAAAAAATAATCCTTATGATGAATCCTTTCGATCGGTATGACAAAGCTACAGGCTGATTATTTTTCTCGTGTAACGTGTTTGATTCCCGGTTCAACCATGTAATTATTTAAATATCTATGAATTCAGATTAAATTGTTTTTTAAATTCAAATAATGTCTTCTTTTAGTAAAATGTTCCATCTACAATATTCAAGGTACTTTCCCTCCATGTGGCATATCCGTGGGACACCCTGTATACTTAACTATTTTATCCGCGTTCACTGAATTTTCTTATCAATATGATTATTATCCGACACGGATACAATGTTCATAATTAGAGAATATAAAAAAACAACCGAATTGAGAACCTCCTCCTTTTTTTGAGTTTGATGCACTTTACTTTTAAGCCGTCATTTCATTTGACGTCTTTGATACATCATTTACGCATATTTCTATTAATTTGGAGCTCTCGACCTTATTCCACTTTCATTATTCTTAGAACATAGGTCCCATATTAAAGATCACGACCGTATCATAGGCCGTAATATAATACCAAAATGATATTACATTACTTATACATATATCATTATTTTACTATATTATATTATACCACAGAGTTGTTAGTGTTATAATAACTAGTGGATAGTCCCCGATTTCGTATGCGTATAGTTTTTTTAACTAGGTACTAAGAGTTGTGATTTTTGGAATTCCGTTTATTGTATCAACTCAAATATTATATTATATTTAGCCTATTATTTGAAATATCAAAAAAAAACTGGTAAACAGTTTCGTTCGTAACTAGCTAGTTAGCATGTAACTCGTCAGTTTTAGATGGCTTTACCTCGGTACAATTACCAATTTTTTAACCTAAATAATGTACTGGAATTTAATATTTGAACTGGACTGATATTTGATTCTGCGTTGGAAGACAAATAGTTAAACGAGTAGGCAAATAAGTACCTAGTCCCAACTAATACAAGCAATGGAAACCTACTGGCATGTTTAATTTAAGCGAGGTACGATGGTTCGCAAAACGATTGCTACGTTTTATGATATTTTCAAGCGGTGGGGCGTCGGCTTTTGTTGTTTTAGGACTGACTATGGCGGGTATATGAAAACTGGGACCATAATAACAAAACCTACTCTTGACATGATTCATTTTCAATTATTTTGATCATTCAGTGTGAATACTTCAGAGGTTCAATATTGGTTGGAACAATTTGTACAAACTTCTACTCATTTAAAAAACTTACATAGGTAAATAATGATCGATTTATATAGCCAGCCTAGTAGACATTTTAATCAAATACGTATATATGCCTATATGCAGGCCTATGAATTGTATTCTTTTGCTTATTGGATTGCTCACAATAAGTACGTACAAGGTGTAAGTAACTATTCATAAATTTAAATCTTACTGCTAAAACAATCATTAAAATCTGATTATGCATGACAAATGCCTTGCCATTGCTTGCTTACAAAAAATATATATAGAAGCGAAGTTAACATTCCATAATAACGTAAATTTTAATGTATTTTGGCACTTGCACTCGATTACTGACACACGTAGCGAGCCACGAAGCAAAGTGCTTTTAACGAAACTACAGTTGCACAACCTCCTATGAACTGAAGTTTATAGCTCCATATCCTCATATCAGATCGTTTCCCGCACACGTGACATTGCGGAAATTCTGGCCTTCTATAACTTTGCCAAATCCAATCTTGGGATTATTGTAAAACCGTAAGATATTTATGCGTAAATGGCTTCCTACGAGGAAGCCGATGGATGAAGGCGGCTCAAGACCATTCAATGTGGCATTCTATGGGGAAACTAAATATGTCCGGCAGTGAATGTCTACCAGCGATGACGAGGGTGATCAATGCCATTTTCTCATCTAGTTTTCCTCTATTTTGCTTAGTCTCATCATCATCAGCCTGTAGAAGTTCACTGCTGGACACAGTCCTCCCCCCTAGAATGCCGCGACGAACGGTCTAGAGCTGCCTCCATATACTGACTTCCTGCGATGTTTATAAAGTCTTCAGTCCATCGAGTTGAGGGCCTTCCTCTACCGCGTCTTCCGGTTTGTGGTCCGAGAACCTTTATTTCCCAAAGGTTGTCAATTCTGCGTTTTGGGGACGCTTCCGACTGGCAGCGACTTCGATTAAGTAGTTAGCTATATCTTTAGATCATTTGAAACGGGTTCTGAATAGCTCAACTGTTTCAACTGTTTTTTATTTTTTATACTTGTGTAACTTGTATCAAGTTATTACATTGCAATTGACTTCGGTTTAAATAAAACTATTAAATATGTTGTGAAACATACATTTACCACCTGAATACATGTACATAGTTCACATAGGTGTAATAGTTTTTTTGTATGGATACCGGTTTTTCTAAACACGTTTTAGGGTTAAAGAAAAGATAAGTATGTTATATTCTGGGGAATAAAACCAATAATAAATGGAATAGTGAGAATGAATACATGGCTTTTGAAAGAACTAATTGTTTTTTTGAATGAAAACAAGTAATTGAGTTCCAAGTCACATTTTAATTGAAAACCTATCTAAGCAAACAAATAACACTTACTTCAAAATCGTAGGTCTTGAGTGATGACAATATTTGAGATTGTTTTGAGAAGTTTTGAGTGATGACAATATTTGAGATAATTTTATTAGAGAATAGTGTAGAGACATTTAAGATTAAATTAAATTTAAATTTAATTACTACTAACTACTACTACATACTTTACCCTCCGCTGATAACATTTTATTTAAAATTCAAACTAACGTATTTAAACAAGCCATGTATGGCCAGGAGGTCTAGGACTTATTTATACGTTTTTCAACGATGAATTTAACCCTAGTATGAGCCCTTATGTTTGATCCTGTACCAATCAACCACATTGTATGCTATGTAAATCACGGAGATTGAGAAAAGTTTGGAATGCCTCTGAGGAAACAGTGTTGATGTTATGATTATGTTTAATGTCAACGTGTGCGAAACGTGCCCGAGCGAGCCAATAGTCACAATACTGAGAGGCAATCTATTTCAAAATGGTTTGTCGATTTAATTAGTTCCGTTTTATATTATATGTTAAGTACGGTCAACAAAATGGAACCGAAAATCACGACCGTACGAGTTAGGTATACTCTGCGTGCGAACTGTTTATGAGCCAGTGTTATTTATTTGGCTTGTAACGGTGAAAACACTACAGAAAGCACAATTTTTCCACTGTTCGTAAATGTTAGACCCAAAAAGTAAGGTTTTTTTTAAATTGCGTTTTTATTTTTTATGCTGTCAAAGATATCTGATCCACTACTGTTATATGAAATTAAAATAGCAATATTAGGAAACTACAGGACATAATATTGGTATTTTTTTAAATTCCTGTTGGTAATGCAAAAACATGCTATTTGGTCTATCTTGGTGAAGATACCCTCAAACCAGTAGGTATGGAACTTAAAAGTAGCAAAAAAATGGTCTTGTGACGAAAGGCACTTACACTAAAATTTTACTTATTTAAAAAATTACCAATTGCAAAATACGATGTTTCTGTGCGGTTGTTATTAAAATAAAAGAAAGTCAAGAACCAAAACATTTGTTTTAGTAAAAAAAAACACAGATTTTCTTCATATTCCGGGATGCGCGGATAGAGCCCCATTGATGCGCATACTGATTTAACATTGAATATAAAAATATTCGTTTAATATAAAATTAATATAGCTACGCGTTGATGTACTAATCAGGGTGCTTCAATCACCACAAATGCTTCTAGATTATGCAAAATTAAAATCTGCCTTCTCTGCTATTTAGGCTACAGATCAGCAACCGTGGTCACCATTTGCTATTACTATAACCACCTGCTTATGCTGTATCCATCGGTTATGCTAACACCGACTAACAACCAAACAACCAACCAAACAACCAAACAAAACCGCTAACAACCAAAGCCTTTTAATTGCAGTTGCAATTAAAAGGCTTTGGTTGTTAGCGGTTTTGCTTTGGTTAGGTTAAACAGTTCAACAAAGTAGGAACGTGCTATTGTGGGGAACATGGGTCTTAATATTGAATTATTAAAAAAAAAGCTATCAACGTACTTATTCTTTTTTGGTTACATTTTTAGAACATAATCGTCTTGTAAGTTCTGCCTGCAAATAAGCAATACCAAAATTTTATTATATTGATTAGGCTGTCGGATAGTTGGAATTCTGAAAAACTTTCTTTTCTAGAAACCTAAACACATGAAGCCCAATTAATCACCTGCATTCTGAAAATAATATGTCTTGGTTAACATCCTATAGATACCAATCAGTTGCCATAATATATCAATTTCAAATAAAATACTCAGTTGATGGAGTTATTATGCGACTGTATAAAGTATCTGGGGTTAAAGTAATAAAACTTTAAACAATTATTTTAAAAAATATTTGAGCTAAATGTCTGGCACTTAAAGTTGCGAGCTTTTATGCCCTAATATTATAAACGTGAACATCTGAATGTTTGTTACTGAATTATGCCTAAGCGACTGAACTGATTACGATGAAAGATTCATTATTATATGACCATGATTGACACATTTTATGCCGGTGTCATGTGAACAAATCCGGGTGTGGATGATATTTGATAATAAAAGTTAGAGAAGCTCTTTATTGTCAAAAAAGTCTTGGTAACATTTTTTTTATCCGCAATTTTCGGATGTATATTAGGTACACACCCTGTACAGTCAGAGCTTATATGCAACGCAACCAACGGTTGGCTGGCCACGTCGTGCGGCCGGTCTCTGCTTGTGTTTTCAGTTGAAATTTACAAAATTCACCACCATTGTCCGTGTCAACACGTGCGATAATATTGCGCTCCCGATAGCACAAAATAATCCCTTAACGCGCTTAATAAACGCTAACTGCATTTGCATTGGCCGGTTTAATAATTACAAATGATATCCGTTGCAAATAGAAGCCGTACCATTTTATTTGAGTCACTATAAAATACAAGTTAATATTAAGTTGCAAGCGCTGCGATGCAGTTGAATAAAACTTGTTTTAGAAAAACGATTCCAATAAAATGTGAATTTGAACGCTTTGCACCAAATTTTGTCATTAAACTCATTAACCCAATTGGTCCTTCTTCGTAAAGTTTAGAATTTTGTCGCACAATTTAACATTTTCCAGGTGAATTAATTGTCGCCTTTCACCGAAGATGGGACCGTTGTTCTTAATGTATAGAATTATTTGGCAAGCATATTGTGAGCATATACTCTCCATCTGCTGAGAAATGGGCGCTTCCAGTGAAGCAATGCCGCCCGCCTCACCGCCGCCGCCACCGCGCTGTGACATACGCCCCTCATTTATTTACACGACGCAGATTAATTCCGTGTCATCCGACACATATCTACAGAGTTCCACCACTCTCAATCATATTGCCGTACAAAACAATGAGATATCGCCGAAGCGCTGCTCACTCGCTTCGCACTGATTAACGTCTATGGTTACTGCATTTTCATTCAGGACACAAACTTATGCAAAGTACTTACTGTCGCAACACCTCACCGATACAATCATTATCTGCGTTTACTACTGCTTGTTATTTCTCGTATTGACTTCCATGAGGTACCTAGTTGTGATAAGTGACTTGGTGAAATAAAGAACGCTAAATTTGGTACATTGAATCAGCCCGTGACGTCTGAAGGTAGCGGCTCCCGTTGAGGACCTTGGAAGTCATTCCACTACGTAGCTCTGCAAGCTCTCTCTTCTTGTTGCATTGTTCTTGTACAAAGTCAAAGTCAAAAAGAATTTTATTCATTGAAATCACAAGGATCATTTTGAATCGCCTTATAAACTTAAATTACTCCTGTTCCAACGCGACCAAGCGTAGAAGAATCAGGCAACAAACACAGCTTGGCTTACAAAAATGGTCCGACTTACCACTAGGTGAGTGGTACTGTCTCTAATATAATAAATAGAAAATGACAAGTAAGCTCCAAGTGACTCAGCCCTTAAATATCTTGTAATTAGACACAAACCATTTGATCAGAGTCGCATCCTCACCCGTATTGTCATGCGCTGCCATGCAGTGGTTGTATACCGACCACTACTTTACTTCTTAGGGCGCCCCTTACCGAAGTCTGATATGCCCCATACCGAAATCTGTTACCAACCTGCCAACCCATATTTTAGCTACGTGTAGCCTATTTGCATACATGTTGAAGTTTCCCTGAACTCTAAGTTCCTTTCTACGGGACTTAACACGACATACGCTACAGTCTAGGGCGAGCAGACCAACCTTCCAACTTTCACGATTTTTCTCTTTTTATCCGGACTAGACGACCCTTGACGACGACGTTGGTACTTCTTTTGAAGTGATGCGTGGTTTTTTAGGAGAAAGTATTCTTAAACTTTTCTCTCATGCACATAAGATATCGATTTGTAAACTCTTTAAATTATTTTAGGATCACTCGTGCTTGTCTCCAGCTTTGAACTAAATCCACTTTCGTCGAAGTGCCTTGTGCCAATTTAGTTTCATAGGCTGCGTCAAGTGTGAAGCAACTTCCAAAACTTAGAAAATCTACTGGTATTAGAATGTGTTCCATTTCGTTATCCACACGTATTTGTCGAGTATTCAACACAGCATCAATTTCTTTAATTATAGTCATCAGTTGACTGTCGTTTAATAAATGTTTCTGTAACGTTCTTCTCATACTATGTTTAACAAGATTAACAAGTTGTTTATAAAAGCCTCCAAACCATGGGGTTAGTTCGGGAATAAAGTGCTATCTGATCAGGTTATCTCCGCAGTAGGTACTTGAGACTATGTTTCCCATGAGTTTGAAGATATAATTCGTCTTAAAGCAAGTAATGCTTCTTCGGTTGTCAAATCTTGAACTACTTCCAGGTGTATTGCCCTAACAGCTAGGCATGTTAATAGGCAGATCCATCTTTTACTCATCACTTCCTTGCTTTTGGCAAGAACTGGTCCTAGGTAGTCAATACCAGTGAATGTGAACGGCATGCTGAAGTTAACTCTCTCTAGAGGTAATGCAGGTGTGGGTGGTAAATTATAAGGTCCGCCTCCATGTTTGATGCAACGAGCGCATTACTTGAGAACTCTCTGGACTTGAGTTTTACCTTGTGGAATCCAATAAAGTTCCCGAATTAAACTTAGATAAGTGTGATTAGCTCCCACGTGATAATTCTTTTCATGGGTCTCTAAGATAACTTCATCAATGAAATCAGTTTCTTGGCAGGAGTACAGGGTATCTTTTGTCAAATGTCCAATCTGCATATTGTAGTCTGCCTTTGCACCTCAAGATCACATTGTTGTCTTTAAACAGACCCAGATTTTGACTCAGATTAGTCTCTTTATCCTTTACTTCGTCAGAGTAGTATCTAGATTATATGTTTTTGATTTCGATATGTTTGTTACCTCTGATTTAAATATCTCTGTTGGAAAATCTTCCATACCCATCTCTATGTCTAGATCAGGACGATTTTCTCTTTCGTTGTTCGTTTCGTCGCAATATCTTGAGATACCCTCTCGAAGAAGGAAGGAAACTTGTTTCGAAGCGGCCATGACTTTTCTGGTTTTATTTTGTATTCTGGACCCAATTGGATTCCAAATGTTTATTTCTTCTTTATATTTTATTATTTTAGTAGCGATATCAGCAGGATTCAATTTAGATGGAACACTTCAGATTATTAGATTTTAATTTTGTTTTATTTCTTCTATTCTTTTAACCACAAATGGTGTTAATAATTTATTATAAGTATGTCGATCTATGATACTTTGACTATCTGTCAATAAAATTTGTTTTTTTACTTCAAATATTATATATTTTTAACTTATTATTGTGTTAATCTGTTTCCAATTACAACTCCCAATAACTCTAAACGTGGTATCTTTTGATCATTCTGGTCTTTTATTGGTACGAGACGTGATTTTCCTACGACAAACTCCTTTCTCCACCTTGCACGCTATATACTACAGCGTATGCTTTAATAGAGGCATCTGTAAAAAAATGTAACTTCAAATTAAAAAAACTTTTTTCTTTCTTTACATAACACTTTTTATACGAATATCTTTAGCTTCTTCCATTTCTTTGTATGTTGTATCATTTTTCAACTACATATTTCACTTTTCAATGATGTATACCATTTCGTCTTTTCCTTCCATAAATCTTGTAATAATATCTTAGCTTACAATAATGGTACTGTGTATCCACATGGACCATAAAATAGAAGCTACGACGCTTTTTAAAATTCCTCCTTCAGTGTCTGAAGTGCAAAATTCACATTCTTGATTCTCAACTGGAACGTATCATTTTTTAAGTTCCAATCTAAACCTCATATCCTTACTGTTTCTTTTGGACATTTATCGGGGTACTTTTTTCATAAATTCCTTCGAATTTGAACTACATTCTCTTAATTTTATTGAAATTTTGATGAAAATGTCTTTAAATTCTCTATACAATTTTATTGCATCAGCAGTTGTCTCTGTTCCAGTGATAACATTATTTAAATATTAATATTATTTCCAGTGAATTTTTAATTTGATTTAATCAAATGGTGTTTTGTTGTTGATTAATAAAAATGGACTTGAAATTACACCAAATGGTACTCTAGTTAATCTATAATGAAGTAAATTATCTTCATTTACTGATTGGTTAATATCCTTTCACCATCAAAATCTGGTCATCTCTGCCTTCTTCTCGTCACTTTTCTTTTCGTAGGAGCTATTTCTATGATGCCCCTTTTTATCTGATCTTTCAATACCGAGTCATACGCTATGCGTGTTTCTTTATCTATTCGTTTAATTAAACCCTCTAATCTTCCATTTGCTAATCCAAAGTTAACTGGTAGGTTGGGTGGGTATTCATACCATGGCCGTCTATTAACTGTATATCGTTTATCTATAAATTTAGTATTTTCATTGAAATGTTTGACAGTTCATTTCAGTGATCTGTGTTAAGTTTCGATGAATCCGTACTGATATAATCTAACGATGGATCAGGTTTACCTATTAATTTTTATCTCATATTATTAATAGTTCCGTTGGTTAATGTGTAATTTTTCCAGAGAATATCTATTCTATCCTAAGTCAGATTTCACTAAAAATAGATCATCCTTGATGTGTATTTTTGTCAGTCGACATTAAAGAAAAGTAGTAGTCGTTTCCGATCAGGATATCAACATGATCTGCTAAAGAACCATGAACCATTGTCTGCTAATTTGTACTTCTGACGATAATTCTGAGTATTCAATTCTTGTTCCGGGCATGATATTCCTTCGGAAATTATAGGTGCAACATTGACATAAAACCAAAGAAATTATAATTATTATAATGTTTTTGGTTTATCAGTCTGGGGTTTGATGATTAATTTGACGAGTGGGCTATCTCTAATTTACGTGGGGTTGGCCAAATGTAAACTAACAGTAACAGTAACTGTAATAGTCAAATTTTTCTGCTCTTCTGTATATAATTTGAGTTTCTTTGCTATTCTTTGAATTATGTAACTTCTTTGACTTCCAGAATCTAATAATGCTCTGTAATTTATAAATCTTCCACCTTCTTTCTTCGCGCTTATGATTGCTGTCTGTAACAAGCTAGTGCTTTTTTCTGGTATTTAATGCTCTGGTTATTTGAAGTTCACTTTCAACATTTTGTTTCTTCATATAATTACAATAACATACCTTTTGTAATTTTCTCCCTTTTGTAATTTTGGACAATTATATTTAATAATGTCCTGGCTCATGACATTAATAACAGCGTTTCATGACCTTTATTATCTTTAGTTTCTCCTATTAATCAATTTCCTTGAGACATTGTCTGCTTTCATGATTACCATTACAAAATGATTTTTTTTCTAATTTTGCTCTTTTGTTTCTTTCATTTCGTTTATCGAATTCACTGTCGTTATTGTGTTGTATTTTTTGAGGGTAATTATTATATATATTTATTTATTTTAAACTTTCACACAAAACAAGTTTTTACAAAATTAGTGCAAGGAGGACTTAATGCTAGTAGCATTATCAACCAGTCATCTTGGACGTGCAAAAAATGGTCAGGCGTGCCTTAAAAACAAGGTAGGTAAACGAGACTAAGTTAACAATAAAACTAAAGAGATAAACAGTATATCCTACCACCATTTCTGTTCCCATCTTGGTTCTCGTAGCTTCTTCTCTCGCTGATATGATAGTGTCTAATTTACTTCTCATTTCATCAGTACTTTCTTGTTTGTTCTCAATATATACATAATTTCTTCTGGAAATTTATCGGTTATCATGAATCTTAGGTGATCGTGATTAGTATTTTGACCTAATGAGTTCAATATACGTAGATGTCTTTGTACTTCATCGAGAGTTTTTTTACATTCCACGAATGTCACAGCAGGTTTAATGTTATATAAAGCTGAGTATATGTGGCTTGATTGTGGCGTGATTGTTTTCAGAATTTTTCCTTTAGAGTTAATATTGTTATAGTATAATTTCTGTTGGTGTCTAATCCTTCGATCGCCTTCTGAGCTTCTCTCAATAAGGTTTTTAAGGCTTTTAAATACTTACATCAACTTGTCAACGTCACATATTGATCGTTATTTCCAATATTTGATTGGAATTGGTCATACAATGAATGCCAATCTAAAATATTTCCTGAAAATTCTGGTAGTTTGAGTTTGGTTTTATTTACTTGTAACGTTACAATACAATCTATTTCATTAAACTTCATGAACATTTGTACATTGATAAGTACACTAATATCTAGACCCGTAGTGCGTCAGTTTTTTTAAAATTAGTTTTTTTTAGTTTATGTTACCAAATTTGGTACCTAACCATTAACATTTTATAAAAAGCTAACGCACCACGGATCTAAATATTAGTGTATTGATCATGTGTAGGTACGAAGTTTCATGGAGTTTGAAGAAATGAAAGCCAAATTAGAAGCAAACTTCGTTCGCGTGCAAAAGTGCGTAAGCGCCCTTTTCCCTACCTTCTCTTAATGGCTTCTGAGGAATACTCTCCAAGGAATTCCGCCAATGTCAATTAATATTATTGTATTAACGGTATAACTCGAAAAACCACTAAAATTAAATGATTGCAAGTTGGTAGACAGTCAAAAATTGATTTCGAAGTCATCGGAAACCTTCTTGTCATCAGTAATTTTTAGTCACTGTATGACATTCAAAAATCGATCCCCAGGTAATTAAGCTATAACATAACGGACGACAACCCTGTCGGTCACTGCGGGCTAGTCGGGCCGTCGGCGTCAGCGAGCGTGGGGGAATTAGGTATTTATCTCGACGGCATCGGGGCACGCACAAAGAAATGTACGAACGTATCTAAGTAGCACTTCTAGAGAGTTCTATGGTTTAGATTCGGCTTAGAATAATTTATCACTAACTGCATATTTGAGGATATTAATGAAGAGCTCTGGACAACAGAATATAAAATTATTGCTTTGAGTTAATTCGATTGTAGGTATTAATATCAGCAATTGTTTCATTGTTAATTTCGATTTCACTTCTCGAAACAGAAGAAATTTATTTCTTTGAATTAAAGAAATTGTCGAATTAACTTGCGTATGTGGTGGTTCTAACTTTTTTATGAAACCGGTAAAAAAAAACAACGGAAAAAATCCTTGAAGGCTTTTGGAATGCATAAACTCATAATTTATACTTATATCTTTAAATAAATTTCAACGGGACTTAACCCGGCTTGATAGTAAGATTTTACTACCTCATTTTTACTCTCCATGCTGAGATGAAAGAACTGAGAATGGGCTTTGTTCGCAATCTTAATTTACCTTTCGTTGTAAGTGGCTATTCTTTTTATAGTTATTATGTTAGCTCTGCAAATTCCCAAAGGATTATAAACAAAGTGACCCGGAACATTAAGGACATCTGTCGGTGTAAACGTAAAAATGAGCAAAGCTCCCCTTGACCATGCCATTCGCTTAGCAATAAGAACTAAGCCACGCGGTGTTTTTTTTCAGAGCCTTTTTACAGTAAGATATTAAATTTGAAACAAGTGCCACCACAGATTCATTCCGCAAAATTTAACAAGTTCCCCGATTTAAAAAAGAACAGTTAGTGTTGAAATGAAAAAGCAAAAGGTTAGGATCAAAACGATATTTTCATATTTTATTTAAATTTTTACATCTTGACACTTTTTAAGCCGTGGTAGTCTCGGCCAAAGTATTGGGCTCCTCCAACTCCTCCCGTGGATGTCGTAATCGTCGACTAAAGGATTACGCCTAATGGATGGGAAGCAACATCCATCTGAGTACTTAACAACAAACTGCGATTACCAATCCGTCTGCTAAGCGTGGTTTGTACTAATATATGGTAAATGTCCCATTGCACGCTATGGTTTGTAAGATCGCTTTGCCGACTTTTGTGGCGCGGCGGTCGAAGGTTCGCCTGCGATGCAGGAGGTGTTGCGGGTTCGATTCCCGCCTTGGAACAAATATTGGTACGATGTGCAGATATTTATTCAGGGTGTTCTGGGTAATTTTCTATGCATAATAAAAAAATATCTATCTATGTAATGTATTGTATTAAGTATATCAGTTATCTAGTACCCATAACACAAGCCCTGCTTAGCTTGGGGCTAGATAATGTTGTGTGAAATGTTCAGCATTTTTTTTTTATTTATTTATAATAAAGGTACCACATCAGACATTCTATTGAAATTATGAATATGAAAATATACGAATACCGTAGCGTATATAATATAGTTACCAAAACCAGTGCAATAAATTTTTCTCAAATTATCTATGTTACAATAAATTGTTTATTATCTTATCAAATTATTTTTCTTAATTTTTTTTTTAATTAAGAAGGTATATAATATATTATGTGAGCAGCTCTGACAAAAATCTAGTGCAC
This sequence comes from Epirrita christyi, assembly GCA_951392215.1. NCBI lineage: Eukaryota > Metazoa > Arthropoda > Insecta > Lepidoptera > Geometridae > Epirrita > Epirrita christyi. The sequence goes on from OX595833.1 coordinate 7,693,697, forward strand.
AATTATTTTCACTGGAAAAGCTTTGCCGTTACATAAACTACAAAACTGACTCCTTCAAAGTTTCTCAAGCTTTCAACTATAACTTTCAAATTCGGTGAACGGGTTTTTATTAATTTGATCCATTTTAATGTATTCTCTAACAACCTCAAATTTTGCTAGTCAGTCGATTGTATTGGCGCGGAAATATTGGTGCTAGCCATTCCGCGTTCCGTTTTTAAAAAACAGCAACGGTTTGCATCGATTCAGCCAACTATTCGAATAATTTTTCAAATAGATGCAACGAGTTTTCATGTTTGAATCAATATTCTATAGTACGCAACGTACCCAAATATTGGTTTGAGTAAAGGTTGTGCTTAGCTAAGTACAGTCCGTAGTAACGTTTATTTTTACATGCCAGAGAAGACTTTGCATAGTTAAGTAAAAGTCTTACTTCCTGAAGTCGAACTTTGACTAACTTGTAAGTATGTTCGATTTATCTGGGCCTTGAGTATCTAGTATTTTCTTTTTGATTATTTTATTCAAGTATTTTGCATATTATTGTTTGGTGGAACAACAACATGAGTTTTCTCTCAGCTGACACCATGAAGAAGACAATGAGATCTCCTGGAACCAGGTGTTGCGTTCCTGAACATGAACACGTAACATATGCACACTCAATAATAGTCCCTTTAAAAAAAATACAAAACAGCATAAATACAATACATACAATTATTTACTTATTAAAATAAATAATAAAAAATAAAAACAATTTATTAAAATAAACATTATAAATAATTTTTCTTCATTTTTCTTCTTTTTTTTTTAATTAATCTTTTTACATTCGGTTCGACTTATTTTGTTACAATGGCTGAGATAGAGTAGGTACTTAACTAAAAAAAATATTTTTGGGGGCAAGGACGTGCATGAGGAAACGAAATAAAAATTATCTAAGATGTTTTTATCTCAGTACAGAAACCCAAAAATCAACGATTTATACTGTTCATCAATGTTTTGTAAGTTATTAAAAATAACTCACCAAGTGCGTGTCTGACACGCATAGTGTAGGGTTCAAAAGTCAAATCACAGTTTTGGCTTGATAACTTGAAAAAATTTCATCGCAGGGTATCTGGGATATTTTTTGATGAATATTTCCACCATGATCCACTTAAATTGGGAATTACAAGTTTTTAATAGAGGTACATCTCGCTTACATGTGGGCTATCAAAAATGGTGTAAATAGGGTAACGCTGTATCATTTAAAAAAACCTTTTGAACGAAACATAAAAAGAGAACATGCACTAAAAAAATCCTATCCTATCCTACTAATATTATAAACGCGAAAGTTTGTGAGTATGGATGGATGTTTGTTACTCTTTCACGTAAAAACTACTGAATGGATTTGAGTGAAATTTGGAATGGAGATACTTTACGCCCTGGATTAACACATAGGCTACTTTTCATCATCATCATCAATTTTCATCAATATTCACGCGGGTGAAATCGCGGGGCGCAACTAGTGACCTATATTTTAATCATAAAAATTAAAATGTGCTTTTTTTCTTAAAACTACTCTCTGCATTTTGGGTCAAAACTGGTGAAAGTTATGACGCTGCTGTGATAGGCTGGTGACTTCCTGGGCGATCTAATAAATGGTTCCTTGTCAGACTCAGGACCCTAAAAAGATTTTCAGAAAATGAATTTCAATGTTTAGGTATGCCTGTAAAACTAACAACGAGTTTCTAGCATTTTAAGACCAATAAATACATATATTTTTCTCGAGCCCCGACTAAAGCAATAAATTCCATACTGTACTCGTTCCCATGCGTATGCTTGAAAAAAACCATGAATTACGAATGCCGACCGCACGCCTTAGTTATATTCATAAACCAATAGTACAATGGACAACCTTTACATAGTCGAGCTTCGATTCCATCCTACTACCTTACTAAATTAATATAGTTGTATAGCATGTTAAAGTGGTGACAATTGACATCTGAAACCCAAATTTTTGTAATAAAAATTTGTCAGAATAAAGTTTGGATCACGTTCCGATATAGCGTCGATGTCTTTAAATGTTAGAAATCGCGTATTCTCTTATCTTAACATACAACACGGTAACGTGATTATAGCGTAATGTTACTGAAAGAATGATTCAAAGATCATTCTATAATATTAGCTTAAATAGATGAGTCTCTTTTTGCTTCTTTCCAATCTCATCTCACTAATATTATAAATGCGAAAGTTTGTTTGAATGGATAGATGGATGTTTGTTTGTTACAAACGTATTTTGATGAAACATATCATTATCATTGCTTATACATTAGAATAGGCTATAATTTATTTACCGCTTATTGACTGGACCACCGGGACCACGCGGACGAAGTTGTGTGCGGGCCGCTAGTTATATATATAACTATCCTACTTAATGGTGGTCACCGTGAATATAAAATAAATTAAATTGGTAAGAGGAAGCAGAATATCAACTTTCTGTTAATTCACAATTCAGTCTAGATTCTGTCAATTTTCAGTTTAGTTATGAAATATTTAAGAGAATTGGACCTCTGAATACGAATTAAGATACGTTCATTTGGGTCATGTTGTGGCTCTATGTAGCAGAGAAGCGTCTTGACACTTTAATTAAAGTTATTTTTTGCTCCGGGTTTTTATGCGTTCTAAAGGGATAAAGTCTATTAACGGCTAAAAAGATTAGTTCATGGATTAATAATGCTTTAAATGACAGTTTAAAAATGTTTCTGTGGAGACGGCTACTCTCAAGCACCTTATTTGTTTTTTTTAAGTCACGTTACTTATTGTGAAACTAGACTTTAGAATAAAAACAAAATTGCGGCTCGGTATTAAGCCTTATATTATATAAATAATATACTTATATTATATTCTTACAAATCTCATCAGAATTTATTAAAAAAAGAACATTGGTACAAAGCACCCTAACAAATAAATACGAGTACAAACATTTTTACGAGAATTGTTCAACTAAGTATAGAAAGGACTCTGAATAATAATATCAGATCCAATACTTCTGGCAGTAATATACTGAAGTCCCTGTATGATCTCCTGATAGAACTGAAGGATAAAATTGAGGAATTTTTCCATGGTGATTAAAGCCCTTACGTCAATCATGTATGAATCATTATCAGCCTGTAGAAGTCCATTTCATCACACTGAAAGTTGATAGATTCGAGACTGAATAGTGAATTGACTAAAAATGAGTATTCTACACCTTCATAATAAGAATTTAGTCTACTTTTGATCAATTTCAAACTCAATTTTGACGTTTACCTAAACCTTCATAGGTGGGCAAATTCATGGCGACCATAGATTAGAGTGGGTAATAATTTTTTTGATGCCTTTTTGGCTTCTGTCAATTTTTTATCACATTTCCTCGTTGTATTGTGGAGAATACCGTTCGGGACAATATGACATTGACACTAGATCGGAACTTGATCCAAACTTTATTTTGACTATTTTTTACTAAAACAAGTAGATGCCGTAGCCCAACAAAACCAGCAGCCAGAGTTATCAAACCTTATTATCTATACAAACCCTCCATAACAAAACAAATTCAAAGTCAATAGATTTTGAATAATTCTTATCTTAAGGATCTTATAAATTATCTTATTTAGGAAAAAAAACAAAGCCTGCACTCAAATTACCAAATAATAATGACTACTTATATGTACTTAAAAAAGCTTTTTATCCTTTGCAGGCGTGGTATTTGATCAGAATACCACTCAGATCCAGCATGCTTTCAAAATTGCCATGGTTCAGCACGCGAACAAGAACTCTCCAGATTACCTAAACTTCCAAGTCTTCGTCGATGTTATCAACACTGCGGACTCCTTCAAGCTGTCCAGACTAGGTAAGTCAATTTATGTAAAAAAAAACAAACGAATGTCAAATACGTCTAATGTGACAGCCAAAAAAATGTCTATGTGACACCAAATGTCATAAACTTTTTGAAATATAATAAATAAATGAAATCGATACTAGTTTCAGAAAGCAAAATTAGCTCTTCTGTCTCCAAATTTACAAATGTTCGTCAAGTGCAGAATAAAACTAAATAATGTTAATAACCTAAATAATTAATGAAAAATAATAAATTCTTTCAGCAACTTCAACGCATAAAACTTTGTCTATCGCCGTTGAATGCAAAATAGTTCGTCTACCGGTTGGTAGCGTCTCTTATAACATCAATAAGTGGTAAAAATTAATGAGTGGTAAGTAGTATCCTAGTTACCTAGGGAAGGGTAACTAAATAACAAATAGTGACGAGATAGAAAATATTGATAAATATAGAACATAATGAATTGTGCTGCCGGCTGTATTTTTGTAGCCTATCGGTGAGAAGTGAATTATTATATGTTTTTAAGACCTCTTGGGAGTGAGCCTTTGATAGTGATCAATATGAGCCTCCGGGCTCCTCGGGTTATTAGACACGAGCTTTGTTAAGGTACATATTATCCTACAGGGTAAAGAAAATTAGTATACAAACGTATAAAAGCAATTCTTTACTGTCACTGACCACGGTAATTTATGGCTTTGTTGGCATTCAGTTACGAGGAATAGATTAGCAGAAGTTAATTATTACTTTACATTTCACCTTAAAATATTATAGATGTACTCTTAATACTTAATATTCTGTTATAAACAATGTTTCCATAAAATATAATAATAATTTGCAAAACCTGCTAAAATTATCAAATCAAATATTATTAATCGATAACCTCCATGAGCCCGAGTCCAATCAAGCAGATTAAGTTTGTATTGGTGGTGTCCTCCGACACGAAGTTCTAATTTGAATGCAAGGCAGGCTTCGCTTTTTATTTAGCCACGTCACGGTAGGCTGATCAAAACACTTTTGAACCGAGCACTGGGAATATGCCCAACAGCAAACGTCGTTTTTTTATTTCCTGCTTCAAATAACAGGAATTCATCTGCTGAACCGTTCTCCTGGCTTGCTAACACATTTCAAATTCGTATCAGTGCTCAGCCGTAATACTGCACAATACATACGTATATAATTATTGTATATGCAACACCACGCTTTGTTTATTTAAAGGGGCTGTTTGTAATGTAATGTAACAATATAGTCTACGTTCGATTCACTGATTATTTTAAATTACACTGAAAATTGACCGACTCAAGACTGAATTGTGAAATGAAAGAAAGTTGGTATTCTGCTCATATTCCCTCATAATAACAATTGAGTCTTCTTTTGATTCAGGGTTAGAGTAGGGACTTTCAGATAAAATTATCGAAAAAACTTTGAATCGTTCAAGTTTTGGTCACATTCTGATATAATCACATTACCGTGTTGTATTTTAAGATAGTAGAATACCATTTCTGATATTTAAGACATCGACACTAGATTGGATCGTGATCCGAACTTTATTTTGACTAATTTTTATCAAGAGAATTGGGCATCAGATGACAGTGCGGTTTGCTCCTTGATAAACTTGTCCGTATGACAATGAAACTCAAGTAGAGTAAATACCAAGAAAAACCCTTTGGTCCATTTTCATAACTGTTTTTCATAACTAGCTACGAAAAAGGCAATTTCCTTCACTGTTTCATAACTAGTTATTAAAATGGACCTTTTGTTCCCTTTTAATAACTGTTTTCATAACCAGCTACGAAAAAGGCAATTTCCTTCCCTGTTTCATAACTAGCTACGAAAAAGGCAATTTCCTTCCCTGTTTCATAACTTGTTATTAAAATGGACTTTTTGTTCCCTTTTAATCGCTCCTTGCCCGTGGTCCCCGTTTAGCGGGTCCCGTTGACGGGACTACCGAAAAGCTTTTTTTCGGTGTTCCAGTTAACTGAACCACCGAAGATTCTTTTATTCCGTGGTCTAGTAGACATGATCACTGGACCACTGTTAAAAAATATCTTCGCTGGTACAGTTAACTGGACCACTCATTTTGTGTGAATAACTTTAAGGTATTTCACTTATTTTATGGCTCGCTGTGTCTAAGTTGTCATAACTCTGCCAAAGGCATTTCAAAAGTTAAGATCATAATTATGTCAAAATTGACGGCTAAACATTTCTATTTACTTTTGACGTTTAGGTACCTATTTATTACATTAGCCGTCAATTTCGATATTTCTTCTGACGTTTTTACCATATAATCACCACCTTTTATTTTTGACAGGCTTACATGACTATAGTAGGGCATTTTCTAAATTCTGACATTTGACGGTTGGTGACAAGTAGATGTCTTTATCTGACATAAATTGTCACTTTGACGTCAGGCATTATCTATCTGTTTGGTATGGAAACTACACGATTTTGCTTTGGCTTACATGAATATAGAGCATTCAATTTTGACATAATAATTTAATGTTACTTTTAACGTTTGTTGGCAAGTAGACTTACGAGAGATATTTCCCGCTCCTCCTACCAATCGGGGTTCCGATCGGAGGACTGGGAATAACCCATTTCTTCCGTGGTCCTGTTGAATGGAACACCGAAAAAAAATTTTTTTGGACCCCCTAAACTGGTACTACGGGCATGGCGCTATTAAATGGGAACAAAAGGTCCATTTTAATAACTAGTTATGAAACAGTGAAGGAAATTGCCATTTTCATAGATAGTTATGAAAAACAGTTATTAAAAGGGAACAAAAGGTCCATTTAAATAACTAGTTATGAAACAGTGAAGGAAATTGCCTTTTTCGTAGCTAGTTATGAAAACAGTTATTAAAAGGGAACAAATGGTCCATTTTAATAACTAGTTATGGAACAGTGAAGGAAATTGCCTTTTTCGTAGCTAGTTATGAAAAACAGTTATGAAAATGGACCAAAGGAGAAAAACAGATAAACGTAAGTAAAACCGGTGCTTATACATTAAAATTCCTTGTATTCAAATTGAATGCTGCAGATATTGTTTGTGGGCATCACAATATTACACTATACCACATTTACACTATATTTCTGAAACGAGACAGTATTTTATTGTAGAGGGGAGGTATCTTACAAGTTTTACTTAAAAGAAAACGTTCTTTGGGGACTGGAATTAACTTCTGGAGATATTTTGATAAGGAATTGGATTCAGAACAAGGTTATAGTTACAACGGTTGTAGCTCACATCCGAAAGGTTTCTCTGTCTGACCATTTAATAACAAATAACAAAATCCGATCCTGATCCCGATCCTAACAAAAGGTACGGTAATTTCTTTAAATGAGGTAACTTACCTCATTTTGTTGAAACAACTTTTATATTCGACGCTTTTAATAATATTCAAAAGTAATCTTGGCAACTAAATTGCTAAACACAACATAAACTTTTCTGTAAAAGGAGTCAAAATGAAATGCGACGATCCTCAAAGTGCTAATCTGACAAGAAGAGATCAGGTAGGTGGCACTATGCCAACCAGATGTCTGTGACAGATAGTTCGCAAAGCAAGTAGCAACAGACATACAGGCAACTCAATAAAATGTTTTAAAGATGTTTTTTTATAGCTTTTTGTATTAAAATGAATTACATGTTTTTGTTCTTCGATTAATATTCAAACGAGATTCTTTTTTAACGTTCGAGAATTCGCGTTTGTAAAATAAGAAATATTAATAAACACAATATTTACAGCGTTCATGATGATGGGTGTATATTTATATTGTTGGTTGCCTGCTAACTGATAGAAGGCTAGATTTTTTAAACTTTTCTTTCTTTCATACCGAAAATATACTTCAATTAATACACCAAACTAAAATTTTCTACATAAGTTTGCAAATCTATCTTTAGGATATATAAATAAAAAATGGTTCCATTATACTAAAAGTAATAATAGCCAGTGGTTTATTTGCAGAGGTCGCATTACTCAGGGCAGTATTGCTGTTGGCTCGAAGATTGAGCGATTAGGTCGTACGGAACACAATTCCTATTGACCACAATAGCAACGAGCCACAATAGCAAATGGATACAATTACATTTCGATAGGTACAACCAGCGCTCGCTGTGCTTCTGCGCAAAAAATAGAATTGTGCTTTGAATCCCTTTCAGTACAGTAGATGTTGGGTGACAGACACTAATCTCCTAGACGTAGCTTCACTTGTGACTTTGAAAACAAAATCGTTGCTAAATTATTATACGCCAGGTAAATGAAGTAAAACAGGTAAGTAGAACGATCGCTGATTTTAATTAGGGACAATTTGTTTGCCAAACCAAACTGATATTTGATATGATCAGCTTCCTCTCGTCAGCTGCCGTACCGCATTTCTAGTGCTGGATAACATCTATGAATCTTAAAAATCTTTTCTTGTATTGTTTTTTGATAGTTGCTGGTTTTTTCTATGACTTAAACTCAAAATTTACTTAAATTTAGACACTATCGTTATTTTCAATACAATACCGAATTAAAGAGCTGCTTTGAAATTTCTCATAATACATTCAAAGGAATAATTTATTCGTTTTTAGGATTACTTTAAAGATCCACCAAAATGAAAGAGAATATTTAATATACATTGTAAATGAACAAGCTGTCCAATAAAGTCTCACCAGATCGGTACCGTAGCGTAGTAGTATGTCGTAGCTACCCACTAGTTTTAGGGGTTTGTTACGACATACTAATTACCCTTACAATAGGTATTATGAAAATTAGTCCGTGGTGAGTGTGAACGTGAGACAAACACAAAAGTGTAATCAAAACAGTGTTTAGGTAAGGAAAGCGTTTACCTATATTTAATACTAATGTTACGTAGAGGAAACTTTCATCTTAAACGTCACACCAGTATGACAGACGCGGATTTGTTGACTTTGTTGGATTCGGATTTCTTCCCAGGCCTGCTTTGCATTTTTAAATACAAATTTCCTCATGGCATGTGAGAGAGCATTAAAGACAGAGACGCGGGCACCTCAGAGAATATGTCTCAAAATACAGTAGATTTTTTTTACTAACTGATAATTTTCGGGAAACAATTTAAATCTGGAGTAATAATCGAACTTTTCATCGAATTTTTTCGAAATCATCGTACCGCTTTTCAAGTTTCAACCACTTTTTCCTATAAACTTCACCATCACATTTTAGGGTAAATTAGTTAAAGCATTGAGCTTTTTTACCCAATAAGCCCACAGACATTTTACATTTTGTATTTGGTATATATTTCAAGTAGGGACCTTTAGCCCTTACTGATATAAAAGGTCCTACAGACAAACAGATAGGCAAACAGACGGACCACAAAATGATCTTAAAAGGATCCTGTTTTCTTCTGTTAAGGTACAGAGCCCTGAAAATGATTTTTACTCGCAACGAAATGGTGGGCCTGCAAAATATGTCCTTTTCACGAGTTTGTAAGCCTTAATCCTTACTTTCAGACATTTATTTGAACGTACAGTACAATAGAGATAATCACAGCGTGCTGGGTCAGAATACGCTATGCGGCTACGAGGCTGGGCGAGGCGTAGCACTTTTATGTATTTTTCATTAACTGGAGACGTCCACTGCTAGACGAGGCTTCCCTCAAAGAGTAGGCAAGATTTGCTATAATAACCACGTATTTTTTATTTTGTACAAACGGGAAATTTTCACTTACCGATATGTTGGTGGAAGCACCACCCCCGCGCCGGACGAGCCGAGAGGAGCGGGCTCAAAGACGCAGTGCGAGGAAGGACGCGGAGGGAGTGTAGTGCGGATCCTATACCCACCCTGATGAAGACCCTCGATTAGAGTCGAAACCTGTTGGTGCTTCCACCAACATATCGGTACGTGAAAATTTCCCGTTTTTACAAAATTAATGATAGAATTCACGAAAGTTACTTTAGTATAACCACGTATTGTTGAACGCAGTCTTGTTATTAAGTACTCAGATGGATGCTGCTGCCCATCCTCTGGCGTAATTTTTTAGCCGCCTATTACGACATCCATGGTAGGACTTGGAGGAGTCCTATTCTTAGGCCGACACGACACCAGAGAGGAAATCTTGTCTTGAAATTCTTCTATTTTGGGCGTTGTATTGTAGTTATGTTACAAAACTTACTGTCACTCCGAATTGAGCATTTTAGGATTAGTGGAAGTTCCCTAGAGGTTTTTTTACATATTTACCTCAAAAACCACAAAGTTTAAAATAAAACTAAAAATAGTTTTTAAATTTCCAATGAAATCCCTTTCATATGACACCCCATATATGATTTAATTGTACCACCTTTTTTTATCCCTTTTGGTCTCTAGTTTCACAACAACCCCTTGACCGATGTAACTCATACAAATAACCAATAGTATTTTCCCACCTACCAAATTTCATAAAGAACAGAGGGCCTATTACGAGTTTTGCATTGCAACAATCACTTTGCGAGTCGTGAGTATTCAACATGATTTACATAGTAACTATTCATCATTCTGTGCCGCGCAGTCGATAGAAACAGCACAGATTCATAAATAGTTACTATGCAAGTCAATACTCACGACTCGCAAAGTGAGTGTTGCAATGCAAAACTCGTAATAGGCCCTCGGATAAACGGTTCGAAAGTTATCTTAGATTAACATACATCAGCAGTCTTTAGACGGCCACTGTTAGATGAGGCCTTCCCCACAGAATGCAATGAGGGTGATTTGCCATAATCACCATGCTTGGCAAGCGGATTGGTGATCGCAGTTTTGGTGTTGAGCACTCAGGTGGATACTGCAGCCCATCCCCTGGTGTAATCCCTTAGTTGGCTTTTACTCTTCGTTAATTAATTGCTCGTTTATTATAACTACAAAACATCAGTTATATACATGACAAGTTAAAATGTGCAACTATTTGAAAATTACGAATTCCGTAATAATTATGACAATACTAGTTGCGCCCCGCGGTTTCACCCGCGTAAATAATGATGAAAATTGATGATGATGATGATGATGAAAGTAGCCTATGTGTTAATCCAGGGTGTAAAGTATCTCCATTCCAAATTTCACTCAAATCCATTCAGTAGTTTTTACGTGAAAGAGTAACAAACATCCATACTCACAAACTTTCGCGTTTATAATATTAGTAGGATAGGATAGGATTGTGTCGAATTTTCTATCAAAGAGAATTTAAGCCTTCCGTCGTCTTTTCAACTAAATTTGGTGCACTTATATTTATTTCATTTCCATTTTGCAGTTTTGTTAAATTATAACATAGACTATGAATTTAGCCATTAATTAGAGCTTTTGTAGACATAAACGACTTAACTACACAAGATAGCAATGTGTGCAAGTAATATTTTTAACAGCAATTGAAAATGACTAGGGTTCTATAGAAGTTTTATTACTTTTTGTAAGACACTTGTGTTTTTACGGAAAAGTTTAAAACTCTCCTTCTAAAGGGACTTTGAATCGATTGCTCCCTAAGGCGGAGTTTAGTTAAAAATAGCGAGTCAAAGATAAAAAGAGGCGTGACACAACGACGTCCTGGAGTTCACTGATTATCCCGGGAGAGAGAAAGAGAGACATTGTATCAACCTCTGTATAGCGACATCCTACTTCGGCAACGGAACAATGATAGCGCCAACGGTTCGCACGGTCCCTGATCAAAACACGTCTGAGACTAATGACGACGACGCGAATTTTTATGGCAGTTTCCGTTCTTCTGGGACTACTATTTGTTCACAGATATTTCACCCTTAAAGCAGCTATAAAAAGTTAAAACGTCCAAACTGTGTAGATACGAAAGCGATTTTTTGTATAGCTGTTTTACATTTTATGTTATTCAAATGTCGACGGAATGATACCGCAGATAATTTCTACCGCCTGTTTTTATAGCAATTTAAGTTACCCCGCTTTAAAAAAGTGTCGTCATTGTAGGTATTTCTCCAAAATCATCATCATCAACCTATAGACATCCACAGCTGAACGAGAACCCCCCCAATATAATGCAATTGATTTGCCATAATCACCAAGATATTTCTTTAAAATAATATCTGTTCTGACACACAAACAAATATATGACGCGGGAATTGAACCCGCAACCTCCTGCGTCGCAGGCGAACCTTCGGTCGTCAGTACTTTAGACTTTGAAGCCTAAATTAAAGTAGAGATAATTACTAGTCCGTCTACGATTGTTGTTGTTGTGAGCTGACATTGCCTTTCTGCTTGGCAAGAGCCTTCACTCAAGTTTTCCAATCATAATGTTAGCTATGATGCAGCATATTATTTCACACTACTCGCTTATTCCAAAAAAATCCTTCAAAAAGGTGCGGTGTCTACATTCTCCCCCCTAGTGCCGGGGAATCTCAGCACTCACTTTCTGATTCAATAATTGGAAAACCTGAGAGAAGGCCCTTGCCAAGCAGAAAGGCAATGTGAGCTCACAACAACAACAATCATAGACGGACTAGTAATTATCTCTTCTTTAATTTAGACTTCAAAGTCAAAAGCTAAATAATATCTTCCACTGGTCGCTGAAGGTGTAATGCTTGTTCCACTAGTCCGTTTATTGTTGCTCAAAACAAATTATAAATTTATATAATAGGGTAGAGCAGTATATTTATTATTATTATTTATAAATTAGCAAGACTTCCTACCGTGATGACTTACGGCGCTGAGACGTGGTCACTAACTATTGGCCGTATGGACAAGCTAAAAGTCGCGCAGCGGGCTATGGAGAGAGCTAAACTAGGAGTTTCACTATGTGATTAATCCGAAATGAGGAAATCCTTAGAGATAAGAACCAAGGTCACCGACATAGATGAGTGGCAATGAGCAGGTCATATAGCTCGAAGAACTTGGGGAATAAACCGTTGCGGAATAAATCGGTTTTTGCTAAGCAACCCGGTTTCAAAGAAAAAAATCAACCTCGACTCAAACCACATGCTTTTTTTACGACCAGTATTCTATAGCCCGATACGCCACATTTGAGAGTTCATTTTTCCCTATCCGATGGCGACTACAAGCCACACTCATTCTGCCGTCTAAAGGATCTTGCCGTTTCGGAAAGGCAGCTCGTACCACACCGAAAATAATTGCGTCAAAACAATACCTCGTGTATTATGAGGATAATAAACCTTTTTGCTTTACCAACAAGTCTTTTTAAGATTCATGACCGTAATTCATAGTTTTTGGGACATAAAGTTTTGAGGTTAGTTTTAAAATAAATACATTCTTTAGTATCTTTTGGGCCTTGGCATGATAAAAAGGATGTTCTGATAAAAAATAACTTACTTCATAAATAGTCTGCATAATCTTAGCACTTGGGTAGTTACAATATCCAACATTTTGGTAACATAGTAGGTAGGTACCTACTCGTGATACCCATGACACAGGAGATCCTAGTGCGGGATCAGTAACTGTTAAGTACGTTCTAATAACTCGATGAGGTATATATTTAAATATTATTAATAACCAGCTATTAGTGAAGTCAGGAAAGTAGCAAGTATAGGTACAATAAAACATTTCTAATGTACGATAAAATACTAGATAGGTACGTAGCATCATGTCATCATCATTATAATTTCATCCATTTGACGGCCCCTGCTGGACATAGACCTTTCCCATAGAATTTCACAATGAACGGGGTTGTGCCGCCTCTATATCCACTGACTTCACGCGAACGTTACAGTGTCGTTGATTCGTCGAGTGGGGTATAAATAGGAAAAGAAACGATATTATAAAAAATGGGCATGATGTTCAAAAGCCAATAAATAATAATAAAAGGAAAAAAAGGTTCCAAATATTTATGCATGCAAAACACACACTATGGTGACCAAAATACTTGGTTCAGGTACACTTTCAGAATTTAAGGGCGTTGTTTCTTAAATTAATATGAAACATTCATGGCTCAGTATTTATCAATATCTAACAAGAAACTAAAGTCCTTATTTTATTTTAATGCAGATAGTACAAACAATACTTACGGGGGGGTGTGGGCACAATCCATGATCAGATAATCCACATTGATCATAGCTGTGTGTGTCATGCCTCAAGGGCATGACATGTATCCGTAAGTTTCGCGGCACTAATGCCAAGTATGATGACCTGGGTTCATCAAAGCAATCATCCATCGCAAGTTGAGATGCGTTATTTCTAGTTTCTAGTTAGTTTGTGTAAATCGAGTATACGTATTTTAAAAAAGCCGCTGTCTTTCACAGAGCTATCCTGTCATGAATGATAATGTCATTTGTGAGTCTTACGTAGTCATTATTCTGAGGTCTTACGTATAGTAATTGCATCCTCTTTGTTTGTGAGCATAGACTATACCTACCTGCAATAATTTCTCTTTGTGAGGTTCATTGCCAAGCAATGGCACCGTCACCGCACGGAAGTAAACAATACAAAATCCTATTTAACTTCCTTTCAAGATCACGGGTTCATGTAAATCAATCGAAAATGTTTACGTAATTTAAAAAATATGGGTAATTTTATGAAATACATTTGATTTTGACGCAATTGGTACGAACTCTCGGCGAGATCCTTTTAAAGTTAGTTTTAAGTATAGGTAAGTACTACTACTTGGTCACCAAGTCAGAGACCAGCTTGATGTATGGCCCTGAAAAGGCATAAAATAAAGTTATGTAAGTTATGGTAAAATTCTTGGAATGTCCAAATAAACAGTGATAAAATTTACAACTTACTAGTGAACACGCTTAGGTATAATCGCGGTATTTAGGTATATAGCGGTATACGCTAAGAATCAAGAGAATAAACAGTTTTAACTCTAGCTATAAAATCAGCATAAAATTTTGTAATTTTGGTTACAGCAGCCCTGGAGAGTTGCCAGATTCAATTTAATTTTTGTACTGACTGCTCGCCCCTTTGTGGGCACTTCTCCGCCGTTCCTCTCATTTCATGTTCACATCTCAGGGGCTTCCTCTCTTGGAATTAAGTCTTAAAGTTCACTTACTATTTTACTTACTCCTTTTTAAAATACAATCGTTTATACCACTATGCCATTTAAAAAAAACAACTTGGTTAATTTTTTTTAAAAAAAATTAAGTCAAAAATCAACATGGCTATGTTCCTCCAAATACTGATAATAAAGTAATGTGACGAATTAAAATTTTGTCTTTCGTGTAAAAACTAAAAAAAGGCAGTATGTTTTTTGTCAGATTGCACAGTACTTGATGAAACAGGGTCTAATTGATACAAACGTACGTTGGGTTATGGTTAAGAAAGTAACACTGAAATAAGTAGTTTATCATAATAAATCAAAAGCGTGTTTAATAATTTCCACTACCACAAAGTCAAAAGTCATTGCTTTGGTCAAATCAATTCCACACAATTCCAAAAGGTTCGAAAATTCGAAAAAAAAACACATCAAAGCACTTCAAACCATGGATAAAGCAGTAAAAAAGCCCTCCTCTCGATGGGCCAAGGAATAAAATTAAAGGCCGCAGGAAGTCGTTGGATGGAGAAGGCATAAGATCGTTCGTCATGGCATTCTATGGGGGAGGCCTTTGCCCAACAGTGGGCTTCTACAGGCTGATGATAAAGATGTGTTTGAAAAATTATATTGCTTTTATACAAAACGGGGCCTTATATTCTGCCGTGAAGTTCAATATTTACCATAAGGAATTTCAACAAGATAAAATAATAAAAAAATATTGGAAAACAGTGACGCAAACTTTGATGTAATGCAGTCTCCCGCGTGCCGCACATTATAAATTGACATGATTGGTTGTCACGTTCATGACAGAAGTTCACGACAGACCATACCATTATTTAAAACGTCCGTAGGAAACTGATTACTGTCTGTCGATCAGTGTATCATTTTTGTACCGAAGAAATGCTAAAATAATGAACAGGTTAATTTGAGTTCAGTTATATGACAGCAGCATTATTTGACTTGAATTTACCTTAACAAAGTTTTTGGCTTTAAAAATTTTTAATCTGCCAAAAGCTAAACAATATTTAAAATATTTTCAATATTTAAAAATGACATAACAATACAAAGTACTAACATAAAATATGACACATCCCGTCATAACAAAAAAAAACTTGTGCGAAATAATCAAAGCGAACATAGTCTCTAGAAAAACATCTTGTCCCTTAAATAAGCAAACTTATTAGGGCATAATGCCTCAGTCATAATGTCCGCAATATTGTCCTCACTCGTCACATATTTTAAGCTGATCATTTTCTTTGCAGCAACGTCTCTTATAAAATGAACTTTTATGTCTATATGCTTTGAACGCTTAGGGTTTTCGTAGTTAGAAATCATCTGAATTGCGCTTTGGTTGTCTATACATAGCTCAGCACAGCATTCGTTATTGAACTTGCCAGCTCAGTAGTACAATATGCCGCCGCCACATACTCTGCCTCTGCAGTGGATAAGGCAACAATAGATTGTTTCTCTGATGCCCATGAAACGAGATTGGGGCCGTGGTACACTACTAAACCACTGGTACTTTTTCGGTCAATTCTATCTCCAGCCCAATCTGCATCAGAAAAAGCTCTTCTCTCTTCTTATAAGTCAAACATAAATTTGCGGTTCCTTTCAGGTATTTCAGAACTATCTTTGCGGCCTGCCAAACAGCTTTTGATGGTTTATCCAAAAATCTACTTAGATAAGACGTAGCGTACTTTATATCTGGCCTTGTTGGCATTGATAGATAAGTAAGACTTCCTATAAGCTCACGATATGGAACATTCTTCAATTCAATGTCAGATTCGTTCTCACTCATGTTAAATTTATGCAGTAATTTATCTATAAATCTTGTCTGAGACAGTTGCAATGTATTTTCTTGTATCTTAATGCCAATTCCTAGGTAGGTAGATACATTTCCCATATCTTTTGCATTAAACTAATCTTTCAAGCTTTCTACGATATCTTCGATTTTCTTGTCTTCTCCAATCAAAAGTATATCATCAACAAATAACATTAACCATATATTTTCTCCAATATATAAACATACACCTTATCTTGATCTTCGCATGTTAATTTTCTTACAAAACTCGTCGAATCTCTTATTCCAGCAACGGGGTGCCTCCTTTAACCCGTACAAAGATTTTTCCAGCTTTAGAACGTTAGTCTGGTCTTTTATTTCCAAGCCCTTGGATACTTTTATATACACTTCACTCGCTAAATATCCATTTAAAAAAAGCTGTAGGTATGTCTAACTGTCTTACTTGGTAATTTTTCATAATTTCTTGTGATAGACACATCCGTACAGTTGGCATTTTTATTACAAGTGCATAAATATCATAGCTATTGATCTCTTGCAACTAATCTACCTTTCTTTGTTCCATCTGGTTTTGTTCTAAATATCCATCTTGTGTATAGCTCTTTTTCCTTTTGGTAGTACACATTCTGTCCACACCTTTTGAGCTTTCTTGGAGGTTAATTCTTTACTAATAGCTTCTTTCCATTCATCACTCTCTTGCATTGCCTGTTCATACGTTTCTGGGTCATTTTCTACCATATATGCATAAGCAATGTTGGTTTCATCTGTACCAAAGAAGGTTTCATAGGCATCGTATCTTTGAGGTGGTCTTATGGTCCTTCTAGGTCTCTAACTCATTTTATCATGCTTGGCATTTTGATCATCTTTTTCAGTGTGTACCGGTTCACTTTCATTACTAATAATTTCATTTTGATTTTCATAATCCTTTGTACATGGCTCATGCCTTATATCATTTTCATCAAATTTCAGATCTCGATACTTTGTTTGTTTCAGGATCCCATACTCTGTATCCATTTTCTCTGTATTCCACCATTCTCACTGGAATTGCTCTAGCATCAAGTTTTCCGTGTCTGGGTACCATTGTTTGCCATCCTTTTGCACCAAATACTCTTAACCTATCCAGCATTAAATTTTTATTAAATATTATTAGCTGGTATTCTATTTTGAATAGCTGTAGATGGATTTCTGTTTAGTATGTAGACTGAGCATTGTAAGGCTTCTCCCCATAAATGTTTTGGTAAATTTGACTCGCATAGTATTGTTCTTACTTTGTTAAAGATGGTTCTGTTCATTCTTTCGGCTGTTCCATTTTGTGTTGCAGAAATTCTTGAAAATATTTAATGTATATTCACCGCCATTATCACACCTAATTCTTCTTATAGTTGTTTCTTTTTCCGTCTCAAATTTGTTAATATAGTCAATTACTCTTTTTCCTGTCTCAGATTTATTTCGTAGTAAGAAAACTGTGGTATAATGTGAATAATCATCAATAACAGTCATAACATATTTAAATGCTTCATGGGTTGGAATGTTTATTGGCCCTCCAACATCAGTATGGATTAGATCACCAACTCTGTATGATTTTGCCTTGATTACAGTTTTAAATGGCAATCTAGTGGCTTTTCCCATCATGCGGCTCACACGGTTTATCAGACAATGGAAGCTTCATAATGTTTAGACCTTTTCGGCTCAAATGCCCTAATCTTTTACGCCATAAATCCTTGTCATCTGAAAGTGTGGTATTGCAGTTTTCTGACATTCTGATAATATCACCCTCCAAAAAATACAGATGGCCTTTCCTTGTTGAAGTCCAAGTTTCTTTATTGAGATCGTTCGATGCTAGAATCAAAGAATTCTATAGTGAATCCCTTGGTCGTAAATCTAGCAACAGATAGCAAATTTTCCCAAATCCGTTTTACTACTAATCATTCTATGGACATCTTTTTTCCATTTGATATAAGTTTTATCTTTCTTTTTTTCTCTGCCTCCAACAGATCTCCATTTGCTATTCTAGTTCGTTTTTCTAATGTTGATAATCGTACATATACTTTTCAAACGTATCATTTATAAGATGTTCTGTTGCTCCGGAATCTATACTAAATTTGATTTGTTTATTTGTTATATCATTTGTAGTCTGCATAACATTGCATTCTTCATTTTCGTTCAAAGCAACTAGTGACCAGTTCCCAATATCTATATTACCATTAAAAGCTTCGGTATAATTTGACTGAGTCTGTCCATAATTCTGGTTATTGTTCTTATATTTTTGGTGTTGCATTTGTTGGTGGTTTTGTCTTTGCAGACAGTTATTAGCATAGTGACCTTGTTTGTTACACCGGTAGCATACTATATTATTATTAGTTCCTATGTTTCTTTTCTGTGTATGTAAAACAGCTCATTTTGTCGTGACGTCATTTTCAGCTCTACAAGTAATCGTGCTTTTACAAATTCATAGTTGAGTCTATCTGGTCCTAACGTTTCTATTGCCGTTATCACTGTGTTGTATCGTTCAGGAAGCCCAATTAGTAGATAACACACTCTATCCTCTTCTGCCATCTTTTTGTCAATGTTATCTATTTCTCTCGTCAATTTCTCAAATTTAGCGAAGTATTCCTCTATAATTTCATCTTCCAGCTTCATTGAAAGCAATTTTCTACGCAGGTGTAATTTTGTGAATATGCTTCTTCAAATAAATTGGTAAGCTTCAATTTTTTTTTTTCTTTAATTTGTTACTGGGCCCATAACCTGTTAGGATATCAGGATGAGGTGGGAGTAATTACACGTTGTGAAAGATACCTAAAACACAAATCGTAACATAGATAACGTCAAACAGTGACCATAGGGATACTGTTGAACAGTGACAAAATTAATCATAACACTTCCAGTCCAGTGCTGAAAACACCTTTTTATACATCCAAATTTCAGGTTTTTATATGACTTACAGTTTAGGCTGTGCGTTGATAGCCAGTCAGTGAGTCAGTCAGTCAGTCAGACACGCAACGATTTTTCTGTGTCCGTGGGTTTCAGGAACTACAAGTGCCATAGTACCACAACACTCAGATCCGAAACAAAATTATTTGCAGCACATGCAAACATTTGTCCAGCAGCGGGATTCGAACCCGACGTTGGCTTCGCAGGCTAATCCTACGCCGCCCGTGCGTCATGGGCACAAATAGGCATGTTAGGTACACCGGCTAGCTGTCGAATAAAATTTTTCAGGTTTGAATGATGTCTTTTTCAATATAGTTTTTATCCATTTTGTAAAAACGGGAATTTTCCACGTACCGTTACATCAGTGTATAGGCCTTCACAAGTTTCATAAAATGAAACAAAACGAATGATATAGGTAGTTCACAAAAAAAATTACAGCTATTTTATAGGAACCTGTGCCTTCAGTATTCGGGAGGTGTCATTTTAAATGTCGTGTCTATCTGTGTGCTTATTTAGGTCTAATTCTAAAAGACTGATTTAAAGGACGGAATCAAAAATCACTGACGTATTTGGTATTTATCGAGGAAGCTTGAGTATCTTACTATATCTGTCTATCTAGGGCATTATTTATGCAGGAAGTCATTTGATTGGGTGTTATATCAAAGATGATCTTTAATATATAAAATATTTTTGTAAGTAGGTGCGTAGCTTCAATGTGGTTAGAGCCACGGGCATATTCTAGTTAGGAAATAAATATCATTTTGACCCCTGTTTTCGTGTAAGTATATAGGTAAGCGTTAATTCGACCAACTTCAAAGTATCATTTAGGAGCCTAGCCGGCACCATGTAACAGATGTTACTAGTGGTAAATAAATCAAAGCCCGCCTAAAACCTTGAGTGACTCGCTCGTTAAGGCTTAGCGTACACAACTGCGCACAAAGTTACATTCTGACCTAACTTCAGCTATTAGTTTTCAGTGGCATAGTACTATAAATACTACTTGATCGTTTAGGCGCTCAAAGTTAATTTTGAAAGCTTTTTTGTAAGTCACTTCCGAAAAATGGTTTTAACCTTAGTTTAGATAAGGCCTTAATATCGATCTTTGTTAAATAAGACTTTAATACAAAAACAGATGGTTTGTTTTCCGAAATCAATACCACTTCCACTCCAAAAATTGATAATGCCACATGGATCATGAACATCAGTCTCATTACTAAAGATGGTTTAAGCATGAGTTCAGACCAGGCCTACCAATCTAGGCTTAAATATTGATATGTGATCAATGTCTTTGTTTTAAATTTTTGGAGTGGAAGGAGTCACTAAAATAGAAGACCGCATTATCATAGGTACCTAGAGCAGAGTTTTTACCATCATAGATAGATAGATAAATTAACATGTACAAACAAAGAAAAATTTGCCTAGCATTGTGCCACCTGGTGGATTAAGATATTAAAAAGCAATGAGATGAGAGATGAGAAGGATGAAAAAAGTCAAACACTATGTGAATATGATAGATTGCAATCATGCTAAACTTTAAAACAAAATTCTAAACTTTCAAATGATGCTTAGTTTTTTGTTATTGTATTTTAGCCAAACCGTACACTTTTACTAAGTGTACACTCTCTGTTTGTATGTCTGGGTCTTTCATTGGAGTATTTTTTGGCAGCCGTGAGCCATTATCTTTGTAAGAGAAGTCTTTCGCACTTTCTGATCGGCGCTCGGCAAAGCAACATGCTTGCGAAGTTTTGCGGTGTTGTCGTTTCTTTTTTATTTTAACACGCAGTAAGTTGTTTTTTTTTCCTGGCGACGTTTTGTGGTGAGACAAAACACGTCGAATTTTAACTGAGTTATTGGAACTGGTACTAAATATTTATTTGTCTATTAAATATTTTAAAATATATCTAGGCAAATAATAAAAACCAAATCAAATCATAAAGGGTTTTTATTCTTGAAGTCTAGTTTTGTTAAACCAGTGAGTTTTAGCGGTCAGCTTAGTTCCTTTTTTGCATTAATGAGCACGTTAAGGTGGTTTAGTCTACAATTGCAATCTTTGCAAATCGACGGCTATCCCAGGGAGAACTACGGATAGGTAGTGTTCGTGGTAACAACCATAAAAATTAGAGTTATTTTAAACTTTCGGATTGGTGGATTTCAAATAACACTATAAATAATATGCATAAACATGTAGTAGCACCCAGAGAAGCAAACAATTAAATAGCGTAAATAAATATCTGCTACCCCGACGTTTGGCAAGTTTATAATCATGCCTTCATTATCTCATCGTGGCTGGTCAGAAGACAAACATGAAACATCAAATTATATGTAGGATGAAAGTATAACTTGATTAACCCGGTCAAACCTAACAAAAAGTAAATCATAATACTGGGCTTTATCATACAAGAACCCTTAAATATTCCTTTATTATTCCTTTTTTGAATGAAGTGGTTTTAACGAATTATTTATCTTGTGTACTCCCTTAGTCCCACCCGCTTTCACACTTGCTAGGACGAACTTTGTTAAACGTTGGTTCTTTTTCTAAAACCATTTTTGTTTATTGTTGGTGTTAAAAACAAAAAAAAATATCAACTAAAAAAAATTAAAATAATATGTTAAAATATGGTCAAATAATGGTAAGTACTTTGTATAGAATCATAACTTCTATATAGAAGTTATGAGGGAACAGATGAACAGACAAATGAGTTTGTCTATAGCTAATATGTCCATGTAAATTCTTTTTCATCCCACCATCTCGGAAAGAGTATTTTTGCTATTCGATATCTGAGTGTAAAAGCCGTTTTTATCCTCTAGAGGGTAAAGTAAAATTGAATTTTGAACTTCGTGTGCACTAAGTTTGTGAATTCAAAACATCATTAAACCTATTTACTTTTACCTCCATGGTGCCGAATTTATCATACTTCCTTTTTTAATTTGTTAAAAACTTAGACTTGGAACCTTCTTGGTGTATTACTATTTTATTAATTTGCTTTACGCGCGCCATTTTCTTTCACGTCATATTGTTAAAACCTTAGGTTAAAAACAAGAAACTTGAAAACAAGTAAACCCTAAAATGAGTGATTCTAGCGACGAAGAAGTTTATTTGAAGCCAACAGAATTGACTGAAACTGTTGAAAATGCGCAAAAGTATCATGTGACTGTAAGTGTTTATTTTTTTGCATTAAGTCATTTCCTCGCTGAGGTGGGATGAAAAGTTACGTGTTGCACTCGAGTGCAAAGATTTTTCACCTCGTACTCTTTTGATTCCCTCGCTAACGCTCAGGATTCTAATTATTTAATCACGCTTGCTCGGTCATCAAAACTGAGCACGCGGTTAAAAAGCAACTTTGCACTCTTGTATAACAAATAACTAT
The DNA here is from genome assembly GCA_951392215.1 of Epirrita christyi. Classification (NCBI taxonomy): domain Eukaryota; kingdom Metazoa; phylum Arthropoda; class Insecta; order Lepidoptera; family Geometridae; genus Epirrita; species Epirrita christyi. The sequence continues at coordinate 7,716,569 of OX595833.1, forward strand.
TATAATCGTATATACAACGGTATCGATTCTGTGCGTCATTCTCTAAATTTAAACTGCGCTAAAATTATCGCGGTCCCTTTAATTTCAATCTATTAGAAAGGGCGCGTAATAGTTTTAGTGCACCTTTACTTTAGGTAATACTGCACAGAATCGCTAGCTGTTTAATCAATGATAATTTAGTTTTCGTGTAATTTTGCATTCACACATCACGTAAATTATATCTAAAACTGATAGATAATTTATTATTGTACCACTGTACAGGTTTATCATGGCTTTACAACAGATAATCCGATAAAAACCACATAAAATCACTGTTTTTCACTTTCACAACAATGACCGACTGACAGAAAATAGCCGTGACACCAGTCAGTCACGGAAATTTTCTTCAACCAAGAAGTGTATTTTATTTTACTTTAGGGAGGTGCATGTCTAAAAATTACAGTACCCTTTGGATTAGTAACCTTTCGCTAGATGGAAAAAAAAGTTTATGACGGAATGGCATAAAATTATGGCAAATGAAGATTAGTGCGACACATACAACTTGTATACCTACTAAATTTCAGAGAACTATTTATTGAATTTTATTTGCGTTCTCTTGTCAATTTACTAAATTGAAATAAACTTGGTAAAAAACCTGTGTTTTAATTTAGAGAAATACGAAACTCACTAGATGCCAGCTCTGTTGTTTTCATCTAGAGTTCACACAAAGTTCAAGGTCAATAAAACTGCTGTAATGGATACCTCATGTTGTGTTAAATATATTTTTTAAAGACGTTTATGAACGAAAAAAACGTTGTTCGCCATGACGTGACGACGTGGATGACGATCCAGCTCGTTAGTTTTTCTAGTTCAGTTCAACCAACCATGGAAATAGGGGCATAATAATAGTATAGCCACACTGAAAACCAAGCTTTTTGCCCAATGCGTCCTACCCACCCTAAGCTACGGAGCCGAAACATGGGGCGCTCACAAAGGGAGCTACACAAATTATGAGGGGCCATGGAGCATTCCATAAAGCCATCAAGATGAAGTGCGAAAACAGAAATTCAGAGGCCAACCGAGAGGTTGTAAGACGTGGTGATAGGAAGGAGATGGAGTTTCACTAAATGGTTACCAGACTAGGGAACGACATCAATCAAATCGCGGGAAAAACATAGATAAGAGTGCCCAGATTAGGAGGGAGTGTCATAATATAATGGAGACGGCCTATACCGAGCAGTGGGTGGATATACAGACTTAGAATAATGATGATGATGATGATGATGAGACATAACCTAAATATACTATGTATTGTGTGATATTGAATGCCATGACGTATCTTCTTTTGAAGTGATTTAGAGCAGAGTTTAATTTGTTGGTACTCAACTAATGAACTACGCGGCAGCATTCTCGGAAAATGCATAGTTATTGGGAAAGAGGTACTCTAGCCAGGCCCAGTTATTTGGGCGGAATGTCGGCGGCCCCGCGATATAACGGAATACGAGTGGAATTTCATTTCACTATGTCCCCCGGCCGGCCACACCGTTCGTTTCGCCAAGAATAAAAAGATCTTGTTTTCATGCAAAGTACTTAACTAAGTAAGGAAATGTTATTTTACTAATTTATATTGCTACAGTTATAATTTTATAAGAGCCTCACATTATGAACCCAATTCGTGTAAAAGAATGAGCTGTAATATAAATAATTATCGCATAAAGGTTCTTGGCGTCTAATGTATGGCCACATAGGAGATTACTAAAGGGGATTTCAGGAATAACCCTATTCAAAGTATTTGCGTTGAAACCATACCTAGTTTCATAGCCTCAATTCATATTTTTTGGGATATACAATTCTGAGCTTATTATCTGACATAAAACTTTTTTCAGTTTTTCGTAAGGTACAATTGTTTTTCCCGCTTTGGTTGCATCTATTAGATCCTAGCATTATATCTGGTACCAAATACGATATTGGTGGCCAGAACACGCTGTGTAGGACGGCGTCCTCGTTACTTAAACTTCAAATGGTCACAGTAACTCGGTGGATAGAGGCGGCTCAAGATCGTTCGTCTTGCCTTTGCTATAAGGGCCTATGTTCGGCAAACAATTTTTTTGGGCTGATGATGATAATGCTCTAATTATCATATTTTAATGGAGACAGACAAACATGAATATGAACAACAATGCTATATGGTACCGGTACGTAGGTACAATAAAAGATTGATTAATTTTTCATAGCCGTGTCCCCAGCCTCTTGAGTGTCGATGACTCTTTCTAGGGAATATTATGCGTAGATTAAACAGTTAATAGAATGAACAGTTAATACATTGGCGCCAAGCATAAGGAGCAGGATTGTCCATCGCAGAAAATATCCACCATTTTTTACTCACAAACAGAGAGTACTTATCGTTTTATTATGAAGAATGAAGGTGAGTACAGTATATTCTGTCTAAATCCACCTATACACTTACAAACTAACTATAGTCTATGAGCCCACGACAGTAAACCTAGTTCGATAAGACTACCAGATGATAATATAAATATATAATTAGTCACGTCATTAATAAACCCGGTCTAGTATAATAAGACTCCCGAGTTAACTTTTGTTAAGTTCCTTTTTAACTTTTTTTAAACAATGCATAAAATATGTATAGAATATTTATTAAGTACTTTATTTATTAAATTCAACAAATGTAGGTAAATTAATGATATTTGGATTTTAGCGCAGTTGGTGCGGCCCCTTAGTATAATATCTTTTGTGTCTGTCTTACTTGGTTGTTTCATAATATTATAATGGGAAAAGCGTCCACACACCTCTCTCTGCCTCTGTTGCCTCTGTGTGAACAGTGGATGAAACTTTAGTACAAAAGTATTGGCATACATTTTTTGCTGCAAATAACATTTTGGAAAATCCGTAGCTTTATTTTGTTCAGCTATTTATTCCCTCGAAACTAGCAAACGCATCGGTGTATGTGTCGTTTATCGGCGTACGTGACAGTGTGCCCGATTCAATCTTGATAGCGTAAGGGAATGGCCCACTAATCTCTGAGCAATTAGCGGTTTTATTAGGTATACATATTTAAAATGTTGCTATGCTCTTTGTAAATTTTGACGCTACGTCTGTAGCGTGGCTAAGACTTGAAAAGTGCAGGTTCAATTCCCGCTGCGGGACAAATGTTTCCATGATATGCAAACGTCTGTTTAGGGTCTGCGTGTTGTAGTACGAAACTTGTAGTTCCTCGTACCCACGACACAGAGAACCCTGAAAGTGTATGAACAGGAGGGCAAATCTCGAATTAGAGAGATTATCTCTTGACTATAGACATAATAATGGTATAATGGTTTTGGAGCACCGGGACCAGTAATTTATTATTTAATTAATTTTGTTAAAATAATTATTAACGTTAGAATTATAGATTGCAATCATGTCAAAGCTAATTTTAGGTACCTACCTAAACATCATAATGTCATAAAGATGTTTAAAAAATGCAAAATTCTATACATACGACTAAAAAGCAGAAAATGTTTTCTACATATTTTTTTGTATACCTTAGTAAAACGGGCTAATATTTATAAAACAATTGAAAAAAAAAACCGGGAGTTGTATCTTTTTTTTTCTAATTTTAGCCTTTACTTCGTACGTGCATTTTTGGTATAATTTTATACAAAACACACTTTTAGTAGGTAACTGCGTAGTGCTGATGCAAGGTTAATAGTGAGAGCGAAGCCATAGATAGATAGATATAAGATAGAAAATACTTAATTGCACACCATAATATACAAAAAATTAAACAATTTCAAAAACTATAACTAAAACTAACTAAAATGTTATACAATGGGATTATTATATTATAATAAACCAAAAATGTAGGGGAACGATGCAAACACGTTTTTCCACCGATTATTCAATTTATTTCGAGAAACCAAAAGCGTCTGTAATTTACGAAGATTACAACTAGGTACACTGACGGTTTGAAAATGTTCGTCACCTTAGTCGGTTTTCGCTTGCACCAGATTGCAAGAATCAATTTTTATTGTACCAACATATTACCGTTACCAGTGACGTTCCTAGTCGGAAGAATCAGTGCTGGTAACATTTAAATAAATGTGACGTTTACGATCGAATGAGGTTTTGCTTGTTTTTACATCACGTCAAGCACAAGCATTGACAACTTAGAAATACCCAAATACCTAATAAACTAGCAAAAATCAATGAAAACTGCGAATAAGTATTATCTTTTATTTTAATAGCGGGTATAACCACCATTAGCATCAATCACACATTGTAGCCTACATATTTCTCATGGAATCCACAAGACGAGAGCATACATCCGCCCCTCTGGTGTCTTCCCAAATAATACGGCAGTGATTTTCTAGAGCCTCCTTGGTCCTTTCATTTCTATGTCTATCCCAATTGAAGTCCAAATAAGCCTCTGCAAATCATAAGCGTGCTTTCTTATGAGCCGTTGTCAGAGCAACTTTATTTGCGTGTCGTCTATAATGAAATCCCATTTAGCGTAATGCGTTTCTTATAACTCTTGGACGGACATCATATACCTGGGTGAAAAGATTCGTTGACACAAAGCCGTTTTCTTCATATCCACTTCTCATGTCCCCTTGTCTGCTTTTTGTGTGGCGTTAAGAATAGAACGGCGACCAGAATTATTGTGACGATGATCAATGAGCGCACCTTCTTCGCCATGTCTCCTTATCCAGAATCTCACACTATCTCTGGTCACATTAAGACGACGAGATATCTCGGTGATGTTGTCAATAGCCAGCTTCGTGTTCGGCAATAATTGCTGCTCTTTCTTCAACAGTTAAAGGTCTTGGCATTATTAAATATAAATATCTAGCAACTTTTCTACAAGAGGATTTTTTTTCCAATGAATATTGTTGTCAATAGTTTTAATTTGACATAAATAACAATAGCAGGAAGAAGTTTTAGGTTCATCAAAACATAAAAATAGTCTCATTGACAACGAACAGTTAAAACATTATTTTCTCTAACTCAGTGTATTCTGTCTATTCAGTTTCAAAAGGTAATATGACCTCGTGATACGAGGATTTTTCACTCACTGTACTACTGACAGCTCATAAAGCTATCTGTCGTCTACATTGCCCCCCCCCCCCCACACCCAGTGCCAGAACAGCACTTCCCAGAGCTGCAACAGCACTTGCTATCTAATGGTATGTGAGCCACGCGTGCCACTGACCTGCGTAGCACTCCAGACTTGTTTAGTCGCCTTCAATATAACCTTCAGTGCGGTCTTTATGCTGCGAATAAGCCATTCCCAGGTTCCGCCACAGTGAGGACTTGCTTGTGGGTTGAAGGGCCATGCTGTTGCCATTATTTATATTATTATTATAACATTCATTTATTTAAAATCTCGTTACAAAAATATATTTTTTACTATAAAGAAATACCTACTATCTACAAAAACATAATAAGTATACAAAACATTATAGTAAAAAATATATATCTAAACGGGAAACTTCCGGCCGCGGAGCAAGGCCCAAGCGGTCGGAGGCTAGGTCTGCAGAGCGAGGAACCTCCTGACTATGCGTGCCGAGTCCAGGAGTACTGACTTCTGAATCTGACCCTTGATCCAACCATTTAGTGAGAGCCTCTGAAGGTATTGGTCGAGGCTCTTCGCTATAAGTCCATTCACAGAAACAACTATCGGGACGATAATTGTTGAATCCACATCCCACATGGCGGTAATCTCGTGGGCCAAGTCAAGGTACTTGGTTAACTTGTCCTTCTCGGCTTTCAATTATTATTTTTATTATTAGATACCCATAGCGAAAGCAGTAACATTCCCGTCCGTAAGCCTTGTAAACTTATTTGTGGTAAACAATTTTGTAATTAGTACAGCTTTTTTACACACTGAACAAAGAAAACATTAGGGGTTTTCTAGCTCTAAATTAAATGTCCACAAAGAGATCTCGTACCTGGAATAGCGCTCAAGAAATAGACGTTGCGAATTCAATTCAATGGAACGAGTGCATTTACCTACTTACTACGGATAAACTAAACAAATGGGTTCAAATGCTTTCTATTTAGTTCTGGAAAGTCAGTTATTTGTTATATCCTGCCTACATCTTCTGTTATTTATAATATTCATTTATTCATTACTTACATGAACAAATCGTGTTGTGCATAATATCTAATGCATAACCAATTTAAGGAATCATCATCATCATCAGCCTAAAGAAGTCCAACATATATAATTCTACGATCTTGAGCCCGCTCCATCCAAAGACGTCCTGCTACCTTTAAATTGTCGTCGGTCCATTAAGAGGCCTTCCTACTCTGGGTGGTTTCGTTTGTGGGTGCCACTCATTAATTTATACATTTTTAATAGGTAGTTGACACATTATTTTGTTTTTCTCTGGCATTTCGTGAATAGGTATATAAACAGAATTTCTTATGGTGATTTATGTATTCACACGTTGATCCTCAGCACATCAAATAGGAGCCAACATATAAAAATGTATAAATCTAGTATACTTTTTAGCCCGTGAACTTTTACTATCATAAAATAGTAAGTATAAAAATTTGTTTATCGGCCAAGTTTTAGTACAAAAGGATGATATCTTGAGGGGATGTAAAAATAATGTAAATCAGCCGAGACTTTCGATATTTTATTTTATGTAAGTTGCCTCAATTTAATGCTTCCTCATTTTATGAAGGCACTGTGGTTCGTGTATTTTATGTTTAAGTTGGATTCCCAAGTGTATGTTACTTTTATTTACTGTTCGAGTTAGATTTTTGTTATGTTTTGTAATAGGGTATCTTACATTGAGAGTTTCCATGGAATTTAAAAAACATTTATTATTATGAAGCGTAATGTAATGTTGCATCTTTTATGTTCCATTGGGAGATGAAACAGAAAAAAGTTAAAAAAATTGTTATGACAAAAACTCTGATGCAAACGTGGATAATCGTGGATATATAAATAGGTCTGTGATGTGCTTTCCACATCATGATGCCTGTGCCACATGAGATGAGCGCTACAATAGATAATGGAATGCATCAGGCCTTAGTCTAGCAGTGCAAAACAGAAGATTTTTTTATTTTTAATACTACTTGGCAAGCATACAAGCTTATGGCTAACTTAATGGAAAGTAGTTACCAAAGCCTATGGACGCCTGCAACACCAAACGCATCAGTTGCTCGCTGCCGACTCTGTGACATAAATATGAAGAGTCTCATGTGCCTGTAATTTTACCGGCACTCGTACCCTTCAAACCGAAACACAGCATGCGAGCACTACTCTGCTTGGCGGCAGAAATAGGTACGATGGTTGTTCTTCTCCAGACGAAGTCTTTCAAAAGTTCTACTATTAACAAACAACAAAAAGATTTGCGGCCATGCGCTTTGCCCGTTGTCGCCTGATTGTTTCGTGCTGTCGCCTTGCCCTGGCGTAAATAATACAAGCCTGAACTGAAAGTAGCTCAAATTTTTACTTTAATAATTATCCCGGCTATTAAATTTATCTTACTTTCACATAAATGAGTTATTATTATCAGAAAAATTATCATCAGTATTCATCATCAGCCGTTAGGCGCCCACTGCTGGACGAGGCTTTCCCATGGAATGCTGTGGCAGGATTTGTCATAATCACCATTGCTTGACGGATTGGTGATCGCAGTATTGCTGTTGAGTATCAGATGGCTGCTGTTGCCCATCCACTGGTGTAATCCCTTAGTCGGCTTTTACAACATCCACGGAAAGAGACAGAGGGGTCTATTTTTAGACCGGACACACCACGGCCTCTTAGCCTGAACAAACCACGGCAAGGGCTGTGGTAATGAAAATGTTTTGCTATATTTTACCATTTACTATTTATTGCCACAAAGTACCAAAACATAGTTTGGAATGGATTTGAATTACCGATCATAAACCAGATATCACATATATTTTATTTATAATTTAATATTTATTATTTTAATTTTATTTTGAGCAGGTTCTTTGAATATTTTAATCGAAACTGGGGGGCACTGTGGTTTCAGATGATGAATGTAAAGTCTAACGTATGTACATACTTACAGTTAACATACCGACATACTATGTAGGTATGGTAATAACTGAACTATGTCAGTATGTATTTTTAAACCCTGACTAAAAAGAGAGGTGGTATGAGTTTGTGGCCATAGTGTGTTAATTTGCTTGTTTGCTTAATAGGCTGTGGCCTTAGTTCCGCAAGGAGTGCTCTGATTGCAATACGTTTTTTTTTTGTATAAACGATGTTGATTGGGTCAAATCTTTTAAGATTTTAACCCAGGTTGACCCCAGCATTATGATCAAAACTTAATGAGATAGTAATGAGATGTAATGTAGTAATGTCTTTTAGACCGCGTAGTTTTAGGTATCGCACATGCAGTCACAGTTAAAGAGGCTTTAAATCCGATACCACTGGGATACTCACGTAGGTAGCTCTGTCTTCTTTATAACATACCCCACAGTCCACTTTCACCTAACTACTTAAAATAACGTTTCCTTCCCCGCTTTAATCCTAACCTCCCATCTCGTTCCTCTCAACATCTTCTCATGCTCCCTATCCATAAGACCTCTTTTTATACGGATTCTTTTACGGTCAATGCGATCCGCTTGTGGAATTCCCTTCCAGTCGAAATCCGAAAAGCTGCCTCCATAGAGATCTTGAAGTCCAAACTGTACTAGCCAAATCACCAATACTTCATGTCATAACATAATTGAGCGCTTATGTTATTTATTTGATTTCTTTTAAGTATGTATATGTTTATGGTATGTTATTATTGCAATGGGCAGGTCATAAAGCGAGCAGAACTTGCAACCGTTGGGCGATAAAGGTTCTCGAGTGGCAACGAATCGGATGACGCATTCCAGGAAGGTCTCCCTCAAGTTGGCCCAGGAAGAAGTATGTTGGTGGCTGAAGGCGGCTCAGGACCGTTCATGGTGGCATTCTATGGGGAAGGCATACCTCCAGCAGTGGACTTTTACAGGCTAATGATGATTATTATAATAGTTTTAATACTACTGCAAAACCACTGTGACTCATATTTTAGGATTGTGATTAAACAACATTAGAAATTAAATTAAATGGATCAATATGAATACCTAATGAGCTGAACACATTAAGGGTTGAAACAATAAAGGCTCTAAATTTTCCACTTTATAGTTATAAAACACTTAGCAGTCTGTTTTTCGGTATCTTTTTTAATTGAACGAGCGAAGCGAGTTCTCTGAGTCAAGTTGGAAGAATCGGCGTTTGTATGTATGTATGTTTGTCCGATGAAAACTTCCAAACCGTTTATCCGATCTTCATGAAATTTGGTATGGAAGTAGATTATATTAGTACAATTTGTAGGTAAGGTTATGAGCTATATCGGTCAGGGGGTTGCTGAGATATTGGGGTCCAAGAGGGGGTAAAAAAAATAAAAGTGAGACAGTCAGATCAAGTGGGGTGTCTAATGAAAGCGCTTTAGTTGGACATTTCAAAACTGTTTTTAATAAGTATTTAGCCTTCGTAGTTTTAGAGATATTAGGGAAAATAAAAAACGTAAAAATCAAAAATTCTAGTGTACTTCCAGCAATCCCACAATGCTGAAATTTGGTATGCTTGTGGCTTTTGTGTCACAACTGCAGGGAAAAGTCTGAAACTGAAGAATTTAGAAACTTGTACTCCATAAAACAAAATCCAATATAACATCCATTGTTGACCTCCCATTACTAGGAATTTGAATGACGCTGGAGTTCTATGGTTTTCGTCAAAAGGACGTTATCAATTAATTCGTCAGGTACTTGATATAGGTACTAACATGTATGTAGTATTACGCCCCGTTGCTTAGCCCTATTCAAAGGTTATTTCGATGATGTGTAGGAAATTAGAGTTGTTACTGATAGATCCTGTACTGTACTACTGGTAGACCTCGAGGTGAAAATTTTCAAAAATAATAATAGAAAAATGGAAATTACTTGGTTAAGTAGTCGGGCTGATAAAGATGTTATCGCGAGGTCTCAGTTCGGGGCGAACCACTAGTTTAACTAGTTTGATAAATATTTTATTCACTTTGTGCAGATTATATACGATGTACGAGTAGGTGGTACCTCAAACAGATTACCGTATCTAGTATTGCGTCGTCGAAATATATCCGAGCGAGCCGACTAGCTGCCTCGGTTGGCTGATGCATGTTATCGGCTTATAAAATCATTTTTGCATCTCCGAGCTCACGGCGCCTCGTGGGGATTTGATGGTTTCGACGCAAGGTGCCAATAACGCAAATATCCACACATTTTTGGTCGTTTACTTATTTTAAAGGCAAATAATCAAATCTGCAAACTATCCTGTTCCGCAAAAGGCCAAACCCCAAATATTTGCCTATTTACGTATTTTAATAATTTTATATTATATTTTTTTATGATCAAATCGGCAATTTCCCGTCTACCAAAAACCAAATCCTTGACATGATAATTATTGTAATTCAACAAAATAACGATTAAGTGCCAAGAATCACGAAAATGATTTGGTTTGTTTCTAATACAAATTCGAAAGAGTACAAGGAGAAAAAAAAGGTTTTTTTGTATAAAAAAATAGTTATATTCTTGAAATCAATTTCAGTTAAAAACCAATGTTAACTTTCTGAGATGATAGATTGGATTTACATTCCCGTTTTCAAGTTAACGCAAATACGTTCTATGTTTTGTCGAAGCCGGTATCTACGTTTATTTTGTAAGCTCACAAAATTAAATATTTTGTTGTTCACAAATTTTGTACCTTTTTTAAATGATGTATGAAATCGTACTGGTGGGAATTTTGGGCTACATGAGCAGTTCCATCCCTCGGCTGGATTTTTCGATCTGTGGCGTTTGTAGGCAACACTAATGCCATAATGCCCATCAAATGTGTGTTTACGCAGCCGTTGCTTTTCAAAGAATGTTTTAAATGTTTTGTTGCTCTCTATGATATCTAACATAGATGTTCATCATGGCAACATGTACTTTGGAAGTAATAGCGGCAAATTTGCAGCTAATCTCACCACCCTTTTGGCTCTCCTTTGTTGCCTTCAATCCATGTTTTTTTCCATTCTTTTTCACTACCTTTGAAAAACGAAAATAACATCCTGTTATGGAAGCATATGGGAATACTGATTTAACGCCACTGCTTCCTCATAATCAGCTTTATACTCAGTAATATTAATTCCTAGCATATTTTTCAAGAAGCGCAAGAATCCAATGTAGTTTCTTCTGTAACTTATTTAAAAGTAGGCCATAAACTACTGGAATAACGTTCGTTATTTGATCGTTTGAATCCAAATCTATTATAATATAATATTTATTATTATATTATATTGTATTGGGGTTAAAGTATGAACACACTAGTCACTATCTAAACATTTCTGCTATCTCAAGGGAAGATAATTTATGCCTTAGTGATAGAACTCTGGAGATCTGGACTCTACAAAGTCTAAATAGGGCATTTTGTACCGCTTCATTAACATTAAAAAAATGATAATCGGTTGGGACTTCCGGTTTTGACCTGAGTTCAGTCATTGCATTTCTCGCTTTCTATTATCGTAGAGAATCCACTCTTCATCACATTTTTGGGTAATTGGGCCAAATTACAATTTTCATGTATCTTTTGCACTGCTGATATGTCTTCACAAACATGCTGCTTACACGAATTCATTGCAACCAAATACTGCATTTTGCTTTTTTTTGTGATTTCGAGACTCTCAGAATCAGAATCAGACTCAAGAAATTCAGAGGCTCTCAGAATTAACAAGTTGAAGTAGGTCATATAATAGCTCGCAGAATAACTGTTGGAGAGTAAAGGTTCTGGGGTGGCGACCACAAACCGGACGACGCGTAAAGAGGAAGGCCCGCTCGATGAACTAAATACATTATAAACGTTGCAGGAAGTCGGTGGATAGAGGCGGCTCAAGACCCCTCTTCGTGGCATTTTAGGGCCTATATCCAGCAGTGGACTTCTACATGCTGATGATGATGATGATGATGAAGCTACTATGCATGCCAAATTGCAGCATTGTGCTACAAAGTCTAAAATAAAATGTTTATTTTTTAAATGACCAACCTCTTTCAATATGAAACACATCACTCATGAACAACTTTATCATGCTCATTAAAGATTTGTTAAGTATTTCTTTTGACGGTGCTTGATCTGACTATATTATAATTTTTTTTTACATAAAAAGTAGGTACATCAAGTTCAAGTTACGAACAACAATAAGATGCGAAAACGATATTTGCAAGTCTACGATGGGAAGTCAACATTCACTGAGCCTGGTAGGTATTTCTAACTTGTTGGTAATGAGAAAAGTTTGAAGTAAATATTGGAGTATAGGTACTTACGAATATTTGAAACAAATAAAAGACTGTTGAGAGCAAACGGCTTAAGATAAATAACAATAAAAATATTGCTTACTCACCAATTTTAAATCATACATAATAAGTACATTAACCACGCTCTTTTCTCGGAAGGGATAGGAAAAGACCACATATTTATAGTAGCTGCGATCCTGACTAAGATACTCATTTGCTCAATTGACTCTCATCACATTCATCGTAGGTACATGCTCATCGGGTTTAGGATATTCCTGACCTGGCCTTTCTCCAGAACGTCTCCGATGTAATTACGTTTGCGGAGGTCTTCCTCTTCTATCTGTCCCATTCACGCTCGCCTTGTGTACTTGTTTCGTTAATCTTCTTTCATCCATCCTTTCTACATGCCTCAACCATCTCAGCATACCTTTCTCAATCCTTGCCACTACATTTTCTGTTATTCCACAACGCTATCTTATCACACTGTTCCCCGCTCTATCTCTCAAAGTACTTCACACGTACTTCACACATGCTCTCATCTCCAATGCTTTTTTTTTGTATGTAATTCTAAATCTTATACTTGAATATCCTTAATTAACCATAGTTTAGTTACGTACAGTTTCAAAACAACGACGAGAGTGATGAAATTTGGTTTGATGGCCGGGTTCCGTCTGAAGAAAATGTGCAAAATTAGAAAAGTAGAAAGTAAAGATACAATTAAGGTAAATTGGGAAACTTGAAGTTTTGAAGTGTTTTGACTACACGGAAAATAAAAGTTTCGACGTTAAAAACAAAAATTCATTTTTCTTTTTTCATGATACAGAAAATTGGATTTCCCAGAATCGATAAAAAAACGCACCACAAAAGAAGATGCAATCTTGCTCGTTGGTATCTAACTCAAAGCGAAGTATTTTCTATTACATTAGTTGTATTATTTTCAGTTGAAAAGTTATTTTAACTCAAAGCTACTACAACATCTTTTTAGAACGTTTTATATAAGCTCTTTAAAGGTATAAGCAGCCGCTTGCGTTCTTATGTTCCAAGCCGAGGCCGAGGGTAAGACGGCGATGCCGGCCCACGTGATCCGAATACAACTCCACTCCCTGCGGGCAGGCTGAGCTATACATATCTACCTGTTTTTTTTATCATACCGCATTGTATATTATATTTCAACAAGAATACCCACAATAATATTTGGAAGCACTGAGAGCATTAATGCGTGTGTAGCAGGAAAAATGATAGTGATCCCTTCATTCAATATTCCTATCGTAGAGGCGACAACATCGAATATAGTTATGTGGTTAAAGGTAAAGATATGGTAGCAGGACTTGGACCGGCTATTTAAACCTTTAGTATCTAGGAGTAGATCTAGAACTTTTAGATACATATTTTGAAGCTGAAATTTAAGTTACTGCTGAAGTTGAAGCCCTATTTTAGATTCTATACTATTTTAGAGTTTAAATGTATAGTACCTGGGTGACCAAACCTTGCTCGGAAAACTCGGAAAAACACGTTTTCCCAGAGATAAAATCTAGGTAGGTCCATTTTTTGCCCCAAAAACTCCCATATAATTTTTTATTGTAATCGTTAGAACCGTTTTCGAGAAATATAATAGGTACATATAAACATAATTATATTATATGCATACAAATATTTCTCGTTTAATGGTATAGGATATCACGAGTATTTTGATATAAACGGTTTATATGCGTGAGTCAGGCTGTTCCGCACTAAATATTTGACTGCGCAGTTCTCGAATTAATATTCTGCACATTTCTTGTTACACTAATCCAACTAACAATAGCTAATAAAACACATTAAAATTAACATTACGGGTGTAGGCGAAAGTAATTGTTCCGCTGTTTCCAATTTAACGGATAAGATGAGGCTGATTGTGTTTATTTAGTTAGAAATCTTGGAGGGTATATCTTCATCGTCATCATCACCAGCTTATAGAAGTTGACTGCTAGATATAAACCTCCCCGATAGAATGCCATGACGAACGGTCTCGAGTCTCCTCCATTCACCGACTTCCTACGACCTTCATAATATATTAGTCCATCGAGGGGGCCAACGGTTGTCAGTGCTGGGAGCTATATGGCCTGGCCTTTACCTTAACTTGCTAATTCTGAAATCTATGTCGATGTTCTTGATTTGTCTATGGTCTTCTCAGAGGGTATTCATACTCCTTACTATAAAAAACGGAACCAATTTATAACAGAGTGGTGCAGCTTTGCTCGCGTTATACAGTAATAAGTACCTAGTTGTATTAGTAGGATACCTGTAAATTTAACAAAAACTAGCTTTACATACTTAATACCATTAATGTGTTTTAGTTTTACCATTCATTGTGATAGTTATATCCTTTTAAATTGATTAATAAAAATCAATTTTTATGAAAACCACTAATTACGTTGCTTTTTATTGACTGTCCGGTAGTGATTACAACTCGTCCGCCTACAAAATTGGATTTGGAGAACAAATTGAGCAATTGAATTATAATAAATTAACATTAAAAACAACATTACGCGGAAACAATAATCAGCTAAAATGGTGAATGCCTTGTTGTGTCCGGCCTAAGAATAGATCCATCCATCTCCTCCATGTGTATGTCCTAAAAGCCGACTAAGAGATAACACGAAAAGACTGTGTTCAGTGTTGGTGCTAGTGATCAGCGTCCGCCTAAGTACTTAGCACCAACACTGCACACCACCAATGAGGCTGCCAAGCGTGGTGGTTATAGCAAATCCCCTAATTACATTCTATGGGGGAAGCCTTGTCCAGCATTGGACGTTTACAGGCTGATGATGATGATTTAGTACACGCATTATTAAATGATATAAACCCCGCTTAGCTTCGGCTTAGCGTTTTTTCCCCGTATCCTTCGTTTTAAAAGCTAATCGAAAGATAACTACATTATACTGAGACTTAACCAGGATTATAAATAGCACGGAAGGTTTCCATTTCTTACATATTGATGTCCGTTAGATAAAATCTTCCCATAATCAATGATTATTATATTGAAAAAATTAATACCTACATACAAAACGACGTTCGAGTGCTTCTAAATTTTCTTGTTTAAATAAGAGTAAGAAAAAACATTCGTACGTAAAGATTCTAATGTCATCTATTTACAAAATACTTACAGTGGCATCCAGCTCTATCTTCCCCCACATCGCAGTGTTTCCCACTATCTTTTACCCGCATAGCACACCTCACTCATTAGTTACTCGTGCAATTTAAAAGCATAGAGTAAAGTTAAGTTAAAATTAAGGCTTCAACTTTCTTAGGACTACAGAAAGGTTCACAAAATCTTTTCAAAAATGCTGGTGATGAATATGTACCATTTACAATCTTAATATTTCTACGATATGGTTTCTTATAGTTATGTCTTATCATGCTTGTAAAATAAAGGAACATCTCTTCTTCTTGAAATAAAGCTCAGAATAATCCTGATCTCATACCAAAAAGTTTTATTTATATACCTACCTAATATGAGTATCTATTATAGTCTCTCCAGTTGACGAAGAAATAAAACAAAGAAGAAAACGATACACAGACCGTTTTAAATATCACGATAATCGGCAAGCAAGAGCACTCATTGAAAATCCAAGTGACACAAAGCGGGTGAACCATGTTCTAGATAGCCTGTTATAACGAGGGAAGGACTGATGAGACTGGATCCCAAACGCCATGTAGGTACAACTCTACTCATCCGCCTGTTGTCCAACGACTAGACATTAGAAGTTGATTAGTTAAAATGCTCGTTAATACATTTCAAAATTTTAAAATGTCTTTATGCACAGAAATTATAATTCGAACAATACAACTACAACTAATTACTACTAATAAATTGCTGTGGGTGCAATCAATGCACCCAATAATCTGATGGGTTGATTGGATCTCTTTTATCATTCATGGCATACCAAAGTACAACTTTGTTTAGTACAAATTGCGTTCACGTGGCTGTATAGATAAATGCGTTTGCCTTTCGACACAGGTGATAAATTAAAACAATTGGCAGCAAAGCTGAAAATTCATGTGTGAAATGAAGATTGATTGTACTCCACCAGATTTAAGATCAGAAGCCAAATTGGCAATGGAAAACTTGCTTCCAGCGAAGTCAAAAGAAAAATACATAAAAGTATATGAAAATTTGATGAGTTGGAAAATCGAGAAAAAGGTGAACATTTTCTCTGAAACAGTATTTTTGCCGTATTTTAATGAGATTGCTAAAACTAAAAATCCATCTACATTATGGGCATTTATTCAATGCTTAATTGTACAGTTCATGTTAAAAACGGCATTAACTTGAAAAATTATGGAAATTTAACTACTTACTTTTATTTCCCTGCATTCTTTTGAGAAAAGAAAAAGGATGGATATGGCAATTGCCAGTCTCGTATTAGTGAAGTCCTCGCCTACGGCTCGGCCATCAAACTCATACTCGACCTGCGATTGCCTATTTCACGGCCTTTGCAATAATGTACTATTAGACGTCCGATAACTTTTTTGAGGTTAGAGTTTTGACATATTTATTATTATTAATGTGATGCGACACTTTTGGAAGATCCGTCATGATAAGTTGAAAATTTGTGTTGTAAGTATCGTGAAAATTTATTTCAGCAAACAATCACTTGTTTTTTTATATTAATATCGTATAAACCAATGGTCGATATCTTAACCTAGTTTTAGGCGGCGGTCTAAACTCATATGAACGTGACCGGATAAAACGGAACGTAATTATTTTGTTTTGGTGATGTATTCTTAATTTGGAAAATAAATGGCTTTATTCGTTTTATTAAACAGGCAGTTTTATTTTCCCACAAACCGTAAACAAGTTATTGAATGTCAACTAAATATTTATACCACTGTGACAGAACTTCTAAACCAGAAACAATATGTCTTCAGTAAAAAACTAAATTATAAGAGAAAATGTACAAAAAGGCATTCTAGCGTGTCGCTTTTACGTCGCGAACAGTAGCTTTATACAGAAATAGAATATTTTCAAAGGAGAAGGTCATACCTAATATCTTTTCTCATTGTGTTGTTTCTGCACTACTTTTTTTGTTATTGAACCGAGTAAACTTTGCGTAGAAAGAGAATCACATTTATGTTAAATTAGATTTCACATTGAAACCCAACGTCATGTCTTTGTTGCTAAATTAACGTGAATGTAGCTACATAACAATACAAAATCGCCAATTGCAATTTCCGCCCCCTCTTTTACCACACCTTCTCTTTCCACACAATGTTAAAGTGTTATTATTACCTATAAATAATTAAGTAACGTAGAGATGGCGATAAAGTAACCGCTTCTTTAGCATAAGTAAAAGACTAAAATCTATAAAATTTTAACCCGTTGAAACTGGCAATCTTATTGAGAAATAAGGTAGTTATAATAATTTATTTGACATTCGTTAATTGGCTAGCTGCCAAACAAGATAAACTTAGTATTAGGTAGAATTACAATCCTTGGGTCGCAATAGAATGAAGCACCAAACGTGAAATCAAACGAAAAATATAAATTACGGTTGGGTGCTCGATGAAAAAGTTTTTAATTAACCATCATTAAATACGGTTTTTATGTTATTTGAATAAATAACGTAACTAGAATGTGGCTCACCTGATGTTAAGCGGTAACCCTATAGCCCATTACAAACGCAAAACCTCCTAAGTCACGTCCACCTAGTAGGTATGCGCCCTACTTGGCATTGTACTGCGCCCGTCATCCTGAGACATATGATGAAAGTCTCATGTGCCTGTAAATTTCGCTGGCACCTTTCAAACCGGAACACAGCAATTGCACTACTGCTTGGCGGCAGAAAAAGGTATGTTAGTATATACTTCCACGGACAAGCTCTTTCACAAGCAGCTACTAGCAAGGTGCTACTACCTACTACTACCAGATACTACCAGATATACGTGGGCAAGTGTTCTTTTTATGGAGTATGCAATCCCGCAAGGTGTGATTCTTGACAATGAACAACTTTTTCCGAATAACATCGTGAACACTTTTAAATCAACTGTTTCTTAGACTTGTACGTACTTTATAGACTAGTACAAAACGTACAAAAAGTCGGTCTTCAAGAGTTGAGGGAATAAAAACAACAAATTTTGAACAATTCTGTTTTCTGAAAAATTTATTTTAAAAAGTCGTAGAACAAAAGTAATACCGTTTGTGTAGAATGAACTCCCTTCGGGATTAAACTCGTATTTTGGGACCACTCCTGTTTGAATATTTTGATAAGCTTGTATTGACTTCGTTTATATTAATCAGCTAAGTAAATCCTGAACACTAAAATAATCTCTAAAAAATACAACCGAATTGAGAACCTCCTCCTTTTTTGGGAAGCCGGTTAAAAAATGCCCCATTGTAATATTAAATAGTTTTAAGTGGACTGCAAGTCGCACCACAAGTTCTATTTTGAGGTTCCACTGGAGGATGTTTTTTAATTTATCTTCATCATAATATTGTATAGTGATTTATAAAGTATGGATTTATGGAGTATGGTTTCATGTATTGAATTTCCCTCAATTTCCAGAATTACACTTTCCTGTCAGATCACTATAATATAAGAGAAAAATTAGCGCTGAAACCGTGCATCGTGTACATGACGCACTTCCAGTGCTTACACTAAACTCACGCAATTAATCGTGATCAGTTTGCTGCCAGTTTATTGACCTATAAGGAACGCACACAAAAAAAAACAAGTGAAATGATGCAGTCTACTAAACTGCGTTCTACGTGCCGAAAACGGTCCTTTCGTGCAAACCTTTGGGTAAATTTTACGATAATTTTTGAATACGATATTTTCAATACATACGTTTGTTTTTTTTGTAAAGTAAGTAGAATGTCATCATACTATTAATAGTTGACAACTATAATACACTGTGTAACAGGTTTTGGTAACTAATTTTCTAAAATATACCAAAAAGCCCGCGTGTCTGCTATAAACTCGCGTTCAAATGGCCCGCTGAAAGTGTAAACTTATGTGTCACATATTTTTATTACCTACCATCGTATACTTACTTTCCATTTTCAAAGATGCATATTGCCTGAACAATTACACAACCGTGTAGGTATTGAAATTGTCGTTTTCGGAAGTTGTTGTCACTCTAGGAAGTTGTCGTTGTCACCCTGAGGGTTATCTATTTACTTATTCCTTACTATTTTCTGTATTCTTTCAACTTGTACGTATTTATTGCGCATTTATTTGTATTTCTACTTCCTAATACACGCCTTTTTTTCTTTTCACAGTCTGCAACCAGTTTGCCCGAGGCGTGGTCGCCATACTGGCAGCCGTTCACCCGGACTCCTTCAATACGTTCCACTCGTACGCAAACACCTTCCACATGCCTTTTGTGGCTCCCTTCTTTCCTGAGAAGGTACGCAACATATTATTACAGTTTCTCTAAAGCTATACTTACATAAAATAACAATTCCATGTAAAAATCCCAAGTTAGATGCCGTAGTAAAAAAACTAACTTTTAAAAGTTATATAGGCAAGTAAGTTGTGTCCATACACAAGTTCAAGATCGCGCAGCGGGATATGGAGAGAAATATGCTCGCAGTCATATTACTTACTCTACTTAATAGTAATATATTCCAAAATAAGAAGATCCGTGTAGAGGAAATGATGTCACTAAAATAGCTCTTAAAGGCAATGGAGGCCGCTACAGTTCGCAGATCAGACAATCGTTGGGGAATAACATCCAGTTGAATTGATACGAACCGAACGACTCGGCGCAGTGCAAATTTTACCCACAAGATTGAGGGCCACCCGCAGCGACACTACCGCGCGTCACCGACGCGTAAAATAAAACATTAAGAAAACCAGAGTATTATAGTTTTTTACGTAGCGAGAAGTTTTCCATAACACAAATGAATCCATAATGGCTGCCGTATTCATAATTCAGTAAATTCTCTTTAGATGGGCCGTCAATGGCTCTAGATACCTATTCTTTCTTACCTATTATGATAAAATATGTATGGAAACAAAACACAAACATTTTGTTCGGTGTATTCCCTTCGTCGCACTTATGGCGCTAAGATACTTTAGAACAAGAAGTTTTGATTGTTCTCCGCATAGTAATATCTCTTCATAAAAGCACTGGCTGGGTCAAGAGAATAGTGCAAAAGAAACAATACGATATTATGAAAATACTTTGGCAGGAAAAATGACAATGGGGCATGATAATGTTGGAAATGGAAGTAAAAGAAAAACATAATATTATTTATATATTTTAGTTTTATATATTATTATTTTCGTAACATTATTTGCACAGTAAAGCCGAAAATATTATTATTAATACGATAGCAGGTAATTTTAATTGATTTTTAAAGAGAACCTGTTCTTCCGTGTAAGGAGCTGTGTCATTTCCGAAGAAAATAGGAAATTGTCACTTTACAGCCGGATGCTGAGAAAGTCATTTCAGCCTCTCTTCATGCTGAACACGATTTTGCTCCGAAGCACATTGTTTCACGCCTAATGCGATAACATATCAAAATGGAATATTATAGGATGGTACTGAAAATATCGATATTGGTGCTCCCCTAATATCTATCGCTTTTCAATTTTATGAATGAACTTTACGAAAAGTAACGTTAGCAGAATTTTTGAATAAGCAATTAAATTTATTACGAAACAATAGTACATTTTTAGTATGGGTTTGATAAAATATGACGAAAATATAATATTGCAAAATCTTCTTCACGCAGTAACTATTAGGAAGATACCCTGGGAGCTGAAATACAAGTAAATATAATTGATATTGTTTTTTCAGGTTCTGACTCCGACTTCGGGATTCCCAGACTACGCCATGAGCGTCCTCCCCGACTACCACTTGGCAGTTCTGGAAACAGTGACGTACTACGGCTGGAAGAATGTGATCTACCTGTACGATTCACATGACGGTGAGTTTTAGTTTATATAAAGTTCATGGGCGTAGCCAGCCCCCCCGAAAAATACAAAATGTTGACAAAATATGATACTTTTTGAAGAAACACCAGTGTGGTGAATGTGTTTTTTTTAACATGTATATTAATATTTCGTGTAAATTTAATGATTTATTTTCTTGAACCCCCCTCCCCCCCAAACCAAAACTTATGGCTACGCCCGTAATACAATTTATTTTTGGTGATTGCCATGTCAAGTTCGATTAATGGTTATGTTTTTTAATATATTTTTTTGACTTCTTTTGGTAAGTACATTTTTTTTAAATTTACCGTTAAAGTGACGCGTTTTTCCCACTGCTCAACTAAATTGCTGGGTGGGTTAATATAGTGGGTTAGCTATCTTCAAAATCCATTACTAATATAACCCTTTTTTATGGACGGTTAACTTACATATAATACTCGTAATACTAATTTTAGTAAACTTTCGGATTGAGGATTTACTTAACAGAACGTAACATAACACTTAACAGTCACATATTATTATGTAGTCTTGATCCCACACTAGGATTATCTGTGTCGTAGGTATAAGGAACTACGAGTACCATGATACCATAACACCTAGACCCGGAACAAATGTTTGCAGAACATACAACCATTTGTCTCGCAGCGGGAATTGAACCCGTAACCTCTTTAATCTCAGCCAGCTACTCCCCGGCCGCGCCACAGAGGTCGTCTAACTCAACTTCAACTTAAAGCTACTTTTCTAGGTTTTATGTGTACACACCTATACCAAAATAGTTTTTAGTAAAATTAAAAAGTGGTGAAAAATAATGTTTTCTCATTAGTATTCCTCATTGCAAAAATTAAGGTATCAAAACGGGTAAAATGTTGTGACGCCTTCATTTCTAAACGAAAGGGGAAATTTTTAAAATGATCGCATCCAGAATGTTAATTTCAGGGGGGTGAAATAATTGAAGTGTTTCTGAATATTTTATTTTCGATTTAAATATAACTACTTAAGGAGTTGGTTCAGTATTCATTACTCAAGAACAGTTAATTAATGTTTGTTAACAAATTGTAATGGGGCTTAAAAAAAATCTTAAGTACAAAAAATGATGCTCTATATTATAGTCTCGAGTAGGTATCTCTGTATCTCTATAATGTAGTTCAACTGGCTCCTCTTACGGCTACTGAGATATGCCCCTGTGGCAGACGGACGGACGGGGGTAGGTTTAGTACTAGCAGAGACGAGTATGTAATACATCTCTGGTAATAGGGTTCCCATTTGGCACCCTTTGGCTACGGAACCCTAATTATGAGCTATAATATGAATTGCTATATTATTACAAAGATCCGTTAATCCAATTTTACTGTACATTTTACGGTAAAAGTGAAACAGAGAGCCAGGTCTTTTAATTTCGTGCCCTTTCAGATAGTCGAGCCCTCGTCATTTCAATGTAAAGTTTTCGCAGTCCATTACCTGAGCAATAATAATTGCTCCTGAAAATTTTACATTATTTATTCTTACATACGCGAAAAATAAAGGTTACCTGATAATGTGAAAAGTCTGACCTCTGAACATATCATTAACTACTCCTAATATCCGAGTCATTTGAGCTAAAGAGTATAAGTGAAGTGAAGCTCTATTAGCTTATTTTTTTCATTTTACTTGCTGTCTTTGTGAGGCAAACGGATTACGAGGAGCTTTACCTCGACGGGAATGTCTTTATTATCTACCCATTCTTTAGAATATCTTTAAAGTAATTTGATGCAGCAAATAAATCATTCGATTACTGATAGAAACAGTACCATTCCCATAAAGTCCCTTTTAGAAAGACGTAGTTACGAATTCGATGCGAAGAAAAATTCATTTTACGTCTCCGCCACAGGATCACCTACGAGAAAGCAGCACTTTGCAAACGGAAAAGCCCATTTACATATAAAACGTGGTAGAGAAGTACGTAGCTTCATAGATATAGATACCTACGTGTTTCACGACATAATAACTTGGGCAGGATCGATACCGGTAAAGAAAAAATACGAAACGAAAAAGTTTATCGTTTGATACATAGAAATACATCTAACATAAGTATTTGATTTTAAGCATAGGAAAACATGGCAGCTAAAGTCAGTCAAATGACAAATTAGATATAATTTGAATGTATCCGTACTTATTCATTAATAATTATTACCAATCCAAACAGTTTTGCTGGAAGAAAACTGTTTGAAGGCTAGGCTTGCCTTTGTGCATGTCCTATATAAGTAAGTTAATTCCTGAGTGGAATAGACTATCACTAAATAAAATAATAATAAAAAATAACACTGAATGAAAGTGAGGCATTTGCCCTAAAAAGTAGGAAACATCCGGCTTAAAAAAAACAATACTTGATTGTACAATAAAGAATAAAGATACGTATTTTTTTTTACTAATATAATATCAAGCTACGATAATTTCAATTCCATAGTAAACATAAGTTTTACAATTCAAATTAAAACAAGAAAAACAGCTGAAAAAAAAATAAAAATGTAATGCCAGAGTGCGGATGTCATCGCAGACAGTCTAGAGTCGCGAGCGCCGGATATGATGCAGATGCCAAACATCCGAAACAATTATTGTTATACTTAAAAGAAACTGCAATGCTAAGAAAGAAGGAAACACTTCACAATACGAGCTTAAAGCTAGCCTTCCGAGATGTGCTGCAGACCGCAACCGCAGGCGACACTGCGGCTGGCGCCTGCGGTCGCGGTTGCTTCTATTCCAAGCGCGGTGGCATGCCGTGGCTGCACAATGCATAGAACCATGCCTCAGTCACTCTGTACCTTCGTCCGTCTACATTATACGTGTGAACTCTCTGCGGTGTGTTGCCGCGCTCGGAATCAATTTCATAGAGATTCATAGAAACCAGTGGTGTCGCTTGTAGTTTGCGGTTCCAGTTTGCGGTCTGCAGCCCAAAGGAAGGGTACCCACCACCTGGTTATCACCAGCCTAAATAAGTCTACAGCTCGACCTTAGGCCACCCTCATGCCGCTCCATTCACCAACTACCTGCTACCTTTATAATGTCTTTCGTCTATCGAGAGGGGCGGGGACAGATTTCCTCATTTCAGATTCTATTATCTAGCGAACTCCAAGCATAGCTCTCTCCTTAGCCTAATGTGCTATTTTTAGCTTGTGTAGGGCGATAGTTAGTGACCACATCTTAGTGCCGTATGTCATCACTGACAATACGCACTGTTTAGAGACTTTCGTCTTTAGGCTCTGCGGTATCTGTGACGAAAAGATATAATTCTGAGCATAGGTACTTAAGCTCCAACATCTGGTACATACCTACTTATGTACCAAAAAATCGAAAACAAAGTGTAAGTAGACCGGATTCACATTGAAAGTGGAACGCAGAACGTTTCGATACCCAAATACCACCCTCTTCACACTGGTTGTCACATCAAAGTCGATCCGCAGTAGACACTAATTTGAATAGCACACGCTCTCTTGTGAGCAAAATCCAAATAACTCGTGGGAATTCTACAAAGTCTTCCACGTGCACTTCCTTTTACAAAGCCGAAAGAGCAACATGTTCCAAACTTTACTTTATCTTTAAACGAGTTGAAGTTAGCTTACAAGCTGGCCTAATTAATAGCAAAGTAATATTTTGAAATTCTTATATACCTACTTATTGGGAATTCTTATTATATTACAGTTTGAAAGCCTAAGAAATTGAAAATTCATCAATTTGTGAAATGTGTTTTGTACATAATAATTATTCATCTTACGGCTTATATTCCGTTACTGATGTAAAAAACCCACTCAGTCAACTTTTCCACCGTCAATCGTTATTATAGCACTAGTGAAACTCCTATGACTTGCGTTGGGTTAACTGATTGTTATGAAAAACTTATGTTAAAAATGGGTTAATGTTGGCAAATACCCATATCAAACCAGCATACTCCATTTTATTCATGACTTAATTTTCGGAAATTAGGGCTTCATCATCATCATTATCAGCCTGTATAAGTCCACTGCTGGACATAATAGGCCTTCCCCTTATTAGAATGCCACGACGAACGATCTTGAGTCGCCTCCATCCACCGACTTCCTGTGACGTTTATAATGTCTTTAGTCCATTGAGTGGAGGGTCCATCCCCTATCGCATAATTAAAGCTTGAGATTCTTTATTTTTCAAAAGACTTACCTACAAATTAAATCACTTGTTAGGAAATAATATGCACGTATTACAATCACCTTTTAAATTTTAATATTCAGTCGGCCCGCATTTGCCAGATCATCGTTCGCTGACGTCATCGTTACCTATCCGTGTTGATTACAGTTTTCATTTTGAAAATCAATCGTTTGCACTTTTAAATTTATTATCATTGATGCCGCTGTATAATTTAAGTAATATACATTTATTTTTTCATTAAACTATAGAAAGCTCACTAGTCACTATATGGGGATGTATATATTATTTGCCATCATCTAGGCGTATAATATTCAACTAGAATTTAAAAATTTTAGGGTTCCATACTCAACTGAAAAAAACATTAAAGGATCACGTTCTCTGTCTGTCTGGCTGGCCGTTGGCTTTATTATTTTCAAGGTTTGATTACCCATTCAGTGATCACTGGTGAAATGCAAAACAGGCTCCGTACAACAATGCTCTTCAGAAGGCAATAACGTCTCTGGCTCCTCGCCTATTTATCGTGGGCTCTTTAAATCTTTTCTACCCAAGTAATAGCAGCTACCTACTGTGTAGCTGCTCTTATTTTGCGGAAAATGCTCAATATTTTCATGCTGTTGGAATAAGAAAATTTAAGACTCGGAAACTTGTAATCCATTTGGTGGATTTTGAGCAATTTCCAATGTCTAAGAAAATATAGCTTTGAATTTTTATTCTGCCAATTATAACAAAATGTATATGTAGAAAAACTTATGTTAGATTTTTTTTTAAGTTTTTAGGAGATCACTCCGTTTAGGTGGGAAATAAAGGTTCTCGAGAGGTCACCAGAAACTGTATAACACAGGGATGGCTAGTCTCTCGGTGGACTTAATACATTACAAAGTTCTCAGGAAGGCAATGAATAGAGGCGGCCCAAGACCGTTTGTCGTGGCCTAATGTCCAACAAGAAATCGACAGTATGGAAGATTTATTAGATTTTATGAGCTGCCAGAGTAGGACAGCAAAGTCCGTTTCGCCGCGGGGTATGGTATCCGATATGATAATATTGACAAAACGTTATAGGTTTCAATATCAATGCAAAAAAAAAACAGTCGAATTTAGAACCTCCTCTTATTTTTATAAGTTGGTTAACACGCTACAGCTATTATATAATTGAAAGTTTTTATTTTGCTTGACACCCCTGTCTATCAATCAATAAGGTAAACCAATTATGTTGAAATTTTGCACACATGACGTGTAGTTTCTGACCTGATGATACAAAAAAGGTGGACAACGGAACTTCTCGACAGATAATGCCTCATATAGACTTGCCGTACTTGGGCTTAATTTAATCAGCAAACGGGTCCAGATAATAACGTTTCCATCATAATTATGAGCAAAGATTAAATTAATGGGTGAGGCTTTACTCACTTGAAAAATGTTTTAATGTAAAACTGATTTTAACTTTAACTGTTTCCTTCATATTATTATCATTGTAACGACGACCTCTGTGGCGCGGCGGGCGAAGGTTTGCCTGTGACACAGGAGGTTGCGGGTTCGATTTCCGCCTCGGAACAAATATTTGTACGATCTGCAGATATTTGTTCAGGGTGTTCTGGGCATTTTCTATATATGTATAATAAAAAATATCTATCTATGTAATGTATTGTATTAAGTATATCAGTTATCTATTACCCATAACACAAGCTCTGCTTAGCTTGGGGCTAGATAATGTGGTGTGTAATGTCCAGCATTTATTTTATTTATTTATTTATCGTAGTGTAGATGACGTGCTTGCTGCGGTCGGTTATAGAAACACCCTAATCGTCTCTCTTGATACAGGCAACAAAAGAGACGTGATCCTGCCGTAATGTCACTACAGAATAGGAAGGATTTACCGAGACTGAATAAAACAACCTAACATCTTGACTCTGCAGGGTAAATGCCTTTATAATACGTTTACGTTACGTTCACACGTTAAATAAACTTTGGGAGTATAATTATTTAGTAATAAGTGCATGAGCATGAGTGGCTCATCATTTGATTGGATGTTGCATTGTTTAGAATAACCTGTTAATTAACAAACGTAGCTTTATTTATCCAGACATTGGATCCGTTAAATTTAATTGTCCACGTAGTGACTATAAAATTATCTAAAGACAATCAACCCCCAGGTACCGTTACATGTTCAAACCGCTTAAATGTAATTTAGGAACTTTGCACGACAGTTAAGGTTTGTAAACGTGGTTTGTTTATTGTTTTGAAACTGTTTTAATTTATATATTAGTGTAAAATACTACCGCTTGACAAGAAACAATTGTTAAAGAAATTTTATTTACTAGCAAATTACAAAAATGTACGTTGTTATATTTGATAAAAAATTCAATTCATTATGAGTAGGTAATTAAATAAAATAAATAAATAAATGCTGGACATTTCACACAGCATCGTCTAACCCTAAGCTAATCAGAGCTTGTGTAATGGGTACTAGATAACTGATATACATAAAATACAGTACATTACATACATAGATATTTTTTTATTATGCATAGAAAATACCCAGAACACCCTGAATAAATATCTGCAGATCGTACAAATATTTGTTTTTTGTCGGGAATCGAACCTGCAACCTCCTGCGTCCTAGGCGAACCTTCGCCCGCCGCGCCACAGAGGTAGTCAAAGTAAGATAACATTATTGAAATAAAATTTCTAGTGTGGTACAAGTCTAAATGTGGAATCTCGATAGAAATGGTCCTATCGACTTCCAATTTATTCAGCGAGTTTAATGTATAAAATCCACGGATTTTCCTCAAACCGCGTTGTTCGGGATTCCTTTTGAAACCATAATTAATTTCATCGCTCTTACATTATACCCAAATGATTTAATTTTGCATTGATGCATGAAAACCACTCGTGGTCAGGGTAGGTTAGGTTAGAGGTTACATAAATAAGACGTTTTGTTAAAATATTGCGGCTCCCGAGTAGCAGAACTGCAAGAAAGTGATAGCGCTATTACACACTTGACACCGGGAATAAAATAAGGTATAGATTTGGGCCACTAAGAAGCGTAAGCGTCAAAATATGATAACACTTTGGCTTAAAAAGTAGCAAATATAAAAATAAATCCTTTTCTATATGGACGTAAAAAGGGGACAACAAAGACAAAAAAACTAGGAAAGTTTCACCAACCGTATTTCTGTTTTTGATTTATTTAGATTTAATCCCCAAGTAATCACTATATTAACATCAAGTTTCCAACCTTTAACGTTATTAAGTGAGCATGTAAATCAGCAAACTGGATAATTTAAAAAAACTTATCACATTCTTGAGACATTATTATATGAAAGAGCTCGTTGTGAGAAATGCAAATTTATTTAATTTTATAATTAAAAAAATGCTTAGTTTAAAAGGTATTAAAGAAAATATGCTAAAATTAACCTTATCACAGACCAATTAACTTTTCGTCAATCAACACAATTTTATTTGCATTTTCCCATTACGAGTATTTCCCGTTTCTCGTGGGAATTTAAGGACTTAGGCTTGCAGAAATTATTTGATACTACTTATATTAAAAATAAATCATCATCTCCCTTGCCCTTACCTCAATTATTAAATATTTAAGTATAAAAAAATCCATCAAAAAACAACTTTCGTAAACTAATACATACTATATAGAGTTTAAAAAGACTCACATAAAGATTTTTACGGACATTCAGACAATGATTCTTAACAGTTCAATTAATCGATAAAGTTGAAGCGAATTCAACTAGTCTAGGAAAGCAGAAGTCAAATTAATTACCTACTCCACTGCACAATCAGAATTCGCATTGTGATCACCACAGGCATAATGATCGGTATTCCGATAGTCTGGGCTACTCAATTGAGTTCTCGTCTCTCAGTGCGGGTCCTTAAATTGATTTATGAATCGCATCAATTCTCTAGGTATCTATTTGCTTATCGGTTTGGCCTTTGACGTTGTTGGTGTATCTTACACTGTGTTTGTAATTTTCTTTGACGTGAAATGTATGGGACTCTTATGTATTAGAGCCGGTTTGGGATTTAAGTGTAGCGCAAATGCTACTAGAGTACCTACATAAAAAATAGCTTTATAACTGTGAAAGTTGTTATGCAGATGGTTTTGGGACTTTTGAAACTTGAAAATGATTAATTGCAGGTAATAGACATGGAAAAGATAACAATATGTGGACGGAGACTCTAGTACGCGTACGCGATGAGATCGATTGGTTTATTTTTGTACCCCCCCTTTCTGGACCCCAATACTTAAACAAGTCCCCAACTAAGTTAGCTCATATCTTACTTCAAAATTGTATACCAATACTATCTACCCTACCTAATCAATGCCGAATTGGATTGGATGGCAACGGTTAAAAATTTCAAATACGGTGAAGTATATTGATTAACCGTCACCATGGCATTGTCACACTGTGGTATTTAGTTAAATAACTTTAAAATACCTGTTATTTTTTGGTATGATTTCCGAACAACGATCTTATAATTCACAATAGATCCAGGGTCACGTACAAAATGAATGCTAAAAACTGTCCGTATGGATACATACTTATACAGCTACATTTGTTTACTAACGAACAAAGATGAAAGTTTTAAAACAGTTCTAAGTTCAACCTAATTACAACCATGACACCTAGCAAAAAAGTAGCAAATCTTCAAAATATTATCTTACACTTACGATCATTCGTCACAAAAAACGAGCAAAGCAATTATATTACTCCTGTCACTTGTCAAATCAAAAGACATAGGTTAAACAACTAGTGTGAAATCAACCTTAAAGAGCTACAAATAAAGTTCTTTTTCCCGTTATTACCTTGCGAGCTACATCCATCCGTTTCCATGGTTTCGCTTCTGTTTGCTTCTTCAAATTTAACTACAGAAGGTATGGAGTCGCGTTGATCACTTAAATAATTTATAATATGCACGTTAAAGTTAAGTTAAAATTATTTATGTTTTGGGCATGTATGTTTGATATTGATAGTATATATACTTGTTATTTTATTAACGTTCTGTTGTGTGTATATTTATGTGTATGTTTATGTTTTTGGCCAAGATGTCTATCGCTGGATGTCACAAATAAAAATATCACTAAATTCCACATCTTTATATTCATGTTTACAATCTTTATAATACAAGTACAGTTTAGTGCAATAATTTGATCAAAACCCAAAATGTTTAAAACAGCTCAACATTAAAAATTTTCCATTCTGCGTACCTACAGGCTGATAATGAAGCCCTAGTTATAAAAAGCTCAAATATAAAAAATATATGTTCTGTTACGTTTGTCTCGTTTCATAATAAAAAAAGATATCGACCATCAAAGTTTTCCAACAAAAACCGTAAAGTGCTTGAGGGCGGGCGTACAGGCGCCTGCCGTAGGTTGGGTATTTATTTGATATTTGGGAAATATACCTATAATATGATAAAAGAATTTGAAAAAGTACTGTTTTTTTACGATAATGTGTTCTATAAGTGATTCTGGTTCATAAATTTTAACAAAGCGAGAGGACTCATTATCAGTTGGTATAGATGTAAAGGGGTTGTTAACCAAAGATTTGGTTAAATAACAGTAGCGTAAATGGATTGCTCGGAAAGCTAAAATAAAAAAAAGGAAAGCCAAGTATCTGATGAGAGTTCAACAAACAGACACAAAAGTAGTATTAAAATTTTTTAAAGTTCTGGTAAAAACAAATTATTACAATACAAATCTACTCCATGCATCTACTGTTCTGTTACAGACAATTTTGCGTCAACGTTGGCCAAACATTTGTAGCGGTGGTTTAAAATCGGTAATTTTGATCAAAATTTCATACTTTTTGTTAGTTTAAAGCTTAAAATACAACTTATTCTACATGTACTTAACGAAAGTAAGACACTCCGGCCGTTAAATTGTTTTTTCGGGGATTATTTTTGCAACTTTTAAATATACATTGCGGCATTGTGACACGTGTTTACATTGGCTTTGTTTGAAGCGAACTAAATCAAATACAAACTCACTTTTCAAGTGAGCTTAAATTCACCGAGACGTTTTTATTGCGCCGACCCGATATCTATGTGAGTATTAGAGATCGTTGTTTCCGAAGGTGAATTTTGCTAATCTGATTTTTGAACGAGCGATGCGTGTTTCATTTTGCTTTTTTATGTATGTATGTTTGTCTTGGAATAAATTTTTACCCTTGGTCCAATCTTTATAAAAAAATTAAAGTTTTTTCAAGGCTACTGGTTTTGATTAAAACTCAACGGATTTTTTTTTATTGGAACTCGTAATATATGTACTCGTTTCATTAAATAATAATAATGTCTTGGAGTCGTTCACATAATGCCTGTTCGCGGGCTGCTTCCGTTGAGTTTGCCCGCTATCTGCGGAAATGGCAGTGACGCATTGATTCTTCGCCGAGCTGAAGTCACGAACCAAAGCAATTGACTTCTTGGCTACCGCTAGGGGCTCTATTCATCTCGCACAATATAAGAAAAGACGTAATCATGTCGAGAGAGGAATCACGTCCAACGAGCTACAGCGCCGGAATTCCGCCTGGCCCGACATCCCTTGCAGTCTGGTTTGTGGATAATTTTCTTTGCAAAATATAAATTTATTTCTAGCAAAAACTCTTTTGTGTGGTATGTCTTCTTATTCTGCTATGAACCAAACTTCTGCTTTCAGTTTTGTCCCCTTATCAGAGCAAGAAGTAAGCGACGTAGAAGTGACACTCGAAACTAAACAGATGACCAATTTTGTATCTTGGCAGTTGTGGCCCAGCGCGGCATCAGCAGCGACCGTGGTCACCGCTCTAAAGTGGCTGCCGGGCTGCTGCCAAGATCCAAATGCTAGCTTCAGGTCCTCCCTTGAAACACTGGTGGCATAATATCCACAGATCCCACATAAATCTGTGAAGACATCCTAATAGAGGACAGTCAGAGGAAAGTCCAAATAAAAAAATTGGCGTGTGCCCACTTTTTGGCTAGTGTTGAACAGGTAGTGATATCGTTATTTATTATTTTATGATAATTTGTTTACATTAATCTTTACAGTAAACAACTAACTTTTGTGGTCAAGCACTCGTTTGGTAAAGTAACAAAACACATTATGCAGACGTAGACGTCTACGGAAAAATTGTTTATCTGCAGTTTTATATTTAATGTAACTAAAGTTTGATAATAGCACAGAGCAATCTGCTCGTCACCTAAGTGACGCCAGGTCTTTTTCCTGCCGCATATAGTATTTAGATTGAATGAGTTGTTGAACTATGTAAGTATTTTTTTTTACTCAAGTATATTTGAGCAATTAAACGCAAGTGTTTGAAAACTGACTGAAATGTGGTTCCGGTTTTATGTACATACTCTGCTGTGAAAATTGGATCAACAAAATTCAAAATTTAATTCAAACAATTATTAATAATTTAAAAACAAACAAGGCAAAGTGGCTTTATACCGATGGATATGTGAAATAAGCTAAATAAAACTAAATTAAATAATTAAACTCTCGATGGACTAAAGACGAACTCTCACAAACTGAAATTGGACTAGATAAGCTACAGTCGTTACCGAGCTTTACTTTTGAAGATAAAGAAAACATTTTCCATTCGGTTTCGGCAGATGGTACAAAAAGACGTTCTTTTGCCTGGACTTGACTATCACTGAGTCAATTCAGTTACTAAACAGGAAAAGTCTGCGTCGTAGCTATATTTCTTCTTACATCGAATGAGTTTTTAAATGACCAGTGCGTATTTTTAGAGTTGTTGAGGTACGTGTCAACAGGAAAAAACAGGACCCTTATTATGATCACTTCGTTGTCTGTCTGTCAAGACCCTATTTCTTAGGAACGCGTGCAGTTATCAAGTTTAAATTAATATCAAATACTGGTAATAGTTATAATTTTCAGTCTGCAATTTCTCGGAGCAGTGAAAAAATCTAACTTCTAAGTCAACACAATCAAACGATACGGCCGTTTATGCCGCATATTTATTTTTACACCCGCAAGGGAATCAATACCCATTTCCCGTTACCTAGAATCAATAAAATTTGGCAAGAAGCAAAGTCTTACAGCACAAATAAAGGGAAAAATTCAAAAATTTAAATTTAACTAAATTTGTAATTATATCACAAACTTATGTAGATGTAAGTACCTAATAACCAAAACTATTAAGACCCTTGTTTCAGGAACTCCTAAAGGTATCCCATGAAATTTATACGACAAACATTTGTGATTTTATAGTGCTGTAAAAAGTCAAGCTTCTAACTCAATGCATTAAAAAGATTATAGTAATTAAATATCTAATTTTTGTATGTATATCGCGAAAGTGAGAAATCTCTAGGGCACCTCACCATTCTGAAATTTGGAATGCTAGTAATCTTTATGGCACAAAAAAAGGAAAAAGTCTTATGGAGTAAGTTTGTCTGAAAAAGTGGCTGAAACTCAAAAAGGGACGATTTTGAAATAATTTATATACCTACGTATTGGAACCCTCACGAGTGCGAGTCTTGCACTAATAGTACGTTTTATTTTTACTGGTTTTGTTTTTACCGTTCACGATCATGTGAACCTTACCGTAATGTTTTTGTTTATAAAATATTGATCTTGGTCATCGCAGGATATATATCTCTCATTGCTTATGACTCTAATAACATGCCGCATTATGTTAATAAGAACGCTCAGCACCTGAATAAAACGGATAGCAGAAGAAAAATTCTCGCGTCATTTGAAAATAAAAAATGGAGGTGTTACGTGGTATGAAATTGCAATGAGCCTGGGCCATCGCCGAGTCTTCAGGGATTCGCGAAAGCCGACAATTCTTACGATAACGCCTTCATTACCTCCATGTCGACCCTCTTCTCGTACTCGTCAATGTCATCGCTTCAATCTTTTCGCGGATATTACACTTAAATTATAACAAATGCGCCAAATCGGCACCAAAGGCAACAAAATGAAACTAGAAAATGATAAATGGCGTGTTTCATCTTCCATTGACGTTTTCGTTGTAATATTCCTTTTTCACGTGTCAAAATAGTGAAAGGTTTTCTAAAAGCTGTTTGTTTTTGCTAGTTTTATTCTCGGGATATCAAAAGGGTAATATTATTCTTCTTCTCTGTCTCAATAGCCTTCAAACGTCCACTACTGGAGGGGGTCTCTATCATAGAATGTAAAGGGGGGGATTTGTTATAATCACCACGCTTGGCAGGTGGATTGGTTCACGCAGTATTGGTGTTGAGCACAGGTGGATGCTGCTGCCCATCCCCTAGTAACCCTTAGTCGGCTTTTACGACATCCACGAGAGGAAACGGAGGGGTCTATTCTTACAAAATATTAATATTCAAACTTACTTAAGCTTGGTAGTTTATTCACCAATTTTAACAGGTATTCATTATTTTATAGTCCTCAGTTTATTTTGATTTTTGTTTACAAAAAGCAAAGGTTTGGCATTAAGTTTTTCAGTCTGAAAAGTTTATAATCCACCACATTTACCGCAAACTGAGCTGCGTTGTTGGCAACACCAAATGACAATGAAGAAACTTTGTAGTTGTACCTTAAGTTTCAAGCTATATGATGTCGCCGTTTTCTCATTTACTTTTCGGGTAACGGAATAAAGTACCTACCTCAAAAGTTACCAAAGGAACCACATAGAAGATCGTTCTTGTGTCTGTCTTTAGTAGTACTGGTGTCTTAATCAATTCGCTTCTGACCCACCGTACCACCGACCATACAATGGTACGGGTGTGGTACGGTGGGTAATTATTTTTCCCTACGATACCACCGTAGTGCGGATTGCGATTACATGTATCTATAATTTATTATTAATTATTTTATCATAATGCACGCAGTAAGGAGGGTTCCCTTTTTATCTCCAGATAAATTAAGACCATAAAGATTTTTGGTGTTATCATTTAGGGAGAAGTAATGTATAATAATGTGTCACGTTTTGTTCTCAGAATTGGAAGAATTCATGTTTTGTTAAGATTTTTTATTGTAAATGATACTAACTATACTCTATTCTATAAGTACCTACTATAAAATATATATAAATATATAAACATCACTATTAATGGCTGGTATTGTTTTTAAAGTTATTACCCACCGTAACACTGGGGATATGGTTGGTGGTACGGTGGGTCAGAAGCGAATCAATTTAGTATATGCATTGAATTTTAAATATAATGTACTACATGTTTATATATTTTAAATCACATCTTTCTCTAAAATTCGAATTTATAACTGGTGGTCTTATAGTTCTTATCGTCTCAGAATTTTTGTAAAGAATTGCTGTAAAATAGTAATAAACCTAGCAACCTACAGAGGGGTTATGTTGAGTTTAGAAATGATATCAGTAGCCTAGTATGTATTAAAAAAAAAATGGTTCTATGTACACACGGTAGAGGCGCTGCGCTGATGTCACTTCCTCCCTTTTGTTAAAACGTAGGCTAGAAAGAAGATTAAAACTAATACCAGTTTCTTAGAATTCTTATTATTTCATTACATTATAACTATCAACTCCCATAAAACTAACAGGTTACCGCGATGATATGGCTTATGATGAGATTTTATTATTCTTAATTTTGTTCAAACCAAAAATATGAACACGGATTTGTGGCGCTCAAAGAACGATAAGTAATTACGAAACCCAATACGGTGTAGGTTTTTCATAACCCATGCGCGTTTTGAAGGTGCGTGATTTGAACTACACACGTGTTTGGAAGGAGAGAATGTAACAAATCTAATATGCGCGTTTCAAGGCGGTAATGCCTTCTATTGAACGCCGAAAGGTAAGGACGCTACCCAACCTTTTACAGTTTTCTATTCCAAACCTCTTCAGCAACTCTACAGTGAAGGAATTCTGAAGAATTTTGTTATTAATATTTCCAATAATCAGATACCTATTTCCAAAGCCAAATATTTTTGAACGACCCTATAAAATAATAAGTTTTGGCCTTAGTTCTAAACGTTTCTATATCATTTTGTCCGCATTAAATATTAAAATATCATCATCATAAAGAAATGGCCGTGGTGTGTACGGCCTATGAATAGAACCATTCGTCTCCTCCCGTGGATACATCTATAAAAGAAGTCATGACAATATTTAACGTCATTTTCTATTTATTCTGAAACATGCAAGCTTTATTTACGACTATATAATATATTATATTTATGGTGAGGTATTAAAGATTTTTTTTTAATTGAGCTACAACTAAATTTTGCCTATGTCAAGTAACAGATTATATTTCAAATAATGTCAAGTCATAAAGTCCTCGGTCAAGTCATGTTCTAGAAAAGTGATTTCAGTATGAATAGAATGTTCCTGGTCAATTTCCACTCCTTCGAAATGACACGCATTATACTTATTTTATTTAGATTCATAACCATGTGCTTTTTATAAGCTACGCTGGTTAAAATGCTACCAAAACACCAAAATTACACGATATGTTATTACTCAAAAAACCAAAGAAAATTAATACTCTATAGGGAGAAGAAGCTCAACACGATGCTTGAAAAGTGGTGAACTTTTTTTTTCTTTGAGACCTAGCGCCACGAACGTAGCCTACCAGAAACTTTTTTGACAGATCGTGTGGTGGGAAATTTGAATTTGTGAATGGCGGGATTTTTTGAATTCGTGGTACTTATTATTTTATTTCAGATTCAACTAATGAACCAAACACTTTCTAATGTATTTCTGACCCATAAAAGTCCGATTTTAAAGGTTTATAAATACATTAGCAAGTGTGTGGTTCATTAATTGATTCTGAAATAAAATAATAAGTACCACGAATTCAAAATAATATTAATTCAAAGTTTGTGATGATTCTACAAGTACCTAATGTATAAGTGAATAATAAGGTACCTAGTTGAAGTAAAATGCATTCATGTGTAATGGAATTACTCAAAAATTTATTTTATGTTTCACAATATCCCCTCACTTCACTTACTTCACTTTAAAATCATAAACTTACTGAAACATACATCATTAGGTTAAAAATAACTATAACACTATAACTAGAACTATAAGCTTGACTTATCTAAATATCTTATGCAATTGATCGTGTGCATCCCTCGGTAACAATCTTGAGTATTATTGTCGTAATAATCTTGAGTACTATTCATAAGAATCACAACAAATATCAAATTTAATTTATTGTGAAACATAGGTATCTATTACATACAGTTCCAAATAGTGACTTCAAAGATTTTTTTTATAGATTCCTCGCACCGTCATTTTTCGTAGTTTAGAATTGAATGTGTGATTGCAAAGCGTATAAGAAAATCATATCTTTTTTATAGTAAGAATTTTTGTTACTTTTTGCAACATTTGTTATTGATTGTCTTGAGTAACCTATAATAATCCACTACACAACATCCATGCGAGTTACCGGAAATACGTTCAAAGTGTACCTACATTCTCAAACTAGGATATCTTGCAGTGGATTTCCCACATTTCGCACATCTTCTTGGTCTATCTTTCATAATCTTTATTAAATCGGACCACGAAAAATTACAATGCTTTTCAAAACTTCCCTCAATTTTTTATTATTTTTTATTTTTTATGGCATCTAAGGATTATCTAAAAATCAATTCTTCATAATTTCTTGACATTGACTTTTACTTTTATCCTTCTGTTTGGTTTTCTTTATTCGACTGGCACTATTATTTGCTGCC
The DNA here is from genome assembly GCA_951392215.1 of Epirrita christyi. Taxonomy (NCBI): domain Eukaryota; kingdom Metazoa; phylum Arthropoda; class Insecta; order Lepidoptera; family Geometridae; genus Epirrita; species Epirrita christyi. The sequence continues at coordinate 7,754,594 of OX595833.1, forward strand.
CACTTTTGCCCCCAGCCATCTATGGCGTGTTGACACCGCCTGATAAAATCTCTCCTTCGAAAGACCAGAAAAAGTCACAAAAATGTTGAAGTCTATTTTGGTTGGATATAAGTTCCTTGATTTTGATTTATTTAATAAATGCCAAAGTGACGCTCACTCGACAGGGTATATCAGGTTATGAGGCTAAAAAGTTTTCATTTAAAAAACCAACTTCCTTCTTTTTATTGGACTAAGTATCTGTATATTTTGATGGTTAAAAAACAAGTGTTGTGAAAGGATTCAATCAAGACTAACATACATAAAATACGACTAAAGTAGCGCAATTAAAAAAATAGAATTGAAGAACTTCCTCCTTTTTTTTGAAGTCGGTTAAAAATAAACTAAGAGGGGTCTTAAGAAATTTTTGTTTGAAATATTAGTTAACTAAAATTTACCTAGGTATCTATCTATTCTATATAATATAAAATCGATATGTGTGTTGTGAAGTTTAGTGGCGATCGGATCAACAGATTTATCTTTTTTTATCTTTTTTTTTTGTGGTACCCATGCGAAGCCGTGGCGGGTCACTAGTTACGTATAAATATTGGTTTCACATAACAGTTTTCTTTGATTATTACTATGATAATGTCGATATCGTAAGTACGTATCGTTAGTAGAGTAAAATTCTGTTATAAATTTTTCTGTACAATTTAAATTGATTATAAAATTTCATCATGTTCCTTTAATTTAAGATACGAATGCTGCTTTGAAATAATTAATCCTTTTGAACGACCTTTTCGATCAGTACCGTAAAAAATCAATTTTTGTTTCATTCATTGAGTCAAGGGCTTTTTAAAAATGTATAAAGATCTATTTATTTTAATAAAATTAAGTTAATATTGAAATATTTAAGTTTTTCATGATTTGTTTGAAAACTTCAATATCATCAATATTTAAAGTAATACTTGCTCTCCATGTGGCATAAGGATGGGACATTCTGTATATTCTTTTATTAGTTGTTCTTTACAACTAAATACTAATACAAATATACTTTTCTGTTAATAAAGATAATTAAATATTATAAGTTAACATCAGGTGCATGCTAGTTCTATCATTTAAACAAATAAAAAGAATAATTCTAAATAAATAAAGTTTTTACCACATATTTATAAAAACATGATCTCTTTAAACAGAAAGAATAATACGATTATTTATTTTGAAATAATATAATATAATTTTTGTGATCGTAGGCATGCTTCGACTGCAACAACTCTTCAAAAGTCTCATTCCTGGCAAGTCACCATTCTTCAGAATTGCAAATGTAAAAAAAATTGGCACTGCGAAGGAAGTCATCGTCTACCTGAGACAACTGGAGAAAACTGACAATTGGAGTAACAAATATATTATCTTGGACTGCAGCACGGTAATAGCTAAAGAGACTCTAATCACGCACGTACGTGATGTTCAACTCGGCCGTAGGAACTACCACTACTTGTTTACTGGATTGGTAAGTAATTTTTTATTAGTGCCCACCTGGTATTAGGACGTCCAATTTCAGTGGGTTCAGGATAATACGAGGGCAATATTTTGATTAAAATTGTTTGTCATCCAATATAGGCAATAAAAATATGCTTACTAAATTAAGCATATGATGAATGTACTTTTTGAACTAAATGCTTAAAGGGGGTTTAGTGCTAAAAGCATTTCCCAAAAAATAAAAAAAAAGTTGATTTTGCATTTTGTTCTTGAGGAACAGGCGTAAATTATTAAACAAGATCGGCCAAAAATGGTTTAAATCTGAGTATAGACCAGGCTTACCAGTCCAAAGCTGCAGAGAGCGCTAATACATCTACGGTTTGAGGTTGCATGGGTCGTCACTTTTGGCGTTGAAGTTTTTGCTATTCTTAGCTAAGTTTCAAGCCACCCTTGCTCTCGTTTTCATTTTTCTTGAATATAATCTAAGTCTAACTACTCTTCGTCACTCTCAGCCCCGATTTGTTCCATCTCGGCCTCCGCTCGCGCTTCGTCGAGTCTCGCTCGCGTGAGTCGCTCCAATGCGGCAGCAGCTATCATATATTCAGCCGCGAATTCATCATGCCGACCAGTCGGGTATTTTATGAAATCCAATTAAATCAACATGACTGTGTACTGTACGTTCTTATTATATTCATATTGTTTTTATAAAAGTTATTGTGTTGAATCTGAACAGGTATTGGATGACCGTTGGGACCGGGAAATTCGAGAATATGGCACTATAAACATGACCGGGTTTAGATTGGTGGATACGTCAAGAAAATTTGTGAAAGAGTTCTTTGCTACTTGGAAACTGGATTCTATTGCGGTAAGTTAATTAACAAATATTTCAGCATATAAAAGAGCCGTCATCAGCATCAGCCCACATTAGTCCACTGTTGGACATGGACATTAGACATGCACTTCACTATCTCTCAGTATGCACACACTTTTTTTTGTTGTACTACTTGGCAAGCAAACAAGTATACAGCCCAGCTGATGAAAAGTAGTTACTGTTATTATTATTATTATTAGTACCTATGTTAAGGTAAAAACAATTTACTAGGTATTTAAACATAATTCATATACTTTTTAAATAAAAATTGAATCAATTCATAACTTCTCAAAGTTTCTACGTCAATTATAATTTTATGCGACGTAAGTTTGACGTTTATCAATTGATGAAATAATATAAAATCGGTCCTGACAGACCGGAAGCAACCGGACGACGCGGTAGAGGAAAGTCCTCCGCTCTGTGGACTTAAGACATTATAAACATCGCAGGGATTCGGTGGATTGAGGGGGTTCAAGACCATTTGTCGTTTTATTCTAGGGGGAGGCCTATGCCTGGCAGTGGACTTCCACAGGCTGATGATGATGATGAGTTATTTTGAGTTTTCAATCCATTGCTACTTTTTGTTGGCGACACAATGACGATAGAGATATATCAGTCTAAAATTGCGCGCCCCTTTCATGACGTCAAAATAAAATATTCCTCATTCACCATGATCACAAGGATAATTTTCAAACATCATATTTATGCCTAGTAAACGCGATGATGGGCGTGAAATTTTAGTCAGAAAGATAGGAATAAAAGAAGACCTACTGTGAAATAAGTCAAATGCGAGTACCACTAAGTATACCTAGCCAAAAGACGGGTCACAAAACCAAACCCCTCAGGGTTTGGTTTTGTGACTAACTATGACTGTTTGTTTTTCAACAGGCTAAAGGCGCATTGATGTACGACGCCGCACATACGGTACTTGAAGCATTCCAACGAATCCTCAAATATAAACCACATATAATGAAATACCTTATGAACAAATCCAATGCAAAATACCGCTTCCTAAACTGCGATACCCAGGAAGCTGTCCCATTAAAATACGGCGATGAAATTGCAGAATTCATTAAAAGGGTATGAATGATATATTTTATTATGTTTGTACAGTTTCTTTGTAGTACGTAAAAAAGATTAAGGTTTCGTAATGGGTTCAAACATTTTTGAAGAATTGTAAAGTACTCTGAGTGTGGCTGGAAGTACTTAACGGGATAATAAATATTCAAACATAACATGGGGCCCACTGTTATTGTAAACTAGCTCGTGATTATTGAAACTTCTATATATTTACCTTTTCGATAAACGACTAACAATAGAGCATCAGCCCATATGCAGCATATTCCCTAATTGAAGGTCACTCGTCGACTAACGTTTTGACAAGTAAAATTACCATCAATTGACAATTCTTAATGATAATTTTGAGCAATTGATAGTAATTTTACTTGTCAAACGTTAGTCACCGAGTGACTTTCAGTTAGGGAATAGGGGGACTGATTGAAGTACGTTATGTTATTGTTAGAGATATCTTCGAGTAGACCAGAGGAATTACGCGTGCTTGTCTCTCAAAAATGTTGAACCAATCAGTCTAACAAATCGCAATTCTTTCGGGATTGCTGCCTAGTGCAAATGATCGAAGCCAATTCATACATCCAATTACGAGTGCATGCGAATGGTTCGTTATTCATGCACAGTTTTCAGTCGTGATGCCAGTGTGAAATAGAATTTACACTATGAGGCAAACGCCAGTAATATTTGACTTGGTCTCATGATTTACCCGCTACTCAAGTTATCGTCCTAAGGCATAATGGAAATTACTCCTGTGCTTACGTGGAGGTCTGAACTAACAGTTTCATGATATTAAATTAATTAACCACCGCCCGGCTGCCTATGCCTACATTGTGTTCCAAATCAGTTACCTAATAAACAAAATGAATCAACAGTGATAAGACTGAACTCAAAAAAAAATTGTTCAACGGTAACAATAAAATAGTTCTAATGAAAGTCAAGACTAGTTATACTTACCCAGATCCATCATTTCCTATTCAAAATAGATCGGCAATCAGACTGAACTTGTCAAAAATGAACTGCAAATAAGTATCAAGTGGCAGCTAAAACCTGGATTTCCTACGTATCAAAGATAAAAGATCAAAATCAGCTGCGTACTTCTAAAACCAACAGGCCTTAGAAAAATAGCCTAATCAGCACTTTAATCATTACTTAACTACACAATGAAAAGCGCTTTGAGCAATGCTTAAATTTTACTTACTCATAAACTTTATTGTTACCCGTTGGGTTTTGCATCACACCACCTTCGTACGCGTAGACTTCGTAGGGCACGTCGTCGTACCACGACGTTGTAATGTATAGAACTCTATCGGCCTTATTATAGAACATGGACTAAATTTGAATTTAGTCCAGGTGTACTAGTCTAGGATTAAATATCGACATTAGGCATATGCGACTTTAAATACGAAAGCATATGGTTTGTTTTCCGAAATAAATTCTCACGCTACTTCGTAAATTTCCAAAGTATCAAACTGACGGATTGTGTCACATCACAATTGAGATGTCCAAATTCTTACCTCTAACAAGCAATCAACTGTCAATTTATAGTCCATTGCTAAACTAGGGAGCTGCCTGGTTTAAGATAAACCAGAGATAGTCCAAGCTTATGTAATTTTTGGCATAAGCGCGGAATATCTAGCTCGAAAGTTGCTTCTGGAAAACAAACCATCTGCTTTTGTATTACAGTCGTATATATACCCTAGGTCGATATTAAGGCCTAGACTGGTAGTCCCGGTTTAAACTCAGACTAAGGGCATTTTTTATAATAACACCCAGTGAGACATGGCATACCGCTTGCGTGACGTGCACGCAAGTGTGTACAATGTACATACAAAGTTACGCGCGTGTCTACGTTACGTTCTGGCTATTACGCATCCGGTGGGAATTGACCTTTATTCCTAACGAGTAACACCCAGGGCACAGTGTTACTCGATGGGAATAAAATTCCCAACGAGTAACCGTGTTACTTGTTTGTTACTAGCAAAAAGGAGGGTTGATTTTGACCGCGGTTCTGGGTTGTTTAATTTTACTTATGTATCATTTAAATCAGTGTTTTAGCATTAATTAGCACTTAAAAGTAAGAAAAATCATTAAATAAAAAAATAGGGATTATATTCTGGTTTATTTCGTGAAAACGGTTATAGGTATCACTTCAATCAACACAAAATCTAGAGTGTAATTTTGATAAAACACACGTATTTTTATTCAACTTGAATTGTTTTATATATTGGCCTAAATATTGTTAAGAATGAATCTAAGTTTGCAAAATTCTTGGCTTTTGCAAACACCACTTTTCAAGCGTTTTCACAGACTAGCCACTACTTAACTGCAACTTAACTTAAGAGCAACGGAGAACATAGAGTGCTAAAGCTTGTACACACGTCGTCGTTGCAACTTGCATTTACATTGACGAGTTCCGTACACTAGGCAACTGGGAGAAGGCAGCTAATTGCTCGCATGCCAATATTACCTACGCTAACCAATCAGCAAACATTAACCTGCATTAATGTAGCCTTCGCTTAGACCTTTCAGTGGCAAGTCTTGTATAATTATGGTCAAACGTCACAAGGTAAGTTTGTTTCACCATCAATTATACGACCTACACCTTGCATCGTCGAGATTTATATTATTCACTTTGGAGGATGTTCAGAGCACATTGCAAAATATTGAAGTTACCAGGTAAACAAGCTATAAAACATTTAGTGGTATACATTAAATGTTATAATATTTATTTAATAATAATATTTTTTTGTATTAGCTTTACAAATCAGATACTACAATCAAACATAGCTTCTGCAAAGGTGCTGTCCTCTTAGTTGGAGGCTAACGGTTGATGATAAAATTTAGCAAAAAAAAAGTATTGCTATCGCCAGACCAACTGGCGATTTTCTTAATGAGATCTATTGAAAAATCTCGTCAATGAAGTGCTGAGGCAGATGGGTGATGCATATAAAATCTCTGTATTTACTCCACTTTTACCCATGATATCTTTAATCTATCTACTAATAGTCGAAGGGCTATGTTAGTCTCGCTAGCGACTGGCTATCGGTACTAACGTTAGTCAGCCTGTGCTAGCCGTGCTGGATGGTGCTGGATCGTTGGAAATAGCACTAACCCCACATCAAATTTCACACTATACCTAGTCTGACACTGAAAGGTCAACTTTTACCTTATCTTTTTTTGTACGCAAGTTCCATTGCGCCGCATAGGACACTTTGTTATTCTAGAGTTTATTATAATTAAGTTAAAATAATAGAACGTAGGTGTAAAATACGGGATCTATCTTTTACATCGGCGAGTACAGAAGGCAACGCTTTTGAACCTCTGACCCGATTAATTAAGTGTCGCTGGGTGACGCGTAATTAAGCTCCGTACTCGCTAACTGGCCGTATTTCCGAGGAAATGGGAAATATGAGATTTTTTACAACATCACTAAAGCGTGAATTTTGCGCAAAGAAAATTCAACATAATTGTTTCATTGTTTGCTTCAGACTCAAGTTGAAGGACTCAGTGGGAAGATCAGGTTCTCAAACTCAGGTGTCAGGAAGAACTTCTCTCTGGTCATTGTTCGAAACACTCCCGACGGCGATATGACTAAGGTACGTTTAAACTATTAATTGTACATACATAATATAGACTCACGACTGCACTCTCCATCAAAGACATTTACCGGTCTTACTCCAAACTATGAGGATCATAATATTGTGTTGTTATCGTTATTGGGTAGTCAAAGTCAACCTTTTACGTGAATATTTTTAATTTATCAAGATAATTTGGAATTGTTTTTATGCATAATAAACATTATGTTAAACAAAAATATCTGTTTACTTGTACAAATCTAAATGAAGAAGCAATTAATTTACCAACGTTTAATGATTGGCTTACTTAGACTGCTTAGTATTTATTCATCCACATAAAATCTTTTGGGAGCATCATAATAAAATTGTAATCGATTTGTTTTCAAAAGATTGCTACCTGGTACGACGACAAGGGGTTCCGACCCCTTAAGAAGCTGAATGGCATTGATACCTCTGGAAAATACGATCGAAATAAGACTTACACTGTGGTGTCTATTCAAGAGCCTCCATACTTCACGTCAAGCAGGCCCAGAAAAGTTTCGGAAGATGATGAAGATAACGCTGATATCATATACGGTGGATTTTGCGCAGAATTAGCGGAAATGATAGCTGAAAAACTGCACATCAATAGTAAGTGCACCCTACGCATTCGTATAAAGACAACACGAGGCATTTTCCGTGTTAGTAGGTAGTTTTTTTTTGGTTAGAGTTCACGACTGTTATTACTTAAAAAATCTAAGATAGTCAATAGTTTTCCAGATGAACATTTAAGCTAAAGCTTGATGTATGTACTTGATTTTCACGTCAGATTTAATCAAGTTATCATTTTATTTGACAGTTCATTTCCGCCTGTCGGCCGACGGAAAGTATGGCAATCTCAACCCTAGCATGATCGGAGGCTGGGATGGCATGGTTGGCGAGCTTGTTCGCAATGTGAGTCTCTTAACACCTGTAGGTATTTATTAAGGAACCCTCAACATTACGGTAAAAACAAGGCACTGAAAGAAGTCAAACATGGTATAAAATATCCTCTTCTCTCTGAGTAAAAGTGTGGCTGGTTTTTTTAGTTATGCCGACTTTTAGTGTTATTTCTTTTTAAGGTAAGTATTCAAAGAATGATTTTATTACTTAGTCCATCTATAGTAAAAAAAATGAATTAACAGGTCAATCCTAGCTCTAATGGGAATGTCCCACAGTTCCAGTAACTGGACTCCCCGCTTCTCATGAATTCATAAAAAATACAACTGAAAGTGACTGTGAGAGTCCTAACAAGTCCACATAAAATATAAAGCCATCTCCCCACATCCACAACCACCGTAGATAGAAAGCGTAGAAATTGTATGGGCACAGTCCACTTACGGCCCGGGATGTGTAGTGTAGTATTTTACAAATATTATTAAGGACTACAATATTATAGTCTATGGATAGTGAACCATGTTAGTGAATAGTCTATGGATAGTGAACCATGTTAGTGAAAGAATCCGTATTGAAGAATGGTGTTCATTTTATTTGAGACACTTCGTAATGCCTTTAATTTTGTAAAATTTAGGAAATGTGGATAAAGACCGATAGAGAGACAAAATTAAAAAAAAAATTTGGCTACCTTCTATATCGGTTAATGTTAACCTCAATTATAATTTACGAAAAACTTTTTATGTGTACAGGAATTATTATATTACAATGTACAGATATACTAGTGGTTGACCGCGGTCTCAACCGATTCATTCCCCTGAGGGAACCATTTATGATAAAAAGTATCCAATGTTTTCAACAAATTTATCATCAGTTTTTCCCCGCCATTTTGTCGTGAAAACAAATAAACAACCAATCAGCTTCTTAGACAGATAAAGTTTAACTTTAATAATTACCTAAAACAATATTTATAATTTTAAAAACTTTTGATGGTTTTCTTTTTTTATACTACTACGTAAGCAAATAAGCATACGGCCCACTTGGTGGAAAGCGGTTACCGTCGTAGCCCATGGACGCCTGCAACATCAGAGGCATCACACGCGCGTTGTCAATTCTTTAAGATCTTCGAAACGCCCTTTTTGAAGAACCCCATACTGTAGTCACTAAATTGAAATTACCTATCAATGCCTAGGTATAACACCACCTAGCCATATAGCCTATACATATAAATTTCTCATAAAATAGCAAGATGCTAAGAATTAGAAAGTTGAAGTGGCAATGGACAGATCATATAGCTCGCATACAAAATAATAACCGTTGGGTAATAAAGGTTCTCCAGAATCTCCAGTAGCAACCACAAACTGAAAGACGCGGTCTATAGAGGAAGGCCCTCAACTCGCTAAAGATATTATAAACGTCGCAGGAAGTCGGTGGATGGAGGCAGCTCAAGACATCGTTATCGCATTCTAGGGGGAGGTCTATAACCAGTAGTGGACTTCTACTACAGGCTGAAGATGATAGACTTCCTCATAATGATTCAAACCACTGAATTGAACATTTTAATCTCAATAAAGTATTTGCATTAATTCATTCTGATAGTTAACCATGAATAATGAATTTATAATTGACAATAACAACTTGGCAATGCTAGTTAAGTCTTACCAAAACTTGGCAATTTGCTTTACATAATCAGTAGAAGATTAAAAATATTTAAACAGAGACGACAAAGATACAAACAGTTTCAGGTAAAAGATTCTGTTTGGAAGTCTATAAAATTGAATAGAAAAATATTGGGTTTCCATGAATCATCATTATCAGCTGCTGTCCAATGTTGGACGAGGTCTCCCCCATTAAATTGAGGAGTTGCCATAATCACCACGCTTGGTGGGCGTATTGGTAATAGCAGTATTGCGTTTGAGTACCCAAGCGGATGCGGCAGCCCGTCCCTTAGTTTACTTTAATAACACCATACAGTAGGAGATAGAAGGGACTATTTTTTGGCCAGACACACTTTTCTGTTTTATCCCTTCCTTTCTCCTTTCCACCAGGTGACAACTAGATGTACGAGAGGTGCCACCCATTTGATAGATATCCGAAGTTTGCGCACGAAACGATTCCAATCTACTTTCATAATATGCTAACGCGTGGTACTCATTGCCGGCGCCACGTCAGTCTTTTCAGAACAGTATGATTTAGGATATTATAAGACAAGAGTGAGTAGCTTAACTCTCTTTAGACGGCGTGGACACTTAGGTACCTACAATCTGATAACATGCCTTTCAAAAGCATGATTACAATCAGTAAAAAACCAGAGAATTGAGCAAAACTTGGCGATTTACTTTACATATTTAGTAGGAGATTAAAAATATTAAGGCGGAGATGACAAATATAATAGGTTCAGGTAGAAGATTCAGTTCGCAAAGTCTAAAGAAATAAATAGAAAATAATGGCTTTCTATATGAATGTAAAGTGTATATTTATTTGCAACGTACACTATAAGTAAATACTTTTTGTTGCAAAGAAACTTACGGCTCATAAATCTCGAGCTCGCGTCCCTTATCGTAACTATACGCACGTATTACTATTAAAAAAATATATAATAAAGGTTGGTAATAAATTTTTCGGTGCACGCCTCTCTGCTCTGATTTTACCTGATTTTCCCTGTATCGACCTGTTGTATATTGCTATACTATCATTATCTATGCAAAATACGGCACCGTTAATGCATTGTTGTACAGTTAGCAGTAAAATTTAATGATGATAGAGCTTTTTGACACTATGTTCTTGGGACATTTTCGCTAATTAATGTAAATGTGCCGTGGTGTGTCCGGCCTAAGAAAAGATCCCTCCATCTTCTCTAATGGGTGTCATAAAAACCATCTAAGGGATTACACCAGGGAATGGACAGCAGCATCCACTTACACCAATAATGCGATCACAAACCCGCATACCAAGCATGGTGATTATGACTAACCCTCTATTGCATTTTGTGGGGGGGGGGGGGGGGGGGCTCATCCTACAGTGGACGTCTATGAGTGTAAAAAACTTTAAACCATGGTTTGGTTTAAAAATATTTTTCATATATTATGCCTATTCCTGCAAATGACTCTACAATCTACTTATTTGATGGCTTACTTTTATTGCTAACAGTATCTTCACTGCAATTAACAGATTCAGAGTAAGCGCACAATACTGATTGGTTGACCATCTCTTTGCAATATTGTACTACATTCTGAACTTCTGATTCTGATTCAATGACATGTTTACTTGCATAAATAAGGATCACATTTACATCAATCCATACAACTTAAAGTTATTTAAATTTTAGTATTGCTTAAAATGTGGCTTGTCATTGTTTGACATTATCCAATAGTAAGGGATATCACTTTAATTTTTAACAGATTTTATATGTAATTATGCCATTTACTTAATATATATCAATTACAACCCCATTAATTTTTAAAAGGTAGAATCGCGCATTGTTTTCTTTTTTTAACAGCGCTTTAATAACTTCTTACAAAAATAGAAAAATACACTAACAACATTAAAAAACTATAAAATATGAGCGATCAGTAATCTTTTTTGTAGTAAACAGTCTACTAGGAATATCTCTATTTCTAACCCTAATTTGTGATCGGATTGTTAAGGTACCTGCAGACGAAGTGCAACACGCCGCGACAAGCAACACAACAACAACAAAATGCAACAAGCAAAGCAACAACTACATTTTTTGCCCGAAAACCGTCTGCAAATATTTTTTTAGGTTCTCGTTACGTTGCATTGTATGTACCCACATTAACACCGTTTTTAATTTTCAGGAGGTCGACATGGTAGTTGCTCCGCTCATAGTGACCGTGGAGAGAGAAGTCGTGGTTGACTTTTCAAAGCCATTCCTTTCCTTCAACCGAATCGGGCCAAATTCTGAAAAAGATAAAACTCCACTGTTCGGCTTTCTGAAACCACTTTCAAAGGAGATTTGGGTGTGTTTACAAAGTTATTCATGTATAAAAATATAATAATGAAAGAATTTAGGCAGTATTTTCCGTAGCTCTCAAAGAACAGAAGTTTTATTATAGAATAGAAATCAGACTCTTATTCTATCTTGCACGATTTAACACAACAAAAGCAGTTAACTTAAGTATATTATATTGTATTGTATAGTATATTATTAGTGTAGTATATATTATCTATTATCATAATCATCATCATCATCATCATCATCATCATCAACGAGTGAGGCCACCAGGATCCCCTAACCCAGTATGCAGCACGTAAAATAGACGTGCCTTCAGCGTTTTTTTTTTTTCAGTACCTCCTTGCTTCCAGTGTTATGCTCGTCAGTATTGTAATGTTTGTGGTATCCCGTTTTTCGCCAATGGAATGGAAAGTCGTTGCCATCACCGACACAACCCAATTTCAACAGGAAGGAAACGAAGCTCCTGTTGCAAAGGTATTCAATTAATATTTTAACAACCCTTTCGTCTGAGCGCCTCTTCCACTATCATTAGGTAGCTCTGCCCGTGAGATAAAAAAGATTATCTTTTAAGCAATTACCAAAAGGTTCAGCGGGGTTCAGGTGGGTGATCGCTTGGTAGTCTTGGTACGACAAATTATCGCTAGTTAAGTTTTCTTATATTGGTTATTACCCTGTCAAAACCTCATCTGATCTGGCATGTGGCCCACCGGATGTTAAGCGGTACCCCAGCCTATTATAAATGCAATACCTCATAGGTCACCTCTCATATAGGCTCTTAGGTTACGTTTAGGTTAGAATAGTGTGGAAGTCGGTTTTTGGCTGAAATTTTTTGTATTTACACGTGTATTTAAAAAACTTGTTGGTAAATTTTTGTTGGTATAAGATTTTTCCTGGCTGCTAGCTTATTTAGGAGTGTGTCATAAAGCGTTAGCTGAGTTGGTCGTAGAAAGCAATGGCGGCGATGAGCTCACCACTTGTCACGTCTATATTCCTGCGATTGTGCAACCCACGGTAAAAAGAGGCTTTTTGAGGCTCTGCCTACTCCTTTGGGGAAAAAAGCGTGTGTTTATGAATGTATGATAAAAAAAAGTATTGCCCACGTGGCATCGGTCACGTTACACCAGGATTATAAACGTTCCCCTTGTGTTAATCCAGGTCGCGAACATATATGCATAATTTAATCTAAATCAAATTCGGTCAGACAATAAAGCGTGATTTAGTAACAATTAATTATCAAAACTTTCGACATTTGTTATTATGGCCTTTCATAAAAATCGGTTTAGCCATTGCGTCGTGAAAGTAACAAACAAGCATCCAAACTTTCGTATTTTGATGATTAGTTAGATAGATAGTTTTTCGCTGGTCAGCGTTCTAGAAACTAGCCGTTAGACTTCTCTTTCTAATGTTATTTCTTTTGAAAGGGAATTGTTACTTTTATTTTTATTGTTCCAGGCGACTGTTATCAATGAATTCAGCTTTTTCAACTCAATTTGGTACTCGCTGAGTTCGATCATGCAGCAAGGCAGTGAAATTGCCCCGAGGTTAGTCTGCAACTTTTCATAAAGTATACATTCTTTCTCCCGATTGTGTACCTGTCCTTACTAAGAGACATCACTTTAATTGAATGGCGACTATAAACTATAATACTCATAAAATATAATGTAGCTTTACCAGTTAAAAATATTTCTTGCTCTAAATACTTTGGGTACCTATTTAAAGGTGAAAGAATGTGAAATGAACCTGGGCTCTATAAATATCTGAAGTAAGTGGACATTACTAACCACACCTATACTCTGATTTTTAATTTTTGTAAATTTTTGTAAACAAACAAATGTCAAGACATGCCACTGTGTGTATAAGTGTCATGTATGTATGTCGTATGCTACACAATCATGACACTTATACTCACAGTGGTATATCTTGACATTTGTTTGGTTTACAAAAATTATCTGAAATTAAAAATCAGGGTATAGTTTCTAGTTTCACCTAGTTTAGTATCTAGGTTTTTTTAAGTTCACTTTCCAATAAAAGGATTCTCAAGGCTTCTTCTTAGTAAAGATGATGTATGGACATTGACTTGTAGTGTGGATTTGGTTTTTAATGTTCCGCACCTCAAGGGTACCAACGGAACCATTATAAGATCAATCAGGTGTCTGTTTGTTTGGCACAGCCTATTTTCTCCGAACTTTTCTCTGTACTGGACCAATATCGCTGAAATTTTATGCATAATCAATTAAATAAACGAATTCTGGATTTTGAGAGATCATTAAGGGGCAAACTAGAAAATAAAATAATAAAATTGAAAAATTTACCATTCCAACGCCCCCAAATTTCCGAAACTTCTGAGACTACTTGTAACGGAACCCTCTCCACACGAGTGCCTTGGGGACTGGCAGACGCGGCCGCAAATAAATAAGTTTTGTGATATTTTGTTTTTGAATATACGCACTTCTTAGTTTTGTATACTTACATGATGTTGATCTCTGCTCGAGATGCTGACCAATAATCTGTTTATCTTAACCTAATGTCCTAGTTGAAAATCCAGTTTCTCATATGTATTGGCGACTAAAGAGTGCGATTTGTACGGAACGGTTGATTTTCATCTTGAATATTAGATTGGAATAAATACAGGTGAGGTTTTAAGATCGCGGGCAAAGCAACCTTCGTGAATTTGGCGTGTGAAGGATCAATAACGTGTAAAAACATTGCAATTTTCTATTACTTAAAATTGTAGGTCTTTCTCCGGAAGGATTGTCAGTACCGTATGGTGGTTCTTTGCCCTTATTATCGTATGCTCGTACACCGCTTACTTGTCGTCCCAACTCACTATACATGGCATGGAATCGCCTCAGTTGCTCGTCTACAACAAAATGGCTCACTGCCCTGAGGTAACTTTACAAAACTTACAAAATTCATGTCAAAATAGCTACTCAAACTTCAAGACATTCATTCTACTTATTCCTTCGTTTATTTCATTCAAACTTATGTTCTTGGGCCGTAAACTAGTTTTGTAATTTTTGGAATCATTATTTTTTTTTAACCTTTATAAATAGCTTTCATAGCTACACGAGGGACCACGTGGAAGTTGGGATCTCCGATTTGGTTTTGCATAATTAGTCTTTTCATGATACTTAAGTACTTTTTTACAACGATGCACCTATAAATATAATTTAGCAAATAAGCTAGAAGCCACTGGTCTAAAGCAGACTACTGAATATTTTGTAAATGAACATTTGCGAATTGAGTTTTTATTATTTCTATAAAAATTTGCGAAACATTGTTTTGATCGAAACTTTGCGAGTTAATTTTCAGCGAATTGATTGACTAATATCTATAAAATAACACACAAAAGCAAAATGTAGATACGATATACCTACATTTTGCTGAAATTGTGAAAGTTTATGTAGCTTTTTTGACATGGCTCAGTAATCTATTCTGTTTTCATCCATCAATTTACCACTAACTGTATTTATGCAGGATATGCAAGCTGAAGGAAAAAAGGAAATCACTGTTGACGATGAAGACCACGGGAATGCGGAAATGGCCTTTGAATCTCCACCCAGGGATTATGTGAGGCCTGATGGCAACTGCGAGATGCTTGTTACGGTCCTAGATCCTGGCATAAAGGACTTCGCTGTTGCTTTTCCAAAAGGATCCAAGCTACGGTGAGTCTTTTAATTTGATACTAGTGTGTCAAATAATATAGTGGTGTAGCTTATGTAAGCCAATCTCGGCGAATACCTCCCTGTTATGCATGATGTACCACAGTTACACCTGAAACTTTTCATTGATATCTCAACCCCAGGCCATTAGACAGGTGGCCAAAAAGTTTACTATACCTACAAACTCTGCAATATTCACTAATGCAACTTGCCTGGGGTGACGGGATGTTGCTAATGCGTAGCTCTCTCTTCTCCCTAGTCTCTACGGATTTTTTTTTAAAGGAAACTCATCTTTCAAAACATCAATATGAAGGTAGACCTTACAATGACCTTACGTGTGGTCCTTCAGCCGGAGTTAAAAAGTACATATGTAATAAAATGGATGAGTTTTCTTTACAAACAAAATCATGCATCATTTTACTATGAAAATACTGCAATCGCAATTTGTATGTAAGATTACCAGCATAGCGAAAATTAAATTTAAAGTTGCAATTTTTGTTCTTAGGTACTTATAATTTTTTTGAGTTTCTGTTTGTTTTTAGTACTGGCGTAAACCTCGCTTTGACAGCGATTAGAGAAGAAGGTGAAATGAACAGACTCTTGCGCAAATTTTTTCATAAGTCTAAAAGTGGCAACACCTCGGTGAGTATTTGGTCACGCTGTGTGGTGTCAAAATATCTGAGAAATACAACAGTACACAAATACAATCAGTTTAGCTGCGCAGTAAGATACAGCTCTGTAAGAAAGCTAACTAGTAATAAAACCAACTATAGACTAGCCCAGTAATATATAATATTATCAAACTTGAATGGTACTTCACACAATCAGTTAAGTAAGTGATTTAGAAATAAGATAAATTCCCAATACTGAAATGCGAGTGAGTAGGAGTGATTAGGTAAGCTCTCCGCATTCTGTCCAAACCACGCAGCTCTATATGATCCGACTTACCACAAGTCGTTAAAGTTGAATTATCTATTTTACTATCTATTAGACGGGTTGATTTCACCAAAAAATAAACAGGCGGTTAGGAAGGAACGGGTTAAAACAACTGTTAAGCCTAACTAATGCTTTTTGACAGGTGGTTTCAAAGATTATCTGTCATCTTGACCAATGGTTACGGTAAACGCCTATTTATTTGTTTGTGAACTTGGGCCTAAGGCCCATATTAATAAATCAAAACTTGGCTTTGAGAACGATCTATGAGTGTGTTCCAATATCAAAGTTCCTATCCAAAAACGTAATTTTTGCTGTTCTCAACATCGTACTCAGAGTTGATTTCGGTCTATTAATAAGGGCCTAAGTTTTTCAATTCTTGGTAACTTGATTGCTATTTTGACAAGACCTTGGTATTCTGATGGAGTTACGTTTGAACAACTTATTGACTTTCAGCCGAACGATGCCGGAAGCGAATTGACCCTTGATGAAATGGTTGGGCTTTTTTACATATTACTGGGTGGCCTGATCGTGGCTCTCGCAGTAGCTGTGATTGAGCACTTTAACTACCACCACTCTGACGCTGCTAAGGCAAACATTCCGATAAAGACGGCCCTCCACGCAAAGTCTAGGCTGGAAGTGAACGAAGTACAGGAGCCGCGGAACACGAAACGCTGCCGCCGCCGAGAACAAGACCGCGGTTGGAACGGAAGCGGAACGGCTCCTGGATCATACGCCGGAGTAAGTATATTTTGAATAACCTAGATACCTTTTGATGTTCTTTATGTGCCTTCTTCTTTATGCTTTTCAATGTTTGAGAAGGCAAAAGCTGGCAGCACACTCACACGAGAGCACTCGTGCGGGCCGACTGGCTAATCTCCGAGAGCTACTGCCATGGCGAGGTAAAGTGACATTTTCCGGGATAAGGCAAATGTATCCTGATATACATAATAATAATATATATAGGCTTGAATATATTAAAATAAATTTAAAATAAAATATTTGTTAGTAAGTTTATTTATATAAGTAGGTACCTATTATAATATTCGCTTCAAAATTTTACAAAATAATTAAAATATCAAATATCAATTATGTGCAAAGTACTGCTCGTATTTACTTAAATTTTTCTCGTGTTTCAAGTGTAGGTTGAGCGAATCTGCTCAACAATAAGTCGAATAGAGGATATCCTCCCTTTTTTAAAGTCGGTTAAAAATTAATTGGCATACGGGCGTGGCTTAAAATATTTTTCGGTAAAATGCGGTTTTCAACACGTGCAAATAATTCCTTGGTACATTTTATACACATTTAACACATAGTTTAGAATTTTCATCTTCATTAAAACTTTGTTGCCATAGATTCTCATTAAAATAGTTTATAAGCAATAGTCAATTCGAGGACATGATGTTTTAAAGAAAGTTTTCGTCGAAAATATGTATTATAATTATAATTGATATGTATCGAATTTTGCATTTTCCAAAGCTTTTGAGCACCTCTGCATGCCTTTCCATGAATGCCCGGATAGCTTTTGAGTATATCGATGTTAATTCGTTAGATTAGCTCTGATTGGTTCTACAGGTAGATTGCTTTTCTAGTATACTCCATTCGGATACCTGCAGTCTCGGACCCAGGCGATGAGGCGACAAGAACAACGAAGCGAGAATCGTGAGAATGTCAACAATCAGCAGCAGCAGTCCATTCGTCGTCCCCTACCGGTTATCGATGAACAACCAATCCGCGAGATCGTATCCCAGCAGTCTCAGAAAAGTCATCAATCCATTGTATCAGGCGCGGTTGGTATTTAATTATTCTCCTATTGCATTAACTTTTACCCAACTACGGTAAAGCAAAAGGAGGGTTTTTATTTTAGCAATCTATGTATGTATGTTTGTTCATCTGTACTCTCGACGACGCTCTGATACAACCTACTTGGACGGATTTTAACAAATGAGGTATCATTGAACGCTCCACGTATCTTAAACTATTTATTAATATGCATAATGTGACGTCACACTTAATTTAACACGGCGGTATTTAATTGAAATTTCCATACCTCAAAAAAAAAACAATACATAAAAATGTATTTTTTTTGTTATCAAATGAAAAAAAAATTAATGGTTTGATGAGAACATTCCAAAAATATATCACACTAATATAAACTACACCACCAAAAAGAAGCAAATAAAATAAAAGTGTAAAAATTAAAACCCAACTATGCAAAAGCTGAAAACAAGTATCAAAATGTTGAGGAAGGTCAAATCCACGATTATATTCAACTTAATTAAAAACTGTATTCAGAGGCTTTTCTAACTAAAATCGTAAATTTGGTCTTCAAATTGATCCTATTAATTGAACTAAAGGTTTTTACTACAAAATCGTGTATTTGGATACAAAATTTTGATACCAGTTTTGCATGGTCGGATTTTAACTTTTAAACTTTTTTTTAACTATTAACAATTTTTTTAGACGTTACTAGCATTCTCTTTGCCTTACGAGCAGATATTGGAGATTGGATGACTGTTGGTTACGATTTCGTTTCTCTTTTTTCCTGAGCTGTTTAGGTAGGTACTTAATTAAGGGTTCAACGGTAAGTCTTCAGGTTATATTTTTTGTAGTTGCACGCGCCGTTCGAGCCTTCTACGACCCGGTCGCCCATGAATCCGATGAGGGCAATGGGACCCCGCCATGTGATGAGCCGTCAGCGTTCTCGTCAAATAATGCAACAGGTGCAGAAATCTAGTGAAGCAATTGAACTTAACTCGCAAACGGTTTGTATTTTTTCTTTATAATCGGCCTCCATTTTTGTATTTCCCAATGAGGAAAGTATGAACGGAGCCTCTGCGAGGTGCATTGAATTCCACTTTTACTGGTTGTTTCATCATTGGTCACAAGGCTCTTTTCAGGGCCGGTATACCTCAAGCTGGTCAATGACCTATATAAAGCAGGGTGACTTTATATAGAAAAAAAGCAAAACGTTGAAAAAGATCACAAAAAGTCGTCCATTTCTCAGGCTTCGGCGGCTTTTCAACTTGTTCAACGAGAACACTGCAAACGTCCTTTGACTCTTTGAATTCTTTGACTTCTGTATCTCGCTCGGTATAGGTACAAACTGAAAGTAGGATATTTCTCCATACTTCCTCAACAAACAGCAAACAGGAAACGCGTCAAGACCTAACAACATGTTTAGTCGGTATGACATCTTGCCCCGTTGACGACATCATAAAAGAAATCAGCAAACAAGTTTTGGTCAGTATTTCACGCTTATGCATACCTATACATACATTTATAGTCAATTTATAAAAATATAGAAATGCTTTTTCATTAATCTAAGTAGATAATATTGTTGCTCCAATACCTACAGACACTGACAAACACAGTCTCTATTATTTTTGTAGGGGTCCCACCGACCGTAATCTACACACCATTATTGTTCGCGAAAGTCACGCCCTGCCAAAACCTTCTTCAGAACACTTTGAAATCTTTTATGTCGTCCTCATTTTGACTTTAGTGTTCATTATTTTCAACATAAATAAATAATAACCTTTTCATTAAGTTAAAATAAATAAATAAAGTTAATTTAAATAAATAAATACGCTAAGAAATGTAGTAGGTATGCTGATCGCAGACTTCCAGTCAGGATATTTTATTTGTAATTAGCGAAAGTTCTTTTTTATGTAATAGTTACTTACTTTAATTATTAAACTGCCATGTTCAAAAGGTAGTTGTTGCCAACAGAATAAAGCATTTTTGATTTGGTAAAACTATTTTAAATTAAGGTTGACTATATGTGATGTGTTCATAAATTAAGGTTCCTATGTCGATTTTATCGGCTGGATAACGGTTGAATGTTTTTCTGGTTCATTGTTTAAAAAATCAAGAACACCTCGTATATTCATTAAGTCCTATGGTGGCCATACGCCATGCTGCCTATCGTCCAATCGGCATGGCGCTGCCGATTAGATAAAGTAGAACTTACCGTGCGTGCATGGGCGTGAATTGTCATGACAGTTATACAAACTTGTCAGTTATACAAAATGTTTGAAACAATGAACTAGTATAAAAATTATCAATAGATGAAGCGTAATTCAGACGAAAAATTTGACAAGGGTACGTGAGAACCTTATAGTGTCTTCTGTAAACACTTTCTACATAATATTATACCATAACCAAATTCCTCTAGCAGTACTTCTCGCCTGCCAACCAGATCGGTCAAGAGGAGACTGCGCTGCATAACAGTTTAACACAAGTCTGATGCTCAGCCCGGGATGCCGCCTCTCTGCACCGGTCATCCCAGCACCGCACATCTAAGCAGACCTCAAGTTCTTTCGATCTCTACCAACTTTGAACTCGACTTTAAGCGCAGCTGTAGACACGTGACGCAACTTTATTGAGGCGCATGATGATGGGCGTTTGTTTTTGTAGACAACCTTTGCTAACAACAACAACAAGGGACTATCATGGATGCAGCATGGATCCTTGGACCACAATCAGTTTGACTCCAGAAACCCGAGCCAGAATTTATTATAATGAAACAAGGTCTCGAATGAACATGCATCCGGAGAGAAAATACTCAGAAACTTGTCTTTTTCAACAGAGAATTCTTGTTTTTTTTCTGTTTTGCGGTCCTACTGCTTGTGGTCTTGCCTTTTATTTATAAATTCGATTATTTTGTCATGTTGGTAGCAGCTGCGGCACATGACACAATGCACATTGGCACCAGGATTATATCTACTTACACCTAATCTCATGATTATATGTAAGTAGATATAACACTTAATCGTTAGATTATGGACGTTGTATTGGAAAACGGAAACACCTGTGGACATTTGGCAGACATTGGCTTGACAATGGTCTGTCACTTTGACAACAGGAGCGTCCACCTGTCAATATACATTGATGATGTCACGTCGCAAAGAGGTCAGGACTTCTTTCTCACGGCTCATACGCCGCCAAACCCGGACATTCACGACGACATTATAGAAATAGATCAGTGATCTGTTTCATGAATCAGTCACTGCGAATTTATTCGCATCAGTGGGAATAAGGCAAAACGCCAAGCGCTTTACTGTGTTGAGCAGGTTACTCATATACGCTAAGTAATAAGCGAGTAGCGACGAAAGCACCAGGTTAAAATGTAAGAAACTTAAAAAGCAAACAGGGCGAGTATCACAAACGGATTATTACCGATTATTATAGATCATTAAATATTCACTTTATATACATGTCTATAACAAAATATACTTAATCAAATTAAAATACCAGCTGTGAATGTCTTTTTTCGTTTGACGTATGGGTGGTTACCATCTAGATGTTGCGGCTCGCATGGGGATGTTCCATTTTAGTCCGATAATGTAAATGAAGTTCACGACTACGTTTAAGCAGACGAATATCAGGGTCTTAATTACGAGATAGTAAGTAAAACTTAAATTGAAACACTTAGCTTAATCATTAAATAAAAATCAATTATAAGTCACTGAGACTTCGTTTTGTTGTTTCAATTTTTGTTTGGCATCTAAGGCCAATTTGGGTTTGATTTTATTTCGTATACCGTAAAATAACGTAATGAAATTGCCTTAACATAATGGAATTTTAAAAGAAAAATGACCGTGTTTTTGCGTCACTAGAGAAACGATAAATATTATTTAAGATTTAAAATTCTATGTCATATGGAATCTGCGTAAAGAGAAAGAGGGAGAACTTGATATAATGACAGTTAATGTTTTATTAATCTGCGCGTCTTTGTCGGTTTTTCATTACATTTGGAACAAGAAGAGTGGAGAATTAAGGCATTCATTTGCATTGTTTTGGTTGTACTTTATATTATGCATGTTTTATTGGTGTGTCGCAAGGTGTCTCATTTCAGTTGATACAAATAGATAAGATCAGGTTGGATTGATAGGTAAGTCAACTAATGAATTGAACTAGCAAATAGCTCTTTTTCACAATCGTATGCCTTCATTTGTAAACTGTAATCAGACATCTTGTTATTAGATTATACAGATTTATCAATCGTGTATTCAATGTCTTATTTGATGGTTAAACTATATGGTAGAAAGTTAGTCGTGATCATAAATCACATCATTTAAGAAAGTAGATAAATATAGACTTAGATTTGTGATAAGCATATGTAGGTAATTTTAAATCCCCCAAGTCTATGGTAGTTTTATTTGATTGAATGTGAAGATGTTATTTTATTATGTTCCTATCATACTTAAAGTTAACTAAGGTATAAGTATCATATTTTTAAATGGTAGTTTTTATTTGGTCTCAAATTTATAACCACCTACTTTTATACTATTTTAGGATGCCAAAGGCATATTTTATCACTAAGAAATTCATATCAATGATTTTGTATAATAGTAATAAATAATTATAACAGTCAACCATTACTTCTAGTCATTATTAATCCCAAACTATTACTACTATTGCTAGATATTCGTTTAAAATATATTCAAGTTTTTTATTTGCATATTTATTTATTTTTCTATAAGTAATTTAAATATACGTGCCACTTGTTTATACATTATGTTATTTTATTTTAACAAGTATCTGTACGATTTTTTCGTTTGGAGAAGGCAATTTAGTTGTAAATTTTTTGCTTTAAAGATTTGTGCCAAAATGCTTAAATACCTTAGTAACATTTTAACTTTTTAACACAAAGCTGAAACAAGCAAGCAGTCATCCGTCCGACAGCAAAAGGCTGAATTATGTTTCCGACAGATTCTAAAGTCTTTTTATTTTATGAATTAAAAATTAACTTAGGATTTCAAGATAATTTTTACTCATTGCAGTCGGTTTCAACAAAATGAGTTAAAAATGTTGATTTTCTGAGCATGAAAAAATATAATTGGCATTATAATTTGTTATATTTCGTTCGTTTAAATCAATTGTAAACGTTGTCAGCTAATTTCATCCACGACTGAATGTTTTTCATTGTATATAATGCATGTTTTAATACTCAATGTTTTAGAGGAAGATTGTTTACAATATATATTAAATTAACTTTAAACTACACCATAACTTAATAAATCTTAACAATAAAATGTGTATCACTCCCAATTGCTTATGAAACAAGTGTTCTGTTTACCACTTGTTCCATTGCACATCATAATGGGCAATGTGCCATAGAAAACAATAAAACTATGTGATTAAATGACGCATAATGATGAACTCTATAACAACTACGCACATGACTTAGAATCTTACTGTACTCGTAACTTATAACATGAATGTTTTAGTGATTAATCTCAATAAACTATAGGTAATGCAAAATTATTGTTTTATTTTTTAATCCATTATAGAAATCAAAAACTATTTAAATGTAAATATGTAACCTACTATGGCTGTCGTGTATCTAGCCTCAGTGGATCCCTCTGTCTCTTCCCGTGGATGTCGTAAAAGCCGACTAAGGGGTTACAACAGGGGTTGGGCAGCAGCATCAACCTGAGTACTCAACACCAATACTGCCATTACCAATCCGCCTACCAAACGTAGTGATTATATCTAATCCCTCCATTAAACAGGCCTCATCCAACAGTGGACATCGAACGGCTGATGATGGTGATGATGTATCTACTACGAAATAGATGTTACTACTACTGACTAAATGTTAAAGTTGAACTCCTGAGAAAGTTGGACTCTTGCGAACAGATGAACTACTACTACTACTAATACTAATACTACTACTACTACTACTACTACTACTACTACTACTACTACTACCTACTGCTACTAACTAAACTACAATCGCAGTTGGAAATAAAAACATATTCTATATGCGTGGCACAAGTAGCTCTTCGTTAAGTAGGTTTCTTATTAAGGTGGCGGTTCGCGCCGCGACAGAGACAAGCGACCGAGACAGAAGCCCGCGACAAGTGTCTCAGTCTCTTTTTTTTTTTAGTCCGGAGTTCCGATTGGAGGACTGGGAAAGACCCGTTTTAGTTGAATTTTAGCAGCGACCGTCTGCTGTCTCGGTCTCCTGTCCCTGTCTCGATCGCAAACTGTCGCTTATTTGTTGCCTACCGTCAAGTAACGGTCGCGGTCGCTTATTGTCTTTGTCGCGGTGCGAACCACCACCTTAATAGTACTTGATAATATAATAATTCGAGAATATAATATTTTGCGAATATAATATTTTGCGAATGTAATAATAAGAGAAAGGACAAGAACCTGTTGTGCTGAATTACCAAATAAATATAGAAAAGCGTTTATTCCATCCTGGGGTAAGTTTGAAGTATTCCCTGAAGCTTCCGCACCATTCTGTGATTGAATGTTATTTTGGAATACCATTACCGGTAATCCTGTCCTACCAGAAGTTCGATGATCTAACTGTTTGTACAAAAACCCATGATCTGAAGATGAAGCCGGGAGGATGGCACGAGAACTGTCATAAAACAATGTATCCTAGCTGTGTTTGGGCTTATTAGAATTGTCATGAGATGTGCTCTGGCTATAAATGATTTTAATATTTATAGCCAGAGTATATCTCATAATAATCCAAAAAATTAAAATAATATGTTAAATATATAAAAATGAAACGAAAAATGAGGAGGTTCTTTAAAAGCTTGCCAATTCGGGAACCACCTGCAAAATAACTTGTCGAAATTGTAGCCGCAAAAGCTCTTGCAATAAAAGACAATATCGCGTCTCACCTCGCTAAAGTATCTCTATCTCTATCAACCCTCATAAATTAGAGAAGATACGAGCTAGAATTAGGACGATTTCACAATTCTCCGTGAGCTTCCAGTATCGGTGTGCTTAAAGTCTAATTTACTATCCAGTTTGACCGTAATGTGCAGCAACGATCCAGATGGAACTAATTATTATTTTAGTTTTATTTACCAATTCTTTATATTCTAAGGTTATTGCCTTATGTTATGTACTTGGAGTGTACTGCTAGGGCGCTTGCTAGCCCTCTGCAAACAAACAAAGTTTGCTCCTATCTAAAATACCATCTTATCATCCTCCATTAAATTTTGTAAACATAGATCAATACACTAATATCTAGGCCCGTGGTTTGTCAGTTTCTTATAAATTAGTATGGTTTCCGAAACATGCCAACTTAAAGATTTTAAAGGAAATCTTGTAACCCATATTAGTTTGATTCTATACCATTTAACGGAAAACTGATAAACTGCACAAAGTACGCAAAGCGGGGTCGCGTGTGGCAAATAAAAAAAATAGACTCTCAATTGTGTATACAAAAGTTAATTGACTTTGACATAAAGAAAACTTTGTTTTGCTCCGGTTATGGAGCAGGCAAGCAATAGCAGTTGTATATTACCCAAAGCTTAATCTACAATATTTTTATTGCTTTATTGTTTATGTATTTTTATCATAAACGGCTTATTCAACAGACTATCAAATTAGAAATTAGTAAGCATAGGTGTAATAAATTAATAAATAATTCAAAGCTACCTACTCATCACACAAATAAAAAGTGTAAATAACAGAACACATAAATCAAAGTTCTAAATGCAAATGCTCTAGTAGCATTATTGCATGTAAGTATAACTACTCTTCTGAAAAATAAATCTACATAAGTACTCTCTGATGATCACAGTGACTCAAACAAGCATAAGCCCTTAACAGTACTGCAGTTGCACATGAAAAACGTTGCAAAAGTTCAAAGCAAGGGCAACACACAAGAGATACAAACCAGCAGAGCTTTTGAAATCGAAGCTTCAATATTCGCTCGACGGTGGTTCCAACTTGGTACGTAGGTAGGTTGGTTTTTATTGCAGCCCAACGTATTGAAGTTTTTGGGTCTGCTGATGCTTTGTAACACTAAAACGAGAGAGGCAAAAAAAGTTATTTATCCAATCTATGTGTGGATCACAGGGGTTCTTTTTCGAAATAAAAAACTATCTGTGACGGTACGGTAGCAATCAACTTGCATCCTTAGTTCCACCACATTCCAACTTCAATGAACCTATCTCTTCTCATTTGCCGTACCGAAAGGTATGATAAATAGGTACTTATGAAAACTTCTGAATTTGCGAGCAAAGCAACTTTCCGAGTATATTAGAATAAGGTTCCAGTTTACCCACATTTGTTTAATGCCGACATCTATAGCTAGAATTTTAGCTAATAACTAATTGAAGTCCATATACTTATCACAGTTGTAATTTCAATACCTACTTACCTGCCTCACTTTTAAATCGGAAACACTGATTCAATAAAGATGTTAGATAGATACCATATCCTTGCATATTTTTGAACTTATGACCAAAACTATATTTGATAGTAGGTAAGCATATTTTATTTTACTTAAGTCAATACACTAAAGCAAATAAATAAATGAAACAGACAAGTGCGAGGGAGACTTGCACCCAGAAGGTTCCGTAAATCACAAAGGGTCTTTATAGGTTTTATGGGTACTTGATAACTGATATATTATACGTAATACAATACCTATATTACATAGATATATATTTTTTTATTATACATAGAAAAATACCCAGAACACCCTGAACAATTATCTGCAGATCGTACAAATATTTGTTCAGAGGCATAATATTTATATAGAACGTTAGGTGACCCAGTCACTGACGTATATAAAAATATATATAAAATGTTTCAAATATATTATGTGACATAAATGAAAGAACTCGTTACGAGAAATACTATGAATTTTTTATAATTTTTAAATGCTTTGTTTAAAGGACAGATAGACGACCTCTGTGGTGCGGCGGGCGAACATTCGCCTGCGACGCAGGAGGTTGCGGGTTCGATTCCTGCCTCTGAACAAATATTTGTACAATCTGCAGATATTTGTTCAGGGTGTTCTGGGTATTTTCTATGTATAATAAAAAAATACATATCTAAGTTATGTATTGTATTAAGTAGGTATATCAGTTATCTAGTACCCATAACACAAGTTCTGCTTAGTTTGTGGCTTGATAATGTTGTGTGAAATGTCCAGCATTTATTTATTATTATTTATTATTGTTATATTTAAGATTATTCGAAAATTTACCTCCCCCCATAGCATCTTAGAAACTAGCCAAAAAAAAATATGTTGAAAAAAATTTTGAATATTGTGAAAATTGTTGAACTCATACTTTACAGGAAACCCCTTAATGATGAAAACCCTAAATCTTAAAACAGCGTTTAAAATTGTCTTGGTTGACTTAAAAGTTAATTGGTGTAGTGTTACTATGCTAGCTTAGGTACTTGTACGGAACCCACGCGAGTCTGACTCGCATTTGACCGGTTTTTTTTATTTTTTACCTTTTATGTAACCTTACCCTAAAAAATGTATGTACTACCTAAGTACAGAAGTATAAGTGAAGTGGCAGCGAAGACGCCGGACGGCAAGTTTAGCTGAGATGTGCTCAAATATTTTTTCGTCATTTATGGAAAGGCAAGAAACGAACCGAGTCGACTGTTAGTGAGTTTTTTCCCCAAGATGTCATAAATCAGAAGGCGGCAGATGGTGTTGACCTACACCATTATTGCCATGTTCCTAGCTAAGAATTATTATTACTCTCGCTCAGTGACGTCGTTTTCGGATCGCGAAGAATCGTGATTTAGTTTCTTTGGTATAGGGGACGCCCGTAAGAAATTTGTCTTTATGAAAATTGTGTTGAAAATTGGCTCAAAAATATACGTATCCCGATAATATTATACTAATAGTTTGTTTTTTATGAATGTTGACTACATCATATTATCCCTTATGATCGAATTACCTTAAACGCGAGATGCCAATGAAGGCATTACACCTAAAATTATATAAAAATAATGCCTCAAATCGAAAGTCTATAATCGGTGCGTTTCTATATATGTCTCATTTATGACATAGGGCGACGAAGCTGAGACGTTGTCAAAAATTATTCGCTTCATAAACAAGCTTCAATTCTGACAGCGGGCTATGGAGAGAGCGGAGTTTCACTACGTGATAAAATCCGAAATTAGGAAATCGGTAGAAGAACCGAAGTAGCTCTCTGAATTAGTAAGTTGAATGGCAAACCTTTGAGTAATAAAGGTTCTCTAGTGGCGGCCACAAACCAGAAGAAGCAGAAGAGGAAGGAAATTTAAAAGACGTTATAAAGGTCGCAAGAAGTCGGTGGATGGAGGTGGCTCAAGGTTGTTCATCGTCGCATTCTATGGAGTAGGCCTATGTCCAGCAATGGGCAGTTCTACATGCTGATGATGATGGTGATGAGCATCCTAATAGTTTAAATACAATGTCACCATACCCGTGGTTATTTTACCATTCTATGTATGAATGTTTTTATGTAAGTTTGTTCATCCGTGAGATTTTCTAAATTAAAATCGTTGATTTGGCCTTTGATTACGCCTACTTATTAAGTTGAGGGTCTTTACTATAGAATCGTGGATTTGGCCTTCCTCTACAATATTTTTATAGGTTATATCCATACAATGAATGTATGGGTATAACATGAATATGCTAAGATGTACGCCGCCGGCGCCGTCCTTATTTGTTAAATAGATCCTGTCCATCCAAAGGTTATCTGGAAGAGATCGCTCTTAAGCGATAAGACCACCCATTAAACCTCTAATTTGAAACTTTGTATCTATTTTTTTGTTCTTTTGTAATTATGGTGTACCATAAAGTAATAAACATCTTTCTATCTACCTATTCTTCATAATGTTCCCACTGCTGCAAAAATCAAAAAATAATTCGTTGCTTTTTATACATTGATTATTATGATTTGAGCTGAACATAAAAGGAGCTATCTATCTAGATTACGTTCAGCTGGGTACTGAATGCGGCTATAAATTAGATGTTAATCAGAGAGCAGAGGCCGTTCGGTCACGACCAATAATGTGATATGGCATCCGTGGGTATGTTTGTTCCCCGATTTATCCTTTGAAAATCTCACACGACTGGAGCCTAAATCCTCTTAAACCTTTTTGCCAAAGTTAATTTTGTGTGAAGTTCAATAGAACTCTGGTTTATGGTGTGGCAATGTGAGTGCCACTTACTTACACATCATAATAAATTTGTCACTAGCTCCATGTATTGCCGGGTTTAGTCTAGAGCTCAGAAAAATAGTTATTGTTCTGACGTCTAGAGTCAGCTTTATATCAACTTAGACGAAATTAACGTTAGTCGGGATTTTTTCAGCGTCCAGGATAATAGATAACACACTTTTTTATGGGTCGTATGAAATATAGTACCTACGTTAAACAGAAAATAAACAGTAGATACACTCCAGTGCAGGCAAGTGCATGGTTTTTTAGTAAGAAAAGCAACATTGATAGAGTTTATGATAGTAACTAACCTATTTGTATTTTTGATACTATACTTTAACGGAAAGCGGTGTGATGTCTGTACAAGTTTTACATAGGTAAGTAACTATATATGTTTTTTTGAAAAAATAACTTCATTAATAATACAAAGAGATGCAAATTATGACTTCTCGAATAAGTTAGTCAAAGAAAAATTTAAGACTTTCTCAACTTCAATTTCGCCTCGAATTAACAATGGAGGCTACGTTTCGCTTAAACTTTGCGAAGTGAAATTTATTAGTTGCGACTTTTATTTCTGTAGAGAATGAAAACAGATAAAACAATTTGAGGTTTTAACTTAAAAGCTCGAATTCTGTTCGATTTCACATTATATACTAAAATACGTATCAACGGTTGTCGTACGTATTATGACACGGTTTTACGTATATAAATCTCACCAGAGGACTTCAATGCTTCCTCATGAATTGACATACATACAAAGGATCACGACCTAAGCGACACTCTAAGGAAACGGAGACATTAAGTACTCTAAAGGAACAAAAAATCCGATGGCATTTTTCTTTAATAACTTATAAAAAATATATTTTGTTTCTAATTTTGAATACTTCTTCACTTTATGGACTACCTACTCTGCAAGTTCCGTCGTGTTAATCAAACCATTTCATCCTAAAAGCATTATTCTACGACAGCCCTTATCTACAGGAATTGGTAAAAATTTGAGCACAAAAATAATCGTGACGTACTCCTAAACTATCCAAAATCGTACAACATTATTATTATGTGGGTGATTCGGATGAGTTATCTTACACGTCTATTAATTTATTAACTATTAACTTATCTACTATATTCCCGACATGTCTGGAATAGAAAAGGTTTCTGAAGAGAAAATGCACATATGCATATATGTGTACGTGTAATTGCTCAGGCATAACTTTATTGTACATTTCCCATGTAGCCTGAAATACAGCTATTATTTATATGGCACTATTTAATTTAAGGACTCGTTTAAAAACTTAATTCTTCACTATAAAGGAATACTACAAAACACAAATAAGTAGCATAAAAACATTATATTAATTAAAAACGGTCTAGTTAAACTCGCGTTGGGAACCCTCTCGTACAAGTAGGCTGCCATGGTAACCACGAGACCAATTATGTCCTCGGTAAAATTAAGCAACACATTTTATGTGCATTTTCTCTTCAGAAACCTTTTCCACTCCAGACTCGTTTAGGTTTTCCTGTAAACACACTGAGACATAATATTACGTTTTTTTTAGGCTCAGTAATTTTTGAGACGGATACGTAGGGGATGCTTGATTTTCGTTTAATTTGTCTTTATAATTTTATATTTTTATTTTATTTTATATAAAAAAAAAAAAAAAAAAATTTTTTTTTTTTTTTTTTATAATATTTTTTTTTTTTTTTTTTTTCAGTTTTAGAAAAACTTACTGCTAGTACAAGATGATTAAAAGTTACAAGTTAAAAATGAAACTTACTTATTAAAAAAAATACGAATGAATTGAGAACCTCCTCCTTTTTTTAAAGTCGGTTAAAAATAACATTGAATGCACCAAAGAATAAAAATACTGACTTTCTAAATAAATTACTACCTAACTACTTATCAAAGAATAAATTACTTATCAAGCGTTTTAAACGCTTGGAGGAGGTATTATTGTTATTTTTCCCTAATTATAACAATTTAGTCATCTTTCGTGCCGTGATGTGTCTGGCCTTAGAATATACCTCTCCTTCTCCTCCCGTGGATGTAGTAAAAGCCTTACTAAGGAATTACACCAGGGGATGGGCAGTAGCATCCACCTGAGGGCTTAACACCAATAGTGAACACCAATCCGCCTGGCAAACGTGGTGATTTATGGCAAATCTCCCCGTCGTATGCAATGAGAGGTCTCGTGCAGCAGTGGACGTAAACAGGCTGGTGTTGATGATGAGTCTTCTTTCGATCACAAACTTTATTAATTTTGTTTGCCCTTAAATCCACAGCAACTGTAGGTTAGGTTATACAGGGTGTCTCTGGAAGTATGGATCAAATCGAAATAGGAGCGTGGGCAAGATTATTTCTAAACTTTTTAACTCTGAAAATGTCGGTGCAATTTTTTACACTTCAAAAGTTATGACCAATTCTTAAGTAATTTTTTTTAGTTTAATAAATTGCTATGACGTCAGAAATATACAAGGCCAAGGTATATTTCGTGACATTCTTGTTATGGACATTGGTGTACCGAGTGTGGACTGTGACTTGCATTTCACTATCGGGAACACCTCTGACACCCCCTTGTATATATATATATAAATATATTTCCTTCATCAACCATTAAACGTCTACTTTAATGGACGAGGTCTCCCTCAAAGTATGCCCATAGAACGAAATGAGGGTGATTTGCCATAATTACCACGCTTGGAAGGCGAATTGGTGATCGCAGTATTGGTGCTGTGTACTCAGGTGGATGCTGTCCATCCCCTGGTGTAATCCCTTAGTCTATTTTCACGACATCCACTGGAGGAGACAGAGGGACTCTTAGACCGGATACACTATGGCACCAGATATAAATATACTTATATCTTAACTAAATCCAGAAGATTGAAGAAAAACCAAACTGAAATTCAACATTATCCGGTTTGGGTCTTTCTCGTCGGTCCAGCTTTTCGATGGTCTTCCTCTTCTACGTTTTGTTTCCCCAACGGATCCAGTTAGTTGATATTTGGCTCCGTCTGTAAGTAAGCTGGTACTATAATAAGGTATTTAGTATGCGAGTGCCAGATGTAAAATATACACATAAATCTATGGGGCAAGAAAATTAACTATAACATATTCATGTGATATGCAAATAATAAATGAGTTAATAGTATCTACATGCTTGTCAGATTTAACTGGACACCTAGAGTCTCGTAGCATTCATGAAATACGGACAGAATAAGCCAGGATATAATTTGTTCATTAATTATATAAGCCGTGGTATGTCCGGCCTGAGAATAGATCCCTTCATCTCCTCTCGTGGATGTTGTAAAATTCAGCTAAGGAATTACACCAGGGGATGGGCAGCAGCATCCACCTGAGTACTCAACACGAATACTGCGATCAACAATCCGCCTGCCAGGCGTGATTATAGCAATTCTCTCCATTGTATTTTATGGGGAGATCTCTTCCAGCGGCGGACGGCTAATGGCGGATAAAGAAATAAAAAAATTACAAATAATTTAATATTGTTATTTGACTTTTGTAAAACATTACCTTATAGGACGAACGACCCAAAAATCGAACAAAATAATTTTTTGGTTATCCTTCAAAATCTTGTCGTTAGTTCTTCTACATTCCGTGTAAAACGGAACGTTATTATCTGTCCATCTACAACAAACATTTTTCATATCATAGGTAGACTAAACGCACGGCCATTCATCGATCAATATGGCAGATCACACAGGCAGGGGTAGAGAAAATCATGAATTTTCCCATGAATCTGGCAGGCTCAACTTCTATAATATTGGTTTTACTTTATTTCGAATGTCAAGTTGGTGTTACTATATTTTATCACGGTACTTTCGTTCTCAAGTTATGTCAAGGCAAGTATTCTCGAGGCATTCATGTTGTTCTATTTACATACATACACACATAAAATCACCCCTGTTTCCCGGAGGGGTAAGCAGAGATCACCGATTTCCACTTGCTACGGACCTGACATACATAATTTATTTTATGTTCCTATTTTATAGAAAATTAGTACCTGCCTAGTAATCTAGTTTATTTTTGTTTTTAACATTTAATTGTACCTACTTGCTTACTAAAATAATTAGTAGCTAAGTATTTGTTTTTAATATTCCATGTTCCTAAAAATATTTTTTGAATACTGTTGTAGAGACTGTTTCTAGTTTGTATACTCTACATGTAGGTAGTGTATCATTCTAGATGTGGGACACATCTAGAATGATGATAAGCCTAACAGATTTTAGATAATTAACTATGAAGAACTAAAAAAATTTTTTACAAGACTGCATTTTCCTACTGATCTCTATATAAAAATTGCTCAATTTTTGTTTCATAAATTGGGTATCCTTCAGCCAGTTTTTCCCTGACAAAATACTTTTTAATCCGTAAAAGTTATTTTGCTCCATTTCCTTTACATTGCATTTCTCACCTGTTGCTTTGGCATTTTTTACGACGCTGTACACTATAGTATCTAAGGTACTCTTGGCTCGGGAGCTGGAAAAAATAGTTTATTAAAAACAAAAACAATAAGATTAATTCTAAAAAATAATAAGGTACGTTGACACCGATTTCGAGGTGATATAATAATGAGCTTAAGAATACTAAAAACTATTTTAAATTTCATAACAAACTGTGTAAATGTGTAAATTTTTAAGGCAAATTAATTGATGAAGAATTAATTAATTAATAAATTGAAGAAAGAATGGATTAGTAAATTGATGAATTGATAGATTGGTGGAAGGTTGAATTTGTGAATTGATGAATTGGTGAATTGATGAATTGTTGAATGAATGAATTGATGAATTGGTGAATTGATGAATTGATGATTAGATGAATTGATGAATTAGTAAATTAGTAAATTGATGAATTGTTGAATGAATGAATTTTTGAATGATGTTAATTATTAATTGAATTGTGAATTATTATTATTAGGTACTTACTGCGATTTTATTTATATTACCTACACTCACTCACCATTATAAACCACAACTGGGCTATCCATCAAATTTAATAAATGGAAGGTATAGCGGTATTTACAGCACAAGTTTTTCACTTAGTGTAAATACTGCAAGCCTATCAAATAAGTGCACAAGCCTTACAATGTAATGTACAAAAAAAAAAAAAAAAAAAAAAAAAAAATACGTCCGAGTGCCATAGACTGCCTCTGAATCAGCTGCATAACAAAAATGTTTAGTGCACATGAATGCATGCTGTCGGCGTCACTTTGTCAATGTCCGTCTCAAAAATTCGGTGCGATGCTTTCTAACCCAAAAGCTTTTAGGACGTGTAGCAATATAGCAAAAACAAATCCTTTTTTATTTTGCCCAGTGTAGCTAGGTTTGTAAAGTAATGTGTTTTTGATACTTCTTTGTGCTTCGTGTTGTAAAAATTGCAACAAACAATTTTATTTTTTGTTCGAACCCCTTTCTGCAAAATAGAGGTGTCAAACATAGCAGTATTTTGATTTTTTCACCTTGCCAAACACTGTGATATTGGAGGTATTTTTTGCGTCAACAAGCTTATTCTTTTATTTCACGTTTTTTTTCGTATAATGGTTTTTTGTAATTTTCGCCTAGAAAAGCTTGCGTTGTAACGTCAGCTTGCGACTTGCACATTCATTTTTCTTCGGATTCAAAAATGAGTAGGTTTACTCTGTATTAAAAATTGATTCATATTGGCGCTTCGTAGCCAAGTATTCCATTAATAATCTTGATGCGCAAACCAAGATTTATATAATCAATACATTTTTCCCATAGGGACGATGGGAGATGGACGAAGGCGATCACAGAATGGTGGCCAAGAGATGCACGACGGCCAAGAGGCAGACCACCCACCCATTGGTCGAATCATATCTTTATCGTAGCCGGCAACCAATGGACGAGACTCGCGATAGATAAAAAATAATAGCGTATTAAAGAGGAGGCCTTTACCCAACAGTGGGTGCAGACAGGCTGAAATGATGATGATGATGATGATACATTTTTGAAATGTTGCTGCTCTGACAAACACTGTCGCGTTGAATCCTTCTAGATTCTATAGCAGGAAACAGAATAATATATTATGTCCCGTGATGCTTTCCTTTGTAATAACACGCATCCTATCAGACCTATTCAAATGACTTCCTCCTCATCCGTCATTTATCATTTATTTATTTAGCTCTCGTCATTTATTTATTTTTCTAGTGATATGTAGATATTTTTTTCTGATACCCTCAAAGTGTTCATAAAACTAATAATATATTGCATACTGAAATTTGGAATCCATGTAAAAGGAAACTATAGTATTTCAGCGTCTGAATCGTGTTATTTTTTCTCTCCAAAGTAATCCGTTTCACTGGTTTGGGTGTAATGCGTTTAGCAGAGTGCTTATCAATATAATAATTGCAGTTGTTGTTCATGACTTTGAAGTCCATAAAAAACTTATAGATTGATGAGATTATTCTCTTTGCTTGGAGGTGGTAGCTCTTCGCTTTCTTCACCCTTCATCACTTTCTGCAGAGTTAGAAAATATAGTTTTATAATTTTTCCAGGATAGTAATGACAGCTTACTGTAAAAAGAACGAGTACAAAATGTGTTTTTATTTCGAGATAAATAGTATCTACTGTTAAACTCAAAAATAAAATTTCTAACACGAGAAATACACGTAGCTGAAAAAAAACACAAGGTGTAGGAGACCTCAAGAGCAATAAATTTTAATCAAGTACTTCTATCATTTATGACTGTTATGATATTGTTCAATTAAGGATTAACTTTATAACGGTGCAGCCGTAGAAAGCGCCTTTTGCTTTTATTGCAAAGTATTTTTGTTTTTGCCAAACGAGACCGTATTTACCTACTAAATAGAGATCGTCACGACAAAAAAATAAAGTGTTTAAACTTAAACCCGCAAAAACTGAAAACAAGTATCAAGATATTGACAAATCCACAATTAGTAAAGTCCTTCAACTTAATTAAAAGGTGTAGTCGGAGGCCAAAACAACGATTTCTATTATGATAAGCCTCCGGCATCAACTAATAATTAAAATAAGTAATTAAGTTGAAGACCGTCACTACAGAAATTTGATACACTTGTTTTCAGCTTTTGCGTAGGTTATAGTTTTTGAAATTCTTATTTCTTTACTACTTTTTAATGGAGTAGTTAATAGTGCGATTTATTTTAAGAATGTACTCATCAAGTATTTTAACTTGATACTAACTCAGTATCTTCCATAATATATATACATAAATTATATGTTTTTTGAGGTAGTAAAATTGTTTTACCTATATTTTTCGCCACATTGAATAAAGTGTGATGTCATTATAGTCTGACACGTGAAACGTCAAGACGGTTCATAATGATACTTCACTTGTCAAAATCCGTCAAGTGTTTCGGGGCTACGAGGGATAAAATGATATATATATTATTTGCAAATAGTAAATATACACTACACAAACTATGACCAGTTTTGGAATTTCGCACTTGTTGCAGCAACATTTACATCGCACGACTGTCACTTTTGAATTTACAATTACTATTGAAACAGCTCACAACTTCGTAGAGAGCAAATTTTAACTTAGTCCACATGGATTTCTGTTTGCATTAAACTATTCAGGCTTGCTGTTTGTCTGACGTTGGATATTCATACTCCATGTTCAAGGCTGGCTACACGCAGTTTATACCGCAGCAGTTATAAATACTGTTTGACCTTTAATTAGAAGATTAGAGAATTAAAAGAAACCTTTAGTAAAACAAAACACAGTTTTTGAATCTAAACCAAACATATATAATATAATAGCCAAAGAACAATTTGCTATTGTTTGGCAAAATTGTAGTTTGAAAAGAAAGGCAATACTTTTAGCAATGCACTAAAGGAATGACTTAATATTTTTATTCAATTGAAGAATTTCTTGACAATCATGTATGTGTATGTATTGTACTTATTATTGTTTTTATTTTTTCATCTCTTTGACATTTATTATTTAAATGATTTTTTTGATTACCATGCGCACTATGATCCAACCACTGAACTGTACAAAGAATGTGGCGTTCTGAGTGTTCGACAACTTTTTATTCAAAGGATCTCGATTACTGCACACAGACTGTTCCTTCTCTCGGATAATTACTCCTTATTGGCA
Source organism: Epirrita christyi (assembly GCA_951392215.1). Taxonomy (NCBI): domain Eukaryota; kingdom Metazoa; phylum Arthropoda; class Insecta; order Lepidoptera; family Geometridae; genus Epirrita; species Epirrita christyi. Next base: position 7,792,101 of record OX595833.1, read on the forward strand.
AGCAAAAGAGTTTATAAAATGCCTACCCCTAAGACAAATACTTCCTTCGCTCGGCGGTTTGGTTACTTCGTTAGGGCTCATGTTTATAATGGAGTGGAATCTTGCGATATTAAAAATAAGTCTGTCCGGGAAGGAAAACATATCATATTTGGCTGGTTATTGACTCTTTCATACAAGGACACCGAGGATATCCTCGGTATCATAAACTAAAAGTTTTTTACCGTAGGTACTATTTATCATAACCATAATATATAAGAACTTATTTAAATAATTATCTAATATACGACTTTTAGTATTAGCATTACCTATTTATAACTTTATAGCATATTTATCTACATATTATTATCTGTCATATTTATTATAAGTATTTTCTATAATTGTATCTTAATATTTCTATCTGTTTTTTTTTTTTACACATTATTATAGATCGCTGTAAAACTTAGATCCCTACTTACCTACCAGTTTTTCTATTAATCTAGACTTACCTGAAAGTTGCGCATGTAAAATCGTAGGTACCTCTTTACTAGAATCTTAGTTGTACCAAGACGCTAAAATATTTTATTATTTTGTTAATCGTAACCTTGGTCCTCACGATACAGGCTCGGCCTAGTGTGAGGGCCGTCGATAGACACTTCTTTTGATTATGCCGTCAGTTTCAGCATTGTCCGGTTTTTATTAAAACCGTTAGTACCTACCAAGTTTAATGGTGTTATTAAATGAAATAGCTTAGTTTATATATCACCGGATTTGTTGATGCTGTAAATAAATTTATTTTCTTTTCTTTCGTTCTTTCTTGACCGAAATATTCCTCCTTCCAAGTTTCATAAGATTTGGACAACGCTAAGGCTGCCGAAATTTGCCGAAACCAAGCATTTGCATTCAAAAAGTAGAATAATCCTTTCACCACTATGGTTCTTTCATAATTTTTTTTTCATCCAAATATTTTGTCGAATACAATGGCGGAAGTCAGTTTTTTAAATGAAAAGTTATTCTATTATTATTTTTGAAAATTTTCACCTCGAGGTCTACCAGTACAGTACAGGATCTATCAGTAAGAACTCTAATTTCCTACACATCATCGAAATAACCTTTGAATAGGGCTAAGCAACGTGGCGTAATACTACATACCTGTTAGTACCTATATCAAGTACCTGACGAATTAAGTGATAACGTTCTTTTGACGTGAAACATAGAACTCCAGCGTCATTCAAATTCCTAGATATGGGAGGTCAACAATGGATGTTATATTGGTCTCTGTTTTATGGAGTACAAGTTTCTAAATTCTTCAGTTTCAGACTTTTCCCTGTAGTTGTGACACAAAAGCCACAAGCATACCAAATTTCAGCATTGTGGGATTGCTGGAAGTACCCTATAATTTTTGATTTTTACGTTTTTTATTTTCCCTAATATCTCAAAAACTACTAAAGCTAAATACTTATTAATAACAGTTTTGAAATGTCCAACCAAAGCGCTTTCATTAGACACCCCACTTGATCTGACTGTCTCACTTTTATTTTTTTTACCCCCTCTTGGACCCCAATATCTCAGCAACCCCCTGACCGATATAGCTCATAACCTTACCTACAAATTGTACCAATACTATCTACCCTCATACCAAATTTCATGAAGATCGGATTAACGGTTTGGAAGTTTTCATCGGACAAACATACATACATACATACATACACACATACATACAAACGCCGATTCTTCCAACTTGACTCAGAGAACTCGCTTCGCTCGTTCAATTAGGGTTTTCCATACGATTACACAACATTTTATTTTTATTTTATTATTTAAACAATAACGAAAATAAACACTTTCGTACTATTTTTGGACGTTTTAATGTTTTTCCTAGTAAATTATGGAAAGCAATATTATTTCTGCCGCCAGATTGCTAGATCATCGTTGACCACCTATACGCTGTAGCATCTTGTGGTCTTGTAGCTCCGTCGCCATGAGCCCATGGCAATAAAAGATACTCATAGTTGACTAGAGGCCCGCTTGCGACTTTGTTCGTTTAGCCCTGGTGGTCCTACTTTTTTCCAGAACCTTTATTATTATTTTTTATCGGCATAAATGGCCTAAACCTTTATGCCGATAGCGATGAAACTTTTGGTTTTCTCTACACATAAATAATATGTTTGTTTGTTATGGACTTATAATTATCTTCGGAAACGTTGGCAATTTTTTCGAGATCACCAGCTTCTGCGTTTTTTGCGCACCTTATGTATATGCCGTAGAATGTTCTAGATTTGACTTCACGAAGGCATAATGCAAGTTCCGTGATTTTATTTAAAACAATTAAATAAAAAATACTTGGTTTAACTGTGACATGGGAAGAGGCAACCGCAACGATTACTTGCGATACTTACTGACAAAATAAGATCACTGAAGTTATTCTACTATAAATCACCAACCAAGTATTGACGTACGGGGTCGTAACGGGTCAACGAAGTTTTGACCCATTACGAATACTAAAATCGAGTTGAAAGGTTTATCTTAATAACTTACTCTACAACGCCAGCGCGCTCTGACGCGTTGAAAAATCATACCCAAGTTTATAACAGACGTAAAAATCTAATTGAGCTGGGTGGACATCTGCCGCCCGAGGCCTACGCCTAGCCTACAAAGGCGCTCAGTCTGTGTTCAGACGGTAATGCATCGCACGTTTTTTGCAGTGTACTTGATTTTAACCATACAAATTGCGAGATGTTCACACGATTCATTTACATTATTGTGAAAAACAGCCGCACGTATTCATGCGCCAATCACTCTATAAGACGTGTGTGATGGATCCACACTTTGTTGTGGCGTTTTATTGGTATCGAAGACGCCAGTGGCGCAGCAGGTATAGAAGATTTTGGGATCACCTAAATCTAGAAGCAAAGTGTACCAACACTTTAAATTTCTCAACGATTATGATGATATTGGGGTTCGGTTCATATAGCCTGGATTGTAGAACGTCTGTGTGAGTAAAATGTCTTACTTATTAGAATTTCCTAATATTGATTAGAAATAACGTTCAAGAGTCACAATAAGTAAATCGAAGTCCTATATAATAATTCATAGTCAAAACATAATTTGCCATAATAGTTTCTCGTCATTCTATAATACAATGTACATAATAATATTGGCCATTATAGTTTCCATCTATAATAATTAAAGTTATTACTTATATTACTTAAAGTAAGTTCTGTCAGTGAATGCTTCGTTCTCTCTCCGCGTCCTGTTTAGCATTGAAACTTACAGCTAAGTGCTATTAGCGGGACGCAGAGGAATTATGTCGCATTCACTCACCCTGAGAAAAGCTCTCAAAAGAGTCGAAACTTGTCGGTGCCGATAAACTGGTGCGCGTTAATTCCCATTTATATAAAATGAACATAGTTCACGTTTCTACGTTCTATATTTTTATTGAATGATGCAAGGGCCTGTTCTATCTTTATAAATCAAAGTGAGGTAGGATGTTCAAGCATACTCATTTAGGTCGTCCCCGGCGGCCTATCTATATATATTATGTTAATTCTCAACTTTGCTCAAAGCTGCGAACTCGCTCAGAAAAGAATAACTACAAATTAAATTTCATATCCTCATAATTTTGGTTTGAAGTTACATTATAAATATTTAGGAGTTCTGGTCGACAATTTGTTAGTGTAATTAAAAAAAAGTTTACGTAATGATGGCGGTATGTTTCTACAAAACTTTAGTTTATTTGGTATTTGTTTTGAATTCACATTGCACAAGGTACACTAAAATGGTGTCGATAACAACAAAATAAAATCCAAACAAAATCCACCAAAAGATGAAAAAATATTTATGTCAGTCTATAAGGTATTTAATTCTATAGGCTTTTTACATAGATATAATTTGATTATTATTAATACATTATTATTATTATTATTATAAATAGGTAACAAAAGGTACGAAGTAAAACACTGTGTTTCGTCTTCGTTATTATATTTTTAAACATGTTTTGTTTTAATATAAAAAAGCAGCCAAACGCGTTTTGGTGGACCACGTGCAGTGTGTAATGTGTGCGTTTTGGTGGCTTCTGGACTTAGTGTCAAAATTAATCTATCTGTTTACCAAATTTCATCGAAATCGGTTCAGCGGCGTGATTGAGTAACAAACATCCAAACATCTTATCTTTTGCATTTAGTATATTACTGGGATGGGATGCTGGGATATTGGGATGAACCCAACTACTACTCGTAACTATGTAGTAAAGCCTACTTTACGTGTACCTACCTAATAACTTTTCTTGTAATTTTTTATTATTTATTTTAATATAATATAGTATGCTACTATTTGAAACACTTTAAGGGTATTTCCAATTACCCAGTAGGGAGTGGGCCACTTGACTCTAACAATAGTTACAAATTCAAAGCTTCATTATTTATTAAACGAATCACTGTATAGAAAAGCTGTTCATGAAATCTAGTAATATTTTTGAAAGACCTATCCAACGATATCAATCAACGATTATGAATTTATAGAAAGGACTAATAAATAATAAAATAATGTAATGTGTGAGTTGTATGTGTGTGTGTGTGTGTGAATAATGTTTAATAAATAAATTTACCCCTACTTAAAAAATAAAACCCCTGAAAATACATTTTTCGGAGTTTTCATTTCTTTACCAATTTGTATCACCGTGCATGATATTACCTAATAGTTTAAGAGTAAAACGGCTCTGACTACGGACGGACAGACGGACAGATGGTCATAGCGAAAGTATGAGGGTTCCTTGATGGCCTTCAGAACGGAGATTTATTATATATTTTTTATGAATAAGTAGGCCTCTGATACTTGGTTTTAGAATGTATCAGAATAGTTAATCCTACTATCCTACTAGCATTATAAATGAAAAAGTTTTTGAGGATAGAAGGATGAATGGATACGGATGTTACTCTTTCACGCAAAAACTACTGAACGGGTTTTACAGTATTATAGCTTGTATACATCAGAATAGCATATAATTTTATTAAAGGTTCCATGCGAGCAGGGCTGCGAGCAAATTCTTGTAATTAATATAAATAGAAGAGGCCTTCGATGTGCCTTCACAATAATAACAGTGATAGTTACTATATAATCTTGTTGTTGCATGCCCGTCTAGTTAAGAAGTGCCAGGTGGAGAAATCAAGTTGTTTTTAAAATTGTCGGGTAGTAAGCTGGACTATGATAACATCCGACTAATCTCAAAGATCCTGAGCCCCGACGCTTCCTCTCAGGCTTTGTGATCGTGACAACATAATTTGCTTGATTATAACCTATTCTAAATGTAGTCCATCGAGTGGAGGACTTTCCTCTACCGCGTCGTCCATTTTGTTGTCGCCACTCGAGAACCCCCCCAACGGTTGTCAGCAGTTCTGTTAACTATATGACCTGCCCATTGCCACTTCAACTTGCTAATTCTAAGTGCTATGTCAGTGATCTTGGTTGTTCTGCGGGTTTCCTCGTTTCGTTTTTTTTCTCTTTTTTTTTTGAATTCTGTGCTGCATGGTAGGCGGCTCAAGATCGTGGCATTCTAGGGGGGAGGCCTATGTCTAGCAGTGGACTTCTACGAACTGATGATGATGATGATGTTGATGATAACCGATTCTAATTAAAATTGTATAGCTATGTTTTATGTGAATGGCAAAGTGGAGGCAAGGATAAGCCTTTACGTGATATGCTTTTAATCTTGGCATGCATGCACCAACATGCACGCTGATGCCGACATCGCATGTATAAAAGGAGAGAAAAACAAGTAAAGTGCAAGTCGGACTGGCGAGGAGAGGGTTCCGTACAAGTAGGCTGCCACAGTAACCACTAGACTAATTAAACTCATTATATAGAACATTTATAACATATACATTTTTTTTTGTTTTTTTTGAACATTTTATACGCATTTTGTCTTTATGAATATTTTTTTGTTTTCCCGTGGGAATTTATTATTTTCCATATATTTTCTTTTAAATTTTTGGTAAAGTAGTTTCGAAGATATGGCAATTTTTCGTATATTTTCTTTAAGATTTTTTATACTAGGTTTTTTTTTCATAACATATGTGTATTTTACATTTAATATATCACGTGACGCAAATTCGTGAAATGTGAACTTATCAAAATTGTAAATCTTATATTTTATCAAATGATAAAAGTTGTTCTTTTAACATTCTTGTTTGTCTCCAAAATTAACTTCCGAAATCACAATTCGTTTATTTACGCTATACGTCTGTGATTGGGCCACCTAAACTCTGTACATGCACCAAACTTCAACTTTTTTGATCCAGTAGATTCTGAGAAAATAGGCTGTTATATACAGACAAACAAACACGAGAGTAATCCTATAATGGTTCAGCTGGTACCAAAGCATGTAACCCTAATACTGGGAAACTGAAAGTATTCGTTTTTATTATATTGTAAACAAACCGGACTTGGGTATGTTTGTACAATCACGCTACAAGTAAACCTCAAAGCACGAAAAACTACAGACGGACGAGGACGCGATTTTTTTTTTTTTGTTTGTAATATTTACGTGCACCGTATAATATACAAGTAAACTTCGCCCACCCAAATGAACCACCATCGCAAACACACTGATTAGTTTTTTGTCGAAAAATGTATTTTACAAACCAAGCTTTTGAATGATAACGAAATTTATTAATAAGAACTGTGATCTGATCAAAATGAGCCTAAACCCATAGTCTACTATTTTCCATCAAGGAGTTCTGTTGCCCTGCAACATCAGATCAGCTCACTGTCACCATAACTATTGTATTGTCATCGGAACTTGACAATTATGCAAAATTTCAGCTCAAATTTAAGCCAAGTAATTTCCCTGATAATTGCTGTTAGAATGTTTTTAAAATAATATTTCCCAGTCTAAAATAAGATAGTTTGTTTGCACAATATCGATCCAATTTCCTAGAACGGTACCCTACAAATAAAAACTGGAGACAACACGGTATAAAGTTTAATATAAATCTAAGTAAGGCCAACGGAGTGCAAACAATAGTTTATTGTATCAAATTAATTACATCGTAGCACACGTCGTCGTTGCCCAACTTCGTATAAATGAACATACTCGTATATAGTTTTCTTTGTATAAAGTTTCAGGTCACATCTGTGTTTTATTACTGTAGGTCAGTGTGCGCTGTGGGTCAGTGTTCAGTAAGCTGTGACACATTCGGTGACGATGTAGTCCACAAAGTCCACAACATACGCCGTTATTACACTGATTTAGTACTTGCTATCGAACAGTTAAAACTAATGTTAATTCCACCCTGAAACGGAATCTCATCTATAATTAGGTAATTAAAAAGCCAGATTTTAAGCGTATATAGAATGCTTTGATAATGCCTTTGGTTGAATGTACTTTTGGGCTTACTTATAAAAATATGTCAAAAGATAAGCAATGCTTCGAATATTGCCATCTTTTTTTTCTAATGTCTTGCTTAGCCTATCCAATCAGCCCACACTCACTCCTATTGGATATAGTACTCCTCTTCAGCAAGCCTCTCTTTCAGATCTTGCGCCAATCAAACTTTTAATGATGTCGTGTTGTGTATCAAATGAAAGGGGTTAATCAGCCCATTTCAAAAATATTGTATTTTGTGAATAATTTCTAAAATAAAGCCCCAGAATGTGAGCCATGAAAAAAATGTTCAACCCCAAAATAATTTAAATAAAAAGTAAGTTCAAAAACTAAAACCCAACTACCGAAAACTCACGCTCTAAAAATAGTACAGTCAATTTAGGTGATTTTTTGCAAAAGTGTGGAACTAATTAGATGTAGTCATGAAAACTTTTCTAATTGTTTTGTATGGCTTAAAAATCACCTCTAATAATAAGCATCAGTAATTTCACCCTCCGGAACAGGGTGAAATAGGGTGAAAACCTTATAATATCCGTAATTTAATGGGGGAAATAGAAGTAGTCGGTGCAATTTGGCATAGACTTTGAACCGTTATGATCTACATTTGCACCAAGTATTTTTTAAATCCGACATACGGAACATACAAAAAAAAACATTTACAAAAAAAACTTTTTGTGGGTATTGCGGCTCCGGGAAAATTAATTTAGTCTGTGCAAATTGATAGACTTATCAGAAAAATGTTCGAAATACATTACTAGGTTTGCACCTGGGTGCGTCTCACGGAAGGCACTTTTCCATATTTTATTGTCGCTCTACTTCGGGGAAAATTAATGTAGTTCTGGAAATTGACTTAAACTTATTCATTTAATTAGTACTACATCCGCCGGAAGTTTTATACTTGTTTTTTTTTTTACGGAAGATGCATTTGTTCAACACTGTGTTCCCTACATGCACGTGGTTTTTATTAAAATCATAATGCACTAAGACAGTCTCTCTATACGTAATTTAACTTGCATCAAGTAATTTCTTAAAGTGCAAACTTAGGATAAGCTTCTTTTCGTGTCATCTAACGTTTCCATAAGAATCCACGACTACACAACTTAGGTCCACACTTTTTGCTAATTTGCCTGTACTAAAAATATTCTCATCTGAATTTTTTATGTAAAAACTATTCTATCTAAATGGTTTTGGTAATAACAGTACTAAGGGATGTTATTTGCTCTTTCAAAAGGAGAAGTCGTCCGTTTTTATTTTATTTCATTTTCTAGTGTTTTTTTGAGTTATATCATGTAATTTTGGTGGCATTTTAACCGGTGTAGCTTATAAAGAGCACATGGTAGTGAATTTAAATAAAATTTGTGTGTTGTGTGTCTTTTCGAAGGCGTGGAAATTGTCCAGGAACATTCTTGTAAACTGCCATCGTTTTACTAGAACATGACTTGACATTATTTGAATAAATCTATGCTACTTGACATGGGCAAAATAGAGAATTTACCATTAAAAAAGAAAAAAAATGTCCTGAGATATTTTTAATATCTTTCCGTGTTGTTGAATTAAGTAAATTTCGTTGTTTTTTGTCTTCCACATCGACTAGGGTTTGTCCACGCGAGTTTCAATCGACAAACCTAAATTGTCATGTTCTAGAGGAGCTCCAACTTTCTAATTAAATCTCCCAGTAGTAGGTAACAGTGTTACCTGTACAGTAACAGTGTTTGGAACCCATCAGTTTATATAGCTGTGTAATGGCAAGCATTTTCATCATCTCCTTTACAATTATTGTTCTTTTTCATCTCCTCATAAAATGATTTCAACCTCTTCATCGTGATTGTGTCGAAGTGAGAACAACTTGAACTATAGCCACCAACTACCAATTCATTAATTTATTAACTTTTGTTACCAATTTAACAAACCCGAGCGAGCGCCTTTATAGTTTCCCGTTCTCCACATTTTTTTCTACACGGACTCTTTTACTCTGGTGCAGACTGTTCGGCTGTTAAATTAATTACCGTTGCTGATTCAGACCACGAATCATCGTTTTTAAATTATTTTGGATTCATTACATTCTTTTAAAGATCGTTTAAAATTATTACCCGGACAAAGCAAAATGAGGGTTTTGAATTTAGCAGTCTATGTATGCATGTAAGTTTGTTTAGTGCTTTGGCTTTTGTCTCCAACGATTCATTTCAGCTTTTGCGTAATCGATATTAAAATTGAAACATTTTTTTTTAGCAATTTTCTTCATCTTTTTGAGTTTTTATGTAAAACAAAGATATTTTTGAGTGTATTTTTTTTTAACAGGTGTGGAAATTCGAAACCATTGCAGATTAGGATCTGATGCCACGGTTTCGGATTTCCTCTTGCTGTCCCAGTAAAGAAACACACCGTATAAATGGCTTTATCGTATTTTTTTTTTAATATTTTGATTCATGTCGGGCCTTGGTAGTCTTAGTCTAAGAATAGGACTCCTGTGGATGTCGTAGAAGGCGCCTGAGGGATAACTCAGGGGATGGGTAGCATCATCCACCTGACTACTTAACACCAAAACTGCGATCACCAATCCGCCTGCCAAGCGTGGTGATTATGGCAAATCCCCTCATTGCACGCTATGCTTGCTATGGGGGAGGCCTCATCCTCATCCAGCAGTGAATGTCTACCGGCATATTCATGTATGACCCATATAGTGTTAACTTTATGAGTTGGTAACTATTTGATTCTTGTGTAGTGTAGGTATGTATAAGTATAGGTATTATTATATTTTATTTGAAGTATTAACAACACGATAAGACAACGCGCACCAAAAACAAGTTTCAGTTAAACGTAAGAAAAACTTTTCAGCCGTATTTTCTAAGTTAAGAAGTTTCCAACAATCGTTCTTAAGCACTTTCCAGCCGTTTTGTGAGAAAAAACATTCGATTCATCATAAGTCGTAAATTCATTTACTTTCCGACAAGAAATAAAAGCTATTGCAAAGTTTTCCTGCATTCAAATTGAGGCTTGAAGGCTTTTCAATTCAAGTTTTGTAAAGAACAATTCGCGGCAGAACGACGGCTGCGCGACGCTACGCGACAATAACTACATTTTCGTTTTTTACACTCCAGTACGAGAATTGTAGAATGTTGAAGAATATTGATATATCCATAGTTTCTATCCGACTGATTGTATACTATCGCAGTATTAGATAAATAGTAAGATTAACTTTTTATTTTACTTTACTATACTAATAAACAAGCAATATTTGCTATATCAAATATAAATAATAATTAATTAATTTATAATATTTGTTACTAGTAGAACTTTTTGTGAAAGAGTTCGTCCGGGGAAGTACTACCACCGTACCTATTTCTGCCGCCAAGCAGTAGTGTTCGCATTGCTGCGTTTCGGATTGAAGGGTACGGGTGCCGGTGAAATTACAGGCACATGAGACTTTTCATCTTTATGTCTCAGGATCGGCAGCGCGCGTGTGTTGCCTCTGGTGTTACAGGCGTTCATAGGCTACGGTAACTGCTTTCCATCTGGTGGGCCGTAAGATTGTCTGCTTGCCAAGTAGCATAAAAAAAAAACGTGGTTTTTGGGGGCAAAAAATCGATCTAGCAAAGTTTCACTTCTAGGAAAATGCGTTTTTCCGAGTTTTCCGACCTAAACTCGACTACCCAGGTACTTAAATATTAAACTTGATCTTATTATGGTGCCATTGTCCATCGGTCATTGTTCTATAACAATTTTTCTTGAGCCCAAAACAAGTCACCTTTCTGGTTTGCCATGTTGTAGAACTGGAACACGAGAATGAAGATCAATGTAGTCATGTCTTCTTCTGACTGTTTGGTCGCTTAGTAACAGCTGGTGGTCTGATTGGAGCCTTTGCACTTGTTGCATCGCCGTGAGATGGGTTTCTTCTGTTTTGGAGTAAACGCCTGTCTAGTGGTGGGTAGCACGTTTTTTCCAGTATTACATCCCCAATAATACGATAACGTGAACACGATCGACAAATCACGTTATGATTGGTGTTTAGGGTATCCGCAACCTAGCGTGGGATAGCACCGTCTTCTAAAATGCCTACTGCTCTTATCGTTTCTTCTCTGCTTAAATACTCCTATTAGCTACTAATAGCTCTGCTTAGCTTGGGGCTAGATAATGTTGTGTGAAATGTCCAGCATTTATTTATTTATACATTTAAGCTTAACTAATAAAACATTATAAAGATTAGTTAAAATTAAAAAAACCACCGATAGCAAATTGATAATAAAAAATAAAAGTAAATTAATAGTTGCAATAAGCTATCTTTTGTTAATAGCATTCTGTTTTTACTATTTTAAAAGTTTGAAAATTGATCAGAAGAGGTTTATTCCGGAAACGAACTTTTTATTAAGTTTATTTAAAGAAATCATTTTTAAGTAAATCATTTCGTAATGAAATATCGTAAAAATGTAACCTGAAATAAATAATGAAAGTAAGAGATGTTAGAGCTATCTAATACCCAAATCTATCGTAAGTTATTTTATATAAATACTTAGGATAAGTCCGAAGCGCGAAGTAGCACTGGGTCTGGAACAGTTCTCAATTTCTCAACGAGGATCCAACGCCACCAAAGACAGGATTAACCCGATTTAACACCCGTGAAGCAGGCCGCGTAGTTTTAACTTCCCGGAGACAAGATCACACTTGATGTGGCTCGATTGGAGACAGGATCATACCTGATGTAGCTCGATTCAGAAAGATTCCTTTTGATTCAGATAGCTTCCTTCAGCTATTATGTGATTCAGATAGTTTATGCCTGGTAGGGTACTTCAATCAGAATTCTTCAGATAGATTAAAGACTTTATTCACATGCATGTACATTTTTAAACAGCACAGATGCGCTAGGCCCTTTGCTATGTGATAGACTTTAATTCATTAAAAGTACTTTCACACCGTTCTAACTGAATATTAAATAATACTGCAGTCATAACGTCAGCAGTGCAGTAATATTTGCACTCGATTACCATGTTTCAGTATGAAGAGAACCAGGAACTTCAGAATCGTCTTGTTTGATTGGCTGACTACGACGGATGGCTTGCGGTTTACAATTTGGTCCGAAACTATTGCTAGAATAAACGGATTTTATCTTGATTCTGCCACATTTCAAACATAGGCCAGTTTTTTAGTATACTTAGTAAGGCTTCACTGTGAGATGTTTATATGTTTTTTTTATGTTTTACCTTTGGTGAAAATCAAAATCTTTAAGCAATATTATAAAAAACAAGTTTTTGTTGAAAAATGCATTTTTCAAAACGATCTTTTATTATAAATGAATGATTGGAACCGTGAGCTAATCAAAATAAGCCCAAACACTGTTGTTAATCATCGAAAAGTTCCGTTGTCCACCTTCCATCTCCATGGTTAGATCAGCTCGCTGTCACCATAATATTGTATTGTCATCGGAACTTGACAAGTATACAATATTTCAGCTCAATCGGTTGCGTGGAACTGATTCAAAACTCAGTTGCAAGATTTCACCCGGACAAACATACATATACCTACATTGCAAGTTCAATAAAAGCTTTTGAAAAAATGCCAATCCTCGTTCTCCAATGGGAAGTTTTTTTCAAACAAGGAATAAAAGTTTAAAAACGAAACCCGACTACGTGAAACCTGAAAACAAGTATCAAAATGTTATAGAGGAAGGACTAATACACAATTCTATGGTCATGATCAACCGGTTCATGTCCACTGCAGGACGAGGCCTGCCACATCGAATGCTATGAGGGGGATTAGCCATTATTACCACGCTTGGTAGGCGGATTGGTGATCGCAGGATTGGTGCTAAGTATTCAGGTGGATGCTGCTGCCCATATCCTGGTGAAATCCCTTAGTCGGCTCTTACGATATCCACGGGATGAGATGGAGGGGTCTATACTTAGGCCAGACACACCGCGGCACTAAAAAAATGCCAGTCTTTGCTCTTTAATGAGAGGTTTTCTTCAAAGCAGGAATAATTTTAAGAACTTAAACCCGACTAAGCAAAATCTGAAAATAAAGCAAGGCCAAATCCACAATTCTATATTATTATTATTTTGAAATCAGAGATTTTTTTAAGTCTGTGGCAAGTAGGAGAACTGACAATTCTCACACTTCTCTTCAAAATTCTTTATAGTCCAATCTCTTCTCCCAACCTCCGTGAGTGCTTTAAATTTAAGCACTCACGGAGCGACGTAGTGGTACCGGACGTAACGGGAACCAATCGTCTATGTCCTTTGTGCCAGAAATCCCTCCTCGCTCGTTCAGTGACTATGGTGACTCCTTTACATGCATAGTAGGGTAGGTTTTGGAGTGGACCTCCCCATGTCATTCGCGATAGTCCTTCTGTAAACATCAGCAAATAGATACAAAGCTGATAGAGCACTATCATACTCTGTAAATTTAACTTTTTGTATATTTTATTTATTTTAGTATATTATCAAGGTAAGTATTTGCTATTAAAATATATAATTATGTGTCATGGTGTGTCCGGCCTAGAATAGACCCCTCCTTTTCCTCCCATGGATGTCGTAAAAGCCCTATCAGGGGATTATACCAGCGTATGGGTAGCAGCATCTATCTGAGTATTCTACACCTATTACTGTAATCACCAATCCGACTGCCAAGCGTGGTGATAATGGCAAATCCCCTTATTCTATGAGGGATGCCTCGTCCAACAGTGGATGTCTACCGGATGATGAAGAGAAGATACATTTATATATGTAGGTTTAAGTTCTTATGTGTAGTTTTATTTAGGCAATCCTACTTATAATAAAACGAATAAAAAATATTGATAATAAGATGAAGTCGCGCGCGGGTCAGTTTGTAAAGAATAAAGGTAAAAAAACTTCTCATTGCTGTTTAGAACGATCTATCCTCTTTATGAGGTGAATCTCGCTACAAGAGCTCAATAAGTATTATCTAGGCAACAGGCCTTCAAAATGCAAATGTATTTATCGTGTAATGGAAACCCAGGCACGTGGCATATGCGCATTAGTTATTCATTGGAGCCATCCACACAAGTGAGTTATAATGATTCGTTGCCTTAGGCTAAATAACATATGACTGTGGTTATTCGTTCCCCTTCCTTCCTATAAATGTGTTGACAAAATTACTATTCCGGTCGAATGAAGGGAAAAAAATCGTAGGTATACGTAATTTCAGTAACTACTCCAGATACCTCAAAGCATTTACTGAAAATGGTTTTTTTTTTAAAGTGGCTGAAACTCGAGAAGGGCTTGACCATTTCGAAATAATTTATGGAACGGAACACTCAGGGCGCGACTCTCCCTCGCACTTTTCCATTTTATTTATTTATTTGTATAAAATATAATCATGCCACATTATTTACTTATAAACTACTTAAACAAAACAATAAATCAAACCCCAGATATATGTAAGTATAAACACAAAGTGGTCTACTAGCCACCACACTAGGATACCCTGTGTTGTGGGTGGCTAGTCTCTTCCAAGGGTTACATTAAATAAGAATTTAGGTAGCTGTGTATCTTTAGAAATAGAAAATAAATGTAAACTTTATAAAAGTAGTATAATAAAAGTAGAATAACCAAAATGGAGTAGGTAAGTATTGACACTATAGTTGCCTACACACGCATCACAACAACACAAAGATAAGTAATAGTAGATTGTATCATTAGGGAGCAAAATAATATTTTTACGGCGAGGGCGCTTTTTTGAATCCAGAACGAAGTGAGGGATTCTAGAGTAGAATCCCAAGCATAGCGAGGGATTCTTTAGTAGAATCCCGAACGTAGCGAGGGATTCAAAGTACGTCGTCCGAGCCAAAAATATATTTTGCGCCCGAGTGTTACACTCTACTTTTCATCACCCACTATGAGAAAATAAAAGGCGCCTCATATTTTATTTCAAAACAAAACCATGAATTTCTAACAATCCGTGAATAACTTATCATTTAAAAAAAAGACTTCCGCCGTTGTATTCGACTAAATATTTGGATGAAAAAAAAAATTATGAAAGAACCATAGTGGTGAAAGGATTATGATACTTTCTGAATGCAAATGCTTGGTTTGTTGCTGAAAATATCAAAATCGCCATATATATGCCTACAATATTTGAGGAGTTCCCTCAATTCCTCGTGGATTCCATCATCAGAACTGGATTCTGAAAAAAATGGGACCAATCTGGAAGTATATCTATTCAAATAAAAAAAGAATTTTCAAATTTTTTGATATGAGGTAACATTAAAAAAAATACAACCGAATTTAGAACCTCCTCCTTTTTGTAAAGTCGGTTAAAAATGACGAAATCGCGGGCCGTCGTTTCTAATTTGTTTTTTTTTATTCAGCCGGTGGCGCGACTATGGGCCGTCGTACCAGCCAGTATTTATTTAAACAATATTTGCGTTCGCCTTCTTTGGCGCTGAACACTAAGATGATCCAAATTTAAAAAGGGCGCGGAAAAGATAATAGCGGCGCACTTATTTGTGTTTGATTCTTTTCAAGATGTTCCAAATTCAAAAAGGGCGCGTAAAAGATAATTGCGGCGCACTTATTTGAGTTCGATATATTCCAAATTTAAAAAGTGCGCGGCAAAGATAATTGCGGCGCACTTATAGAAGCTTCATACAGAAAACACCACCTTTGGGTGCACTTAAAGGCGAACCAAGTCGTCCTTTTCGAATAGATGGGATGAAAATATTTATAAGTAAGTAGATAATTTTTCACATAACTAGGTTCGGCTAAGTTGTGTAATTCGATCCACGACTTCCTGTTCATTGCCCGCTTAGTCATTCGTCTTATTAAATACTACAGAGTGTACGGGTAAAATAATATCTACGTTCAATTTATTTTGTAAATATGAAGTCGACGTTTATTAAACTTTTGTGGGAATAGCACATTTTGATATAGGATCCATCAATGCATGTTGCCAGTGATGTCTTACGGCACTGATATGTGGTTGCTTAACTATCGGCCTCATATACAAACTCAAAGTGTGTGCAGCGGGCTATGGAGAGAGCTATGCTAGAATAGCATATAATATAACACAATAGAAATCCGAAATGAGGAAATCCATAGAAAAACCATGATCACCGACATAGCTCTCCGAGTTAGCAAAATGAAGTGGCAATAGGCAGGCCATAATATACCTCGCAGAACTGTCATTCTTTGAGGAATGAAGGTTCTCGAGTGGCGACCACAAACCGGATGATGCAGTGTAAGAAGGCCTCCCTCTCGATGGACCAAATACATTATAAAGATTGCAGGAAGTCGGTGGATGTGGGCGGCACGGAACCGTTCGTCCTGGCATTCTATGGGGTAGGCCTGTGTGTAGTTGTGGACTTAGAATGATGATAGAGGGTTGGCAAGAAGGGCTAAAAGCAAAACAAAAACCGAAAGTGTAGTGACCACTTCTCATGTTTCACAAACGACTAGTAGATATTACAAAGTTCGTGATTTCATAAGTATTCTGTTCAAAGCTCAAAGGGCTTCGATTTACGATCTTACTGAAAACTTTTATAGAAAAACGAGTTAAGAGTTGCTTCTTAGTTTCGATAGGTCAATAGCAAAACTAAGGAAAAACTCTACGTTTCTAAAACAAATTGAAAATACTTTTAAACAGTGCCAAGTTCTACGAACAGTTTTATTTATATTTATTCATTAAACAAAACAGTTACAGAACAGTAATTTATAACAAACCGTAAAACCTCTTGAGGTTTGTCCTGGTGCTTCAAACACTCGAGCTTTTGCACTGCAGGTGAGGTTTGCAGATAGGCAATAGTTTATTAGTCAAGGTGTATGTAAATTATTAGGTTATATTTTATGGTTGGCCTTTGCTCATCAGTGGACTTCTAAAGGCTGCTGATGATGATGATGATGATGTAAATAGGTAGAAATAGGTTAGGAGTTGGTAGTAACAAATAACTCAATAGTGATCGAAAACGACTCTAAACCCGCAAACACAAAATAGAAGGAACGCCACTTTGTGCTGCAAACTATAAGCCATAACACTCTCATTCTTGGGTTTGCCATAACATGTCCGCTAACTCTTACTTATTTTTATGTGTTGGTGCAATAAAGAATAAAAGAATAGTAGGTGCTCTTAAAACACGAGTGCAACCGGAAGTCACTCTGAGCGAGGTATACGCAATCTGCTTTTCTTTCAACTACAAGAATCCATTTTTACAAAATCTGAATAGTCAGTCGCATTTACTCGATTCGCGCCAATTCCTTTCGTCCGCGTATAGCGGTCGGCTATTTTTCAATGTTTATTTTCGGCCAGTACCTACTTTATATTTTTAAAACTTCTTTGAAAGTGAATTTCCCATAACTAGATGGCGCTGC
This sequence comes from Epirrita christyi, assembly GCA_951392215.1. Taxonomy (NCBI): domain Eukaryota; kingdom Metazoa; phylum Arthropoda; class Insecta; order Lepidoptera; family Geometridae; genus Epirrita; species Epirrita christyi. Next base: position 7,809,774 of record OX595833.1, read on the forward strand.
AAAATATTCCCGAATCCAAGATCGTTCTGACAAAAACACACGACGACTATATTAATAGAATCTGACCTTATTAAATCAATAATAATCAATAAGCATTTATTTGGTAATAATATTACACGTCACATAAGTACATGCCTACCTATATTTACTGCATTATTATACTGAAATTAATTTCATGAATTTTTATTATTATTATCTATTTATTGTATTTATGTACATTATAATGTAATACTTTATTATTACGTACATATACTGTAATAAATAATAATAATAAAAATTCATGAAATTAAAAAGGAGACATGAGCGAGCCGAGTATAATAGATTTTCATACAATATTTCTGCACTGTTTTTAATTGTTTTTAAAGATTTCTGCATAGTCAATAAGTGCATATAAGATAGGTGCTGCTTAGTTCTTTGTGCATGTGTTTCACGTAAACAATTGTGAAATTACTTGGTAGTTGGAAGAAAAAGAACATTCCACCGCACAGTAAAACACATTTAAATTGAATCGTTAAGTTTAATATGCACCCCGTCCGCAAGTCATTACTATCCGAATTCGTTAAATACCAATATCTGAGTAAACCAGAAGTTCAACTAACAAGTATTTCAATTAATATTTAGCTGCAGTTGAATTGAAATCGATCCTGTTGAAGCGCTGAATCAGCCTGCTGGTCTAGTTTATCATCAACATCTTCAGCTGGTAGACGTCTAGATCCCTCCGTCCCAGATACTGCATTACGATTCTCTCAAACATTTAGGCTGATTTAAGAGTCACGCTGACTGCGCGCTGACAGACAAAACGTATGAACGTCTATAGGAAGCGTTTTAGAATAACGCTTAGCAATTAGCGCAAAAAACTTTAGACAAGCTACGCGCTGGGCTGTCAGCGCCGACGGTCAGCGCACAGTCAGCGTGACTCTAAAAGCAGCCTTAGATCATCTCTTTAAGAACATCGATATTAAAGCCACAATAACCTTTAAAATCTTTTGTTATTTCACTTCGTAGTCAGCTATTTGAAAGTAAACACCAATATCTCATCATTATCATCATCAGCCTGTACAAGTTCACAGCTGGGCATAGGCCTATTCCTTAGAATGCCACAACGAACGGACTTGAGCCGCCTCCATCCACCGACTTAATGCGACGTTTGTTAAGTTTTTGCGACTTTTTTTATGTGTGGTCGCCACTCGAGAACCACCAATATCTAAATTCAGCTAAATAGTACCTACCTATGTACTTAAGTGTAAAACTGAGGCTTTAGACAAAATAAAATTCTAATAGCGATGACGCTATAAATGTAGAAATAGAATCGCTTCAAAGCGAATACCGTTTGTCTAGGCCGGCTGATAACCGTTGGGAAATAAAGATTCTCGTGTGGCGACCACAAACCGAACGACGTGGTAGAGGAAGTCTCTACCACGTCGTATCAAAGTCCAGACGACGCAAAACCCAAACCGCTGCACCTAAAGACTTGAAATTTGGTGACTGTGTTACATTTATGATGTATTAAGAAAGGAATTGGGAAAATTCGTCCTCTAAGAAAAGGGGTCCAGTAAAGAGTGCAAAATATAAAAGTTAATTTAAAAAATAAAAAACCTGTCTGCTGAATAACTAAAAAGAAAAAAATAAGTTAAAAATCGAAACCGGCCCAAATCTTCCCAATAATTCGTTTTTCCAACTTTAATGGAATACTGTAAGTAGTCGGATGTTTATACTTGAATTAACTTCGTTCTTATTTTGGTAATCTATCTTTCGTCTACACAACTATTTTTTCAACGTTAATATGCGTTGTGCCCTTTGCTTTTAGTAAACGTTTATTGAATTACCAAAGGGTGAACCGTCCCTATTTGCTTAATTGAGGGAAAGATCTATCTTCTGACCTTCGGCAAAATTTGTCTTAGTGAGTTACATGGAGCGGCAGTAAGTAATCTGTAATAGTAACGCTTGGTGGTGGTGGTTGTGAACGGAGATTTCGATTAAAAGCAATTCTGTAACTCCCGGCACTACAAGAAATCGTTGCGACTGATTTTACAAAACTTTCTCCTGCTTCACGTCGGAGGAATGTGGCAACTATATACCCATACCAAAAAAGCAGTGTCAACGCCGACGGCTTCACCCTCGAGGAGAAGAGATGTCGACCAAGATCGTGCCGTAATCAACGGGGCACCGGCCGATTCCGATAGAGTCGACAACACTGCATGCAGTTGAGCAGACTATCAAAATCTACCTCTCCCAAATAAGCGAGAAGACATTAGGAGATGATGCCTTGCGATTTGTGAGGGAGAGGTGCCAGGGTTGGATTCAGGGACGATTCGACTGTCCGTCCATAAGCTGGAGACCAATAGGGCCACTGACTTCAAGTCCTACGCTCTCTAGGTTCAAGGGAAATACAATAATGAGCTCCTTAATCCGGATTTCTAGCCAGCTTGCATTGTTCACCGACGCTATAGGGAAACGGTATTGCAACAAAATCCCCCCAAAAGTTTAAGTTAGTTTTAAGTAGGTATGTATAAAATAGTATCTAGTCTAGGTATAAAGTATATATTTCTAGTACATTATATTTATATGATTTAAATCAAATTTTCATGGAGGCCCTTTAAGGCTCTGTTTACCCCTTCGGGGAAAAAGGCGTGTGTTTATGCATGTATGTATTTCATGGAGGCTCCCTAAAAGTTTTATCATTATCAATTATATTAGATAGATCATTGCCTACAATTTTCTACACAGCAAATAAAATACCATACAAAATTACGTTGCAAGCATAACTTGACCTTCTATTTGAAGGAATGTATGTGACATTGCAGTTTAGTAATTAATATCTAAATATTAATATAGTACCAATGTCGAACTCTAATTGTATTTACAAATTTTATTCATCAAAATATTTTGAAAGTAGTAGTGTCGAAAATTAGAGGTGAGATCTTTGTGATATTTTTCTATCTAGAAAATATCGTTCTTTCATATTATTTTTAAAGAGTCAGCTCACGGAATCGTTATACCCAATGCATGTCACATAACTATATAAGTACGCATATTTTTATGTTCACTGTTGTAACTCGGACAAATCAAATCCATCGACTGGCAATTTTGCTTTATTTCCCCAAATGAAATCATGCTACAACTCCTTGCAATTAATTCATCTTATTTAGGCATTAAATAACCGAAGTATTCTATGCATAATACGTATGATCTGATTTGGTAACATTAGATTATTCACAAACTAAAATATATATACTAGCCCCCTTTTCATGATCATTTTTGAAACCTATTTTAATTAAAATAGCTTTGGTCTTGTTTTGACGTATGACATTTTACATAAGACAGAACGGAACAAAAGCTATTTTAACTAAAACAGGTTTAAAAAATGATTATGAATAAGGCCCTAAGTATTTTGAACTAAGGCTCATAATGTCAAAGAACGTCCATCCTTTTAAATTGCTCTCCAATTGCAGTCTGTAAACGTGAAACGGCACAAAACATTATCCATATTAATTTTCTCAACGCCGGTCTTTGAGAGCTTTCCACTTGGACCCTCTCCTTGAACCCCCTGGGAGATCCACGGCGACTACTATTCACCAGCATTAAGTTGCTAGGTTTATTTTCATACATTTTTACCCAACCCTAAACAAAAGTAATACCCCTCTGCTACTCCATGGTGTGTCCGGCCTAAGAATAGACACCTCCGTCTCTTCCCATGAATGTCGTAAAAGCCAACTAAAAGATTACACCAGGGAATCATCGTAGGGAGACGCATGGGCAGCAGCATCCACCTGAGTACACAACACAAATACTGCAATCACCAATTAATCCGCCTCGCCAAATGTGGCGATTATGGTGATCCTCCCCCTCCCCTTATATGGTAAAAATAAACACAAGACTAAGATACCCCCCAGTCTCTGGCAGCTCCGCTATTCCTAGCAATGGTATACAGCCACGGGGTGCTATGAATCTCCGGCAGATATCCTGCTATACCAACCCCAACGATCTCTGGGCAACATGTAACGCATTTCTGGCAAGGGCCATTCTGACAAGGTTTAGAGTTCTGACAACGCGTTTTGTGGCGCTTTTGGTGCCTCTGTGCGGCTCTGAAGCAGCACAGGCACCGGGGGAGGACGGAATAAAGAAAGTGTCAATAAGTAATAATAATTATGAGGTATTCTTGGACCCCCTGAGCAGGGGCTCCAAGGGGAGTAATGAGTATCTATAGATCCCCATGTGCTTAAAAGAAGGGGTCATAGTGAAATGTTATATAGGGACCTTACATATATAACATTTGCAGAGACACCGTTCCAAATCTCTGATTTGGGCTTGTTTCATGTATGCCAGCCTATTTCCTAAGAGGCCAGCTAATCTTTTCTTCATCCGGAAATCCGAATCCCTTTGATAAAATGAGAGCTTGATTCTGAATAAAGTCTTAATGAAAAGGCTCTCACTCAAATAAAAAAATACAATTTAACCTGTTGTACTTGCAAGTACTGGGCCGGGTCAAGGTGAGGCGTTACTCAATAAATCCCAATAGGTACTACTCGTTTGGGTTGTACTCGGAGGGAAACCCCCGCATGGATAAGCGCATGCTGATATCGTTTGCTTGCAGTTCAAAGTTTGATGCAATCTTACGATATTGTGTGGAAGTTAGTCAGCCTGTGCTAGCCGGTGTAGGTATATTATGTCGTGGCCCGATCGTAGAGTTGATCACATCATTTTATGAAATATTACAGAATCTTATTGCAGTTTATCAAAAAAAAATAGAAATATAAATGAAATATTGGGGGCCAAGAGAAGTGAAAAAAGTGAGACAATTAGATAATGTGGGAAGTTATTGTTATATAAAAGGTCTTTGAATATACATTTTAAAACTATTTTTAGTTTTATTTTAGACTTTTTGAAATATACGCACAAATGAAGAAAAATCACATTTTATATTATATATTATAAATCTTCCACTAATCCCACCAATGCTGAAATTTGGCATGCTATTGTAGCTTATATGACAAAAACCGGAATATTCAGTGTATTAGGAAGGTTTCGATGAAACAAAGACAGTATGTAGGTCGCAGGAAGTCAGTGAAGGAGATGGCCCGAGACCGTTCGTCGTGGCATTCTATAGGGTAGGCTGATGATGACTATGCTGATTGTATAAATTGAAGTTATGGTTTGACATAGATTTTGATGTAGGCAGTTTTTTTCCTACACAACCCTCTACTATTGGGTAACCTTCTCCATTTTTTTACAATAAATCTGAAAATTCCTGACATTTTAATTTCTTCTGATTTTTGATCGCGTATTTACGTTCAAATTCATTCACATGATGCTATCCCAAAGCACACACCGGCCAATGCATACAAAATTGTTGATTTAAGAACCTACTACTCCTACATATAAACAGATGACGTTTGTACACGCGCCAAATGTATGTGTTGGACAGACTTTACGCACAAGCCATAGAAATAAATTTAAAAATTATATTTCGATGCAGCTCTTCTTTGGAAAACTGTATCACAAATTATATTTTTTTTCCATGACGATACAACTTCAGTTGGACCAAGGAGGTTGCAATGCAGTTTTTCTACATAAACTGTGGACGAGCGCAACATGCATGCGCGATCAGCAAATATATTTTGGCCCTAAACGTTGACAAATAAATGCAAACATGAGCTGTAAATTTACGCAAATTGTATTTATTATCTATTTCATAGATAAAATAGTGTATGAAACTGCACATAATTTGGTCTTAAAATACTCGTATGATGCTATAAAAAACTCGCATATGGCTCGTTTTTTATTTAACTCACACTCGTATTTTAAGACCCCTTATTATACAACAGTTTCATAAACTACTATTATCAATCATTTTACTGTTATCGGATGAAGTCAATGTATTCTGTTCTAAATTGCTGCGGTTACTGTTATGTGCTTACGTCGTCCATTGTAAATTGCAGTGGCCGTGCTTCACATACAAATTCGTGGATCACTCTAACATTAGGTAGCTTCATTGGAGTATCTAAACAAGACGGCAAATCTCGTATCAGCACTTTGACGGGAAAGGAGATTCCCGATCGATATCCAGAGGCTAAAGTGTATTTACTAAGTGTATTAATAACCTACGGTCTCATTATGAAAGATGGTTTGAATCTGAGGTTAAACCAGGCCTAACTAGGCTAGGAGTAGTCTAGACTTAAATATCGATGTTTAATAAATACGACTTTAAGGTGGAGCGTTAGCAAAGGATTGCGATATTAAAATGTTATTGTGTTTTTTCTCATTACAGCTCTTCAACACTTCTTGAGATACCAAGCACTGATTTCTGAGAAATCAGGAGACCTAAGCATACATTTTTGAATTGACAGTATTTCTAGTTCTTCATATCAGAATTCCTTAGAAACTTCACACACCGAACGCGGTGCGGTGCGGCGCGGTGTTTTGTTTTATAAGAGACAAACACACCGAACGCTTCTCCACACCCCACCCGTTCCGTGCCTCTCGCTCCTAAATAAATATAGCAAGTTATTTCTTCCACATCCATCATGCATAAAGATCGAGCAAGTACTAACGACAACACGATGCAACACTAGCTGGTGACGGGCCGGCCAGCCGCGCCGCGTGAGCAATCCACGTGGCACCGCAAGCGGTGCGGGGCGGTCTCTAACCACACCGCGCCGCCCCGCACCGCGTTCGGTGTGTGGTACACCTAAAGATGATTAAACACGAAAATGAGTAAACAATAGGTACTTAATAGTATAAGTACTTATTGCTGATATTTTTGGCATTTTAAAGAAGTAGCTCCCTCGTTGTCCAAAAATACTTTTTTTTTAAGTTATTAGGGCGTTATGTTAAACATTTAGATGAAATAGCATTCTCAAACCATGCCATTGCTTCTGTCTGCTAAAATTGTTCTGCATGTATCTTTTTGTTCTTCAACTCGAAACATGAACAGCCGAAACGAAAAACAAAGTAAGAAAACAGTGAGTGCCTTAATTTGATAAAGTCAATTACATTCGACTGTATCCCTCTTTCCGGATTAGTTGTCTGTAATCGCGACAAAGCTAAGGACATGCGAGCAGGTGCCCCGTTGCTAAATTACCTATTCACTCAAAAGTCTCTCCACGGAAACAAGTTGTATGTTCAAGCGTATGGAACATCGCTGTGTTTTATGATGATGTACCTACGTCGTAACTGCCGTCGAGTTTTGAATATTTTTTTAAAGGTATTCTTAAACTTAGAGTATCATGTACACTGCAATGTGCATGATAACACTTTTTTTTTTGCACACAACTTAAATCGTAGTGGGTCTACGGTGCGCGTAGCGATAGGGACGGGTGGGCTATGTTATCGTAAAAGAGAAGACATACAAAAACTATGGCTGTAATTTGTTGCTACATATATTATCTAGGTATGTAATGTGCGTGGTATGAGAATTCGTTTATTTATGCTATACTTCCGTGATTGGGTAACATAACATAACTCTATATATTATATACTAAATTTTAAACTTAATTTTAACTACTAACAGTAGATTCTGAGAAAATAGGCTGTGACAGGCAGACAGACAGAAACCTGACTGATCCTATAATGGTTCCGTTGGTACCCTTGAGGTACGGAACCTTAATAAATAGGGTTCTGTACCTCATACTGGATACTGGCTTGTCCTATACAGATATGCCTGTGTTGCACTGCTCGTTTCCAAATGTTGTGAGGTACAATAGTTAAATGAAGTTTTAATTAAAGTTTTAATTGTTTTAATTATTTTTTTTTTTTTTAATTCATGTTTTCAAAAGCACTATCTTGTGCATGCACTATTCCACTGATTTGTAATATGAAATTAAAAAGGGATGAATGAATTTTCTATGTGAATCGCCTGTATAATATATGCTTCCAGGCGTTTTCAATGGAAGCTGACTTGTATTCGTGAAATTGAAATAGCATTTTAAATAGAGATACGTTACAGCATTTGTATAATTAAAATAGCCTTTGAGAGCGATCCATGAGCAACATTTTGAATACATCAAAAGCTGGTTTATTCAATGAAATCTTCTTTGATATGTAGGCGGTGAGGTCAAAGCATTTTAGAAATACTTTGGGAATGCCCCAATATTCTATCTTACGACATATTTGTGGGTAATAAGTTATTAAGTCAGATAACATCAGTTAACATTTGTCAGATTAGATTATTTAGGTATGGTATTTATTTATTTATTTTGTAGGAAAACTAACAGCTATTAATAAATACATAATAAACAGAGATAAAGACAGGAAGCCAATTATAGGTTTTTACGTACTTATAAAAAACAACGTAACAAAAGAAAGTGTGAACATTCAAAATAACATCAACAACAACAGTCAACAGTAACATAGATACATAATTAACTAAAGTAACACTAGCAATAGCAAAATATAAAATACTAAAATTAAACTAACCAACGAAAAAGCCACTGCTGAGCCGCTGCCGAGCAGCGGCTACACTCGCAGAGAAAAGATCAATGTCCATTGGCTTACACAACTTATTGAAGTTGAGGCTTGCACGAGATAGTAGAAATGCATTTTTCCTATAGTCAGTGCTAACTATAGGAGTATGTATAGGAAAATAAGATCTCGTAGATATCGTTAGGACGTTCATTTTGATTTTGCTTAATATCTCGGGACTGTTTACAGTGTTACTGATTATTTTTAATTAAAATTAATTAATTAATTCCGTGGTACCTACGCCATTTCTCCTAGGTACTTTTTTATTTTTCTTTGATTAATTGAAGGAACAAATACATGGTCCACCCTCGGTCCACCGAGTTAAGCGGTAACCTCTTGCAATGCTTCAGTCATTATTCTGAGCTCTTGCTCACTTCACTGCTGAATGAAGGGGATTTAACATAATTACCACGCTTGGCAGGCGGATTGGTGATCGCAGTTTGGTGTTAAGTACTCAGGTGGATGCTACTGTCCATCCCCTGGTGTAATCCCTTAGTAAGGCTTTTACTAAATCCATGGGAGGGGTTTATTACTAGGCTGGACGTGCTATAAAAAAGCTCTTCTAGAAAATGTATAAGTAACTCCTGCTTACATTCCGAGTTATTGTAAGATAGCAGTTTCTTTAGTTTCAAGAAGTACTCGAGCAATATTAATAAAACTTGGAAGTCTTTGTTTCACTTCTGATACTTTGGTACCAATTTAGTATTTGTTCTCTCTCGATTCCAAAGTTGGGTACATACTTACAACAAACTTTAAAAGAATAACGCGGTCTTTTTGTATAATATCTATGGAAAATAGATCATTATTATACTACTAGCGGACCCGCTCGCGACTTCATTCGTGCGTAGGTTAGGTAGTAGGTATAGGTACTCTAGGTACGTAATTAGAAGTCCACTGCTGGACATAGGCCTCCCCCAATAGAACGCCACAACAAACGGATTTTAGCTGCCTCCATCCACTGACTTCCTGCTACTTTTAAAATGTCATCGGTCCATCGAGACTTCTTGCACTGCGTCGCGTCATCTGGTTCGTGGTCGCCACTCTAGAACTGTTACACCCCAACGGTTGTCGGTTCTGCCAACTAAATGACCTATATATACCTACAGATACAGATACAGATACAGATAATTTATTGATAAAGTGTTATTTTACAAGTCAAATTGATAAAATATATACCTAACTAGGTACATAGTATTAGGTACATTATAAAATCATCTATACTTACACTAGGTACAAACTTATTTATTCATGTGAGTTATTTATTTATTATTTATTTATCTATCTTCTACGAATTCACTGTCCTATTGCCACTTCAACTTGTTTATTCTGTGGTTAGATCACTGGTTTAAGCTGAATGTCGCCTGATGATGAAATAATGAAAGTAATGTTTGAAAACGATGCAAAAAGTAAGGGGATTTGAGCTCTGAAAAACCAGGTCTGAAGTCGAATGTCAAACCACTGGACCATCTCGGTTGATAGGTACCTACGTGAATCGTTGAAAATATCCAAGAGTTTGAGTAAGTATATATCTACTTTGAAATTTTGGGGGCCTTTTTCACCCTCAATAGAATGGATTTTTGGAAATCTACAAAGTAAATTTTCCTTCATTCTTAGTGCAAAGTCATAAATAGATAACTGCTCGCATTTTTTAAATTGTGCCGTACATTTTTTATCCCTCATTTTCAGCCTTTTTAGGGATGCCTGCGGGGTTAAAAATATATGCTAGTTACTAAGCTGGACCATAAGCTTACGAACAGTGCAAGCAACATCATAATTGGTTCAGTAGGTTTTGCGTGATGTGAAAAGACAAGAATTCTAAAAACGGCTGATTCCTGTTTTTATCTATTTTAGTACTTTTAAATATTTACAGTTTCATTAAAACCGTAGTTTTTCGCGAAAATATTTCCAATGCTTAGACTTTTAAATATTTACAGTTTTATTATAACATAAATTATAGATACCATTAAAAAAACTTCTTTGTCTTGTCCTTTTAATTATGGCTTCTGTGATTAAAAAACTTCAAAGCGGGACTAATACGTCTGCTTCTGAGAATACGTCCGCCCTGCGATTTAATGCGCTGTCGGGAAGTGACAATACCGGCGTTCCACCCCGCACCGCTTTACGTACTTTGTGGTAGTGACATGACTTAGATTAAAATGCTACACTGAAAAGGCCAATAAATATGCATAGGTATACTGCCCACGGCCAAAGAACTAGCTAAGTACCTTTAAGTCATTAAAGATCCATGTCCACCACTCAAAAAACCCCTAAAAACCGTCAGTTCTTACATGATGGCATACAATTATGATTATGCCAAGTACCATGAGATATGATATGCACAGCTTAGTGCATCGAAAATCTCGCGACGACATGCATATAACCTTGATAATACTCAGCTGTTTCGAAAGAGCAACTAAATTAAACTAAATAATTATAATTCCCAACACAATTTCTGCAAAAGTTTGCTTTATTCAAACCAGTGGACGTCCCAACAGACTCAAGAACAAAAAGCGGGTTAACTTTTCTGAAGTTCACAGCTAAGTAAGTGCGAGTCGGAACTGCAACCGTGTTGAATAAAATTATTCGCGATGCGCCGACCCGGGAACGGCAGAGACAAACGAGAGGAAACGCAAATTGCAACCCGAATACTGAAATTGTTTGCTTGTTCCCATGCATTTTACTCAAGGCTTTGAATGTTTCAAGCGTAATGACAATATGTGACGCAACATTCCGTTTCCTTTGATCTCAATTTGTCGATGGCATATTTAGCTTGAAATTTATTTTAAACATTTGAATGGATTGCACTGCATACAATCCAACTGTAGCTTTGGTCAGAAATTCAAAACCCCTTCGCCTTTAACGCATGGTAAGTAACACTATGATTTCGGATTTTTCAATCATCTAGAGTCTGCGGATAGAGAATAGGCGACCCTGTTCGGGATTTGGAGGGATTGGATGTGGTCGATTACAGATTTATTTTGAATTGTTAGACACGCTGTTTTGTACTGTTTGATCGAAAACAATGTAAAAAAAATAAAGGACCAACTCGAATGTATTTTCCAGTTAATTTTTTCATAGTGTTTTTGATAATTTATGGAGTAGTTTTAGTATTTTTGTAATACAACTAGATAGATAGTGTAGGTACCTACTTATTTAGTATCTATGCACTTCGTACATAACTGCTCGCTCAATAGAGTTCACTTTTTAGAAAGCAGTTGTAATTCAAATGAGCACCATTATTGTCGCGGCGGGCGAGGGGTTATAGATTCCCGCTTCGTGATTTGCATGATCTGCAAATATTGGTTCCGAGCTTGAGTATTGTGATACCATGGTACCTACTCTTAGTTCCTGATACTCACGACACAGGGAGTCCTAGTGAGGGATATAATATATGTGACTTTTGGGTATTATATCATGTTCGGTATCATTTAGAAAGTTTAGTGGAAAATATTAGTGTGGATTTCAGCAGGTGTCTACTTCATTAAGCAATTGATTTCAAGCGCTAAAAGATTCTCACTAACTCCGCTAAGAAATAAGTTGTTGTGAAATTATATGGTTCAGTGATTTTAATATAAATATTTCTGTCGCGAGAGCTATTTCTGGATCCAAGCAATTGGAGAATTAGTTCTCGACGATGTCTGATAACAAGATTGGGTATTTGAAATTAAATTCCGTTTTTTTACCCGCGTATGGCAAAATAAAAGTAGGGTTTTAAATTAATTATAGCAGTCTATCTAATTAACTATTATTTAACTCGAAGAACTGATATTCGTTAGGGAAATAAAGGTTCTCGAGTGGCGACCGCAAACCGGACGACAAGGTAGAGGAAGGCCCTCTCCACTCAATGGACTAAAGATATTATACACGTCGCAGGAAGTCGATGGATGGAGGCGGCTCAAGACCGTTCGTCGTGGCATTCTAAGAGGGAGGCCTATGTCCAGCAGTGGGTTCTACAGGCTGATGATGATGATATAATTATTATTTACCTATGTAAGTTTATTCATTTGTTATGCACTAAGTAAAATCTTCGAAAAACTTGTTCTTATTCAGTTATTATCACACTTCAACCTCCACAGATTTTTTCATATGTCATCAATTTGGCCTACGGGATATACTAAGGGTCGATCGCCAGCCGATGCTGGTACTGTGCCCTTAGAACACATATTTGAAGCAAAGAACTTCCAGGGTGCGATGGAATTATTCTGCGACCAGTCCAAAGCTTTTGACTGCGTGAGTCATGATACTTTAATAACCAAGTTAAAACATTATGGCCACCAAAATCAATATACAACACCAAGGCAATTACTCTTGTAAATTCTTAGTTATCCAATAGACTCCAAAAAGTTGATGTTGATGGTGAAAGGTCTTCAGGATCGACTATTATCATAGAGACTATTGTCACAAGGTTCAATACTTGGCCCCTTTTTGTTCCTAGATTACATTAACGAACTCCCTTCTATTGGAAAATTATTCGTCTTACTTCTTTTATTTTCAAAGTTATCAACTCTTAAGCTAATTACCACCACTATCGCGAGTTCTCGGGTAGTCCATAGGAAGTAATCTTTTAACTACTAATGTTAAAAACACTAAATGCATCAATTTCAGATTGTCAAATGTAAAACCCTAATATTCAAATATAAATGAGGAGACACTTAGTCTTATAAATTCTACTAATTTCTTTGAGCTTAATATTGATGCAGATTTGCAGTGGGCACCACAAATTAAGTTTCTGGCTCTTCGTTTTAGTTTCGCTGCCTAAGCAGTTCGTATGATAAGATAAGACATCTTACTGATGAAGCTACCTACTTTATTTTAGTGTTATGCCATATAAAGCAGTAGATATCCAAGCTATATTTATCTCACAAAAACGAGCAAAACGTACCATTTATAAAATGATAGCGTGACTCCTTGGGGAGGGGTTATCGTAATATATCTATGAAATCTTATTATATATACAATCATTATTTGGATTGTTTTAAATAAATATGATGTGCATGTGCACACAACACAATTAACACGTGAAATAAAAATAAACTTATTGTTCCAAAAAATTTATTAAAGAAAGTAATTGGGTCTTTTATCGGTTTAAATTAATATTTATAAAATTGTTGCGTGACTGACTGACTCACTCACTCACTCACTGACTGACTATAAACGCATAACCTAAGCGATAAGTCATAGAATCCACAACTTTGAAGAGTACTTATTTTCCTTTTGTGGTCTATTAGGGGTGCACTAAGAAATAACTTCCGTCCGTGGCGCAGCGGGCAAGTATACTGATGAGACAGGTAATAATGGAAAATTAATGAGTTTATATTCAGTTCCTTGTTCTGTTTCAGTGGACGTCTAACGGCTGATGAAGAAGATTTAGGTAGATACTTTGGCATCAAATGAAAGAGCTTGAAGGCAACGTGCATTTGGCCATTCTCTGCAACATTTTGATGCTTGTTTACAGATTTTGCGTAGTCGTAGTCTTTCAGCCCCCTGAAATTTAAGACCGCTTGATTTGGCTGACTTGCGATGTGTCAAAGTCGAAAAATAATTGAAACTTACGTTCCGTTGATTTAGGGTCCTAATGTTCACATCATCATCATCGTCATCATCATTAGCCAGTAGACTGTTCACTGCTGGAAATAGGCCCCTAGAATGCCACGACATCTGTCTTGAGCCGCCTCCATCCGCCGAATTCCTGCGACGTTTATAATGTCATTCGAAGGGGGATGACCTTTATTCTCCAACGGTTGTCAGCTCTGCGAGCTGCCCAATGCCATTTCAGACTTGCTAATTCTGAGAAATATGTCAGTTCTTACACGGTTTTTTTTTATGCTACTTGGTAAGCAGACAATCTTACGGCCCACCAGATGGAAAGCAGTTACCGTAGCCTATGAACGCTTGTAACACCAGAGGCATCACACGCGCGCTGCCGATCCTGAGACATAAAGATGAAAAGTCTCATGTGCCTGTAATTTCACCGGCACCCTTCAAAAAAATTCAAAACAATTTTCCTCAGTTCACATAATAAATGTGAACCCAAATTGATTCCTACCTAGCAGGAACTCTTTAGTATAATTGTTTAGCGAACTGACTGTACAAAGTGAATGCGAATATTGAAAACATGAAAACAAAGATAATAAAAGGAATAACGAATCATTTACTACAATCGTGTCTTTCACACATATTTGTGATAATATACGGTTCCGTGCTCGATACGATATGAAACGCCCTACCCAAGGCGATATGCTAATATCTACGTCCCCACACCCAAAGAAAGTCGGTTATAATTTCAGCCACGTTCTTTAAATTTACCTTTTAACAGCCTCTTGATATTTTTACTACGTGTCGCTTCTAAAAATTTCTGTACAAGGTGTAAGAAAATAAGATAAAAGAAGAGATAAAATTCGCGTAGCTTATTCGGGTTTGTTAATGCAGGTCACGGCACGAATTTATCACAGGTCTACCTTGGGTACTTGGAGGTAATTGAGTGGAACAGAGGGTTCTACCTTCAAACTGCGGATCACAGTTTGCTGTTCGTCTCGCTCCAGATATAAGGCTCTTATTTGCATGCTGTTATTGATTAAAGATTTGTTTTGAATTTCGAATTTTTGACTGAATTTAGGGCAGCTATTGGAGAGCCGTACTGTGGAATAAGATTCGCATGAAGTTGCCTTGTTTCCTTTGAACCATTAATGCATATTATCCCACGCACACCTCCTAATCATACTTAATAACCATGGCTGTGCGCGTAAACTTATTCATTGTCAAATTTTAAACCTTTGATAGCTAAAATAGCTTTTGTCTTGTTTAGGCGTACTTATGTCATTTTATATCAGAGAGAGCACAATACTAAAGCTATTTTAACTAAAATAGATTTAAAAAATCATTATGAATATAATATTAATATGGTAGTTAGTTTGCCGTTTTTTTTAAATATTTAAACTTATGTTATAAACGCCCCTAATCTAAATTAACTTTTGAACCACAGCCAATTTCACTGCATTAACCATACTCGACCGTGGTGTGTCTGCCCTAAGAATAGACCCCTCCATCTCCTCCCGTGGATGTCGTAAAAGCCAAACCAGGGGGCAGCAACATCCGCTTGAGTACTTGAATACTACGATCACCAATCTCCCAAGCGAGGTGGATGTGGCAATTTCCCCCATTGTATTTATGGGGGAGACCTCGTCCAGCAGTGGGCGTTTAATGGCAGAAAAAGAAAAACTATACATTAAATCGAATAAAACATTAGTTACGCTGGTAAAAATAGCTTTGTCTCATTTATTTCAAGAAAATAGCTCATTTATCGCGGTATGAACCGTTTCACTTGGTCTTTGGCGAATTGGGTGATAACAATAACTGAAATAACAAATCTGTAGATGAATTAAGGTCACCGATATAGCTCTCAGAATTAGCAAGTTAAAGTACCAGACCATATAATTTGCAGAACTGACAACAGCTAGGGAATAAACTTTTATTCCACAGATTATTTTGTAGTAGCGGAATCTTTTCGAGTGGCACCCACGAACCGGATGACGCAGCTTGCGCAGGCCAGTTGATGGATTGATGACATTTTAAAGATCGCCGGTTGCTTAAGAGTCTCTAGAGGTATATGTCCAGCAGTGGACTTCTTCCGGCTGATTATGATGTTGAACCTTTAATTCACTGCACAAATTATGTACCTACCTGCAATTATTTCCTGGCATCCTGATTACATTGAGCAATTGAGTGTTTTAGGAATATCAAACTGTGTTTGGTGGAAATTAGTGCAGTTGTTTCCAGGAAAATCTGACCAATTTTTTGATAGGAACGCAGACATTTTTGCTTGTAAGTACTTATAACCTACAGTTTGAGCTCAAAATGTTAATTTTCGAGGTCAAAAAACAATTTTAGGCACCGATGTGTTTCCATAAGTTTATCGTTCTTCCAATTTTAACGGAACACCGAAAACAGCTGGGGAGTTTTAAATTTGTTTAAAATTTACTTGTATCTATCCAAACTCTTTGTTTAAATCAGCCACAGAACAAATAAACGCTCGTTAAACGTATCAGTGTACAGATGAGATAAACATGAAAAAATTTAAGAACAATCATAATGAGTGCATAAAACAAGCCACTTTTAAATGACTTCAAAAAAAAACATATTTTTTTTGTTACCGCTATTCCCCTTGTCTTTTGCGCCTCCAGAAAATTATTATCTTCTTCATTTATAAACAGATTTGCAAAATTATTTTGAGTTTGATAGGATATACTTCCAGATTGGTCCCATTTAAAAAAAACCCCAGTTCTGATGATGGAATCCATGAGAAATTGAGGGAACTCCACAAATATTATAGGTATACATACAGTGATTTCGGTATTTTCAGCAACAAGTTATTGTTTTGTATACCTACGTTTAGCAAATAAAAACATGCAGATAGCCGAATTCAATGGCGGAAATCGGTTTTTTAATGAAAAGTTATATATGTGACGTTTATCCGCCCGAGCCGAAGGCTAGGGTTTACATTTTTTAAGTCGAGGATATAATGGGTTTTATAAACGAGTTATTAACTCTTCACTTTCAGTTTGACTGCGAGGAAATGAAACGGTATCACTGTTTCATTTCCTCTCATTTTCTTTTGTAAATAAATGTCTGTTTAATTAAAATTGTAATATTAATTTTAACAATTTTGTTTGTTAAAGTAATCGTCTTTCCTGACATATTAACAGTATTTGTTTGAATTTGTAACGATGCCGATGTAGATAGTATATTGTGAAACTTAGATGGAAGAAGTCACCGCGTTATTTTTATTTATTTGGTTATACAGAACAAAGAAGGCAAATAAATTAAAGTATACACCTATAATAAACTAATAAGTTTTTTATATGTAGTTTATTGTATTTGGCTATAGGGCCTAATTGTCTTAGGTTGAAATAAATAGACCAGTCCCTGCCCGTGGTCCACGTAGATACATATTTTGACTTATATAGTCCGTACTAATGCTTAGAACTCTCATAAATGTTAAAACACGCGTGCTAGAGAGTGACAGAGACAATGCCAGAAGCGAATATGAGAAGTAAATACTTTTATGCACAAGAGCATAAAAATTAGTTTTAATCCGCTTACACAATAAACAAGAACTTTATGAGCGTGAGAGGTGAAAATTACAGTAGACACTTTACTGGCATAGTTTAGCTGTGATGCGCTTATCGAAAAGTTTTGTTGAACATAAGGCAGAGCATGATTCACGCTAGACCGAGCATATGCGACTGGGCCGATTAAAATGTGAATGCTTTTTTAATAAAAACTTTATTTTTTGGTCTTTATTCGAACCGCCAAAATAGGTCAGACATGGAATGAAGGTATGAAAACATATGTGTACATAACAATAAGTAAGTACCAGGTTATGACGACCTCTATGGCGCGGCGGGCGAAGGTTCGCCTGCGACGCAGGAGATTGCGGGTTCGATTCCCGCCTCGGAACAAATATTTGTACAATTGAAGATGGTTGATCCGGGTGTACTGGGTATTTTCTACGTATAATAAAAAAAAATTGTCTATGTACTGTATTGTATTAAGTATACCTATCAGTTATCTAGTACCCATAACACAAGCTCTGCTTAGCTTGGGGCTAAATAATGTTGTGTGAAATGTCCAGCACTATTTATTTATTCATATTTTATAAAAAAATATTTATGCTATCAACCGTTTCAAAAATGATACCCGTGGAAGTTTAATGCTATTTATTGTTATGCACTTCATAAAGGATTACACATAATTATTATATTGATAGTTTAAACTCTTTAGGCTAGCTTTTTCAGCAGTGTGGCCTCCGTATTAAATGTCGAGTGGGAGAGATCTAAGATCTAATGCATTAAATACCTACGTACGGAATATATATACCTTTAGCAATTGGCACGGCAGCCTAAGTCGTGCTTATGGTAGATATAACCTCTGTATCTGTATGTAGCGTCTGTAGACGTACTCATGACGTTACTTAGATGCAACTTCGAAGTAGAACATAGCGTAGATGTAACGTAGACGCAGCGTAGATAAACGTAGGCGAAGCGTAGATAAGTGTAGACATCGTAGCGTTGACCCAGCATAGCCTTGACATAGAGGCTGCATAAGCGTAGTGTAACTCTTTTCACGCATAATGGACCACCCATAGAGTTTGAATACGAAAAAGGGAGTTCTTTAACATTAACATCAAGCGTAGCTTATCAGTAGCTTAGGCGTGTCGTAGATGTTGCGTAGATGTAGCGTAGACGCAGTGTAGACATTGTGTAGATCCATCGTTGATGTACCATACGAGTAGTGTAGACAAAGCGTAGCATATATGCAAGGTAGACGTACCAAATCCAATGTAAATATAGCTTAGCGTAGGCAAACCTTAGACGTAGTAAAAACAGCACAAATACTAACGTAGAAGTAGCGTACACGGGGGTAGATGTAGCCTAAAGAAGCGTAAAAGTAGCGTAAATAAGCATAGTCATCATAGTCATAGCGTAGATATGCGTAGCCGTAGCGTACTTTAGACGTTACCCATGTAAATTGTACCTAGCTGCATATGGTTCCTCATGAAACTAAAACTTTTACTTTAGCGTTGCCTGTAGTAGATAGACGCAGCTTAGGGTTCCCTAGTATTTGATCAAACGACCAATTCCATTTCGCCATTCTTTATTTTACTGAATACAAGTCGTTGAATAAGTAACTATTTAATTTTTCGATCTTTTGAAACGGTTATTGATGATTTTGAAAGGGTTTTGAATATGGTTCATGCCTTACATTCTTGTTCGTGCCTTGGATAACTCAGGAAGTGCTAAGGTGGAAACATTAATGGATTTTAGAGTAATAACGTGTCTTGTACTAAAAACCATTTCCTCTTTGCCACTAAGTTTTCAGCTAAGTACCTACATAGAACTCAAAAACACCATTTCGATCGACTTCTGCAAATAAAAAAATAAGTAATTAATTCGCTCGTCATCATCATCATCATCAGCCTGTAGAAATCCACTGCTGAACATAGGCCTCCCCCCTAGAATGCCACGACAAACGGTCTTGAGCCGCCTCTATTGTTTGACAAATATTATGTTGTTGTTTTCACATATCATGTAAACGCTTAAATGAATTGGCGAGACGAATATCCCAAATATATTTTCAGATATCTTTGCCGTTACGGAAATCGATGAGCCTAACGAAATTGTTACAACCGAAGGGGAACGATAATGCATCTGATACCTACATGTTTTATACAGAAATAGCTCTTTTTTCCAAAGCCGATAAAATGTAATAACGCGTCACATCGATTAGCTTTCAGTGAGTCGACAGGAGTGGTAACAATATTACAGATATTGTGACCAATAACGTCGCCTCTCCAGCGAAGCCTTAACGTAAAACCAATTCTCTTTTATAGGTCTAATCTACGTTATTATACAAAATTGTGCTGGCACTGCTGGCTACCTTTTTTTGTGTTTATTATCTTTACGTAATCTGTAAAATGGCTATAAACAAAAGTTTCAGGAGGTTCTGAGATATGATACCTATAAATAAATATAATAGTTTGAGTCACGTTAGCTCTAGAGGTTCTGAAATATTTAGGATAATCCGTCCTGTCGGTTCAAAATAACCTATATTGTTAATAATATTGACATTGTTAGTCATAATAAGTTCTTGTTGATAGTCATTAGGACGACAAAACAAGGATATCGAATATACGTGTTGTCTACAGTGTCTGCATGTATTACCTACAGACTCGTGGGTAGGTTAATAATAATATAAACCACTTTATGCGAAGCTATTGCCTGTATGATGTTCTTTAATAGAATCAACTGTTTTATATTGCGAGATAGTTCTTGAGAAAATGTTTACGTGCTAGTCGGTTTAGGTGGGGCTTATCCAGGGCTTATCACACTGGTATAAAAGTTCAGATTCAGGAATAGCAGTCAAGCCCGAACCCCACTCGATGGAACGACGACGATGTAACAGGCTGTGGATGATGATGATAAAAAAAAAAGTCAATTCTATCTGCCACGCTAGTAGGGCGGCATAAGCAAATTTGGGGATATTTAAAACGGCAAAAATAGAAAATATAAATTGCAATCTACTCGCAGTCCATCTGAAATTACCATTAACTACTAGTTGACATAGTACATCAATGCATGTTTTCAAAATAAATGTGAGTATAGTATACGTAGTAATTGTTTTAAGAACCGCTAAAAAAGTACTTAGAAGGTTAATAATTTTCATAATATTATAGTAGGTTCAACTACCATTTTGAAGACGACTTTAAATTTTCAAGATTCGAGTTATAATCGGTAAAACACGTAAGTACTTATAACAGGTACTTCATCATTTGTTTTTTTAATAATTAATTCATTCCGGACTAAAGGCTAGGGGTGCCACGGGAACTTTTAAAAGGTTCAAGTTCATAAAAACATTTTTTTTAAATCCACCCCTATTGATGCGTGAAAAGTAGTGGGCGTGTTTAACTATTCTTTTGTATTACCATTATTATAATAATAACATGCGATTTCTACCAAATTGACTTAATACCATATGGTTCATGCATTTGTAATAACTGTCAACAGCAACTCCCATATTAGTATAACAAGCTTGGGAGCCTGGCTTGTTACTGACGTGAACTTCGCCTCTTGACGTGTGTAATGGGCCTGTCTTCGGTTTACAAATTGAACAAAATACCTCAAACGGAAAACTAGCATCTTATGCCGCGCTTCGTGAGATCAGTATCCTCTATCTATACTTTAGTTGCTTCCCATAGCAACGCACCGCAACAAAAATGGCAGCAACAGTATGATCAACGTCTTTGCAATTCATATTTTCCTATGTAAACTATGACTGATAACAAACTTCGAGTAGGGGTAGAAATGGTTGGTATTATACAAGTGCGCCTCTCAAAAGTTACTTCACACAGAATTCACACGATACCCGAACCGTAGAACATAACGATTTCCTTACGACCTATTACCTAGTGGTAAATATTCATGTAAGAATCAATCCAGCCTACTGATCCAAAAGGCGGTATTCAAACACGGGATCGGTATCATAATAATCCTACTATCTCACTATCTCATCTCATCTCACTAATATTTGTACTATTGATTTATTCTGTGCTAAGGTCGCGAGTTTTGCAGCAACAACAACAATCGTAACGATGTCGATCACGATTAGTAACTATCAGAAAATCTGTGCGCGCGCTCGATATAAACTGCACAGATTAATGACTACATACTACGTAATCGTGCCGTGGTGTGTCCATCCTAAAAGTAAACCCCTCCGCCTCCTCCCGTGCATGGTAAAAGCCTTACTAAGGGATTACACCAGGGGATGGGCAGCTACATCCACCTGCCTACAACTGCGATCGCCAATCGCCGCCTGCCAAGCTTGGTGATTATGGAAAACCCCCCAATGTGTTCAATGTGGGAGTCTTCGTCTTGAAGTGTACGTTGATGGGCTAGTGATGATGATGATGACTTTGTAATTACAAAACTAGGGACTAGGGCCTCTGCACATGCATTAATACGCTTAGGTAGGCAGTACCTACTTACGTGCCAGATTTATTAGAGCATTCGTCACTGTCTCAGAATTTGTACTAGATGAAAACATGGAGGGGAATCCATTAATCATAATAATAATAAAATAAATGCTGGACATTTCACACAACATTATCTAGCCCCAAGCTAAGCACAGCTTGTGTTATGGGTACTATATAACTGATATACTTAGTACAAATACATTACATAGATAGATAATACCCAGAACACTCTGAACTCTGATCTGCAGATCGTAAAAATATTTGTTCCGAGGCGGGAATGGAACCCGCAACCTCCTGCGTCGCAGGCGAACCTTCGCCCGCCGCGCCACAGACGTCGTCAACAACCATAGGTATACCTATATGTGCCTAGCTAATCTGAGTACTTACCTACCTACCTATTGGAGAAATTGGTTGGGTTTAGTTACCTCTAACATGTTTAAAACTTGCTAAGGTTGATAAGTACCTACCTATGTACCTAGGTCATACCTACACAAATCAATTTACTAGAAGCATCTCACATAACTGCGCCCTTTCTATCCACACGAGCAGGTAGGTAGGTACCTAAAACTTCTGAAGATTTTTATAAAATATCTTCAGTAGACTTATAAAAAAAAACAAATAATTTATTTAAAAAAAAATAGGTTGATAAAATGAAATGCTACGGGCAGCGCTTCCGTATAAACCGCATGTAGGTTATGTTATAATCATTACTACTCTTTTAAACCACCCGGCCTGAACCAGCTATTGTGGAAAAGCAGGGGAGCGTGAGGGAAAAATCACAGTTTGGAGTTTGCCAGAGCTGGATTCAGAGTGATACTCGGGGACAAGCGAAGTGGGTCTTAATTTTGTTAAGTGGAACGGAACTAATTAAGTACCTATATAGCCTCGTTAACTGGCAAAATTCCAGTCCGAGCCTCAGACCGTAGTCTGAGTTTTAACAAGCAATTGACACGGACGTATGGTGTATATATAATTATATAACACGGCTTTTTGCATGGAAAATGAGGTTCATTGAGTGTACGCTATGGGTGCTCATCGAAATCACCATCCGTGTTACACTACACCATACGTCCGTATCAATTGTTTGCAAAAAAGACGTTACTCAGCCTCCAGGAACCAAATTCCCTAACCCAACCTTGAAGGTTAGAAGTTTTTGCACGATTTCAGCCCTAAAACTTAAAACGGTTTCGAGTTCGCTTCGCTCGCCAGTCAAATCTGTTATTTATGAAAATTATTACGTACTTAGGTAGGTAGGTATATATAAATTATTAATAAATTATTATTAGGGTATTATGATGATACTGATCCCACTGATGATACTGATGCCACTGATCTGATTAACTTTCTAGTAAATTTGGTGTAGCGTCTCCGAAATTTCTTTTCATTACTTAAAAGAACGGTTCTTGCATTTCTTCGAACTCTTCATCGCTATATAGGTACCGCCCCACCCCCCTCCCTCCCTTAATCTGGCACTTTACTTTTATAGCCAGGGCAACCCAGAAACACAGAGAAAGATGGGATTGCGGACGGCATGGTAGGATTGTCACTATACTATTACAGCACAGTACGTATGACGTAGGTACTTACACTTTGATGAGCTCTCGTAAAATGTTGTAGGTGTATACCTATTTGGACTATTTTAGTTGTAATCTCTTAGTTCACCTCTTAGAGAATTAGGTAAGTATGCTCTATCAAGGTTCACCTAACTAACCGCGCTAAAATTTTTTAGAAAAGTACCGCGATAGTTTTGGCGTTTAGCTTTGGAGAATACATCACAGAATATTATTATCATTATGATTGAATCCCAGCCATGGAAGTAATAAGTACTACGTACTTATTACTTCCATGATGTTCCATGATGATGGAAGTAATAAGTACTACGTACTTATTACTTCCATGATCCCAGCCAAAACAGAGCCATCTATCAAACGGTATTTTTTTTACATTATAGGTAGGACCTTTTTGTTAGAAACAGCCGAGTACAAAAATGTATTGAAGCTTATGATTCGAAGAAGTTCGACAACCACAGGAAGATGACGCTGTTTTTAAAAATCTCAATATGGGGTACCCTTGTGGTACCTAACACGCAAACCTCCAATAAACAGCGAGGGTTGGTCCCTGGGTCCAGAGGTTGTAGTAGTGTTTCATGCTCAGCCGTAAGATGGCGCTGTTATTGAAATGCATTGGAATATTATAATTATCTAGTGTTGAAAAAAAACATGTAAGATGGTAATTATGTCAGTAAATACACCTATTTCAACCCCTGATTAATTAATTTAATTTTGTTCTGTTCAATGGTGAACAATGCATTCCAAATAGTTACGACGTAAACGAGATCGCTGCTGGCATCGGCTTTTGCCGCATGGCCATCGGTGACAGATAAATCAGACGTAACCAAGCAATTGGTGGTCTAGACCACCAATTGAGCCCCTGACCGTGTGTCAGGGGCTCAGGGCTACTCTTTGACGGCTTTGCTCCTACCTATAAATACCCCGCGTGAACACCGTTTCACCTCGCCTTTTTGCATCGCCTTTGACGTATCCTACGTATCCCTAATACACCTCACACTTGGCGAAGACTCTTTCCAGCCATTAATCAGTCTTATGATCCTGCTCGACTGGCGTGAAAACCACCTATACACCTACCTGGTTCCTACTAAAACTCTCGTCTGCTACTTTAGGTCTCCTGGTGACAGACATCACGCACATGGTTAGGGCTAGGGAATTTTAGGGTCATTAGGGACGCTAGGGAACTATTAGTACAGTCAAATTAGGTGATTTTTTGCAAAAGTGTGGAACTAATTAGATGTAGTCATGAAAACTTTTCTAATTGTTTTGTATGGCTTAAAAATCACCTCTAATAATAAGCAACAGTAATTTCACCCTCCGGAACAGGGTGAAATAGGGTGAAAACCTTAAAATATCCGTAACTTAATGGGGGAAATAGAAGTAGTCGGTGCAATTTGGCATAGACTTTGAACCGTTATGATCTATTTTTGCACCAAGTATTTTTTAAATCCGACATACGGAACATACAAAAAAAAAACTTTTTGTGGTTATTACGGCTCCGGGAAAATTAAGGTAGTTGGTGCAAATTGATAGACTTATCAGAAAAATGTTCGAAATACATTACCAGGTTTGCACCATAGTGCGTCTCACGGAAGGCACTTTTCCATATTTTATTGTCGCTCTACTTCGGGGAAAATTAATGTAGTTCTGGAAATTGACTTAAACTTATTCATTTAATTAGTACTACATCCGCCGGAAGTTTTATACTGGTTTTTTTTACGGAAGATGCATTTGTTCAACACTGTGTTCCCTACATGCACGTGGTTTTTATTAAAACCATAATGCACTAAGACAGTCTCTCTATACGTAATTTAACTTGCATCTAGTAATTTCTTTCTATTTTAAAATTTACGACCTTTTTAAGTTTGTACCTAATATTTAAAAGGGTTCCGTAAGCGCCAGAAACGGTGCAAACCTAGGATAAGCTTTTTTTCGTGCCATCTAATGTTTCCATAAGAATCCACGACTACACGACTTAGGTCCACACTTTTTGCTAATTTGCCTGTACTATATGACGCTAAGACCTAAAACTTAGGGTTTACGCTGTATGTCCACTACCTTACCGTAGGAATATTGCATATTATACAGTTGGGGTTCGTCTCGTCTCGTCTCGTTTGCGAAACACCACCTTTCATGTTAGTTATAAATTCCAAACTAGATGTCACCACCAGTGGTAACATGCATAATTTATTTTTAACTAACAATAAGAAACACCCAACCGTCACATACACAGCTCATTATTTGTCCCACAGCGGGAATCGAACCCGCATTTACTTATGGCTACTCGCACGCTTAGGTAGGGTTACAATTTTATAATATTGTAGGGTGCGCCTAGTCTAAAAGTGCACGCTTATAGATGGCACTTTACACAAGCCTGACGTACGAAAACGTACTTGTGGTTACGAATATGGAATATTTTATTTTAACATAATTAAATAGTGGGACTTCCAGTTTTAGATTAGACACGTTGATGTGGGTTTAGGTAGCGTAAAACAATAAATAATATTTTTTGTATTTTCTTTATTTCCCTTAAATCGATACAGTCATTTCCACGAAGGGAGTACGCATTGAATACTATAACATACATGTTTCTATAGCTACATTTCAATAAGATTTGAAACTGAGATTTGAACTTGAGTTCCGACTTTACTAGTATTAATTAACTTAAACAATATTTATTTTTGATTATTTTTTAAATAAGTAGGTATCAATAAAGTTGAGATTATTATAATTTATGTTCTTATCCTAATAAGATTGTATCAAATACAGTAATACCCAAATAATAGTTAAGTCAGCAAATGCTAGTGCGTCAATTAATTCGTGAAATTTTGTGCAAAATAAATAAAATAATGGAACCTTTGATTATATACACACTAGATAGAGCTTCATGACGCAAAAGCGTCGAAAAAAATATCAGCTAACTGTTAGCTGATAAGTCGCTTCCCGCCCCTCATTGTCAATTGTGTTGTCAAGGCGAACGGTCGCAAAGTGAATTGCAATTTGAGCTAGCAATGACGATTTGCGCCATAAAAGTGTGCAGAAATTACAAAGGACGTTTAAAAACAACTAGTAAAGTCACCTACCATCGATAAGTATCCAGAATTCATAGTATTTTCAAAAGTATTCAATAAAAATAATCAACTTATTAGCCCCGATTATTCAACTCAAGCTTGGCACTTTTGTCTGTGTTGCCAGTTTTTGAATGCTAAATTCCTTATGGTGACTGAATAAATGATTCCTTATAAAGTGAGAACGTCGATTGGGTTCATCTGCTTTTACTTTCCTTCACTTTTACCTATGAAAAGTATAGTAGGTATGTAAAATATATCGGCCTCTGTGGCGCGGCGGGCGAAGGCATACATACGTTATCTTATCCACTCTAACTAATGCCTATAGCGATGATTAATCAAAAGATGACCGAGATGAGATTATATTGTGAGTTGAAAATTTAAAATATACAGGGTGTTTTTTTTAAATGGGACAGTATGGGGATATCCATAAGAGATACGGGAAAACTGACTTTGGAACCATTTGCTCATTTTCAAAAACGATTTTGGCACAGTTATTTTTTTGGTCAAGCGTGAGTTCTGCATAAAAATGAGTAGTTTTGATCAAAAAAATTTTTTATTTGTAAGTAATCTGATACATACCTACGTTAAAACTATCGCAAAAAAAATGGCCTCCCTCTTTCTTTTTCCAGGTACGGGTACGTTTCAGAATACCTCTAGTGGCCTTAGACAAAGATGTTCGTATTAAAGTTTGACTAACTCCTACAGCTCTGATTTTTCTCATTACACGAGACCATCAGAGTAGTAGAACAACATTCACCACACATCTTTGTCTAATGCCACTAGAGGTGTTCTGAAACGTTTTTTTTTTCAGTTTTTTCAGAATACCTAATGATCCTATAGTTCAGTCACTGGGTGAATATTATAAAAAAAAACAAAGTTTGTTTTTTATTGACTTTTTTCCCACACGCTCGACATAATCACAATATCGCTAGTCTATCTATCTCCATTCTGTAAAAAATCAACAGATTCCACTGTTTGTTTTCTAGTAACCGGCAAAACTTACTTACCCGAACATAGTCAGTTTTTCCCAATAAATTGGGAAATATGTCAGTAGCTGTTATCTTTACGCACGCAAACAGACACAAAAGCAATGACGTGACGCGAGTGTAAGACAAAGCTGCGCGCATGTTTGTGTGTGTAGACACGCACACGCGCTAGCAAAGGCTGGCCTGTTTCTTTTGTAGTGTTTGCAGGACGAAACTCTATCTAGTGTGTATATAATCAAAGAATGGAACTAAGTGCTAAAATAATCAACAAAACTTATGAATAGGTACAGACGGCAAAGCAAATTGCTTCCCCCCCCCCCCCTAACTTAATTTTGTATCGCATTGAGTCATTTTTATATTTTTCTTTTAGTATTAGTGCTGCTCGTAAATGAAAAGTTAGTAGGTAGGTACAGATAATAATATGAATCATTTCGTTTCTGCTTCAATCTATAAATGCAGTGGAGGGTAAACAATTAGCCTGTACATGAGGAACTTACAAATGTTTCACACAGAATAGACAGTTTCAAAAACATACAGAGTGTTACATAACATACCTACGGTAAAACTGAACCTTAGAGGTAGAGCGCCCCTGGGAGTTTTTTTTTATTTCCTGTTCTTTGAGACTCGTGATTAAAGTTTGTATACAAGTAGTGGCTATTTATCTTCGCTATTTTTGACCAAGGAGTAAATCCGAAGGAATTATTTGACACATAACATAACACCCAACAGTCAGATACATAGTCCTAGTCCCCACCATCCTACCAGTGAGATAGGTGTGGAAAGGTGCAGTGTGAGGTGTGGCGTGAGTGTCGGAAGGTGTAGTTATATTGTTTTTTTCATATCTGCCCCCTTAATCGCTATGACCAAACTTATAATAACGCGGGCTCGTTACAATATCTGCGTCACATGTTATTGACAAGGAATCTCTTAGGTCATAGTGAATAACCATCCTGTTTTAGTGTATTTTATGATTGTTGTTATTATTTAAATATTCATAGAATTATATGATGAAGCCATTGAAATAAGTAAGTATAGTTTCTTAAGCCAAACTGAAATGCAGTGAGGCATTTGAGTATAATAACTTTAGTTTGTCCCATATAATCCCCATTGCCATACAATTGATTGCGCTGTTTCGGAGGTGGGGAACTAATTATATTTCTGCAAAAAAACCCCGTGCGAGGTTTTGCTGGTAGGGTTTTTGGGAATGAACCGATTCAGGTAGGTTTTCCTAGGGGTGCTCTACTTCTACTACTTCAGCTTCATACTATTAGAGAACCTGTCTATACTAATAATTATTACGTATTTCTAACACTGACGTGATAAGATTATGCTTAAGGACTCTCCTACTTTTCCATTTATACCATAATCTAGTGATTATAATAGCTTTATGAACTACGAGAATTCAGAAGGTTTAAATTAAACAGATACGTAGATAAGTAGGTATCTTAGTTTGTAAAAGTATAAAATAATAAAACAAAAAATGGTAAAAAAAACTTATTTAGAGTCTCATTGGTAAAAATACCATTGTCAGATAACTTCTTTATAAAGTTGTAAAGTACGTTATGGTGTTTGATCTTAAAACTAGCAAACTACAAAATAATAAGTTTAAAAATTTTGCAAACACAACAAATATTAATAAATAATAACTACTTACTAAAGCCTAAGGGAATGTTTTTTTAAATTATCAAAATGGCATAGCAGTTAAAATTTAACTATTTCACCGGAGATGTGAAATGTTGTGTTGACAAACAAATTGACTAAAATTAATGAATCATCATCACTATTAGCAGCCGTTAGACGTCCAATGTTGGACGAGGCCACTCCCATAATAATACAAATTAACATAATTACAACACCCGAATTGCAGGCGAATTGGTGATCGCAGTATACGGGAACTCAGATGGATGCTGCTGCCCGTCCCCTGCTGTAATCCCTTAGTCAGCATTTACGACATCCACTTGAGGAGACAGAGGAGTATATTCTGAGGCCTAATACACCAATGCAATGAACTAACAATTACTATTAATAATTATTATTATCTGGTGTGTCCGGCCTGAGGATAGACTTTCAGTTTCCTCTTGTGGATGCCGTAAAAGCCGGCTAAGGGATTACACTAGGCGATGGGCAGCAGCATCTATCTGAGTACTCGCCACTGGATACTACGAACACCAATCCGTCTGCCAAGCGTGGCGATTAAGGGGAATCCCTCCATTGCATTATATGGGGGAGGCCTCGTACAACAGTGGGCGTCGTGGATGATGATGATTCTTAGTTTAAAGCAAGTTCAAATAATATTTGCTATAAATAGTAAAATCAGTTGAGATATTATTTGAACTCGGCTTTAGTTTATTTGTGATGTTTCAATTTTAATCAGTCTTGAAAGGGAATTACAAAAATGAAGTACCTACATCTAAGGTAGCAGCAATTGTCCAGCTTAAGGCAAGTATATTTTGGTGTCGAAACTGAATCAGCGAATCGTGATAGTGCTACAACATAAACCAAAGTGCAGTGCAGTGCCAAAATAAAAATAAAAATGATATTAATTCAGTCAAACTGACCCAAACACAATTGATAACTTCGAGATGACAGCATAAGAGGCAATCAAGCAATAACATACATTTTCCTCGTTCTTACATTATATTTGAATTTTGATACAAAATGGTAACTTTCTCGGAAAGATTATATCTTTTAACAATGGTTAATAAATAGCGTTTCATAATTATTAGTGTTAATCATAATTTGTCGAGTAATATATTGACTCTAGCAAAAATTGATTAACGCTATACTAAGCTCTCAGAATAATTATATTATTGTTATTTTATATAAAACGACAACCAACAGTCAAAATGTTTAAATAAAATTATACACTGTTTACCAAGGGAATGTAGAGAGCGAAATCAAATCTACACTATTAGTCAAGAAACACACATTGAACAAATAATTGCTTAGTAAAACCTGATCAAAACCATTGTTGATTGGCTGAATATAAAAGTAATGGGCAGATGTTCAGACTTCTGAGAGCTGATTCTGAGTTTTGACAAGCAAATGACACGGACGTCTGGTGTAGTGTAGTGTGGATTTTTGTATGGCGACACCCCTAGCGTACACTCTGTGAACCACATTTTCCATACAAAAATCCGTGTTACACTACACCAAAGGTCCGTGTCAATTGCTTGTCAAAACTCAGAATCAGCTCTCTGTGCGTGTTGCCAGTGATAATTTACGGCACTAAGGTTGAGATAAATAGACGTTACTTAGCTAGCACGTACTTATGCTTAGCATTGTCCCTGTCACTTTCTAGCACGCGTGTTTTAATACTTGTGTGACAGTGACAAGGACAGTTCTAAGCATTAGTACGGACTAAGTAACGTCTATTTATCTCAACCTCAGACGGGGACGTGGTCGCTAACTATTGGCCGTATAGACAAGCTCAAAGTCGAGCAGCGGACCATGAAAAGAGCTATATTAGGGGTTTCACTACGTGATAGAATCCGAAATTAAGAGATCAGTAGAAGAACAAGATCATCGCTAGAGCTCTCAGAATTAGCAAGTTGAAGTGGCAATGAGCAGGTCATATAGCTCGCAGAACTGATAACCGTTTGGAAGTAAACATTCTCGAGTGGCGACCACAAACTGGATGACGCGGTAGAGGAAGGCCCTCCACTCGATGGACTAGAGTAAACGTCGCAGGAAGTTGGTGGATAGAGACGGCTCAAGACCATTCGTCGTGGTAGTCTAGGGAGGAGGACTAGTCCAGCAGAGGGAATTTTACAGGATGATGATGTGATGATGTGTGATGGGCAGATATAACCCAGCGCAAACACGAACCAATCATGTTAAAAGTTATGGGATACTTAGGACGCCTCTTATTTAGTATTTTTCGTTGCTAGTTTATATTCATAGTTCCTCGGTGACCGAGCTTTGCTCGTAAAACTCGAAAAAAACGCGTTTTCCCAGAGATGACACCTAGCTAGATTTTTCACCCCTGAAAACCCCATATAGCAAATTTTATCAAAATCGTTAGAGCCGTTTTCGAGATCTCACTATCAACAAATATATAGCTCGTTTAATAGTATTCGATTCGATATTAAATTATATTTAAACACGGTCTTTTTTTTAAGTCGGTGGATGGTGGTGGTTCGAGACCTTTCGTCGTGACATACGGAGGAGGTTTATGTCAAGCTATACTTCTACAGGCTGATGATGATTAGATGATTGATTTATTATTTATTTATTTATTTACTTCTGGACGAGGCCTCCCCAATTGAATACAATGGGGGATTTACCATTATCACCGCTTGGCAGGCGGATTGGTATTAAGTACCTAAACAGCCCATCCCCTGATATAATCCCTTAGTGAGGCTTTTCTTACATCCACGGGAGGAGACGGAGGGAATCTATTCTCAGGCCAGACTCACCACGGCACCAGTTATAGGCATGTAATTTAAGATGCTGTTAATTAGCAGAGTTTTTCCCAAACAAATTGCCTATTCTTTGAATACTTATTTTTATATGAGACTCTTGGTTAATTAAAGCTGGATTCAAGCTAGTATGTCTACAAAAAATTGTGCCCCAGCGGTAGTGCAGGAAACGCTGAGTTTGTATCCCTGAAAATAAAAATATATAACTGTATTTTCGATTTGAGTGGAACTACAGTGATTTCGAGTCTCAATTCCGTTTTAACATTTAAACTAATCTATTAAGTTCTATAAATATTAACAGCCACTTGAGATTAACCACTTATTTGTGTGCATACCAATCATTTATGTGTATCACCAATCCGCCTGCCAAAGTGTACTCATTATGGCAAATCCCCACATTGCATTCTACAGAGAACGCCTCGTCCAATATTGGACATCTAAGGCAACTGATAATGATGATTATATGCCTATGTCAAGCATAGGCAGATCATGCAAACATTTGTCCCGCAGCGGAAATAGAAACCTGCACCTCTTGCGTCTCAGCTGGCTACTCTAAAATACTATAAGGTCCAGATAAATAGAACGTACTTCACAGTGACTAAGCCTAAGTCTTACTTTGAAATCGTTCCTGTCACTCTCTAATACGCGTATTTTAACATTAGTGTGACAGTGACAGGGAAGCATTAGTACGTGCTAAGCTTGTGCTAAGTAACATCTATTTATCTCGGCTTTAGACTTTGACGTCGAATACTATACGGGTTAAGTTCTTATTTTAAATTCGCTTCGCAGTCTATGATGATGCACAAATGGAGTTTCAGGCACTAGTTGGGTCTACCATCATCATCATCATCATCATCAGCCTGTAGAAGTCCACTGCTGGATATAGGCCTCCCCCTTAGAATGCCACGACGAACGGTCTTGAGACGCCTCCATCCTTCTGCTTCGTACTTCCTGCGACGTTTATAATGACTTAAGTCCATCGAGTGGAGGGCCTTCCTCTACCGCGTTGTCCGGTTTGTGGTCGCCACTCAAGAACCTTTATTCCCCAACAGTTATCAGTTCTTCGAGCTATATGATCTGCCCATTGCCACTTCAACTTGCTAATTCTGAGAGCTACGTCGGTGACCTTGGTTCTTCTACGGATTTCAGTTACTTCAGGTGTACCAAAGATAATGAAATTGTTCTGATTTTAGGAACTGGTCCCACCGCCGCCGATTAAGCGATGAGCTATCGGCGATTTTCTCGCCCAAGAAACGAACAAAAGATAATAGCTCCCGTGTAAATAAAAGAGAGATATTATATTTATACTTCATCGCTGGCTACTCGTTCTACGTACTACGTTCTACTCGTTTATAGCTTGTCGCCGGCGGTGGGACCAGTGCCTTAATCTATGCCTTTGCCAAATGCTCTTTGCGAAAGAACCAATGAAACGAGAAACGAAGAGCATTAAGCAGGTCCTTCGTTTATTATAGCAGATTCTACAAATCTTGTAACTTTTTAGTGTGAATCCAGCTTTGCGCAGATCTATATTCCTGCGACTGTGCAACCCACGGTTAAAAGAGGTCCATTGAAGCTACCCCTTCGGGGGAAAAGGCGTGTGTTTATGTTTACAAAAGGCAAGGTTTATTATTAAGTATGTGGGACTCTTCCCGCATTTTAGAAAAGCGACGTCGTACATTTTTATTAATTTAATTTTCCATTGGCATTTTATTTTAACCAGTGTAAGCCAAATTATTATGTGAAGTGTAATGACAGAAGTGTATTGCCAAAGTTTTAGAATTATAAAACATGACTTTTGAATGAGAGACGGCCAGTCTACATAATGTAGTCTGTTCAGAAAGAGAGCCGTCGTGGCCAAATTGTGAACTACATAAACCATGAATAGGAGCTGGTTTCTTTCTATCGGTATTTTGAATCGTAAACTAAATAAATAGTTACAGTTGTAATAGGATCAAAACGGAACGGACGCGCTATAGTATTGCCCGCTAAACAAATACTTAAATAAAAAATAAAAAGTTAAATAAGCACAGCTGCGCCCTCAAATGCCGCGACGGGTCTCTTCTTAACAGACTCTAACAAGCAACTACATGGACGTGTAGTGTTACACTATACGGATTTTTATATGGAAACACTAAAAAATCGCCCCTAACGAACACCATGAGGACCTCAATTTCCATACAAAAATCCGTGTAGTGTAACACGCCCATGTAGTTGCTTGTTACATAATGTAGACTAGGCTCTGGACATAATATAACATTCCATAATTTAAAATAAAACACTGTCTCTCTTACTGGAACTTCCTGACGAGCAGACAGACAGATGAGAGGCCTGCGTTCAGTTTGTCGAACTCCGAAAAACAGATGGATCGTCGGGAACAATAGGTTTTCTCGCAAAACATCTGAAATAAGATAACCAAATATTAGTATACACAACCTCTGTGGCGCGGCGGATGAACAGCCAGCTGAGATGCGAGAGGTTGCGGGTTCGATTCCCGCTGCGGACAAATATTTGTATGATCTGCAAATATTTCTTCCGGGTCTGGGTGTCATGGTACCATGGTACTCGAAACTGTTCAGTACATAACTTTTCATTTAAAAAACCGACTTCCGCCATTGTATTCGACTAAATATTTGGATGAAAAAAAAATGATGAAAGAACCATAGTGGTGAAAGGATTATGATACTTTTTGAATGCAAATGCTTGGTTTGTTGCTGAAAATATCAAAATCGCCATATGTATAGAATAGAATAGAATATTCTTTATTGCACAAAAAACAAATCATGTACATAGGCGAACTTAATGCTAGGAAGCATTCTCTACCAGCTAACCTTTGTGTAATGCGGATAAATTTATGTAGGTGGTGCATAATACGTTGAAAAGAATTAGATAGTACTTCAAGTACTTAGGTATTGTTTCACAATAATAAATTTTATAAATTGTAAACATACATGAACAACATTATACCAGGTACACAGTAACAATAAATAAATACATACATTAGGTGCTTAAAATACATAATATGCATAAACAAACATAACCCTAACTTACAATATTATAATATATACATACCTATCAATCAATAAATATATATATATATATATAAATAATCTGCAAATTAGCATTTTATGATACCGCTCACTTTATACGAGTTAATCATCTCAGTCAAAAAAAGATTATACACTCCAACTCTGAAGGAACCGATAGAGGAGACTCTCGAATATGGTGTGGGATACTATTCCATAGCCGAATCGCAGTAATGGTGAAAGAGTCCGAATAACAAGCCGAATTGTGGATTGGGGTTTTCAATTGAAGTTGTTGTTGTTGTTGTTGTGTGGCAATACTAACCTAGAAGCTTTTTAGAAATATACAGGATGTCCCATCCCATAAGGAATGGTGTCAAGCGAAAGTTCAGAGGTATACCTGATACCCGAATCACCTCATGTAGGCATATTCCGCGTTTTTGTGATTTAGAAGTTATGGCTTGCTTTCTACGCCCTTTGAAAGTCTAAGCACTAAGTTTTTATGATGAAGCCTTTGATAAATATTACTCTATACTATTATTATTATTATTATGTATGCCTACAATATTTGAGGAGTTCCCTCAATTCCTCATGGATTCCATCATCAGAACTGGATTCTGAAAAAAATGGGATCAATCTGGAAGTATATCTATTCAAATAAAAAAAGAATTTTCCAAATCGGTTCATAAACGCAGAAGATATGAGGTAACAAACATACAAAAAAAAATACAACCGAATTGAGAACCTCCTCCTTTTTGTGAAGTCGGTTAAAAATACCGGTTCGTCGTTGACATTCCCCACCATTGACTAAACTTTAATCGCAGAAGTCTATACACCTTTTGCGACTGTGCCTTTTAATATATCGCAGATATATATAAAGATATATAATAAATACCACGAAGACGAGCACGCGACAGACCGCGGCGAAGATGGAGAGACGTACTAGACTCCTAAATGAGACTAAATGGGCTAAATGGACTGGCCAACAAAGTGACTCAATAAAGAAGAGTGGTAGTAAGGAAGGGAGGCCTTTGCTCTCCAGTGGGACGTTACAGGCTCATAATAAAAATAATACAGCACTATAAGATCACATCATCAACAGCAGCCTTTAGATGTTCACTGCTGGACGAGACCTTCCCCATAGAATCCAATGGGGATTTTTTCCATAATCACCACGATTGGCAAGCAGATAGGTTATCGCAGTAATGATGTTTATTACTCAGATGATGCCTAGATGCCTACCCATAATCCCTTAATCGGCATCCGACATATAGCAAGTCCTTCCATTGCATTCTATGGGAGGCCTTGTTCAGCAGTGGACGTCTAAAGGCTGGATGATGATTGTTCCATAAAGCCTTCTAATTCTAATTCTAAGTGGGGGTGTTAAGACCTGCACTGACGTCCCGCTGTGGGGTGTATTGTGCATTGTCCCCCTGTGCTAACCCTACCCCAGCCAGCCCAGCTCCTTAAAGTAACGGAGCAGGACTTTGGGTTGGTGGCAACACCGTTGAAGTGTGTCCGAAGGCGTCGGTGATGGAGAGCAGGATAGAAGTAGTTCCTGCAAACCCATCTTGGCCCTGGTTTCTTTTGTAGCCGCACAATGTAGGATCACGTGCTCCACCGTCTCTTCTTCCTGCAAGCAGCCCCGACATAGCCCGCTGTCAATAAAGGCTTCTAAAACTTACCCTGAATGACTCTGGTATCTCCTCGATGGCGCGATGAATGAGGGTTTTGTTTAAGTAGAGGCAGTTGGCAGCATTAGGCTCAGGAACATGCATCTTGACAAAGAACGCCTCCGCCTCCCTTTCCAGCAGAGTCTGGATCTCTTGAGCCTCGCTGCTCGGTCCAACAACCAGCATGCCTTTTCCACCGTTGGTGATGTAGTCCTTCAGATGAGTTGTGCCACGAGGCATCTAGAAATAACGTAAGTTGTAAATAATGCTTTTGAAAACAAAACAATCAGGCATATTTTTACTGTACATTGGCGTAAGGACCAAATTAGCAACTCCCCGCTCCCAAGCACTGACATCTGACAAGCTGAGATCACTCAAAAAGTTGGAAAAAGTCAAGTGGAACTGGGCCGGACATACAAACTGTGGTCTAAGATCACCACTGAATGGGTCTCAAATAAACGACAAGCAGCTAGGTGGCTGCAGGATCGGCCCTTAATATCCATCGAAAGGAATGAGGGGAGGAAGGACTTTTACCTCTACAGTGGGCCGCCATAACGGTTAAACCCTAAACCCCCTAAGTGACACCAGTTTTCATACAATATCCGTCATCTTAACTCGGGCATAGGCTACCAGCCACCCGAGGTTATATGAGGTGGATAATTATCTTACCCGAATAGCAGTCACTGGGAAATCCTTGAAGGCCTCAGCCAACTCAACTGCCCCTGCTTCATTTGTGGTTTCAGATATGCCAACGAAAATCTCACGACCTGAAAGATATTATTTGCAAAATGTAATTGCAAATACATCAAAGACGCAAGAATTATGCATGATTCCATTTAATTTAAATTAAAAAAAGAGATACGAGATTATCTTCTAACGGCCGGTTTCCACCGGGGCGGAGAAGAGAGGAGACGAGAGGAGATGTGTTTGAATAAACCAATCCGATTTCGTTATTTCCTTTTCGTGTTTACCCGTCAAGCCTGCCTGCCAATAACTTGCCAGCTTTGCTCTAGTGTCCTCTCCTCTCCGCCCCGGTGGAAACCGGCCCTAAGTTGTGCTGGATGCAAGCTGGGCGGGCAGTTTTTATATTTAACTCATAGTTATCATCGTCATGCACGTTGACATTGCTAGACATAACGAATACAACGCCAATTGATTATTATTTTAGATATAAATGTTTCACCATGCAAACAAGGTAAGTACGTAAAGTACAAAAACTGGTAGGTGCACTACCAGATTTTGACCAACAATCATTGTCTCTTCTTCAATAGGACCCTGTTTGTCCTGGTAACAAGCCTTGCTTGTTTGCAACTAAGCAAGCTTGATCTGCTATTCAGCCTAAATAAAGTACAATTATATATATAGTTAGTTATAATCTTAGTTCTTAAACTCATTATAAGTGAACCCTGTTCTTTATGAGTAATAAAATTCTTTAACCTAACAATTTATCAATAAATAAATAATAATAATAATAATAAATAATAAATTCTGGACATTTCACACAACATTATCTAGCCCCAAGCTAAGCAGAGCTTGTGTTATGGGTACTAGATAACTGATATACTTAATACAATACATTACATAAATAGATATTTTTTATTATACATAGAAAAATACCCAGAACATCCTGAACAAATATCTGTAGATTGTACAAATATTTGTTCCGAGGCGGGAATCGAACCCGCAACCTCCTGCATCACAGGCGAACCTTCGCCCGCCGCGCCACAGAGGTCAATATCAATGTCGTAGAGGTCGAAATAGTACTTAATAGACTAGGATTCAGTTTTTTATAGAGTAAATGACAGCACCGGCATGTGCTGTGGCCCACTTGATGTTCATTACAAATGCAAACCTCTTAGGTTACATCCACCTGGACGCACTCTACTTGGCATTGCACTACACCTGCCAGAGATAAAGATGACATGTCTCATGTGCCTGTCATTTCACTGGCATCCATGCCCATCAAACCTGAACACAGTAATACAAGCATTACTGCTTGGCAGGAGAATTAGGTAGGCAATAGTACTTTCCCGGACAAACGGAGTATGTCAGTTGGTAGAAATGTCCCTACCTTGGATCAAAACATCAGCTCCGCATACTCTTGCATCTGGGTTGTTCTGTTCAATCACCAATTGATTGAGCTCCTGTTGTAAGATAACCTTCAGGTTTGTAAGCTGAAAAATAAAACCTAATAAGTAAGAGTAATGGAGCAAGCTATGCTCGGAGTTTCACTACAGGATAGAATCTGAAATGAGGAGATCTGTAGAAGAACCAAGATCACCAACATAGCTCTCAGAAATAGTTAGTTAAAGTAGGAGGTCATATACCTCACAGAACTGACAACCATTGGGCATAAAATGTTCTCGAGTGGCGACTACAAACCGGACGACGTAGTGTAGAATAGCCTCTCGGTGGATCTCATGGAGGCAGCTCATGACCAATCGCCGCGGCATTCTATGGGGGAGGTCTATGTCCTGTGGTGGACTTTTGATGAAGTAAGATTTGCTGGTCAATTGTTGATGCAAGAAGCTGGATAGATCTTCCAGTGGACTGTACAGAAGGATCTCATGCTTACATTATTGTAAATGTTGCATGTGGATCTTATACCTACCTACTTTTGAGAGTATCCAAAGCCATTAATTTACTGAACATTATAGGTCAGATAAAAAATTATATTATAGCAAGACATATTAATGTTACATTTTGCCATAAGCTTCAGGTCGTACTACACAGCAGTGATAGTGCATTTTTTATCGTAAGACTTCTTTAGATATCAATCAACATGGTACTAAACAAAAGTACATTATGTTTTTTGTGTTATGTTATGTGTTTTGGCATATTATCCAAATGGTGGACTTCGGTTCATCAACATGACATGTGCTCTTTACTTTTATTAATTTTGTGTTTTTTTTGGAACTTTCTAAATGTAGTGTAGGCATTGATTATCGACATGGAACATTTAATAGAAAGTGTCATGATATAAAAATGGAAAGTCAATTCCAGGGATTACCTCTTCAATGGAAGTTGGAAATAGTATCTTCACAATAGACTTGTGTTCCAGCTTCTCAGCAGCCAGGGACAAGTTCAAAACTAGCTGCAAGGAACTGCTGTAGTTTTTAAGCAATGAATCTTATTCCAGCATGTAGAGAATACTTTTAGCTATTGTGCTGTCCGACAGTCATGTTTCAAAAGTTTGACCCTGGGTGCTAGGAAGTGTGGCAGCTATTGAGTAGGGAACCCAATTCCATCATAGATAATACTAGCTTTCATAAGAGATTTATCTGATCAAAATTCAAATGACTTCAGTAATATCTTAAGGTAGTGTTAGTTCCTAAAACATGTATTGTGCCTAGATAGCAAGATATAACAGCATGTAACATAGGGAAGCTCTGATTACATGAGAAACGATGAATGTCTTATGACTACCGTAATAAAATAAAACACAAAATCGGCATGGCATGACATGACATACATTAAAAAAATTTGTTAAATGAGACTCTACTTCTAATTCAAAATGGGAGATGGGGAGAAAAGATCTACGCTGACATTCCGCAATGGGGTGTGTTATGTATTGTCCCCCTGCAAACAGACCCCAGCCAACCCACTCCTTAAAATAATGCAGGACTTTGGGTTGTTGGCAGCACTGTTTTAGTATCCCTGAAGGAGTTGTAGAAGTAAAGCAGAACTTAATCAAATCATGGATTTTTGTTTTTACCCTAGCTTTATTTGTGACTATGCAGTGTAATATCTCATGCTCCACTGTCTCTGTTTTAATACAGAGACAGTAATTAGCTGAGATAGCTAATTGGCTACAACTGGCACTGTCATGGCCCCAGTCTATAGTAGATGGTGGGTGAAATCAAACAGTATCAAAAGAGATTCCCAGGTATTTAAAAAAATGTAAAAGATATTCAACAAGTGACTTACATTGAACTCTTCGATTGCCGTCTTTGGCGCCGGCAGGTAAACCACCCCGTTTACTGACACTGCAACTCTATCAAGCAGCAGACTCCCAGTGAAAGGCCCTTGAAAATCCACTTCGACGACATCGACGTTCATATCCCGAAGGATTCTCAACAAGTAATCATGCTGATATTTCAATGCATATGTGTCGACTTCAGCTTCTTCAGCGACAGTCGACTTTACCACGCCGACTATTGCATGGGTGTAGAAGTTTTCTTTGAACACAGATCCACTAGCCATTATTGCGGTTCTAATAGGAAGGAGAGCCTTAAAAATCTTAGAATGGATTTGTTACAGTAAGAGTGTGAAGAACGGCCGACAAAAGGACACGAGATGACGAGACACAACAACCGACAACTTCGAATATCAATCAATAAAACGCGCAAGCTGGCATTCAGGCATACTAGGAGACTCTTGCACAGGACACTTAACTTAACAGTAGTCGGGTACGGCCAGGCTTTATCTACGCGGCCAGGCAGTGCGCGACGAGTGGGCCCAAGCAAAATATAAGTACTGAGAAAATATTTACACAACACTGCTGCTATGAGCGATAATTCCAGTGCAAGTTCCACTCCACTAGGTTCAGTTCCAGCCCAGCCCCAAGAGAATTTATTCTAAATAATCATTAGGTTCCGGCTAAGCCAAGCCAGCTATTACTATTTTATTAGGTTTAGGTTTAGATACCGGCCAGCGATATTTATTCGAGTCCAAAGAAACGTACTGAT
Organism: Epirrita christyi; assembly: GCA_951392215.1. Lineage (NCBI taxonomy): Eukaryota > Metazoa > Arthropoda > Insecta > Lepidoptera > Geometridae > Epirrita > Epirrita christyi. The sequence continues at coordinate 7,851,189 of OX595833.1, forward strand.
TATATTCTCTTTGGTCTAGTCTAGGTCTTACTCATGGATGTACTACACACTATTACTGTTAGTCTCAGATCTGTAATATATTATTTACAAGCCTCAGAATAATGTTACTGTAGTCTAAATTGGTAGCGATTCTGTGCAGTAATTGATTTTTGTGCTATATAAGTCTGCTTTTAGTGTGTTAGCTACTTGGAAGCTCAGAGGAAATACCTTTAGCCACAGACAAACAGTAGTACTAGCTCTTAGCAGTCTGTGAAAGCAGACATGAAGTGAGTTAAAATAACCCTTACTTTATAGCTGTACACAAAACATACACTACACTGCTTGCTGTAAACAAAACAAGCAGTTAAAATCGATCGATCGACTTCATAAACCTTGCTTGCCTCGGCCCTCCGTGTTTCGGTTAGCTTTCTACTGGGCATCTGTTGGTGGCGCGGCGTCAGAAAAATGCTTTGACATTCAGGTAGGACATACATTTGCCGGTAATAAAAATGAGTAAAGACCAGTACCCAGCCGAGCTGGAGTCGCAGTTTATCCTGAGACTCCCAGAAGAGCCTGCGAAGGAACTGAAAGAGTTGCTGCGAAATGGAGACAACATGAAAAACCGTCTTTTGATTCAAATGGACCAAGATATGCGGAAAGGCGAGGTAAAGTTTGATCATAGGACGATGCATGGAAAAATCGTTGACCTACCCACCATCGTGGATTCTATGAAAACTATCGATAGTAAAAGTTTCTACAAGAGTGCTGATATTTGTCAAATGATGATATGCAAAGACGAACCAGATCAACCCTCAGAAGAAGAATTACCAGCCAAAAACAAGAAGAAGGACCCTAACAAAGTCGATAAGAAGTTCCTGTTCCCTCATGGAATCACTCCGCCGACAAAAAATGTTCGTAAGCGACGCTTCCGAAAAACACTGAAAAAGAAATGCGCTGAGGCTCCAGAAATTGAAAAGGAAGTAAAGCGGTTGCTCAGGGCTGACAATGAGGCAGAGAGTATTACGTTTGAGATCATTAATGAAGATGATGTGCTACTACATCACCCAAAACTAGAGTCTGAATTAGAACCCACAACCAGCAAAAGTGGTAACATTAAAAATAAGAAGAAAAAAGGCAAAGCCCTGCAAGGTATCAAGTGTGAAACTGGTTCAGCTTCCAAAAATACTGCATCTTCTAATGTTGTAGATATATTTGGAGGAGCTGTAAGCGACAGTGATCAGGAAGATGAGCATAATATACATACACACTATAAGAACAGCCAAGCGAAGCATGCAATATCGGTAACTGGGGCTGGTCCGATGATAGGCTTAGGAAACATTCCAAGCACAGAACCTTTGGACTTGGACCCACAAATGTTTGAGCTCTCTCACAACCTGCAAAGCAAGATGTATGCTAGTGACAGGAACTACGAAAACCCTGGCACAACAGAAGACAAAACACATGGTTTGTCATTTGATGATGATGGAGATCAATCTCAAAACTCCAAAGACAGTATGACGGTGAGGATTGAACAAGTGAGAGTTGAGCTGGAAGAGCTGAAAGAACGAAGAAAGCGTACCCAACATGAAATAGCGGGAATGGAAAACTTGACACTGCGTCAAAGATTCCAAAAAACCTTGCACACACTCAATCAAGAAGTTATGTTCAAAGATATGGAGTATCAGGGGTTGTTGACCTTGCAAAATTCAGATGACATTTAAATTTTCCTAGTTTATGGCAAGTGAATTGGTACTGTACCAAACAAAAAAAGTGAAGTACCTATATTTAGTTCTTTGTAATCTTTACAAATTTAAATGTGTATAAAATCATGTAGTTTAAGCATAATTAGCCTATAATGTTCCCACCGCTGGGACTCAGGCCTGCTCTCAATAAGAGTACTATAATCTACCATGCTAGCCCTGTGTTATTGTCTAACTAAGGAACTGACAATCACTTTCAATTATAATTTTACAGTACACATACACAGCATCTTGCCAAGAGCAGAATTGTTCCAAACATACAGTGTAATAGTTATTTGTTCTTAGTGCTTACACTTATGGAAATAAGTAACCCAAAAATTGCCAACCATGTGTTGTGCGAACCCTCCTAGATGGTAGTGGTAGATAACCAGTGGTGCAGTGGTTAACACATCTCCGGTTGCGGGTTCGATCACCGACTGGTTTTTAATTTTTGGGATAATATACAGCGCCATGTACTATAAAATTGTAATTAAAAGCCAGTGATTAATTGACCAGTTCGTCGGGTAATAAAGGCGCAGGTTGGTGAAAGTCAAATCACCTTTGAATTTTGAGTTCTAACTTCTAGGGCATGTTGGTTTCCTCACATGATTTCTTTCACTGTTTTGAGCATGGGGTTATTTTTGCATGTATGGAAGTTCGATTGGAAAAATCCATTGGTGCATACCCAGGATCTCAACCTCCAACCTATGGATCGAAAGTCAGGGAACCTCAAACACAGCTAATAGAAAATCATGTAGAGATTTAGTAAAATAAGTGGTAAGCATAATAAAGATAATAATAAGCCTTAAGTTACAAAAGAAATTCGAATTTGTATTACTACTTTTATTTATTATACCTAGTATAATTATAATAAATAAGTAAATAAACTGTATTGTGATTTTGGTTCTAAGAATGCTCTTTTTGTTGAAATTGATGATGGGCCCTTTTTTGCATAGTAATTCAGCTACTTGACCGATGGTACGAGGATGGTACACATATTTTTTTCATAGAATTAAGCAGAGACAATGAGAGACAATGTAATTATAGAAGATCGTTGGAATTAAGTAGGTATATCTGACTTAGAAATTAAAACCACAGAAGTATTCTTTTCTTTAGCATATCAAAACTCCCACTATACCTTCTTCTAACTATGTTTTTTTTTTCATAAATCGCCCCTGTAGTTCCTTTTTAATTTCCTCGGTTCCATTTTAGTCTACAGGCTATAGTTTAGGATTTATACTCAATGCTGTTTATACTATAGGTACCAGATAGGTATTATATTCATATATTCATAATTATACCATAATCCAAAGGATTTAGCAGCATCCACCAGGTGGTGGCGGTCCGAGGGAGATTATGAGTTATGACCCCTAAAATCGCGTTAGCAAACCTCATACAAAATTTCATTAATTATTGACTTCCTGTTCCTGCTTAAAACTTCTTAACAAATAAATTCTAAAAGATTGATTTGCCAATAAGAATAAGTAGACTTCCATTTGTTTTGTGATTTTGGACAGAAGTACTATAGGTACTATGTACCTAAGTAGGTAAGTACTTCATTTATTTTAAGTTCAATGAATTCTAGTTTTCTCAACATATTTTACTGTAAATATGACCCCCCGACGCCGACGAGCGGCTCTATATATAAAAAAGTCCTGTGTGGAGCGGCTTTTAAGCAAGACCGTCGGCGTCGTGGCATTCTAGGGGGCAGCTTATCAGGGTATCCACTTCAATCAAAAATCAGGGAAAAGTCAGGGAAGCTCATGGTGGTCAGAGAAAGACAGTGAAATCGAGGGGTTATCTGGAAACTCAGGAAAAAAATTAAGATTTTACACTGTTTCAGTCCTAAAAAAATGCAAGCTTCAAACCCAGAAATTATGTACCAGAGGGCGTATTACGAGTTTTGCATTGCAACAATCGATTTGCGAGTCGTGAGTATTCAAAGTGACCACAGACTAGTAGGATGCTAACGCATAACGTGACTAATGTGTAGGTAGTAACTTTTTATGAATCTGTACTGTTCTACGCGGCACAGTAGAAACAGCACAGATTCAAAAATAGTTACTACTTTAGTCATGTTAAATACTCACGACTCGCAAATCGATTGTTGCAATGCAAAACTCGTAATACGCCCTCTGCCTCTGGTACCTACATCATTTCTGGGTTTGAAGCTTTTATTAGTAAAGGTATCACAGGCACAGCTGGAGCTGCTTTGTATTTCTACGATGGTAATAATCTACTATTTCTGTCCATTGTACCAGTCGTAGTCATGGAAGTAATAAGTACTACGTACAACCAACTAGTACTTATTACTTCCATGGTCGTAGTCTTGGACGAATTAATTCGTCCAAGGTCGTAGTAATGTACCATTACTATCTACAGATAATTAATTTAATTTATGCCTACGGTGGCTGGCGTGTCAAGTTTATGTCAAGCAAGTCAACTGTCAGTCATTAATATCTATTATGTTATGACATGTAGGTCGTAGCCGTACTCACTCCGTAGTCCGTAGAATAGAAACTTGGTAAAGTCCTTGAATTGAAAATTGACTCGTAGGTACTACCTATAACTAATGCATTGAAACAAAGCATCGTTTTTATAAATAAGTCAAAATTGCTACAGGAATTCTACTTCACCTGATTCTACAGTTTTGGTGAGTGAAATTAAAATTGATTACTTAGATTGGTTTGAAACAACCCACCCATCGTCCATTTATAAAATTTTTTGACCGTAAGAATAAATTGAAAAGGATCGATACGATACCTTATCTACATATATCCACACACATCTGGAATGGGGCCGTGCAGTGATCCGCTTGGGTCGAAAATGCCCGGCCCATACACACATCCGGAACGGGGCTGGGTCGTGCTCCGGTTGGAGCAAAAAGACCCGGCCCGTCCATACACAGGCTCCACTTTCCAATACTTAGCGACTGTGAGCTAGGAAGTTCATATTTTTATCACGACGAAACGCGGCCCGGTTCTATCATGGATATGTGTGGATAGTCCATAATAATTCTGGTAGGTACTGTAAGTTTACATGTAATACTACTAATTAGCTTGATAATTTCACTATCTTGATTTACGTTGTAATTTATTTGGTGAGCGACTTGGCAATTTTTTTAGAGTACTTACCTACCTAACTGCTTCTGTTGCAGCCCATTCACATGTTTTTCCTTTCTCTACTTCTCATTCCTGTCCTGGAGAGAACCATGATTGGATATTAGTTATTAACTTATGTTTCCCACATACACCTCATCTCTTTTCAGCTAAATTACACTTATACCTCTCTCTAAATTTTTTCTGATTCATTGTGTCAACAATCTAGAACATGTTTTCTTCTTCATCATCAGCCGGTAGATATCCACTGCTGAATGTGGCATGCATAGCATACAACCCATAGCGTGTAATGGGGGTATTTTCCATACACACCACGCTTGGTAGATTGGTGATCACAGTTTAGTGTTAAGTACTCAGGATGCTGCTGCCCATCCACTGGCTTATTCCCTTGGTCGCCTTTTACTGCATCCACAGTTGAAGTTGGAGGAGTCCTATTTTAGGCCCAAACTACCACAGCTGAAAAGTCTGATATGGAAAAGAATATAGTATAAAAATAAATATATAAAGATCTTGTAGTTAAAAAGAAACTAGAGTGAGACGGAAGGAAAAAACGTAGTATCTCAAAACCCAAAAATTAAAAACTAAAAACATCAAGTAACAAATCTTGGCAAAAATTTGTAGATATATGATCGGATAAGTTTTATGAAGGCACAATGTGTTCTAGAATTTTGGAACTTTTTTGATAATCAAGAAATTTATTGACATTATAAATTACTCAAACTGTCCCAACCGTCTAGGAAAATGAGTTTAATTTTTAGGGTTACCTCCTCGTACTGTGTAATATAGGTATATGGAGCAATAACACTAACACTACATATATTGCAGACCAAAATGAGACTTCTATCAAGTATATTATGTTTGGTGATCCTACTGCACTGCTCTTATGCACCGCCCGTGACGCCGAATGAGGGCAAGGAAAAAGCCCATGAGGGAGAGGAGGCCACCGATTGGGTAACTTATGTTTTAATTTAATTAACACTGAGAAAGATATACCCTCTTATTCATAATCATTCTTTAAACCTATTTTAGTTAAAATATGTTTTGTCTTGTTTTGACGTATGCCATTTTACATCAGAGAGAAGAAGACAAAAGATATTTTACCTAAAATAGGTTTCAAAAATGATTATGAATAAGGCCCATAGACTTTAGGTGAGGTCATAATATGTCCAGCAGTGGACTTTGACATGATGATGATGATTACGTTTAACTATGTAATTTGTGACATACTTTATCAAGGACCATAATATACTGTATTGTCTATGACATTGGTGCAGGTTAAATCTTTTTTAATGTGAATAGCCAATATTTAGATAGGTACCTGTATGACATTTGCGATGGATTCGCTAGTGAGTCAATAACTTGTAGAAAGGGTATACTGACAAATTGATACTATTATATCATTTTCGGCCTGTGAAAGAGCCATCTCCATATTTTATTTAGCGACTTAGAAGTCGCTAAATAAAGTATGGAGATGGCTAAAGTTAGAACTTTAGCATGGTCACTTTGTCTACATGTCAGGAGGAAAAGCCGAAACGTCACGGGAAAAACCGTGGATTGTACCTACTTTACGGGAAAAAACATGCTTAATGTTTTTTCCTAATTGTTATTCTTCTTCTTATCTCTTCACTATATTTACTTTAAAACAAACTAATGTTCTGACTTCTGACCAGTCACTATTGATAAGTTAATTCTCCCCGTATTGTAGTTGGTTTTGAAAATTACATATCCTTGGTACCTATCTGCACGTCATTGCCACTACCACGTCACGTTTTTGTTAAGGCAGCCCCCTTATTCGCCATGACCAAACGTAACATAACGCGGGCTCGTCACGATATTCGATTCGGTTCGGAGCGATGATTCCACGCAGATGCGTGGAAACATCGCTGAATCGTATGGTATCACACGTTATTGACAAGGAATCTCTTAGGTCCTAGCGAATAACCACATTAACCACCCAGGACATATTGTAATACTAGTGGAGCGCCCGCGGCTTCGTCCGCATGGAGTTTTCTTCCATTCAAAAATAAACATCCGCTGCATCCTCTGAGAGGGTAAATTTCGGAAGTTCCTTTCTTAGTGCACCCCAAGACCGCAAAAGGAATGTACCCTACAAATTTCAGGTCTCTAGGACTTACGGTTTTGGGCTTTGTTTTTTTTTTGTTTGGTTTAGGTTAAGGTAATTTGCCAGTCGGTGAGTTAGTCACGCAACGATTTTATATATTATATTGATGCTTTTGAACAGGAGGAACAACTTGAGTACCACAGATACTTGAAGGAGGTGGTGCAAGCTTTGGAGAGCGATCCTGATTTCAAGGCCCAACTGGAAAAAGCTGATGAAGATGATATACGGGTAATGTGACCAATAGATTTTATTAAATTTTATTTTTAAAATTTGGCATCCCACATGTCAGGTCACAGGTTATGATTTTCAGATGGTCTCATCACTTTGGAGAATGCACAAATACTCCTTCTCCACCCAAACACCTAATCCGTAAATTTAATTTTAAAGTCCCGTTTTGTACATTGTTAACAATTTGGTAGTACCTGTAGGATATTATCTGATTTATTTTTGAGTTGCAGACCGGAAAAATAGCAGAACAATTGGACCTTGTTAACCACAATGTGCGAACCAGATTGGACGAGATTAAACGACGTGAGCTGACGAGATTACGTCACTTGGCGACTAAGGTATGTTCACGATCTTGCGCGGTCAGTTTTAAAGTAATATTAGCCAAGTGAAAATCGCCAAACAATCGCCGTCGTAAATTTTAGAGGCCGAGCAAGTTTTAGTGGGGCAATCTTTGTTTGATTAACCTATGGCTACAATCCATTATTTGCTCCACATGGACTGGTTGTAGCTGTTGCTTGTTATGGAAGTTACATCAAAATTGCCCGGTATTTTTCTTTGATGAAGGGCACTTTTAAGGCCAGCATAAGAAACACAAGCTAGGAATTACCCCATCTCGAACAACACAGCATATTTTGAAGTATTTTGCACAGATTATCATACTGTGTACTCGCGTTCAAATGCCATCTGCAATAAAAAACAATTTATCGCTCAAATGAGTGTTGCAGTTATTCCCCGTATGTGTGACGCTAATAATACATCTTTGTGACGTTAAGTCTGCTTAAAATGGTGCCTACTTGTTATGGCTTTTTAATCTCGCCAGTCGAGATTAGACCCGAGTCGGTTTTAGTTTGAAATACATTATAGAGGCCAGCTTAGTTTAGAGCTCAAATATAAATGAATTCCCAACAGTCACAGTCATAGTGACCTCCTAAAGGTCTGAGCCTTGTATGATTAAAAAAGTACCAAGGCCTTTTGCCGTATGTCAACTCCTATAAAAATAAAACAAACTCAAAGCCGTTATCCGATTGCAGCGTACCTTGAATGCTGGCTCTGCATGGTCACGTTGAATGGCTATGTTTTTAGCTGACGTAGAAAACTTAAGCATTCCGATCATTCATCGACTACAAAATGCATGTTATGATTAAAAACTTACACGTATCATGTGACATATCAAATGAAAGAAACTGGTTATGAGAAATTACAAACGTATTTATTTTATAACTTTTAAAATGATTAGTTTTAAATATATTAAAGAAAATATGCGAAAGTTTACCATTCGTCTCCATTCTCCGAAACTAATTAACTTTTTTTGAAATAAAAGGAATATTGGGTCTCACTCGTACGTTACAGGCAAACCTACTTGAAATCCTAAATCTTCAAATTCCTACGGGAACGGAAAATGCGTATAAAGTTGTGTTGATTTACTAATAAGTTAATTGATCTAGTGGTTACTATGGGTAGCGTACTTGTACGGAACCCTCTCCACGCGAGTCCGACTCGCACTGGTTGCCGGTTTTTATGATTTGTATAGGGGTCATGCCCAAACAACGCATAATCTGTGAAATATTCAAATGGCTACCTTTTACGGCTGCAGAATATACCCTTGTGATAAAATACAAACAGACAGACAGAAGGACAACGGTGTAGGCTTAATAATACGGTCCCGTTTGACACCCTTACAGTCTTTTAAATGTAGCTTGATTAGAATGACAGCTGACGATATTTCACACCATATCTTTGTAATAACATCTGGCAAATTGCATTTATTTGTAACACAAAGATCACTGGTTTTCTGCGTGTAAAACTACTATGAACAAGTGCTGTACATATAAATAACAAAAGTATAGTTGAACTTTAAAAAGGAACTGCATTTACAGTGGATAATCACAAAACAATACACATATTTTTCCGTTCTGTCTAGCAAGGTAACGTTCAACTTGCTTAAAATTTTAGAGACGTGGTAAATCGATCGGTTTTTTTTGTTTGTTAAGTTTATGTTAATTTGTCGTTATTTTATTTTTTATTGTTATGGAACGTGTCGTTTTGTTGACACAATGCCAAAAATAACGAAAAATACCGATTTGAACAGTGAATCTCGTGAATTTATGGTTTGCTTAGATAGTTTTGCTTTTAATCTGTAAAAACTCGAAAATAATGAGAGTTTGTGGGCTACACAGTCGAGAAATAGGTAGGTACACACATAAATCTCGATTTGATCCGAATTGTTCCAGTACTATTCGAGGCTTTTGGCATATGTAATTTTAATCAAGCTGCATTTAATAGACTGTTTGGTACGGAACCCTAAAAATCGATGCTTAAGACTATTCAGTTTGAGCTTAGTTATTCAAGGCGCTACTGTACAATAATATCCTCCTTTTCTTGCAGCAATTCGAGCTCACCAACGATATCGGTGATAGCTTTAGAAAGGGACACTCACCCGATCACTTGGACCACGGCAACTCGAACACCTTCGAAATTGAAGACTTGAAGAAACTTATCAAGCAAGTCTCCAGCGATTTGGAAATCGCTGATCAGAAGCGCAAGGAACAATTCAAGGTACACAGTTCGTTTAATACTATTATTAAGCATCAGCCCAGCTGTGGTATAAAGCGTGCTCTCTGGCTATTTTGACTACCACACAACATGCATGTGATTGATCATGGCGTAATCAATGTACTAAAGTTACATTAATAACAAACTCCCGGCAAACTGTATGTAACTATAAGTTTAAGGAAGATAATCCTTTAAATTTCAGCAATATGAGATGGAAAAGGAGTTCCAAAAACACCAAGAGATGGAGAAAATGGACGAAACTCACAAGAAGGAGTACATCGAGAAACAGAAGCAAGAGGAGGAAGCTAAGAAACATCACCAACCGGTAAATTACATAATATACATTTACGACCGTATCTCGTAGGGTTAACAGAGGCTGTGTTTCGGGATCAGGGATTCATGGGTTTCCACTATCGGGCGCCAGTGTATATATATTTCTAGTAAAATTATGAATTTTCATAAAAAACTGACTTCCGCCATTGAATCTCAGCTCAGAATATCAGCATGTTTTTATTTGCTAAAGGTATACAAAACAATAACTTGTTGCTGAAAATACCAAAATCGTGTGCCTATAATATTTGAGGAGTTTCCTCAATTCCTCATAAATTCCATCATCACAACACTGGATTTTGATAAAAATGGGACCAATCTGGATATATTATATTCTATCAAATAAAAAAAGAATTTTCCAAATTAGTATAAAAATTACGAAGTCACGAGGTAACAAACATAAAAAAAATGTACAACCGAATTGAGAACCTTCTCCTTTTTTTGAAGTCGGTTAAAAAGGGTAATAAACAGGCTACCGATAAAACACCTGATCATAGCTCAGCATCCATGGGATCGTAAATCCATGACCGAATTGGTAAAGGTATCGCTGATTAGAGGCGGTATGGTATTGTTGTGGTTGCAAAGAAAGAAAGTCCTTATCATCAGCCTGTAGAAGTCCACTGCTGGACATAGGTCTCCCCTTTAGAATGCCACGACAAACGGTCTTGAATCACCTCCATCCACCGAATTCCTGCTACGTTTATAATGTCTTTAGACAATCAAGTGGAGGGCCTTCCTCTACCGCGTCGTCCAGTTTGTGTTCGCCACTCGAGAATGTTTACTCCCCAACGGTTATCAGTTCTGCGAGCTATATGACCTGCCCATTGCCACTTCAACTTACTAATTCTGAGAGCTATATCGGTGACCTTGGTTCTTCTGCGGATTTCCTCATTTCAGAAAGAATGTAATAACATTTATTTCTGTCAACAATTGCAGACTGGCACAGATGAAAATACAAGGGACCCTAAATATGGCAGGGTCGCCATGTGTGAAGAGTTAGTATGATCAAAACAAGTGCTTTCGATAGAGTCTCATTTACTGTCTCATTAGATACAATGCCAATATGTTCTATACATCGTACTTAAGCTATGTGCCACCATGCCTTACACCACAACACCCAACAAATATTTGCAGGTCTTGCAAACATTTGTCCCGCAGCGAGAATCGAACCCGCACCTTTTGCGTCTCAGCCGGCTACTCGCCCACTGCGCCATGGAGGTCATCCGTCATTTCGTGGGCTATGGCGGTTTGCTAAAAACAATTATGACAGAAGCTTTCAAAATATTTTAACCTTTGTTCAGTCCTTATTCTAAGAACCTTTGCTAAGACCCCTTTGCATAAAACAATTTTGGACCTTTTACTTAGATTACATGTCATACTATATTTGTATAGACCAATTTATTTTTATTTTTTATTATATGTGTAAAATAAAGTATTTTCTATTCTTTAATGTGATCAAATTTTTCACCCACTGTGTGCAAAATAACTTAGTAGTTCCAATGACTACGATTAGTATTATAGTCAATTGCGACCTGAGGCTCAATTCTCTTTTGTTTTTAAACTACACTGAAAGATGACCGAATCAAGACAAAGTTGGTATTCCGCTCCCTCATAATAACAATTTAGTCTACTTTCGATTCACGGTGACTACCATTAGAGTAGGATAGTTATACATAATATATATAATTGCAAAGAGTAAAGAGAGACAAATTATCGAAAAAACTTTGAATTGTTAAATTTTCGGTCACATTTCGATATAATCACATCACCGTGTTGTATTTTATGTGAGTAGAATACTATTTCTGACATTTAAGTTATCGACACTTGATCGGAAAGTGATCTAAACCTTATTTTGACTAATTTTTATTACCAGAATTGAGCCTCTTGTTTTGATGATGCGAGACAGAAGGTGGACAATGGAACTCTTCAATGGATAATGGTTAAACTGGACGTGTTTGGGCTCATTTTAATTAGCTCACGGTTCCGAATACAAATTGAACTATAAGCAGCTCTAATACAATTAATTTCACAAAATCTAAAAATATGTTTTTCAACGCACAACTTATATACCATATAACTTTTGAAACTATCATGGTTATTAACATAATTATCACTAGAAACGGGATATTTACCATGATTTTTTGATTTTTGATTTTTCTCAAAAATCATGGTAAATATCCCGTTTCTAGTGATAATTATACACCATACTTTATTTTAATTCATTAATTCATCCAACGCATGAACGCTCAATATGATTTAATATCAAATAAAGTAGGTACTTATTTGATATGAAATATTGAGCAAAGCTAGGCAACCACGTAGTAAGAAGTCAGCAAATTCTCGCCGTGATAAGCCTAACCTTTGTAACCTGACCCATGTAACCCGACTCATGTAACGTTGACTCATGCTATCGACTGCATAATGTTAATTGTAAAAGTTCCCCGTAAAGTTACGAGTTTTCAAAACTGCCGTCGTAAATTATGTTATGAGCTATTGCCGAGAAAGCGATAACAAAATGTAACTATTGTGAATTTCTTCAATTTAATGTTCTAGAATTTCTTCCTTATTTGAACTGTTTACTATTTTCCTACTTATTTCCCTTCCGTATTGTTCGAACAATTCTATATTATCGCAAATATTTCATGAACGCAGCTTCACCACCCCGGTTCGAAACAACAGTACGAGGAGGTTTGGGAGAAACAAGATAACATGGACCAGGAGTTTGACCCTAAAGTATTCTTCATGATGCATGGTGAGTTATTCATACTACCCCCGTTAATATGTTATTATATTTAATTTAACAGCTCCTTCACCCCGTGACAAGAGAACAGTTGTTAGAAATATGGAAAACTGGTGGTATGGACCCGAAAGATTTCGACCCCAAGGTGTTTTTCATGATGCATGGTAAGATGCATTGAGTGCCGTGTCGAGTGTAGTGCCACTAACAAGTTTTGAGTTAACTTCTTTATGACCAGCGTGTGTAGACAATCGTCCATGCGAAAGAACTAGAGTATGGTGATGAAAAATGATCGAGAAACGTCTTCTTCTGAGATCTTTTTTCTTTCCCGTATAATGTCTAAGCGTTTTGGCTAGTTAGCTCATGATTGTGCTCGGGTGAACGTTTGTCTATAGATACTGGTTCATAGCACGTTTTTTGCTACATAATTTGCGTTATCCGTATGTAGCGTTGATTTGCTACAAGTATTACAGTTTATTCGAACAGGTGTAGTTTTTGTTCTAACAAATTTATGTTTGTGTTTGCCCATATTATCCAATCATGTTTGTCTTAAGTGAAGTCAAAGGCTTCGTAGAAAATTAAAAGTAGAAAGTTTAGTGCATGTCCAAATAGATCATAGTCAGTCATTTTTCTGGAACAGCCTGTATGAAATGTATTATTAGCATTGGCTCTCCAAAATACAACACCTTAGCTTGCAGCATGATAAAACATATACTTAGATATTTGTATGCTAAAATCTAGTAAGTTTTATTATTTTAATTGTCATCATCCCTAAAGAACGAACCTGAACGAATGTCATTACATTGACAAGAATACATCGTTCTTGCAGGCTTAAAAATGTAGAATAAACAGTTAATACAATACTAACTTAGCCCAAGTTTTTGCTGATTTCGCCGCAGTAGGGTGATGGGTTTTGACGTGAGGTTTAGATTGTATGAAAAACGACGCTTGGTCCCGTAAGTTCACGTCTTCTTTCATACTAAATAACGTCAATTTCATGCGACTAATCGATGTCCCAAACCTTTTTTGTCGGCTTTGTAAAGCATTTAACTTATCCACATAACAACAGATGTCGACGGCAACGGCGTGTGGGACGCCGACGAGGTAAAAGCGCTCTTCATAAAGGAACTCAACAAAATGTACGGACCCAACGCGCCCGTCCATGATATGCACGAACGGTCCGAGGAAATGGAACGTATGAGGGAACACGTATTCAAGGAGAACGATGCGAACCGCGATGGGCTGATCGATTTCCACGAGTTCATGATGGGCACGAAGAAACAAGAGTTCAATGAAGATAAAGGTACAGTAGCAAGCAAATATCTGAGCGCTGACGAACCATGTGACTATTTCGTGAGCGTGAATAGCCTATAGCACTTTAGGCAAGGGATAATGTAGGCTTTCTATAGTAAAATAATTTCAGAATCGGATCAGTGGTTCTGGAGATTACTTCCTACATGCAAACTTACAAACTTTACCTCACTAATATTAGTACTTATAGAAAATAAACCGATAATGTTCCGAAGTTGAATCAACTTAGACTAGATGTCGCCACTAGTAAATTGGAAACGCGCTATCGGTTTTTTTTCTTGGTTGGAGAACCTTGAGATTTGTTCTTTTTGCATTTTTATTATTTGCATAGTGTTCATGCCTAAACAACACATAATCTGTGAAAATTTTAACTGGCTACCTTACGGCTGCCTGGATATAGATACCCCTGTGTCAGAATCCAGACAGACTGACTGACAGACGGACAGACCGACCGGCGCAGGCTTAATAATATAGTCCCGGAAGAAATAAGCCTTAAGAAAAAATATTTCTTATTTTATCGGCATAAAAATATTTATTACATAAACACGTCACTCTCACATAGCCTGCCTAATTCAAAGCAAAATTCACAATAAACAAAATATATAATATATGTAATATGACGACCTCTGTGGCGCGGCGGGTGAAGGTTCGCCGGCGACGCAGGAGGTTTCGGGTTCGATTCCCGCCTCTGAACAAATATTTGTACAATCTGCAGATAAATGTTCAGGGTGTTCTGGGTATTTTTCTATGTATAATAAAAAAATATCTATCTATGTAATGTATTGTATTTAGTATATCAGTTATCTAGTACCCATAACACAAGCTCTGCTTAGCTTGCGGCTAGATAATGTTGTGTGTTTATTATTATTATTATTATTAATACTTATACCCTTCCGTCCCCGGACGAACTCTTTCACAAGAAGATGGTGACGGCGAGCTGATCTGCTGATGGAGACAGAAAGTAGCCAATGGAATTCCTCGTTGGTGGACTGGGGCTGAATTTGATGCTCGTTTCTTAATTGCATATTTATCAGCCGGAAGATTAAAAGCTTGTTTTGAATCATATATTTAAAAAAAATCTTATCTTATTTTAGGCTGGCAACCAATAGACCAGAACATGGTGTACTCACAGTCCGAATATCAGGAATTCGAAAAGCAGAGGCTTGACGAGCTCAGATACTTGCAGCAGCGTGGTTTGGTAAGTATTTTGATCACGCTAATCTAATATTGAGAAAGTTATCGTCTGTAGACACTCGCTTTCACCAAAACAACAAAATCACTTATTGAGTCAAATTGAATGAGTGAACCAAATCGTTTTTACCAGGTGGACCCTTACGGCAAACCTGTGCCAGGTGCTGAGCATCAGATCCAACTAGCCCGCCAGCAGTTCCTAGCCTACCAACACCAACTGAAGAACATGCAGCACATAAACCAGTTACCTCCGGTCCAGCAAGGGTTCCAACCACCTCAGCAGGTTTACCAACAGCCAGGCTACCAACAGCCAGGCTACCAACAGCAAGGCTACCAACTACCGCAGGTTAACCAACAGCAGCAAGGCTACCAGCAACCTCAACATGGTAACCAACAGTACCAACAACCTCCGGAAGGCCACGCCCAATACCAAGTTCCTCAAGGTCAAGTACCTCAAGGTCAAATACCACAAGGCCAAGTACCACAAGTTCAAGTACCTCAAGGTCAACTGCCACTCCAAGGTCAAGTTATACAAGCGCAACCACCACCTCACGCTCAACAAGCACCTTTGGTTCAACAGCCTGGTCAAGGTCAGGTTTCTCAAAGTCAAGTACCACAAGGTCAAGTGCCTCAAGGTCAAGTGCCACCAGGTCAAGTGCCACAAGGTCAAGCCCCACAGCAAAACGTAAACGTACAGCAGTCTGTACAACAATCACAGCCTATTCAAGGACAAAACCAAGGGCAAACACAACAGCAAGGTCAAGTACCACAGGTTCAATCTCAAAACCAAGCCTCACCGGTAAATGTACCGGTGAACTAGTTTAACATCGCGTTTCGCACGATATATAAACCGATTTATTTGCCCTCTTTTTAAATATTGGTGCCAAAATGCTTTCACGCTTGTTTCCTATTAAAAAGTACTCATTCGTATACCTTTGATAGTGTTAATTTATAAATGTTATTCCTGTTTAAGGTGGAACGTTAGCAAAGTGTTTGAATTTCGCGCCACTTTGCTGACGTTTCACCTTAACCAATAAATGGTTACGTGGTTTTTCTGTGAGGACTTAGGCCTTTTTCCGTGGTGACTTGAGGCCTGACAGGACTTTAGAATCTAGGTGTCTGGTTTTCTGGTCTATATACCCGCCCTCGACTGTGAGTAATTTTCGAAAATCACAATTTTTCATCAAAGTTTTGAGATCTTGAGAAAAATTTTCATAACTATTTGACATTCAATTCACAATATCAAGTCAACTTTTGATTAATCGTCAACCTTTCTGTCGCTCAGTAAGGCATTCGTTAGAGCGAGAAAGGTAACGTATGCATGCATGTAGATTAAGTAATAGTTACTACGTCTACGCACGCAGTGACTGTGGACTGAGATGAGATTATCATGGAGTACGAGATTATATTGTGAATGGAATGTCAAATAATTACGAGAATTGGGTATCAGGTATTTTGAGATTAGGTTCTAACGAATCGGATGCCATTTTTACACATAAATTTTGGCAAATCCTTTCATAGCGTACACAGAAGCATAGGAACATACATGCCAAAAGCGGCATAGTGTTGGTAGTAGTTTTTCAGTAGTATTTTCGCTTATTATGTATACATTGCTCAAATTCCCAAAAAAAAAACAAATCAAATATTGATAAATGGGTACATATTTGAAGTGTTGTTTTAGTTGAAATATTGTGAGCTATCACAAAATTTGTTAATATAAATTATTTCAAAACTGACTTGAGATTCAACTCTTTTCTATGTCTTAAGATATTTATTTATTTACCAATATAACATTTTATAAATAAGACAAGACTTTTTTTCATCATCACCAGCCATTGTATACGTGCACTGCTGTATGAAGCCTCCCCATATAATACAATAGGGGGATTTACCATAATCACCAGACTTGGCCGGTGGATTGGTGATCGCAGTTTAGTCTTAAGTACTCAAGTGAATGCTACTGTTCCATGGTGTAATCCCTTAGTAAGGCATTTACCACGGGAGGAGACGTAGAGGTCTTAGGCCGGACACACCACGACTTTGTTTTACTCTGTAAGAAATCCATACTATCATACAAAATTCTAAATATGAATCTATTTTCTTTAATGCACAAGTAACCACATATGTAGATAAACAAGAGTAAGCGGACTTTGTAAGTCATCATCATAAGCCTGTGCAAGTCCACTGCTAGACATAGGCCTCCCCAATAGAATGCCACGACGAATGGTCCCGGGCCGCCTCCATCCACCGACTTTCTGCGAGCTTATAACGTCTGGTAGGTACATCGATTCTAGATCTAAAATGTTAAGTTGTCTCATCTCATTTATTTTACTCGAATCGTTGTTTTTTATCATAGAGAAAAGGTTTTTATTCTTATTTTTCTCGGAACGGTTGTACCTACAACGCACAGAACAGAACAAAGTCCTGCGGTCTTACCATGAGCTCGTATAGCGATTCAGTTTAAAAACTATTCAGTACAAAATATCGGTTCCGCGATGTCCGCAGCTATATTTAAAGGCGGCCGCGACCCGTCCACCCACCAGCTTCACCCACCAGTGGGACCACGGGGCACAGTAGTAGAAGGTCTATATACTTCTGCGATTAAAGTTATTCAATGATGACGGATGTCAACGACGAACCGATATTTTGTACTTAATACCTACTGAATAGTTTTTGAACTGAATCGCTATATGAGCTCATGGTGAGGCCTCTTGGGCTGGATGATGCTATACTGCTTATGCAAGAATGTAGCTAATTGAAGAAACAATAATCAGATTTAGTGAAATATTAGGTAGGCACTTACTGTTCAGCGCTCAGTGCAGTCAGCTCACATGGTGGAAATAAGCTAATTGGGTCATCATGCAATCGCCGAGAGTTTTCGTTCGCGATCTAGGGCACGGCCAATTTTAGTAGCGCCACATACTTGGTTATAAAAAAATAACTAAGGTTCCTTTATACGGGTTACTGGTATTGGTTTATAGGATTTTGGGAATTTATATAAAGCAAACCAAGCTAGCGAGTTCCACTCCTAAGGCAAATATTAAAAAACGGCACAGCGTAGGGCCACGTCGTATGTACTTATTACCTACGTAGGTACAAGCTTTTTGGGTACCTATAGAAATTGACTAAACTGGAAAAACCACATTGAGACACTAAATAAGCGAATTAGCAGTTCAGCCTATGCATTATTAATAATCCTCAACTGTCAACATAGAGTCATTAACCACGGCGTATTATGGAATAGTTGAATCAATACTCAGATTTGGGATAATATTTTGGGGAAACTCTACCAATAAAGAGACAGCATCTTTAACTCGAAGAACTCGCTGATACTTCTGGTGGAGGCCAGAAGTCTGAGTGAAGCTGAATCTTGTGGCACCGGCATTCTGTAGAGGGAAATATCGGGTATTACTTATCAAACCTACTCACTAAGTTGTTTTATACTTAGTAGGTATAGCCAATATCAACTTTTCCTATCACTCTAACAATGCATGCAATGAGTTCACGATAACGCGTCATGCCCATTGTGACAAAAACGCAGTCCATGTTATCGAAGACGGAGCGGAGGTATTGTATCTACCTAATCCTTTCAAAAATGTACACGTTCGCCGACTATAGAGATGTGACAATCACAATCTGAGGACGAAAGACTCGGAATTTCGTTTACCGACGGTGGATACCCGTTGACAAACGCAGATTGAAAGCAGCAGTAAAAAATTATACTGACGATGATAATATCGGATCATTTAATTTTGATGATCACTATGTTTGTACCTACCCTTAGAGCATTAATTTTGTATTTTGTCTCTAAATGCAATAGAAACTCGGCGACATGTAATCAAAGTAAGTAAAACTATTTCCATAGTATTCAGTTACGTTTGTTTCTCACCCTTGCAATGTAGGCGTAAGCTTCCAAGACATAAGACCATTCGTCGTGGTCGACCGTGGATGTTAAATTGGTTTTATAATTTTATAAACTATAAATCCCAAAATTGTTCAGTTTTAGACATTTCCCTGTATTTGTGTCACAAAAGCTACAAGCATATAAAATTTCAGCATTGTGGGATTGATGGAAGTACCCTGGAGTTTTTTATTTTAACGTTTTCGATTTTCGAGACAGAAAAGACGGACAATAAAGATATTCGTTAAGGATTCCGTTTTTTCCTGTTGAGGTAGGTACGGAACCCTAAAAATGGGATTTTCATAAATAAACGTAGTAGGTACTTACATACACAATACAATACATCACAGTGCTTTAGGTACCTTCTTATTACAAACTGTTTTCAGATTCTCTACTAAGTAGGTAAGAAGTAAGTACCTGGCTAATAATAGCAACAAACTAAGAACAATAGAAGAGTAAAAAACGCAAATGCAAACTGTTCGAGTCTGATCCCGGATCGATCCCGGTACACCTCGCGCTGTAACTAGTAAAAACTTTAGGTACACTTATTATGGATATAATACACAACTTTCACGACTCTATACAAACGTAATAACTTTTCATTTAAAAAACGGACTTCCGCCATAGTATTCGACTAAATATTTGGATGAAAAAAAATGATGGCTTGGTTTGTTGCTGAAAATATCAAAATCGCCATATGTATGCCTACAATATTTGAGGAGTTCCCTCAATTCCTGATGGATCCCATCATCAGAACTGGATTTTGAAAAAAATGGGACCAATCTGGAAGTATATCTATTCAAATAAAAAAAGAATTTTCCAAATCGGTTCATAAAAGTCGAAGACATGCGGTAACAAACATAAAAAAAAAAAAAAATGCAACCGAATTGAGAACCTCCTCCTTTTTTGGGAAGTCGGTTAAAAAGCAGCTGCGCCTTTGAACGTTCCAGCGAAATTGACATTGCAAACCTCAAATCAAAGACAAAAAAAAATACCACCTCTGTGGCGTGGCGGGCGAATGTTCGCCTGCGACGCAGGAGGTTGCGGGTTCAATTCCCGCTTCGGAACAAATATTTGTACAACGATATTTGTTCAGGGTGTTCTGGGTATTTTCTATGCATAATAAAAAATATCTATGTATGTAATGTATTGTATTAAGTATATCAGTTATCTGGTACCCATAACACAAGCTCTATACTTAGCTTGGGGCTAGATAATGTTGTGTGAAATATCCAGCATTTATTTATTTATACATATTATAAGTACCTGGTACGTAATTGAAACTCCTTAGGTCAAAAGCCGATTTTTTTCTTTTTATATTATTTTGTTCTGAGTTTTACTCAATTTAACAAATTGGTACCTACCTAAACTATAGACTTCATCATTTTACCATTTAATCATACGGTGCCGATTCTTACCTATATTATGGCGTACCAAATACCCAATGTCCTACTACTTCACTAACGGTATAAGTAGTTCTATCTGTAACAAAACTGGTCGAAAAATCCAAATTCCAAGTTGTCTAACTGGTCAATCTAACTGTTTGGAATATTTTTGTCCAAACAGTTAGATCATCGAACTTCTGAAAGGACAGGATGGAATAAACGCCCTATGCCCTCCAGCGAAAGATTTGATAGAAAATGTGTAATGCGAAAATGTAAACACCTTTATGTACTTACTTATATATTTCATATCGTTAAGTAGGCAAACTTATGAAATGTAATAACTTAAATTAAGAGGTTGTACAGTAATATTATAATCAAAACTAGGTATAATGTTCTTTGTAAAATTTGATAAATTAATACACTTAATATGCAGGTGGTACAATAAATAGTGACCTACACAGCTGAAGCCGTACCTGCCTACCTACCGAATAAAGCCGGGTATTCATTTGGCAACATTTGTTAATAAACACTGTTTATAAACAGTGTTTATCAACAAATGTTGGCTAATGAATACCCAGCTTTACTGAACGAATTTTGATAAAATGTCGACCAATCCCTCCCTGGAAAAAAACTTCAGCTTCGATGCACGCCTAATCGAGAGTGATCCAGTCCAGGCACGAGTGATTTCTGCTGGCCGGAGCCGAAACATTGATGGGTGCATCTCTATTAAGAGGAATGTTTGTACTAGGTAGGTAGGTAGGTACTGTGAAATCAGTATTCTAGGGGTGACTAAAGCAAACAAATGAAGCATGAGTCAAGCGGTTGCAATTACGTGTTTCCTTATTGTTAATTTTTTAGGTAGGTATTGCTTCGAACGTCTTTGTTTACACCAGCCCACACAATTTAAGACTTATTGAAGTACTTAGGTAGGTAAGTAAGCACTTACCTAATATTGATGGGTTATTCTGATCACCTACCTCGGCGCTTAACTCATTTACTTGATAGGGAAAACATTAATTTAACGTTTTATTCTGCTTTTATTAATATAATAGGCATGATGACAGATTTTGAAAACTGTTCTGTACCAAATATCTGTATAAAAAAAATTGGTTGTCTGTAAAGTCGGTTTACTGACGATAGTTGAACGTGACAACGATTGCCCGATCCCCGATTGATTGACGATTGTGGCCGATTGTGCTCCTTTGTCGCTCGTTCCGCGCTCTCGCTTGCACTTCAAGCCTTACATGGAACGCCTCAGAGCGAGGTAACGCCGCATGAGTCATGTTTTTTCGTGCGTGCAGCCGGCTCTATCGAATTATAAGACGTTGTCACGTCAAAAGTAGCAAACATAAAAATAAATCATCTTATGTTTTGTTACGTGCTGCGATTTTCTACCGAATTGTGTAAAAATTTACCGTCAATATCTTCTAGATTCGAAGGATGGACGAATAAAAGGATAAAGGAGGGCCGGTTTCAAAAAATAAATCTGTCGAGAATAGTTTTACCAATCGTGTTTCTGATCTATGATTTCATTAGATTACATCCTCAAGTAATCACTGTATAAACATCAAGTTTGTAACTTTTACCTTTACTGAGTTAGAATGTAACGAAGTGACTCCAAAGTCAAGGAGCCTCGTCTTAAGTAGGTAAAACTTATCAACACTCCATAGACAACTTATTCCAAATAATTATATTGCGCAGTCCACAACAGGTAAGTAGTAATAAGTAAGATCTGTGGCGCAGCCAAATGGCTAAATTCAGGGCGGCCTACTAGAGTAGATACTAAGTAGATACCTGTATTGGCAGCTGGGTAGGTCGGTGTCAAAAATGTTTTCCAATCTATAATTTTACTTATTATTTGTCCCTTTGTGGTAATCCGAAACCAATCTTTGGTCCTATTTTAAGGCCATAATACCCATAATACTCATGCTTTACCTAGTGTGATGGAAGGCTTTGATTAATAATAATTGTTCTAGCTGCTCATCTGATGGGAAGATTGGGGTAGGGTAGGTATTATTCTCCTTTCTCCGTATTATATGTATCTACCTATTTTCTTCTGAAAGTGCCTAGTAATAAGGATAGCGTCCAACCCATAAGACATCTTCAGAACTATAGGCCAACCCCAACCAACTTATACAGCCCATACGAACCCTTAAAACCCCTAAAAAGCCATAAAAACCAGAACCTCTACAATCTCCTAAACATCCCTGAAAACCCCTAAAATCCATCATCGAACTACCATCATAGATGTCCACTGTTGGGCGAGGTCTCCATAAAATTCAATGAAGGGCCACCACGCTTGGCAAGCGGATCAAATGAAAATTTTGTCGAAGCTTGTTGTCGAAGCTGTTGAAACAATCCTTTATTATTTATCCTCGTCTTTTTGCCTTGTATTTATCTCACACGATGACATCATGTCGTGTGCTCTCGCTTGACAAATAGGTAGGTATGACAAGTACAGATCAGTGGATTGCAATTTGTACAAAATGGTCACTTGGTAGTTGGTAGTGTACTGTAGGCCTACGAAAATAGTGCAGCGTGCAGGTTGGTATGTTTCTATTGAGGAGTTTATTTGATTGAGAAACCTATACCAAGAATTCAAACTAAAATACAAGGTGATGTGCAGTCACAACTACAGAATTTTAGAATTCAGAAAAGCCGTTTGTACTAAGACGTACCGGTTTCTTTCACTCGTCCTTTAAAAGTGCAAGCCTTTGCGTGACGTGGTGTGTTCGGCCTAAGAATAGACCCCTCCGTCTCCCGTGGATGTCGTAACAGCCAACTAAGGTATTATACCGTGGATGGGCAGCAGGATCCACCTGATTACTCAACAGCAATACTGCGATCACCAACTCGTCTGCTTAGCGTGGTGATTAAGGGAAATCCCCCGCATTGCATTCTATGGGGAGGCCTCGTCCGGCAGTAGACGTCTAACGGCTGATGATGATGCCATACCTGTAGATTTTAATTTACTTCAACTATGATTACCTAGGTAGTATAGGCAGTCGCTAATTAGTGTTACTCAGTATTACCTACATGTATCTTCCTATATATTTTCTCGTAGAAGCAGTCAAGTAGCTACACGTACAAGTAGTCACGTTTCTCTTCGAAAAAACAACAACAGATAAGATTCGGCGAAACCAGTCGATGTGGACATCGGCATTACTCTTTGACCTCCGTGGCGCGGTCATTTGGTAAAGCGGATGGTGATCGCCGCTCATTCAGCACACACGCACCGTGCGGATCAGTCAAGTCAAGCTTTAACAAAATGATGAAGATCCTGGTTGCCTTCGCCGGGCTCTTAGCTCTGGCGGCTGCGAACCCCCCGGCCCCGACCTCCAAGGTGATGTGCTACTACGACAGCAAGAGTTTCGTCAGAGACTGTAAGTATTGCTATTTTAGTAAGTACGTATTTCACAATTTGCTGGCGAAATTTGGCGAGTTTTTTAGTTTACTTTTTGGAGCTGGTTTCGTATTCACTAGGACGTTTTTTATTGTGCTTGGATTTTAATTTATTTTTTTATGGCAGCAGCGGTAGCAGGTCTTAGGTATCAGGAAATCGATCGAATATTAGACAAACTAAGTAGGTAGGTATTTCCTTACCTACTTACTTAGGGTTAGGTGCTATGTGCCTAGTTGCTTGATTATAGGTAATTCAAGTAAGTTAGGTTATCAAGATTTCCATCAAGAATCAATAGCTAATCCTTTCGCTACGCCGCAGTCTGAAATAATGCATAAGTACATAGGTAAACCTGTTTTAATCACTTAAAAATAACCTATGTAAGTAGTTAGTTAGGTAGGTATAGCAACGATACCTACCTTGGTAAGTTAACCTAAATTAATAAAAAATTATATGCGTCAAATAATTAACCTAAAAGAAAGTTATTGGTGACTAAACAAATATATCTTTTTCAATAACATTTTAACATTTTTGCCCACCTACGCTTTATCCTATGTGTCCAATAGTCATGTTTCATATCATCATTATTAGTTTTTTATACTACTAGGGCAAGCAAGCAATTAAGCATACGGCCCACTAGATGGAAAGTAGTTACCGTAGCCTATGGACGCCTGTAACACCAGAGGCCCAATTCTCTTATTTAAAAAACTATTAAATTACAATATAATCTCGTGTAGATAATGCATTAGGTATCATTTTTTACCGTCCTCCCATCGTTTCGGTGGATGACCTCTGAATCTGTTCGCCCACGGTCTCCTTTCAAGGATTCGTCTCGTCTCGTCCAGTATACATACTAATAGGTTCCTAGATAGGTATAATATAGCTTTATTTAGGTTGGGACACAGTTCTGCGAACAGTAGACCTCGCGAACACGAACTTTTTTACAACCATACCGCATCTAGCAAATGCCCAATATTACCTGAACCACAAAGTCGTTGAAACTCTAAAAATGAGGGCTATGTCTATACTTTCCTAAACTATATGATGGTAAATTGGGGGAAATACCCCTCCAATAAAAACCACCGATGACAAAAAAAAGATTTTGTAGAACCTGTATACCATCAAGATTTATTGAAAACTAGGTCCTGTACACGAGTGCCATCATACATAAGTACACCCTGACAGATGAAAGCAAATTTTACCAGTAATTGCAAGGATAGGAAGTCGCTCGCTCCGCTCGCTCGGTCAATTATTGCAAGGAATTAGCTTGCTACGCTCGCTCCTGCTCGCTCGGTAAAAAAAAACCTAGACTGTTAAAATTCAGTTATTTTCTTCACAAGTGTGTTGAAAAACGTCGTATGATACACGTGTGTATTAATGATTACCGTCCTCGGCTCTCTTAAGACCCTCACCTTACGGCTCGGGTCTCAAAGGCGCCTCAGCGATAATCACTAACATTACACACTTGTAGGTACCATAATGTACTTTGTCTGAAAATCTAGAGTTACCATACATACCTAGTAGGCATCAGATGATGTGTAGGTACCTACTTATCAAATTATTAAATACTTTTCTATTATCTATAAGTAATACTTACTTCTGTATAAGGTCGATGTTTACTTGATACTAAGGTTGTAAAGAGCAAATGCCGCTTAGTTATGACGTCATATAGATAAGTTAAATTGCTGGATCAATTTACCTACTAAGTTTGCAAATAGCTGACGTATGCAGGTTGCTCTTCAATCGATCCTGGCCTTGTATTCTCAGTTTAGATCTAGTTAGGTACCTACCTACGTCTAATATTTGGGGCCGTGTGTATAAATTACCTATAGAGTTTGGAACTATTAAAGCTAGGCTTGTCAATTACTTATGATATTTGAGCCTATATAGCGCCTGTGTTATATTTTCTGAGAAACGCCTATCTATCACAATGATGTCACCTACTATGTCCATTTGAAACAATCAATTATAACTTAACGGAAACTTACTAGGATGACAGATTATTATGATAAACTGTCATTAGGTAGTTTATCGAAAACAAAATAAGTAAACTTGGACTAAAAGTGCGATTGCGCAATGAAGAATTTTGTGAAGATGTGACTATAGAGGTACATTTATTTTAATTTTTTATGATACGGCACAAGACAGCTTTTTTAATGACGAAATTAAAAAAAACTTAAATTTCTTTTGTAAGTCTTGGAAACTTGTTGACCTTGTAAATTCTGAACTCCGATATGACTTTTGCGGAATTGATATAGGTACCTACCTACTTATGGTACTTAGAACAGCAAAGAATAGTTTATTGTGTAGGTAGGTAAATTCTTAAACTGGTTAACATAATTAACTGAAGTTCGATAATTGTACAACCAATAATTAAAATAAAATATAATATTAGAAAAACATATTTTTACAATTTAGAATTAATAATATAATGTGAAAACAACTTTGATAGAATAATTAGGGATAAAATATTACATAATCGCGTTTATTTGTTCGTTTATATTGATTCTGTACGAAAACGTAAATTCAAAATCTTTGGTTAGGATAACAAACTGCCATAAATAAACACCTATTACATAGAACAGGTATTGGTAATGTCAAAGTCACAGTTTTGGCGACGGAGGTAAACGACATTAATAGTTTAGGCAATCACAAACAACTAACCTTCAAATCTAAATGGCTATGCTCAGACGAAGTGGCTATACTCAATAGGTATCTAAAAGAAACTAAAAAGTGACGAGCAAAAAAAGAAGTTGGCGGAAATCATTGTAGGTTCAGAAGCTATGTTAAAAGAAATTGTTTCCTTTTCCATTTTCACTACATGCATTGTAAGGTACCTACGTCTTGGAATTTCACGGCAATTCGTAACACCACGCTATCGAATCGAATGGAGCTCTTTGTGTAGGTTTAAGTAGTTTGTTGTGATTTATTATGTGCAAGGGCCTTTCGTACCAAGTCCTACCAAGAGGCGGATAGCCTTAACGTAAATTAAGTTGACGTGACGTTAACGTGGCTAACAGCCAAAATACTAGACAAACATAGTTAGGTAGCTATTTATAGAAAGAGTAATAAAAAAACGATTGCAAAAAAATTTATCATAATCGGTTAAGCCATTTTGGATATAAATTTTAACAGACAAACACACTAACAAATAAAAAAACACAAAAGTAAACATCCTCTTACAGTTATATTAAGGTGGAACGTTAGAAACATTATTATTAATATTAATTATACATATTTTCCGTGTGAGTCATTATGAATGCTTATTTTACGCCTACCTCTACGCCGGCCGCGCGCCGTAGCATCCTGTAGGTAGGGCGCGTCGTAGCATCCTGTAGGTAGGCCATCCCGTAGCTAGGCGCCGTAGCATCCTGTAGGTGCACCACTGTAGTATAAATCAAAAACCTACAAAAGGCTGATTATGTAAAAAGAGTATTCTATCTAATAGTACCTTCTTGTAAATGGGAACCACCTACCCCAAGTAACCCAGACAAAACATGATCAGAAATTACAAAGTGGATGACAAAAACGACACGGTACCCGTATTTCCTAGGTATCGTTTATTTGTTTTGAATGTAGCCTTAAATGTAATGTACAAATTATTATGTACATTAAAGATAACATTTTAAGGCCATAGAATCACGTTCCGGAACCACTATTATTTGGTAATTATTGCTTTACTTCCGCCAAGAATCAGCATCCACTGAAGCGGAGACGCATTACATAGTTAATATAAAAAATTCAAAAGTTTCGATGTTTGTTTGTTACTTAATCACGTCGTAACTACTAATATAAACTGATTTTGTGGGATAGATCATGACTTCGATTAAATTATTATACGAGTAGACGCGGCGGGATACTATACACAAAAAAATAAATTGGTTTAACTTACATAACATCTTAGCTTTTATCATACAACTAGGCACAGCAGGGAACACAAAAATGGGCATTTTTGTTGGCTGTCTGTGATTATAGTTTTCACCTTGAACCTATGTGGCGCGACGGTTGTGTAGCTAGCTGAGATCCGAGAGGTTGCAGGTTCGATTCCCGCTGCGAAACAAATGTTTGTACGATCTGCAAATATTTATTCCGGGTCTGGGTGTTATGGTACCATGGTACTCGTAGTTACTATACCAACGACACAGGGAATCCTAGTGTGGGATCATGACTATGTATGTGAAAGTTGGATGTTATGCTAGGTAGGTAGGTACCTAGTTTTTGATCTCTAGCTCGTAGATTGATAGATAGTTATAATACATTACTTACCTATGTACCAGCTGTTATTTTATTTATACCTTCTTTTAATTACTTTTGATTTTGAGATTAGTTTAGTTAAATAGGAGGTACTTTTGCTTGTAAGATTCTCAGGTTAATTTAATAATTAAAACCAAAGCTAAATAAATCTTTAATGTTATTATCTAAGTAACTATAAGTAAGTATAAGCACATACTTACTCTTGATACTAGAGGTTATATTATAATAATTATAATAATATAATTATATATTACAAAACGAGAAGATAATGAACTCAATGTTTTTTTCTTGTAACTGGCAGAGTAAGATAAAATTATCAGTTAATTGGTATTAAAGGTACCTATTATTAAAATAACGATGAGCTGTTATCGCAACACAGTCAATACGGGGTGAACATAACAATGCCATCATCATCATCGTCATTATCAGCCTGTTTTAAGTCCACTGTTGGACGAGGCCTCCTGGCATTGAATACAATGGGGGGATTTACCATCACCACGCTTGGCAGACGGATTGGTGATCGCAGTTTGGTGTTGAGATAAAATGAAATAGTACCTTCTGGAACTTGCTAACTAAACATTTGTGATATGTACAATGGAATTTCTATAATATTATGCATAATAATTACGCTTCTAGTAGTTACCTAGAGCATTATTCTGTCCGTATTGTTTATTTCGTAGGTATCTACCGTGGTGGGTATGGCCACTACTATGGCGCTTGCGAAAGTCAAAATATGGCAATATCCACTTTTGGCAAGCTTCCGTAGAAGGGGGTGCTCATAGATTGGTTCAGTTAATTGTTTTCATGCGATAAGTAGGTGTATTAAATGAGCTAGACGATTCGAATTTCAATCCATTTGACGATAGTAAATCAAGTTTGTTGACCTCATAATGTAAATAATAGGTCCTGTTTATCTTTGCTGTTTGCGTTAAATATTGTAAACCTATACCTACCTTGTCCAAAGCGGCTAAAATTCTTGATTTCTAAATTAGACAGGTACCTACTGTTCTTGACTTGAAAGAGTTTTATATATTCTTATTATGGATTTATCATTATACAATACTATTCTATAGGTAGGTATATAATGTATAATTATTATACTACTAGCTGCGACCCGCGGTTCCACCTGCATAAGTCGATCGATTCGGTGGGAATATCGGGATAAAAGGTAGCCTAGGGTATAAGCTATTTCCATTTCACAATACAAAGTAAAAATGTAAGCCCCTCACTGGCATTATTAGGTGTTGACAGTACCTACCCAACTATAGAAGGTAGGTACTATACCTACTTAAATCCGTGAGAATCGAGAGGGTACGGAAACATCCTCCGTAAGTAGGTTGCCTGCCACCAAATACATCGTCACACTTCGGTAATCTCCAATTTGGTGGATTGGCAACTTTATTTCGTTTCCCCCTATTGGCTTATTCGTAGTAAGGAAAATATTTATTGGCGTATTTTTTGTGGGGTTTCCATCCTTTGTCTTTTTTCAGTGTTTGGGCTCAATTTACGTTTTTAAGTAGTTACCTAAGTAAGGTACTAGAGTGCGTCTAATCTAAAACTGAAAGCCCCACTATTCCATCCTTAGAGCATTTACCGAAAGTCAAGTAATTATTTTGTCAGAGTTCAGTCATTTTAATAAAATATGCTACACCAGTTAAAATGTCACCAAAATTACACGGTATAACTAAAAAAAACACTTGAAATAGTTTTTTTTTAATTTCCAACAAAATTTAAACTCGTTTAGAAAAAGCAGTAAAAAGTCCCAAAATAAAATATTCCATAATCCTTAATAACCACAAGGACCGGTTCTCGAACGTCAAGCTGACAGCTGATTCTGTTTTGACAAGCAACTGACACGGACATGGTGTAGTGTAATACGGATTTTTGTATTGAAAATGATGTTCACAGAGTGTACGCATCATGGGCGCTCATCGGTGTCGCCATAGAAATACCACAATACACTACACCAGACGTCCATGTCATTTGCTTGTCAAAAAGTATCAGCTCTCTTGAATCAAGTGCCAAGTAAAAGCGATGGAGGGGCGTGACCTTGTAGTAGTCTTGCACCCTAACTGCATACGTGGATTTTAGTTCTAAAGGTAGTCTGTTGATCTCAATTTACGTATTTGATATTATATTGTGTGGTTGTAAAGCAAATAAACCGTAAAGTGGTTTCCTTATAAACGTACAACTGGGTAACCTTATCCATTATCCTTAATACACGTAGAGATTACGTCACTCAGTCGAGCGTTAAGTGGCCAACGTCTGTGCTAACGTGAGTGAAACAATAGAGCGTTTAGTAGGAAACTAGCATACTCAGCCTACACCTACTCACGAGTCATGATAGAGCTTCCAATATTCTTTATGGATAACTAAACTCGGAAAGCCGGAAACGACGATTATTTTACTTCTACGTTTTTTGGTTTGCAAAACGAGGTTTATGGTTTATGATATTTGGTATCGAATTAAAGGGCTTGATGAGTACATTCCACTATTAGATTATCATGCATCCATCAACAGTTTGTTTACGTCCACTGCTTCCCCATAGAATTGACGAGGCCTTCCCCATTGAAAACAATGGGGGAATTTGCCATAATCACCACTCTTGGCAGACAGATTGGTGATCGCGGTTTAGTGTTATGTACTCAGGTGGATGCTGCTGCTCATCCCCTAATGTAAAAAAACCATGCCAAAAATGCCAAAGGCCATGTTGTAAAGGCCTTAATAAGCTAAGAGATGAATTACATAAGGGGATGGGCAGCAGCATCCACCTGAATCCTTAACTATTATATCACACTGATATTAATGACTAAAAGGTATATTAAATAATAGTTTAAAAACTAAAACCCTACTACGCAAAAGCTGAAAACAAGTATCAAAATGTTGTAGAAGAAGGCCATATTATCCACGATTCTAGTTTATTAATATAAAAACCTTCAACTTAATTACTGGTTGTGAAGTTGGAGGCTTTATAAATAAAAATCGTGGAATTGGCTTCCAACTTCACTTATGAATTAAGTTGAACATCAATGAGTCTTGCATTAACTAGCAATCAAAATCAAAATTGATTTAAAAAAAAACATAACGTCCGGTTTGTTCTGGAAGGTTTTCCACTTCAGATAGCTCATAGGTCAAAGTAGACTTGAGTCTCAAGGGTCACATTTGACAGAGATAAGCCCAGTTCTTGCCTCTGCTGAGAGCCAGATACAATTTGGCGTGGAAATTAAGAAAGGCCGGATGCATCATTCATGGCAACCGTAGGCCTGCATACCGACGTGACTTGCATACGCAGACGTTTCAGATGTTATATACAGGGTTTTTTTTTAAATGGGACAGTATGGGGATATCCGAATCCATAAGAGATACGGAAAAACTGTCTTTGGAACCATTTGCTCATTTTGTATGAAAATTATTTTGGCATAGTTATTTTTTTAGTCAAGCGTGAGTTCTCCATAAAAATTAGTAGTTCCGATCAACATTTTTTTTATGCGTATCGACACAGTGTCATGTAAGGATTGTTTCATTGTGTCGGAAGATAAAAATCTGAGCAGCAGAAGTTAGTCAAATTTAATAAAATGTTTTCTCATACAAATTGTAAGTAATCTGGTACCTACATTAATAAAACTATCGCAATCAATTTTCAAAATGGCCTCCGTCTTGCTGTTTCTAGGTACGGGTACGTTTCAGAATACCTCTTGTGGCCTTAGACAAAGATTTTCTTATTAAAGTTTGACTAACTTCTACAGCTCTGATTTTTCTCATTTCACGAGACCATATCAGAACAGTAGAACAACATTCACCACACATCTTTGTCTAATGCCACTAGAGATGTTCTGAAACGTGCTCGTTCCTGGAAACAACAAGAGGGAGGCCTTTTTGAAAATTTATTGCGTTAGTTTTATTAATGTAGGTACCAGATTACTTAAAATTGTTATGAGAAAATATTTTATTAAATTTGACTAACTGCTGCTGCTCAGACTTTTTTCTTCCGACACAATAAAACAATCCTTACATAAAACTGTGTCGATACGCATAAAAAAAATTTTTGATCAAATGTACTCATTTTTATGGAGAAATTACGCTTGACCAAAAAAATAACTATGCCAAAATCATTTTCATACAAAATGAGCAAATGGTTCCAAAGACAGTTTTCCCGTATCTCTTATGGATTCGGATATCCCCAAACTATCCCATTTAAAAAAAACAGCCTGTATGTTTTTCATTATATGCATTAAAATTTTATCTAGAGTTGGTAATTTGATCTTGCCATAAAATACCTAACTTACCCGCGATAGGGGCTGACGCAGCGAAGAGTGAAATTGTAAAATTTGTTCATATACAAAATTCCAATAGTTTTTATGCAGCCAACGTAGTTATTTTTTTTAGTCGACGCTTCAAAACATAATCATAGAATACGTAATAACCACATAATTTAAATTTATCGAGTAGAAATAGGTTTCATACTATGATAAAATATTTTGTTCATTTTGTTTGAAGAAGAACAACAGAACCTTTCATTACTTTTTAGGGTTCTGTACCTAAAAAGGTACCAACGGAACCATTATAGGATCACTCAGGTGTCTGTCTGTCTGTCACAGCCTTTTTTCTCGGAGGTTAATTTTGGGAGCAAACCAGAGGATAAAAAATAACCCCTAAGAGGCCAAAGTCTTATCAGTGCGTGTTGCCAGCGCTGAGACGTGGGCGCTAACTATAGGTACAATCCTCGCCGCTGGTCGCTGTGTTTAAAAAGCCAGTCAAGTGCGAGTCGGACTCGCGTGGAGAGGATTAACTTATTAGTTAATCAACACAATTTTTTTACGCATTTTCGAATTTTTATTATTTTCAGTTTCTTGTAAGAATTGAAAGACTTGAAAAACGAAGAAAAAAAAAATACTAAAGTTAATTAATTCTTCAATTGAAGAATTGAATTGAATTGGATTGAAGATTTTCATTTAAGTTTTGCTGTAAACGAGAAAAGAGTTATAAGAGAGCTGTATTTTTTTATAATTCATAACAAGTTCTTTTCTCAATTAGAAAGTTTTTTTAAAATTTTTGAATTTAGTCTGTGACAGACAGAAAGACAGCCAGAAGGACACCTGAGTGATCCTATTATGGTTCCGCTGGTACCTTTTGAGGTACGGAACCCTAAAAACTGACAATACGTCGCCTTCAATATATACAAACAATATATGCACAGCCGCAAACTTACGTGGCGTGTATTGTAATTAAAGACATTCTGGTCTGATCGTTATTTTCTAATTGGCACTTGGTAATCGATACAATTGGTTAAACGTCCCAGTTGAATTGCTGAACATTATCTCTGAATGCTTTAATTTCTTCACTGATTGCTATTTTCATCACTGTATTTGTTATGTAGGAAGGTCCTCAGAATATTGGGATTGATGTTCTACAATAAAATGTAATGTAAAAGACTATGAGCACTGATGAGCAATGCTTACCTGCCTTATGATCCAGACGTGGGTTCAGATCTGGTACAGAAGGGCGTGTACGAATCCCATTTTTTGATCCACCTACGAACTTACTACCTAGGTACGTTCAAGCCGACTAAGGAATTATACCAGGGGATGGACAGCATCATCTACCTGAGAACTCAACACGAATACTGCGGTCACCAATCCGCCTGCCAAGCGTGGTGATTATGGCTATTCCTCCCTTTGAATTTTATGGAGCTCGTTCAACAGTGGACGCCCAAAGACTTGGTGAAGATGATGATAAGTCATGAATCTGATCAGTACCCAGTCAGGGTGTCGCTATATATCGGTAATTGAGAAAATATCTAATAAAAAAAACAATTGTCAATCTTGTACAAAGTAAACAAAGGACAGTTACAATTACATAGGTAAACAAAACAACAGTAAAAATAACACAGCTACAATTACATAGATAAATATTGCTAAAATTTGTATGTCATAATGTATGACGAGTATGTTGGACGTGTAAATTGTGACCACCAATGTAAAATTACCATATTCAAAACAAATAAATTATCTTTATTTATAAACGCTCCATATAGTTTGTGTTACATCGTAATTTAGTTGAAGGATGTATTTATCCAGCGCAAGCCCGCATGCTGCCAGCTGACCTGGACCCAGCCCTCAGTTTCTGCAGTCACTTGGTCTACGGACATGCTGGAGTCCAGCCCGACACTTACAAGATGGTGCCTCTCAATGAGAATCTGGATGTAGATCGCAGCCACGAAAACTACCGGACCATCACCAACTACAAGAACAAGTACCCTGGTCTCAAGGTCTTGCTCTCCGTTGGCGGTGATGCCGATGTTGACGAATCACAGAAGTACAACCTCCTGGTAAGAAGTCTATACCATTAGATGCCTACATATAACTTTGTAATTTTACGAACTTCGTAGACCGTTGCAGTTTCAATTCCCGCTAGAAAAATTTGTTCAGGGTCTGGGTGTTGTGGTACCATGAGGTAGGTACTTGTAGTTCCTGATACCACTGTACAGAAAATCCTAGTGTGGTATCAGGGGGCTCGGGGTTTGCTAGTTTACGAAACTATATGAAGTTTCGTTTCCTTCCATACATTTACATGCAGCGCCCCTAGCGAAAGCAAAAAGAAAACTAAGGACGCTGTCAGTAAATATATGGATGAAACGAAACTTCATTATTAGTTTCGAAAACTATCAAAACTCGTACTAAGCCCCCAGTAGTGTACCTACTTGTATTTGACACGCAACATGTTGTCTCATATTATGTAACATTATGATACACATTAAGTT
Source organism: Epirrita christyi (assembly GCA_951392215.1). Lineage (NCBI taxonomy): Eukaryota > Metazoa > Arthropoda > Insecta > Lepidoptera > Geometridae > Epirrita > Epirrita christyi. Next base: position 7,886,198 of record OX595833.1, read on the forward strand.
ATGTTTTTCATATTCGACTGAATAAAAATAACACACACTGCCACTGTGCTGCCTAAATGACGAAGTAAAACCAAATTTTTTTTGTTTTTTCTCGGTATTTCTAGGATGATATGTCTACAATTAAATAGAGACATAATTATGTTAACAACTCTGTTTTCATTTACCCGAGATGAAATTGAGTCAATACTAAAATTGGCATTTCGTAAAGTATAAAGTACAAGGAAAAACATTTTACTTACACGAAAAATAAAATGATTGACAGGAAGACATTAAAGATTTCGAGAAGAAAGTTAAAGTTGTTTTCCCCATGAAAATGCATTTCAGAGTTTACAGTAGGTCAAAACAGAGCTTATTGCTGTAGCAACGCTATCCGTTCGTAGGACAGTCTACATTCTTAACATGTAAACGGTATAAGACAGGGGCTTTAAATGCACACATTAAAACTTTGTTAGAGGGGGGGGGGGGGACACATGAAACACTTTTTTTAAATTCCATCTTTATTAGTTTAGTTGTTTATATAATTTAATTGGATTGTCATAAAAAGGAGCTTTGCAAGTAGAGCAAAACGTATTCAAATTTTGGAGGCCCATTAAAGTCGTTGATTTTAGACATTTTGTTACCACGTTAGGGTACTTATATCAAAAACGGCTTTACGTATAGAGCTAAAATTTGTGTACTTATATTAGAAGTGAATACTAAAAATAGTTAAATTATAAAATATTTAACAACAAAAAAAAAAGTTACGAATGTACAACAACCATAAAAAAAAATTTTATTGGGCAACGAATTGACGAATCGGACGCAAGACGTCGACAGCTGGACATAAGCCTTTTCCAAATAATCTTACGATGTAGGGTCTTGATCAAGAAGAAACAGTGTTACGAGACAAGAAGCTATACGTAGTAAAATATAGAGTTGTTCCACAGCTGGAGTCCTCGCAAGCGCGTACTGCGTTCGTGAACTCGGCCGTCGTTTTGCTCAACCAGTACAACTTTGACGGCATCGACCTGGGCTGGCAGTTTGCCAAGTTCAAGCCTAAGAAGATCCGCTCCACCTGGGGTTAGTATTCAATTCTGTTCAACCAAGATTTTAACCAAATATCAATATTTCCAATAAGTGACGCTGGGCGATGGTTTTTAAAATCTGTCACTTGGTAGACATAACAAAAAGTTCGCTTTGTTTGATTTCCCTCTGGATATATGAGGTGGATGTCCTCCATGGTGAATATATTTGTAAATACATGCCATATAAAGTGGTTATCATGGAGTCTCTGCGAGGTACATGAATCGTTTTACTACACTGGCTCCCTAGCTTCTATAGGTGACCAAGAAAGTGCCAGTGGCACGAGAGACGAGGAGAGCATATTCTTATAGCATTGTTGTTTTAGGTACAATCTGGCACGGCATCAAGAAGACCTTCGCCACCATCCCCGTGGACGATAAGGAGGTCGAGCACCGCGAGGGGTTCACCGCGCTTGTCCGGGAATTGAAGCAGGCTCTCACTGTCAAACCCACTGTCACCAACAACATGCAGTTGTCCCTCACCGTCCTTCCCAATGTCAATTCTACCAGTGAGTCTATAGTAATATCCTCAGTCAGTGTGAAATGTTCGTGTGAGATGAGATTTGAAAAGTTGTTAGCAACACTGTCTCGTAATTATCTAACTTAAGAGTTATATAGATGTTAGTTTTTTTTTATCATGAATTGAAATGCTCTTATCCGGATAAGAGCATTGTATTTGTATATGTTGTGTGTATTGTTATGTGTATTTGTTATAGTTATTGTCATTCAGCGTGGCAATGCAGCCAGCATCTTAGGGCTGCTTCCATCTCTTAGTGATTTAGATCAGTTGAACTATCTTTACATCGTTTGCAACGGTCTTTAGATAGCACAACTGTTTCATTTGTATTTTACAAATTTGTTTTAATTATTTATGTGTAATTATGTGTTAATTCCCCCACTCTATGGATTCAAACATTATAAACGTCGGAGGAAGTCGGTGGATGGAGGCGACTCAAGACCGATCGTTGTGGCATTCTAAGAGGGAAGCTTATGTCCAGCAGTGGACTTCTACAAGCTGATGATTATGATGATGATGTGTTAATTAATTTGTTGCATTACTCTGTGTATTTATCTTAGATTACTATACATATATTATCTCGGTACCACTTTGTGTGATGCCACGGGCGTGTACTGGAACCATCTGTGAATTATCTTACGGGGTCATGTGAATGGCTGGCCTATAGAGAAGGCTGTGGCTGAACCATAACATACCCTACCTTAAGAAAATATACAAAAATCTGTCAAGTGTAACCGTCTCCATTTTCATCTCGAATAACCATTTATGTACTAACGTGTCATCGATTTAGTTAGTACATCAATTTGCTTCTGTGGGTGTATTGTGTACCCACTGTTTATCGGCTAGCCTTTATTATTGTAGAGGATATCAGTTTGACCTTGTATCGTATGAGTGTAATCTTTGTGCCTATTTATCTGAATTCTTTAGGTAAATTTTGTATTTGACAAGTTACTCAGGAGAAAAGATAGTTTAATGTTACTAGCCGAAGAAATAACCTTCATCAAAATGTTAATTATTAAAGTCACAAAACTTTTTTTTTTTTTTAATTCTAAAACATTAAATTTTTCTTTGTGGTATTTTTAGCACTGCATGTTCTAAGGCCCTTCGCCGACGGCGACTTTTTGTAGCGAGTAGTACAAGCTGAGACGAGTACATAATATTATCTAACTACGTCTCTGGTACAAGACAGCCAGTGATAGCATCGCGCTTGTATCGATACGAACGCACGACAGCATCGTTACTGCATCGCTACAAAAAGTCTATGTAAAGACTTAGAGCGAGGGCTCTAAGTCTACATAGTTTTTAAAACTATTACTGCACAACGCGAACTCACAAATTTGAATCAAAAGGTGGGGATGTTTCCCACTGAATTACCTCAGCTCACTATTCATCATAATTATGTTCTCTCTCGAGTACTTGGTAGTAAATAGCTCATAAACTTTTCGCCTCGACTAAATTTTACTATATTCCAGTCTACTACGACGTCCCCGCCATTATTAACCTGGTGGACATCGTGAACCTGGCCACCTACGACTACGAAACCCCAGAACGTAACCCCAAGGAGGCCGACTACAGCGCCCCGATCTACGCGCCGCAGAACCGCAACCCACTACTCAACACTGACGCTGCAGTCAGCTACTGGTATGTGCAAGCATTGTATTACTACAACCCGAAGCGTAAGGCTGCGTTTCCACCAGAGATGAGCGAGAATGCGTTGTATGTGTTTTTTATGAACCAATAGAATCACTTCATTTACCTAGCCTCGCTCACCGCAGCTCTGGTGGAAACGGCTTAGCGAGCGAGGTTTTTATTGTACAAAACAAGCGACGGATGTGTGCGAGGGACGTGTGCGAGGAATGTGTACGAGAAATGTGTTACGAGGAATGTGTACGAGGAATGTGTTACGAGGGATGTGTGCGAGAGATGGGCGCAAGGGATGTGTGCAAAGGATGGACGCGAGCGAGAAACTACTAGTAGTCAGTCTGAAAAGAGCTCGCTACACATCTTCGCACCGCTCATCTGCGCACCGTTCCACAGCCTCGCTACGTATCCTCGCACCGCTCATCTACCTCGCACATCTATAGTGGAAACGCAGCCTTAATCCACTGCTGGTATGTGCATGCTTTTAAGAAGAAGAAGAAGATATAACCACAACCAACAACTTACAACCAACCACAACCTTTGACACACCTTTGACCGTTTTTTAACACCAACCTTTGTTGATATTAGTATATCTACTTAAATAGGCCAGTGATGTGGGTCTTGGAAGCCAGCTGAGCTCAGCTTAAATGTAAAACGATAACCCCCATGTGTTGTACTCACTTATAAACGTTGTAATTATCTTTACGACCGCATTTGTTAGCCATTTACCCTTTTCTCCTCGCTCTTCCCTAATTAAATAGATAGATAGACACCGCCCAAAATTACAACATTTCAAATTACAATATAATTATAGCATACGTTAGGAATTTATGTTCATATAGAGCACATTGCGAGCGAATATAGTAGAAAGGGTCCAAAAGTAATTTTGCTTATGATAGTAAAACGGTTCCCGGTTCGCTTTCTGCGGACCACTTTCCTCTCTCGGGAATCTCACTAAACTCCGGTTTGATGGTAACTTATGACCACATCCGTATAAAATTCAGGTTTTGAGGTAGTTTATTAGAAACCTTAAGAGGAGGTCACCGGTAGCTAACAAAAAGGCGCTTACGCTCTTTTGCACGCGAAGAATGTTTACTTCTATTTTGGCTTTTATTTCATCAAACTCTATGAAGTTTTGTATAGATGAACAGTACATAATTTAGACCAGTGGTGCGTCAGTTTTATAAAAAAAAACTTCCAACTAAACTTCGTTCGCGTACAAAAGGGCGATAATGCCCTACCGGGAACCTCTTCTTAATATTTTCAGATAGCCTATATTCTGTCTGCAACTTCAAAATTGAAGTGCTTGTGGATTTTTATGCTTTTTTAAAAGCAGACGTCGTCCTATTTTATTTAAATTTCTAGTGTTTTTTTAGTTATATCTTGTAATTTTGGAGAGATCTGTACAAACCCAATATTTCGGGCACTTCAGTGGGCAACTGACTTTATCTGCTTATTCTTCTACCCATGAACTTATTAGATTCATGATTCTACCTGATTGATTCAATCATATTACATGACGTAAACGACTTACCTATAATAGGTAAATACTTTTATTAGCTGTCATCAATAAAATATGAACACGCATGAATGCTCGACTGGTTCAATTTGTCCACTCAGTGTCAATTTCATTGACTCAGCGATTTCACAAACACGAAAATTGAAGCTTTATTCTCTTCTCATACAGGTATACATATTATTTATTCTGCACTATGTTATGTTGTTTTCATGTAGGTATCTGTGAAAACTTTACTAATAGACACGTCTTGTGTGAGAGATTGAGAGAGTGTGACAGTGAGACATTCGGAAGACATTTGAGGCCTAAATAAAACTTAACAGTAATTCTACAACTTATCATACTGTCGATGTAATAGAATAGAGTCAGCACTAAGATTTGATAGTTTATTGCACAAGATATGATGAGAAGTGATTTCACCAACAAATAAACAGGCGGTTAAACAACTGTTTAGCCTTACCAATTCTTTTTGACAGGTGTTTTCAAAGATTATCTGTCATCTTGACCAATGGTTATGGTAAACTCACGTTTATTTGTTCGTGAATTTGGGCCTAAAATGCCATGTAGTTTTCTAGTAGCTGTGTTGGACATTGAATGTCATTGCTTTGGTTAAACTGCAAACGCAACTGCTTAGTTAATTTGTACCTCTATGGGTTAAACATTTGAGAGTAAAGACACATGGAGGTTAAGGGGTGATTTCACCAACAAATAAACAGGCTGTTATTATCTGTCATCTTGACCAATGGTTACGGTAAACTAACGTTTATTTGTTCGTGAACTTTTGCCTTAGATAGGTACTTGGGCAAGTGTTAGTGACCTCATGAGGGGTTGTGGGCAACGTTTGAGGCAGTCTGCATCCATCATGAACTTACTGAATACTTTTGGCACAGGTTGAGCTCAGGCGCTCCTAGCTATAAGATCGTGGTCGCCATCGCTACCTTTGCGCGCACGTGGAAGCTGGACTCCGAAAGTGAGATCGCCGGCGTGCCGCCATTACACGCTGACGGGCCCGGTGAAGCCGGTGAGTACAGACGGGTAGGGGTGCGATTTTTAAAAGTCATTAAAATTGACGTTTATTCCACGATTTCCCTATATATCTGCAACTCAGATGACTAAAATTTTTATACCTATAATATTAATACAAGTGTGTCCTTCAGTACATCTCCTGAAAAACGGTGATTAGAGTCCTTTTTGATAAAATTTGGTCACCGAGTGTTTTTCTAAAATCGCACCCCAGAGCAGGACTATATGTTGCACAGTTACAAGAATTAAATAAAGAAAATACACTTGTTTAGACGATCTCTGTGATGCGGTAGGTGAGTATTCAGCTGAAACTCGAAAGGGGCAGGTTTCCTGCTGCAGGACAAATGATTTTTTGATCTGCTACACACATTAGTTCCGGGTCTGCGTGTTGTGGTACCATTGGTACTCATATGTACTGATACCCACGACACAGACAAATCTTCTTCTTAATCTTTTTTTTTATTCTTATTTTCTATACGTAAAAAATATAAGTACCTATAACAAGGAAAAACACTAATTACCAAGATACAAGTTTCTTATTTAGTTTGGTTATATTCAAAATCTATTTGATATCTGGCATAACCTCATGTTTCATATTATATAATCATACACATTATTAAAGGCAAGTTTTTTTCCAGGTCCGTACACCAAAACTGAGGGCCTGATGAGCTACCCCGAGGTTTGCGCGAAGCTCATTAACCCGACGCACCAGAAGGGCATGAAACCCCATCTCAGGAAGGTCACTGACCCTAGCAAGCGTTTCGGTAAGTGATCCTCAAGTTTACTTAGAAGTTGTGACTATCGTATGACGGCCCTAATATTGTGGTGAACTCGATTTTCAACCTACTGAACCTTGGGTTTCGCGAGTTACCTACTCACGGATATAATATATATATATATTACGGATGACATAAACGGTCACCACATAATATACTTATTAAGAAACTAGACCTAAGTTCATTACGTCGATGATCAAATCATTCATCAAGTAAAAGTTCAGTTTTATTTTCTTTTTTTTTAATTACAGGATGATTAATTTACAAGAAGTTTAACTCCCAAGATAATTACCTCAAATAGCTGATAAAGGTGTGATTTTACCTAAAATAGCTGAATTTTACATAAAAGTTTGCTAGTATTGCGTACACTGTGGCGTACACCATGGCGTAAACCACGGCGTACACATAATTATCCTGTGGTACACCAAATAATGTGAGATGTCAAAGAACTATTTTTCTTTTAAATTATATAATATTAATCAAAAGCACAAAATTAATTTTTATACACTCAAAAAGCCCTTATGGGTTTGTTCCCGTAAAAACAATCTTACTCAATGTTATATCCTCTTCATAGCTTATATAAAAACAACAAATCCACTAGTTCCCTAATACTAAGTAAAATTACATACTAAGTAGTAGTAGTAACTAGTAGGTACCTAAATAATTATATCAAACAGAAATTGCGTGAGACGATAGTTAGCGACATAGGTTGTCCTTTATTACGAATGTCAAAACTGCATAGATGACAAAAATTATATTAAAAATAGATTAACCTGCTTTTTTAATAACTAAAATATGTCTTGGGAGCATTGGGAATCAGTGGTTAAATTTAAATTTTCAGAGCTGGGCTTAACGAAGGACGCTGATCTATCTCATATGTTTGGTTGGTACTCATTCATAGCTTAGCTTTTAACTAACTGGTGTCGGTGTTGATAGAAAGGCATTGTTTTTAATATGCTTTTCTATACCTACTCATTTTATTTTATTGTGTTGTAAGAGACCTACGTCGCTCATATCTGAGTACTCAATATTTTATCCAGGCTGCTCCAGAATAATACCTACTTCTATGTTATCTTGAAATAGGGCATCGACACGGAGCTTAAGAAATACTACATTTTTGATACTCTACTTTTTATTTCTTATAATTTTTTTAGGGTTCCGTACCTCAAAAGGAATAAAACGCGACCCCTTTACAGTCTGCTGTCTGTCTATCTGTCCATCTGTTTTTCTCAGGAACGGCTAAAGGTTCCTGGTTCCTTTATATTTGGCATAAATCAACATGAAATGTATATCAAATATAAAGGTATGTGAGCTCATAGTGCTTATAGTGCCGTATAATAAAATCGAACTTCTAAGATATAAGTACCTACCTAGCAATGAATGTCTTATTTTTGTATGGAAATCGCGTAACCGAAAAACCTGTAGGGTAAATCCAGTGACCTCAAAATTCTTAAATTTGAAATGCTAAGAGGTTATGATTGTGCTCTCAAATAGAGTAAAATGTCAAAAGTTCTTAAAAAAAAAAAAAAAAAAACTTCTACTTTTTTATCCGTAAAATGGGATTGTGACGTTTGTTGGAATAAGTGGCTGGAACTCGAAAAGGGCTCTGACGGTAATTACGGATTACGGGTAATTTACGGGTCGGTAGGTCAGGGCGCCAGTCTCGCTAGCACTTGTTTTTTTAATGAACCTTCTGGTTCAAAAATTTGTTCAAGATTGTTCACAGCATCAAAATTGAACAAACTACATATTTGAGTCAAAAGACAGACGCATACAAACGTTTAATTTCAATTGTATAGAACTAGCACATAGGTAATCACTTCATAAACGGGCACCACATAACATCCTAATTAAATAGTAACTTCAGGACGTAACCGTTCAAACACGCGCGTTGTTACAAGCCTTGTTTGTGGGAATCTAATAACGTTTCCTACGTTTAGTCGTGCACGGATATGAGAGCCTGGGGCCAGCTGGATCACATAATATGGTATGAGCTATATGTTGTACAGTTCGTATGATTTTATTGGTCATAGTACCAAAGCTGGACGGAGCGGTTATGGGTAAACTCAACCTGTACCTGGATAGAGCCCGGTGTGTCTGTACTTTGAAGAGTACCTACTAAAAGTTTTAGGATTAATAAGGGATTGTAATTGTAATAGAACACATGGATACCCATTTAACCCCCGACTTAAAAAAGGGGTGTTATAAGTTCACGTGTGTATCTGTGTGTCCTCTGTGGCATCGTAGCTCCCAAACGGATGAACTGATTTTGTTTTTTTTGTTAGCAACTTAACCTGGTTGATATCGTTCTTAGCTATGTTTGAATATTGGTGCAGCCGCTTCCAGAATCATTAGCTCTAAAGATTTGTTTTGAAGTGATCTCTGACATTTTTGGGGCTTGATGGGGGTTTTTACGTTCCTTTCTCGTAGTCAAACTTAATGGTCAAACTGATTTGACCACGAGGAATCCTTTTTCGGATAGTCAAACTGAGTGACTATTTAAACTAGGGGGGAAAAGTGGAATAAGCCAAAATTTTGATTTTCGAAGACATCAGGCTCCAGATCAGGGTCTGATGATGATCGGCATAAGAGCACTTTATTATCTGAAGCTGAATCTTTTTAAAGGGTTTTTTCTGTGTCGGGGATTTATAAATTTTAAATTTTCACTTGTTAGAATCTTTTCTGTCAGTCTGTTTGTTCGCGCAGATCTCCAAATCTACTTAACGAATTTTCATGTAGTTTTCACAAGTGGACATAACTTAATTTGGAGCAGAATAAAGGCTTTGTTTCATTAAAAAAGATATCGCTATTTAATTTTTGCCATTTGGTTTAAATGAAGATAAAAAAAACACGGTTTCCAATTTTAATGAAACAAAGCCCAATTCTGCTTCAAAGTAAGCTCTGATAATGTGGCAGCATTATGTTCTTCCACGAGGACGAAGTCGCGGGCTACAGCTAGTGTATTATAATTGTCATGGCTACATTTAAAACACATGAATCTCTTCTGCGTTTGGTGGTGCTTGGCCCTCGCGTGTGCTCGTACATTGAGGCTTCCTGTAATAGCAAGCCTGTAAATGCAAGGCATGTAAGGCATGTGCAGCCTTTATTATAAATCTTTCAGATTTTGCACGTAGAATTTTTAAATGCGAGATACTTGATGTGGAATATTAGCAAAGTAGCTCTAAATTTTCATTTTTTATTTATTTGTTTTTTGCTCATTACGGCTCATCAACACTTCTTAGGATAGAACCGTATAAGATGAACCAAAAACACAATTCAAATCAATCATTGGCGTTTGTAGTAATGATATTATATATTTATGAGATACTATAAATTAAAACGTGTGTTTCTCCTGATTCTCGCAAGATCAATGTTCGCTACCTACCTCAAGAAGTATTGGTGATCTGTAATGAGCAAAAAACACAACACAATTTGAATTTCGCGCTACTTTGCTAACGTTCCACCTAATTGATCAACTACCTATCTACAATAACTTTGAAGGAATGCCTATAAGACTGCACTAACTTTATTTATAACAAAACTTTACTCCTACTCACTAAACTACGTTACCGTTTGTATCATCTAGAGTCCATCGCACAACATGCACGCAGACTACGTCGCGGTGCTCATCAGCTACTTAATGTATGAAATGTTTTCAGGAACGTACGCTTTCCGCCTCCCCGACGACAGTGGCGAGGGCGGCCTCTGGGTTGCATATGAGGACCCTGACACTGCTGGACAGAAGGCTGGCTACGCCAAGTGAGTCTCGTCACCAGCCTGTTTACGTCCGCTGCTTGTCGAAACCAGAACCATTGAATATATGCCATAATCACCATACGTGGCAGGTGGATTGGTGATCGCAGATTGGTGTTAAGCACTCAGGTGGATGCTGCTGCCCATCCCCTGGTGTAATCCCTTAGTAAGGTTTTTACTACATCCAAGAGAGGATAAGGATTGGTCTAGTCTTTAGGTCGGACGGCATTAAGTGTGATTCTAATCGTTATTTTAAAGTGAGATAAATAGACTAGTGTCCGACCAAGGCATTGCTCGCTTGGTTTTGGGATAAAAAAACCGGTCAAGTGTGAGTCAGACTCTCGTGGATAGGGTTCCGTACAAGTAGACTACCATAGTAACCACTATACCAAATAACTATTATTAGTCAAGCAGCAAAATTTTATACGCATATTCTCTTTATGAGTAATTTCCGTTTCCCGTGGGAATTTTAATATTTAGGATTTTCATTTAGGTTTTCCTATAAAGTATGAGTGAGGCACAATATTCCATATTTGTTTTCAGTAGTCTTAGAGAAAGGGGGGAATGGACTATAATGATTGGTACCACTTGGTGATTATGCCACTTCGCACCATTGCATTTAATGGGGAAAGCCGCGTCCAGAAATGGACGTCTAAGGCTGCTGATGATGATGACTGCAACACCTCTTGGACACGTGCTTTTAAAGTAACCTGATAGTAATGTGATTAACTAATGTGTCGTTTCTGTTCCAGGTCTAAGAACCTCGGTGGTGTCTCAATCATAGACCTGTCCATGGATGATTTCCGCGGACTGTGCACCGGCGACAAGTACCCTATTCTGCGTGCCGCCAAATACCGACTTTAAGACTAGAAACTATACTACTCTTTCATAAAATATATGTTTAATACAGTAATCATAGATTTAAGTTCACCTACCATTTTTATAAGAATGTAATAGCAAGTTATGCAATTGCGTACACTCTTTGATACACAATACAATACAGTTTAATTTTGATAAATACTTATTTGATGTTTTATTTAATCCATTTGATTATAAAAAAATATAAAAAAATTATGTATTGGAACATAAGGGAAAGGTATACGAGGTGGTTAAGTTACCCTTGAGGTAAGATGATCCCCTTCAACATTTCGAAAACTATCAACGTAATCTAGTTGAATTCTTGCTAAGGATGTGCCCTAAAATCGGCGCTTAAAACCCAACGAGAAGTCCATGAAAGCATCATGACAATGTACACGGTAAAAAAAATTACAAGCAATTTTGCAGACCAGCATTGTGCTTTTCAAACGTTCAGAAGGGTTTCCGATCGGATTCGTTAGTTTTTTTTTTCAATGTGGTCTGTAACTAAAACAATTTTCTCTAGTAAAACACAGTAATAAACAAAATTTATTGTTTTTTTTGGAAACCCCTCCGAACGTTTGAAAATCACTCTGCTCATCTAACAATCACAGGATTTTCGTGCTGATTCAAATGTATAAACTGTAAAACAAACTTATTCCGCTTTTTGTTCTACAGGTGCTTAGTTTTTATAGGTACTTCTTAAATAAAATGGAAATTAATACCAAATCCAAACCCATTTTTAAGTTCTCATTATATTTGATTTCGTTTTACCTATAAGCAACCTCCATTAGGGGGATCATATCGTATTTCTAAATTTTTAACGTTTAAATTTTTGAAACTTTTGGTATCTTATTACTAATTAATTCAGTTATTGAATTCATCAAAAAATTTAACAAAACTATATATTATAGTATAAGGGCATTTTGATATCTCATTTTATATTTTGTAGCACTTACAGGTTTTTTTTTCGCAAAAACTGAAAAAGTCTAAGATCATAAACCAAAGACTACATAAAGGAAAATTAAAGACTAAGTCAAAACCTTGTCAAAACTACTTTAATTTATAGGCAAAGAGAATATTTTAAAGTAAGAAAAACGTAGTGATTGTCAAAGTGTTTATATTTCCTTGGATAGGTACATGCACACCGGAAATTCAAATCCTATATCAAATAAAGGATATCCAATTTCAATGTGAAAATATCACTTTAAAATAAACATGCTAATTCGTTGTTTAACAGAGCAAGGGTTCCAAAAGAAATTTCTTGTCCCGAATGCATTATTGGCTCATTCAAAATCATGCCCAGCAAAAAAACCCGTGTGTCCCGGCTCCGGCGGCAAAAGTAGCGGCGCAGGCAAGTCCTCCGGGGCCCACAAGCTCCCAGACTTTAAAAGAGCTGAAAAATCGGGCCCTGTACGACTTGGATTCATACCCGACGAGTGGTTCACCTTCTTTCACTGCAAAACCGGAGTCTCGGGCCCGTACCTGTTTGGTTTGGTCCTCACTAACTACTTATGTAGCAAAGAAATATTCATAATGGAGCATGAATATTACAGTGGCCTCTCCATAGCACTCATCACTTGCTTAGCGACGAAACATCTTGGCCCTGCCGCTGGCGCCAGCTTGGACCGTGATGTTGACGCTGTGGTTGCAGAATGGCAGAAGAGCAAGGACAGTGAAGTGGCAGGCTACAATAACCAGATTGAAGTGGCGAAGGACGCTCAATGGAGAGCCGAAGGGCAGCAAGCACTTATGGACGCGAAAAAGGAAAACATCATGATGCAGCTTGAAGCCGTCTATCGTGAGAGGTTGATGCGTGTTTACCTTGGCGTAAAAGGCAGAATGGATTACCAAGTGAAGTTGCACAGGTCGCAAGGGCGGATTCATCAGAAGTGGATGATCGGTTGGATATTGGAGAACGTGAGGAAATCTATCACCCCTGAATTTGAGAAGCAGGCTTTGGACAGTGCTATTCAAGACCTAGCCTCCGCTGCAGGCCGCTCATAACTCCAGGTTACACCATCGTTAAATGTGCCTAGTCTTGTGTTCACATAGTGCAACGTAAAATCTTACCATCGTGAATCAAACTTTTACAGCCTGTAAAGTATTATTCGCTGGCAATAAATTGTTCCGAAATTGAAAAAGTTATAATATACTTACTTCAGAATGTACCATGTGTTAGCCGGAATTTTATGTTTGATTTCATCTTTTTATACAATTGTTGCTCAAGACAATGACATTACAACGGACAGTACTACAACGGAAGAAGTTTTGTTTGGTAGGTAACACAAGATCTTATGGGCCTGATCTACTGACACTTACCTTTATAATTTTAGCAGGCGGTAAATGCTCTAAGCAGGCGGTAGTTTAATCCATAGCTGAGCGGTTGGTTGGTCTTGCGGTTGGCAGCTGAGGCTAATATACGAGTGCTAACTCAGTTGTTGTAATAATATATATTTATATAATATTATATCCCATAAGTATATCATATTTTGTTATATTAGTTGGCAAGCAAACAAGCATTTAGCCTACTTAATATAAACTATAGTTACCGTAGCCTATGGTCGCCTGCAGCACCAGAAGCATCACTTTCGCGCTGCCGACCCTGAGACATAAAGATGAAAACTCTCACCGTCTCTCTTATCTCTCTGTAATTTCACCAGCAACCATACCATTCAAACCAAAACACAGCAATGCGAGCACTACTGCTTGGTAGCAGAAATAGATACGGTCGTGGTAGTACTTCCCTGGACGAAATCTTTCACAAGAAGTTCTACAACTAACAAAACTTGGCTGAATTAGTAATCAACTCCTCAACTCAAATCCTACCGATCTAACGCAATGATTTGTTTACATTTAATTTTAGAGCCACAATTAATGGATTATGACTGGAATGTTTGGTGTAAGTTCCAACCAAATGGATATGCCTGCACGAAAGTTGGCAAACCAAGGTGGGTCCTACTTACATGGGTTTGCTCATGTAAGACACGTCTTTGCAGTATTATAAAAAGATGTCGTTTTCAGATTTTATTACGATACAAAGATGGAAGATTGTAAAACATTTGTATACGGAGGTTGTCCAACTAAGTTCAACAATTTTGATACATTATCTACATGTCACGAACATTGTAGGGGTAAGCGTTTTACCTTACTCAATGTGGTTGGGTGTGTAGTGAAATCAAAAGTTGATTTTGAATTACTTCCCGATGGCCGATTAAGATGATGGCCTTGCAGGGGCATCTGATGATAATACAACATGAGGGTATATGTGACTTGATCTGATGATGAAGACAAAAGGTATTTGAGCATCAAACTCAACACTTTTTTATTACCTATCACATAAGCGGCAAATTTTACAGTACCTATTATGTGGATTGTTCGCGAAAAAACGGAATAAAAAATACTCAGTCTAACTAAATTCACTGTGTTATGACGTAAAACGCATGGTTTGAATATTTATCAACGACAGTTTTTTTCCACACAGTTTCTAATACAAACTGTGTTTTACAGTAAAATTGTTTACTACGGACTAATTAACTTTTTTATTGCTAAAACCGCTAATATAGTAAAGATCAATTAGTTTTTTAATGCTTAACGTTTACCAATTATTAAATATATTATATACATGCGAATATATAATATTTAGAGTTAAAATTAGTTTTTTACCGCCCACAGCACTAATAAATTGCAGAGCAGTAAAACAGCAAGCTTTGAAAAAAAAACTAACTTGTTATAGATCCTGGTCAGAAACCGATAAAAGAAAATTTAACCGATAATGCAAATTGCCGCTTGCAACCAGACTTTGGAGATTGTAATGAATATAATCCTATGTAAGTTTTTTTAGAGTTAATGTTAATGTTAAAGAACTCCCTTTTCCGCATTCGAACTCTATGGATGGTCCATTATGCGTGAGGGTTAACTGGCTAGATAGTTAGCCAGCCTAACTCCGTCCAGAAGCACAGAAGCTTCCTGGGGTCTTCGCAGGCTTCGCGGAGTGACCTCGGGTTGTTGAGGATTTGTTCACGTTGAGCTGCTACTCCCACGCATTTCAGGACTACGTGGGCAGCCGATTCTTCTTCGGTCAGACACGGTCTTGAAAGGTTGAGTAGACGACGCGTGAGTCGTGGTGAGACAGCCGGAAGGGCTGCTCTTGACTGTCTGCAGTCCGTGGTCCGTGCCCAACGTTCGTTGTGTTGGTTTAGGGTGCGAAGCCGCATCCAAGTGCGTAGCTGAGAAAAGGGTAGAGGAAGGAATGGAGATGGGCCCTCTGTGGTTGTTCCCGACCCTCTTCTAGCCAGCTCATCTGCGGCGTCATTACCCAGTGATCCGCTATGTCCATTTATCCATTGTAGAGTCACCTTGTTTCCTATGGCGATTATCTCCAAGGCCTGGTGACATTTGTAAACGAGCTTGGAGATGCAGCTATGGCTCTCCAGAGCTCTGAGTGTTGCTGAGCTTTCGGAGAGGATCCTTACATTGTAGTCTGTGATCCCTCTCCTGTTCATTGCGGTGGCAGCTTCGGTGATGGCCACACATTCACATTGGAAACTGTGTGTGCCTAGTGTCAATGATATGTTAATGTTGAGATCCAGCGAGTGTATTCCAGTGCCTGTTCCCTGT
Source organism: Epirrita christyi (assembly GCA_951392215.1). Taxonomy (NCBI): domain Eukaryota; kingdom Metazoa; phylum Arthropoda; class Insecta; order Lepidoptera; family Geometridae; genus Epirrita; species Epirrita christyi. The sequence continues at coordinate 7,901,960 of OX595833.1, forward strand.
ATAGTTTTTGAGCCATCAGTATAGACACGGACCTCGCTGATTCCTGATTAATCCATTTTTTAGAGTTCTGTGAGTCCAACAAGGAACCCGTAGTAGATCATCCGGGCCGTCCGTCTGTCCGTCCCAGTATGTATTTCAGAGCGCCAAAACTTTCAGTTATTTCTTTTGAACCAAAATTAATGAAATTGGGTATTAGGAATACTGTAAATATTGATTAAAATTTAAAGAAACAAAATTATATTTAATTTTTTAGGGATTCCCTTTCGTGAAAAGTGTATTTTTTTAAACACACTTACGAAATTATAACCCACTGAAATGGTTCACAAAGTGGTCTCTCCATGCTATTTCTAATCCGTTAAGAACCTGGAAACTCGTAAGTAAGCGGATATATATAAAACTTTCATTAAAAAATCTCTCGGATATTCTGCGATAAAAAAACTTGTTGGTTTAAAGAGGGAAACTTGACTTCGAAACCCAACACTATGCGTAGTCCGACACGCACTTGGCCAATTATCTATATGTATAATTATGGTATCAATGACGATACGAACCTAAAACTCTTGTAAGTACCTAGATACAACTCTATCGATGCCAAAATTGAGTTGAATCTAGTGAGTGATCGGTGGCTATCAATCGTATAAGGGTTAGGGAGGGGCCCTTTTCTAAGTTGCATGGCTACTCCTACATACATAGGAGATAGGATGATCGATAAACAATCAAAATAATCTTTCATTGTCCCTAAGGGCGAGCGAGGCGCAGCTGTGGGCAAGTTTTAGATTGATGATAATGTTAATTGCAGGTGGTACTACGATGTAAACATGCGTATCTGCAGAGGCTTCTCATACAGCGGATGTGGTGGCAACAACAACAAGTTTATCGACGCCCATGTATGTAACGCTGCATGTGCTATAGCAGTAGACTTTTAAAACAATAAATGACTCCGAGATTATTATACGTTTTTAATTTCTTTAATTAGGTCCGTTGTTTAATTATCTCTTCTTAATAGTCGTACACTCTTGACAGAGTTGAAAGTTTTAGGTCACATCTAAATTGAATGTTCAAATTGGCGTAAAAAATATGAAGAGCAGTAAAAGTAAAAGTAGGCATATTTTTGTCGTCATATTTTTTAAAGCATCTTTGGTTGACAAAGCTGTCTACCAAAAAAAGGAAAAGTTGACGAACTCTGTGGCGCAGCGGACGACTAGCTGGCTGAGATGATGGTTGCGGTTTCGTTTCCCGCTGCGGGAATTCCAACAGACTAATTAACAGCATATGCTGCTAATAGAGCCGAGTGGAGGCGCAACGCAAGAACCGCCACTCAAGCAAGACCTGCAAAGCCACGACCATCAAATAAAAGTTGTATTAACTCAATTGCCATTCGAAAGAATCACTGGTAAAATAGCTTTCGATATTTAAGTACCTACTTCTGTATTCCATCGATATTCAGCCTCGGAAAACCATTTATGATAATGTAACCCTCATACACCCGATTTACAGAGAGTTCAGTACATATTATTACTTGACTGAACGAAAGTAAGGGAGAATCAATTGTGTTAAAGCACTCTGTGATCGTTTGGAATGGTGTGTATGTGATAATTATTGTTATTTTATCTCATTTTTTGCTGTATTTCTGAAAGAATGTTAAAAGAAATAATTATTTTGAAGAATTATTTTAATTTAATTTATTTATTTCCAGCATCGTGATAGAATCCTAAATGAAGAACTCCGTAGAAGAACCAAGATCACCGACATATCTCTCAGAATTAGCAAGTAAAAGTGGCAAAGGGCAGATCATATAGCTTGAAGAACTGATAACCAGTGGGCAATAAAGGTTCTCGAGTGGCGACCACAAACCGGACGACGCAAAGAGAAAGGCCCTCCCACTCGATGGAGTAAAGACATTATAAACGTCGCAGGAAGTCGGTGAATCGTGGCATTCTAAGGGGGAGGCCTATGTCCAGCAGTGTACTTCTACAGGCTGATGATGATGATGAGTTCCAGCATCATGAAAATCAGTTGAATATACAATTTTTAGGCTGAGGACTACCAATGTACCTTACCAGGTACTTATTTAAACCTTATACCAATGCATCAATACCAGCCTGTTTACGTACTTTGCTGGACGAGGCCTTATTCCCCATTGAATACATCACCGACCTTTGTTAAATCCGATGAAGAAGTCCGTGGGTTTAATGTGCTAATACCTAAATGAGAAAGAATACGTTTTTCAAAGATTTTGATTAACCCGAGCAATACAGAAATTGCTGGATCTTTTTAATTTCCAGACTTGATTTTAATTACAACACGTTAACCCTTTGTGGGAATTCTCCAAAGGTCTTCAGTTTTTCTTATGTTAAGTAACTTAAGGTGGATCTTTAGCAAAGTGGCGCGAAATTCAAATTTTATTGTGTTTTTTGGTCATTTCAGCTCATATACACTTCTTGAAATAACACATAGGTACCTCTACCTATGTTTTATTTGATAGTATCTCATAAATATGTCTATAATATAGTTTAGCTACAAACGTCAATGAACCAAAACAACATACAAATCATTCATTGATTTTTATTTTACGGAAAAACATAATGTTCTTCGATTTATATGCATTTATTGCAGGAATACAACTTTGATTTTTGTTATTAACACCAATATCGCTAGGGCACTTGTAGGGTTCTCCTTGATCGGGCCTTTCCTCTAATCGCCGTATCCTTTGCTTCAGCTCTCCTATTCCTTAGCTGAAAGTCACTTGGTGACCAACGTTTGACAAGTAAAATTACCTACCTACCATCAATTGACAATTCTTATTGTAATGTAAATTTTGAGCAATTTGATGGTCATTTTACTTGTCAAACGTTGACCACCGAGTGACTTTCAGTTAGGGAATATAAGGGCTGGTCGTATTTTCATACATTTCTGAAAAAATATAGTTGTTAAAATTTGCAAAGTCATAAAATCAATAGAATTTTTTTAATTAAGTTTTACAAAGAAGAATCCAAGCAACGCGCAAGGGGATATTATCTCTTGAAATCTTGAGTGGCTTCTTTTTACGCTCGCAAAACGTCTCAAAGGCTGTAGAGGTAAAAGGTTTTTTAATCTTATTATTATCTACACAGCTCATGCCATTACACACTATAGTGAGACCATATTCTCATCTGAGTTGTTGGCAGCGTAGTTAGTGGAGTATTTTGCTTACCGTGTACAAATTCCCTTGCTAAGTCACATTTATTATACCCAATTGAAAGAAGTTCAAACCGGACGACGCGTTCGAGGAAGGGCCTCCACTCGATGGACTAAATACATTATACACGACGCAGGAAGTCGGTGGATAGAGGCGGCTCAAGACCGTTCGCCGTGGCATTCAAAGGGGGAGGCCTATGTCCAGCAGTGGACTTCTACAGGCTGATGATGATGATGATGATGAATTTAAATTTGGGCTAGCGCCGGAACTACTAAATTAACTTCGAACTGCACAAAACAAAATTGTTAAACTCATCTGTACAGCCAAAGTTTACAAAGAAACTAAAATAATGAACCCTAGACTATTGTATGTCTAGACTACATTATACACTTCTCATCAATCATTATATTTTCTGGCAGTTCGTAACCTTGTACATATAATACTACTTACAATATGACAATTTTTTTTCCGTTTATAACAATACTTTTCTTATAATCTATTAAACATGAGTGTTTCGATTTTTTTGATGAGAAGTTTAATATTATACTTGATCTACTCTCATACTGAAATATAACTTTTTTTGCATTACGATACAACTTCAGTTGCACCAAGTATGTTGCAATTGCAATGCAATACAGTTTTTTTATATGATCTATGGATGCGGCTTTAACGGCTTTAACATACAATTTAATATAGTGATGACTTTACTGTAAATAATGTTAAAATTGTTTTCATGTAAGCATCATGTACTAAGCCCAACCGCGCACTGGCGGCCAGGCCGCAGTGGCCAGACAATTCAAAAAAGTTTGTATTATGTTATGTAGTAATTCTAGTAGTAGTAGTAATAGTAAAAATCTGCTTGATTCATATTTAAAGTTCACACAAAGCTTTAAAGCGAGTCTTGGAATGGAAGTACAGCAAAGAGGTTTTATAAATGGACCTCTTCAGTAAATATTTTTATTATAAACTTTTAAAATAAGAACATCAATATTGACACAATCATAAATGGTGGGTGACGCATGTCATGGACCTGATAAATTTACAATAACAATTTATATTATTTTCTTGTTTTTATTTTTCTATAAAATATATATATTTAATTAGTTTTGGAAACAAAGTAAGTTCCTATTCCTCAAATAATTTCCCATTCATAAGCTAGATAAAATAATAAAGGTTTTAATTGTTGTCTTCGCAGTTTTACTTTTCAACTTGCTGGCGAAATGATTGACCCAGGCAGCGTTGAAACTGCACCAACTCTTCAAACGAATCTTCCGGTAAGTTGAATTTAAGAATCATACCTAGATTTTAGACTAACCTGATAGTACTTTTTTTTATAAAATTATAAATTATAGTATGTTTAATTTGCTCGCCATTTTAGAGCATGGTACAAGAAGAGGACGACGACAGCGCACGGCCAGAAGCATCATTCTCTTTCACCGTTCAAAACATCAGTGAACTCTCGGAGCAAGTGCTATCCGATTCGTACTACGTGAGATGCCTTCCTTGGAGGATACTGGTTCTAATCCGCCAAACCAGCACTCCGGAACGGCGGCAGCAGAGGTCGTTGGGAATATTTCTCCAGTGCAATGCAGAATGTGACTCGTCGGGATGGTCGTGCTACGGCTTGGGAGAGTTGAAGCTCTTGACACATAAAACTGACGGGGAGAATCTTTGTAGGAAGCTGCATCACATGTACCATTGGTGAGGGTTTCCTATTTTACTTTCCTGCCACAGTGCCTTTCTACTTATCCTGCCCTGGACTTATGGTCTAAACGAAGCAAGTGGCTCTAAAGAAATCCGTTTAAACCATACAAAAGCTCTTGTTATTGCTATGTATCAAGTAGACCATGGAAAATGTCCTATGAAGAACCAGTTGGTCTGATGATTTAAACAGTAAACACTGATTTATAACTTACACAATATTATGTTGTCACTGCTAAGTACAAGCCCGACTTTTTACATGTACCCTGCCCCACTATTATCTACAGAAATAGTCACTTTGATACTAATCATTTTTAATACCACAATTTGACAGCAAAGAAAATGACTGGGGCTTTGCACATTTCATATCATGGGAAAACTTGATGAACCCGAACAGCGGATTTGTGAGCAATGATAGTATTACAATCGAAGCACACATCATGGCTGAAGCTCCTCACGGTGTGTGTTGGGACTCCAAGAAGCATACTGGATATGTAGGTTAGTCAACAAATAATAATAATAATAATAAATAAATAAATAATGCTGGACATTTACAACATTATCTAGCCCCAAGCTAAGCAGAGCTTGTGTTGTGGGTACTAGATAACTGATATACTTAATACAATACATTACATAGATAGATATTTTTTATTATACATAGAAAATACCCAGAACACCCTGAACAAATATCTGCAGATAGTACAAATATTTGTTCCGAGGCGGGAATCGAACCCGCAACCTCCTGCGTCGCAGGCGAACCTTCGCCCACCGCGACTAATACTCGATGCATAAACAAAAGCGAGTAAAACCAGATTGAAATTTATACTTGAAATACAAATACAAATAATTATTTCAGTAAACTTGAAATAGAAAAGAATATCTCAAAATTACTTAATATTTTAGAGATTTTTTTAATGTGGAGTTCCCTTTATTATAGATAAATGGCTGTAAATTAGAACTTAAGGTTAATTCGGTAAAATTAAAAACAGAAATTATTTTAAATAATGTTTTATTGGGAAACAAAAATAAATCATACTACTAAGCGACTTAGGAACAAAATTAGGAGGCAAACAGTATTACAGTGCAAAATTTCTACATGAAAGTATACGAGTAAAACGGGTCTGACTACGGACGAACAGACGGATAGACGATGGCGAAACTATAAGGGCCAGTTTCCACCGAGGCGGAGAGGAGAGGAGACGAGAGGAGACGTGCTGCAAAGCTGGCAGGTTATTTCCACTAAATTGGAGAGGAGAAGTATGAAGTGGAGAGGAGATGTGAGCTATGTGTAGCAGAGATTCAAAGCCAGTCAATCGAATGAGTCTTTCGGATGTACGAGGCGCGGGGAGAAGGCAGCGGGGTGCGCCGCCCAGCCTAGACATTTCTCCGCTCTGCCACGCCGCTTGCTTGCTCGCCGCACAAATTTCTATAGAAAAATGAGACATCTCCTCTCCTCTCCGCTTGATCCATTTCCACCGAAACTAAGCGGAGAAGAGATGTGAAAATAATGAAATCGGATTGGTTTATTCAAACACATCTCCTCTTGTCCCCTCCCCTCTCCGCACCGGTGGAAACCGGCCCTTAGGGTTCCTTGTCGAACCTTGGAACTCTACAATGGTTCTAAAAGCAATAATTAACGATAAATTTTGCAATTAAAAACATACACCAAACTGGGTCAAACCAGTGGTTGGTAATTTGGCAATTTTCCAAGTTAAAATTTTTCGGTTTCAGGTCTCAAAAATCAAGGAGCAACCTGCTACATGAATTCACTTCTGCAAACTCTGTTCTTCACGAATGTTCTCCGAAAAGCAGTGTACAAGATTCCTACAACAGGTGTCGACAGTTCCCGATCTGTGGCCTTCGCACTTCAGAGAGTCTTTTACGACCTCCAGTTTTCAGAAAAACCTGTAGCCACAAGAAAGTTGACGAGGAGCTTTGGATGGGAGACTCTAGATTCATTCATGCAGCACGATGTCCAAGAGTTTTTACGAGTAAAATATGATTTTAATATATTATCATTTTTAGTCTTGATTTTTTCTCTCTTGCCTACTCCAATAATGTGGTTTGCAGGTGATATTGGAAAAACTCGACAATAAAATGAAAGGAACTGTCGTGGAAGCCACGGTACCGAATTTGTTTGAAGGAAAAATGACTTCTTTTATCAAATGCAAAAATGTCAATTGCACTAGCTCTCGAAGTGAAACTTTCTGTGATATCCAGCTGAGTGTAAAAGGAAAGAAGAACAGTAAGTTGTGAGATAATGTAACAATCCAAATGTTTTACATCCCAAACCTGCTTCCATGAATTGTTGTATGTATGGTTCTTTGAGCTTTTTCATCTTGTGAGTCTGTCACGGAGACATCTACTTAAGTCCTTGAGCATCAAATATTGAATTGTTAGTTATTGAAATATCTATACGTTTAAGAACATTGCTTTTTGTGCCTCAAAGTAATTGCATTTCGTGCGGCTAGCAGACTCTGGAACACCAAACTGTTTTGTTCAAGTTTACTTGTTTATTACGGAGCACATTCTACATTGGCTTAGCGATCTGAAAGTTTATTTTGACCTGCGCCAATTATCTGTGTTTTTTGCGATCTTTCACCGGCTGGTATACTCAAATAGGTAAAATAATAAGTGATCTCAATACAAGAAGAACTCAACTATAAACATTCCCTTATAGTATTCGAGTCCTTCGAAGACTATATCAGCACCGAGTTACTCGATGGGGACAATAAATACGACGCGGGCGAGCACGGACTGCAGGAGGCCGAGAAGGGGGTCCGTTTCGACCAGTTTCCACCTGTACTGTACCTGCACCTCATGCGGTTCCAGTACGACTCGCAACATGATGCCTCCATCAAGTTCAACGACAGGTACACCGAGCCTCTAGAAGCCTTGCCTCATACTATTAGCATGTAGTGGGAAGTATGGCCTGCAGAAGACCGACGTTGTTACAAACTAGTTTCCAGTTTGAACATGCTGGTTTCATTAGTTGGTAGTTTACCCACTCTCTTAATCCAGGGCCTTTATTTACGTTGCAGCTGATTACTAAGGCAGTAAAGTTGGAGGAAGTGTAAATTTTTCAGATTTGAATTTTATGAGGAGATCAACCTGGACCCATATCTTCAAGAGACCCTCCCGACTCCGGCTCACTACACGCTGCACGCCGTTCTCGTGCACTCAGGGGACAACCATGGAGGGCATTACGTGGTCTTCATCAATCCTAAGGGAGATGGCAAGGTATATAGCATGTTTATTGTTCATTGATGTATCGCAGATCATTTAATTCTCTTGCATGTGGCCTGGCACTTCCAGCTGAATTATCGACTCTTATCAAACAGTTTCTGCTAGTTACGTTATACCCACGGAAGGAACTTCGAAGCTTTCACCAACCCAACGGATAGAAAGGTGCAGTCGTCACCAGTTCCACTTGTCTACCTCTTTCGCGTACGCAGCCTCTTCAAGCCAAAGATCACGTGGCTAGTCATTTTCGACCACTATTACAACAGAACCACAGCCCATTTTTAGGTCTCAGTTTCTAGATCTAGGTTTTAGTATGTTACATTATTGACCCAATGTGTAACGTAGTTTTCTAATGTCGTTTCGCAGATCATCGTAATTTTCGGGTGGAGAGCGATAACATACATTATTTTGAAAATAAATCTTTAATACAAAAATGATTTTGAATCCTTAAGACATTCTTTACAATCCTGTCTCACCATTTTTCATAACCTCTCGTAAGTTTCGCTACCAATTCCTTATCACCGTTCCTTTCCCAACAGTGGTGCAAGTTTGACGACGACGTGGTGTCCCGCTGCAGCAAGAAGGAGGCTATTGAGTACAACTATGGCGGTGAGGAGCACGCCCCGTACCTCGCGAGGAGAGCCACTAGCGCCTATATGCTCATCTATATACAGTTAGTACTAATGGAGTTAGTAGTGGATGCATTTGGACTGGTGATGATACTAAATATTTAATTTTTCGTTGTTGTTTCTCACTAAGTCTTTGTTGGTTTAATGTCCATTGCTCTACATATTATCATGCCTCTCCCATAAAATGCTACGATAAATAGTCTTGAGTTCACGGACGTAACCAGTTTTTAGGTGGTGGGGGGGGGGGGGGATTCTGTACATGAAATGACATTCATATTCATGTGAAAATAAAAAAAACATTCACCACAGTTCTCTACTTCTTGAAAAAGTATCAGATTTTGACAACATTTTGAATATTTCGGGATTATACCGATACACTGACCTTGCCGGTGAGGTCGAGTCTCTTCAGTACCTTCAGTGCCTATAACCAGTACAAGCATGTTCCGGGGCGTTTTTCTCCTATCTCTTCCAATCTGGCAACGGCTTAAGCTGAAGTCCGTACCTAAGTGGTGCCCTTGCGTTGCCCCAACCAAACTTTTAGACGATTAAGTGCCTTCTGCGCTCGCCAAAAGCTTGGTACCGCAGCAAAGACCAACTGAGACGATCCTAAAAAAAATTTACGTTTTCTTCACCAGCGTTTTGGCCACTGCTGGACGAGGCCTCGTCCATTGTATGATTCATTGATGATCGCAGTATTGGTGTTGCGGATGCTGTTCTGATGTGTATTGATGTTTCTATCTGAAATTACATTTTTGCGGTTACCTAATTCACGCAGTCTAGTTGCAATCAAGCTTTTGTGGGCAAATTGCGGGAATTAAGTAATCATAAGAGCGTCATTTAAGATAAAAATCGCATCGAAAATGATTGAAACTTATAGCAATTGAGTTAAAAAATCTGCAATCAGGTAACAAGCGTTTTTTAATTTCTCTGCAGGAAATCTCAACTGAATTACGTGTTGCAAGACATGGCTGAGAGTGACATCACGACCGAGCTGTGCGAGAGAATTGTCGAAGAGATACGAAACGAGATGGTAAGAACAAGTAAATATCAATTTCATACATGGCACTATTATGTTATATTTTTTAATTTTTTTTTAAGCCAAGGCACGTTGCCTTTTTCAGGCGGCAGAAAAATAAGATGCAGGAAATTGAAATCTGACTCGTCTGTGAGCACAGCCAAGTACTACTTGAAGATATTCAGCGCACTAAAACAGTTCTTCACTTTGCAGGCGTTAGGCGGCTCTAAATATAAAGGAAGATCATAAACACAAGCGATTTGCGATTACAAAGCTTATTTTCATTTAAAGAATTTGCATTTACCCAACGTTTTTGGTTTTTGTTTATTCTCCTAAGGCACGGTCAACCGCTATGTATAAGTATACACGTGTAGAACTTATTTATTTATATTGTATCTACCGTAATAAAAATTATGAAATTGAACTCCTTTTTATTTTCTGTCATCATCATCATCAGCAGCAGCCTGTCGAAGTCTACATCGGACATTGGCCTCCTCGTACAATGCAACGACGAATGTTCCTGGGCTGCCTCCGTCCACCGACTTCCTACGAACATTATCCTTGGTCCATCGAGAGGGGTCATTCCCAGAGTTCCCATTCCTACACTGAGTTCCGGTTTGTGGTTGCCACTCGGTAAACTTTTAGGGCCCACTTAGTCACTCAGCATTTCCCTTATTTTTTAACAATATTGTCATTTTTTATAAAATAACCATCAACATTTTTTATCCATATCCTGGTGTGTGTCATGGGTCCGGAATGGTGTGTTGTACCCATCACGGTCTCGAAACAAAATTGTGAAGAACGCAGGGTCCAATATCGGGTTTTTCCCTGTAGACCCACTGCTATGACCCACTGGTGGAACCACGGGGAATTTTTTTTCCCACCACGCTAGAGATGGAATTAAAAAACAAAACTAAAAACTAAAAAACTTTCTAGTCAGATAAAACCATTAAAACTATCTGTTTTTTGATTGTATTCAAGAAGTTTTTAATAAATATGGGCAAATAGTTTGTAATTATACATATAAATTTAGTGCAATCTAAGTGTAAAAGTTTCGTCTCATATTTATTTTAGCTAGTGCGCTACAATAGTTTTGTTTTTTAATTCCATCTCTAGCGCAGTGGGACTACGGGGAAAAAAATCCCCGTGGTCCCACCAGTGGGTCATAGCAGTGGGTCCACGGGGAAAAACCTCCAATATCTATTGCAAATGGATTTATGATACTTCAGGGATCTGTGTAATATTCTTCATGTAGTATTGGACAGAATACCAAACGTACATTCGATAAAAAGTGCCCTGCACAACCTATAATTAATTTTTTCCTTAAATCCAATTATCTCCTAGAGAATGGTCTTATCTTTTTTTTTAATTATGTCCTTTGAGGAAATTTTCCTCAATTTGACTAGTGTCAAGTGTTACTTAAGTTTATTATTTTGATAGAATAAGGTCAGGAGGTCTAAAAATCCCACTTTATATTATACGACGATTCATATAAAAGAATTGCTAAGGATCTGCAGAGAATTCGGAAAAGGAATTACTACCAGATGAATTTGCCACATTGAACAATTCATCTAGTAGCAATTCATTTTCCGAATTCTCTGCAGATCCTTAGCAATTCCTTTATATGAATCGTATTATGATTCATATTATGATTCATATAAAGTGGCCTTTTTAGACCTGCAGGTTCCAAATATTTATTCAAGAAATAAGAGTATATTTTACCCAGTCTAATGCCTCAAGGTTCTGCCTAGCCTCAACTTGATGTAAGTATACCTATACATTTTTTTTCAATGAGTGTACCGTAATATTTTGTCCAAACATTTAGATCATCGAACTTTTTTGGTAGGACAGATTGGAATAAACGTAATATTCGTTGGTAGTTCTATCTGGAACAAAACTAGCGTGTCCAAACTGTCCGACTAGTCAGTATAACAGTATGGAATATTTATGTCCAAACAGTTAAATCATCGAACTTCTATATAGTAGGACTGGATGGAATAAACGAATATTACAATCACGCAAACTTCTAGTATGCAAAACCGAACTAATGAGACAAAAGAAAGTATTGTTGTTCGGTCAACCGAACTGAATGATGAGCTGTAGAAGCAAAATTCAAATTATTCTGAATATTTGGAAACTTTGACAACACGCTGCATATCATTAATATAAATGGAAATATAATAGAAAATCAAAGACCAAACAGATAGGTACAAGTATAAATTATAGGATTCTTTGGTCAACTCAGCCCACACCTCACTTAGCCCGCGGGCCGAAAATAGACCCCATTCGACAAAAACGTTCCACCTTCATTAGCGATACTTTATCTTTTTTCAATAGGTAGGTAGGACACATACACATACACCTACACATACTGCTACTGATAACATTTTGTCCAAATTATGAACGTGCTCCCTTAATATAATGAAGTGAGCCGAGCCTCTCAAGTTTTTAAATAAATTGCGACCAAGACTTTTTGCTAAAGCCATTATAGCAGGCGTTCATGAAGAAAGGGACGCATTCCATAAACAAAAGGAAGTCTGTGACAACCTCGACTAGTAGTTGGATGGTCCAAATTGTTTGCTGAACCCAAGGGTTCAGCCCTTGCTGAACCATTTTAATTTCTGCTGTATTTTATTTAAAGCTAGAGTGGAACAAGTAAAAGAGAGGGCAGTTGGAAGGGGAAGACCTCAGCGTCCTTGTTCTGACCAAATCGGAGATGTTTTGGAGAAACTTCCAAATCCATCCATCATCCATCTTTATTCCATAGAGGGGCCTTCCTTTACTACGTCGCTCAGTTCGTAGTCGCCATTCCAGAACCTTTATTTCCCTACGGTTGTCAGATCTGAAAGTTATAATGACCCTCAGAGTTACGTCGGTGATCTTGGTTCTTGGATCTTGGAACATTCTAAAATGTTATTCGTTCTATGACGCTAAAAAAATCCCGTTGGCCAGACTAGACCATTAATCTGGCCACTCTTCAAAAACACTTCACTAATTGACCTGCGGGTGCCACGGGTCCGAATCCAAGTTCCCGTGGCACCCCCAGGGGTATCCTCTAAGGGTGCCTAAACGCATTGGATCCAGAATTAAAGGATGACATTGGTGAAAAAAGAATGAGCACCTACCGAGATGACGGCTAATAGACAGGAACGGAAGAAGAAACATGTAATTGTCGATCCCACTAAATTAAAATTACACTAAATTGGGATAAAAACAAGAAAGTTAAGGTTTCAATAACACTTATGATTGAGATAAATAGACGTTACTTTAGCACGTACTTATGCTTACGATTGTGCCTGTCACTCTCTAGCACGCGTGTTTTAACATTTGTGTGACAGTGAAAAGGACAGTTCTAAGCATTAGTACGGACTAAGTAACGTCTATTTATCTCGACCTATGATTTCAACCTGAGTTAGGAGAACACCCTGAAATTTGCATTACGTTAAACCATTATATTTGCCAGGTGCACGATCTGAGAGACTGAGATCTTCCTAAATATTCATGGTCGGTTCAAACTTGGTCACGCCATGAACTTTTTCAAAGCGTAGCTTTATTTTTTCCCCAGAAAGTAGGGTCGAGGGAATAAGAGCGAAAGCGTGTACACTTCAGTCAATTTCACTTCAGCTGAAATTAAAGCTCAGAAGGATCAGCTTTTTTGAGATTTCAGTATTTCTTTGTTGGTGGCACCTTCTATAAAAACGTACAAAGAATCCCTTTTAGATAGCCCAATATTATCCCTTGCTGACCGTAGGCTGTAGTGCGGGACGCGTGTCGATAAATAAATTCCCCGTCTCACGTGACATTTATTTTGTTATAAATACGCAAATAATTAATTAAGTATTTATTTCACCTATAGTTTGTCCCGCGGGAGTCAACTGCCTTGTATCCTAACTTTAAAGGGCACGACTAGTTATAGGTACGACTCATTGACATACGTGCCTTATTGCCCTAACGGTATACTTGTTCCAACTTGGCAATTTTGTATCACTTTTTTCCTCTGGAGCTGTCTAGCATCTTTTAATAACAAACATTTAGTAAAATACTTCAACAACATGCAGTTCATTTTAGTTGTACCTTATTACCAAAAAATTACAAAGTTTATAAGTGCCTAAGCATAGTCTACTATTAGATATTCATTTAGGAGCCGTCCGTTTCCATCATCAGATCATTTTGATGTTACTTTATTGTTGTATTGCCATCGGAACTTTACAGTCCAACTAGCAATCAATTGAATATCGGGAAATGGTTCAAAATCTGCTTAAATTATTTAAATTTTATGAGTACCTTATAAAAAGATAATTTTATGTTTAAAAAAAATATTAGACTCATGTTTCTGAATTCCTAAAATAGAGCACACAATATTGACTTTGGTTCCAAAGCTAGAGGGCGACCCTTCCAACCAAAGGACCTAATGGATCGTTATGGTTAAAAATCCTTTTGAAACTTTACAACTAAATAGCATAATTTCATCAGAAACAAAATGCTTTGTTCTGTTGTCTACGTGCAAACACACAATCAGAAATACCGCATTGAGTACCTAGTACCTACATCACAGATCGTGATGACCTCAAAGCTGTTATCCTTGATAGGCTCTGCTGAGAATCCATAATTCAACCGTTGAATAACCTAAGGATTGCAAGGCTCTATTTTAGCACTGGCCTTTTAATAAAATAAAAAATAAAAATTTAAAAACTAAAACCCGACTACGCAAAAGTTAAAAACAAGTAGGAAAATGTTGTTCAATCCACGACTCTATATGCCTTCAACTTAATTAATAAGTGTAGCCAGAAACCAAATCCACGATTTTTATTTAGAAAAGCCCTACGACAACTATTAATTGAGTTGCAGGCCTTTTATAATTTGATATTTGTTTTCAGCTAGTTATAGGTTCCCGAGTAGCGATTCCAAATATGTCGACGCAGTGTAGCCTTCCTCTCGATGAGGCTATAATCAAAGAGGCAAGAAGTCGGTGAATGGAGGCGGCTCAGGGCTGTTCATCGTGGCATTCCATGAGGGAAACCTATGTCCAGTTGTGGACTTCTACTGGCTGATGATGATGATGATTATGATGACTATAAAAGATAATAGCCTTAGAATAAGGACGTTTATTCTAAGATAAAAGCATTGCATAAAATGGGTCCTGTCACTGTTGAAATTATGCAATAGAGATCGCAATATTGTAAGCATTGCTTCTCAAAAAAAAACAAAAACAACAAAATACAACAAGACAGCAAATAACAACAAGTGAACAAAAAATTATCCAGGTTTCGTCGTCTACATAAAACTAGTTAAGCCGTCTCCCCACTTGGGCAGAATGTTCGCTACATCTAAGTAAGGCAAAAGCTGTACAACTATTAAAACCCTCTTTGATGAAACTAGCTGATAGTAATAAAGTGTTTGTTACACTATCCGATTTTAAGGAACCTAACTAGATCCTTACCAAACTGTCCTTATTAAGGCTCCTGTTACAAAAATAAGTAAGCTACCTGATCACACTTCACTGTCTAGCATTCTTACTCACATTATAGTTAGTTATTTTTTTTGTGTGCGTTTTTGAATGTTTTTCAATGCTTTCATTTTGTATAGGACAACTGTAATCAGTCATGTAATTTGGGAGTGAGCCACTGCTCACGTTATTCCGTGAGACAGGGACACATTTCATTTTAATCATCATGTTAATATGGTCAATCAAAATTTATAATTTATTTACTCAGTCAATGTGTTGCGCGCCTACACAGTCAGAGAATTGAACGATTTTCTATGTGTAAAAAAATACAAGCTACTTTTTTATATTACTTACTATAACCATTAGCATCATGCTATCTTTTTTTATTTTTTCTAGAAGACTAAATAATACAATCTATTGTTGTAACAGTGTGTGATCAAGGGCTGACTATACTATACCTACTACTGTTCCTTAGATATACAGCATAACACGAATGTTATATCTTTATCTGTAACGAGTAATCTATAACGTATTTTTTGTTGCTATAAACTTGAAAACCATCCGTTTTTAGATTATCTGCCCTATACTGCATAAGGGTAGCAACACTGCAAGATAATGACAGTGTAACGAAGCTAGACAGTGTAGTATGATTAGTATGTTCTTAGTAAGGACTGTGTAATAAAACCTTGTGTCCGTCTGGCGTGTCTTTTGCAACTAAGTGATTTCCGCAGGATTTGTTTCTTACTTTAGTATAGTTCTTCAGCAGCAATTCTCATCATCATTCTGGGTATTGTTAAAGTATCCCTAAACACTAGTGGTTCGCCCCGAACTGAGACCTCGCGATAACACCTTTATCAGCCCGACTACTTAACTAAGTAATTTCCATATTTTCTATTATTATTTTTGAAAAAAAAATCATAAATAATAACCCCTCGCTGTCTACCAGTACAGTACAGGATCTACCAGTAACTACTCTAATTTCCTGCACATCATCGAAATAACCTTTGAATAGGGCTAAGCAACGGGGCGTAGTTATACTACATACCTGTTAGTACCTATATCAAGTACCTGACGAATTAATTGATAACGTCCTTTTGATGAAAACCATAGAACTCCAACGTCATTCAAGTTCTTAGAAATGGGAGGTCAACAATGAATGTTATATTGGATTTTGTTTTATGGAGTATATGTTTCAAAATTTTTCAATTTCAGACTTTTCCCTGTTGTTGTGACACAAAAGCCACAAGCATACCAAATTTCAGCATTGTGGGATTGCTGGAAGTACCCTAGAATTTTGGGTTTTTACGTTTTTTATTTTCCCTAATATCTCGAAAACTACTAAGGCTAAATAATTATTAAAAACAGTTTTGAAATGTCCAACCAAAGCGCTTTCATTAGACACCCCACTTGATCTGACTGTCTCACTTTTATTTTTTTTACCCCCTCTTGGACCCAAAATCTCAGCAACCCCCTGATCGATATAGCTCATAACCTTACCTACAAATTGTACCAATACTATCTACCCCCATACCAAATTTCATGAAGATCAGATTAACGGTTTGGAAGTTTTCATCGGACAAACATACATACATACATACATACATACATACATACATACATACATACATACAAACGCCGATTCTTCCAACTTGACTCAGAGAACTCGCTTCGCTCGTTCAATTACGAAGTGTTTGTGGGTAGCAAGTACGGCTGTGGACATGTAAATGAAGAATTACATTACATTTAGGATTGCGTACTAATTCGACAGCATTGAGAAAGCCAAGCGTTCTTTATGTTCTTCTTGTTAGGACTAATTATAGACAAAATGCATTTTTGATCAGAGCAAGCGGCTCGTTCAACTCCTTGGCTAAAGCAAACATTGATATAGATTTATTTAATACTTTAACAAGTAAGCTTAAACGCTTGCTTAATGACAACTTTTTTCAAGAATAATATTGTGTTCACTTTTTTTTTGTTTAATTATTAGGTACTTTATTATGTCGTCTACTGTTACTATTTTTATTCCTACTCATTCTTGCATATCTGCGGAAACTTTTAATTGGTCATCTGCGTACATGTAGCAACTTAGGTATAGCTGCATGTATTTATAAATCACTCTACTCTATTGTATCCACCTAGCTGCAAGTTTTCCCAAAACTTTTAAAATAAAAATAATTAAGTAAAATTATAAATGAATGTTTCATCCATTTCACTGCTGCTTTTATAATGGTATTATTGACGACCTCCGTGACGTGGTGGACAAGTAGCCAGCTGAGACGCAAGAGGTGCGGGTTTGATTCCCGTTGCGGGACAAGTTTTTGCATGATCTGAAAATATTTTTTCCGGGTCTGGGTGTTGTGATACCATGGTACTCGTAGTTCGCATAACACGGAATCCTAGTGTGGGATCAGGACTAAGTATGTGACTGTTGGGTGTTATGTTATGTTATTTATTAGCTAGGTAGGCTTGCAATGGAGCATAATACTCGTGCAAGTTATTCTCCTTTGCAACATTGCTTGTGTCACGAATTGTCAGGCAAGCACAAAACAAAAGGTTTACTTAGAAAAGAAGCCTCTAAAACAACAGTAATTACGCAGTAGCTATTAATTAATCAGTGACAGTGGATGCTTCCCTTTTCATTGAAGGACAATTTATGCAAGAAGCGTCAAGGCAAAAAACTCTTTCACTACACCAAGTTATTGGGTCCTTATAATAATATTTTTAACCTGTAGCTATGGTATACAACTTTCCATTAAAATATTAACAAAAAATGTTGATAATTATTAACAGACAAATTCGATAGGCAAAGCTCTACCGCACGAAACAATGCTCTTTTGTGCGTGTGTAATTCAGAACTATAAATAATCTTATAACTGGGCTTTTTTAATATAACCATTGTGTAGAGACCTCACCTGCCGATGTTGACTTGGACTATTGGTGGACCAATGGGCATTCGGAATGCACTGATCAGTATGCATGCGTGACTCATTCACCGGAACTTTGGTGATAGGCATTCGTATGCCTCGTGTCGTGGGCATGTTTAGTAACGTCGGTCGTGAGTTTGTTTAGTTAGAGCTTACGAAATTAAGGCTATTGCCTTTTTTACTGGGTATCGTTAATGCTTTTTGATTTCTTTCTATCAGATAAGTATCGCATAATAGTCTCTTAAGAGAAGGTCACCGGTGGGGCGCTTACGCCCTTTTGCACGCAAACCTTTGCTTTTAATTTGGCTATTATTTCTTTAAGCTCTATTAAATGTTGTACACATGATCCGTCCAGTGTATAATTTCTAGCCCCGTGGTGCGTTGGCTTCTTATAAAATTATATGGTTACCAAATCATAATTAAAAATAACACAATATTTAAAAACTGACGCATCACTTATCTAAATAAAAGTGTACTCATCATGTCATGGAGTTTAATTAAATAATAGCCAAAATAGAAGCTAAGAGAAGATACAAATTAGTTGACAATTTATACAAATATAAATGAATTTACATTACAATCCATCTCCAACATGTCTCTACGAAATGCTCAATAACACCAATGTTATGGAACTTGACACTCCTAAAAGTTAAATTTGTGTTGCCTGATTTGATATTCCCTATCGTAAACTAAGCTAAAATTCCATTAACTTTGAAAAGTTTCAAGCACTTAAAGCTCCTAAGTTCAAAGTTAGGAAACGTCGAGCGGCCGCTTCGCGGGTAATGCTTGGATATACGGATCCATCCTTCGGGAGCTGCGAGATAACAAGTGATGGAGCGATGATAGCTCCATGGTAGGTGGGCTCCGGAGGCTCGAGCGCGAAGGCACGGGGGTGAGGGGAGGATTCCTGACTGGAAGCGGCGGCGATTGTTGAGTGGCGCGGCTCATACCGTGTGGGACCTTGCGCCGAGCGTCCGCATGACTCGTCCGCTTGTACCGCGCGCCGTTTCCGACAAACTTACAAACTAGCATTCCGCCGGCGGAAACCTGTTCCGACATAAAAAAGTTCTATTACGACATATCAGGTAGGAGATTCGTTCTCGAATCCCACGCTTCTCTATAATATTTCTGTAAACTTCTTACTCGCGTTGGTTTTTCGAAAAACTTTTAAAAGTTTGTTTATAAGCTCGCGGTTTGCCTTGTGAATGTGTACAGAGCCCCACAGAGTCATGGCTGGACAGATTCCTCACTAAACCGGTAAGTAAAACGGACTTTACTGGAAACTTATTTGAATTCGAAGGTGGTTTACAACACGCGCGCTGATCAACTGCGAGCGTATGGAACGCGTTCCTTGAATTAAAAGCTTGGAATGGTCTATTTGGTATTTAATTAGTGGTCAATGGTCATGCACGGAGCGTCTGATTGGGTCGGTTGAGTCAGCTTGCAGTCGGTACAAAGGCGGTTTACGGTAATTTCAAGAGCCGCATGTTTAAGTGCGTTTAATTTCTTCGAAGTGTGTCGGTGTTTAGTGATACATCTATTGTCTGTTAATATCGCTTTCTTGGTAGGTATTGTATCACTAGTTATATCCTGTTGCTTTTAAACAACATAAGAATTAACTCTTTGAAGTTATGTCAACCGAACATTTGGATTCTTAAAGAAATAACAAAAATACAACAAATTTATGAAATTGATCATGCTCTTCCAGTTACAAAAATCAAATAAAAGTCAGTGTACTCTAGTAGGTATAGCAATGGGATTACACCATCGTACGCTTATCGGTACGCGGACCGAAACTACTAAAACTATTTTTGAAGGGGTGCTTCTGTTTGCACGCTTTCACTATCATCATCATCAGCAGCCTATAGACGTCCATTACTGGACGAGGCCGTTGCATAGAATGCAAAGGATGAGTTTGTCATGATTACTACGCTTGGCAGGCGCTTGGTGATTGTAGTATTTATTACTCAGGTGGATGCTGCTGCACTAAGCTGGCTTTTACGACATCCATGGGAAGAGACGGAAGTGTCTATTCTTATAGGTTGGTCATGCCACGGAATCATATTCACGCTTTATTTTGATTTAATTTGAAAATGCTTGTTTGCATAATATTGTTTATCAATTCCATGGCTGGCTATTTACGTTATTCGTTGTTTTATAAAGTAGGTTTAGGCATCATGTAGGTATGCACATAGTAGAAATAAAATGGACAAGTGCGAGCGAGACTCGCTTCCCGAGGGTGCCGATACGTAAACTATTTCGAAATCGTCCTTTCGAGTTTCAGCCACTTTTTCCTAGAAACTTCACCAAAATTTCAAATTATCTTATTGCTTTGTTAAAAGCTTGTTTTCGTACAGTACTATAAAATTTTAGACATTTATATTTCGTATAAATTTTAGGTTAATAGCCATTCCCTTGAAGGTCTTAACAGACAGACCGACAGACGGACACCAAAGTGATCCTATAAGGGTCCCGTTTTTTTCTGTTAAGGTACCGAACCCAAAAAAAAATTACTATTAAGAGTTGATTCTACTTATTCGAAAAAAATAACATAACATACATAAATGGATACATACCTCATTGTAATGTGCTGCTACTACATTACATAGGTACTAAGTATATTCTTATTGTATAGTATTGCACCTACGTAGGTATAGCTATTTCCGTATACATGGACAATAATGCAGTTTGAGAGTAAATCTGGGCAAATTGTTGCGCAACGCTAGCTCACAATTACAATGTTCTCGACTGTTTAAACCTAGGAGTGGAATTAGTCATAAATTACAAGTTTTAGATTCCAGATCTAAAGTAGGTACCTTACTTTCAAAATCGCGATCACTGTTTCGTAAGTTCCAACAATCTACTTTTGTTTGTAGATCGAATGACAAAGCAATGATGGATGAGTCAGATTTCAGCGATTTCTCAGGGAACAGGGGATCGATATTTAAATGTCATCGAGTGACTATAGCCAGCAAAATTACCAATAGTCACCTATTTCCAAACGTTCGTATGTTAGAAGTCACAAGTGACTAAAATTCTCATATATATACGAGTTCCTCTACCCACTCGATTTAAAATCACTCTGTGACTATTTTTTACACTGACATATCATATTACATATTTAAGTACCGACTCTAACCTATAAAAAATATATTATAAGTATATTTTTATATTTATATACTTAGTATAAATTAAGCCAGAGAGCGATTGATTATTTATTTCTTCTTCTCTTCTTTCATTTAATGGCTTGTGAGGAACACTCTAATCCAAGCAAATTCGCCAATGTCAAGTAAAATTATTGTATTCACGGTATCACTTGAAAAAACAATAAAATTAAATGTCTGTTTACGTTCACACTATTTACAAACAAACCACTTTCAAAACTAGACATTGAAGTTTGACATTGAAAGACATAATATTACAGTAGGTACGTTCTAGGTACCTACCCCATTTTATGATAAGAAAAACTGGTACAAACTGCATATTATTATATTGGAATGCATGTCAATGACGGTGACTGTGAAATATTTGCAAGTTGGTAGACAGAGTATGACTCTCAAAAACACTACATTTAGTACAAAGTGATTTCGATGTCATCGGTGACTTTTTTGTCATTAGTGTTTTTAGTCACTGTAAAAAATCGATAACCAGAAAAGTATATTAGATAGATATTAGCCATTATTTACCCACGAAAACTACAAAAAACTAAGTTTCAGTTAGGTATTTTTTTCTTCTAAGTTTATTAGATATTATTATGTTATTGCAATAGGGGAATGTACCATGATCACCACGCTTGGCAGGAGAGTTGGTGATCACAGTAGGTGGGTGCAGCTGCCCATGCCCTAGTGTAATCCATTAGTGGGCTTTAACGACACCTATTAGTGGAGACGGAGGCGGAGGGGTCTTTTCTTAGGACGGACACGCCACGGCCAACATAATAGGAAAGGAATTACTAAAGATACGAACTATTAAAGGAATAACTAGCGTTTTATTGCACATTAGACGACCACTGTTGGACAAGGAATCCTCCATAAAATACAGTGAGAAGATTTTCCATAATTACCAAGCTTGCTTGGCAGGCGGATTGGTGATCGCGTATTGGTGTTGAGTACTCAGGTGGATGCTGCTGCCCATCACCTTGGTGTTAACCCTTAGTCGCATCCACGGGAGGAGAAGGAGGGATCTATTCTTAGTCCGGACACACCTCGGCCTCTTGATGTAAAAGATATTCCGCTAAGCTCTGGAGATGAAACCAACATCTAAATGAGCTAACAACGGCGTCGCGGCATTATTCGTTACAAATTATTTAAATTTTGACGATGGAAGACGACTAAATGGAATCAGATTAATTTACCGACATTATGAGACTATCATCATCATCATCATCCTGCTTGCCTCCACTGCTGGACGAGGCCACCCACATAAGATACTTACAATGGTGGAAATTGTCATAGTACCACGTTTAGCAGGCGGATTGGTGTTGAGAACTCAGGTGGATGCTGCTGTCCATCACCTGGTGTTATCCCCTTAGTCGGCTTTTACGACCATAAACCGATACCGATACACCATCCACAGTAGGAGATGGAGGTGTCTATACTCAGGCCGGACACACCACGGCTATACTAAATTGTAAACCTTGTTTATTTTCCAATTCCAATTATTTGGGACTCTTTAGTCGGAGTTTCATTACTTAACAAGAAATTCGAGCAGTCTTCCTTGTCAATAGGCTATTTTAAATTGAGCTTTTTGAATGTTGTTTTCCTAGGTGCGTCCGTATTCATCCCATAAATCCATCTCACAAGAAAAAAGTAATAATATAGTTATTCCGGATTCT
Organism: Epirrita christyi; assembly: GCA_951392215.1. Taxonomy (NCBI): domain Eukaryota; kingdom Metazoa; phylum Arthropoda; class Insecta; order Lepidoptera; family Geometridae; genus Epirrita; species Epirrita christyi. The sequence goes on from OX595833.1 coordinate 7,924,930, forward strand.
ACCCACGTGATTTTTGGAGTCCAAAAATATTTAGATAAAAGAACCACCTCGTAATCTTTCCCTAAACAGCGATGAAACAATTGTTTGACTTGGACTAAGCAACGGGGCGTAAACGCTTAATCTAACTACATACCTACTAATAGGTAGGTACATTACCGACGAAATAATTGAATACCTTCTTTTTAAAAAAATAATTTAAAATTATGGTTAGGGTCTTGCATTTTTCGTGTGACCATAGCAATATCAATTGTTATAGGCTGTGGGATGAGTCCGAGCAACATTTTGGGATTAATACGGAGAAAAATGCTATTTCATTTTTCGTGGTATGAATACGGCCTACATCTAGGGCAGAATCCGGAAATAATTTTATCCGTGGGATGAATACGGACGAAATTGTTTTCCTAAATTGTTTACCATTTCGCGTTACCATGCATTTTTTAACCGACTTCCCAAAAAGGACCTCCTCCTTTTTGGGAAGTCGGTTAAAAAATTCTCCTCGGAATTCGATTGTTTTTCTTTTTTTTTTAAGTTTGTTTCCGCATTTCTCCGGCATTTATGAACCGATTTGGAAAATTCTTTTTTTATTTGAATAGATATACTTCCAGATTGGTCCCATTTTTTTCAGAATCCAGTTCTGATGATGGGATCCATGAGGAATTGAGGGAACTCCTCAAATATTGTAGACATACATATGGCGATTTTGATATTTTCAGCAAGACACCAAGCATTTGCACTCAGAAAATATCATAATCCTTTCACCACTATGGTTCTTTCATAATTTTTTTTTCATCCAAAATTATTTAGTCGAATATTATGGCGGAAGTCGGTTTTTTAAATGAAACGTTATTCATTAGTCTCTACGCCGTAGAGACGCGCGTGGACGTCACGCAAGCGGTGTGTCATGTATCATCAAGGAACTTATTGGATCTAAGTTCCTTGTGTGTCATACAGTTCCATACATTACAACGTAATGGTACGTCAACGTGCACGTCTACATCTACGCATACGCAGCCCGTGTGTTGTGCCCTTAAGCCTCTGAAATAGTGCCCGTGTCCAGAACATTGGAGAGATGAACTAGAAATTTAAAATTAATATAAATCTCTTCGGATGCAGGGTTTGTATAAATATGGTCAAACATCACAAGGTAAGTTTGTTTGACCATCAATTGTACTGTGGTGTTTGGCCTAATATACCCTTTCGTCTCCTCCCGTGGATGTTGTAAAAGCCCACTAAGGGATTACACCAGGAGATGGACAGCAGTATCTACCTGAGTACTCAACACCAATTTTACGACCACCAACCTGCCTGCCAAGCGTGGCGATAATGGCTTATACGTCCATTGAATTCTATGGGACCTTCATAGAATTCAATTCTTAGTCCAATAGTGGACCTCTTACGGCTGATGATGATCCGTTGTCGTAACCATAGGACGAAGATAACTAAGATTGAACTGTCTATTACACTCGCATTGCAGGTCTGTAGATTTGACTCTACGATTTGGCCTTTGAATTGCCAGTTCAGTTTATAATCACACTAGCGGTTCCCCCGCATTAGTCTCGATCCGGTGGGAATATCGAGATAAAAGGTAGCCTATATGTTAATTCAGGGTATAAGCTATTTCCATTCCAAATTTCAACCAAATCGCTCTAGCTGTTTCAGCGTGAAGGAGTAACAAACATACTCACAAACTTTCGCATATATTAATATAATAGTGAGATGAGATGATATTACACAAAAAAAACACAAGAAATTCAAATTAAATAATAAAAGACGGCATCTCTTTTCGAAAACGTCGGGAAGAGACAAATTGAATTGACATTTTAGACTCCATCACAATGAATCAGATTTATTTTCCGTTCTGAAATCAGAAAAATCAGGCTTTTGACATTGACAGATGCTTGTAACATAATATTTTGATGCCCGCTCCTCATTCCTAAGACTACTTCATCAATTTTTACCATTTAATCATACGGTGCCGACTCTTTACTGCTTGTTCCCAGTTCGTTATTCTTCCCACTTCATCATATTTATGTGCTTCTCAACTAAGAGGTGGTTTTAGATGTCTGAGATAAAGGGGGTCTCAGCTGAGAAGCATAACAATACATTTTTTGGAGAATTTGGTACCGTATTTAAAATGAGTATAGGTGCAGAACTAAGAATTAGAACTTAACAGATTTAACAATATTTTCATCATTATTGAAGAAATATTTTAATTAATTTATATTCAATATAAGTTATAAGACGCCAAACATCCATTATTTTCATTGATTAAAAAAAAAAAAACAAAGTTGCTGTCCATTTTGTAACACGCTTAGGATCAGCGTGTGTTAGGAGGCGCGTGAGTGTAGAGCACCTTAAAAATTGAAAATAATAAATAAATAATTGTTGGGCAATTTTCGTTGGTGTAAGATTTGTCCTGGCTGCTGGCTTATTAAGAAGAACTGGAAGAAAGCGTTAGCCGAGTTGGTAGTGGAAAGCATGGGTGGCGATGAGCTCACCACTTGTCACGTCTTTATTCCTGTAACTGCGCAACCCACAGTGAAAAGAGGGTCTTTGAGGCTCTGCCTTCCTCTTCAGGGAAAAAGGTGTGTGTTTATGTACCTATGTAAGTAATGTATGTACGTAAAAATTTGCATATTTTTATTTTTTTTTCTTACTCAATCCTCAAGCAGTGTGAAGATGAAAAAGGTTATAGTTTAGTCACATACCTCTTTATGCTTATAATGATGATGATGATCATTCAAATTTTCCAACAGCTAGTGTTTAGCCATTTAAACTTTGATAAGGTTTTAAAAACTACCGACGTGGTTTGCTCGAAAACCCTGTTTTTCTCCGTATTGTCTTTTGGCCCAATGTACCTAGGGCTGTGATTGGTCGAACACGCACTAAGGCCGTCATTGGTTCCAAAAATAGCAGTCTTTGGAACTAAGCACAGGTTTTAAATAGAATTGGAAAGGAACATAGGTATTTGATTCAGATATGTCAAAAAACTGTTTAGTTCAAAATTTTGGATTTTTCTGCATCTCTAACTTTAGAATTGCCAAAAAGTGAGATGGCCGCCTTTGGTTTTATACGATTTGGTACCTGGGATTTTCAATTGAAAAGGAGAGGCACTCTGAGCTTTCAGGCAGGGCTTTTGAAAAATGATCTGTATGCAGATGACTTGCAAATAAAATACCACACAAATTGTAGAAACTTTTCTTTTGTGGACTTTGTTTTGGTACCTAATTTTCGTTTAAGGAGACAATTCATTCTACATAGTAGTCTAGATCGTTTTAATTATTTCCATTAGGAAGCACATTGATTGTTGAAAGCATTTTACTGAAATGATAGACAAAGATTGTAATGAAACAATATACGATCGAAAGAAGTATTATAAAACGTTTTTCAAATAGATTGTCGAGGAGATGTTTAATTGTTTTTAGTGTTAATTGTTATTGTTTCTCGATACTTTGTTAATTCAGGGAAGGTGATACTGTTTTAATTTTACTAAGCTTGTCTTTTATTATTTTTTCGGAAACACTGACCGAATCAAAAGTGTATGTCTTCACCTGCCGTTTTATCTATTAAAAAGCAGTTAATAATGTTTTAAAACAAAACCAATGAGTTTCTTGAAACAATATGAGCTCCCTTCTAGGAATTCTTCGAAGAATGACTTAGCATATAAAGTGGCGTGCCGTAGTTCAAATACAAAGACGTGAGTGAACCGCATCTGATATCCATACAATATTACTGTTTAAATTGTAGATACTCAGATGTAATAAAGTCATATGAGGTAAGTTTATAAATAAGAAAATGAATATAACAATTTATCTAATTACCAGTACCTAACTCACCCACTAATCCTTGCAAGCAAGCTTTCTTAAATTACAGCCTTTTATGTTATCTTAATAACCTATTACTCAGATAATATAACAGATAGTTTAGAAAACATTTATTCTGAGGTCAACAACCTTAGTTAAGGGCATTTGCCCAGAGCTAAAACAAAACAGACTAGCTTTATAAGAAAAACTGTTTATTTGTAAAATATAAATTTTATTATGAAACTATATCCTTTGGGGTAGAGTTGTTGACCGATGTGTTCAGGTTGAAAGAACACTCGGTTGTTGCGCACCTTATGAGTCAGCTGGTTTGGACTTTCTATTTACCTACACATTCTAACGTGAAGGGCAAAGTTGTGAACAATGCATTCATGCGTGATGAACTGGACTAGAGCCCGCATGCCCATAAAATTAGGGAAACAAGAATCGATATAAAGTACTCACCCATTATAGGTATAACTATAGAACCAACTTTCCTATAGGCATTATAGGAAAGTAACCATCGTCATCATCTACCTGTAGAAGTCCATTAATGGATATATGCCTCCCCCTAGAATGCCACGATGAAAGTTCTTTAGCCGCATCTATCCACAGACTTCCTGTGATTATGTCTTTAGTCAATCGAGAGGAGGGCCTTCCATCTCTATTGCGTAGTTCGGTTTGTGGTTGCCACTCGAGAACCTTTAAACCCAGTTGTCAGTTCTGTGAGCTATATGACCTGCCCATTGCCACTTCAACTTGCTAATCAAAATGAGAGATCAAGATCTTGGTTCTTCTACGGATTTCCTTATTTCGAAAGTAATGAGCCTCGGTTATTCTCGTTCATGATTGACCTTCACCTTTCCACTAGTAACTTGCAATTATATATTGTCTTGTTTAAAAAAACTAACAGTTCCGAGGTGCATTACTTTTGTAGGTAGTAGTACCTACTGTTAACTACTTTTTTTATATTAGCTGTGCATGTATGTGCTTATGCTCTTTCAAACTTCCTAAACTGGGATATAGTTACAGTTGGAGGAGTATTCTGCGGTTTGTTCTAGTCATCATAAAGTGCATACCAAGGTATTTTGTGTAAAGGGTGATTCAAGTGTGTGAACGTATGATCAATACTTTAGTCATTGTTCTGAGGTATGATTACTATACGGTATATTGTATGTATCTGTAAAGTAATCTGTGGTACAGTCGCCGCTCCCTTCGTTATAATTTCCCTTTATCGGATAGCCAGGACGAGTTTTAAAATATCTTGTAAAACAACATGAGTTGTAGGTACAACAACTGTTCTGTTCCCAGCGGTCGTTACCTCCAAGTGACTATACGTTTTAGTAACATTTGTTCACGGCTCCGCCCGCGTGGAACCTCTAAGTATTACCTACTAAATCAATGCATGTATCACCCAAAACAGCAATACATTTATTATTGTCCCGAGTAGGCCCAGAGTCCCAGCAGTGTGAAAATATGGGCTGCTCACTAAGCAATAATCTCAGTGGCTCTGATTAAGAGCTCATAGGACGAATAATAACCTTACAGATGTAGTTTGATATTAAGCTGTACGACAGAGTGCTGGACCGGCAGAGGAATAAGTAATTAGTGAATTCAGTTGCCCTACAGGCAGACTTCATTAATAAGTCACTAGAGGCCGCCAGGATGGCAAACGTTTGTTGAACAAATGTTACAACCCTAATGTCTACAAAGATTAACGTGATTAAACGATTCTAATATCTATAGAAGTAGGTACGCAGTATTTGTTTATATGCTCATTTTAAGGGCTTACGCCTTTTCGTACGCGAACGAAGTGTACTTCTATTTTGCCTATTACTTCATCAATCACCATTTGGTAAGCATATCATTTTATAAGAAACTAAGATATTAGTGTAATGATTACTTCGAGCAAAACGGACTTCCTGCCGCGGGCCGGAAGGGCCTTAGCGATATATTACCATTCAAATAGTTCTGTCATTTTTTGCGGGGGGAAATGTGCACACAAGCGCAATTCCGCATACACAGTATATACACATCCAAATACAACACAGTAATGACGACACTCACACTAACAAACCTTGCACAGAATAACAACTATAGTTTTATTAAACGCATATGCCTACTTTGGCTTTTAGTTTGACAGATGGGAACGCTGCGAATCGCTACTCCCTTCCGTGTTGCTCGAAGACTGTTTATGTGTACAAAGTTTCATGGAATTTGAAGAAAATACAGCTAAATCAGAAGTAAATTTCGTTTTCGTGCAACCGCTGAGATTCTATTAATGACGAGTCCGCAAAGAATTACTTTTAATTATCTACATAGAGATTTTCTACAATTTATTTGTTATTTTAATCGGTGACATGTCATTTCAATGGCACAAAGCAGACTTATTAGTATGATCGATACCAAAAAAACAAGTATTTTTGATTACTATTTCATTTTTTCACTTGAGACTGCAAAATACCTTAGGCCTATTTCTCGAAAGACACAAGTTACAAGCTACGAGTGAGTGAGTAGTCATGATTAGATGTGTTTTTCCTTCTCAAAATAACTGAACAACAACCATAGCAACACACTTGTAATTTGTAGCTTGTAGCCTTGTAAGCTTCGAGAAATAGGCCCCTGCTATAATTTAACCCTCCGAGGATTGTCGTCGTGTTTTCTTTCCCGGATTACGACTAACCCGATTACTTAGCACTTCTGAGTCATGAGATCCTACGTAATAACTGAAGAACCACGGGAACCCACCCTGATTGACACCTGCCTTTATTATCTGCATGGGCGTAGCCAGGGGTTTAGGGGGTTCAACCCCCCCCCCCCCCCCCCCGAAATATTTAAAATATTACAAAAAGGCTGTTCACACCTCTTAAATATACAAAATTATCGTGGCTCGCTCGGCTCGCCGTTAATAGTATTCCTTTCGTTGGACGAGGACGGCAGTTTTTTTTCACATTAATATAAATTAAATTTCGTGAAAATTTTAGTTTTTTTATTTTGTTGTTTCCTTATTATTGCGTTTCCCATTGGCGTTTGCTGCTGTAATTGGGGTCTGATCCCATACTAGGATCCTTATGTCTTGGGTATCAGGAACAAGAAATGCCATTTCGTAGTATTTGCGCATGAGCTGCGTCTAGCCTAAAACTGAACGCCCCTCCACTGCTCTTACTTGGCACTTGACACAAGCTTGACGTTCGAAAACGGTTCTTGTGTCTACGGATTATGGAATATTATTCCATTTTGGTTTGACGACCTCTGTGGCGCGGCGGGCGAGTAGCCGGCTAAGATGCGACAGGTTGCGGGTTCGATTCCCGCTGCGAGACAAATGTTTGTAAGATCTGCAAATATTTGTTCCGGGTCTGGGTGTTTTGGTACCCTAGCATTCGTAGTTCCTGATACCTACGACACAGGGAATCCTAGAGTGGGATCAGATGCCGTAGACAAAGTAACATTCCAATAGCGATGACGCCAGTAGAAAAGTCCAAAATGTATGGGATTGACGTTAGCTATCGATATGTCACGTGGTCTATTGAATTGTATTACGACTGTAGAAATGGAATCGCTTCAAAGCGAATGCCGTTTGGCTAGGCCCTCAGGACTATATTCGTCTGTGCCTGTTCGATGTTATGCAGGGCTATTCTAAAACGTTCGGTTTCCAATCGGATTCGTTCGTTTTTCATTTGGATGTGGTATGTAACTAAAACAATTTTCGCTAGTAAAGAAGTAATAAACAATATTTATTGTTTTTAACCGACTTCCCAAAAAAGGAGGAGGTTCTCAATTCGGTTGTATTTTTTAACTGTTTTACTAGAGAAAAATATTTTAGTTACTTACACCACATCGAAATGAAAAACTAACGAACCCAACGTTTTCCGTTTGGAAAGGGTTTCCAAACGTTTTAGAATAGCCCTGATAGTATGTTATGTTATTAATATTTAATTTGACATAATAGAATAATGGGCATTCAGTTCTACACTAAACACACTCTACCTACATATTATATCTTCGTATTTCTTTAGCAAGAGAAAGAAAAAATTGAAAATATTCTTCAAATTAAGTATTGGAATTTAGCTCGTTGAATAAAACCCGCTTAGTCACCACTCACCAAACGTGGGTCCAAGTAACTGTCACATCAGCTGTGTCCAGGCTCCTTGTCAGGAATCGAGATAGAGGTGCCTTGTCATCAGTGACCGTTATGTTATCTGCGTTCACTGCTTAGTCCAATTTTTACAAATTTCCTTAATTCCTTCTGGGATTACCGTCATAACATTTGGAAAAATTCCTGAAAATAGTGGCTATTTTCATGATAAAAAAAGTTGCAAGCAAAAACGAACGAACTAATTATGTTGTAAGCTAGGCTAATTATTAATAATTTACTAGCTTTTATTGTTAAAAAACATATATAATATATCTTATTATATTATAACATCATTTATCGTATTTGTATCATGCAAACAATTTCATTTTTATCATCTTCATCAGCCGGTAGACGTCCCCCCAAACGTGCTGGCTCCCATAGAATTTGGGGAATTCGTAACAAATATTTGTACGATCTGCAGATATTATGCCATAATAACGACGCTTAGCAGGCATTTAAAAAAATGATCATATCCGTCATAGCTCTCAGAATTAGCAAATTGAAATGGCAATTAGCAGGTCATAATAATATAACTCAGAACAATAACTCATATAGCTCGCAGAACTGACAAACGTTGGGGAATAAAGGATGTCATGTGGCGACCACAAACCGGAAGAAACGGTAGAGGAAGGCCCTCCACTCGATGTACTAAAGACACAAAAAACGCCGCAGGAAGTCGGTGGATGGAGGCGGCTCAAGACCGCTCATCGTGGCATTCTAAGGGGGAGGCCTATGTCCAGCAGTGGACTTCTACAAGATGATGATGATGATTTACATTATTATAAATATATACATAATAATATAATATATGTTATATTTACACTGTATGTTGTACATTGCAAAAAAAACATAGAATCAAACTAGCATGGTGGCTTATAAATAGACACCTCCCATGGAAAAAAAAAGCGTAACTAAGGGATTACGCCATGGGATGGACAGCAGCAGACATCTGAGGACTTAACACCAAACTATGATCACCAATCTGCCTGCCATAATGCCATAATCAACAAATATCTAACCCAATGGCAAATTACCCCATTGTACTCGATGGAGGAGGCCTCGTCAGGTTGTTGATGATATTTTTTTTTTTATAATTGTAGAAGGAACTGGCAATCTACAGTTTTAGATTTCAGTGTAATTATCATCTTTACAACAATACATACACTCGTGCCGGCTAAGTTTTGACCGGACCCAAAGCCGGTAGATTGTCTCTAAAGCCAACTCCAGAGACTGGCTGGACCGGTTTCCGCGTGCAAGCACACTAAACACCCACCAGCTGAGGCTGCCAGCCAGTCAGTCGAACGCGTTACTAATTGAGGGCGATGACGTTCGAAGTTAATCGCTCTTCGGCAGAACTTTCATGCTTTGCGCTATCATCGATCACACCTACCATCTAGCGCTACCCTTAACTAACGGGATATATTAATAATATTGATAGAATATACTTTATTGCACACCATAATATAACAAGTCTACAAACAGAAACTTTAACTAACTGTCTTATGGCTTTATAGCGATTTCTACAAGACAAACTTTGGATGGAATGTACTGTTCACTGTATACAATTTACACGGGGTATTGATGGTGTACTACTTAATTGTTTGTAATTTTCACCAACCGATTCTTATTTATAACGCGTGTCAAATTGTCAGGTTTCTATGTAATACTGCCTTTGACATTCATTAAAGTGTCTCGTATTGCGTTAGCCCAAAAGTGGTTATTGGTAGTGTGTAGTCGTATAATATTTTATTAGATGGAGAAGAATTTGTTATTCTTCATCTTCTTCATCAGTCGGTAGACCTAGACATCCACTGCTCGATGAGGTCCCTATAACATGCATAGCGTACCATAATCACCACGCTTGGCAGGCGGATTGGTGCATCGCAGTTTGGTGTTAAGAACTCAGGTGGTACTCAATCCCTTAGTTGTTTGTTACGGCATCCACAGGAGGAGTTGGAGGAGCCCTGTTCTTAGGCGGAGACAACCACGGCTAATTTGTTATCCGACATTTGAAATTATGTATGTTGGTATTTTGTCACGGGCTTATCGCGTGTTTATGAGTGCGTCTAATCCAAAACGCCCCACTATTTAATTACGTCAACATAAAATATTCCATAATCCGTAACCACAAGGTCTATTTTCGAACGTCAAGATTGTGCCAAGTGCCGAGTAAAAGCGGTGGAGGGGCGTACAGTCTTACCCTACATTATAATTTATTTTCCCGACTCTTCGAATGTGTTACAACAATAGTGGGTGCGGGATGACAGGACATGCGGCTAAATCGATAAAAGTCGGGAAAAATAAAGTTTAAAAACGAAACCCGGCTACTCAAAAGTTGAAAACAGGGCTACTATGAGCTCTTATAGCCATTGAGTTCAAAAACTATTCAGTACAAAATATCGGTTCGTCGTTGACATTCCCCATAGTTGAATAACCTTAATCGCAGAAGTCTACAGACTTTCACACATCGGACATCACGGAACTAATATTTTGTACTGAATAGTTTGTGAACTGAATTGCTTTAAGAGCTCATGGTAACCCAGCAGGTATCAAAATGTTGTAGAGGAAGGCCTAATCCACTATTTTTATTAAGAAAAGCCTCCGAATTTTACTATTAATCAAGTAAAAAGCCTTGACTATAGAATCGTGAATTCTGCCTTTGTCGACAACATTTTGATAGGTAGGTACTTGATTTCAGCTTTTGCGTAGCAGGGTTTTAGTTTATAAACTTTTTTTGAAATTATTTGGTTTTGTAGTTGTTATTAGTGTGATAAATTTTGAAATGTACTCATCTAGCTCTTTCATTTAATACGAAATTAAACGTTATTCTATATCAGTTACATTATTTTCGAGGTTGTAAAATTGCGTTTTACCATATTGCATTTAGTTTGCCATATTGAAATTAGGGTGACGTCATATAGCCACGCATTTATGACACGCGGAACGACAAGACGCTTCATATATGATACCTGTTAAGTAATGCAAGGAATTTTCATACTACACAACTATATCCATGGTATAATGATATTTGATGATATTATGTGATATATTGCCTTCATAATGATGCTTCATTTGTCAAAATCTGTCAAGTAGTTTTGTAGCTTCAGATAGCTTCGAGGGAACACATGAACAAACTTACATGCATACATTCACAGACTGCTAAAATCATAACCCTCCTTTTATTTATTTATTTATTCATAAAAAGGCACGCCAACTGCATAAATATTAACACTTTCACAAAACATTACTTAGATAGTTTTAGTCTGATACATAATAATATTATGCCAATTATTTAACTTATTATACATAAAATATATGCTAAAAAAACAGATAAGTAGCTTCTAGCTATAACTTCTACATATACATAAAAATAAAATAAATATAATAATATGGTTAAATAATGAATATAATTGAACATTATAAAATATGAACTAATCGAAAACGTGAAAGAAATACTGACTATATCAATTGCATTCAGTATCGTTTTGTTGCTTTTTTTTGCTCCTTTTGCTTTGCTTTAGTCGGGTAATAAAGAATAAGGTGTAATTACGCGTTATATACCCGTGACAACATCAATAAATATACGCTAAAATCGTAAGAGTTCAAAAATGGTAATTATAATTATTAATCATGTCTAGGAGAGGGTCGTCAGTTCAATCTCCGCCCGTCAGTAATTTTTCAGATGTTATAATATCCTATGTACGAGTATTTATGTAACAACTAAAATAACTATATGCTTCATCAAAAAGTTTTTAATCAACTTTTTGGTTCTGTACACTTAGTTAAACTATTGTAAAACATACATGAAGGGTTCTGTAGTTTTAAGTAAGTACTTAACACTTATTTGAGTAGGTAAATGGAACTCACGCAGTAAACATCGTATTATTTGCAATTTCAAATAATCTCGAAAGAGAAACCTTGGAAATTATCTATCTTAGAAATATCGTAGGTTTCCAAATCATGTATCGTGAGATTTAAACTCTCGTTGTTCATCATGAATTGTGGTCAGGCTGGCGTGTCTGGGTCACTCTGCTGACCTCCGTTGGATAATTTACTCGCTTTTGTTTGCAACTACTTTCAATTTCCTTTGACTATATCAAGTTGTTTAAAGTTCTCAGATGAGATTATTTCTGCAACAGAATGTAGTCAAATTGGGATATATAATAATACATTTGAAATGGTATATGGTGCCGCATTCTGACTCGCTTTATTCGTTTACATTGACATGAGGCTCTATCAGGCTTCAAACAGTTCTGTTATAACTTAGTTTCAAACTAATGGAAAAGTTCCCTTTGATGTTAATTGATATAATTTAGAGTCTCTCGTTTCTGGATTTATCATCATCATCATCATCTTGTAGAAGTCCACTGCTGTACCTAGCCCTCCCCCTTAGAATGCCACGATGAATGGTCTTGTACTGCCTCCATTCACCGACTTCCTTTGTTTTTATGGATTTATATAAGAGTTAAATCCTTCTATTTCAACTAATTTTAACATATTTAAAATAACTTATTAAGTTACTGATGATGTCCCAGATTAAGAACTTACTTTTGAAAAGTTGTTACTTTTGAATTATCAATTTCAATTTCAATTTGTTTATTTGCAACTACAAAGTTATAAGTAGGTACACAGTAAAATAATATTACAATTTGTTGCATAGTTGTGTTCGAGTGAAACCTCAATACATTAACAAATTTATACCTAAAACTAAGCCACGATTAGATACTCGTATTAATTATGAGCGTAAAGTATACAATTACTCATTTATGTGTACTTATAGAATTTTATGTTTGCAATTTCATAAAAAGATGGGACCTTGTGAGTCTGTATAGGCAAAGTTAAATCATTTAGTTATACGCATCTATCTCAAATTTAGAAAAACCCAAAACAACGTTATGTTATATTATGTTAAGCAGAAAAACCAAAAGAACAGCCAAAAAATTGAGAAAATCTAAATTGGCTTCAGATTACTTTCAATAGATGGCGCTCGTATTGCTTATGAAGAATTTATTACAATCAAATCAATTTTACGTCCTATATATGTATTATGACGTGAGTTTTTTTTAGTAGTACGAAGTTCACCGGGTCATAATAAAATAGGTACTAATAATCTTGTATACCAAAGAACCCTTATTGAGACTCTAATAATAAAAAAAACTGGCCAAGTGCGTGTCAGACCTCGCATGGTTACGTGGTTCTGTAATCAAGTCACAGTTTTTACTCCAGTTACCTGAGATAATTTTCCATAAGAGTTCCACTAACATAGGCAATTTCAAGTTTCTAAGTAAAACAAGTTTCTAAGTTTCTATTCAGACTACGGAACCTTAAAAATTAAATATCGATTCTTCATTTGGTCCAGCCATCCAAAGGATCATGATTCATGAATTTATTTATAGCCTTTTGATAAATTGCTACAATTCTTTTTTTATTTAAGTCGGGTTAAAATGGTGACTCGGTATTTCAAAATGATTTGGTAATCCGATTAGAGCTACTACACGCCCAATAATAATTCGTAATTTTAAATTAAACCAAATAATTAAAACCCAGTCATACGTGTCATTGGGAACGGGGAAATTATATCAGAAGCCCAATTCTCTAACTAAACAATTGTTAAAATAGAGTTCAGATCATGTTTCGATCTTGTGTCGATGTCTTAAATGTCAGAAATGTTACTCTCCTAACTTAAAATGCAACACTGTAATGTGATTATATCGAAATGTGACCGAAACTTGAACAATTCAAAGTTTTTTCGATAATTTTAAGAATAGAATAGAATAGAATAGAATCATTTATTGGCACAGTAGTAACACATTAACAAGATTATTATTAAATAAAAAGTACAAAATTAAGTGCTACGTACTATGACTTGTCAATTCCAGAAAATAGGTACATACATTGTTTTCATTAAGCATAAATAAAAGTATCACATAAAATTTATAATAAGTCATAAAAATAAAAATAAAAATTAATATAAAAATCCCCACCAAACACACCATTAAATAAACATACCATTTAATTTCCGCTGTATAGGGGCGTCGTTATTAGTTAAATTTAAATGTTATTTTATATAATATTAAAATACAGTTCTTAAATACTAAATCAAAAATATTGTGTGAATAAACCAAAATGTCAATAAGTCAGAAAAATCTTTAAGTAGGTAGATATTGTAAATAATAGGTACCTACCCAAATAACTCCACTCTAAACATCACCACTATATTGACTATAGTCGTTATCTAAAAATTCCTTGACACTGTATAGCGTTTTATCCAAAAGCAGCAACTTAACATGGTTATAAAAACTTAAATCACTATTTATTAATTTTATCTTAAGGGGTAGTTTGTTATAAAGTTTTGCTCCAATAATTTTAGGACGACGTTTTGATAATTTCAGTCTACTTGAATCTAGTTCTAAGCACATCTTAATTCTTGTACTTCGATCACTGTTGTTTCCTCTTATTTTGTAATCACTTAAATTCTGCCTAACATATTTTATAATCTCAAAGATATATACTGATATTGAGGTTAATATTTGTAAGGTTTTAAAATGCTCCCTACCATGAATCTCTATATTTAGCTTGAATCAACACTCTTATAGCACACTTCTGCATTTTTAATATTCTTTCGAAATCAGTTGAGTTCCCCCACATCACTATACCGTATGATAAAATTGAGTGTATGTGTGCATAATAAACCTCTTTTAGATTTTTCTGTGATATCATAGGTCTTAATTGTTTCAGTGCATATATCCCAGTAGACATTTTTTTGCACGTTAAGTCGATGTGATGTTTCCACGTCAAGGCTGGATCAAGATAAAAACCTAGTAACTTAACCACTGTAGAGCTTGTCAGTGTTTAGCTCAAGTAGGTAGAGTCTCTCTTTACTCGTTCCAATTATGCATATAACTATCCTACTCTAATGGTAGTCACCGTGAATTGAAAGTAGACTAAATTGTTATATATGAGGGAGCAGAAAACCAACTTTCTGTCAATTCACAATTCAGTCTCGATTCGGTTAACTTTCAGTGTAGTTTTAAAATAATTTAGAGAATTGGGCCTCAGTTATTTCAAATAGATGCGTGGTTAGTTACTTCAAAATATAGTCACGTAATACATGAGAATCATGAGATCCACGTCAGGCGACACCAGATAAGTGACAAGAAATCACCCTGAGACGCCGACTGGTATCGCGGCCATGACAAGCGACATGAGATTTATCATCATCAGCCGGGAGAAGTCCACTGCTGGACATAGGCCTCCCCCTTATAATGCCACGATGAACGGTCTTGATCCACCTCCATCCACGACGAATTCCTGCGATGTTTGGCATTATAAACATTTACATTTAGTCCATCGAGTGGAGGAGGGCCTTCCTCTACCGCAGGGGTTCCTAAACTTATTTTGTCTACTGCCCACTTTGAGAATAAATTATTTTTTAGCGCCCCCACCACCCGCGACCGATTGACATGATTTTTATTTTATTTATTCAATAAAACAGGACAGATATATGAACTACACGGAGAGAAATATCGAAGTGAGTTAGTTTGAGCAATGTTCACAAGTTGTAGACGAGAGTCGAGAGCTCAGTCGGTGTCTAAGAGTCCTCCTAGCTAGATGAAATAACAAATCGCCCCCTAAGCCTCTACAAGTCGACACAACGCCCCTATTTTTTTTCTGGGTCTCTTACTGCCCCCCTTTAGGCCTGCAGCGCCCACTAGGGGGCGTTATCGCCTACTTTGGGAAAGGCTGCTCTACCGCGTCGTCCGGTTTGTGGTCGCCACTCGAGAACCTTTATTCCTCAACGGATATCAGTTCTTTGAGCTATATGCTCATCATTATCATCTACTTGCTAATTCTGAGAGCTATGTCGGTGACCTTGGTTCTTCTACGAATTTCCTGATTTTGGATTCAGAATCGGACATGCAAGCCCCCCATTGTATTCAACGGGGGAAGCCTCGTTTAGCATTGGACGTAAACAGGCTAGTGTTGATGATGATGTTGATTACTAGGCCTCTGTGATTAACGGTTTTTATACAAGTTCAACAAATTCTGCTGTTTTTCAAATTGACGACGACCTCCGTGGCGCGGCGGGCAAGTAGCCAGCTGAGACGCAAGAGGTGTGGGTTCGATTCCCGCTAAGGGACAAATGTTTGCATGATCTGTAAATATTTGTTCCAGGTTTGGTACCATTGTATTTGTAGTTCCTGATACCTGCAACACAGGGAATCCTAGTGTGGGATCAGTATTATGTATGTGACTTAAAAAAAAATACCTTTAAGGCAAGAGGTCTTGTGCAAAAGAAGAAATTTCTACAAATTCGTTTCCTGAAGATGACTCAAAGTGGATCAGATAAAAAGGAAAATATGCGCAAAGTGTTAAATCATCTTTATGATTTAATTTTCCTCAACGCCATGTCCTTATATATTTCCCTTTTGGATAATCTTTCGAAAGGGCTAAATCTAAAGAGACATTTTGACAGAAACCAAAGTAATCAATATACAGTCACACAAATCTTAACGTAGTTAAGATTAAGTAAGTAGAAGTGTCATTTTGTTTACTATCATTGACGATACGTATGTAAAACCGTATGAAGTAAATTTGGCAGGTGCATGTTAAAAAATCAACGGTGAAACTGGACGATACAGTTAAGGTACACCACACCGGCTGCGTATACGTAGACGGAGATGTGCACGTCGACTTTAATTTGGGACTTTTTCCAGTAGTTGTGTCACAAAAGTTTCTACCTTAAAAAACTACAGTCTCATATAAAACTGGTAATATTTTTGTAATATCCAACCAAAGACCTTTCAAATGACATCCTGATTGCCTAACTTTTATTTATTTTAACCTCGCATGAACCCCAATATCTCAACAAATCTCTGACCGATGTAGCTTTTAACCTTGTTTACCAATTGTAATAATACTATCTACCCACATACAATACAATACAATACAAGCTACCGTTGAAGCGCCCGACGAGCGACGTCGCGCTTCGTCTGCGAGTAAGAAAGTTTGTATATTCATAATACAAAAAAAAACTTAAAGTATGAAAGTTTAAGTACATACCATGGACAAATTTCGAAGAAAAATGTTTATATATAGGTCTATAAAAATACATAAGTTTCCTGAAGAACTGAAAGTATTGAGTGGAAATATATTTAAGAAAAAACTAACTATTTGGCTTTTAGATGTATAAAATTCTGTTTATAAGGTCTAAGGGATTTTTTTTGGAATGTAATTTCGTCAAGTCAATTCGAGTAGTGTTTACAGCGTTTAAATAGTCCCCAAAGCAACTGTCAACGGTACACTTTATGATGATTTCATGATGCTTGTAATATCACTATTTTAGATCTGTGCAGTAAAATTATAATCTACATTAGTGTCGTAAACTACCCACGCAGAAGTAACAGTGTAAGGTACTTTACAACGGTACTTTTCATAAATCCATGGTATTGGAATCAGAATATAATAATGGTGTTGATAAAATGACGATATTTATTGTGTTCAATACGAGAGTGAACATAAATGAATGTTCTATGCGTTCATATTTTATATAACATAACATAACCTAACAGTCACATACATAGTCCTGATCCCACAATAGGATTCCCTGTGTCGTGCGTATCAGGAAGTACGAGTACCATGGTACCACATCACCCAGACCCGGAACAAATATTTGCAGATCATACCAATATTTGTCCAATGTTTGTTTTGATATAAGCATAAAACTATAATAGAGCGCGTCTAATCTAAAACTGAACGCCCAACTATTCAATGAGAGGTTTTCACGGCCGTTTCATATCATGCTTTCAGCGTTGAAAATAGATGGCGCTGCACTGTCAAATGTCAAGTGTCAAAATAAAGTTAAAAATGTCAACACCAACAACATAGATGTAATTTTCTTTTGGTGGTATTTATTTTTGTTGGTTTACTTCTAAAAACATCACGAAATCACTAGCGCACACTCAAGAAGCAGACACAAACAGAATATCATAACTAATAGCCGCAGACTAGTTAGATAATAGCTTAGTAGTACGCGTACATCACAGATAATACATTTGACAATCTTGGCAGTTACAGTTGAGTCAGCGTTATAATATATCGAAACATTGAACTACTTTTTTTTAATCGAAGTTGAAAAGCCCTCATTAGGTCAAAATAAAATATTCCATAATACGTTACCACATAACCGTTTTCGAACGTCAAGCTTTTGTCAAGGCTAAATTAAAAGCGGTGGAGGGGCGTGCAGTTTAAGAATAGACACACCCCATAAAAAGAACGCGTGCGCGGACAACACAACACTCAAGTCATCACCTTCTAGGAGTCATTATGCACATAATTAATTAATAACAGGCATCATATTTCAATTGTTCGAATTAATGGACCGATTTACATAGTACAGGGTTCAATGGCAGGCTACTGGCCCTATATAGACGCATTTACGTATAAAACGGCTGCGCCGAGGCCACTGTTTACCAGCAACGCTTACTGGTACGTTAAAAGAGAAGTATGCGTGGAGTGTTCGCGGTGTTGCTTCGTGCTGGTAAGTGCCGTGGTGCCGATACCGCCGGCCGGCCGGTAGAGTACATTTTTAGGCGGAAACCTGCTTTGTACGTGAATGGATCTAAGTCAGGGTCACGTGCTTTATCGCTTCGACCAGCAATGGCGCTAACCGCGCTTCTATTATGCAATGGCACAATACGCTCGTTATAAGGAAGTCAAAGTCTTTACGGCTTATGCGGTCAACTATTAAGGTCATTTACATTTTTTTTAAATAAATACTTTTTATTGATTTTTTTTTCTGAATTTAGCTTCTTAATTTTGCTGCTGCTTGCAATTACTAGTGTAACGCTGGCATATGTGTTTAATTCTTATAGCCATAGATAAATAAAGATACTCATGGCATTTCTCATTTTCTGCACTTACCCATTGCATGATTTTCATCATCTTCATCATCAGCTTACAGAAGTCTACTGCTGGACATAAGCCTCCCCCATAGAATGCCATGACGAACGGTCCCAGACCGCCTCCATCCACTGAATTTCTGTGACCTTTATAATGTTTTTGATCATCGAGAAAAGAGTCTTCCTACACTGCGTCATCCGGTTTGTTGTCGCTACTCCTGAACGTTTATTCCCCAACGGTTGTCAGTTTTGCGAGGCATATGGCCTGCCCATTACAACTTTAACTTGCTAATTCTGAGAGCTATGTCGGTAATCTTGGTTCTTCTACGGATCAGCTCATTTTGTATTACATCCCGTAGTGAACACTCTGAGCATAGCTCTGTCCATAGCCCGCTGCGTGACTTTGAGCTGATTCTACGAACCATAAAATTTCACGCATCAGCCCAACGAGTTGGAAAATTGTGATGGCTTTAAATATTGTTTACGTTGCTTTCCTTCTTTCGAAGTAGAACGAACGAAGAGTTACGAAGCCCTTTGTTTTACCTATTTTGTTCGCAGAAACAAAATGAATTATTGGCTTTTTCTGAAAACGTTACGGAACAAAACAAAGTATCTGAAAATACTTTCTACTTTAAACGATTTAGAGCCTCATTACAGACTCTGGCTTATAATATTGTTCCCGGCATCACTCCCTTAATTGTGACAGTAAGGCTCAGAAGCGAGGAGTCTTGGGATATTTTTATGTCACGTACCAACGTACTCGCAATCTCTGTATTCCTCGTATAGGGCTTTAATCTGGATAATGTACCTACTTGTAGCTATTAGATGTTCTCACACGATGAATTTCATTTGACTTTATTGGAGTTGGAGACGTTAGGATGTTGCAGTTTGTCCTCTTTGCAGATTGTTGTTTTTTTAAG
Organism: Epirrita christyi; assembly: GCA_951392215.1. Taxonomy (NCBI): domain Eukaryota; kingdom Metazoa; phylum Arthropoda; class Insecta; order Lepidoptera; family Geometridae; genus Epirrita; species Epirrita christyi. The sequence goes on from OX595833.1 coordinate 7,944,686, forward strand.
GATACCTTGACCCAGAATTTAAAAGCACTCATTGGATAACTTTGTCATCGTCTGTATTTTTTCTCAAAAATACGTCTTAAGGTACCTTCGAAGTTGTTTATACCAAACTAGCATTTGCTTGCGGCTCCGCCCGCGTTTAATCTTTATTGGCTCCACCCACGTGGAACCTCTATAATAAATTATAGCTTGTATGGTATTCTGGTTGAATAGCTATATTATTGTACAGTTTAATCAAAATAAGTTCAGTAGTTATTGCATCAAAGAGTAACAAACATTCATTCATCCTCACAAACTATACATTATTTTATAATATTAGTAGGAAGTAGGTTTAGGTGTAGGTAATTATTGTAAAGGTATACCATCCACTAACAGCTGTGCTTGGTATAAGGATAAAAAGGAGCATGTTCTATGAAAGTCATAATTTAGCTCTCTACCAAGTTCCATAAAAATTAAAACATCCAAATTTTCGCATTTGTAATAATAAAGTAAGTTGAGGATCTTTTACTTTTGTAACCCCTAAATGGGAGGATAAAGTTTCTATGCAAGAGTCTCTGGATAACATCTACTTTTTTTAAGTCGGTTAAAAAACCTGCAATTCTGCATGGCGTGGATTAAATTGAATTTTAAAAGCAATATTATTACTTATATCTAGGCACTGGTAGAAAAGAAAGAACATCGTCTCTGTGGAGCATATTGCTTTTCTCCTACGATTATTTTTAACCGATTACGTTAAAGCAAAACGAAAGTTATATCTTTAGGAGTTTATATACAGTGTATATGTATGTGAGCTTGTTTATCTGTTCTCTCGGAGCTCTGAAACTGAACTGAAACTACTTGACAGATTTTACAAGCGAATTATCATATGAAGCGTCTAAGAGACTATATCACGCCACACTCACGGAGCCACACTTGATTCATATGACGGAACATAAACCGCTATTTTCCAACCTCGAAAAATATAACAAATAATATAAACATATTGAGTTTCGTATCAAATGAAAGGGCTTAATAGTAAATTACAAAAATAAAGCATATCTATAACTACTCCACTAAAAAGAAGGGAAATCAATAAAAAAAATAAAACTAAAACCCGACTCAATTTCAATTTCAATATCTGAAAACAAAAATCAAAATGTTGTAGAGAAATGACAAATCCACATTTCTATAGCAAAGGTCTTCATTGTAGTCGGAGGTTTTTCTTGTTTAAAAACGGGCATGCGCGAGCGAGACCTGAGCTACGCCCTGAGGGTTCCAATCCTTAAACTTTTTCGAAATCGTCAGAGCCCTGATACTTTTTCTTACAAACTTCACATTTTAGGGTCAAAAAGTAGAAATTTCTCAATTTTAACTTTTTCCTTTATTTGTGCCACAAAGCCAAATTCCAAATTTCAGAAGTTGTCACTGGAAGTACCAAAAAAGTTTCTCATTTTCACGATTTTTATACAAAAATTAGGCATTCATTGCTATATCTGAGTTAGAAGCTTGATTTTTTACGGCACTATATTCTCACAGACTTTTCTTTTTTTATATAAATTTAATGTTGGTAACTTAAACTGTTCCTGAGAAAAGGGTTTCGACAGACAGACAGACAATCTGACTAACAGACAAATAGAGAGGCAACAAAGTTATCATAACAGTCTGTTTTTTCCTGTTGAAGTACGGAAACCTTATTATGGTTTTTGCCTCCGACTATACCTATTAATTAAGATGAAGGGCTTAACTGTAGAGTCGTGGATTTGGCCTCTGTACAGATACTTTTTTTCACTTTTGCGTATTTGGTAGTTTTCAAACTTTAATTTTTTGATGGTCTATTTCGGAGACATAAATTAGAAAGAGATATCAAGGTGACCATCAACATGAATATTGTTCAATTTATTAACATACATACACTTGCCCAGTTAAAACTTTGTTTCATGTTATAATTTGCCAGCCTCCATTAAACTGCCAGCACAAAGGCCGCCATTATTTTATGCTGTCAATATTAACTTGCTTTTTGCTTAACAAATACTCAACACTAGAACATCAAAACATTTAAATTTGAATTCCAATGATTTGTCTGTTCATTTCCCTTACAAAGGCGTCATTTCCGTTGCAAAACTGCCTACTGTCGTTAATCAGGCTAACTTCCCTCCACTAATAAGGATCTTATATTCCTGTTCTACTTCGCGTCACTGTTCCAATTACCGGGTTGTCACCAGAGAGAGAGAGTACACCAGAGTATGGGCAGCAGCATCCACCTGAGTTCTCAACATCGATACTGCGATCACTAATCCGCCTGCCAAGCGTGGTAATTATATTCTATAAGGGAAAGGCCTCGTCCCTCAGTGGACGTCTTTAGGCCATTGATGATGATGATGACTTATATTTTGTAGCGAAGTTGTGCCCTCCAAGAGCCCTATATATATTAGCTGTAATTTTATTTGTTTTTTTTTTATAATTTCAATTAATGACTGACTTTTTTGTAACCCGCGGTAACAAATAACATTACAATTAAATACCTCTTAAGGGGCCTGTGAAGGCCGCAAGCAAATTCAATTTGAAGCGAGTGTCAAAATCAGCTATCCCTGTTTGGCACCGGGGCCTCTCCCCCTGCATGCGCAATGGATGTACGAGCCGTTCGGAATTTGTATCAAATTAGGTCGTGTTCCGTAATACCAAAAATTATGAATAAAAACTTAATGTTTTTTTCATGTCTTGTTGTTATTCTGTAACTTGACAATATATGTTATGTTCCTAAACACAGAATACTAGAAAGTACGTTGTTTTTAATACAAAACCAATAAAATGAAAACACGTCGTAAAAGTCGTAAAAATATACAAAATGGAATTCGATTAAATTTCGTTTTGGTTTAGTATTTTGAACCAAAAACTATCTAAGAACCAAGATAAATACTCTTCAAATCCGAATAATAGCATATAATATATATAGGTGGAAATATACTCGAATTACAAATTATTTTGGTATTGCGTTTGCATGGGCAGTTCATCCTTCCCCGACCCCTTAAGTCACGTCCACCGAGGACGTACCCTACTTGACATTGCACTTCCCGTCATCATGGGACATAAAGATAAAAAGTCTCATGTGCCTGTAATTTCATTTCTACCCGATGCTACTACACTACGTTGCAAAAATAGGTTTGGTGGTAGTACTTCCCGGATGAACTGTTTCAGAAGGCGCTCTACTATTTACCTCGTAACCTGTTGAAAAAGTCTGTGTAGAGAAAAGATACAGCTCAACTCGTAGGAAGGTTTTTCACAAAAAGACTGCTGCTGAATTTAATGCCTAGCGTAACAGTGAATGAAAATTTACGAAACTTATTTAAAAAATACTCTATAAATTCTATTCAAACTTCTGAGAAGCAAGTGTGTTTATCATCATCATCATCATCAGCAGCCCTCAGACGTCCACTGCGTATTGGTGATCGCAGTATTGGTGTTGAGTACTCAGGTGGATGCTGCTGCCCATCTGCTAGTATAATTCCATAGTCGGCTTTTACAATATCCACGGGAGGAGAGGGAGAGGTCTATTCTTAGGCCAGACAAACCACGGCCAGTGTTTTTATACTCAATTAAAATTCAGTCATAAGAAGTGTAGACAGGTATTAGACACCTAGCTTGATAGCACTTTCACAAAATGCCAAATAGTTTACCACTTTATTTTATGTCTGACCTTCAGCTGTGGTGGCACTATTATTTTATTCTGTGGTGAAGGTTGTTGACCCTCTTGTACACCTGCCGTGTCGTAACCGCCCCGCTTTTTAGAGTTAAAGTGTTGGAACTTGAAATGGTTATGCGCTTTTACTTGAGTGACCTTTGTAATTCGTCGCTTTATAGGAACTGATTTTAATGCTCAATTTTGTTTGGGTCATCATCATCATTACCACGCTGTTTACGTCCACTGCTGGACAAGGCCTCCCCCATTGAATACAATCCTTAGATTTGCCATAATCACCACGCTTGGCAGGAAGATTGGTGATCGAGTGACGTGGTGGAGTGGTGATTTTGTTTGGCTATTAAGTAGTAAATAGTGAACCGATTTAATTGAGAACTTTACTAAAATATTTTACATGATTTCTGGTCTTCTCCCAGCTGTTGGGCGACGTTATTGAGGTATCTGAGCATTGCGCCAAGACTGCCAAGGTCTTCTAGCGATTTTACCATGACGACTATGTCATCGGTATAGTTAGTTATGTACTATATTCGCCATTGATAAATAATGTATTTTCCGCATGATACAGGAAAACTATAGGCAACATTGTGATGTTCAGTGTATAAAAAAAATTGATGTCCAACTTAACTAAACTCCAACGTCATTCAAATTCCTACATATGGGATGTCAATAGTGGATGTTATATAGGGTCTATAAATGAAAAACAAAGTATACAATTATTAATTATTATTATTATATAATTATACTATCTGGAAATTCTACAATTGTGGACTTTTCCCTGTAGTTGTGTCACAAAATTATGTCTTAATTTAGCATTGTGGCATTAGTGCAAGTTCTCTAGAATTTTATTTTTACACTTTTGATTCTATAGTAAAAATACAATTTCTAAAATGTAATTAAAAATAGTTTGAAAATTTACAAACAAAGTCCTTTCTTATGACACCCCACATAAACTGAATAGTTACACTTTTAGTTTTTTTAGTCTCGGACCCCTATATCTTATTAACCCCGTGACCGATGTAGCTCATAATCTTACCTACAAATTATACTAATACTATTTACTATCAAATTGAATGAAGATCAAATGAACGGTTCCAAAGTTATCGTCAGACTTACATACATACAAACAAATGCCAATCACCTAAGTTGACTCTATGAACTCGCTTCGCTCGATCAATTCATAAAGTATATTTCAGTGAAACCTGTTGTGAACCTGTTTATTTACCAGCAGGTAATTAGATAGCTGAAACTTTTATGGAACATTCATGAAAGTTCGTTTATTTAATTAACATTTTTGTTCGCAGTTTTTCATATAGGTACACCTGTCAGTTTCACATGAGCTACGTGTGTCGTAAATAAATTAAATGGTGTAAATGAGCAACAAGTAATTAAAATTTATCTGGGCATATATGAGAATGCCGTGGTGTGAACGGCCTAAAAATAGACCCCTCCTTCTCCTCTAGTGTATGTAGTTAAAGCCTTACTAGGAATTACAGCAGGGGAATGGCAGCAGCACCCACCTGATTGCTTAATACCTATCTGCGATCACCAATACACCTGCCAAGCGTGGTGATTATGGCAAATTTCCCATTGTATTCAATGAGGGAGGCTTCGTCCAGCAGTGGGCGTAAAGAAGTTGGTGATGATATGAGAGTTAGCTGGCGAGACGAGCTTGACTCACATCTTTTGTGATATAAGTAGTATGACTTATATTATATATATATATACCTACTTATCTAAGATAAAGAAGGAAAGGGAGGCCTTTTGCCTTGAAGTGGGGCAGTAACGGCTAAATAATACATAAAAATAAATAAATATAAATAAATAATGATTAAATATTAATCAAAAAGTAAAAACAGTTACACAAAAGAACTAACCGCGTCATAAACATTGAACTGAACAACAAATTTTGTGTTGTATCCAATTGAAATCATATTACCGAGCAATTTATTTAAATTAATTACGAGCGAGTTGCTCATGAATTTCGATACAAATAGCAGCAAAATGATACGCTAAAGTTAAGTTGTTATCCATAGGAAATTTATATGGAAATATTACGCTATAGAGCTTGGTTTTGACCGTAAGGCCACTTGTATACAAAAAATAATAAATGCACGAGTCCGAGCCGTAGGGTTTTACGTGGAAAACGTCATGTTGTCCGATTTCCTTGCATCTTTTCAGGAATTTAATTTTGATGCTTGTTAATTATTTAGCCAATATCACTCAGGTGCTTTTAAGGTTCTCCTTGATCGGCCATTTGTATATTTTGCTTCAGGTCGTATTTTTGTCCGATATTTCTACAAATATATAATTTTTCAATATTGTATATGTCATAAAATTTTAATTATTGTTATTAAAGACAAAATTATGGAATGGCTTTTCATGGACATCCCGATTAGCGTCCTAACTTCAGGCGTTCAAGTTGTAAATCGGCTTATTATGCATACTTCTATGATTTTGTCTTTTCCGTATACGGCCCCTATGCTCTTTGATTGCCTACTTCAATTGATGTAATAACCTAACTAGCTAAAATATTAAAAGAGTATGTTTTCAAAATTTAACCGATAATTTAATATCAGTCTATTATTCACAGAGTTATCGCGTCACGAAATTCGGCATAATTTAGTTGCATCACAAATATTGACCCTGACTACCAAAGCGAATTTAAAAGCGTTTTTCACATCAAACAGGTTGTCGCCCACTGTAAACACAAAATGTCACGCGGCTGCCGCCCTCCCGGCGCGGCGGCGGCAGTGGTAAAGCACCTATAAATGCGCCCAAACAGAAGTATTACAATTTTAGCTTAATTAATTCCGAGGTCTAATTTATGTAAACGTCTTTGTGACAGATATTACCGAATTTCTGTGGATGTAGGTACAAGTGTATCTGACAGCTCTTTGTGCTGATATTGTTTTACGAGTGTGATACTCGACCTTACAAAGTATCCTTTGTTTGAAACAAAGAATTCGGTATTATATAATTCTAATTGAAAATTAATTTTGCATAAGCAAATTAGTCTCTACGTCATAGCAGGTTGAAGGCAATTAGATACAAAGTAAAATTTCGTCGACTGGAAATAGTAACATACGACCATAATATGTATCTTCCTAAACCTCATAGTGTCTACGCTATTTTTAGTTTTAATAATTGTTATTCCTTCTGTATAAATATATCGTTGCCAAGCCGTTGCGATCACAAATCCACGTGCAATGCTGATATTATGGCAATTCTCCCCATTATTTTTTAAGGGGGAGGATTCTCGGTCTTGAGTTCTGTCTCTGCTACTTTAAACGTTTTTATGTAATTCACTGTCTGACCACATTTCTGCAATGAAAACACAGTATTTGGAAAAACACTAAGCATATATTTATATACTTATATAATCTCGAAAAAAACAAAAATCCAAGTCCTCACTTGAGTGAGCGCGTACGCCAATTTATGATAATTTCCTGGTTGTGTAGTAGGATGCTGGAAATAAACAAAATATTAGAACAAAAACCTTATAAATAATAATTATTAAACCATTAAGTAAATAAAAGTATAAAATTACCGCACCATATTGGGGAGATTCCAAAATTGTAACAGTTTTGCAGTGCCTAATTTGTGAGTGTTGCATTATCCACATGGAACTCTGAGTATAGATTTATATTATTTATTTATAGGTCAGGTAAAAGAACACACAGAACGGCAATTTGTATACTAAAAATATTTTCTAATTCTTCGAAGTTGAGATCAAAATTTGAGTAGAATTTTCTGTATTTTACGGGAAAAATATAACGAAGTTCCTAACAACGCGAGTAACAATTTCAAGTTTTTGAATGAGCCTGCTGTTCCGGTCTAAACCGAAATAGTCCAGTTGAAGGTCAACCTCTCGACATTGTGCTTGAGGCGTGCTTAATACCTATGTAGGTATTGTGCATATTGAGGCGTCAAATTCGAGAAAAAAATATCCGTGACTTGCGTATTTTAACTTCAAGTCAAGTCGTAAATTTTGTCTGTCTCAATTTTGGTACCTATATTATTATTTTGATAAAATTGGGTCAAGTCGTTAAAGTCTCAGTCAAGTCATGTTCTAGTAAAACGGTGGCAGTTTTACTAGAATGTTGGTGTACAATTTCCACCCATTTGAAAAGACATGCAATATTTAAATTCACTACCACTACCTCCTTTTTTACTATTCTTTAAATAACGGTAAGTTAAATTCTACCAAAGTTACAAGATATTACAAAAAACATTTGAAATTGAAATAAAATAAAATGGACGCCATCTCTTTTTGAAAAAGTGGATACAATCCCTAACTTAAAGTAGTTTTCAGTACTTTGGTTTGCATGTCTCGCCCTTTTCAATTGAGCTTTAATACTGCGAATCTAATAAAAGTAAAGTCTATTTTCCTACAATTGTGTGACCCACGATAAAAGGCACATTGCTGCTCTCGTGTGTCTATGTAGGTATTTAAATTTATGTGTGTATAAAAGTTTATAAACTACAGGCACTATTTACTATGGGTAGTTAGTAGTTAAGTTTTAATTGCAAGACATTACAGGGCAGACCGCAAAGCGACTCAAAGTCCTTATAAAAAAGGAGTAATTTAAGCTTCTAAAAATGTATATTAATGATAACTAAAATAACATAAAATATTTATATATTGGTTTATAAATTTATAATCAGTTTATTATACAGTGTTTTTTTTTTAATAGGGAAATCTGAAACCATGGCTGATACAAAGAAACTGCCTTGGATACCATTAAGTTTTTACTGGAAATAATTTTGATAAAATTAAATTTTTGAGTGTCATCGAGTGACTTAACGTCCGCAAAATTGCTGTTTACCCCCGATTTCCAAATTTCTATAATATATTGAAACTCATTGATGACTAAAACTTTTATAACTATGATATCAATACAAGTACCTCCTCCAGTACATTTCCTGAAAAACGATGATTTGCGGCCTTTTTTATGTTATTTAGTCAGTCCAGTGACATTCAAAAATTATTTAAAAAATGCGATGGGTCCCGATACGCCACGGCCTCAGAATCTCCACACCGAAATGCTCTAAAACACGTCTGTTGCCCGTGGTACCAGTAGTAACACGGGTATAAAAAATAACCCGTAGAACTACCAAGCGTTCCAGTAGTACCACGGTAAGTTTTTTTTACCCGTTTTTACACTCTAGAGCCCGTATACTAGAACCAAACTCAAACTAAGTCAATCGAGACTCAAGCATAGATTTTTTGACAGATTTCAATGAAAAACTGTCAAAAAATCTATGCTTGAGTCTCGATTCACGCATGAACATAGTTCTAGAATACGGCCGTAAGTCGAAATTTCATAGTTTGACACAATTGACACCTAATCAAGTTGAGACTAGCCTAATTATATCCGCCTTTTGAGATCCTTAAATTTAATTGCCTGAAAGTTGTAATATTGTCATGTTACAACTTTTACTCAATAATTATGTTCAACCTTTGTTTATTACAGGGAATCGTGTAGCGGTTTCGTACACTAGATCGTCTTGTTCCTTGCGGTCTCGTTAAAAGTTGGCACAATTGGAGAATAATGAGGTTTCCGATCTCTTCTTTAGGTTGTTTCAGTGTTTCTTGTGTATGTTTCTAAGGATTTATGTTACCTTTACAAGATAGGCATGGTATTATTATTTATCCCAAGATTCTCACTATTTATAGTTTACTGGGTTAAACTTCATTCAAAGTACAAGAACGGCTTGGTCGTCTACAAAGGCAACTTTAACCAAATTAAATCAGGAATATTGGGAGCAGTTAAAGACAAATTCATAGACAAAAAATATTTTATTAATTTAATTCTCAAGGATCATTTTGAGTCATCTTATAAACTGAAATTAATTCTGTTTTAACGAGAATTCTAGAAGAATCAGGGCAGCAAACACGGCTTGAATTGATGATCTTTCAGTGCGACATCATGCTACGCGGCTTTATCATTAATATAGTCATTAAAAACGGCTAATTACCACTGCTTTCCATCATTTTTGCTGAAGTTTCGAGACTGAGTAATAGTAGAATTGTCCTGTTGATCAGCTCACAGTTCTTATTACTAATTCATCATTCATCATCATCTGGAAATTTCCTAAAAGCTTGTTATTCAAAAATAACAACATAAACTTATTTCATCAGAGTTTCAGTGGAGTTGAATATTTATGCAAATAATATTTATTAGGAATAATATTTACTAATTTCATTATCATCATCATCCGGAAATTTACAAAAAGCTTGTTCAAAAAAAATTCAACAAAAACTTATTTCATCAGAGTTTCAGTGGAGTTGAATATTTATGCAAATAATATTTATTAGGAATGCAAAGCCTCGGTTAAGTTTCAAAGTTAATCGATTTGGACTTTCAATTTCAAGTTTATGAAAATATGTAGGTTGGTATATAATTACCTATCAAAGAACTCTAATTTCTGAAACTTTAATAATTGTGGTTCATTCCCAACCTTGCGAACACACGCGATGTATAGGAAACCTATTCTTTACCTTTCTATTTAAGCGACTTCAAAATTCAGATAATATAACCACCAGTCCATCAGTACCTAAGCAGTATCCAAAGAAACATTCTTCTTCTTCATCAGCCGGTAGAGATCCACTATTGGATGAAGCCATACCCAATAGCATGCATATTGTGCAATGGGGGGATTTGCCATAATAACCACGCTTGGCGCGGATTTGTGGTCACAGTTTGGTGTTAAGTATTATTGGATGCTGCTGGCATGCTGCCCTTGCGTAATCCTTTAGTCGCCTTTTACGACATCAATAGGAGGAGTTGGAGGAGGCCTTTTTTTAGGCCGAGACTACCGCGGAAAGAAACATTACTAATCATTGGTGAAACCGGACGACGCAAAGGCCCCTCTCTCGGTGGACCAAGGACATTATAAGGGTCACAGAAAGTTGGTGGATGGAGGAAACCCATGGAAGTTCATCGTGGCGTTCTATGGGGCAGGTCTTTGTCCAGCATGATGATGAATCAGTGAAGCGTAAAAACTGCATCATCAGGCTGTAGAACTCTACTACTGGGCATAGGCCTCTCCCCTAGAATGCCACGACAAATGGTCTTGAGCCGCCTCCATCCACGGCCTTTCTGCGACTCCAATATCTTATCAACCCCCTGACCGATGAAGCTCATACTTTATCACACCTTACCTACAAACGGTATTAATGATACCAGTTTCATGAAGATCGGATAAATTGTTTGAAAGTTATCCTCAGACTAACATACATACATATATACATGCATACATACATACATACTTACATACATTCAAATTCAAATTCCAATTTCCCAATTTGCCAATTCACCCATGTTGATTCACAGAACTTGCTTCGCTCGTTCTATAAGTAGTTTTTTTTTAGCTAAATGAATAGGCAAAATGTTCAGTTTAATTAAAAAAATAAGAAACCTTTACAGCTGAGGAGCCTCCTAAAGTTCAATAAAATCAGATACTTAAATCTTATTGTTGAAATAAGTAGGGGTTTGTTACGGTCCATTTGGACAAAGTGGCCTAATGTTTTATCACTCATAAATCTGAGATTGGTTGAAGTAATAAAATGTAATTCTGGTTGACTTGGTGGGGTATCGAAAACTTTCTGAGAAAATAAAATTACATTTCGATTATAGAACAGGTTTTTTTAGGGAACATTATCATAATGCCTTTCTTTTCAACCGACTTCAAAAAAGGAGGAGGTTCTCAATTCGACTGTATGTTTTCTTTTGTATTCTTATCTAAGTAAATCATTTATGTAAGTAATAAAAAGTTACCTAGTTAATAGTTAGTTTAGTACTTAGGCATTTTTATAATGGAAAATGAGCGTTTACCTTCTTCAGGCACCGGCCAAACAAGATTTTTGTTTCAAGTCAAACTTTACATTTTTTAAATGATTTACTTTATAACTTTTCATTTAAAAAACCGACTTCCGCCATTGTATTCGACTAAATAATTTTGGATGATTTTTTTTATGAAAGAACCATCGTGGTGAAAGGATTATGATACTTTCTGAATGCAAATGCTTGGTGTCTTGCTGAAAATATCAAAATCGCCATATGTATGCCTACAATATTTGAGGAGTTCCCTCAATTCCTCATGGATCCCATCATCAGAACTGGATTCTGAAAAAAATGGGACCAATCTGGAAGTATATCTATTCAAATAAAAAAAGGATTTTCCAAATTGGTTCATAAACGCCGGAGACATGAGGTAACAAAAAAATACAAAAAAAAAAAAAATACAACCGAATTGAGAACCTCCTCCTTTTTGTGAAGTCGGTTAAAAATGCCTTACGGGCAAGTAAGTATTATTACGCAGTATTTTTTGTAATAAAAAGCGGCTTCGTTCGTTGCTACAACTTATTCATCATTATCATCATCAGCCCGTTTATGTCAACCGCTAGACCAGGCCTCCCCTTTTTAGTATAATGGGGGGAATTTGCCATAATCACCACGCTTGGCAGGCAGATTGGTGAACGCAGTTTAGTGTTAAGTACTCAGGTGGATGATGCTGCCTATCCCCTAGTTAATCCACTTAGTAAGGTTTGTACACAGGAGGAAACGAGGGGGTCATTCGTAGGCTGGACATACCAATTAAAATTATAAAAAAAAAAAACTTGTTAGTTGAGAAATAAAATAAAGCATTAAGCATGTTACAAAATTTTATCAGAATCCAATGATTATACTATTATATCACAACTGGATGAAAGGTAAAAAATCAATATAATCGCCAAATCGTCGATGCAACGACTTTCTTGTTCATAAGGATACTTTACTGAGGTTTCTATATTGATAGTTGGTATAATTTAATCTTCCAGTGCTCAATTGGATTTCTAAGGAATCGAAACTAGATTAGTTCTTGGATTTCAATCTATCTTCCATCTCGAAAATATTGCTCCCCGCTCCATTGAACTATCAAAGGCATAATACCTGTAATATTGTAGCAGTGTTTCGGAAGTAGCGAGAAAAATGTCTTTGTATTTTTTGATTTCATATTATTACGTTCGGTTTGATCTTTGGTAAAATGTTGGTTAACTATTTTTTTTCTTATAGGTTGTGTTATGATTTTATGGACGTATATCTAACAAAAGCTCTAGATTAAAAAGAGGGGTGATCTAAGTTTGAGGCATTAGTGTATTTGTCTGTATGTCTGTTTGCCTGTGGCCTCATAGCCCTGTGGAACGGCTGCTCTGATTTCAATACGGTTTTTTTTGTATGAAAGATGTTGTTTGCGATTTCGTTATTCGCAGCCCTGCGCCCTTGACGTTCGTCGTCGTCGTCGTAAGTCGTTGGGCAGCAGTATCCGCCTGAGTACATAACACTGTACTGCGATCACCAATCCGTCTCCCTAGCGTAGTAATGAGGCAAATCCCTCTATTGCACGCTATGTGTAGTACTCTATGCATGCTATATCAGTGGATGTCTACCGGCTGATGAAAAAGAACCCTCAGGGTGCGAGATATACTCGCACTTGACTGTTTTATTTTTCTCTAACCCCAATACGGCATGGCAGCATACATGAAAGTAAAATCACGAGATTGCTTGTTTAAATAGAAGGCCACTGCGCCGCGCCCTGCCTAGTTTGAAGGTTGTGTAACAAACAGCCGAATTTCTTATTGATGTTGTTTACTTTGAATATAGTTTATTGGAAAGTTCTATTGGATTATCCATCCGACTGGAAATCGTTGTAGAGTGGATATGTTTTGTACTGTGAGCAATCTTATTTTCGTAACTGAAATCATATATTATTCTCTTCAATAATATACACAGCTAAAAGTACCTGGACCGAACTTTGCTTGGAACTGTCAGATATTCCCAGAGATAAAACCTAGCTAGATGGATTTTTTGTACCCCAAATACCCCCAAATGCCCCCACCAATGCCATTATGTATTATTGTGTGTAAATTATATCAGTAAACAATTGTAAGTATTATATTATACTAGTAGGATATATATTTATTATTTTATTTTTGAATATCAATTTGTTTTATTGTAGGTACTTTTCATTGTGATAATACTAAGGTGTACCTACGCCACCGTTCTTATTTGTTAAATAGTTGCTTTCCATCTAAAGAAAAAAGGTTGTCTGGAAGAGATCGCTCTTAAGCGATAAGACCGCCCTTTGTACATTTGAATTGAAACTTTGATCTTTTTTGTTGTTTATGGTGTACAATAAAGTTATAATCTATCTATCTATTTTATTAGTTTCAAGTTACTAAAAAACACAGAATTCTGTGTTTTTTGTTTTCGGATGATTGCATTTCTGCTTTTTTCTTCCGGCGATTTCTTTCAATATACGCAGACGCTTGTGTTTTTGGCGCGGCCCTACTCTGCCTCTGTATGAGCAGCTCACATACACATCTGCATTTAAATTCAAAAATCCGTATTTACACGCGAAATTGCATGAGGAAATAAATCCGAATTAAAGTATAGTTTATTAATGCCGCTGTTCCAACAAGATATTACAACAAGCTTGCTTATCTCAAGACCAGTATTTATAATGTTATTATATTAAAAGGTCTTGTGATTACTGATAGATACCTTCAGAATCCACAAGTGAATCCTCAGAAACACCAAAGGGAAGCCAATTAATATTCATGAAGCTCACTGTGACTTATCAATCGGGTAGGTTAGGTTTGGAAGTTTGCCCGCTGCTACAACTTTTCGCCAACCGCAACAAAGAACGAGCCGAGTTTGCTGATTAAATTTTAAGCACTGCACTAAAACTAACAGTTTTCATCATCATGACCAAGCGTGGTGATTATGGCAACTCCCACGATTGAATTCTATAGGGACGTCCAAAAGTCGACATTTAAAGTTATGGCAACTCCCACCATTTTATTCTATAGGGACGTCCAAAAGTAGACATTTAAAGGCTGATGTTTTTAATGTCTACTTTTGGACGTCCCTATAGAATGTAATGGTGGTAGTTGCCATAATCACCACGCTTGGTCATTGTAGCATCAACTTACTTATCACCAATGTGTTAAATACTCAGGTGGATGCTGCTCCCTCCCCTATCCCCTTTCTATTCTCAGGCATAGCACGGCAATTTTCATAAATTTTTCACTAAGCTATTGGTAGGTACACACGCCTCGTTCTTATGAAACTACTGTAGATATTTTATATTTTGTTAAAATATAATTTTAAAAAGAAAACACATTCATGTTGATTTTGTACTTTAAAAACCCCTGAGCGTTTTCAATATTCCATTAAAATTGGAAAAACGGAAAACTCGTGGAAACACATCGTAGCACCCGAAAAATGCCGAATTTTCAACAGAAATTGTTGCTTGTTGTTCCTGAAAACGGCTGCACCAACTTCCATGAAATAGCAAAGAAACATCTCGCAAATACCGTCATTCATAAAAACCGTATTAAAATCAGAGCACTTTTGCGGGTGCTATGAGTGCTAGTAGAGACAAACAGACACACTGTAACCTCAATCTTATTACATCCCTCTTTTTTGTCGGAGGTTAAAAATTAGGACCCTATGAGTAAAGAAGGATGGCAACGTTCCATACATTTTGTGACCCACCTTTTTTGTCAATTTCACTTTACGTTTAGTAGAGATAATTTTGCTTATTGGTAATACATGCTCAGAGAAAGAAAAAACAAATTGAATGAAGTGTGTAGAAGTCGGGGGAAAATAATTCGTAGAGGTTATTTACATAAAAAATTCGCAAACTTCGGTTGTAATACGAAATACGTACGACACATCGACTGACATGAGACATCTACGATCAACATTCCTATTCAAGTAGGTAATTGTTTTTAATTTTAGGTTAAGGTCTTTAAATTGTTCAAAACTACCCTTTCAAGTAAGTATATATTACAATTAGCTATCATGATCGAAAGTAAAACAAGTTGTTTGTATAGGTTACTTTTCTTTTTGAAGCATTTATTAAGATTTTTGCTATTAATTGAAGTATAAGGTTTTTGCTTTTTTTGTATTAGATGTATCTTTTTATTTCCTACTTTTAAAAGAAAACTTGGGCTTTAAACTAATTGATTAAAAAAAATATTTAGAACAAAACGAATTTCTGCCATGAACCTGGTTAATTTATTTTTTTTGATCTGGGTCAGCAGTCGCCATCCTTCTTTTGTACAAAACAGCAAATAATAGAGACAAAATTCATGCTACCGAAGGTAACGCTGAAATGAGATCTCAGGCTGAAAATACCCAAAGTCCATACAAGTTATGAGGGGAAATTGTTTACCCACCGTGACTACCCGTATTAACTTGCCTGTTTACAGTGTCAAGTCAATATAACTGGTAGTAATTTGAAATAGAGGACTTCGCTTGTAGCTATTAGATAAGAGGTTAATTTTGGCGTGTAATCATCGATTTAGAGTATGAAACTTATTTATGGTTGTATCACTCACGCCACAGAAGCTCGCGTTCACGGGCGTGTTGTGTACCTACACTATACGGATTTTTTGTCTGTCAATACCGAAAAACGCATCTAGCAAACACTTTGAGAACTTCAATTTCCATACAAAAATCCGTAAGTATAGTGTGCGTGCACCACACGCCGCCGGTAAAGTCGTTTGTAATATGCAAACTTAGCAATTAGTGCCCGTCGGCTAGCATGTGAACAGAAAGCCCAGTTTATACATGTGTCAAGCAACTACACGCACTTGTGTGGTGTACACTATACATCTTCACTGGGCCTTCTGATAACGCTAGCCGACGAGCACTAATTGCTAAGGGAAGTGTGGTTTGACAAGTCATCGAACTCAAGTGGCATAATTGGAGTTTAGATGTTCCCAACCACCGGCTAGCATCAATTGGCTGCTCGCTGCAGTCTAGTCCCGTTGACCTTAATGGATTAATTAATTGGAGTTACATGGTAGTATAAGTATATCTCGATTGGAAAACGTTCGAAAATAATGGCACTTCAATTATTTATTTCTTTTTATTGAGATATGGAAATTGCCAGTCTGTAGTAACTGTTATTTAATCTATAGCAGTCCTCCCATGGGTTTCGTAAAAGTCAACTAAGGGATTACACCAGAGGATGGGCAGCAGAATCCACCTGAGTACTCAACATCAATACTTCAATCACCAATCAATCAAATCTGCCAAGCGTGGTGATTATGGCAAAGCAAATCCCCCAAAATTGCATTCTATGGGGAAACCTCATACATCAGTGGATGTCTAGCGGCTGATGAAGATTCCGTACATAGTTTTAATCTGAATGTTATCCTTGATTTACTTAGGTAAAAATCAAATCTTTGATGAGCATTATCTTTAATCTTTATGTTGAGTGAATTTAGAGATTGCTGCACAAATTTGACAACTCTATCTCTGAATTTAGCTTGATTGGGGCTTAGTACGGGTTTTGATAGTTTTCGAAACTATATTATGAAGTCCTCAGTTTTCTTCTCGTTTTCACTAGGGGTGCTGCAAGTAAATGTATGGAATTGTTTCCTTCCATGTATAAAACTGAGGACGCTGTCAGTAAATGTATGGAAAGAAACGAAACTTCATATAGTTTTCGAAAACTATCAAAAAACCCGTACTAATCGTACAGATTATAATTTTGGGTTTGTTTTCACTGTGGCCGAAAGAATGTTGCGCGATCTTGCTGTGGCTGAATTTGGGTTACTCTTTGTTCTTGCGGTGGCCGGAAAAATGAGGCTCAAATTCAAATTCATCCAAACAGAAAATAGAAAAAGAAATTGTGTTGGAATATTTGTACAGGCAGTGATAAAAGTAACTGCCGACTTAATTCCAGATTAGTCAGCATCGTTCGAAAAATATCGAATTAAAAATTTTGAATCTTTAAATAAAAATTTCGGTTAAAAAATGTCGAAGAAAAATTTCGAAAAATGTGCTTGAATAGCTTTATTTTGCGATCTATTGTACTGAGGTAAGAACTAAATGCTATGCGGATGTACTATTTTAAAGGTAGTTTGGTACTTAGGTAGGTTAGGTACTTAAGTGCTTACGGTTAAAATGTGCTCTACCCCGCCACCATTTCTTAATAGTTTTACATAGAAACTTGTATTGCCCTGTTTATTCTTGTTATAAAAACTTTTGGAGTTAAAGAGACTTCGGAACCCTCTACTTCGTAGTCGCACGCACGCACTTGACCAGTTATTGAACGAGCGAAGCGAGTTCTCTGAGTCAAGTTGGAAGAATCGGCGTTTGTATGTATGTATGTATGTATGTTTGTCCGACGAAAACTTCCAAACCGTTAATCCGATCTTCATGAAATTTGGTATGGGGGTAGATAGTATTGGTACAATTTGTAGGTAAGGTTATGAGCTATATCGGTCAGGGGGTTGCTGAGATATTGGGGTCCAAGTGGGGGTAAAAAAAAATAAAGTTAGACAGTCAGATCAAGTGGGGTGTCAAATGAAAGCGCTTTGGTTTGACATTTCAAAACTGTTTTTAATAAGTATTTAAACTTAGTAGTTTTCGAGATATTAGGGAAAATAAAAAACGTAAAAATCAAAAATTCTAGGGTACTTCCAGCAATCCCACAATGCTGAAATTTGGTATGCTTGTGGCTTTTGTGTCACAACTACAGGGAAAAGTCTGAAATTGAAGAATTTCGAGACATGTACCCTAAAAAAACAGAACCAATATAATATCCGTTGTTGACCTCCCATTTATAGAAATTTGAATGACGTTGGAGTTCTATGATTACGTCAAAAGGACGTAATCAATTAATTCGTAACAGGTACTTGTAGTATCAGAGACAAGTTACTTGTCTCTGGTGGTATGAAAGCCCCGTTGCTTAGTGCTGTTCAAAAGTTATTTCGATGATGTGTAGGAAATTACCTCGAGGAGAAAATAAAAAAAAATGGAAATTATGGAAATGGCTGATAAAGGTGTCATCGCGAGGTCTCAGTTCGGGGCGAACCACTAGTTATTCTTACTTAACTTATGATCAATAATACGTCCTTCTTCTTGAACATAGGTATCTATTGACTATTTGTAGCAAGCAAACGGGGACTGAACAGTTATGTACCTAATAGAATTACTGCACTAATAGGTTTCCCTGGAGGCATTTTCCTAGGTGCAATATGCTGAAACGCTTAGGTATAGAATATCTATGAAGTACTGTGTACTTTAATTAGAGCTAATTAGTTGGTGACGGTAACTTTTGTATTAGAAAAGTTACGTTTGACAGCAATGGTCACGCAATTTACGCCTGTTGCAAACCTGTCGCGAGATAGAGAATACGGCTAACAGTAACAGTACGGGTAACACCTAACCACTTGCCCCTGACCAACAAAATATATAGGTACAGAAGGCCAGCGCTCAGTACAACAAGCGATAACAGGCGCATACATACATAGACGCCTACCTACGCAGAACTTGGTCGACTCGCGACTGGTGTTCGACCGAGTTCTACCGAGATCGTCGTTGGTACGCGTCTATGTGTGCAAGCGCCTGTTACCACATGTTGTATTGAGCTGGCCTTCTGTACAACAAGCGGTTCTGTTCTATATATTCAGACGTCGCGTCGTCGGTTTTGATCGTAATAGCTACGATGGCAGCTGTGATTTAGTGTGATTTGTTTTCCATCGAATCTTATGTTGGGTATCAATCTTGTTCTCAGGTCAAGAAGACCGGATACCCAGAGAAGACCGGATACATTTTGAGCTCATTGTACGGAGAATGAGTGCCAATGTTTAAGAAAACATATAAGACTCGTTACATTCGGGTGATTTTAAAGGCAAGAGCGTGGAAGAAGGCGCCGATGAAGTTGCTAAAGTGGAAGAAAAAGATGTCGTCAAAGGAACAGGAGTACGACCTGGTGACAAATGACGAGTTTGACACGAGAATCCCACTGCATCCAGACGAAGCCTTCACTTATGGGATCACGTTTGAAGCTAAGGTGGGTTACCTATACTCTTGGTTTTAGTGTAAGGGAAGTGTACCGCCAGCTCGCTCCAACTAAACGAAGTTTGCCCCTCATTTTCATATTAACTAATTCAAGTCAATTAAATTTTGTAGACACAACGTAGTGACTAATAATTAGACCTGTAATTTGTCAGTTTCCCATTAAATTGTATAGAAATCTTTAAGTCGGTGTGATTTTTGAAAACACATACATTATACCCAACAGTGACATACATAGTCCTGATCCCACATAAGGATTCCCTATGTGGGTTATCAGGAACTATACGAGTACCATGGTACCACGAGATCATGCAAACATTTGTCCCGCAGCGGGAATTGAACTCTTACGTCTCAGCCAGCTACTCGCCCACCACGCCACCAAGGTCGGATAATATCTTCAAACTTCGTTTGTATGCAGTGTTCAAGCGCACTAGCAGTACACTTCTCTTGAATGGCTGGCTTTAGAATTAATTATGATCAACTTATGTCGTATTTTTGTCTTTTAATTTAAGGTGATTTGCAAGAAACGAAGCTCCTTACAAAATATGAAAAACACTTCTTAATTCTTTAACTTTGTTATGGTTTTAAATTTGTACGTACCATACTTTTTAAAAACGTTTAATTAAAATAACAAGAAAAGTTTGAAAGCTATTGTTTCAAAAGAAGGGTTGTTTTTCTCAAAGGGTTAACACTATGTTTCTACGTCTGAGCGTTGTTTTTTTTTAATGTAAACAATTAAGAGGAGTTTACCGGCAAGCCGCTTACGCCCTTTCATACGCGAATGAAGTTTGTTTCTATTTTGGCTATTATTTCATCAAGCTCCATGAAATTTCGTACACATGATCAGTACACAAATTCAAAGACCAATGGGGAGTCAGTTTAAAAAAAAATGATGTAGACTTTTTTCGCGTTCAAACGGGCGCTGGTGACCTCCTCTTAATTCACAACTATACAATTGAATCAATAATGAGATATATCGGCAAATTGGAAATGATATTATTTTTTATTTATTTATTTGATTAAATGACGGAACTGACTTATGGCCCACATGAGCGGTAACCCCAGCCTATTACAAATGCAATACCTCATAGGTCACGTCCACCTAGGACACGCCCTACTTGGCATTACATTGCGCTCGTGAAATACATTAAAGGTAACCAAAGCGTAGGTACTTTTTAAATTTCGGTCGGGTTATGAAGCGAATTAATGTTCAGTTTATTTTGTTTGTGATGATTGTTTTGTACCTACACCCCTCAGCTATTTATCACTTCAATACAAAGGCTAGAACAGTTAGTGGTGAGATATCGTTAGTTGTGTAAGAATTAATAAGGAAACTTGCATATTGGAATGCATGGCGGTGCCGGTGACAGCATTAGACATTCAAGCATTTTGTGTTAATGTAATTCCTCTACAGAACATAGCTAAATATTACTATACAACCATTTCTAAGGATTTTAATTAAATACAGAATAGGTACCTATATATTACAAAATATTCGAAAACTTTTGATATTCCAAGAAGGGTTTGCTTCTAATTTGACTAAGGCGGGGGGGAGAACGTAAAAGTCACCCAGTTAAGGCAATTTAGAATTGAATGAATCGGGACTCCATCGTTTGTTTTTTTATTATAATTTTTCAGAAATTCGAAATACATTTTTGTTTTCATATTATTTAAGCTAAGTTAGATAGCGTTTGGAAAACGTCATATCTTCTCATCTCAGAGATACCAATCTCAGAGTCTCAAGGCGAAAGTCTATAATCAGTGCGTGTTGCCAGCGATAACTACGACACAGAGACGTGGTCGCTAACTATTGGCCTCATACAAAAGCTCAAAGTCGCGCAGTGGGCTAGTAAGAGCTATGCTAAGCTATGTAGAAGAACCAATTTCCCCATTTCAATAGCGCCAAGAATTAGCAAGTTAAAGCTTGCAGAACTGCCAACCGTTGGGGAATAAAGGTTCTCGAATGGCTACTACAAACCCGAAGAAGCAGTATATAGGAAGGTAAACTCTTATCTATTTTTTATTTGAGTATCTAAATGACGGAACTGTCCTATTGCAATACCTCTTAGGTCACGGCCACCTTTGACGCGTCCTAGATGACATTGCTCTGCGCCCTGCAACATAAAGATGAAAAGTCCCATGTTCAATTTC
Organism: Epirrita christyi; assembly: GCA_951392215.1. NCBI lineage: Eukaryota > Metazoa > Arthropoda > Insecta > Lepidoptera > Geometridae > Epirrita > Epirrita christyi. Next base: position 7,966,376 of record OX595833.1, read on the forward strand.
ACCGGCAGTCATAGGTACTCTTTGAACCAGAAGACAGCAATGCGAGCACTATATTCCTTGGTGGCAGAAATAGGTATGGTGGTTTCTTTACCGGATTGACTCTTTCACAAGAAGCTCTACAAATTGACCAAATCCTCATCAAAGTGCGTGCTGGGTATGGAAGGATGGATGTTTGTTAATCTTTCACGCAAAAACTGCTGTACGGATTTTTATGAAACTTTACAGGATTATAACTTATACATCAGAACACATATAGGCTACAATTTTAAATAGAGGTCCAGGCGGGCGGAGCCGCGAGCAAATGCTAGTACATTATATATAGGTCGCGGGAAGTTGGTGGATGATTATAAAGTCCAGCAGTGGACTAATATAAGCTGATGATAATGATGATGATGACGAACATAGCATTATGAAATGAAAGCCAAAATCTTTAAAAAGAAAAACCTGAAAACTTATATAAGACTCATAGAGGACTACCCTAAACTAGATATTGGTAAATATAACTATTATATGAATATAGTTTTAGGTATGTTTAAGGAGAGCATTCAATTTCTCACCCACAACCTAACGGAGAGGCTTCTAAGCTTGGATTACACACACTCTATACGGTTCCGCTACGTGTTCACCGACAAAAGGTTTTCCTTACCAAGCACCGTCTTGACCTTTGCCAATTTTTCGCTATTAAAACCCGTAATTCAATAAAAGGGTTGTCGTGAATATCTCCTTGTTTCTTTATCGGGTCGAAACATCTTGGAACCTTAATACATTATCCTGTACGGCAAACTACCTTACTCTATATACCATGTTAAATGTATTATAGAAAGGAAGTACTATGGTTTAATTAAAAATACTGCATACCTACCTCGTAAACTATGCGACCCTTTATTTTTTACATTTCATTCTTTATTTTATAGGTTACTTATTGGTATTTTTGTATAAAAGTAAATAACAGTAATTGGCCCATTTGAAAGTCGGAAAGTTGCGCATGTGCATGGAACAAGTATGATACCAAAATAATTTATTAAAATTTAACATAATTGTTATTTATGACATTTGATATAACTTCTTTTGTGTTTGTTATTAATTAAGAGGTTATATATGATAAAGCCAAATTTGAAATAACCATTTGTATGCCTTTATTTTGAATTATTAACATATATTATATACCATTATTTGAAATACAAACGTATACAGTTCAAAAATTGGTAATGTTAGAGAACATTATATAGGTATATAAGTTTTTCTTTTAATTATTTTCTACGGTTTATGCCACAGCAACACATATTCTGAGAAAATTTCAATCTAATCTATTTTGACAGGCAAACACCGTGACAGACTTCCCAGACAAGAAAAACTGGCCAACAAAACAAAGAAAATAAAAACAAAACTACACCCTTATGAAACCTTAAAAACAGACCAAATCAAACAAAACCATAAAAAACTAATAAACGATACAATCTTAATTAAAGATACTTAAAAATAACCAATTACTTTCGACACTCCCTCGCTCGGTAAGTAATAAAAATTGGTTCTATGTAAAAAGGTTCGAAGTCCATTGAAGTGACATCACACAATACCACACAAAGGTCCTATTCATAGATTTTGGCTCACTTCACACCGAGTGGGACGAGGAAACTGTACCCTGAACGCTTCAGACTAAGTACTTTGTGAATGTTTTTACTACGAGTATCCACTACCCTATACCGTATTCCCAAGGGTTTATTGTGAGTGCTATGAATGTAGTTTAGTTCCTTCTATGTTACCTACGCACAGAAAATTGTAGTTTTGGAAAGAATTTGTGTAATATTTTTAAGATGGTGGTATCTATATCTGCTGGACTTAATTTTTGGTTGAACCTCTAGCGGGCAAACAGCTAACATGAACCTGGTGAAACTGTGGTAGCTGTAGGTAAAGTTGTTGTGCTGTTTTGTACGGGTTTTTTTAATAATTTCTTGTAGTCGTATAAAATGTTTATTTCTCCAAATCATTCGATAAACATTGCAATTTATTGAGTAATATCACAGGTTTTCATGATTCCTTAAAATTGTAAACTAATAAATTTTAAAAGGATTTATTTTTATTTTACTTATTTTTATTATTCCTGATGTTTCGAATACTTTGCAGTTTATTTGGTCACAGGTGACTATGTCTCGACATAATTCTTAAAAGCACTTATCATCCATTTAATATCGTTTAATTTACAATGTAACTGATGTCAAAAATAAAAAAATTGATTCATCTTCAGTCTGTAGAAGTCCACAACTAGACGTGTAGGCCTCCCCCCCTAGAATGCTACGATGAACGGTCTCGAGCCGTTTCCATCACCAATCTCAATAATCAATAATCAGTTTCTCCAAAATTTGATTATGGAAAAAATATATATAGGTAAGTCTTTTAAAAAACTAACAGACCAACTTTGATTACTAAGAATCAATCCTACAAAGAAATTTCTAAATATATCGCTGTCTCATGGTTTCTTCTTTGGTTGTAACCTATATAAATGATATATATGATAAGCTCAAATAAGCTACGTTACCGCTGCGTTTCGCACCAATCCGCGGTTCTGCAAATCCTACAAACCTTTACACAAACGCTCCAAAGCTATCGTGAACTGTAATATGCTCATTGACGTATGAGGCAAGTTATCCGACATGCATGGAAGTAATAAGTACTACTAGTACTTATTACTTCCATGCCGACATGATCATTGATCGACAAGTTTGATCTCAAATCTCGCCATATGTCAGCGTCCACAATTCGATTACAAAAACATTATTGGAAAACGATTTACCGAAGGTTTTTTTGACCTTTAGCGGTAGTTTTTTCATTTCGGTATACGCACTTTGTCACTTGACATGAATTAAATTCCTTCGCGTTTCGCCGGTATTTGCCTCGTTACGTCGCGTGTGGTATCGAACGCTTATGAGTTTCAGGATTCACAGAAGTTAATTAATTTGTTCAAGGTCTAGCTAATACAAGTAGGTAAGATGTGCTCATGAAATCTAGCTCCACTCGCGGCTTTACTTCACTTCGGTACCACGATATAAAGTAGCCTGTGTGCCAAATAGTGCCAATCCATCATAATTTTAACTGTTAATACAGCCGTTATGACATGACTGTGTAACAAACAAACACACGAACTTTCGCATTTAACTGTAAGAATGGTGCCGTGGTGTGTCCAGCCTGAGAATAGAGCCCTCCTTCTCCTTCCGTGGATGTAGTAAAAGCCTTACTAAGGGATTACATCAGGGGATGGGCAGCAGCATCCACCTGAGTACTTAACACCAAACTGCGATCACCAATCCGCCTGACAAGAGTGGTGATATGGCAAATCCCCCCATTGTATTCAATGGGGGAGACTTTGTCCAGCAGTGGACGTAAACAGGCTGGTGATGATGATCATGATGAACCAGAACGGTTTGCCTTGGTAATATGTTTCTTCTATTCTAGATTCTATAAATATTTTAAATGCTATGCTTTATATAGCTATCTAGCTTGCCTTTGTATCTGATAGCTTTGTACAGCGACAATTCATTGTGATTCAAGAGTTCCAACTAAAGCGCATAATTTGCTTTAAAAATGCAGTCAATGTATCGTAGCGGCTTCACAGCACCGTTGCGTTTGCGTCATTACCGTCTTTTAGATAAAAACTTGGTCAGTCTGACTCAATGTTGTGACTCAGAGTCATTAGAATAAATGTTTTAGTAAAAACCTAGTCAGTTCATCTTGATTTCTTGAATGAATTCAAGATGAATTTATGCATTCATGAATTTAAATTGTTCTTGTTTTTCCTATTATTCCTATCCATGATAAATAATGATAAGGTTTTTATCAAACTGACTAAAGATACTTAGATATAAAATGAAATAAATGAAAAAATGAATAAATCATGATATAAAATGCTCATGTTTTAGGTATTACATATGGTAGGATCAGAGTTATTTAAATATTTAGGTACGTCGAGCAATTTGCGTTTGATTATTCGTTTTATTTTTTTTTAAAAATTCCCCTTCTCGAGTTGGCTTCACACACTTTTATGTTCAGAAAGTACCGCTACTGTAAATGGAATTCTAACATTCGTCGGAAAAAGTACGGCGTAAGTTTCCCTTGCTACTTTCATCGGTGGTGTTCGCGAAAAATTCCATTCGCTTCGAGGTATAGTTTTTCACTTAGCCCTGCTTTCTAAAACTTTCATATTAGATGGCGAGAAAAGTTTCAGCGATAACACTAAACCACTCTTTCCTAGTTTGGTTTTTATTGTTTCGTTACATAAAAGGTAAAAGAGAATAACTATGGGAAGATTCGTTGTCTGTCCGTTTATTCATCTTTCAGATTGTACACAGTTTTTAAAAAATTGTATAGATATCTAATTATAGAGTTTAGTTTTGTTTATTATTATTTACAGATTTTTGATTTGAATGCAATTTCTCTGATGCGATGTTCAAAATAAATAATTTGTCCCAAGGTCCTTATTTTATCCTGTTTGATAATTTTGCAAATAATATCTAATCCGTCAAAATAAAGAAAAACATAAAAGAAACTTTATAATAATATTAATGTTTGGTTCACTTTGTGATATTTTCTTGAGCCGTCTCCTTCGCAAACAATCTCAATTTTGCTTCAATTTTGTAAGAAATCCTATCTCAATATTAACTTTGATTTTAGTTATATTGAGATTGACAGCTCACTTTTTGGATTGGACTTTTGATATTCTCTTTTTCCAATATCCAATTTTCGTCGAGACTTTTTCGTATTGTTTTTTCCTTTTATGTTCAAGTTATAATAGTTTTTGCAAAAATATGCGTTGATGTCCTTCACTGGGATAAGAGTACACAAACAGGTGCATGCTGTGAATTGACAGAAAACTATGCATCAGTCGATGACCTCTCAATGGACCAGACACTATATAGGTAGCTGGAAGTCGGTGCATGATTTATTTTATTTATTTATTTATTTATTTATTTATTTCAGGTAAAAAGAAAAAGTTAACAAACTTACCAACTAAGGCCTTAAACTAAATTATAACTAAACAAAAAGGAATATTCAAAATTATAACAAGTTGTGCGGAGAAACATAATTTAGATATATATTTATAACCTAATACTTAGGCTATAAACTGACTATCTTGGACCATCACAATTTTTGGCCCGAGGTAAGTTTGTAGACTTTGTAGCAACAACGATGCACAGTCAAGTGACTACCCTCCGTACTAGTTTTCACTGTATGACGGCAGGGCGTCGTCGCTCTTCAATACAAGGCGATTATCCACAAAGTATTATAGTCTTTCTATATAGTCATTATAATCTTGATGATTTTTGGGTATATAATATGTATAAATAATGTGGCTTTCTTATAAATATCCGCAAAATAATGTTGTTGCATAAAGGGTACCTATAAAATATGTTTTAACCTAATAAAATTAAATCTATGTTTCTATGTAAGTTATATGAGTAATATTAGACAAATGAAAATGAAAAAATATGTAAGTAACTATTATGTGTGATATATTATGTAGTAACTATCCAATACAAAATTAATGTATGTAAGTAACAAAAAATAATTATATAATATAATGTAGTAGGCAACTATACAGCGTTAAACTATAACAATATACAGTGGTGGTCATATAATTAAGAACGCTGATATAAAGGGAAGATTTTTTCCAACTAAGATGCAAAACTAATTGTATGCATTTGTTTTTATTTCTCTCTGTATCGTAAAACATTCCCATATTACCACTGTATTCCTTGATACACATGATTGGCTAAAAATCAATAGGCAAACTTTTTACACTACTTTTAAACAAAGTATTCCTTATTACTGGCTGGTCACGTAATTAAGAACGCTAAGTAGTTTATAACTTTATTCAAATTTAAATAGATAACACTCAGTCGATTTGTTACTGTTTGTATAATTTTGGCGCCATTACGTGCTGTAAAAGATTAAAGGTGATTGCTTCTTTAGAAAAAACAATGGGAAAAAATAAAAGTTGTGATAAATCTACAAGGGAAGTAATAATAAAACTTCGCCGGAAGAATTGGTCTCATAAAAAGATAGCCGACCATCTGCAATGTTCAAAAACGATGGTTTACCACGCTGTAAAGCATTTTGCTACGTATCAAACTACTTCGAATGTTCCACGTGTACCTAAACAGAGAAAAACAACTCCTCGAGTTGACCGAAACATCGTTCGTATGGCAAAACAAAATCCTTTTAAAGGGTCCAATGAGCTTAGAAAATAATATTTTGGTGAAAACAACCGTTCAGCAATCTCAGCACGCACTATTCGAAGACGTTTGGTAGAAGAAAAATTGCACGGTAGGATAGCAAGAAAGGTACCCATGTTAAAACTTTGCCACAGGCAAGCCCGGCTTGCATTTGCGAGAAAGTATGAAAACTGGACTGTGCAACAGTGGAAAAATGTACTTTTTTCTGACGAGACGAAAATAAACAGAGTATGTTCTGATGGAAAACGATATGTACGACGTCCCCCGAATACAGCATTCGACCCAAAGTACACGAAAGTTACTTTAAAGCACGGTGGTGGAAATGTGAAAATTTGGGGTTGCTTTTCTGGACATGGTGTAGGACCTGTAAAGTTGATAGAAGGTAACATGGATCAGTTCCAATACAAAAATATACTGGAAGAAACAATGTTACCATACGCTGAAGACGTTCTACCGGTCATTTGGACATTCCAGCATGACAATGATCCAAAGCACACACCACGCACCGTAAAGGAATTTCTTACAGCGCAATTAGTTTCTGTCTTAGACTGGCCTGCTAACAGTCCAGATCTAAACCCAATAGAGAATCTGTGGTTTGAAGTAAAGAAAAAGGTTTCAAATACAAAGTGTGGAAATTTAAGAGAGCTGTATGACGTTTTTTTAGAAGAATGGAACTCTATTTCTCTTGCGAAATGTCAAAAAATAATAGAGTCAATGCCTCGCCGGTGTAAAGCTGTAATTAAAAGCTGTGGATATGCTATTAACTATTAATTTTAGTTAAATATTTATTAAATTTCTTTTTATGTTTCCTGTGCTACATAATATTGTGATTTTTTAAATCTAAGTGTCATACAAAACAATTCCCGAGCAGTTAAATAAATCGTTCTTAATTATTTGTCCAGTTTCAGTACTATTTGAATGTGTTACTTTGATAAAATCAATAAAATGTGCAAAAAATAGTTAGCGATTTCATACTTTATTCTTAAGTCAGGTTGCTCTATTAATGTGACTATTATATAACATAACTAGTTGCTTCTCAGAAGGTACACATCTCTGTGTATGATACGATTTAAATAAAAAACTTCTAGAACTTCAAATCGTTCTTAATTATATGACCACAACTGTATAATACCTAGTTCCTAGATTATTGCCTGTTTTTTTATATGATTTTAAGTATCTGTGTTTTTTTTTTTTTTTTTTATCTAAATTATCGCTACCATTAGTTTTTCTGTTTCGGTGTAATCAAGCAATCTAAGATAATTATCAATTTTCTGTTTGCATGTATACGCCGTCACGTTGGCTATGTTTATAAGTTTATTAATTTTATTGTATACAAAAGGTCCTAGATAAAAAGAGAAATCATGGGCAAATTTAGTTCTACATTTTGGTGTTTTGTATACAATATCGCATCGTCTTTTATTGGCTCTATTTGGGTCACTAGGAAGTTTATGCTGGTTCAGGATCATAATGCGAATATAAACTTGTCTGACTGTAAGGACATTGAAATCTTTGTAAAGTTGGGTAGTCGGGTATAGATATGGCTTGGATAGCATTACTTTTATAATGGCTCTTTGAGCCCTTTCCAGGTCTATCATCGAGGTTTTCCCAGCTCCTCCCCATCCAAGTATACCATAAGAAATAATTGATTGTCCCAAACAATAGTATACACTTTTTAATATATCCATATCACCTATATGTCTTAAGTTTTTAAATATGTAAATTAGTTTACGAACTCGTCCTGTTAGTAGTTTTATTTGTTCATTCCATTTAACATGCTGGTCGATTACTACACCTAGGTATTTTAAATGAGAGGTGTTCGTTAAAATATAGCAGTTGCAAATACTTTGACGGTCACACGAGTGGGCTCTTAAAATAAATGAGTCTCTATTCGGTTGGCCAGTACTTTTCATACTAAACGTTATATATTTTGTTTTGTTGAGATTTAGTGTGAGTAAATTATAGTCTAACCATTTAACAATCTCCGAGAAGCCATCGTCAGCAATTGATTGGGCAACGGCCCACGACTTACCACTAAACAGTATGACAGTATCGTCGGCAAAAGTAATGATTTTAGCATTTTTAAGTTCCTTTCTACATAGACTATCAATATAGACAAGAAACAGTGTCGGGCCAAGCACGCTACCCTGAGGAACTCCATACAATACAGGTTCCGCAGTACTAACGTGCGAGTCTATCCTGACTGATTGATGTCTGTTATTGAGGTAACTTTTGAAAAGTTCTAGCGGTATACCTCTAATACCCATGCTCTCCATTTTCTTAAGTAGCAAGTAGCATGCTGTGAATTGACAGAAAACTATGCATCAGTCGATGACCTCTCAATGGACCAGACACTATATAGGTAGCTGGAAGTCGGTGCATGATGCGTCTTGAGAGCGATCGTAACGGCATAGCGGAGTCGTATGTTCAGCACTGGACTTCTTTACGCTGATGATAATGAAGCAGCAATCCAAGATTTCAAGTATGGTTCACGATTTATTAGTAAGCAGTAGAATAAAGTCTACGTATTTTCTATTTTGACAGGTATCATATATATTATAATTTTCGCCTTTTTTTACCGTGAGTAGAGAAATAGTATTTCAGAATCCAGGAAAGCCGTGTGTACTAACAGACTTACCTAGTTCTTTCACTCGTCCAACAGGTGCAAACCTATGTGCCGTGGTGTGTTCGGCCTGTGAATAGATTCCTCTATCTCCTCCCGTGGATGTCGTAAAATCTGAATGAGGGATTACACCAGGGGACGGGCAGCAGCACCCACCTAAATATTCAACATGAATACTGCCAGTCACAAATCCGCTTGCCATCTAAAGGTTGCTGATGGTGATGAGAGGAAAATATTTACAGTATAAGTTACGTAAGTATCTAACTTTTACATAAGTACTTACCTACTTATTCTTGAATGTTGAGATTTCTTTTTTGTCCTTTTACAAGAAAGATGTTCGAGTAACATTGTGTTGTAAATAAGATTATACTGTGTAGAATGTCAGACCGCCAGGGGCTAAAACGCAATTCGTCTTGATTTAATCACGCGATAGGGTTCTTCGTAAGAAAACTTTAGGATGTAGGTACCTACTTTATAAGATCCTGCACCGTCTTGCCCCCTTATTGATAGGTTCCGGATTTAACTTTTCACATCTTCAATGATCGTCATCATCAGCCTGTAATTTTAACAACGTTATGTTTTAGACTGTAGTGATACAGTACATTTCATCTTCGTCATCATATAGAAGTCCTTTGCTGGACATAGGCCTCCCCTATAGAAAGCCACGACTCCGATCTACCGGTGTCCTAAGGCTTTTAATATCGTCGGCCCATCGAGAGGAGAGGCCTTCCTACCAGTCTCCAACGGTTGTAAGAAGTAGGTAAGTAGTTGTTTTATTTTACAGATCATTTGAATTGTCTGTACCTATAATGAGAAGGTATATATAGTCCAAACTTCATTTATAGCATTTAGAGAGCTTTCCATGCCAATGTGGGTATTTGGCATAGACAAGTCAAGCATAAATCAGTGAAAAAAACTCTGAGAAATGTTTAATTGCACGTGTACGAAGTCTAAAGACTGAACCTCGTGATGATGGCCATCATGAACTTCTTAATCAATCTAAAGAAAAAATATTGAAAAAAAAATTATATAAAGTTGACGCACAGTTATTCCGACACCCAAATTCAAAAACCTTGTATGTAGGTCTTATAAAATATTTCCAAAATGATGCAGGTATGCAAGGGACCAACGTGCATACCTAACGGACAGGCGCGCTGTTAATTTATCAAGTAAAGAAAAAGAACTGAGCGACCAAACCGGTATTTAAATAATTCTTATACTGAATCGACAACGAACCACCGAGATTGCACTTGGAGTTAACTGAGTTTTTTACTATTCTTTGTCCATATTAATCGTTCGACAAATCTGTATGATGGAGTCACCATTTAGCTATACTTAGACTGATGATGAAAAGACAAAAGAAAATATAACAAGGACTTATATTAAGATTAGTATGTATGTTACACAAAAATAAGTCATAGTGTAATAAAATTATGGTATGTTTAAATTAGAATAGTTTGTTTGGCATAATTTTACTTTGGTATTTACATTATGTGCAGTTAAAATCATGCATTTACAAACAAAGAAATATAAAAAGCAAAGCAAATGTAAGCTTGAGAGCCACCAAGGCATTATGACAACTAGATTTTGGAATGAATTGTTATTTAATATGCGAGTTAATGAATGAAAAAATGCAAATAGTAAATGCACATGACATCACATTACCATGACAGTCAGGAGGAAACAATTATCATAATTACAGTAATCGAAGTAGTTACTTATTGTATTCTTTGTTTCTGAGGTATTTTTACCATGTTAGTTGCATTCTTATAAAAAAAGGAAACAAGCGTTCCGATAAATAAACAATGCATGACATTCCGGAATGCTTACTATAGTACACTAGTGACTAAATATTAATATCTCATTGGAATTCAATTACTACCAATACATACCTACTCACGACACAAGGAATCCTATTGTGAGGTCAGGACTGGGTATGCACATGACATTACCTATGTATCGACATAAGGTTCAACTGGTACAGCAAGGCAAATAATGTTTCATGACCATGTTTTTATAGATGGGAAAAGATCTGGCCTTTCTTATATCCAAAGGCAACGCGTTCCAAAAACGGACAGCCTGCACTGGTGAATGACTTACCATACAACTTAGAAGTGTGAAAGGGAGTCTTAAGTTGATAATAACTGTTGAGGAGCGTAAAAACAGAATGTGAAAAATATACTCAAATCGTTCCTTGACGTAAGAAGAAGCAGAGGAAGAAAACGAAATACTTATTAAATAATATTGATGTACATATGTAGGTGTGTATGTAGGTTAACCTAGAAAAAAGTTTTCATCGACCTGTTCCGAGCTTTCTTACACTTACAAACACCTTAGCAGCAACTTTGTATAGTTTGATAAAAGTTTCATCCAAACATTTTGACATCATTCAATGAAGTACCTAAGTCTCTTGCAATCGTCCCGAACTGCTAAAAGAATGTGTTAGGTAAGTTGTTACCGAAACTTTGCGACGTTCAGGATATTGACGTGTCAAGTTTGTTTGAAAATCGATCTCGAGAATTTGGGATACAATTCACGTTGCGAAGATATTGTTTCTGTGTTATTTTTTCAGCTTAGTGCACATATCAATATTGTATTTGCTCAAAAAAACGTACGTTTTATGACTATTATAGGCCTATATCCATAGCGGAAGAGGAGGGAACTTATAGATTGAGTTTAGATTCATCTTTAACATCAGCTGGTAGACCTCCAAAACTCGATGAGGCTTCCCCGTCATATAATGTAAAGGTAGGGGGATTTGCCATAATCACCTCGCTTGGCATGCGGCTTGGTGATCGTATAGCAGGCACGTCACGTGATTAGGATATTATAATTAATTTTAACTTTCCAGTTGGAACATTGGTTTTGTTGTTCTTTGTTTCTTCATCAAACTATTATACAGGGTGTTTTTATTAAATGGGTCAGTATGGGGATATCCGAATCAATAGAGATACGGGAAAACTGTCTTTGGAAACATTTGCTCATTTTGTATGAAAATGATTTTGGCATAGTTGGAAGAAAAAAATCTGAGCAGCAGAAGTTAGTCAAATTTTATAAAATGTTTTCTCATACAAATTATAAGTAATCTGGTACCTACGTTAATAAAACTATCACAATAAATTTTCAAAATGGCCTCCCTCTTGCTGTTTCCAGGTACGACCACGTTTCAGAACATCTCTAGTGGCATTAGACAAAGATGTGTGGTGAATGTTGTTCTACTGCTCTGATGGTCTCGTGAAATGAGAAAAATCAGAGCTGTAGAACTTAGTCAAACTTTAATAAGAAAATCTTTGTCTAAGGCCACAAGAGGTATTCTGAAACGTACTTGTACCTGGAAACAGCAAGAGGGAGGCCATTTTGAAAATTTATTGCGATAGTTTTATTAACGTAGGGTACCAGATTACTTACAATTTGTATGAGTTTTTTTTTTACAAAATTTGACTAACTTCTGCTGCTCAGATTTTTTTCTTCCCATACAATGAAACAATCCTTACATGAAATTGAGTCGAAACGCATAAAAAAAATTTTGATCAAATCTACTCATTTTTATGTAGAACTCACGCTTGACCAAAAAAATAACTATGCCAAAATCATTTTCATACAAAATGAGCACATGGTTCCAAAGACAGTTTTCCCGTATCTCTTATGGATTCGGATATCCCCATACTGTCCCATTAAAAAAAAACAACCTGTATACTATAGGTATTTCCAGAGGCCAATACGGTTAAGGTTCGGTTCTCGAGTGGCGACCACAAACCGGACGACGCAATAGATGAATAGATGAAGGCTTTTACTCGATGAACTAAAGTTATTGTAAACGTCGCAGGAAGTCGGTGGATAGAGGCGGCTCAAGGCCATTCGTCGTGGCATTCTAGGGAGGCCTATGTTCAGCAGTGGACTTTTACAGGCTGATGATGATGATGCTGATGATTATACATACATAAAACAATGTGGTATCGTCCAAACGAGAGCTTTGAAACTCTACTAAGTGCAGATTCTCTTATAGGCCGGGTCTCGTAATAATATGATGGTAGGTATCAGAACAGTATTCAAAATAGCTTTCGGAACTAGCAAGTTGCACAACGATCACAAGATGAATACGGTTGCAATATTATTATTCTAACATGCTATTGGCAACAGCAGCTGGTCTCTACCTCGATAGGAAGGCCATATGAAGGAGTCGCGATCAACATGCCTATTCCATATTAATGCCCATGACACGTGGTAACGATCATTACTATTATATTGTTTCTCCTAGCCTACTAGTACCAATATTTTGTGTCACTGGTTCTTTGATGGTCATGCTGCGTTCGATCAAAGACTACTAGCATTTGATTTCACCAGCGTGGAACCCTTATAATTGGCACCGCCCATACCTTTATACAACAGTAAAAAAAATATTCGACGATTCGAATTATTCGAATATATGACGACCTTTGTGGTGCGGCGGGTGAAGGTTCACCTGCGACGCAGGAGGTTGCGGGTTCGATTCCCGCCTTGGAACAAAAATTTGTACGATCTGCAGACATTTGTTCAGAGTATTCTGGGTATTTTTCTATGTATAATAAAAAAATATGTATCTATCTAATGTATTGTATTAAGTATATCAGTTATCTAGCACCCATAACACAAGCTCTGCTTAATCTTGGGGCTAATAATAATAAATGAATAATAAATAACAAAACAAACCGCTTAACAATATATGCTTTATCGCATATGCCACATGTCTTCCAATTTTTGGTTCTCGTAGTTTTCTCGCGAAGTTATGCTCAAACGTTTGAGAGCCCTAAGATTATGCACATCAATATTTTCAAGTGGATAAATCCAAATCCATAAATGCACGATTGGGATCAAACAGATCCCAACCACCGATTGGGGTTTAACTAATGACAGGAAGTCAGAACCGGGTCCTACAAGACCACCACCAAGACCACATCAAAGTGATGCGTTTCCTGTGAAACAACGCGGTGAAATTACAGGCACATGAAACATTTCATTATGACGGGCGTAGTGTAATGCTAATTAGGGCGCATCCAGGTAGACGTGACCTGAGAGGTATTGCATAAACTCAAGCTGTGTTACCGCTTAAAATAAAGCAGCACTCATGACAGTTCCAAAATCGCAGTATTAGTGAATGCTCAAATTCTCTCTGGTGAATGCTGCCCATCCCCTGGTGTAATCCCTTAGTCAGATTTTACGACATCAACGAGACGAGACAGAGGAATGTCATCTTAAGCTGGACGCACTAATTATCAATATCCCATAAAAATATCCAATTCTTATGTCCCCTTTGGCTCCAATCCATTAAAGTTACCCATTGCTATATTTTAATCGTAACTCAGCTCGTGCCTAAATGAATTTAATGCTAATTCAGAGCCACGTCTCCAAGTATTCTAATTCTTGTAACAGTTAATCCAAGCTTTTAAGATTTATTTGGGGTGATGGTGTGATTTGTTCGTGTTCTGTGGACTACTGGCGGTAGCTATCGTTAAAACTTTACTAAAAGTAAACTTTTAATGATAGCTGTACAAAAAATAAAGCTTCGGGTTCATTTTCTTTTTGCGAAAATCTTTTTGTCGTTCGCTTTCTATCCTGCTAGTTTGACGACCTCTGTGGCGCAGCAGGCGAGTAGCCTGGTGAGATGCGATAGGTTGCGGGTTCAGTTCCCGCTGCAGGACAAATGTTTGTATGATCTGCAAATATTTATTTTGTTCCGGGTCTGGGTGTAGTGGTACCATGATGGTACTCTTAGTTCCTGATACCCACGACACAGGGAATCCTAGTGTGGGATGATGACTACGTATGTGACTGCTGGGTGCTATGTTATGTTAGGTTAGTCAATTGTTGTGGCCAGCCTTTAGAACCTATAAAACTTTTAGCTAGGCCAATCATCCAATAGAAAGCTCCACCCTATATTAGTTACTCGCACTATCCATCTATCGCATACACATATAAGTAGTATGTCAAGTATATCAAATGAATGTCAAAATCATGATTTAAAAATCTTTAAATGAACCTTATTTTTCCTGTTGTTTTTTTTCAAAACCTATATTTTGAGTTCCTAGTACTTAGTAATAAGCCTTTGATTATACCTATCTTGTTGGAAGTCTGAAAGAGAGTTCAGTTGGTGGTATGGCCGCTCATTGCTTATTTCTTTTTATTATCTGTACGTTACGTAAGTTACATGTTTTGTTTAAACTTTTAGCTGTTTTTACAATAAAGTATCGTTCTATCTACACAAGAACAGAAAACTCTGAAAAGGTAAAATAACAGTCTAAAAGTGTACTTTATCAGGCAGTTTTATTAAATATATTATAAAGATGAGGCTCCCAGAATTATATCTATACCTACAGAGCTGCACAGCTAAAAGGATCCCTACTCTTCATCATCCTGTCACTTCAATTCAAAATCCAATCCTCGTGAACCTATCTGACGCCAAGGCCCATTTATTACTTTCATTCAAATTACTGAAAGGTTATATAAGAACAACATTTTCTTCACTAAATTATTTTTAGAATTTTGTTGGTTACAATGTGGTTTTTTTTTGTATTGAGTCCAAAAGCTTTAAATAATTTGGTGTTTTTATTCTGTTTTAACCGGATTGAAAAGAAACCAGTTTTTTTTATAATTAATATTTGAACCAATTTTTTGAAAGCTGATTTAATGCGATCTCACAAAATGAAAATAATTACCGATTGTAGACTCCGACACGTGCTTTTGACAGAACTGAATAAAATTAATAGAAATATGATGATCTCAGATGAATCTTGGCTTGGGATGAGCTTTTGGCGAACGCAGAAGGCGTTCAACCGGGTAAAAGTTTGGTTGGAGCAACGAGCGCAAGGGTACATTGCCAAATTGGGAGCTAGATAGAAGGGATAGGATAGAAGGGATAGGAGAAAAACACCCCGAAAAATGCTTGTATCGGTTGAAGCACTGAACTGGTTGGTACTGAAGAGACTCTTCACCGACCGCGCCGGCGCTGGGTCGGTGTATTGGCTAGAGTGTTTGACTTCCAAAATAAAACCGTCGAGAGCTGAAGACATACTCGTCAAACCGCAATTTGAAACGTTTAATTAAGGCATAGATTATAATAGATTCATATAGTTCGAAAATCTTGACCAACGATATTATTGCCTTCATTGGATATTTATAACTTTTTGAAAGTTCCCGTAAAAGTCTCCGTCACAGTGAAACTGGGGCGGGTAGAAGCAGTGAGTGTGGTAAGTACGTAAAAGCCAGCTTGTTTTGTGTGGGAGCTGAGTAATATTCAGTAGTCGCTATAAATAGGAAGGGCTACGGCATAACTTTTATTCCCCGACTACCCTATATAGAGTCACCGTCTGATCAAACCCTCCGTAGACCAAGACATGTTCTTGCTGATTCTGATGACGTAATCACTGCAGTGGTGATGTCATCCTATCACGACTGAGCATTTACTGAGGATTATAATCATGTTAGGAATCCACCGGCGGAAGTCTTTGGAAAATATTGTTAAATTGGGAGTAGGTAGGTTCTTTACTTTGTGTCTTGGGAGATTTATAATATTCCGATTCCGTGAAAAGGCCAAACATCAATACAGATTATTGGATATCCGAATATATTTTCGGATACGATACGAGTGCGACAGTTCTGGAACACTTTGACCGCCATTAGGCTCGCAGTCAACACTTTGATTTTAACAAGGGGTCCAGGAACCCTTGTAATCCGTTTACGCGTCGCGAGAGCTGTCGTGCCCCAATGGCGACGTTTTGTCAAACGTCTCACCTACTTATCTTCCTCCTTGTCTTAATATATTTTACTTTCTATACATTAGCAGATCCACTCGTCTCAATTTTATTCGCATATATTATATTACATACATTTGATTCGGGGTTCGGAGACAAAAAGGCGTGTGCCATTAGTCAATTTGGTGGCGGCTTTTTACATTCGAATACATAGATCAAATTGTCTAAGTTCACTTCTTCATCAGCCGGTAGACATCCACTGCTGGATGAGGCCTCTTCCATAGTTTGCAATGGGGGGATTTGCCATAATTACCATTCTTGGCAGGCGGATTGGTGATCGCGTAGTTTGGTGTTAAATACTCGGGTGTATGTTGCTGCCTTCGAGCAACACGGAAGGGAGTAGCCATTCGCAGCGTTCCCCTCTGTCAAACTACAAGCCAAAGTAGGCATATAAAACTAGATGTTATTCTGAGGAGGTGTGCAAGGTTTGTTAGTGTGAGTGTCGTCATTACAGTGTTGTATTTGGATGTGTATATGCGGAATTGCACTTGTGTTCACATTTGCCCCCGCAAAAAATGACAGAACTATTTGAATGGTAATATATCGCTTAGGCTACTCCCTTCCGGCTCGCGGCAGGAAGTCTGTGTTGCTCGAAGGTTGCTGCCATTCCTTGGCGTAATCCCTTTGTCGCCTTTTACGACATCCGCATGAGTAGACGGAGGAGTCCTATTCATAGGTCGAGATTACGGCGGCTCAAGGTGTCTAAGTGAACCGTAATAATTTCTTCTGTGACAATCTATCTTATTTTAATCATTAAAGTTGTTGCTGCTTGTTAGAATAGGGAATTAAATAGTCAATCAAAAATGTTCCTAATCACTTGCTTAACTAGAAAGAAAATCTTAACCCACAGTGCTCGTTGAGCCTAAACGAAACCAAGCAAGTAGATGATTTCTATTGGCAGGTTTTTACCCTTTACAGTCATTGATGCTCTCCCTACCCAATTGAGAAACAATTTCTCACAGCCTCATTATAAGTAACACTTCGTACGTTTGACTCAACTTTTTTATTGTGAACTTTATATTTCGTTCCCCATTCATGCTGAGCGTTTTCAATATAGGTAATTTTAATTCTGAAATGTACGAAGTAAATTGTGTCTCTGCGAGTGTGAGTGCTGTGTTTGTTCGCATGTTCATTTACTGTTCTGCCAAGCCCACTGCGAAATCAAATATTTATTTAAGTACTGCCTAAACGAAAAATATTTATGGATAAAAATGTCTGAACACCAACAAGCTGAATAATACAAAACTGATTCATACTGAGAGGGAATTACAGGTAAGGTTTTTTTTTGTTTTACTGTTGTCTATAGGTACTATACAACGCATGTCATTGCTATTCAGTCAGGCAGCGAAAGCTTCAGTTAGGTGGTGGATGGGACCAGTTGAGTGAGCCATCTTTAGATCATTTCCAACAGTTTTCAGACAGATCAACTGATCCTTAGGTATTATTCAATTTTTGTACTTAATTACTCTTACGCATTAGTTGTATAACCAAGGTGTGTCCGGCCTAAAAATAAACCTCTCCGTCTCATCCGTCCAATGTTGGAAAGCTGACTTAAGGATTACACGAGAAGATTGGCAGCAGCATCCACCTGAGTACTCAACACGAATACTGCGATCACCAATCCACCTTTCAACAAGCGTGGTGATTATGTTAATTCCCCCCCATTGTATTTTATGGAGGAGACCTTGAGCTGCAGTGGACATTTATAATGCTGCTGCCATGATGATTTGTTGTATTAGTCATTCTGAAAATAAAAGCCTTTTTAAAAAAAGTATATCATTATAAAAAAACCGAATTATATACATTCGAATGTTCACATATTTTCGCAATGAGTTGAAATTTTGTACTCGTATGGTCCCAATGACAGTATAATAATATTAGCATGGAGATGTTGGTGATAAAGACAGAAAGTGCATCATCCTCGATGGATAATAGCGGCTGCTTCAATCAACTCACGGTTCCTAATACCTACTTCCTAATATCACTATCAGTCGAAAGTATATTTCCTACTATAACTAATATAAATGTAAAAGTTTGCGAGGATGGATGGATGTATGAATTAATGTTTGTTACTCTTTCACGCAAAAACCACTGAACGGATTTTGATGAAACTTTACAGTAGGTAATATAGTTTCATCATAATAACATTAAGGCTATAATTTATAATGGAGGTTCCTCGCGGGCGGAGCCGCGAGTAAATGCTATTTGAAATTATTACGGAATCCAAGGGTTAGCGAAAGAAATTGAAAAATCGTTTTCGTTTTAACAAATACTAAGGCAATGACCAATTATGTAGGAGTTATTTTTGTTATAACTGTCATTTGTCATTTTGAGATCCTCAGCCAATGGGCCGCTGCACCGGCCCTAACTGACTTCCTGGACAGATGAGATGGTTTCAACGCACATAGCGTCCCACACCAAAGGTTTATCCTTCTCCCACGGAACAAGAGCCATGCTGTCAGGCCGCTTATCATCGTCACGTAGCAGACCATTCGGCTCAAAAGTGGCTGGAACGTTGACGCTGATAAGGGCCCGGCGAATGATATCATTAGGTTAGCGCGGCGGAAAATCCTGCCAGTGGCCCTGGTGCATGATAATTCGCGGTGACTAATTTGTTCGACAGCAGGACCGCATTGGCACTGATTTTAAAAGTTATTTAATTCAAAATTATTATTCTATACTATTTGAGCCACCCGCTACATTAGTGTAGGTAAAAGTTTGGATGTGTTAGCAGTGTGTGTGCTCTAGAAAAGCTGATTCGCTTGTTTGGTTGATTGAAGCCACGCCGAGCGCACACGACGAGTCATCTCCATGTCACCGCACTGATAAAATGTATGTAGTTGTATATCACGAGAATAATATATTCGGTACCCATAAATACCTCTATTATTCACTTCCTTGCGCAGACTAATAAAAGTATCTCGTGAAGTGAACTCGACGTGACAATGTTACTGAATCAAGCCGTAACTCGTAGGTAACTACTGAACCGATTTCGATAATATTTGGTACAAAGATTAGATTATGGCCAGGATGACACACATGCCCCGTGCCACGGGAACCATGCCCTGGACATAATATTAGTACAACATAATATGAATGATTTTAACTCACAGCTCTAACAAAATTTGAGCCCCAACTGAATAATGTAACATAATTTATTTCAGTCGAAGCTTAAGGAGCCTCAAGGGAAATATTTAAATAGTGATTTAGAACCTATTTTAGAACTGTGATAAATTATTAATCCTATTATAAATGAGCAAAAACGGAAAATGAAGCACAGAACGACAAGCTGTTACATAATTAGTTAGTGATTGTTATTTTTTTTTAAATCTTTTACAAACGGCTGGTTTTTTAATGAAATTTATGTTTTATATCAGTATAATTTGTGTTCTGGAGCTGTTTTTTTACACTCTGTATAAATTTAACTTTATAAAAAAGCAGTCAATCCATGCCGGACCACGCAATAGTGAATGCATCCAAAGTCATTAGTTATTGTCCAACCAGTTTATCAAATTTCATCATAAGCAAAATTCAATATCCTGGAGACGACTCGACCTGCGCACCTAGCTAAAGTGGTGCAGCTCTTTCTCTTCAGGAAGCAGCAATTACAACATTTTTAGGCGTGATTAAGTAACAAACATCTAAACTTTTGCATTGATAATATTACTGGGTTTGTTATCCCTTACAAACACAACTACTACTTGTAAACAAGTAAAGCCTACTTAGATACTATATGATGTTATTTTCAGGTAGGTATTCCCAATTAGCGATTTAGCTAGTTGGGGTTGGCAACAATAATGACCACTTCAAAGCGTCATATTATTTATGAAACCGATCTCTGCTGTGAAAAAGTGTTTTCGGTAAAACTCGACGAAAAGTGTTAATTAAACCTCGTAATATTTTTGAAAGACCTTTTCAACGAAATTTCACTCAATAGGGTATGTGAATAAATAAAAAAAACCCTCTGTACCCCCAAAATTTTTGTAGTTTTTATTTCTTAATTTTGTAAGCTCTACCAATTTGTGTTACTGTGAAAAAGCAGCATGATACGAGTAACTCGTCTCAGATAGTATTATTAGTCGTCTACGAGTAAAACGGGTCTGACTACGGGTGTACCTACCTACTGACTGACAGACGGACATAATGAAAATATAAGCGTTTCTTGTTGGACTTCGGAACCCTAAAAAACTATGGGGCATCTTGTTGTCATAGTACCTACCTAATCTGGAAATTGTTAAAAGCTTATTTGAAGAAAGAACTTTTTTAGGAAGACCTCTTTGTTCAAATAACTTGGATAATTTTGAGTACTTTATTCATCATAATAGTTTTCTAGGAAGCATCCTTCTAAATTTGTCATGTAGCTAAACACGCCGGAAATCAAAAATATCTTTGCATAAATTGACAATGGTCAATTCATAAATAAATTTATAACATATAATACTTACCTACCACTGTGGAACTGCCTAACGTTGTTGGTTTGGAAGTCGCACTTTGAATATGAATGAAACATGTCTCTAATAAAATGGAACCTCATTCGCGTGTTAGTAACGAGTGAATCGTTTTGTCTTGCATAACAATGTAGTACAAAACGTTTAATGGTGGTTACGTAATGAAATGGGCAAACCTTACATCTGTTAATAGCATGAAAATGAAAATTTTTCATTACCAGGTAACTTATGGCGTCGATTAAGGTTAAATTGGTTAAAATAATCAAATATTGCGATACCATAGAACAGATAAACTCCCTAGAAGTGCTACTTATGTATTTCTCTTTGTGCGTGCCCCGATGCTGCGATGCCGATGCTGCCGAGATAAATACCTACTTCCCCACGCTCCCCGACCGACGCACCGCGCTCGCCCGCAGGAATTGACATGGTTGTCTTCCGTCATGTTGTCCTACCTACATTCACTCAATATTAATATTTAACTAAACTACCTAAAATAGGTTCGTACAATCAAACACATCACATCATTCAATCATAGTTATTACGCAAGTAACATACAAATGTTTTACGTTCAAAAAATTACATCGCGCAATCTATATATATTTTAGCATATAAACTTTCAATTAGCCCGGTGTAAGGCATTAATAGGTACACTATACAGGTTATCCTAGGTTGGGTTCACTGGATCATTATAGTATAATTTTATAATTGTATTGTAATAGGTATGTAAAATTTGTTGTTTTCAATAAATTTCTACTTGCTAGATCTCTTTGTGGGTTAAACTTTTTTGAAGACCACTGGAGTATACCTACGTGGAAGTATTATAGCAAATTGCACTGATATTGATAATTGAATCTTAAATTAATCGAATGTAGACCTCAAATCGTTTTGAAATACAAGGTTGAACCTTAGAATATTATACACTTAACACACACACGAAGTAGTGTCACGCAAGATATAGGTATATTATACAATCCACTTATTATATTATGCTTATTTTCAAGTAGTAGTGCATATACGCACTCAACTATAAATGGAAGTAAAATCTTACAAATAAAAGCCCTAAAAACGCAAAACGCGATTTAAAACAAAATTTTTGGTTTGGTATGCTATTTGAACCCTTTAGAACTTCGTTTTGGAAGCAAAAAAAGTTATACTAGCAAAATACAGAATACAATTTAAATTTCGCTCCACTTTGCCAACTTTCTTTCTATCTTTGTCGAGCTACACATGAATAGGCTAGAGAAAGTCGAGATAAATATTTGTTATCGACATTCAAATCGGGGTGCAAGCAGACCTAATAATCTTTAACTGTGGAATCTCCACGTTATTTTCAAAGGTACTAAACCTTAGCATCATACGACCGCACCTACAGTCCCCCATAAAGTTAGTCAGTAAGTAAGTGACATAACTGAGAAGAAAGAAGAAGGAAACCAAGATTATTTATTTTTTCCCAATAAACACCTGCATAGTTTGACCGCGAGGAGGAAACGAAAAGTAGACATATTATATGAAAAAAAATATCATTAGACTTGCCTATTACTAGGCAAGATACCACACTAGGATTCCCTGTGATGTGGGTATCAGGAACTACGAGTACCATGGTACTACAAAACTCAGACCGAACAAATATTTGCAGATTATGGAAACATTTGTCCTACAGCGGAGACCGAACCCGCAACCTCTCGACCTCTTGCATCTCAGCGGGCTACTCGCCCACCGCGCCACGGATGTGTTCATTAGATACTTTTTAATGGGATTTACTTGAACTGTTTTCTGTGTTTACCCTTGCCCCTGTCTCGTTGTCAACAAACGATGTCGGTTTTGTTGGTAAACTCAAGATTAGCCGGTAAACTTATTAGGATCGACCAAAACCAATTAGTTTATTACATTAAATTCTGATTAAAACGGATTATCAATTAGGTGTCAGTGGTTAAATTGAATGAATAACGACTGAATACCATGAAGAATCAGATAAATTGTGTGTTTAGTAATGAAACTAATATAAACATAGGCCCGCAAGAATGTTATCGCTTTGGAGGATATCCTCAGATCTCATTTGGGACCAATAATAGGGACACGTTAAGACGCTGACAAGAGTCAAAGCTTCATCTAAACGTGTTTTTAGCAAATTTACACAGTTTATGGCAGCGAATAAAACATATGTTAATCTCATTATATTTCCAACGGCATACAATATTGTCCAAAACACAATTTCGATAAATTTTCTGAATAAAAATAAATCGTGAACTTACCTTTAAAATGACCTTCAATCGAAAATATCTCTATAACTTAAGGTACGTTGATAAAATGAAAGTAACAAATAATATAATTATAAGGAACTAAGTAAATTTATATATTCGATTACGTAGCAAATATTTGTTTCAATATTGATTTTCATGCTTTTCGTTTCGTGAGCTCTCCTCTGAGGCGAGCGCTATTCCGTCACTTTCTAACTTACCTGAACTTTGAGTGAGATAGTGACAGCGCCTTAACAACTCTTTGACGTTTCTATTGAGTTTCGTAAAACATATGGTTATAAGGAAATAAATCAAACAATGAACCAATTCCATTTCTTTTATAAATGAAAGTGGGCTCGAAATGGTCTGTTTTATCTGTTTATGAATCGCGATAATTCTATTCAGTTTCAGATCTTGATAAAATTGCAAGTGTCAAATAAAGTAAATAACGTGTCCGCGGCTTCAATCCCTTTTTGAGTTAAAATAAAGTAATACAATGTACCCTTTTATATAGTCAATTCAATTACATCAGAAAGTAAACAAATAACCGGGATCACAGATCATTTGTGACACTTGAGGCAGACGCAGAACCGGGCAATGGGCTTGACACTCAAGTGAAAGGAGTATTGCAATCGTGTTGAACAGATGATAATACCATCAGTCAGATTTTCAAATCGTCTGCCAGATAATCACATCCATGTTCTAACGGTTTAACCTACTACATTACATATCATATAGATAACTCATAACCCATATACTCTTTATAAGTTTCCATAACTTTCATTATCATACAAAAGTAATAGGTAAGTAATTGAAATGGAAAATCACTACACTCCTCCAAATATTTATATCTAGAAGATTCGAAAACACTTTAACCGGACGAAAGAGACTATCTCCCACAACACAGGTTGTACCTAGGGTGGGAGTTAGTGTTCTATTACTGCATAACGTTATCATAACATACCTAACCTTAGCGTCTATGGTAATTAACTGTTTAAGTTAACCTAATTGTTTAACTGTATGTTACGTATTTTCATTAAATTTCATATATAAATTATTATTATTATTATTTGTGACCGGTATCCATTGCCAGATAGATGCGAGCCGATTACGTTGTGAGATTTTTGTTAGATCATTCTCTAACATATCAAATGTAAATCATAAAAATCAAAATCCAAATAAAATTGCTTATAAACAAATCGTTCATGTTCCATCAGTCGATAACATAGTTTACGCAATTTCAAATTCTTTTAGGGTTGCCACTTCACTAACAGTGGGTCGCCCCGAACTGAGTCCTCGCCACGTTTCAATATTCAACTCAACGAATCCTTTACTGATTAAGCTCAAATACAAATTTGCCAATTTCATTGTTATCATCCCTTCCATGGCGATTGGATGGCTTAGTTTTTGTGGCTACTCACCCACAAAACATCTCACCTATGGCTGAGTTTAACACTTTCCAGATTTATAAGCAGTGGTAGTTTCACCTAGTGGGTGAGCAAGTGTAGTTAAATAACTTTATTTAGTTTAATAGCGCCTTTCAATGGCACTATAAAAAAAATGCACAAATACAGCAGTGGAAACCAGAAAAATGACTTAAAAAGAAGATTTTGAATATAATAATTAATAAGTAAGCAAAAATTATTTCACTTATTGTATTTCGCAAGTGATCAACGGTTCGAAAGTTATCGTCGTTTAAAGCCGACCGAAGATCGAAATTCTCTCGAGTTTACACTGATATTTCGCTTCGCTTGGTCAAGTGAAAAAACGTTATGAAGCTTGAAATTTTTAGCCAAAGAGGATCTAATACTACGGTTTTAGCAATTCTGGCCCTGCTCACAGCTGTAGAAATATTGGATAGGTACTTAAGTGCTGCACTTAAAAAGAACTGCCTTCAAAGCACCAACTTAAACATAGTAGGTAAGTAACTAATTACTTTTTTTTTTTCAATTAAGTGTAAGTAAATCCTCGTATAATAAATCACCAGCATAATCATCATCATCAGCCTGTAGAAGTCCACTGATGGACCCTATGCCAAGATGAATGACGGCCAACATCCACTGACTTCCTGCGACCTGTAGCGGACCTTTGCAGTCGCCATTCGAGAACCTTTATTCCCCAGCGGTTGTAAGTTCAATGAATAAAATAAAGACAAGCAAAGTACAAACAAGTAATTAAATGCCAATGCCTCCTTAGTGTAGAGTTTAAAATTAGTGCGTGTGGTTGAGTAGTTACTGAGTATAAAATAAATAAATGCTGGACATTTCACACAACATTATCTAGCCCCAAGGTAAGCAGAACTTGTGTTATGGGTACAGGATAACTGATATACTTAATACAATACATTACATAGACAGATATTTTTTATTATACATAGAAAATACCCAGAACACTCTAAAGTATTTAAACAAATATCTGCAGATCGTACAAATATTTGTTCCGAGGCGGGAATCGAACCCGCAATCTCCTGCGTCGCAGGCGAACCTTCGCCCGCCGCGCCACTGTGGTCATCAAAAGGCAGGAAGGGAGGGGTCGTGAAGGATCCTGTTTTCCTGTTTAGAAGACTGACGTCATGGTCCTGTTTTTTACATGCTTTTATTTAACTTGACCTGTCAGTATGTATGTTAGTTAGTGGGGACAAATCAAAAAACTGAATTTTGACTGTTTTTGAACCAACCGATTTAGCCGATTTTTTTCATACCTGTCAAGTTCAGATGACAATACAACATTATGGTGATGGAGAGCTGATCTGATGATGGAGACTGAAGGTGGACAACGGAACTCCTCGATGATTAATGATGCCTGGCAGTGTTTGGGCTCATTTTGATCAGCTCACGGTTCCAAACAATAATGTAAAGCTTGTTTTTAAAAATAAATTTATCAAAAAAAAACTTATTCCTCCTCCAACAGCTTCTTAGTTCTCTTTTCGTATCGGTGAAAATTACGACGTTGAAAGGCGAATGATTTTCGAAAATAAATATGTTTAAGTTGCAGACACCGATATTACGGTTGGCTGACCCAACCTGAAGCTGAGACGCAGAATAAATATCAGTTACTAGCAGCTAAGCTAACCCAATCTGAGTAAACTTCCTTCCCTCCAACAACGGTTTTGTCGGATGGTTAGGGAATATTCCAATATGCTGATAGCATTGCAATTAATATTCTATTTAAATAGGTGATTTTGCTATGCCCCAGGCTATAAATTGGGATTTGTAAATACAGAAATGGATATAAAACATTTTATATGTTGACTTAGTCGTCATATTTTACCATGAGTAATAACCAAATCCATTTTTGTTATTTTAATTAATTTCCAAGACTCACAGCAGCACCATAAATAATCTGTTAAAGTTTTGACTTTTACAGACACAGAGATGGACACTTGGATATGTCCAGAAGTTTTTTAAAAATAACACAGTTCATACAGTCCCGTTGACACCCTACTTATGAGTATCATATCAGCTAGCCTCCGCCATAGACAGGTTAAGTTTTATTTGCTGTAGCATTTCCATTTATGTGATCAATGTCAACCCATATCTTATGGATACCGTGCTAAGGGGAGTAAGTTTAAACCTGAACAAGAAACGAGACGAAACGCTTTCCTCAAATACACTCTTGCAAAGTGTTTTCGTACTTTGGTTTACACTATACGACACGACCGTGCATGGCCCGTGCCGTGGCTTCGATGTAGTAAAAGTCTTACTAAGAGATTACACCAGGAGCTGGGCAGCAGCATCCGCCTGAGTACTTAATATCAAAATGGGATCACCAATTCGCTTGCCAAGCGTGGTAATTATAATAATAATAATAATAATATTGATATCACCATCCCGGAGAGTCCCTCAGGCATGTACTTTCGGGTTGTTCGCATCTTGCTAACTCAAGAGTATTTGCACAGACACAATCAAGTAGCCAGGATCATTCACCAGCAACTTGCTCTTCGATACGACCTTGTCGGACCTGAGGTACCGTATTATAAGTACGTTGCGCAGCCAGTTCTTGAGAATGGCCGTGCCACGCTCTACTGGGACCGATCTATCATCACGGACAGGACTATTGTCGCCAATAAACCTGATATCGTGCTGGTAGACCGGTCGGAACGCCAGGCGATAATTGTTGATGTCACTATTCCACATGATGCTAATCTTGTGAAGGCCGAGAAGGACAAGTTAAGCAAGTACCTTGACTTGGCCCACGAGATTACCGCCATGTGGGATGTGGATTCAACTATTATCGTACCGATAGTTGTTTCAGTGAATGGACTGATAGCGAAGAGCCTTCACCAACACCTTAAGAGGCTCTCACTAAATGGTTGGATCAAGGGTCAGATTCAGTACTCCTGGACTCGGCACGCATAGTCAGGAGGTTCCTCTCTCTGCAGCCCTAGCCTCCGACCGCTTGGGCCTTTGCTCCGCGGTCGGTGGTTTACCGTTTTGTAATATATTTTTTACTATACTGTTTTTATATACTATTTGTTTTTATAGATAAGTAGTATTTCTTTATAGTGAAAAATGTATTTTCATCCCATCTATTCGAAAAGGACGACTTGTTTCGCCTTTAAGTGTACCCAAAGGTGGTGTTTTCTGTATGAAACTTCTATAAGTGCGCCGCAATTATCTTTGCCGTGTACTTTTTGAATTTGGAACATCTTAGTATTTGAACAAAAATATTGTTTGAATAAATACTGGCTGGTATACGACCGCCCATAGTCGCGCACCGCGCCGGCTGAATAAAAAAAACAAATGAAAAACGCGTTTTCATAAAATTTCACGGATTGTTAGAAATTCATCGTTTTGTTTTGAAACTAGTGGTTCGTCCCGAACTGAGACCTCGCGATGACACCATAATCAGCCCGACTATTTAAGTACCTGCTAAGTCATAACATATTTTCCATAATTTTTTTTTAAATCTTCTCGAGGTAATTTCCTACACATCATCGAAATAACCTTTAAATAGGACTAAGCAACGAGCGTAATACTACATACCTGTAAGTATATCAAATACCTGACGAATCAATTGATAACATCCTTTTGACGAAACATAGAACTCTAACATCATTCAAATTCCTAGAAATGGGAGGTCAACAATGGATTTTATATTGTTTTATGGAGTACAAGTTTCTAAATTCTAAATTCTGAAATTGAAATTTCAGACTTTTTCCTGTATTTGTGTCACAAAAGCTACCAGCATACCAAATTTCAGCATTGTGGGATTGCTTGAAGTACCCTAGAATTTTAGATTTTTACGTTTTTGTTTTTCCCTAATATCTCAAAAACTATATTGTCTAAATACTTATTAAAAACAGTTTTGAAATGTCCAACTAAATCGCTTTCATTAAACACCCCACTTGATCTGACTGTCTCACTTTTAATTTTTTACCCCCTCTTGGACCTCAATATCTCAATAACTCCCTGACCGATATAGCTCATAACCTTACCTACAAATTGTACCAATATTATCTACCCCTATACTAAATTTCATGAAGATCGAATTAACGGCTAGGAAGTTTTCATCGGACAAACATACATACAAACGCTGATTTTTCCAACTTGACTAAGAGAACTCGCTTCGCTCGTTCAATAAAATATGAGGTGCCTTTTATTTTCTCATAGTGGGTGATGAAAAGTAGAGTGTAACACTCGGGCGCAAAATATATTTTTGGCTCGGGCGACGTACTTTGAATCCCTCGCTACGTTCGGGATTCTACTAAAGAATCTCTCACTACGCTCGGGATTCTACTCTAGAATCCCTCACTTCGCTCTGGATTCAAAAAAGCGCCCTCGCCGTAAAAATATTATTTTGCTCCCTTATGATACAATCTACTATTTATAACGAGTTTTAAAATAAATCCACGTCATAATAATAGTAATAATGTTTATTGACAAGAAACAGGTAGGTACATACTTAAAGACTAGTTAACATAATTAACTTAGACAAATTATTGTACAACCTTATAAACAAAAGTGATGCGTTGGGGGTCGGACGAGAAAAATCTGTATCCCGATTCCCAGCGACTCTCATCACAAAAACAAAAATGTAAAAATGTAATTGTTGTAATGACAAATATTATATTATAATCTTTAGATACAACCAAAGTTGCTACTATTAGTTTAAAGGTGTCTTCATTTCAAGTCACCTTCAAATGTTTTTTTTGATTATGGCAAATCCTTCCATTGTATTCAATGGGGAAGGCCTCGTCAAGCAGGCGTAATCAGGCTGGTGATAATGATGATGATAATATGGACTCAATCTTAAGCCACCGCTTAATTATGTGAGGATTTAGCCAAACGCTTAAAGTCACACGTCTGTTTACATTCGTACAAAACAATCAAGAGGCAGATTGGTAGTTGAACCACGCTTTGTGTTGAATTGTTTGGTGTCTTTCTGAGACATGTATTCTCTAAGGTGTCTATTGATCCTTTATCGATACCGTTAACCTATTTGTGGCCCTTTCCTAGTGTTGTGTAAGGTTTCACTAAGAAGATGACCTCTAAATGTGCTTTGACTTTTTAAACTCAGAGAAGGATGGTGGAACGCGCCTGAATGAATATCATAATCCTATATAAATATAATAAATGTGAATTTACGATTGCTTTTGAATGTTTGTCGCCCTTTGATACCAAATTGGCTGAGACAATTGATACACAGCTATTAAAATTTGGGTTCAAACAGAATACCTATACTATTTAGTTTTTTTTAGCGAGAATAACGCGAATAAACCCTGGCCCGCTAGAAAAAAGAGAAAGAAAATTAATTGATTTATGACAAAAACTAAAATGGGTATCAGACGAACAAAACAAAGTTGTAATCATAAGCAACCTTTATATAAAGAAGGACACCAAAAAAATTAAAATAGTCCAACTCCTCCCGGGATGTCGTAAAAGGCAACTAAGAGATTACTTCAGGGGATGAGCAACAGCATCCACCTGAGTACATAACAACATAAATGTGATCACTAGTCCACCTGCCAAGCGTGGTGATTATGGCAAATCAGCCCTTTGCTCGCTATGGGTTGTATTGTATGCTATGCATGCTATGGGGAAGAATCGTCGAGCAGTGGATATCTACCGGCTGATAAAGATGCATGCAACAGGCGCTTCTACGGGCTTTGTATGAGCACAGTGTAAACAAGTGCCCATTGCACACCAGTTTTATAATAATGTATCGTGTTTAGCACACGCGAGTAGCCGACGTACATACTGTAATGCACAGCTTTACTACCTCTATTACATGTATTGTGTGCAAGCACCATTAGGCACACACACCTAAGTGTAGGTACCAATATTTATTCTGTGCCTAAGTCATCATTCTTATCTAGTTATTACAATTTGTACTTTTGCAATTCTATTGTAACTTTGAATGAGTTTTTGTTTCTGCTATTAACAGCCGTGCGGAATATTATAGTTTCTATAATAACCAAACCTTAAGTTTCTGAAAAATACGTAAAACAAAAAACCATACCACGCATAATGTTTAGTTAGACGTGACGTCACTCGTTTAAGGCGCTTTGTAAGAGCACACTCTAACGTAATTATTGGGATGTGTCAAGTAAGCATCAGCTTTCGGGGCCTCGTTAATTACAAGGGTTTACGGGAACACTGACTTAGCTAAAATCTGCCGTACCCACAAAGTGCTGGTTAGGCACGTCATAAGGTTTACACGTCTTTTAGGTTTTGGGACGAGCAGCGAGCACCTTAATAACGAATATTTGCTTGCGAACTCAGAATGCATGTCTTCTTAGACAACTAACAAGCTTAATCTCTATAAGCTAACTTATATTAAGATACATAGATAGGTGAATGCGTTATCATACCAAGGATAATAATAATAATCAAAAAAATAGACATAATTATCACAGTACAATATAGTGCAAAGCGATATCTTCCAGGCAACACCAAAAGACCTAACTTGACACAGAGTTAATAATAATGATTGTTAATAAAATAAATCGATTTTGTTTAATCCGAATATAATTTGATAAAAATAAAATACAGTCAATAAAATATTTATAAATGGCAAACAAATCAAATGCACGTAGACATTTAACGTGTTTGATATAAGTGGATAATGTACCTCTCATTGATGAGGAGATTTTAAGCGCCTTTAAGTACGATCCTTTAGTAATACAGACATCAATGATTATGATCAATAGCTTCGGCAGTCTTTCTATTTGCATCCGTTTTAACTAAAATAGGTTGTGCGTAAGCTGTAACAAAATCAAATTCTTTTTGGCCGGGAAACATAACCTTTGTTTGAGTTAAATTCATTGTTACGATTGGGTCATGTTGTTGTGGATTTTTTTCACACAATCATTGCAATCCGGCGGGAACCCCTTATGAGTAGCCACTAGTCTGAATAATACATGGATCTTTTGAACCTTTTCGGAGACGTTTCGGTTTGAAAAGAAAAAAATAGAGCTTGTTTACCTTGTGGACGGGTTATTTTAGCGTTGAAAGATTAATGTATAAAGGATCATGCCCATGAATGGATGGACTACTGTACTATTTTAAATGTGGTTGTCTCAATACCAAATTTCTATGAAAAAGAGACGGAGTATAATACTTACCTGCATGAGACTTTTTGCAATCAGATCCTGGGTTCCAAAATAATTTTACAATTGTTACCACCGAAACTAGATTATTCAAAAAAAAGGGCCAAACTTGTGATTCCAACTATTTATTTAACCAGAAGTATATAAAATTATTTCTTGATAACTAATAAAATTATTTCTTAATAACTATTAAGCAATAATTATATATACTTCTGGTGTTTCGGTGAAGTTGATTACTAATTTTATTTTGGAGTTTATAACCCCATTTTTAACCCAGATTCCAGTAGGCTTCAAATGTTAAACTTATAAAAAAAATATAATCGAATTTCGATACAGAAGCACGAGTCTTTTTGGTACCAGAGGGCCTAGCCAAGTGGCATTCGCTTCGAAGCGATTCCATTTCTAAAGTCGTAATTCAATACAAATGACCACGTGACATGTCGAAAGCTTACGTCAATCCCATACATTTTGGACTTTTCTACTGGCGACATCGCTATTAGAATGTTACTTTGTCTACGGCCCCAGGTATGGACATGATCTTTTTGTTTGTCATTCAAATGTCAATGTACCTATACTCTGATTTTTAATATTAGACAATTTTTGTAAACAAACACATGTCAAGATATGCCACTGTGTGTATAAGTGTCTTGTATGTGTGTCCTATGTGAATTTACACGTATGCTACACAATCATGACACTTATACTCACAGTGGCATATCTTGACATTTGTTTGTTTACAAAGATATGAAATAAAAAATCAGGGTATACGTAATTTACCCTGTCTATCAGCTTTTGCTTTAGATTTGGTTTGCAATGATATTTTATTCAGCCTATGGAATAACCAAGCGTTTTCGGTGGTAAAGTTTGCGATATTGGTTCCATAAGTCTTAAATTCGTGGACGATTTGCTGACATTTAAAAATAAGTTCGGCATAGTTCAAGTCAGTCTTGCACTGCGAATGTTTCAATGTCAGAAACAGACTTGATTTTTTTACTCATAAAGTAACGGGCATACTTTAATAATCAAACATTATACGTTCTGCTCACGAAAGTTTAAAAAATACTAGGGCTGTTAATGTTAGAAACTTCTTTTTTTTCCTATAAGTAGGTATGTACTTCACTAAAATAATACTTAACATATAAAAAATCGACCTTAAACTTAAGTAAAATATTGTTTATTTGTGACCTTTCATGTGACACCCCCACCCCATTAAATTTGATTAGGTTGCTTTTTTGCCTGCAATAGATTTTGGTAAACGTGTTCTACATTAAATGCAATTGTGATTAAGTTCAAGTTGATACCAATGGTACTACTGAGAAAAATACCGCGGACAGGCAGACGGATAGACATCAAAATCTCACCAAAAGGGTTTCTTTTTTACAGAGGCATAGGTAAGTAACGAATCTCAAAAATATTTTGATTTGAAAATAACTCAGCAAACTAGTTGCCAATTTTATTTTCTAGCTTTTTAGAAATAGATAAAATTAAATTACATTAAATATATTTCAAATACAACAAACATTACAAAATACATAAAAAGTACAATTAATATTATAGTTACATTTTAAAAGTTACTAGTAGGTACTGGTTGGAAAAACATTAGTACCCAAACTAGGGTCACAGGTCGTGAGTGATATGGCGTACTAATGCCTTTTGCCGCTAAAAGCTTTATGCATAGCGGTAAAAGATTAATAATAAAAATATATCATATTTTCTACCAACATATTTTGGGCTAGACTATTCAGGTCGGCTTTTATGTTTGCAAAAGTTGTACAAGGGAAAAAATTCAAAAGAAGCGTTCAATTCGTTCCATATTGGGGTGATACAATTTCACTGTCGATTACGCGTTGACACCGAGTCTGGGTAGTCGTGACTAAACGTGGCCTTGGCGTAAAACCTGTTCGCTTTGCGGCTTTAAGAACTTTGTTCCTAGAACTCTAGTGATTGTTTTGCTTTGTACGTACCTC
Organism: Epirrita christyi; assembly: GCA_951392215.1. Taxonomy (NCBI): domain Eukaryota; kingdom Metazoa; phylum Arthropoda; class Insecta; order Lepidoptera; family Geometridae; genus Epirrita; species Epirrita christyi. The sequence continues at coordinate 8,000,213 of OX595833.1, forward strand.
GGGGTTTGATTAACTAGGTATTGTTTTTAATGTATAATACGCCATGCAATCGGTTTTAGTATAGACCTGATCCAGACTTTCCTCTAAATAAGTGATATCAAAATTGGTAGATACCTAGTGTAAAAAAACCTAGTAAGTAAATGGTGTTGGTGTATCCTGGCAAGCCTTTTACTCTACGCCGTACGTCGTTGAGTGGCAGATGAGAGGCAATGACGATGGAGTTTGTCAAAGAGAATTTAAACACTACGTTGGGACTTTTTCTGCTTTTCCGACGTCGTCCATTTTTATTTTATTTCAATTTCTAGTGTTTTCTAGTAATATCGTGTAATGGTAATGTAAGTGAGTACGTTAGTAAGCTTATGCCTGTATCTCGTTTGAGTGGGCAGGATACAATGTTACAACACTTACCTACACTTACTAGAAGATCTGTTTCATTCTCTGCCGGCGTATGATATCGATTACAAGTGCCTTGGCTAAATAATGGGAAACAAGCAGTACCTACGTTTATTTCCGAAACTTTTTTTTCATAATGTCTGAATCATGAATGAGTACATGTATATGGGGTGCAAAATCATTTATCGACTTTACACGAACACACGGACCAACTAAGTTAAAACAAATGTGTGCCAAAAAAGTCGAATGTTCTTTCAATTCATATTCTGCATTTCCAATCGTTGTTGACGACATCTCCAGTTTGTGAAATTTGAATAAATCTTAAAGTTTTGCAAGAGCCTGTTCAGAAAGAGAGACGTCGTGCCCAAAATGTAAACTAACGTTCTGAACTATATACATTTTATTACAACCATACTTAAGGGGTGGTTTCTTTCTGCCGACATTTTGATACATAAACTAAAGAAATAGTTACAGTTGTAATAGGATCAAAACGGAACAGATGCGCTATTGTATTGCCCGCTAAACAAAAAAGGTAATTAAGCACAGCACTGCGCCCTCAAATCCCACGACGGGTCTCTTTCTGAACAGACTCTACCTATGTTGTAAACCACGCGCCGAGCGCAAATGATTTTATATACAATACAATATTGTTACACTTCTCAAACTCAAACTTCTTTAGTGTACTCAGGTAAAGTAACACAGGCACAAGGAAGATTGACGACTTCTTATACATAATATGGTTAAAACAAATAGAGACTAATGGTTTTCCGTACAACCAGTAATAAAAATAAATGCATAATATTGTGGATGCAAAAATATTCGTCACACACAATGCAACAAGTAACAGTTATCCTCAACGACAAATCTGCTTAGAAAGAGTGCTGTTTGCACGGAGTCATCATCATCATCATCATGCACTAGTCGTTAGACGTCTACTGTTGGGTGAGGCCTCCCCTATAGAATGTAATGGGGGGATTTGCCATCACCACGCTTGGCGGGCGTATTGATGATCGCAGTATGTTGAGTACATAGGTGTATGCTGCTGCCCATCGCCTCTTAGTTGGCTCTTACGACATCTACGGGAAGAGATGAAGGAATATTTTTAGGCCCACTCACAAAACTCGAGCCTGGCGGTAAGCCATCTAAGTCCTAACCTCGCTGAAGGTTGCTTTACTTTGGTTTCCAGACTAACTTCACAGAAATTGCTCTAGTTCCATGACTAAAATAAGTACATGGGTGTATTACATTATCAAAAACTGCCTAAATAAATACCCTACGCGATTGTATAAACCACATTTAAACCTATCAAGTAAAACTCGTGTTATAAGTATACATAAGTATAGACAGACATACGTTGCCTTTTATAAATACAGACGATGAAGAGATAGGAAAGTAATACCACCATACTTATAACAGCCACAAAGCAATAGTGCTCGCATTTCTGGTGTTCCCGTTTGAAGTATGGGTGTAGGTGAAATTACAGGCGCCTAAGACTTTTCTGCTGTAAGTGTCAGGATGACGGGCGCAACGCAATGCCACGTAGGGCGCGTCCTACGTGGCGGTGACCTTAAATGTATCGCATTTGTTATGGGCTGAAGCTGGGCCCAAAGAGTAATTCTGCCGATTACTCAAATAAAAAAAAACAAATAGGAAAGTAGAGTAAAAAAAAGGACAACGTAAAGAACTACAAAATATAAAAGTCTTAAATTGTTCGAAGGCGACGAAAAGGGTTGTTTCTTTTTCCTCTCTGTTTTCTCTGGTTCGAATTTCTTGTCTTTGCTGATCCGTGCCGTACCCATCCAGAAACACACAACAGAAGGATTTTACATGTAATTTTGAAGACAAACTGTTCACTAAAAGTTTTACGGTGCAACCTGCTAAAGCTTCGCGAACACACTATACCGCCATGTTGCTTTCGCTGAGTTTCGCTTCTCATCTTGTATACGAATAATAAAGGTCACTCCTTCGGTTTTAAAAAGAGCTTTTTTCGCTTATTTGAAGATAATGATGTACCTACCTACAGTCGAGTCGGTAGATACCTAACCTACTTTAACAAAGTTAATTTTTTAGTTTATGATGATACAGTACATTTCATATACGTCATCATGTAGAAGTCACTTCTAGACATAAACTCCACGACACAGATAATCCTAGTGTGGAGTTTAGAGAGCCGTTTTCTAAACTTTGCGTCATCCGTTTTTTGTTATATTACTTAGATTAGGGAAGTGGCTAGTGTAGTTGGTACATATTGGTTTTGGTGCCTATGCGGTTCTGATACTCACGACACAGGTAATCCTAGTGTGGGGTCTGGACTGGGTATGCGCTTGACATAATATGTGCCAACACAATACGGCAGTAAAATTGTGACTAACCTTAGCTAAGCTTATTCTAATTTTGAGTTACCTGCCTAGTTACTGTAGCTATGGCTTATTGTAGTGTAACGTTCATGCTAATCTTAATCTAAGTCATTGTTACATTTTTCTTTTCTTTGCCGCAATAAACGTATTATTATTATTATTATTATTATTACATAGGCTTCCTTAATAGAATCCACGACGAACTATCTTAAGCCGCCTCAATCCACCGACAGCCTACAATCTTTAAAAGGTCATCGGTTCATCAAGAGTAGGTCCTGTTCTTTTTCACGACTCGAGATTCCCTAAAGGTTTGTCAGTTCTGCGAGCTATATGGCCTGCCTATTGCCACATCAATTTGCTAATTCAGAAAATTATGTCAGTAATCTTATAGTAGTACATTTTCCATTATTTAAAGTGAGTTTCACCCGAGCACTTTGAAATCTGTAAATATTTGTTCCGGGTTTGGGTGTTGTAGAACCATGGTATTCAGTACCTGATACCCACAACACAGGAAATCCTAGTGTGGAATCAGGACCATGTATGTGACTGGATGTTATGTTATGTTTTCTCTACCTGAGCAGAAACTTACCCAGTCGGTAGTGACTTACCTGCTGTGGTACAAAGAGCTAATATGTTAAAGGCCGGGATCTGTCTCTGTATCTCTTTAGAAGTTTTCGGTCTAATCTAACATATCGACTGATCAACTGAACAAAAGGCTCCAAGACAACCTTTTGAGTTAATACTTTGTCACTTGTAAAATCAAATTACCTACTATCTACTTGGTCTTCTTCTTCTTAACGAATTGACAGTATAAGAGGGCATTGATTTTAGAATGCTAGAACTTGAACTCTGACTTTGAGCAGTAGTACTCAACATAAAATTGAACTAATTCAAGCTTATCATATTTCTAATGTGGCTTACATATTGTTTCCTATTTAGGGTTGCTTATCTAACGAAACTTTATTGGTAAGAACAATGAAACCCTACAGTGAATATAATCCACAACGGTTAGATGCATTCATTCAACCCGGGGCGTCAAATCCTTATTCCATATAGCCGTATTCCCTCCTCCGGAAAATGCGGAAATCGAGTGGAATTGCTTACGTCACGTATTGACAGAAGAAGGTATATTTTGAGGTGCCCTTGAGTTGTGAGGTTTTTTATTGTCTGAGTTTATTCATTTATCATTTTGTTTGCTCTATCTTTTTGTGAAAATAGTTAGCAAAAAAGAAGTGTATTATGGCAGGTAAACCAAAACCCACAGAAATCCATAGATCAAAGAATAAAATTGACAAGTGCGAGTGAGATCCACGCCTTGTGGTTCCAATTCGTAAATTATTTAAATGTGTCCCAATGACTCCGCGCATTCTAAAATTCAGAGTAGTCAGGCTACTGGAAGTACCCTTTAGGTTTATAATATTATAAGTGTAGGAACTATAGGAGTTAGGAATCTCTATGAAACCTTAGAAAACACCCACTAAGATGCGAGATTTTGTTAAATTACCTATATATTATTTTACAACTATTATAGAAAAAGAAGCGGACATACTTTAATAAATGGAATGCTTACTTATACGTGAACATCGTGTGCATTGTAAACGAAATGTGTCTGAAACTGGTACCCCTGGTGTAGTTCTAACAGCAAGTTTGGTTCATTGCTCTACAGTTTACACAGGGTCTAAGAGAATGTACTGTATTTTGTAGTGCATAGTTTTAGTGAAGTAATTTTTTGCTCTCCAGCCTAAAAAGAGTCTAGATCGGAGAGAAAGATGCAATGTGATGCAGACAACCCGATTAAAGCTACAAAATAAAGGAACGGATGGCAAAAAGACAAATCGTCGCCATTTAAATAATTAACTTAGATTCATGAGAACATGGAAAACAAACGGAACAGTGACGCCCCTAATTACGTTACCTGGGTACGCTCATTGTGCTAAACTTCTTCGAGATTTACCAACTTAGCTCGTTGGCACCTCTGTACCTTTAACTCATAAAAGCCCCTTTTGTTCAACATGGTACGTTTTGTTCATCGAGAACTTTCTTTCTATTATAGAACTAAAATAATAATAGCTACAGAAATTAACAGGATTATTATATAAATCCAATTGCCGTGAACTTACTATATACACACAATACTGCACATTATCATTCTTTATTGATCTTTTGTCCTCCTTTAGTTTCAATATTAAGCTAACAGGGGCAGTAATAGTTATACCAATAAATATGTTACTCCAATCTCCTAGAATCGATAGCTGAATCAAAATTCGTGATTCTTCAGGCAGCAAAATAGTCTTATCTCCAAATTGTATTGCTAAAATAGGTGTAAAAATAAACTGTGGCGAAACGTTAAACGCTGAGATTTTGTTGAAAAAGCATTGACAACGCGCACGTTGTAGACGCTGCCAAATCCAATAAAACGCGGGTCACGTCGCGTTCGTAGATCTGGTAATTGTGGAATAAAGTCTGGACCAATAAATTTGTAGTAGGAGTATGTACACCACCAACTTTTTGACGTGAATACGTCATTTTTGCTTCCATAGTGTCAATTAATAAAACTGATGATAACAAAACCAGGGGATTCAGCTTGGTGTTGCAGGCTTGCAGCCATTATCATCTACATCCTCCACGACACATCCACGGCCGATATTTTAGCCTTTGCTATAAGTAGGTAACTTTTCGGTTTAGATCTTTTAGCTTCTGCATCTCTCATAGCCTCTAGAAGTCCACTGAATGGAACCCTTAGAATGCTACGACGAACGGCCCTGAGCCGTCTCCATCCATCGACTTCCTGCGACGACACGATACGAAATATCATGTACAATGATTGTATCTAACGAAGTTTGCTTCTATTTTGGCCATTATTTCATCGAACTCCATGAAATTTTGTTCACATGATCAGTTCACTTATATACACGTGGTGCTTTAGTTTCTTATAAAATTATATTACGATTACCAAGTCATTAATTAATTCAAACTATATATTTTTAAACTGACACACCTCGTGTCTATGAACAGAATATATTATGTCTGTGAATTGATCATGTGTACAAAATATCATGAAGTTTGATGAAATAATAACCAAAACAGAAGCAACTTCGTTCGCGTACAAAAGTAACGTTAGCGCCTTACAGTTAACCTCCACATAAGACGTGTATAACAGATATCAATTCTGGAATCTTTGTATTAATTTGTTTTGAAAGATAAATGAAACCACTATTGTTAGTGTAGTTAGCCGTGGTGTGGCCGGCTTAAGTATAAAACCCTCATTCTCCTCCCGTGGATGTAGTTAAAGCCTTACTAAGTGATTACACCAGGCAATGGGCAGCAACATCCACCTGAGTACTTAACACCAAACTTTGATCACCAATCTCAATGGGGGAGGCCTCGTCTAGCAGTGGACGGCTGATGATGATGTTGTTACTGTGGTACGTTGCTGAGTACCTTTTACTGGCTATCTGTAACGACTAAATAATGTAATTTAATTTGGAAGAACAAATTGTAAATTGTAAATTGGAAAAGACATCAATTTAAATCCGAGTGAGAGCTTTGATCCTACTTCTGATTATTTATGGAGGGTAAATGTGTTAGGGCCCTAATATTTTATGAGTTACGTGAAAAGCGTATATCAAATTTTTTATTTGTCTGCAATCAAATTGTTGCTAAGCCTTTTAAACCCCTTTCTTTTGATGAAAATCAGCATTTTTTCTGGTATTTTTATAATCACAAAAGAATTGCTGCTGGAAACATGACAAACCTTTTTCGTAGGCCCGCTACCAAGACTCCGTCAACCACTGCTTTTGAGTTTGAAGGTGAGGAATTACAACACCTATGAATATATTTCTGACACCCACGACACAGGGAATCCTAGTGTGGGGTCCTCTGAATGTTACTGTTGGGTGTTAAGTTATTTTGTTCTTATATAAAATAAAATCAGCCCATCCGCCGTGCCAAGCCTCTACCTAAGCGTCAAAACGAAGCGTTGTAAAATACGTTGCTATTTTCAGCATAACTAAATTGAATTTTTATTATTTCCGTATTGCGTAATATAATGTAACGTTCTTCCTCTGCTTTAAATATATTACCTTGGGTCTTTGACATTGATATAATCTTATTATCATGCTCGAAGCACGCGGGTGCTTTTGGTAGGTACGTGATGAGAAAGCAATATGAGACAAAAGATTTAAGTGATCTCCTGGCGAGCTTACGAGGCTTGCGCGACGCGTAAACTATCTTTACGTCTTTGTCGAGAGTGTTAAATGACTATTTTCACCAATTTCGTTCACTTATTTATTCACGTGCTAGAATCTACCTATTTATAAGAAAAGTATTTTGTAGCGCACAATTTCTACTCTACCTCCGCTTTAGATTTAAGGCTCTCCTACTGAAGGTTTAGTTTTCTTTATTTCGTGGGTTCGTCAAACCGCTAATTCCCAATGTCCCTTACTGATGATTCCTACTGAAAATCACCGGGCACCTGTTTGGCGTCACTGGGAAACAGTGGGAAAAAAGTGGCAACGTAATTTTTTTATTTTGCCAACGCCACAAGATTTTTTTTACCGTGAGAGAACTTTTTTATTTTTATCTGTATCTAAGGGTTTATGCAGGTTAGCTCGAAGAACTGATAACCGTTGAGCAATAAAGGTGGTAATAATAAGTGGCGGTCACAAACCGGATAACGCGGTAGAGGGAGGCCCTCCACTCGATGGACTAAAGACATCATGATAAACGTCGCTGGAAGCCGGTGGACGGAGGCGGCTCAAGACCATTCGTCGTGGCATTCTAAGGGGGAGCCTATGTCCAGCAATGGACTTCTACAGGTTGTTGATGATGATGATGATGATGAAGGATCTACGTGATCTTTGAACACAAATTTTTGTCAGACTTGAAAAAAAGGACGCCATTTTGAACTTTTTTGTTTCTTGACTGATTGCTTTTAAAATCGATATCTGAGGATCCCTGTGACCACCAAACACGAATCTACCAGATAGAATTATCCTAATGTATTATTCGATTTCTGTTCTTCGTACATTTTGTACCTGAGTCCCCATGCAATTCTCACCTTTAATCTACACACTTCATCAATCAATACTGCATACTGCGAAACACCGTTCGGTATTACGGTATATTTTTTATAGGTAGTATGAAACCAAAGTATAATAAAAGCATGTAATCAAACTTAAAATTCGAGATAAATGGGTAATAATATCTGGGCGCCAGCATATGTAAAAAATGTTCACTAGGAATTTTCACCTAACTAATATTTGTTTAAACTTATTTGTTGCAGTACATCGGTACAATGGACGTGCCGCGTCCCACAAGCCGTGTCGAAATAGTTGCTGCGATGCGTCGTGTTCGCGTAAGTACCTTCCTCAATCACAGAAAATAACTTAAACCCTTATCGTTATTTATGTCCACCCACAGCTGGGAATCAGTATCGAACGCAAACAGCTTCAAATCACCAACACCCGTCCTATGTTATGTATAGACATAGGTCGTCAGAGAGAGATTTAAAATTTTTGCGGACGATTTTTTTTCTTTGCCTCTATTGTTTTTACTACATCCTTAAAATAATATCCTTAATTTTTTTTGAGGAGGGTCTTAGGTTTCAATTTATATTTTTATTTCCTGCTTCGCTAATGCTCCGCTACCGTATAGGGGCGATAAAAACCACCTTCCCGAAACATTTAATTTAAAGATTGAATAATTTATCATTGTTTTCTGTGCCTACAAACAAAAGCGATTTGAAACGACCCCACTTTGTTTACCTACTTAAGATTGTAAGACACCTTTACATTTCCCCCCTTAAAAGAATTTAATAAGAAAGTTTATTTGTCTTACGTTGATTTCCATAGAATCTGCTCGTGACTTTCCACTTTATTTATGGCACTTACAAATTTGATTAAGCGAATAACAGTGTTACATAAATGTCCATACATTATGTAACAGTATGTGACACAATTATGTTTGCAGGCGTGGCTAACCAATTTTACTACGTTGATAAATAGTTAATGTGTCAAATCAAGTTCACTTGTGGATAGGGTGTGGTGGGTGAATACTTGAATAGCCACTTTGACTATTTGTCCACGTATAACATCATTATGTTTACATAATGTATGAACATAATTATGTGTTGTTGTAAATAGTTTGTCTGAACAAATGTCTGTATAACTTATCTCAACATTTGAAACACACCTTAAAAACTTAAATAAAAAAATTGTATGAAACAATCTACTTTGGAGATTCAACTCAAAAATGTACCATTTTTTATCATTTTTGTCTGAATTACTCAGTTAACCCATTTATACACAACAATACACCATTAAACAAATATCTACATAATTCCTTCCGAAAATGTAAGGTTAATTGTGTTTCAATCGCAGGGACTATTGCCTTCTCTGACCTATAATAAATTCGTAAAAACCAATGTACACTTTTTGAATCAACAAGTTGAAGTGGCAATGAGCCGGCAATATAGCTCGCAAAACCGACAAAACTGAAGAATAGAGATTCTCAAGTGGCATGAACTGGGTGACGCAGTGTAGGATGATCCACTCGATGGACCGATGAAATTGTTACGGTTGCAGGATGTCGGTGGATGTAGGCAGCTCAAAAAACATCACTGTGGATAACAACTTGATGATGTACACTAACAAAATCAGGACAAACGAGTCACGATTTGCAAAGTCATTAAAAATTAAAACTCTGCTGCTTTTTTGAGACAAAACTAGAAGATAATGCCAATTTTCCACTTCAGCGGCGTCTGGGTCGACGAAATCCACAATTATTTTTGCTAAATATTTTTCAGACAAAAGATAAAATGACAAGGCTGGTCTTTTCGCTATTATCATAAAATATAATACCATCTCCCTTTCAGTAAAGAACTTATGAAAGAGATACAAAATTTGATGGTCTTAAGAAAGTATTTGCAGTCACCCTTGAAAAAACTGTATTGGAGCAGCTTAGAATTTATGTTACTGAGATAATAGTAAATAGTATATTTTTTATTTGCGTGGAAGCCAGGGTTCTTTAAGAAGCCTCTCTTTATTCCGTATCACACGGAACAATACTCAGATCCTGTTGCAAAATTAAGTTACAAAATATGAATATGACTCGCTTCGTGCGAACCACCTACAGAATACATTATGAATCGCAGTGCCCAATTCCCTAAATAAAACACATCACATTGAAAAGCAAAACCCTTTCATGTGGTGGTGTTAGTGTTAAGTATACGATAGGTATGTACATAGAGTCTGTGCGGATATTATAACAGGCGTGGCAAAATACGGAACTGAACTGATTCGATTTTTACTTTGCTATGGCTAGGTTGGTAGCCATATAAAATTTTCTCGTTGTGTTCATTTGAGGGTTCCGTACCTCAACAGACAAAAACGGGACCCTTATAGGATCACTTTGTTATCATTCTGTCTGCCTATCTGACAGAGGTGCGATTTTTAAATATCACTGAGTGACTAAATATCGTCATAAAGGCCGCAAATCAACGTTTTTTAGGGGATTTACTGGAGGAGGCATCTGTATTGATATCATACGTATTAAGAACTTTAGTCATCAATGACTTTCAGTATATAGAAATTTGTAAATCGGGAAATAATGGCAATTTTACTGACGGTTAGTTGACGATGACAATCAAAAAATGCACCCCTGGTGCAGGTATCAAGGTATAAGTATAGTTACCATGTATATAAATTGGTACTCTATAGTAGCAATTCTGCACAACTCTTGCTTTATGCAAGGTTGAAACAAATATGAATATAAATATCCGTACAACACAATTCGTACACCCGCCAGAATTCTACATTTCTAACTTGACAATAGCAAATGGATTCAAAAGCTGCTTTCGAGAATGTTTGCCTATTTGCAAGTCTATACGAAAGGGACAACCGTTTTGAAGTTAACGTTACTTTAAGTACGTACAATAAGCTTGATGCTTATTTTCATACAGGTTGGTATACAAAATAACATTAACTTTAAAAATTACTAAATATGCCAGCCAGGGGTCCGATTTTTTTATGTTATCGATTGTCTAAACGTCAGTAAATTGCCGTTATATCCCGATTTCCAAATTTATATGATATCTAAACTCATTAATGACTAAAATTGTTATACCTATGACATCAACACAAGTGCCTCGTCCAGTATATTTCTTGAAAAAAAACGGTGATTTGCGGGCTTTTTGATGATATTTAGTCACTGTGTGACAGTCAAAAATCGCACCCCAGAGCACTGAAAACTACACGAAACAGGCCTGGATGTGTGTGTTTGCTGTGTTTGTTAGTCAACAACACTAACACAGTAGGGGTTGTTGGCCATTGTGTAGAAGCGGCCAACAACATCGCATATACTTTAAAAAGGTATATATTTATATACAAAGTCAAAAAAAAGTCAAAAGTCAAAAAGAACTTTATTCATTGAAATCACAAGGATCATTTTGAATCGTCGTCTTATATAAAATTAAATTACTCCTGTTCCAACGCGACCAAGCCTAGAAGAATCAGGCAACAAACTCGGCTTGGCTTACATAAATGGTCCGTCTTACCACTAGGTGAGAAGCGCCTGTGTGGTGCCTCGGAGCAAGGAGTTGCTGATACATAGTAAATGAGAACTTAAAAACCTTAGGAAGGTAGTCAAAAGTAAATAAATATCAGCAAAAATATGCAAGACAGCACACGCTACGCTTGTTATACTTATAAATAATAATCTAATACAAACAATAGGTAAGTACAGATATTGCAAATTTCCATTTTAGCAGTCGAGGGGCAGAGCGACATCAGGCCACGCGGCTTTATCATTAATATAGTCATCAAAAGTGTAATACGCTTTCTTAATTAGATTCATCTTTATGTAGGATTTAAATCTTCGAATAGGAAGTTTAAATGCACCTTCTGGAAGTTTATTTTAGAACCGTACAGAATTCCCCATAAAAGACCCTCTTACTTTCTTTAATCGAAATTTTGGTATATTTAGTTTGTGTTTATTTCTCGTGTTAATACCATGCACGTCACTTTTATACCTATACTTATATAGTGTTTTAAATTGTTTTTACATGCTATCGTATCCAATTTATTCAAATTTGTAATACTAGCTTATATGTTATCTTGTTATATATATATATATATAAATATAATATTAGCTATAATACTGTAAAGTTTCATCAAAATCCGTTGAGTAGTTTTTGCGTAAAGGAGTAACAAACATACACACAAACTTTCGCATTTATAAAATTATTATATTAAATAGTGTGATGTAATATATTTTGCCGTGCCGTGGTTTGTCCGGCCTATATGAATAGACCCCTCCGTCTCCTCCCGTGGATGTTATAAAAGTCGACTAAGGGATTACACCAAGGGATGTGCAGCAGCATCCACCTGAGTACACAACACCAATAATGTGATCACCAATCCGCCTGACAAGCGTGGTGATTATGGACAATCCCCCCATTGCATACTATGAGGGAGGCCTCGTCGGACAGTGGACGTCAAACGGCTGATGAAGAAGTAATATATTTTAGCAACTAATTCTAATATATTACTGCCATTGTGCCTTAAGTCCAAATTTAATGTATTAGCACTCTAGTAAATTAGTATCTGTTTTAATTTGGCACTCTTTAGGTAGAGCCATCCAATAAAATGTGAAGGATGATTTCGCAGGATGTTTTCGTAAATAAGTTTAGTTTTATTTCGAAACATAACTTTGCTCTTTTATCTAATAGATATATTAGAACCTACATTTTGTTCGAAGATTCAACAAGGAACATCTAACTTCGAGTTAGAGGTCTTCCAATAAATCCAATGCTCGAATGGGCAGAGTTCGGGAACCTACGCTATATCTTCTCGTCACAGAGCCTACCAAGACGAAAGTCAGTCAGTGGGAGTTGCACGTGGTTGATTAGTATTGGCGTCAAGCATAAAGTCTCGCAATGGGTTATGGAGAGAGCTATGCTAGGAGTTTCCCTACGTAATATAATCCGAAATGAAGAAATCTGTAGAAGAACCAGGATCACCGACAGTGACATTGGGCAGGTCATATAGCTCGCAGAACTGAAAACCGGTGGTTGGAACCAACCGTTGGTTGGTTGAAAGGTTCTCGAGTAGCGACCACAAGCCGGACGAAGCAGTGTAGGGCCACCTCTTGATGGACCAAGAAAATTACAAAGGTCGCTGGAAGTCGGTAGATGATGGTGGTGCCTCAGGACCGTTTGTCGTGGGCCATGGGGAGGCCTATGTTCAGCACTTCTACATGCTGATGATGATGATGATGACGATGATGGTTAATTAGAATCTATCAATATCTTTTGTCACGATTTATTTCGTATGTTGATTTGATTTAAAATGTTAGTTTTTGTATAAGTTTACCCATTGAACCTATTCATTATTTTAGTAGAGTAATATCAGAACATTATAGTATACGGTTCCGTTCTAACTAAATCAATGATTTCCTTTCAACGTTGAGCATTTCAAGATGAACACAACAATTTCAGATTTGGGAGTTACATAAGTGTATTCTGTAAATACATAATGGCCGTTTAAATATAATTGACCGTTAACTTATACAGCTATCCTCCGTTTAAATGTTCTTCGTTTACTGCCTCATGAGTTGAGCCCAAATGGCTACGATGTTCTTTACCATTTCAGTTCACTTATTTTTTCAAACAATGTCTTAATGACAGTTATTATACTCGTTGAAATCATCTTCCAAATAATGTGAAAAAATAAAGTTCCTAATAATATGATTTGCCGTGGTGTATTCGGCCTAGAATGAACCCCTCCTTTTCCTCCCGTGGATGTCGTAAATCTAACTAAGGGATTACACCAGGATATGGGCATCAGCATCTACCTGAGTACTATTCACCAATCCGCCTGCCAAGCGTGGTGATTATGGAAAATCCCTTTATTCTATGAGGGAAGCCTTGTCTAGCATTGGACGTCTACCGGCTGATGAAGAAGAGATTATCTCGATAGAAAGATAAAAACAACTATAATAATAGCTCTATGAGGTTGTCGGAGCCATAGACAGCCCACTCTGCAGGGGGTGTCTCACCGAAGAAGAATCGGCTGCCCACGTAGTCTTGGAATGAGTAGGAGTAGCAGCTCAACGTGAACAAATCCTCAACAACCCGAGGTCACTCCGCGAAGCTTGCGAAAACCCCAGGAAGCTTCTGTGCTTCTAGACGGAGTTAGGCTGGCTAACTATCTAGCCAGTTAACTCTCACGCATAATGAACCATCATAGAGTTCGAATGCGGAAAAGGGAGTTCTTTAACATTAACATTAGCTCTATGAGGTGGGGTGTATACTACGCTTTATATTTAGAGAGAAACCAACACAAACAGGGCGATAGGAGTGATAGGTGATTCTCTTTAAATTCTTATGCTAACTTATATTTTCCAGTACGAATTCAAGGCGCGGGGTGTAAAGAAACGCAAAGTCTCCGTGGATGTGTCGATTGATGGTGTTCGGGTCACAACCAGGAGCAAAGCAGTTGGCAAGGTCAGTTATCATCATCATTTTATCACTTTCAACAGTGAGCATTGACGTAGCTCAATGCGCACTAATAATGCTTATTCTGCTGCATCTAGACCGCGCGGTAATTGTTTTTTAGTTATTAATTAATTAGCCTCCTCCATATCTTCTGTGGAATTCGTAAATGGCGACTAAGGGATTACACCAGGGGATGATGATGAAATAATCGGGTGTTTTTAATATTTTTATAAAATTATTTTGCTATTTAATAATGTAAATAATTTACATGTACACGCCTTAACTCAATTCAAAGTTTAAATTGAAAACTTTGACTGAATTCCTCCGAGTTCCATTTATATTCAGACCGAAGCCGTGCTTCTCTCTGATCTACTGTGGTGTCAGGTAAGGTGTCAAAATGAATAATAAACCAGTACATTTCCCAACCTAATATTTTTAGGGTTCCGTAACCCATGGGTACCAAAGGACCTTTATAAGATCACTCACATGTCTGTCACAGCCTATTTTCTCTGAATTAACTGGACCAAAGAAACTGAAATTTGGTACATATGTAGAGTTAGGTGATCCAATTACGGACGTATAGCCTAAATCTTCAAATTCCTACGGGATACTGAAAATACTCGTAATGAGAAAATGTGTCTAAAATGGTTTTAATTGACTAATAAGTTAATTGGTCTAGTGGTTACTATGTTAGCCTACTCGCATTTAAACGGGTTTTATATTCTGGCAACAAATTTACAAACCTAAGTATCCAAAAGAATGTAAATAAAAAATAGCAGTCTATAATAGAGGCACATAATGTGTCCTTTCTGAACCTTTCCGATAAAAGGAGGTATAAAAGTTCATAAAAACTATGAAACGATTGGACGCTGAAGCCAGCCTATAGCTACTTAAGTTCTAGGAAAGTCTCATATACTACTGTTTTTTTCCATTCCAATAAGATTTATACCTAGGTTAAGGTTTAGGTTCAATATTATTTCTGCTTTATTGTGAGCACTTGATTTCTCATAATATCCATAGGAATATAAACATAGTAGTTTGCGCATTCAGATAAAAAAACACCACCCACATTTCCAATCAGTCTGAAAAATCTCTTTCCATTACACGCGCCACTATTTATGAAAAATGACAAGATAGGGAGCCGTCGTAGTCAATTTTTCTGCGGGCTCGTTAATCATGTCTCGGCTATAATAGGGGACTGTCAACCTGCTGTCTTCTAGAGACGAGAGAAACCCATTGTTGTGCTCCCTATTGTTGCTGGTTGCCACCAAAGAATAATCCCGTCCACTTCGGCCTCGGTTGGACAAGCTCGCGAATTTCCTCGTCTCACCTCCGTCATTGTTGGATTTGTTCCAGATACAATAAAAAGTGACATTGAATGACTAGTCGTGCCATTCCCAGAATTTGTTTCCTGATAGTAGAGTTTGATTCGTTCGTTATGATTTTCTGTTAGCAATTAAAATTTTCTGATGAGCGTTCAATAAATAATGAATATGAAGTAATGAGGTATTATTTCTATTCTGACATGTTTAATAACTTTACCACTTCAAACTTTATTTACTTTTCCGTAGAATCAAAATAATGTAATCAAAAAACATGAATCCAATGCAAAGAAAAACGCGTGCCTATATACAATATTTTGTCACTCACGGCCATTAAAAATTTTCGACAGTAAACAATTGAATTCCAAGCCTGCAGCCGAAATTAGCAGCATGTCGTTAATTCTCATGACGGTTTCTGTTTTCACATCTCTACTATCAAAGGTATTAGGTTATTTTATGTTACCAATAGTAACTAATCTAAGCCCAAAATCCTGCGAAACTTATCACGTGAGTGGAACGCTCGCCTCGTCATTCACTTTCTCTGCAGAGGTATTAGTTCCGGATCCCTTGAGTACTATCCCTGGAGATAGCTTGTAATTACGTTACGGACGAGCTCAGGGCTAATAGAGAGCCATTTCTTACCTACGTCACTTGTATAGCTCAATTTGGCGCCATGTGTCTTGCTGGTACCGTGAAACCTGTAAATGTGACATCTCAAATGGGTTGTTTATAGATAAAATCAAATTGAGTTGATAGGAACAATCAATGAAGAACATTGTAATTATATTAAACAAGAATGCTTTTCAAAACAATACAAGCAAAGCAATGGATTGCTACCCATCACAATGTGTCGTATATGCCTATGAAGATAACATAAACACCACATAACACCCCAACAGGCGCATACATAGTCCTGATCCCACACTAGGTTTCCCTAGGGTAGGTGTGTCGTGGATATCAAGGAACTACGTTTATACCATGGTACCAACAACACCCAGACCCGGAACCCTCACCTCTTGCGTCTTGGCTGGCTACTCTCCCGCCGCGCCTCTGAGGTCGAGGTCTGAGGAGGAAGACAAGGCTTTAACCTTTAGGGACAAAAAATAAAAAAATATAAAAATCTCAACGTTACAAACTAATCACTCCACTGCATAAAACGGCTTCATTCTCTGGCACTTTCACAATAACTGCTATTCGTCTGGAATCATCTCCCTCCCAATTTTTGTAAGCCACTTCAATGGAGGTGTTCAGGTCTAGAATCTATAAATACAAATAATAAAAAAATTATATAATTTAGTAATTATATAAATGGTATATGTAATAAATTATTCATATATTATTATAAGTTTATTTAATATCTTAGGCATTATTAGTATTTGCTTAACATTAGTTTTTTGCATGATTTTCTGATAAACTGTCACTATTCCCTTTCTGTGCACTACCGACACATCTTTTATCAGCAATACACTAAGTTAATCTGGAAGAAAACGCTTCTTAGCATTAAGTTCGCCTTTGTACTTCTTTTATGTGCAATAAAGAATTTTCTATAGATCTATCTATGATGGTGTTAATAGAATTAAAATTATCGTAGCTTGGTATCATTTTAGAAAAATTAAGATAATACACCACGTACTTTACTATTCTCCTGCTGACGTTTCGTTGACCATTTAGAAGTCCTTCCTCATGAGCACCGACCGCGACCAAGCTCATGTCAGCAGGAGAATAGTAAAGTAAGTGTTGTATAGTCGTAATTTTTCTATAATGGTGTTGTCATATAACTGTACCTTAAGGGTGTTATTATAAAAAATCCCCTTAGTCTGGGTTTAAACCAAGACTACCTAGTCTAGGCTTAAATATCGACCTAGGGTATATACGACTGTAATACAAAAGCAGGTTTGTTTTCCAGAAGCAACTTTCGAGCTAGATATGCCAAAAATGACATAAGCTTGGACTATCTATGGTTTATCTAAAACCAGGCAGCCCCCTAGTTTAGCAACGGTCTATAAATTGACAGTTGATTGCTTGTTAGAGGTAAGAATTTGGACATCTCAATTGTGATGTGACACAATGCGTCAGTTTGATACTTTGGAAATTTGCGAAGTAGCGCGAGAATTTATTTCGGAAAACAAACCATCTGCTTTCGTATTTAAAGTCGCATATGCCTAATATAGATATTTAATCCTAGACTAGTACGCCTGGACTAAATTCAGATTTAGTCCATGTTCTGTAATAAGGCCGAAAGACTTTAAATTGTTCTTTTGTGTTATAGGTACTGTTGACCGCAGATAACCTTTACAATCAACTTTTATTTGACAGAGGAAAAAGAAGACTACTTTCTTCGGGCGCAAAACCACCACCATAATTGAAAACGCTGAGGTGATGCATCACCCGATCTACCGCATCTTCTACGTGTCCCATGACAGCTCAGACCTGAAGATATTCTCCTATATCGCCAGAGACGGAGCTACAAATGGCTTCAAGTGCAATGTCTTCAAGAGTAATAGAAAGGTAAGCACTGACAACAATTTTTTTCAGCTTTGACAGTTTTGCTAATATTACTGCACAGCCGGTTTCACTGCATCTATTTGTTACATCTATTTTATAACTTGATACGCTACGGACCGCTAATCAGCCACTTATCAAACTGCATATCGAGTAAGCTGAAGGCCCAGAGCTGATTTCGAACAAAAAAAACATACAATTTTGAGTAAGAAGTACTTACCATAATTGTTATTATTATTAACGTTAAAACTTCTAAGTACACTCGAGAGCAATGAATCCGGGTCACTTAAAGAATGTTAAAAATCTCGGAAACTAAAAATGATAGATTAATGCAATAAATTGTATTTAATAGACAATGTAATACTCCTTAAATGAAGGTAAAAAAAATATGAGTCACCATACATTTTATTAACACAAAATTACATAAAGAAAAAAACTGCTGATCTCTCCTTAAAACAAAAATAGGAAACATGAAATTTTTGAACTTTATTACGATTTTCTTGAATTTTAATACTTCGTATTGCCTCCTCGTGCTTCCATTACTGCGTTTACGCAGAAAAAAAACAACAAAAAAACAGAAATCAAACAATGATAAATGACAGATTACAAACAAAAGCAAAACCAAATGCTGTAATTTCGTAGTTCCATCTTCGAAAGTGGCCCTTTTTCAAATTTGATTTTTTTATGATATAACTTTACAATAACTAAGAAGTTTTAATACCTTCATTTAAGGAGTATTACATTGTCTATTAAATACAATTTATTGCATTAACCTAGCATTTTTAGTTTCCGAGATTTTTAGGATTCTTTAAGTGACCCGGATTCATTGCTCTCGAGTGTATATACTATAGTTTTTTTTAACCACTAAAAGTTTTTAGACATTCCTTGTTTCCACTAACTTTATGATGGAATTCTTGAGTATATACCACGGCTAGAAGCATTTTTATAGTTAAAGAATTAAAAAAAGAACATGATACTTAATTATAATTATAATATGATGATATAATTAGTGAAGCTATCTTCTCTTTCCATGAAGTTAAGTATCAATTAAACTTTTGAGGTAGGTACCTACCACACATTTATTTATCTTCACAATACAGTACTTGACTGTTTTTAGAAAACCATGGTCAAGTTCTCTACAATATTATCATAAATCAATAATTGTGTTTTAATCTGCATAATATTCAACATTTTTATTAAAAGTCGACTATATCAAATTATTATAAGTACCGCGTAAACACTTCCTGTGGGTCACGTGACTTCAACAACGTCACATGATCACATCTCAGTAAAAAAGCAGAACAAACAAACATACTCCAAACATTTGAAGACGTTTACTTATCTGACTGTATTAGAGTTTTGATCGATAATAGAGCGTTTTGATGCCACGTGAGCAAAGGTGAAACTAAATACTTTTTATTTTAAATTTTATTGAAAATCAGGTCATAATTTTGTGCTTTAAAATTAATAATCTTCTATGATTACACCAGCCCGACCCATATTTTTTATCCAGTTAAATTCCCTTTTGGCTCTTTGCAGGCCACCATGGTAGCCTATGAAGTATGCATACTTCATAAATTACAAGTGGCTTGAGAGAAGGAGAAGACTTGATCAAAGCACCTGAACCAAAAAATGTTGATCATTTTTGATACCCGCACATAATCCACCTCGACTTTTGCGAGAGTTTCTTTATTCAAACGACGTAGATAATAATTCACAAGCGAAGCGAGATAATTCGTACCATATTTTGAAAAGAGGTAAAAAACAAATGCCTTTGCTTGGTTTCCGGCTCCGACCACGTTGCTTGTAACTTGCTATCGGGATAAAAGGAAAAAACAAAATCATCTTTATCTTACATACAGTTATAGGGTTGTCGTCCTCTTATCGGTCAAGACGGGTCGTTGACTGCATTGATGCAACCGTTGCATAACCTTGTATAAGAAACCCTTTTTCATTTAGACTTTAGATACTCTTTCATTCTTAGAACTTTTTTTTAGTCCTTTTATTATAATATATTGTACCTACAACTGAAAAGTTTACCTAACAATAGTCATCTTCATCATCATCAGCATCAGCCAGATAGACGTCCAATGCTGGAATCGGCCTCTTCCATATGATGCATTAGCAGGCGGATTGGTGATCGCTGTATTGGTGTTGAGTAATCAGCAGGTCTAAAAAGGCCATAATATGAACCATAATATATGGCCATAATATATACGAATCATAATATGAATCATAATACGATTCATATAAAGGAATTGCTAAGGATCTGTAGAGAATTCGGAAAATGAATTGCTACCAGATGAATCGCTTAATTTGGCAAATTCATCTGGTCCTTTTCCGAGTTTTCAGCAGATCCTTAGCAATTTTTTTTATATGAATCGTCGTATTATGATTCATATAAAGTGGCCTTTTTAGACCTCCAGGTGGATGCTGCTGTCCATCCCCTGGTACAATATCGTAGCTTTTACAAAATCAATGGGAGGATACGGAGGGACCTAAGTACCCTTAGGCCTTACACACCACCTATACCAAGACAAGTAATTAGTATAAAGTAATGTTGTTAAATCTTACAAGACGGATATTAACAGAATTTGTTCACAAAGCGGTGCTTGTACGGTAATCACACAAGATTTATAGCTTGAAATTTGTTCGCCGGTGTTCGCCTTAAGAAGTCGCTTTGTAAATATCTCACAGAGAATCATAATTTACCTGCCTTTGTCAGGCTCAGCAACTAACTACGGCTTTTGCAGGAGTTTATTTTTATATTTGCTCACAAAATAGAATCGGCTTTCAGTAACAATAGCAGAGAATTAAATTATCTCTGAAGTAAGATTGAAATTACATTTCAACGTTTACTTATTGTAGAGCTTTTAGAAATTGTAATAAGAGTGCTTTCTATGGATTATTTCTGTGAGCAGCAGTTTACAATTTGATAATCTTTCTTAGCATCTTTCATTACATTTTACTCCCTGAAATTAAATATGGAATTTTATTTGTGAAAACTCGCGTAAATCGGGGCTTAAAATCCTTAGCTCTGGTTTCTTTAGAAGCATCTACCGTCATATGACGGCCTTAATATATCTCAGAAGCAGCAGATATAAATTATTTCTTTGTATAAAATTCAAAATCGCGGCCACCGCTATACTCAGACCGCTATATTGAGTCGGCTGCTGCTTCGTAGGAATCCAGAGCTTAAGCAGCTTAATGCGATTAGAGATCTAATACCATGTGTTGCCGACTCAGCAACGTATTACATGGGTACAAGGTAAATATTAACAAATTATCGAACGCGACCTAAGTCGTGACGGACAGTCTGCACTCTCATGTCATGTCCAACGAGCCAGATAATTCGTTAGAAGTCCGTGCGTTCGCGTCATGACATATATATGCTGACAGTTCCACGTGTGGGCGAAATGTTACTGAACTAAGGAATTTTCATACTACGTACCATATTTATGTACTGAACAGATACAGTATCGTCGCGACTGGGTCGCGTCCTATAGTTTGTTTACAGCTAAGCAGTATTTAGCTACATTATAAATTACTTCATCACCATCAACATCAAGCTGTAGAAGTCCTTGTCTGTAGAAGCTTCTTGTGACGTAAATTCATCCTAAGTGTATTGACATAAATTATTTACGAAATAGTACTAGATAGATAAATAAGCTGTTATAAACCATTTGAGCTTTTGATTCTTATGATTGGCTGATGTAGCTTTTAAAACTACAAGACGATTTGGTATATTTAGCCTTTTCTATTGCATCATGCTTTGTTGTATACGGAACAAGTCAGTTTTTAGGGTTCCGAAGTCCGACGAGTAACCCTTCTAGTTTCGCCATGTCCGCGTCTTATTTATTTATTTATTCACACGCACAAAACACATTACAACCACAAATAAAAATGAAAAAGAGATACCAAAAATTATTGCTCAGATCTTGGTCGCAACATAAACACATGTGCGCACAGCAAAAACAAGCAACCATACCGAGTTAGCTGGGCAGGTTCGAGAACTAATGAAGTTATACAAATAAATATATAAAAGTTTGACAATAATAAACATACTAACTACTTACTAGCAACTTAGCCTTTCAAGTTGTTGAAATGGAGGATGTCTTTAATAATTTTAATGAATTGGCTCAATTTAGGAACAAATATATCAAGTTCAATACTTTCCTTCAAGAAGTCATTGTATTGACGAGCCATTCTAGTCAATGGATTATAATAAGAAATGTTATTTCTATACGTTTACAAAGCAAAAAGATTCACTTTATTAGAGTTGGGCGCTCTAAATTTAATATTGAATGAAATCACCGAAAGCAACCTAGGGGAATCAATTATGGAATGTATAATTTTATAAAGATAAATGAAATCGAAATATGTACGTCGAGATACTAATGATTGGGCATTGAACATAGATAGCCTCCGTCTGCCCGTCCGTAGTCACTAGTCAGAGCCGTTTTACCCATGCACTATTTTAGTGCTATCATTCTGAAATTTGGAACTATTAGTCCAGGCAACGTATGATTGTGGATGGAAGTTAAATAGCAATGTATGATAAATAACGTGAGGTACAAAACACATTTTTGAAAATCTACCGTTTTCAGAGCTCTTATCTAGACAACGAATGGGAATAGGTAAAAATTGTATAGAATCAAAGTTTTTACATTTTTTATCAGCTTTGATTATAATTATGCTACTACAAAATCTACTACGATGCATCGTTTTCAAGACGTAACCAAAAATCCAAAAGACGGGTCTAGATATTAGTGTACTGATCACGTGTGTACAAAGTTTCATGGAGTTTGAAGAAATAATAGCCAAATTAGAAGGCTTGCTACTGGTGATCTTCTCTTAACTAGTTTATGAGTAGAAGTTGGGTTTGTAATCCCACTTCAGTATCCCATCCTATCCCAGTAATATTATCAATGCGAAAGTTTGGATGTTTTGTTACTCAATCACGCATCGATTTGGATGAAATTTACTAAACAGATAGATTAAGACCAGAGGGCGTATTGCGAGTTTTGCATTGCAACAATCAAATTGCGAGTCGTGATCACTCAAAGTAACTCACGTAGTAACTATTTATGCATCTGTGCTGTTTCTATCGACTGCGTGGCACAGAATGATGAATACTACTAACTAGGTAGTTATTATGTAAGTCACGGTAAAAGCTTACGACTTGAAAATCGATTGTTGCTATGCAAAACTCGTAATACGCCCTCTGCCCTCCTATTACCTAACTAAAAGTCACTCAGTGACAAACGATTGATAAGTAAAATTAACATCAATAACTCAAAATTGTATCATTAAGAATTGTCAATTGATGTTCATTTTACTTGTCAAACATTAGTCACCGAGTTACTTTCAGTTAGGGAATAGCGGGGCTTAATTGACACTGACTACTGAATTTGGAAGCCTTCACTGTGCGTGGTCCGATACGCTCTTGGCTGCTTTTTTTAACTATCATAATATTCCAAAATGAATGAAAACACATTCGTAAATTATTAGTTTTTGAAAGCATATACTACGAGCTGAAACAGGCGAGTGGATGCAATGAATGGACAAGCAGGTCAAGCAGATTCACTCATTTATCTACCAACATGTGGAGCTGCTTTAAGGGTTGTAACTAATATCACTCACAAAAACATACAACATACATAAACACATGCCTTTTTCACCAAAAGGAAAAGGAGAGGAGGGGACGAAAAAAAGATAACACATCTAATACAAGTATAAAATAAATTAAAAAATACACAATTAAATCAAATCAAATACTATTTATTGTGAAACATAGGTATGGTATTAAGATGTTAGGTAAAAATTAAAAACAATGTCCACTATGTTACCAAGATTGGTGTACAATAATATTGTCTATTAGAATTTTAAAGTCAAACAAATTACACACGTCATATACCTATATATACAAACGTCAGACTTTAACTTACTAAAATATTCAATTATATAAAAATTATATGGACAATACACAAAATGTCAAAGCTATAATACCTAAAATTAAATTTTTTCTCAATTAGTTCCTTAACACTAATTAATTACTTGAGCTATCTAAAGACCGTTGCAAATTCTCAACTGATCCAAGTCATACGGAAGCATCCCTAAGACGGTGGCTGATATTGCCACGCTGAATAGCAATACAGCCAAAATAAACATTCAATGTCCTGCAAATATCCTGCAATGAATCTAGCAACCCTGCCCTCTTATTCGCTATGACCAAACGTGACATAACGCGGGCTCGTTACGATATCTGCGTGGAATCATCGGTAAATAGCATGGGTGACGTCACACATTATTGGCAAGGAATCTCTTGGGTCATAGCGAATAACCACCCTGTTCTGGTTCTGACACATAAATCTATAAAACCACTTTCTCTTGTCAACGGAAACAGGATAGCACACGACCGAGTATACAACAAGCGCTTCCGGTTTATAAAAGATTAGAATACCACTGCCCAATTATAGTAGCAAATGGCAATGGGGAACGCAACAATGGGGATAATTTCGTCAGCCTTAGCGTTGTCCAAATCTTATGAAAATTGAAAGGAGGAATATTTCGGTCAAGAAGTTCCCCTATTCAAGTTTCATACGATTTAGATAGCGCTAAGGCTCCCAAAATGATCGCCATTGTTGCGTTCGCCATTTACATTTGCTACTGTTGCATAGAACCTAAATATTATGCCGTGTTATCTCTGGCCTAAAAACAGACCCCTTCGTCTCCTCCCGTAGATATCGTAAAAGCCAATAAGAGATTACACCAATATAAATGCAGGCAGCAGCATCCACCCGAGTAATTAACACCAATACTGCGATCATCAATCAGCCTGCCAAGCGTGGTTATTATTGCCAAGTCCTCGAATAGCTTGGTGTCGAGAAAGGTTTCAATTTGTGTCAATTTTATTAAATGTAATGCGGAACTCGAAACTAATTATGTATTATCGGTAGTTTGTATGAACAAACAACTATAGATACCTACGTTTACACCTCTTCTTTGATATTTATCAAGTTCTGTCAATGTGGAAAGCCACTCGAAATTACACATTGTATCAATGAAGTACTTATTGCATTTTATTATTTTCAAACTTCATTGACTCAAAAGGAGTTACAGCTATAATTTCAACAACCTTTAGAGCCAATGCCTTGGTTTTGACCAATTTAAATAAATCTTTTCAAATTAATATTTCAGAACTTCGAGAGTCCTAAGAGTTGTAATATCTACCCTTAAAATACCATATCTAATTATTACAGAAAAGGCTTTAGTGTGTGAAAATAAATCAAATAATTTGGACTTTGGAAATGTCGATTTGGTTAATAAAGTTAGTTCTATTAAGAAATTGTTGATGTAAATTTAAATTATTTAATATTTTATATTATTTCAATAAGTCTCTGAAAAAAGTTCAGTCAATTTACATAACGAATATAAATAAGTACTGTTTTCATTCAGTACATACCTGGTTTATCAAACCCTTTGGAGTTAATAACCTGAGTTTGAACTACATGTGAGGCAGTTATTAGATTTGCCTTAGTGGAGATAAACAATGGATCAATTGATAATTTAGTTGGATTAGAGTTAACTCAGCGGAGGCTACGAGGTTTCCTGAGAGGCAGTACCTATCAAGCTTTTACAACTTTGTACATTAAAACGCTAAAAACAGTTAATTAGACTTAAACGAGTTTACACAGTGTATGGTAGCGATTTTTTTTATCTTCTAAGTAATTCCAAGGGCATGCAAAATTTCAAATACGGTTTCGTAAAGAAATATCGATAAAAATCTTAAACTCATCTTTAAAATGCACTTCTACCGTATGTTTATACTGTATTATTATTATACATAGAAAATACCGCGTTCTGGGTATTTTCTATATACAAATATCTATCTATGTTATGT
Organism: Epirrita christyi; assembly: GCA_951392215.1. Lineage (NCBI taxonomy): Eukaryota > Metazoa > Arthropoda > Insecta > Lepidoptera > Geometridae > Epirrita > Epirrita christyi. The sequence goes on from OX595833.1 coordinate 8,026,184, forward strand.
ATTGTATTAAGTATTTCAGTTATCTAGTACCCATAACACAAGCTCTGCTTAGCTTGGGGCTAGATAATGTTGTGTGAAATGTCCAGCATTTATTTATTTATTTTTATTTATATATATATATGTCTAAGTATTATTAAAATTATGGACATTGTCTGAAATAAATATATTTTGATTTGATTTGATTACTTACTTATTTACTTATCAACTTAAATAATAAATAAGTTAATAAAAATAATATACTAATATAAAAAGCCAGGTAAATTTATATACCTAGGTATTTGATTGCGCAGCAAATATTTGTTTAAATATTGCTTTTCGTGATTTTCGCTCACTTTTCGGATCCCAACCGAGTATTCTACACTTTCCAACATATTTTATTACGAACTGAGTTAGAGACAGAATTTGGCTGTTGTCAGCGCTTTAAACACACAGTTACAGAATTTTTTATTTCAGATAGTAATAGATTTATTCTGTCTCTTGCCTCTTAAACACTTTTAATCATTCAAAATTGCATTTCAAACGTTGATTTTACTTTAAAAACTTATTTAAAAATTTATTTAACTTATAAAAACAAAAAGCCACAAATAGAGATTTTTAAATGAGAGTATTTTTCTTTTGTAATATGTTTTTTCTGTAGCTTCACGTTGTATTAGGTAAACAAGGAAAACGGGATCGAAGTTTCAAACATTAAGAATCTCAAAATTCCTAAAGTTGGGAAGTTTTTTATGACTTCTTTTTATTCCTGTTTCGAGTTAACTCATAACGTGATAAAAAGTTTATTTTCTTTATCAAGTTTCTGTAATTGTGATGTATTGCGCGTGTAACGAGGGGGCTTGCAACGTGACTATTCACTATGCTGAATACTTACTTTTAATTAAAAACTCCTTTTATTCCTGTTTCGAGTTACAATATGCGTCGTTTCGTGAAACTCAACGTGATAAAAAGTTTATTTTCTTAATCACGTTTCGGTAATTGATGTAGCATTCGTGTAGCGAGGGGCTAACAGAACGTGCCTATTTATTTGATGCATGATACTTTTATGTAAAATTAAAACGATACGTCGCACGCAACAATACAATAATTTCTTCCTTCATTCTATAGAAAATTATTACACAATAACTGATGATACACAAATTCTGATCGCGTTAACCCATCATCATCATCTCTCTTTTTCAAAAGGGGTGAAAAAAAGAGATGAGATGAGATGAGGCAGTTTTTACTAGGAAGGCATAGTAGATACACTTCTAGTATCCTTGAAATATTATACGCACGGACGAAGCCACGAGTAGGGTAGCTAGTTTTTTTAGTAGAAGGGAATGCCTGACTTCAAATAAAAAAAAAACTATTTTGATCAATATTATTTGGTGAATTTTTGTTCGTTAGAAATCTCTGTATTAAATTGATTGTTTTGAATACACGGAAATATAATACTTACGTCAAAAAACTAAGTGATCACTTAGTAAAATATAGCAACAAGCACTAAGAAATAAGTTGGTGAAAATGATGTGCAGCATTTTCTAAAGTGAAATTGTCGCTGACCTTTTCTAATAGACTGAAATGCAGATAGCTGAGTGATAATTGAAGCCTGAAAATCCAAGCAGTAATTGCATGTAAAAACAGTAATCGATCACTTTTGTTTTTATAACAATAAACAAAAGGCAGACGTATTTATTACATTACACGCATGGTAAAAGTGCATAGTATTTTGATATAGTTTGTTGTCTTTACGTATGTTGTGTAAAACGACTAGATTTTTTTTTTTTTATTTCCTTCAGCTCAAATTGATTAGTTCGTGGAACTTACGAATACAACATACGTAAAGCCGTGTTAACACTATAGGTTTACCAGAATCTCATGGTAGATGGGGAAATTAAAGTTTGTACTAGCCAGGGTATTTGCATTAAAAGTTCTTGATACTTCGTTTTTAGGGTTCCATACCTCAAAAGGTACCAACCATTATAGGATCACTCTCGTGTCTGTCTGTCTATCAATCTGTCGCAGATTTATGGCAAATCCCCCCATTTCATTCGATTTATGGCGTATCATAGTCGCAATCATGATTGATACTAGTGTGTAGCGACGGAGATCGAATCACCCAACTGATACAAGTTAATACTTGACTTTAAATACAGGCATCGACATGATTTGTTACGATACGATGATCGGAGATTTGAACGCGCGGATAAAACTGATGAAAAATTGTTCTAATAATGAATGTGAATCATTTTGTTTATCGCTCTCTGGTTATTACAACTACTATATAGGTAACGGTCCTCCCACGATTTTATTTAGTGAAACCTCTTTCTTCGTATCTTCTTCTTCATCAGCCGGTAGACTGGGAAGTATTTCTTGATCTAGGTACCTACTGGAAATAATCTAAAATATACATCAAGTGTATCAATTGATACTTTGCCATTCCATCAGCTAGGTACTTATCATACAAATTTCATCGTACTGCTCTCAAACCTGCACTCTAAAATCTTAAAAAAGTATTCCTAATAATAAAGTACCTATTCTTAACAAGTTGTACGTTTCATTTTCACTCCGGATCCGCTATGGAAGGACTCATTGAAAACTTTAAGTATTTCCCTAAATAAATGTAAGATTAAAGTCTATTTCACTGAAAGTTTTACTACTTTCAAAGGAGCTACATGACAACATTTCGGATTCCGTTTTCTGTGCACTTTAATCTTTCAGTTTGCTTACTATTTATTTTCTTATTTTTGCAATGAATACGTATTGAATTACAATTAAAGTTGAATTATGCAAAACTTTGTCATGATCTACGATAAATCAGTCCTAATGTGTAGTGGGAATAAAAATTAGGTTATGTATTGTCTGGGATCTGCGTAAAAATTTATCAAATAATCTTCTGCCTTTTTTAGTTTTTATCAATTATTATTGTGTGAGCCGAGGACTGAAAGGAACGGTTTCAAAGCAGCTTTCCTCGTTTCGGAAACACACCTCCTGTTTACAGTGTAAGTACATAAATCTACTCGTCCGCAACCTACTCGACTTTTATAATCAATTACAGTCGCCGATCACTCGTTCCCGAACGCCATAAATATTCAAGAAGTAGCAGAGTTGTTTGCGTTGAATCGTTTGCGGTACCATTTTAATTACGCCAATTGATCGACGAGTATTTTATTATGGCCAGGATTACGATTATAGCCCTATTACACAGTTAGCCAGGGAATTTTAGACGCACGTGTAACCAGTAAAGCTTTGTGAAATATCACCCCAATATTATAGGGATTAGTAAGTTTTACAGCTGGTTTCTCAACAGTGTGTGTACAGACTACACACCACACATTGGTACACTGGTGGGTTGATGGATGTCAGCCTTTATGACTATACATCACGAACACTTGATAACACGAAATTAAATGAAGTGTAGACTGATTGTATGATGTCTCACGGCCTGCCCTTTGCGTTATTAATCAAAGAACTCGCGAAGTTATAACAAGTTTCCTGGAGCAATCACTTTACATATACCTACTAAATCTGATTTAGATATAACTGGAATATGGGAAATAATGTTTTTTACTTTGTTTATTAGTTTCTTCAGCTTCTTTGAAATACTCGATATTAAATTACTTCTTTATCTTATTGTTTACTGTCCTATTTCTTAACGTTGTTTGACGTCTTCTGAATTTAATGTGATTGTCGCTTGTCAGTTTCCTTTTGCCGTTGATACTATGGATAGATATGCCTGCTTGCTTTGTTTTGTTAAATTGGTATTTAAGCACAAGAAAATGATAAAGCTTGGGTTTAATAATAAAATGGTATAATGATAAAACCTAGAATGAAACACATTTTGTTTTCTATTTGCACAAAGGGTTTCGCCCGCTAATTAAACAGTGTAAGGACATGGGTCGTCGTTAAACAACTTTGGTCATATCCAACTTATGTTTAAAAAACTTTATACATGTCTGAACACATAATAATAATTATTTGTAAGTCAGGTCATCAATTGGAAGGGATCCTAAAAACACTACCACAGCTAAAATCCTTAAATGATTATTATTACTAACATATCACGAACGCTTCTTTAAATATGCCATTCACAACTCATCAACGGCTCCAACACACAGACGTGAACTGTTATCACTTACAATGTTGTCTTGATCAGTCTGCACAAAGAAGCAAAGCTACTAAGAAACATGCGAATGTTTATTTGCGGTAGTTGGGGCAACGCGCGACGCACGCGCACGCCATGCTGTTAATTCAGTTGTTTGTGAATCGCACCGCAAGCGCGCGTACGCTCGCCGCTCTGCACATTTCGCGGATAACTACATGTTCTCGAAAACAAAACTAACATGTCCAGGGATCACAGCAAGCAAAGACGGAACGACCACCACTCTCTGAAAAGTCTACCGAGTGAGGTGCTGCTGAAAGCGCGAAGTACCCTCGTGTCGCTAGGTGGGGCACTCAAACATAAACATGATCACCATGCAAAAGGAAAATCATCGAAGCAAGAAAAACTGCAAGAGAAAAATAATCATGAGAGATTAAAAAGCAGTCGCTCAGAACCGGAATTCAGTGAAATTCGCAAAAAACACAGAAGTCGATTAGAGGAAAGTACTACACGTGACTATGGCGGTGCATCGAGACAGAGGCCGATGTCCGTTGGTGTTGGGACTAAACATTATGATAAGGATTTAGAAAACTATCGATGTGGAAGTTTTCCAAGAGATATGTCACCGATTCAGAGACATGCCGACTCTACGGAAGAGGTTTGCGTACAGTCTCGTCTCTATATTCCTGTTGCTGAAAGACTGAATAATCAAGACGTTCAGATACAAGATGTCAATGAAAGACCACGAAAAAAATTGTCATTTAGAGAGCCTGAAATAATAATTTCAAACGATCACGGTGATACTGCTACTTTGGGGCGCTCAAATAAACACATGGGTGTCAATAGTTTATCTAGAAGACCAAATAGGACATCGTTAAGAAATGAAGCATTTAGTTCCAGTTTAGAGGGCCTAGAATTAGACTTGGAAGTAAGTACCTACGTTTGTTTGTTTTAATAGCTACTAAGAATATTACAGCCGTGAATGAAATCATTTATGACCAAACTAGGAGAACTCAGCATAGGCACATTATCTGAAAGTGTGACACAAACTGATGTAGAGTTAACTGCTCTCGCCTTAAGGTTGCAAATTAAATACCTCGCGTATTTACACCCCTTTTAGTGTAACAATTTCGTGTTCGTTATTATTTAATTAGACTGTAACCTCGCTGCACCATTAATTTTAGTAGAAAACAATAAATGTTTGTCAAGGCGATTATTGTTAGCCGCCTGATGACTTCATGAAATTAATAATGGCTCGGCAGTGTTTGGAATACTAAAACCTGGATTGCTTGTTCGAAAAGACGTTATAAAGCTGTAGTATTACGTCAACCCGAAGTGGTTCCAATCCGTATACATGAAAGCCAAGAAATCTTGTTGGAGTGATGTGGTAAAGGTGATATATGAGCGTTGACCGAGCGCGGCCAGTGGTATATATCTGGCGGAATTGTTTCATGTTTATTTTGATTTACCTCGGCCTCATCCAAGGACCTACGTACACGGAAACGATTCTTTTTTTATCGTGCTCTCCAGTGACATATTTGCTTTATTATTTTGCCACAGTTTTGCGTCAAGGGCGATAGTTCCGTCGTCATACCCATTTATTATTTAGAAAACTTTCGCAAACTGGCTATGTTTGCGTGAGGTATTTTGGAACTGCCACCGCGCCGCCAGCCAACGTGTGAATTACGCACTAGATAATTACCAAAACATAGTCTTGCTATCATTAATTCACTGGAGTTTACGTCTTAAATCAACAATCGACTGCTAATGGAGTGAAATTAAGTGTACATTATAGCGCATACACAAACCACAGTAAATTAATTACACCATAGATTCAATAAAAAGAAAAATATCAAATGGGGATGCATACTTTGTATTTTGCTTCTGAAGGCAATGTAGGCGATATAGGTAAGTTAAATCGATCGCAGGTTTAAATATCATCTTTTAAGAAATTACTACTAAGTATGTACCTATGTATTGAATTTCAAAATTTGACTTTCTTACCGTACATCCGATACATCAAAACCGAAAAATTATCATTCCGTCAGTTAGAGGTATAGAAAAGAGCACAGTTATTCGTCGTATGGTCAGTAAGTCAGATAAAGAGTGGCTTTAAGACTGAGTTGCAACCTAGTACCATTTTAATGGCTTCAAAGGTCCAATAACACTTGGCTCTCTTTTTATTACACAAGCAGTTAGGCAATATTTAATATAAATAATGATCGTAACAATAATCCACAGTCCAATGAACATTGAACACGCGTATTATACCTACAAGCTGATTAGAAATTGTAATGTTTTCATTATTTGTGATGACCAGCAGGATTAAAATATCGTTTCTCTGAAACATATATTTTTTGACAGAAATAGTGCACATGTATAAACAATGGTGGCATACCAAATCCTTGTTTTGAAACTCATTTCTACACTTTCAAATAAAGATTGTGAGAAAATCAAGCAATGAAATAAACGAGAAGCGTAGTGGTGAGTGCAGCGAGCCGCTGACCACTTGAGAGGAACGATGTTCGAGTGAGTGAAGAGCGACAAAGGGGTGACAAGCGAGTTGACTAGCAAAGCTAATAATCGCCATATTGAATACGTTTTGGAGTTGGGCAATTATGTATTATTTTTACTTACCTTATATTATCAGTTGCTGATCATATGCTGTTGCTAAAACAATATAGTAATAGAATAAATGTTAGAACTGACACAAATTAGAATATTTAGCAGCAAGCTCAGTACGTGCCAATCTATCTATGCCTATCACTATTACTTCATTGTTCTAGATAATATACAATACGCTATACTTACTAACTTGCAAGTTGGTTTGTTTTCGAAATATAGTTTTGTTTTGACAGGTGGCTTCAATAGGTATTCAGTTATTAAGGTCTCTTCAGGGAATTCTCTGAATATTACGAATGGCTTTTTCTCCAATGTTGATTTTTATAAATGGTGCTTCATTCTCTCAGCAAAATCAAGTATTTGTAAATAGTGATAAACGCAAGTTACCTTGCAAAATAATCATTAGACTTTAGTCTAATGCTGTGTTATTCTAAAACGATGTTCAAAATTGTTTCATTGTTATTCTGTGGCGTAAACGAAAGATCATACCTGTGTAAAGTAAGGTGATAGACAGGAAAAAAAGTAAAGACTTATATGTTTACCATATTTCAGCAATAACGTATACAAAAGCTTTTATCTAAAATCAACCGCATTTCTTTGACCTCACTCTGCATAGTGACGATGCCAACAAAAATAGACACAGACGTGGTCACGGTTATAAGGTAGCTTAAAAAACTATGATCGGCGTAAAGGTCATTGTGTATTATTGACATTGTTCTTTTGTCTCAATTAATATTTAAATTCAACTTGTAATAAATTATATGAATGTAAACAATGTTAGAATATAAGACAAATTCCTACCAGTGGGCACTATCAGCGGTCTAGCATTAGAATCATTGAGTTATTCCTTTAACCACTTGAGCTGGGTATTGTTATTTATGATTATCGTGCACCAGGGCCGCTGCCAGGATGTCCCACAACGCTAGCCTTAATTCGCCGGGCCTTTACCAACGTCAACATTTCAGCCGTTTTAGAACCAAACGGTTTGCGACGATAGTAGGCGGTTTGCCGGCTCCTGATGACTCTCACACCGTGGGAGAAGAGTTTGGTGGGGGTCGCTACGTTCTCACGTTAATACCCTATCACCGTATCAATTGACCTAGTGACTAAAGATTGATGATTATAGGTTATTACGTTTTTTTTATTTTGCAAAATCCACTGCCTAATTGGATTGAGACAACCAATGAGTGCCATTAGTCATCTCAAAATTGCTCTTTGAAAGTTTATCGAGTTTAAGGTTATCAGACACCTCATTGTTGCCTTTGATTGTTGATTTATTTTGCTTATTATACATCTAGGACATCAGATAGGGCGGTGCAGTGGCCGATTTGGCTGAGGATCTAAAAAGGCTCAAATATGCAAGTCTCGGCAGAGCTTACGGCCTTTCATGATTGAGACTCTGGGTCTTTGGGGTACCGGGAATTTCATATTCTGATAATATTAGGGCATCTCGCGTCTGGCCGAAAGACGAGTGACCCGAGAGCTCCTATCTGGCTCAACGCATTGGTATTTCGATTCAGCGTGGCAATGCAGCCAGCATCTTATGGCCGCTCTAGTAGTGTTTTGGATCAGTTGAGTTTTCTTTATATCGTTTGCAACGGTCTTTAGATAGCACAACTGTCATTTGTATTTTTTTAAATGTTGTTAGTTGTATTTATTCCTTGTAAGTATATTTTTTTTTGTATGTATACGTTTTAATTACGGGAATTGTTTTGGCTTGCTATGTATTTTGAAATTCCCCGACGTATATGTTAAGTAAACTTACCAAAACATTTACAAACAATTTTACTGTGGAGAATAATGTTGTCTTATTCTGTCTTCGTCGAAATGTATAATTATGGTATATACTACTTGGCTGAAGCAGCAATAAGAAGCAAAATAGCCAATTAATCAAAGTGCTTTGTTTAGTAATATTAATAGTCTAAATTCCCTTACAAATATTTAGTTAATGTATTTCGATCATCTATCAATGTCAAAGTTGGCCAGTAAGTACAGCACAAATAGGCTTAAACGGGACATTTCGCGAAGAATGATCGCTTCTCGGTTAAAGTTTTGTCAACCTATCCTTACCCCCTTAACCTCATTGTAAATTTTTTTCACATTAAATTCTCTCCAGTGCCTAGTATAATTTAAGGTTTCGGTTTTGACGCATTTTTACTAAACTGGCATTCAATGACCCCTCCGACTCCTCCTGTGGATGTCGTAAACGTTGACTAAGGGATTACACCAAGGGATGGGCAACAGTATCCACCTGAGTACACAAGCCGTAACAAAGAATGAGAAAAAAAAACATTTTTGATTGCTTTTGATTGGATGTTATAAAATTTGCATTGCGAAATTGCAAAATTTAAAAGCATTTATTTAACTCACCGATGCAGATAATGTTAGTTAGTGTGTGTATATGTATAAAGCTCAAATCATGCAAACTGATTTTGACCCAGTTCCTGTTTCCCGATGGAATTTAATATTAACATAAGTACTGTCAATTTCCGATGACAAAACAAAATTATGGTGACAGAAAGTTGATTTGACGATGTGACGGAAGTTGGACCACAGATCTCCCCATGGATAAAAGATAGTACGCTGGTAGTGTTTGAGCTCATTTTTATAATATTTTATTTTCATTTTTACTGAAATTGTAAAGCCTTTTACGGTTTTTTTTAACAAATGACTTATATTGTGCCGCTATCAAATTGGCCACCTATCTCAATTGTCATATTAGTGTCACTGAATGGACGGCAAAGATGTGTCGTATCGTTTTCTTGAAATCCACGGCTAGCTTATTATCTTTTCGATCTCTGGCGGTTGTCCAACTTACCACTGAACTGAATGATCCACTCCACATATGCCAGTGTTCTATTTATTGGGTGATTTATTTGTTTAATATCCTAATTTTGCATCGAAATCTTGTCGTGTTAGATGAGGCGAATGCTGGGCGAATGGACCACGGAAAATTTGATAACAAGGATAATGTAATGCTCTGACTGATTGCTTGGTGTTTCTGATTTATGACGCTCATTAAAATTATTGTTACTTTTAAATAGCTGGTTAGCGATACTAAAATAAACAAAATAAGTTTAAATATAATTAAAGTTTAGATATACTAGGATTGGCTTCCACAAATTTTTAGACAGTTTTATACAACTGACATTGCAGCAACAGCCAAATAGTGGAGGGGCCATATTATCGGAGAATATCTCTACATTCATTCAAATCATCACATGTATCTAAAATCAATAAAAAACCAAACAAAAACACTCGCATGACACGTTAAAAGTATTTCAGTTTAAACCGAAATAATCTCCATTCGTCCGTCACAGCTCGAATGAGAGAAACATTAATTTTACATATGTCATCTCCCACGCTCGCCTCAGACCCTTTTGTGTAATATAATTCGTTGTAACCCTTATTTCCATTGTTTGTCGCTTTTCACAGTTCAAAGGCTCTTCACTACATTTTAAAACAATCCAGTGCTCAAATGTCATATTGATCACACAGCACGCTCGCTCATACGTTCAATACTACAAAATATAATAAAACTATAAATACTCCTAAAAGTCAATACGATAGGAATCTATGAATGCATTTCAGTACATAAGGTGTCATTGACTCCTGATATAAATCAATCAAACCAAACGTCGGTTACTGTGCACTTACATGCCTAGACTTCATTACAATATGTGTGTGGTTAAACTGCTCGTCTCATTAATTTAACACTTAGAAGTGCAATGAGTATATTAACAGCAATCGGCCTATTTCGTTAATACTAGTGGGAAGTCTTACCTTTTGAGACTGCGTGTACTGCAATCCACCTTAAACTACATTACAATATGTGTGTGGCTAAACTGCTCGTCTCATTAATTTAACACTTAGAAGTGCAATGAGTATATTAACAGCGATCGGCCTATTTCGTTAATACTAGTGGGAAGTCTTACCTTTTGAGATTGCGTGTACTGCAATCCACCTTAAACTACATTAAAATATGTGTGTGGCTAAACTGCTCGTCTCATTAATTGAACACTTAGAAGTGCAATGATTATATTAACAGCGATCGGCCTATTTCGTTAATACTAGTGGAAAGTCTTACCTTTTGAGACTGCGTGTACTGCAATCCACCTTAAACTACTTGTATAAAATTATGCAAACACACAGTTCAAGCTGACAAAGGTGAACCTTTCGCTTTGTGCATTATACACCATCCTCTTTAGTGCGAATGTGACTATGAGTGGTGATGCCACTGTTTTCGTATCAGAGGTTTTAGTAAAAATTCACACACATCAAAACTTTTATGCACATGGTTAATAATGACTTATGTTGTTGCACGCGTGGTAGATTTAGTCCAAGACTTTTGTTTTAGAAAGTGGAGTTCTCACGCGGGTCTTTTAGTTTGGCGCTAATTATGTTTTTTTCCTATACAGAGCCAAGCAATGAAGATTGTACGTACCGTGGGGCAGGCCTTCGAGGTGTGCCACAAGATGCAAGTCAACTCTCCAGAAGAACCAGCACCATCCACCTCGTCCGGTGAACCGGCTCCGAGCTGCAGCGAAGTTGCAGCTTCCAAAGGTTTGAGAAACTAGTCACCATATGAAAATTCTAAGCAACGGTAGTCCTTTTACTTTCTAATATCGAGTATTCAATGACAAAGGTAAGCCTATGTGCGTACGGAGACTCAATGAACATTGCCTCAAATCAGAGTAAAGTTCTTTGACTCTCGGACTGACTTACTTTGATAGTACCCGGTAGAGTTAACTATCTCCTGGTGCACACGGTATGAATCACTTCGCTTTGTGTGAACAGAGCTTCCATCCATAATTGGCTACCTACACGGTAACTGTAGATTTAGCACAGGCATACACTGAAAATGCATCACGTTTACAATATTCCCTTTCAAATGTGTATTGGAAAGCAGATGTGTTCCATATTTATCTTTCTCGTTTTTGTTCATTTAGATTGGTTTCCTGATAGTGAGCTAACATGATCTGAAGGCTTGTCTTATTACCCGATGGTTGCTAAGCCCCTTGCTGGCCGACCGACGACTTTCGTGCTTTGCGAAATGAAAATATTAAAATTATTTATGAAATGAAGCCAATAGCGACATCAATTTTACTTCTGCACTGCGAATAAAGAATACATCACTTTTTTTTACCTGACGATATCTGTGGCGCAGCGGGCAAGTAGCCGGCTGACATGCAAGAGTTGGCAGGTTCGATTCCCACAGCGGGACAAATGTTTGTATAATTTGCAAATATTAATTCCGGGGTGGGTGTTATGGTACCATGGTACTCCTAGTTCCTGATACTCACGACACCATGAATCCTAGTGTGAAATCAAGACTACGTATGTGACTGTTGGGAGGTATGTTATGTTATGTTTTAATAAATTAATCAAACTTGCCTGTGACTGCCTCCTAGATATTTACCTCATCTTCTCATGGATCATATAAGATGTGAAGGCTTTCGCCGTGGTGTTTAAAGTCGCGGGCGTACGTATGTATAATATGTTTTAATATTAAAAGTTTACAGTTATTAATTATATTTCTTACATTTTATTAGAATCATAAATTTTGCGGCGTCAAGGCAGTACGAGCTTCTGAGTCGTGTTCGTATTTTAATTGACATATCCAGATTAATGTATATGCTGCCTTCTTATATGTCTTCGGCTTCGTAGATAAATTACCTCGTGGTCTCAATAAACTTATCTTGGCATTGACTTTGAACTGTCTCCAAATCCGATTTAGAATTTGAAAATAAACATCATTTGTCTAATAAAAAAGTTTATGCTATTATGATGTGAATGAATCACGAGGAATACGATACGACTATTCTTTTACAAAGATTAAATAGTGAACATTATGTAGGTATAAAAATAAGGCATTGAGCAATATCATCATCATCATTATCAGGCTGTAGAAGTCCACTGCTGGACATAGGCCTCCTCCCTAGAATACCACGACGAACGGTCTTGGGCCGCCACCATCCACCGACTTCCTGCGACGTTTATAGTGTATTTAAATTATAGCGATAAATGAAATAAAATCGTGGACATAAAGATATTATACTAAATTATTATTTTAATGGCGATCATCACTTATACCGTGTTGTGTCCGACCTAAGAATATACCCCTCTCCTCCCGTGCATGTATCGTGATTACAACAGGGTATGGGTAGCAGCATCCACCTGAATACTTAACACCTAACTGTTATCACCAATCTGCCTGCCAAGCATGGCGATTATGGCAAATTCCCCCTTGTATTCATTAGGGGAGGTCTCGTCGTTCACTAGAACGTATACAGGTGGGTGATGGGGTATTCCCTTAGTATGGCTTATACTACATCCACGGGAGAAGAAGTAGAGGTATATTCTTAGGCCAGACGCACCACGAGGCGAAGGCTACGATAGTCACCCTTAATACAATATTTAAGCTTTATTAATGTAATGATATGCCTTTGCAATAATGCTGAATACAGCCCCAAGAATATTATACACGTAGATACCTACGGACAGGGAAGTTCAAACTGGCAGCAAAGCCTTATTGGTGCTGTGGATTACGATAATCCTGGTACACTGAAGCAGCTTGATAGTTCAATGACCAACATACTCTACTTATAAGCCGAATCTACACATAATTTTAACACGATCACCTGCCAAAATGTCATTTTCAATGAGCGGCCGCGCGCTTCCTGAATATTTACGAAAAGGGGGGATATACATAACTTTGTACAACACGACTTCTGTCCGTTTTCCATTCTGAATTCTGAATTTTTTGTTTCGTAATTTTTACTATCTCGTAATTTTTTGTGTTTTCTAGCATGATTCAATTTATTCACTTTTGCATCACTTTACTGCTGGACTGATTTTGACTCTATCCTATAATAGCTGAAAGAACATATAAAAACCGGCCAAGTGCGAGTTGGACTCGCGCACGAAGGGTTCCATACCATTATCTATAAAAACGGCACCTACAACGGCATCTATAAAAATCACGTTTTTTTGCATGGGCTCCCTTAAATATTTATTTTATTCTTTTTTTGATTATTTGTTGTTATAGCGGCAACAGAAATACATCATCTGTGAAAACTTCAACTGTCAAATTATCACGGTTCATGTAATACAGCCTGGTGACAGACGGACGGACGGACAGCCGAGCCTTAGTAATAAGCGTTTTAACCTATAGGTACGGAACCCTAAAAAATTATCTCGACGCAATTTTTATTTCTCGGGCTGGCTTTCCGTATGAAATATACCATATTTTCTATATATCTTTGTCCGCTGAATTAGCGTTTGAAGCAACTTTAGCGTACTGCAGATGTGAGCCTGGTTTTAGTTAAGGGTCTCTCGAGGCTCATTCATTCGTGCTGATTTCTACTGCGCACAATGCCCCAGGGGCAATAACTGTGGTTAGAGTTTATTTCGGTTCTATAGCTAGGTATCTACCTAGTTATAGAATGGGATTCATTGGATTTGTTTTGTACTTGCGGTTGTTTGACATTTCACCCGGATAAAAGTATTTTTAACAGACTTTAAAAAAAGGAGGAGGTTCTCAATTCAGTTGTATTTTTTTTGTTTGTTACCTTCATCATTTATAAACCGATTTGGAAATTTTTTATTTATTTGGTATGAAATACTTCCAGTTTGGTTTCCTATTTTTTTTTAAGTTATGATGATAGAATCCATGAGGAATTGAAGGAACTCCTCAAATATTATAGGCATACATATAGCGATTTTGGTGTTTTCAGCAACAAGTTTGTTTTGTATTTACCTTTAGCAAATAAAAATATGCAGATAGCCGAATTTAATCCCGGAAGTTGGTTATTTAATGAAAAGTTATATTTTTTAGGTTTAGGTTGCAGGTATTATTATATTGTTATTATTTTTATTCTATGTGAACCTAGTTTCATCCAAATTGAGCCATCCGTTTTGGCGTGAAAGCACGAAAAACATTCAACCATCATCATCACCCATTTCACTGTTATATTATACCACAGTAGGGAAGGTGGGTATCACATAAAAGGGTTTTATTGAAAGGATAAACTTTCATTATAATCATTTTATGACCACTCGACGCTACGGACATGCAGCGTGCAAATCTAGAGCCCACTTATTCGCCTTTGCGAGTTTACACACGAGAAAAGTCATTTTTATGATTTTTTTCTTATAATCACGTATTTATTCTAAGACTTAAACAGGCCTGTTCCATAATAAAAGATTCTGTTTCATGGACCACAATCTTATTTCATCATGTCTGTTTTTGAATATTTATACAATTTGGATGATTTTATGATGGTGGTCTCAGGCTATAAATAGGACTCTGCCAATTCCTCTTATGAATGCCATTAAATGCGACTATAAGGGATTTCGCTAGGGGATGGGCAGCAGCATCCATCTGAGTACTGAACACCAATACTGCGATCACCAATCCAAGCGTGGTGATGATGGCAAATTCCCTTCTGTTCTATGGGGAGGCTTCATCTAGAAGAGGCCGACTACCGGTTCATGAAGATTGCAGGTAGGTAAGTTATGAAAGTAGGTAGGTATGTACCTACCTAGGTATGTAAGTTGTAAATATTGTAAAACCCTAATATTAGGTTTGCTTGGCTGGTTGTGGAAGTAGTTCAATAAAGTTTTATGGCCCTTCTAATATTTTGGGGACCGTTTATACGACGTATCTGTTTTATGTCCGCTACTATTTTCCATCGATGTTGTCGGTCGGGTGTGGATGAAATGACCATCGTAATTGGCACATTGGCAAAGATAGCAGTACGTTACATTTTCAAGATGAGAAGAACCACAAAGTGCCTACTTAATACAAATACATAATCCACAAATGCCAAAGACAGCCGCCGAGTTCAACTCTCTGTACTGTTCGAACTTTTGTATAATCTGCCACACTGTTTGTATAATGCTGTCTAATGGTGCCATATCCTGCTCAAATCCCAGCCTGTTCCGGGGCTAAAATTCATTGAGTTTTTGTGATGGACGACCCTTATATAGGCCAGACTCCAGGAGCGGCTTGACAGCAATGAATTCGTTCACAAATACAAGACTTAGCGGTCGATTAACACTTTTCGGGCTTCTGTAAAATCTGCCACACTGTGTGTAGATAGATAGATAGATAGATAAACTCTTTATTGCACACCAAATAAAAAATACAAAAATAAAAGGAAACATACAAAAAATAAAACGTACAATGGGCGGTCTTATCGCTAAGAGCGATCTCTTCCAGACAACCTTTGGATGGATAGGATAGTAAAAAATCAAAAAGACGGCGGTGTACAATTAAAACATACCTACTTAAAATACCTACAACTATACTTATACAAGTACCTAAAAATTACAAATATAAATATACATAATATACTTAAAATACCTACCTACATAAAATTAGAATAAAATAGAATAACATAACAATAACCTAGCAGTTCACGATAAGGACAGGTAGTGATTGTATACCTTGGATTTAAATATGCAAAGAGTTTTAGAAGATCTTATTGAAAAAGGTAAAGCATTCCACAATCTGACACTTTGGACGGTAAAGGAGTTGCCGTAAAACTGTGAAGTATGAACAGGAGTTTGGAGCTGAAGAGTTTCGGCAGAGCGTAGGTTAAGATTATGAGACTGGTATAAAAAACTGAAACGTTCTTTAAGATAAGAGGGAGAAGACGGATTGAAAAGGATATTGTAAAGAAGGGACAGAATATGTGCATTCCGGCGAAGACGGATTGGGAGCCACTTGAGTTTTGCTCGAAATTCGGAGACATGGTCAAACTTGCGTAAGCCAAATATAAAGCGGATACAAAGGTTTTGAAGGCGCTCAAGTTTGCTCAATTGAACTTCGGAGAGGTCGAGGTAGCTGGCGTCAGCGTAATCTAATATGGGGAGTAGAAGGGACTGCGCAAGCATAACTTTGGTGGCTGTTGGCAAAAAGTTACGAAGTCTTCGCAACGAGGCCGAAGACGCAAACATTTTGCGACTAATCTCCGCAATACAAGGCTCCCAAGATAGCTTGGCATCGATGATGATGCCTAAGTTTTTCACAGACTGGCTGATTGGTATCGGTGTTCCGTCAAAGAGTATACGTGGAAGTTGTGAAAAGTCTAGCCTGGGAATCATTTTGAAACTACCAATTATGATGACTTGTGTCTTTTTCGGATTTACAGTAAGGCCAAAGGATTTACTCCAGTCACAAATTCGGTCCAAATCAGAATTTATTAAGCTAATGGCTCCGTTAATATTTTCAATGCTGGCATGAGTGTATATTTGTAAGTCATCTGCATACAGGTGGAAGGATGAAGAAATGTTTTGAGAGATCGAATGAATAAAAATAGCAAAAAGGAGAGGAGATAAGACGCCGCCTTGAGGGACGCCAGCAGAGAGGTTGCACCACGAAGAGTAAGTATCTTCAATACGGATGCGCTGCCGACGCCCGAACAAGTAACTACGAAACCAGTCAATAGCCGTCGGAGATATGTTAAGAGACCGTAATACACCCAGAAGTATATCAAAATCAACATTATTAAATGCATTGCTGAAATCAAGGAGTGACAGCACAGTCAGCTTTCCACTGTCCATTCCAAATCGAATGTCATCAGTTATCTTAACTAGTGCCGTCACGGTGCTATGACCTGGGCGGAAGCCTGATTGATTAGGGTTCAATAGGATATTTTTGGATAGGAAGGTACTTAATTGTTGATGTATGAGACGTTCAAGGACTTTTGATAGAAAGGGAAGAATTGATATGGGACGGTACTCTGAGAAAGAAGATGGATTGGATTTTTTAGGCAAGGGAAAGATTTGGGCTTCTTTCCAGACTTCAGGAAATGAGCCAGAGTCAACAGAAGCATTAAGAATGTACCTGATGACAGGAATAATTTCATCAAGAATGGGCATGATCATGTTGCGGCTGATGCTGTCACTGCCAACGGCATTTGAAGTAATGGATGTAATGCTCTTCTTAACATCACAATCGACAAATTGACTAAACTTAAATGAAGGGAAGTCTGGGGTTGGTAGAGAAGAAAGATACTTTAGTGTATTAAATTTAGTGGTTCCGTCAATACTGGAAGAAAATGTGAAATGCTGATTAAGCAGATTAATATCTAAGTTCTTAGGGATTTTTTCTTGACTTGGTTTACCAACTCCCAGTGTTTTAAGAAATCTCCACACTTTAGATGGATCATTATTATTATCTACAGAGTCATGAATATATCGGCGTTGCGCGTCCCTACACAACCTGTTGCAGTGATTTCGACGATCGTGGTATTTGGCCTTATTGATGTCAGTTGACTTACACTTAAATCTAGCTTTCGCCATAGCCTTCGCATGCATTGCCGAGCGAATTTCGTCAGTAAGCCAAGGGGCTGGGAGATGCTTGATCTTGATGGTACGTATGGGGGCATGTGTGTCATAAAGCTTGATCAATTGTTTATTGAAAGAACCCACCATGTCATCGACACTACAAGCATCCATAAGCTCTGTCCAGTCAATTTGACGAGCATCTTCACGAAGGCTCTCTAAATTAATTCCACCAAAGTTACGCTGCATGACAATTTGAGGCTTAGCTTTCGGCGGACGAACTTATACTACGACTGTGTATGTTGTCTAATGGTGCAAGATCCTCCTTAAACCCAGCCTCAGTTTGCTGAAATTGGTCAAGTCTTCATGTGAGACGATTTGTGACAACTCTTGACGACGTGATTCAGTAGCAAGATGGACCTTTAGTATTTAGCAAGGATACGCTGCTTTAATTGGCAGCACCTTTAAGGGGCCCGTTTAGTAAACGGCAAGTCACCACCTGCCTTTCAATAATAAAAAATTGGCAGGTGCCGCATCTTATCCTATAATAGCCCAATAAACATTCAATTAGTATGTCTTCCCTGCTACCAACTTTGATCCATTTTCACAATATTGTAGTTTAACATGGTCTTCCATACACCATAACAATAATGTTTTTTTAATTCTTATTGTAAAAGGGCCTCTTATTGTTGACTAATACGGCTCCAATAATGCCTCACAAAGGTCCAGGTTAAGCCTGTGTTTGAAAATAAATGCCGTGATATAAGTAATAATAATAATAAAGCTACATTATATATACGAGGCGAGACTGGGAAAATAAAAATAAACAACTAATTATTATGGATGCAAAACGTGTAGAGGACCCTCTACACGTTTTGCATTAGAAAAGCGTCCATTAGGTTTATAGGTATCTCGTACGTTTGCACTCATAGTAAATTCAGTTTCACACGTTGTGTTTAATGCTGTTGGCGGTGACGATGTTAACGACTCGCGTTGGCCGCGAGACTGGGCTCAAACTCTATCCATTTGACTGCTGGACTCTACCCACGTACCTCACTATTATAGTCCCTAAAAGCTGTCTACTTTTGACCGAGTAATTCTTAACCAGCTTTTATGTAGAATAATATAATATACATACAAACAAAGCATGCGAGGCGGTGCAGCAATAGTAACTTAAGTATTTTCTATTCCAGAGTGGTTCTGGAAGTTGATTCTGAGTCAAGGGCGTTATTTGTATTTGTATTCCGTTGTCCACTGGCAAGTGAACACTATAAATAAGGGCTCTTTGCCATTCATCGTTATCCTCAAGCGTCAGACGTTCACTGCGAGGCCTGTCCCATATAATGCAATGGGGGGATTTTCCATTATTACCGCGCAGGTGGATTGGTGATCGCACGTATTAATATTGAGTATTTAGGTCGAACCCATTCCCTGATGGAATCCCTTAGTCAGCTTTCACAACATCCATGAGAGGAGACAAAAAAAAAGGAAAAATAGATCGCTACGTCTATTTTTAGACCGGACACACTCCAAATTCAACAATATACAAAAAATACATGTGGGGGCGCACCGTATCATTTCTCCAACTGTCATAACTAAAGGTTCTTTTTAGAGCTCCATACTTCAGGCACCAAGAAAAAACCAGTGACACTACAGATGAAAAATCTTACCTCCAGCTCAAGCAATAAAAGTCTCTGTGCTAAAATGAAGTTATCGCTGGCTCTATATACGCTGCTTCAGATCATTGAGCGGAAACTCATAAACTTGGAAAGTGCTTGTGCTGGTGCCAAATAGGTATTTACCTAGTTCTGTCACAGATTAGATAAATACATACTACTAGTGCCACTGATATTACCACCAACAGTTGGTTTTAGCACTGAATAAAGAAAGCGAGTGCTAATCATCAGATCATGTTGGGGCTCTGGCATGGTCTGCGCAGGCAAATTTGAACGAGTAAACAAATGAGTGCTAACATTTTAAAGCTCTCTACAATGTTGGCACTCATTTCCATTCTGAGTTTAAAAATCCCTGGGCCCAATTCTCGTAATTATTTGACATTCAATTAACAATTATAATCTCATCTCAGTCAACTTTCGATTAATCAATTTCGATTTATTTCTGTCGCTCCGGATGGTGTTCGTTAGAGCGAGAAAGATAACGTATGCATGCGAACGTCTACGCACGCAGTGACAGGCGTGACAATGAACTGAAATGAGATTATAATACTGTGAAAATTACGAGAATTGAGCTTTTGTTGTGTTGGTATAATAATAGTTTGTTGTCAATTCTATTCAACAAATGCTGATTAGAGCATAGTTCTATAGGAATTCAGCTATGGGGATGCCCGTAGTTGAATTCCTACAAAACTCTGCCTGCATACTTAATTGTGGAACGTTTGCATTACGTCCGTTTACCATTTAAACTTCAGATCTAGGCTTTCTGAATGTTGTGGTAAGTGCCAGTTCATATACACCGGTTGTTTTGTTCACCGAATGGGTTCACTATAAGCTTTAATTAGGATTTTAATGGTTCTTCGGTTCGTGGAAATCATTAGTAGGTACAGTGCATACACCGGCGGAGATTACTGGGACGGCCCAGAATTTCGTTGGTGATCCTAATCTCAATGATATTGTACTCTAAACAGCCGGTATGTTTATTTTACGAAAAGAGGTTGTCTGTTATAATGTTTCCTTCAAGAACGTGCAAAGGCATATTATTTCATGACAAGCCTAAAACCGATCACTCTGTTAGAATTTTGGTTTTGCGAATCATAAAATTACTATAATTTACCTGTGTTAGCGGTTGTGCTCTGGTATAATGTCTGTTTATCCCGTCAACTCACTTGACGAAAATAATAATGCAATAGCGCTCAGCAAAGTATTCTCACTGGGTCTTGCTCATGAATTTCAGAGCACATAATCTTGGCCCTACATTCCGAGTAGGGCTGCAAGATTTTGTGGAAAAACGGAAAACTGGCAAAATTATATAAAATTACGTATTTTTGGTCTTTACTTTTTGCTTGAACATAAAGCAAGATCATGCGAAGCTATAGTTTTATATCTCCTAAAAACGGAGAAACGTTGCAGTCGTATGAAAACGGGAGCGTTTGAAATAGTCGAACCAATATCAGAGTAGCCGCTTGTGCCAGCCCTGCATCTGCGACGCGTCTTCAAAGTCTTGACGACTAGGGTAGTGTAGGTACCTATAGCATACTGGTTTGTATAATTACCACACGCTACATAATTTTTAATGCGAGCTTTTTATTTACCGTACTTTTATGACATCCAACGTTTCGTTAATGAGAAACGTCATAGTTTTTAATTACCCTTCATCATATATATAAACCTAAACGTCTGTTGGAGATAATTAAAATTATGCCTGAAGGTAGATATGCCCTTTTTGTGATGGAAGCTTAATTGAACAACAAATAACACAATTTTAGGTATAGATATTAACATATTTTAGCATAGGTTAGCCTTGGTGTGTCGGGTCTATGAATATACCCCTCAATTCCCTCTCGTTGATGTGGTAACAGCCGATTAAGGGATTACACCAGCATTAAGGGATTAGGTAGCAGCATTCACCTGAGTTCTTAACACATATACTGCTATCACCAATCTACCTGCCAAGCGTGGTGAAAATCGCCCCATTGAGTAGGCCTCGTCCAGAAGTGGACATCTAACGGCGTTGATGATGAAACAAATGCTAGTTGGCATGATTATTTAGCTATACTTGTGGTTTAAGATTAGTAACACACTCATTTCAACGCATCATTCTCATGATATAATTATCACATCAAGTCAACGCTCGGCCCGAAGGAGTCATTATTGTTACAACGCGCGTAGCAGTGCGTTACAGCGCGTAGCACAGCGTAGCAATTATCAGATCAATCAATCAATCATCAATCATCGATCCAGGTGAAATGTCTTGAATTACAGCTAACAGCAAGCGAATACTTGTTCCATATTAACAACTTTCTGTACACCTATGGGCCGAAGCAACACATCACCAGCGATACGAATTTGTACACATCTTCAAAGTTTGTGAAATTGCACTGCAATATGACGGTGTTTGGGATGAACGTTGCTGTTGCTTGAGTTTGTATCGCTAGTTATGTGACCTTTAGTCAATACCACGTAACGCGCATGTACTTAGCGAATGATAGACGATAGTATCATCATCATCAACAGCCTGTAGAAGCCCAATGTTGGAAATAGGTCTACTAGAGTGCAACGACTAACGGTCTTGAGCCGTCTTTATCCACCGACATCCTGCAACGTATATAATGTCTTTAGTCCATCGAGTGGAGAGCCTTCCTCTACCGCGTTGTTCGCGGTTTGCGGTCACCACTGGAAAACCTTTATTTCCCATCGGTTGTCAGTTCTGCGAGCTATATATGACCTGCCCATTGCCACTTCAACTTGCTAATTCTGAGAGCTGTCGGTGGTCTTGGTTCTTCTACGAATTCCCTCATTTTGAATTCTATCACGTAGTGAAACTCCTAGCATACCTAGCTCTCTTCATAGCCCACTGCGCGACTTTGAGCTTGTATATTTGGCCAATAGACGATATTTTATGTATATTAAATGCGTGTATGTTTTATCTATCAATCAAAAATCCCACCTTATTCAAGACTTGGAGAAGATCTTTAGTAGTAAGTTCTCTTGCAGAAGCGGCATCCGACTGTAGTGCTTCTGAAGCAGCCGCATCGGTAACAGCAAAGCTCGTGGAGGAAGGTACAGTGGCTGGCAAAGAGGAACCGGTTCGGCCCACGCAGCTAGACCTGCTGCCACCACCGCCTAGAAAGGAAGGCAAACGGACGGTATGTTAACTATAATATTTTCTAATTTTACCTGACTGCTCCAATCATATGAGGTTTATGTGTTTATTAATGTTTATAATGTAACTCCGTCATAGTAGGATACCTACCAAAAGATATATCACTATCTTCCAACGCTTTAAACAAAATACAAACAATGTATTATATAGGATTGACCTAACAAAATATAATATTGAATACTTACAACGGTAGATAGAATGATAGATAGAAAATACTTTATTGCACACCATAAACATAACAATCCAAAATGTAACAATAAAAAACTTAACTTAAACAATGGGTGGTCTTATCGCTAAGTAGTGATCTTTGCCAGACAGACAGACTGTATTTAGTAGAAGAGGTACGACAATAGAGGTACGGTAAGTTTTACGGTAAGACCTTTGCAATGTGAAAATTAAGCCTGCATCTTGTAAAACAACCCAATTTTGTTGGCTCTGGCTACGGTTTGACCTACCTACCTATATTTGTCCCTAGAGTAAACCTTTCTCGTCGTAAAATGTTTATTTTATTTTCTGAATTGACTCTACTTATTTCCTTTTTATTTTTGTGATTTCCGTGACCAAAATTCTATAATTACCACTAGATTTGTAAATACTACCACTAGAGACTAAAGGTCCAAATAAACGGAGGGATTTTCGCTAAATACTAGTAGTATTTAGGGTCCAAACACGAGGGGGTTTCTCCACCCAACAGAACAGAGATTATCGAAAGAATAAAAAAAATTAATCATGTAGATATCATGTAGAATCATGTTTGAACCACGCCCATTATTTGCATTTGGATGAACAGATTTACCTCTCCTTTGGATATAGTTGGATATTGTCTCCGTGAAAACGAAGACAGAAAGCAAAAATCGTTTGCATAAATCAAATAAAATCAAAACGATACTCGTATAAACTTGAAAAATTGCCATACGAGATCGTGTTTAGACAAGTAGAGAAATCTTGTGGCTCGTTGGCGATTATTAACTGACGAATATCATCTGACATAACCGACATGGCGAGTTTATGTTTTTTTGATTGAATGTCACATGGGTGCCGTGGTGTGTGCGGCCTAATAATAGATCCCTCCTACTCCTCCCGTGGATGTAGTAAAAGCCTTATTAAGGAGTTACACCAGGGGATGGGCAGCAATCATTGGGGATCCAAGCGTGGTGATTCAATGGGGGAGGCCTCGTTCAGCAGTGAACAAGCTGATGGTGATGATGATGAAACGCATGGGTACAATAGTAGTATCAAGATTATCGCCTGCGATTATCGCTTGCAGATTCTCGCCACATAACGTCCAAAAAACTCACCGTGCAAATTGTACCTCAATAGCTTCTAAATAAATATTAAAATCTTCATGATCCTCATCATCAAAGCCGAAGGAAATGCACTGCTGGAAATGGCCTGCCCCATAAAATTTACAAAAGTAACGGTCTTTAGCTGCCAACATCCACCGACTTCTTACGATATGTAAGAAATCGGTGGATTGGATTGATCCATTTAAAATGTTGTCAGTATAATCAAATGCGTTTTGCGGTTCGTGCATGGTGGACTCGATAATGTTAAATACTTAAATAAATGTGTGCGTTTGTACTCTCGGAGTACATAAACACTTAATTTTATGGGTTATTGTAAACCTTCTCCCTTTTCATTTGAACTCTAAGGTGGTCTATAACGCGTGAAAAGTTATGGTTTCATTTATGACGGAGTGTAACTCTAGAGATATCTCGAATGTTGTTGTAATAAAAACAAGTTATTGAGTTCGAATCAAAACGTTTACGCTGACGACGATTTTCTTTTAGTTTCAAACGCCAATTCCTCAATTTAATTATTCCATTGTTTAAGATTAAAAAGATTTACTTAACTGTTATTTACTAGCATTTGCTCGCAGCTCCACCCGTATGGACTCTCTATTATAATTAAAAGCATATATGTTATTCTGACATACCTATTAGCTACAATACTGTAAAGTTTCATTAAAATCCGTTTAGTAGTTTTTACGTGAAATAGTAACAAACATCCATGCATCCATACATCCTCACAAACTTTTACATATATAATAATAGTGGGAATCTAGGATTATGGTAAGAAAACAGTTTAAAAATAGACGTATCCATTATTATCCAAACTGAATATACTCACTATAATCGTTCTCCCACATCGAATCCGAGGAGCTTTACAATAAATCAAATCCGTAATAATATCATTGGCATGTGAATGTCTTGCTGTTCAGTAGAATAAACAATAGTTTGTACCCAAACGATAGGTGTTTCCTTCGTAGTAATTCAAGGTAATCTGCTTCCACACAATTTTCTTGTTTTATGTGTATTTCCACTTGGGTTTTCAATATAATAATAAAAGTGTTATGCGAATTGTTATGTTTTCAATTAATTTTTCAGATTTACAACTGAACGGTTGGGTAGATTCGATATAAATTCTAGAGACTTCTAGGTGTTTTTGATTGAACTACTCTATGAAATACAGAGCCTACTCTAAAATAATATCCATTTATTTATTTATTTAAGACTTTCAGATAAAACAATAATACTACACCCTAGACTACTTATAAAATTAATTTTCAAAACTATAGTTCCCATTTATCTCCCCAGTCTCAAGATTAAGAAAAATAACTAAGATTAAGACTCCTCACGAAAACCTATAAAGCCGTTTGTACGTTACAAAGTAGGTAATAATGAAACCCACAAACAAATAAAATATAATGGTTTTGGTCCTGGTATTTTTTACCTACGATTAAATTTAAAGTACCTATCTATTAGCTTTTTGTTTTGTTATGTCAGAATTTCTCGTAGACGTTTCATCTTACCTGAATTAGTTGTCATAAATTGAAATAATTTAATAAATTAAGCTAGTAAAGAGGCTGAAAAACTACCCAAGTAGGTACACGATGCTTATGTCCCGATTAAAGGATTAGGCCTGCTGCTGTGTTTTTAGATAATACCAATCTGAGAACAACAAATAATGCCAATTCGTTTGCAAGTCACGCCTCTAGTTTGCAGACAGCGCACGGCACCGTAGATCTGCAATTTCGTCCCTATTTTCCACCACTTACTATGTTCCTTGCCTACTTCAATTTAATTTTATGGGATCAGCTTCGCAAATAACCTGAAAATTGATATTTTAATTGAAACGTCCTGTAATTTCCTTTCTCGCAAGAATTGATAAATTGAGATAGCTTTAATTTTTTCTGAAAATTGCTAAAAAATTATGTTGTTACTACAAATTGACTTATAAATTTTGAGAAATGGTGAACTTTATGGTTTGTAAGTAGACTACCTTGTCATCCGTAAGCATGCTACTGGTTTTAAATACACAATTTGATCCCACATATTATAGGTTCATTTTCAGCCAAAAGTAAGCTACTTTACAATTTGACCGATACCCAATTCAATTTCTAGCGCACAATTGTAACTCCAAGCATCAACCTGCCTGACTTGCCAGAGTGCATCACCAAAGTGGAGGTTGTAGCCGACGCTGCGCTTGACGCTGGCACCCCGCTCAGCGCACAACACCAAATGCAACTATTACGGGAGCGATTCGACCAGCAAGAGCAGCAGACTCACGCTGCTGTAGCAGAGTTGCAACTGCTACGTGATCAGTTGGCTGCTGAGCAGGCAGCGCGATGTGAAGCACAGGTTAGCACCTAAGCACCAACTGTTATAATA
The DNA here is from genome assembly GCA_951392215.1 of Epirrita christyi. Taxonomy (NCBI): domain Eukaryota; kingdom Metazoa; phylum Arthropoda; class Insecta; order Lepidoptera; family Geometridae; genus Epirrita; species Epirrita christyi. The sequence continues at coordinate 8,052,686 of OX595833.1, forward strand.
TAACAAAATTATTACAACTGTTACGGGAGCGTCTAAATCAGCAGATGTTGCAAACGGCGCAGCTGTTGCTGAGCGCAAGTAGTACAGGGTAAACCATTACACACGTCATTTAGCGCCCTTGCAAGTATATTGCACTTTAGTTGCCCTTGCAGACTGAATTATATAATAAATTATTGGTGTACTTCGGCCACTTTCACTACGGCCTACCTCAAAACTAAAATTAAAAATTTATTCTTAATCTATGCTTGAGTTTCTCTTTTGAGTCCTTTTGAATTTATATGTGGTCTTTAAAATTAAACTACCGCTTAACAATAAGTTGATGTCTTTATGATATCATTCTATTAGACATCTCCTCTCCTCTTGATACCGGCTATCTATATTTAACTATCTACAATGTTTTTGTATTATTTATCATATTTGGCACCCAGGACACAAAATATACAGGTACTGAAGGCAAGCTCAGTACAACAAGCGGTAACAGGCGCATGCACACATAGACCCACGACGATCTCGGTAGAACTCGGTCGAACACCAGTCGAGAGTCGACCGAGTTCTATGTGGGTACCTACAGGTGTCTATGTGTGCATGTTCCTGTTATCGCTCGTTGTACTGAGCTGGCCTTCTGTACCCATATTGTTTTGTGCCCAGGATAAAGGCCTACTATGATGTATAGATACAAAAAACCGCAGACGCAGTGTAAGAAAGCCCCTTCTCAATGGACCGACGACAATTTAAAGGTAGGTATAGCAGGAAGCCGATGGATGGACGTGGCTCTAGCTCTAGATTGTCCATTGTTACCTGGTAGAGGCCTATGTCTAGTAGTGGATTTGAAGGCTGCTGATGATGTTGAAGGTGATTTCTTCTTTATAACCGTTCCAGGCACGCACCCACCAACTGCTTGTGCACAACAAGGAGCTCTTGGATCACATCGCGGCGCTAGTTGCTCACTTGCAGGACCGAGAGCACGGTGCTACGCGTCCAATTAGTGCGCAGCAACTTACTCTCTTGCCCCAGGTAAGCCCGTGGCAAAACCATACAAAATTACATTTCAAGAGTCCATTCAATAAATAGCTCTGCATTTCTACTGTCTACACTCTGTGGTTTTGTTTTTATTTTTTGTAGTACTACTAGTAGTAGGGTGTGTAGAGTTATTCTTTGAATAGGCTCTAGCGTGAATTCAGATACACCTAGTCTCAAAGTAAAACGGGAAGTCATGATTTTCTAAATTCTGGAGCCTACTGATCAAGAGTTTATCCAGAGCACGATTAAGTAAGAACACTGACGTCAGAAAATCATGGCTTTATTATAGATTATAATAATTATTATATCACTGATACCAGTGACGATTTCACGCTATTAGTTATGTCGATCAGCATTAGTAGGTAGGTAGGTAATCTACCAAGACTCTACCGAAGAAAAACTCATTATGAACTCTATCATTAAAAAAATATTTGAAATAACTAATTGTAATTTTTTTAATTATCTTTTTATTGATAAAGATTGAGCTTCTCTATGAAGTTCAGTATCATTGAAGCATGATTTTTAAATAACTAGATAACAATTTCACCCATTTAATTATTCATGCTTATGTAATTGTATCGTCCTATAAGTAGTGTTTAAATTGCTTGCGTTGCTCGCTCATTCGTCTTGTAATTTTGTAGTGTGACTATTAGCGTGACCAGTAGTGTGGTCAATCTGTGTTAGACCCTTAGGAGTTTAACCAGCCTTTTCACATTCAATAAAGCACTGTTAGTGCATGTTTTTGTTGTTCGAAAAATACTTCGTGGGAAAAAAATGGATGTTGTCTTTTAGTGTGAAAATTGTGAATTCAACTTTCATCTTCACCCTATATAGATAACAAAGTTAGTATGACTAGCTGCATGTGATTTGATGGTAAGTAACAGTACAAATGCTCAGATTGTACCATTTATTTTTGATAATAATGCTTTTATGTTATGTAAGCTGACACTCGAATGCTTGTTTTGATTGGCAATTATTTTGTTCGATAGTGGCCAATAACGCGCTTAAACCAGAATCCTCATGTTGTTGCTTCCGTACAAGCCTACCCTCACTGAATAATAATTTTGTATTTATGCTGCCGGATACAGACGCCGGAAAAATTCGCTACGTGTAATGGGAACCAGGCGAGCAGCGAGGACCTTAGCGATCTGTTTTCGCAGAATGACAACACAAAACATAGCGAGAACAACAACGGCACGCAATCACCGTTCAGGATCTCCCCGACCTTGAGAGCCGTGAATGGAGCCGCCTTTTCGCCCTGCTTCGGAGAAATATCCAACGAGCAGATCGAATATATAATCTCAAGGTTCGAAAAGATGGGTGGCTTCCCCGACCTAAGTTACAATCTCCCCGCAAAGAGCACGTTCAACGCTAACCAGCAGTATTTTCAGAACTGCCAAGCGTTCCCCAATATACCGCCTCTGGTGAACCACTACAGCAACGCCGACCTGCAGACCCTGCTAAGCCACAGCGTGTTCAACGAGCCGGCTACCTCCGCTCACCTGGCTCAGGCAATGAGCGAGGGGCAGTCAGATAACTCTCTGCTAACTCTAGATAGCCACGATTCATCTTCTAAAGACTCGAGCGACAGCAGCTCGGAGGAAGGGATTTCGTTCATAAAGCCCCTGTCACACAACGGAACATTAACTGCAACGGGCGAGGATGGTCGCGTGCGTCTGATAGTTCCGGTAAGTCCGTCCGAAAGCGTATCGGACGTGGCTGAGCCGGTACCGTCAGGTGGCTTGGGGAACACGCTGACGGTGCCAGGCAGCTCCAGCGTGGCTCCAAATGCGCCGATAACGCGCACGACCAGCGAGAAGGTGCCCAACCGCAGCGAGATGATGACGGCCATGCGCAAGCAGTGGACCCGCCACACCACCAAGTAGACATTTATATGACTAGTCCATATTATATCTGATTCATTCTAGTCTCTGAGTCGAGTTACCTTGATTGTATCTTTATTCATGTCGCTGTAAAGAAGACAGGAATACTTTAGCTAGATCCTTAGGGCAATAGTTTAGGTTCTAGTACTATACTACTGTTTAGAAATCTCATACTTCTGTACCTATCATAAATGGATGTAACTTTGATATATCAACCCGTATGTACACGGACATATCTTTTTATCATATCGACATTAAAATAGGATTTAGTTTTATGATCCAATGTAATGGTTATAAAGAGTAATATTTATGCTTTGGATGAGCTATAAAAAATCTAATAATATCATATTATTATGTATCACGTTGAAGAGAAATAGTGCTTTCCTCTGCAAAATTTACGTTACAGTCATTGTGATAACCGTATTTTATAGAGAAAGCTTTGTTGGAGCTTCTAAAAGGTCTCTCTTATCTTCAATTTGATAGAACTTACGAGTTAGTAGTTCCCATCGATGTGTTTTACGCAAATACCTATATAACCTTATCAGATTCTGTCTATATTACTAAATAAAATTCTTAATTCATTGTAATTAAATATAATATAGATACATAATTTATCAAGGAACATTTTTGTGTCTAGAACGCCCGTTTAAATACTTAGGTTACACGCGGGTGGAGTCGCAGGAAAATTCTAGCTAGATTCTAGAGCCGCCTCTATCCACAGACTCCCAGTGACGTTTATAATGTCTGTTTATATGTAGGTAATGTGTGTTTATATTAGTCCAGCGAGGGCCTTTCTCTACCGCAATCCAATATTCCAGTATTGTATAACACTAAATGTGGATCATTTACCTATATTAGAGAGAATTCTTAGAAGAGTCTTAGATTAATTCCTGAAACCTAAATATTAAATGTCGCTTTGTAAGCTATTGGTGCCAAAGTTTGATCAAATTTATAGGTGTTTATGTGGACCAAGGATAATGGTAGGTACCAACCCAATACATAATTTAGTAAAATATGTACCTACCAATCAATGTAATGGCCAATCACATAATCTAATCCTTGCAAGTTAACGATTCATTAACAACTTCGTTACTCTAAATACCTAATAAAATTACTATTTTTACTAGAAATATATAAATGTCGGTAGATAGATATTAAAATATGACTGCATTTTATCTCCTTAAAGATAAAGGATCTATATTTTTAAGTATGTCTACATCTATATAAAAAATATATTCACTTAACGTCTGTCGTATCAAATCAACAAAAGAGCCGACCGACACTTTCTCAATAAATATTTATAAGTACCTAAAAAATCAAATGGACACAGATAGGAGGTCCATAAGTATCAACTTGACACAAATTTTCAATAATACCTAAGTACCTAATTATCTTTTTTGGTGTAATTTGTTGGTTACATGTATTGTCTCGCTGGAAAATCCTGACATTATTGCCGCGAGCGCGCGCGACGTAATTTAGTAGTTAGTTTTATGTGCCGACTACCCCGCGCCAAGAACTCCCGACTCGCGGTGTGACCGTCCGTGCGAGGGAAGGTAGGTGGGGGTGGATACCGTTTCGCGCTGCGCCGCACGCTCGCCAGAGAGTCAGAGTCACAGTCAGCTAACAGTACAGTTCAGTAATAGAGTGATCTCAGGTGCGTTTAAAGAAAAACAGCAACATATTCAATTAGGACTAGAAGTTTGCCAAGGACTAGTGAAACTGATGTCTAATGGTGGATAATTTACTGTTTTTGTTTGAAAGAATACTAAAGTAATGAATGGTTAAGACTTCAAGGCAAGCGATACAATACCAACTGGTATATAAAATGGAGTTATTTAAACCGACTGTAGCTACTCATTGAATTTGTGTAGAGTTGCTATTATTGTGTCGACCTGAAATCTGCAATTATTTAAACCGACTCTACCTACCTACCCGTTGAATTTGTGTAAAGTTACTACTGTTTTGAAGTAAAATCAAGAATTATTTAAATTGACTGTATCTACTCATTGAATTTGTGTCTTATTGCTACTGTGTCGACCTGCTGTTTTTATTTCTGTTAAATTGCTTGTGTGTCTACCTGCATTTTTGTCGATTTTATGGAGGAAAGGAGTTAATCGTTACATTAATGTTTTGGTGAATGTAACTTCAATGATGTACTTTTACGTAATGTGGAATTTTGTAATGTAGTTTAATGTAATAGTACCTAGGTACTTACCTAGAACCAACTTAATTCATTAATTTAAAATGAAATATTTACACTGTTTAAATACTAATAAACTTTATTAATTTAAAAAAAAACAGTTAATTAGTTGTTCCATGTTGAGGTTTGCTTCGAAATTACATACTTACTAAAATTTCTCTGCATGTGCCAAAGAAGATAATTTTTGGCATATATGTATTTTATTTCTATAAAATTAGGTTTGAGATAATAGTACTAACGTAGAAAAAAAATTACAATATCAAAAAAAATAGATTACCTGTCTGTCTGTTTCCAATGTTACTTAAGTACCTACATATTTTGGGGTATGTAAGCGTTCATACACGAGCGGCACGATGTCAACTGCAGAGGCAACTGCACCCGTCGGCGGTAGCCGTTAACGCGTCGGCGGCAACCGTCGACGCGTCGGCAACAGCCGTCGACCTTTAGCGATGCTTACAGTAGTTGCAGCAGCTGTTAACGGCTGCCGTCGACGGGTGCAGTTGCCTCTGCAGATGGTTGACATCGTGCCGGTGGTTACATCTAAGTATATAGCTAATTGTTGTCATTTTGCAAATGGTATTTATTTAGTTATTCAAAATTAAATCATAATTAATTGTATTTAGTTATTAGTAAAGTATTCCACAGATCAATAGAGAAACATAAACGTGAATGAAACATGACGTTCTTTTATTTTCTCATAGACCTAGTCCCTACCAATTTAAAACTTAAGTATAAAGTAATGACCAGCCGGGTGATTACGTAACCATGTTGCTATAGGTTTCAATCGATTTTAATGCTGTTTCTATTCGAAATGACGGTCTTGCGACTACAAAATTTACGCATTTTGCTTACAAAGGTAACTTAGATTTGGACTGCGTAAATTAGGTAATCGCATAAACGTTATTTCAAATAGAAACAACATTGAAATCGATTGATATTATTAGCAACACAATTACGTAATCACCCACCTGATTATAAGTAAAAAATAACTACAACACTAATAATGTAATTGTGACAGTAGAATATGTAGAATATAAGGAATACAGTGTAATATAAAAATAAATTTAAGTCTTGCAGAGGGTTCCATTGCAAGAAATAAAATCTAAGTAGCAAAAACAGGGATCTCTCTCTCCAGTTTCATTATTTTTACAGTATGCAGTCACGCACAAAAATATATAATTAAAGAAACAGGTTTTCTGAGTTAAGACTCTACGTGTCTCGTACTACTTATTAGACTCAAACGGAGTCCACTTATCATCGGTGGGCCAATACCTACTACTCTGATACTCCGTCAATCTATCAACGAATGAGCGAACAAGCCTTTAATACACACAATGACAATTCAATTGGTGCATAGGATTTTCTAGCTAGTCGGTAAGTATATAATTTGGTGATGGGTACCATGTTTCGAAATCATTGGAATAATATTTTATTTGCTGAAATTAAATTTAATAATTAAATTTTACTAACATTCCAAAAAGAAATTGACTGTGACATTGAACTAATTTGTATTTTTCCACATGTAACAGTTGTCTTCGAGTGCAAAGATAGACAGATGGTTCTGTCTCCTGCCCACCACCCCGGCTCTGTCAAGACCTGAGAGTGGCTTCGTGTCAGGAGTTGAGGATACAGACGCAGCCACGCTCGCTGAAGCCAAACATCTACTTTTACAACTGGGTGCCAAGAAGAAACGACGGTTCATACCCTTTCGCTTTAGAAGAAAGACATTAGCGAACAAACACACCTTACTTTAATGTTTTATAGACGTTGCCGTTGTTCGGAAATTGTGAATTGATTTGAAATATCGGCAAAAGATACGGAAAAAAGTCTTGCAATTGCTACTTGTTATTGAATGGGTACCTACCTAATTTATCTTATCAACTAGGGTATTTCTATGATAGTTGGTCAAAAAGATAAGGTTACAAGCAAGGTATATTGTTTTTTACTCTTGTATGTACGCTCTCCAAAAAAATACAAAATATTTTCAAAAGCACTACACTAAATTGACCTGGGAGTGCAACGGGTCCGAATCCAAGTTCCCGTGACACCCCCAGGGGTATACTTCAGGGGTGCCTTCGGCCCGGAACGGTAGCAACCAATGGTACGCTATATTCAATTTAAGCTTAGAACCTTTAAGACAACCATTTATGGTATCTGGAAGTGGATATTAGACCTTATTTCAAAGTTTATAGGCCATAGGAACGTGTTTTAATTTAGATGCGTAAGTGTGTATGTACAATCTATTAGTATTTAATCGGCACTTTATTTTTGCTGACGGTCCGATCACAAAAACCACATAAAATGCGCCAGGACAGTGTATCCAATTCCCTTTCCCGCCCCCACACTTATCCCACTACCCCCTGCCTGGAAGGAAGTGATCCTCTACGAGACTCTACGAACCTCTTAAGAGCTAGTCAAGGGTGACATAGGACATAAGATCGTTGGTATAGGGGTATTTTTTATGCATGTTAATTGGATTTGGATTTAAAAAAAATTGAACCTTGAACAAAGTAAGTTAGCACTGCCGCCGTATATACCTAAAGACTAAAAAGCCCTGTTGATGCAACAAGTAGGTTAGTGTTATTTCCGAACAACGTTCACGTTGTAGTAAATTGTTTTATTAGGCACCTAATAATATTTACTTATTTTAATATTTCTCATTGTTTATAGTATTATATCAAAAAATCAATATAAGATCTCCTCACGAACCTGAAGGAATTATAGTGAAGTTCAGCTTTTACAACATCCATGGGAGGAAATGGAGGGGTCTATTCTGAGGCCGGACACGACTAAAGTTCTTCAAATGGATAAATTACTTAGTAAAAATATTACTTTATTTATGCCGTGGTGTGTCCGTTCTAAAAATAGATCTCTCCATCTCCTACCGTGAATGTAGAAAAAACCGTACACCAGATTACACCAGGGACGTATACAGGCTGGTTATTATAATATTGATTGTTTTATTTAAGTACTTTTAACAGTTTTCAATTATCATCTAGTAAATTACTTGCTGCTTGATCTCAAAATATGTCATGCAAGAATAGAGAGAACTAAATCAATAATTTGTAAGGATTCATTTAAATTATAAGTACCTACCTATGTAAACATTGATTTTGGAAATATCTGGATGAGAGAGGATTAATTAGACTACGAGCAATATAGCATGGGAAAGTACGCCCAAGATCAAAGAAGCTGACAAAATAAAAATAAGTTTATAATTAATTACTTACCTATTTATTTTATCATGATATAAAAATTCACAAATTAAGGTGAAATAAAATAAGTTTTATTGATTAACGAATAAATACCTAATACAACGGAATATAAAAAAAAATACAAATACTACAGTTAATCTAAGGACTGTTGCAAACAATCTAAAGATATATTTACTGATATTATGACAGGTATTTATCCCAGGTCAACAAATAAACGATAGGGGAGCACCTAGTAGATTCAGGACCTTATCACTGGGTTGAACTTTCAAAATCCCAAGGTACTTTCTACTGAACGCCAATACTAGAAGAGAATCATTCGGGATGCTATTGAAATCAAGAAGTACCCATTTGACTGTAAAGACGGCTTAATATCTATGAATCCCATCATTAAAAGTACTTAGGTCTACGCGTCGTGATTTGTCACCGCAATGCGTAGATACAGTCAGTGTGGTGTATCAGAGGCCTAATTCTCTAAATTATTTTATAACTACACTGAAAGCTAACCGAATCGAGACTGAATTGTGAATTGACAGAAAGTTGGTATTCTGCTCCCTCATAAATAACAATTTAGTCTACTTTCAATTCACGGTGACTATCATTGGAGTAGGATGGTTATATTATATAATTGGAAAGAGTAAAGAGACTCCATCTACTCAAGCTAAAATTATCGAAAAAACTTTGAATCGTTCAAGTTTCGGTCACATTTCGATATAATCACACTAAAGTGTTGTATTTTAAGATAAGATAATACCATTTCTGACATTTAATACATCGACACAAATAAAAATAAATAAATGCTGGACATTTCACACAACATTATCTAGCCCCAAGCTAAGCAGAGCTTTTGTTATGGGTACTAGATAACTGATATACTTAATACAATACATTACATAGATAGATATTTTTTATTATAGGTACATAGAAAATACCTAGAACACCCTGAACAAATATCTGCAGATCGTACAAATATTTGTTCTGAGGGCTCGTACACAAAACTGCGATGCGATGCGATGCGAATTCGCAACGCAGAAAATTACGCTAAAAAATTAAAAATTACGCAAAAAATGCGTAGTATCGATAGTAGTAGTATGCGAGCGACGTCGCATCGCAGTTTTGTGTACGAGCCCTGAGGCGGGAATCGAACCCGCAACCTCCTGAGTCACAGGCGAACCTTCGCCCGCCGCGCCACAGAGGTCGTCAAATGGATTTCCAGATCGATGCTAGCATACTACCTCTTAACATCTCAGGACTTGTTCCATTGAATAAGTTTATGTTCTATATTTGAATTTTAAATTTTGATATTTACAACAAAGCTTTGTTTTTATAATCTGCCAAATTAGATAATAATTTAATGAATCAATACGCCACTATCCCACACCATTTTATTATACTAACTGCCGCTCGCAGTTTTGCTTCGTGACACCGGGATGTAAAGTTACCTGAACTAAGTGTCAATCCAGAACACAGTCTATCAATTTCATTGAAATCGGGTTCAGCCGTTTTAGCATAATTAAGTAACAAACAAACATCCATGAATTCGCATTTATAATACACCTACACTGTGATTTTTAATCTTAGACATTTTTTGTAAACAAAGAAATGTCTAAGATTAAAAATCAGAGTATAGTAGGATTTTCATTTTTTCCGTGACCTAACTCTTCTTCTTTATAATATACCTATCTATCATTAACATTCATAATTACACTCTCCCTCCTTATAACATGACTATCCTATCCTAATTCCATACTTACATAAATCATACCACGCTCTTTTATTAGGAAGTTACTCTTTATTTATCCTTTTGCCAATACTACGTTACTTACAAAACAATTGTTTACTTAATCCATTCTTTTTTTATTTTTTGCCCTGAACACACTCATGTGCCTGTAAGTTCGCCGGCACCTATGCCTAGATACCCTGCGAGCCGCAACACCAGCAATGCTACTTGGTGGCAGAAAGACGTGGTACCTACCTACAAAGGGGTTAGTAGTACCTTTTTGTGACAGAGTTCGTCCGGCGAAGTGGTTCAGGTTAGTAGCTTGACTAACCTGTTTGAACAGAACTAATTAGATACTATACCTATAGCGTCTAGTCGATTCGGCTACTTTGCTATTTCTAGCCCCTTTACTTCCCCTTTCCTTAACGTTTGATTCTCTCTTCAGGTGAAACAAAGGGCTTATTTTTTTCTAAAATACCTATCTTTTCTTATTTGATCGAGCAAAGCGAAGTTCTCTTCTTGTTAGAGGGGTCGGCGTTTGTATGTATGTGGGTATCTTAGGATGTGGGTGTGTATCTACTTTTGATGGGACGTTGTTCAACGATATTTTTCGAACCGTTGATCCAATCATAATTAAATTTGGCATGTAGGTTAGTAATACTAATACAATTTGCAAGTGCATATACGAGTTTAATCAGTAAAGTATTCGTTGAGATAGGGACGAATATCGAAACATCGCGAAGTCTCAGTTCTGTGCGAACTAACAGTATCTTAAATTGGTATCCGGTGCCATAACTAATTTGGGTACCAAAGACTCGCTCTTTTGTGTTCTTTCTAAAGATATTTTTGCAACGATTGTCATAAAGTTAATGTAGGAAGTTAAAAAGCTATTGACTTGCCTACCATACCACAACATTTTGTCATTGCAGACGAACAAAACCTAAATTTATTTTATTTACGCTTACGAAATTTGAGTAGAGTAATTTTAGTAGTATGTATCTTAGAATATACACAAGAAACTAAGGTATGTACTGATTTTATGAATAGGAACATGAATTAGCTATTTTTACTCAGCGTTTATAATAAGTTAGCTTTACTTAAGGAGTGATTGTACGTATTGACTGATAGATACTTGAATAGGTAGATTAATTATTTTTGTGTTCTAAGTTATGTTGTGTTTGTTATTATTTAAAGTTATTGTAACATCTCAATACTTACATTCAAAGCAAATAACAATAAAATTATACGTTAACGTACAGATCTGTGCCTTATCTTACCTACTAGCCCAGACCTAATTATGACCTTTATTTATGCTGTTTATATAGTTACAAGGTATGTAGGTGTGGCTCATGACGTAAGCCATTTACATCCTACATGAATATATAAAAAGAAAAGAAAGTTTAGTGGTTTGTTTACGCTGCAACCGACTGAACCGATTTTGATTGGGACAGATAAATTATGACCTGGATTGAGTGAAACCTAGGTGAACCAGGCAGGTGGACCACGGGCAATAAAGGTGAAATATAGCCTATTCATAATGCAGGTTTATACCGCGCTGTCGCGTTATCGCGAGCAGGAAGGAATAAGAACATTATAAGGTTGTAGGAAGTTGGTGAATGGGTATGGCTTGACACGGTTGGTCGTGGCATTCTTTGGGGGAGGCTTATGTGCCCAGCATTGGACTTCCAGAGACTAATGATTATGATGATATCGCATTATTTCTCTAACAGATATTTGTCTGACGTAATGCACCATCAACAGGCCCTTCGTTCAACAAAATCGCACGTTTACTACGCAATAAACATAGCTGAGTTTTGTTCTAGATAATACCTCACGTAATTGTGTAATAACAGCTAGGAATTAACCTTTTTACAAATGGCTGAATACAGACAAACCTCAGGGTTACAGCATATAAGTGATGAATCTAGCAATTTATGTCACTGGAAAACAGCAGCTCGCAAGTTGCGACCTTCGCCTCGGTTTGTTACGTTCTGGACCAGTTTTGATATGACACACAACACAACACCCAACAGTCACATACGTAGTCCTACTACTAGGATTCCCTGTGTCGTGGGTATCAGGAACTACGAGTACCAATGGTACCATAACACCCAGACCCGGAACAAATATTTGCAGATCATATAAAAATTTATCCCACGGCGGGAATCAAACCCGCAACCTCTCGCATCTCCCCCGGGCTACTCGCCCGCTGCACCACAGAGGTTGTCAAATATGAGTTCTTATAGTTTCCAAGAAGAAATATTATATATACATGGTGTTCTCAAACTTTTTATAATTCAAATACACAATTTGAATTAAGTAAAAATAAAAATAAAACAAAGATCTTCTTAAAATTTAAATACAATTTTAGACTTACCTTACCTACCTACTTCTTACACGTTTTAATTTTTAAAACATTTAGTAGTAGTTAACTTATTAATCATTAATTGAGTTAGTGAATTACATTTTTTGTATGATGAACTAAAGAAGGCGAACGCACGCTCTGATACCTTAGTTTCATTAAAAATAAAAAAAAATAAAAAAATAATGATACAAAAATTCCCTTTAAAGTTTTGTTAGATTTTGTTGATGAATTCACTAACCCAATGTATAACTTATAAGTTACCAAATGTTCGAAAAATTTAAACGTGTTAGAAGTTAGTCTAAAATAGATTTCAATTTAAAAAGGTTCAAAAGGAGGTATCTTTGTTTTTTTTTTATCGAGTGGTGTAAGTAATTCAAATTGTGTACTGAATTTATGATTTCACTAGATAAAAAGCATACATTTTTTTTGTTTTTGTTGACTATTAGAACTCATCAAAAACTTAAATATTCTAGAGCTCATTAAAGGCATTTTGTGAACCTATAGATAGCATCTTAAGACAACGGTCCTTGTGAGCTATAGGGACGGCGATGGATTACTAAAATCAATGAAATGAAGACAAAATATTTAATCAGTTGAAATAATTGGAAACTAACTGGAACTATGAATAAAATTAAAATTGAAATATTTTTACTGAGTTGGATTTTTAACTACGTAACTGTTTTTTTTATTAATTAGTTTAACAGGGAGTAATTAAATGTTGAATAGGTAGATTATTTTGATCCAATTCAAACGTCGCAGGAAGTCAGGGGATGGAGGTGGCTCAAGACCGTTCGTCATGGCATTCTAGGGAGGAGGCCTATGCTCGGCAGTGCCCAGCTACTTTCTACGCTGTTTGTGGTTATTTAACTTTTTTTTATTGACGTGTACCTTTTTGTATGAATAAATTACTATCTGACTATCTATCTGACTATCAGTGGCTGAAGATGATAATTATGATGATTTCATGCTCTCAAATGTTGAAGAAAATGTCATGAAGAAACTGGCATTTCTTGGAACCAAACAATAATGTAACAGGAGCATCTGTGAGGCTCGCTGAATGCATTCATCATACTTGCATAAGTACACACATAAATTTACATATTATACTGGTACACAATCGGTACCAATAAGGTCATTTTTAGAGCCACCATACCGTAACTTAGTAACTGACATAACACAGGGTGACCACGAAAGAAACAGTGGTCCGACAAACAAACGGTAGGAGCGCAATAGTTCCAAGATGAGAATGGAAGCCAACAGTGTATTCACATACACCCGAAACAAGTCACATTTCATGTGATATAAATATAATATTATCTAGTTTCAGTATTTTGAAGAAAAGGTTCATGAAGTTACTTATTTACCATTACCACATCACATGCCACCAAGTTTCTTCGATTGTTATGCAAAACAGGTAGGTAGGTACCTACATTATGTTAAATCTCGTCACATAAGTTGGTACTTAAGTGGTTTTAAGCATCTCTGTAGTTGGGTAAGTGCCTTTTTAAAGAATTTCGTATTCTGACGGCTCACATAAAGCATACGAAAACCTCAGAATAAACAAAACTACGCCAATTCTGTGAATTCAGTTATAATATAGGTATGCACCTGCAATACTAAATAAGAAGTAATTTCAAACAAAATATCTACGCAAAATGGCCAGCAACTGGTAACTGGATGATGATGGAAGTCGAATGAGGCCCAATGGCCTCATTCAAGGCTCTGCCAAGGTGAGCCAATGCTCACACCTTGGCAGAGATGGCCCATGATGGCGCACTCTTGTGAGCAAATATGTAAATCGTATAGGCCTAAACTGAGTGAATGAAATAGAAGATAATGTGGTAAAAACTAATAGAGAGAAGTATTCCAATTAAGTGGTACTATTTCATGTAAAGCTACCTAGCCGTTCCTGTGAAAAAGGATCAGACAGACAGACAACAATTACCTGTTATTATTTTGTTAAAACCCTTTTAACAAACCCTAGTTTTTAAAATATTTGCGAAAACACACAACTGTTTACATAACTGTCGCCAGATACCTGCAATATCTATACTTACTTCAAAGAAAAATCTAATAGTTTTCGTGTTTTGTCGATGTAGTATGACTTGCCGTGACCCGTGGTCTATATGTGGTCACAATCAGACGTTCGTGACCTGTTGTTACATACCAATTCAGCGTCAATTAGAGGACATTCTGTGCTGATTCGATGATTCTGTGCTGATTCGATGACAGTCACTTTTTAAATAGGGAAAACACGACTGTTGCTACAAAATATCATTGGGTACCTACCTACTGTTACAATGATCTCCGTGGCGGAATTGGCGCAAGAGGTGCTGGTTTGATTCCTAATGCGGGATGGGATTTTTTTTGATGATGAATATTTGTTTTGGATCTGGGTGTTGTGATATCATGGTAAGTACTTATAGTATCTGATATCCACGACGGACATGACACAGGGAATTCTAGCGTATGATTAAGGACTATAATGTAAGTATACCTATGTGCCTGTTGGGTATGGGGCCCGCTATGGGCCTAAGAGTTTAAAAATGCATCACCCGAATTGTACCAGCTATTCTTAGGCACTATTGGGTAGCTTATATTAGTGTTACCACCTCATCATCATCATCATCATTAGACGCGTTTAGACGTCCACTGCTGGACGTGGCCGCCCCTAAAATGCAATGGGGGGAACTGCCATAATCACCACGCTTGGCCGGCGGATTGGAGATCACAGTACCTATTCATTTTGAATTCTCAGGTAGATGCTTCTGCCTATTCCCTGGAGTAATCCCTAATCGGCTCTTACGTACCTATAGATACCTATAGATAGAGAGGAGATGAAGGTATCTGTTCTTAGACCGGCCGGACACACCACGGCACACCGTTACCTAGCTAACCTACGGTCATTTTATTCAAATACCTAACTACCAACCTTCCATATATTGCGAAAATATATTATGGAACTCGTATCGTGGGCAAAGATTTAAATCTTTGATCGTGGGTGGGTGTCTGTGTATGTGATCGTTTTATTGACCACTTGAGCTCTATTAAGACGATGATACCATCACTAGATTGAATCGCACATTTCGTGTAAAATTGCTCGCAATTTGTTAAATTTAGATTTTAATGAATTAGTAAAGTAGGTTTCCTAACGTAGATATTGTGTCTATTTGACATGCCATTTGAAGATCTGCCTTTTTATTTAACTGAAAATTTAGACGAATTTACTAAAAAAGTCGGAAAATTAAAAGTTTGGACAGGAGGACACAATGCCGTATAGTCAGTCAGGTTATGATAATATCTTGACATGGACCGTATATATTATGTCCGGTCCATGTTCTTTTCTGTTGGTAATTTGTATCCGGACTTATCAAAATTAAAGTGTACCTAGGTAATAACCAAAACTTTCCTTTCATAAATGTAGGTTTTTAACGGAACCCATCGATCGATCTAGGAATCCATTGATGGGTTCCGTTTACTTAGCTACTACTAGGTAGACGTTATGACGATCTTCATGACGCGGCGGGCAAATAGCCGGCAAAGAAGCAAGAGGCTGTGGGGTCGATTCTCGCTGCGGGACAAATGTTTACATGATCTGCAAACTATTTTGATCAGTAAATTATGCTTTACAAACCTAAATATTGACTGAATACTATCGTAAAGCCCGAGACTTATGGATGACCTTGAACCAGCGCCAGCCAACGGCAATGCGCGATTGTTTTTAATATTTTTTTAACTTGACACACATATGTTAAAATATCAATATAAATATAGAAAACATTGGCAAATATGTGAATAATTGCGTACATATTTTTTATATGCATTTAGGTGCAGCCATTAATTACATAAAGTGCTTTGAAATCATACTTTTATGTTGATTGACCTGTTGCAGCTTAATACCGAGTAACATGACGTGTGTACCTGCTAAGCCAGATGATGTGATGTGAATCATGTGTGAATAGTGAATACTGATGTGGCAACCCAGACCAGTCCATCCACGACGCGCAGTCGGCTGCGCATATGCGCAAGCGCGTACGTATGTGCCACGCACGATCAACCGAGCTCTAAATTGGCTCTAAACCGTTATAACCTGTCATAAATATTTTTAGTTGGTACGTGTAGTTCAGTGTACTTATTTAAAGGATTGACATTCTGGTAAGATTTTTTTATAAGTACTTAATATAAAATAGTGGTAATTAGGTGCCTACCCTACTTTACTGCCTAATGCAGTTCGTAGGTCGATATAACTTACATAGGTAGGTACCAATATCATAAGAATAAGAGCAGGTATTTATTATTATGCCTTACACAACCACCTTATCGCAATGTTATTGGTAGGTATTTATTTATGGAAATGATTAACCATACATCGAAATAAGTATAGTAGGTACCTACCTACCTAACTACTTATTTGATGAAGGTGCAATGCTGCTGAGACGATTGATCGATCCTTATGATTTCAATGAATAAAATACTTACCTTCTTTTGACTTGATAAATTTTGATGTAGATAATTAATATACAGTATAGGCAGGTAGGGTACCCATACTTATAGCCTCTGTTAGTAATTTTACCCACGAGAACTACTTAAGAGACCTGTCAAAAAGATGTCCTCTCATACCTGTACGGTGGATATATGCCTAATTCCAGACCCCCCTCTAAAGTCGGCCCCAACAAAATCATTCCTTTGCATTCCTAAATTAATTAAGAGACACACATAAATCACGACCGGTGTTTATCCTTTTCCCTTAAGTTTACTAGTCATAATACGGTTATTGAATTTGCTTTGTCAATTATAATTCATAAAGCTGTTTCTGAATCTAAAAACCAAAACCTGGCCGGGGGTAAAATACTCGAATCATCCAAGGTAACTATTACCTTTTCTGATTAGGGCCGATTTTAGGGATTGCGAACAATCTAAAGTCAGCTGCCACTTAAAAGACAGGATGATACAAAATGTATGTTTAATTTGTGTTTAATTAATAATATAAACTACTATATGTCTTACGGGCGCCGGGTGTCCTATACCCATTCCTACAAGGTCCTGGTCTTAGAGAATTTATTTTACTATAAATTCTCTAAGGTCCTGGTGTACCTACCTACTAGAAAGAAACGCACGTCTTCCACGCCTGCTACGACCACATTGTTTGTAGTGATTCTTTTATTTGACGTCACTCTGCTTGTTCATTCGCCAGTTTCAAAATAATAATACTTATAAGTTATAAGTAATGCAATAATATGCAACGCAGCTAAGTAGCTAAGGTAAATATGCCAAATGTTGAGTACACCTATACCCTGTTTTTTTATTTCAGACAATTTTTGTAAACAAACAAATGTCAAGATATTATTATGCCACCCTTGATGCCACCTCAGAATTATTCTGAGTATGCCACCGTGAGTAGGTATAAGTGTCATGATTGTGTAGCATACGTGTTAATTCACATATGACACACATACATGGCACTTATACACACAGTGGCATATCTTGACATTTGTTTGTTTACCAAAATTGTCTAAAATTAAAAATCAGAGTACTTATAGGTAACATTTTTCATAAGAATATTAAATCTTTTGTTTAACCGATTTCACAAAAAAAAAGAAGGTTCTCAATCCTGTTGTATTTTTTTGTTTGTTACCTCATGTCTACGTCGTTTATTAACCGATTTGTTTTTTTTTATTTTATTTGAATAGATATACTTACTTCCAGATGGGCCTCATTTTTTTCAAAACCCAGTTCTGCTGATGGGATCCATGAGGAATTGAGGGGACTCCTCAAATGTTATAGGCATACATATAGCAATTTTGGTATTATCAGCAGGCAACAAGTTATTGTTTTGTATGCCTTTAGCAAATAAAAACATGAGCCGGATTCAATGGCGGAAGTCGGTTTTTTTTAATGAAAAGAAATTTCAAAAACAACATCAATACATTCAGCTGTATTTTCAATAACCATTGACGTATAGGTATATTACTATCCTAATTAGATTAATGTCAATAACATAGCAAACGTTAGCGGGTTAGGTACTAGTACTTATTTGTTTTCGAGAGAAAAGGATAGGTATAAATACGCAGGTCGTGTCTCTTTAGTAGGTTTAGGAATGCAAAGGAAAAGTGGAGGGGCTGGAACTAGGCATATCTACCCTACCACAATGTAACTTTATTATTCCATTAGGATCGTAAAACTGGCAAACCGAGTCAAGTAAAGTCAGTGCCAGTTTTACAAAATTGCACAGTCGGGCAGGCTAAGGGGTGATTTCACCAACAAGAAACAGGCGGTTAAACAACTGTTTGTCTAACCAATGCTTTTTGACAGGTGTTTTCAAAGATTATTCTGTCACCTTAACCAATGGTTAGATTAATTTACTTACTAACAGCTAAGGTTTGATTTCACCAACAAATAACAGGCGATTAAACAACTGTTAAGTCTAACCAATGCTTTTTGACAGGTGTTTTCATAGATTATCTGTCACCTTGACCAATGGTTAGATTTAACAAGACATTTACTAACTAACAGAGTATGGTGAAATTGGCTCTAAAGCTCTTATTCTGAGGGCTAAAGACTTTAGACCATACCGTCTGGTAATAGTTGGGTTTCGTCTTTCGTTTTTATGTAGGGTTATAATAATTATAATAAACTATTCATCATAATATTAAGATGTCTTTAGTTCATAATTAGGTACCTACCTACCTATATTTATTGAGCTACGTCAAGTCGTCAGTCGGGTGGTATTTTTTTTTGTATCTTTGGTGCATAATTTCCACCCATTTGAAAAGTCACGCAATAAACTTTAAGTATAATTTCACTACATTTGTTAAATTACATTTAACATTTTTTTTACATTTGTTTTTAATCTACACCGGTTTAAATTTCAACAAACGTACTCGAGATTACTCGAAAACAAACACTAGAAATAATAATTAAATAAAAATAGTACTTACCTATCGTTTCGAAAAAGGCGGTAGAGTCCCTGATCTTGTAAGTAACATTAAAAATAAAACGAACGATGGTCTAATGTAATTTATCTATGTACCTACCTATGGTACCTAGTTTGTTTTTTTCAGGGCAACAAACTGGCACCGATTCTTAAAAGTTCGGCAGGTCCCACTGGCAAGAGTGGGGCCAGCCAGAGTAGTAAGAGTCCAGGGAAGTCCACCTTTGGCTCCACAATCAGCAAGACCAGTTCATTTGGTTCTACGAGCAAAAGTTCGAGTTCAAAAGTCTCTGACAAAACACCAATCTTCGGAACTAGTAAACTATCGAGCGGACTCGTACCTAGCACGTCCAAAATGACCTATGAAAATGCCCCTAAGAGTGGAAAATCAAGCTTTGGAATAATATGGCTACCCACCAAGAAACGGAACAAGAAAATGGATTTGGTTTACAATTCCGTTAATAATGATAGGAAAAATGAAAGATCACCATCTATGTACAAACTGTAAGTACTTACCTATTATTTTTTTGAATTCGTATTTGCACTGAAAGTACACCTACTAGGTACCTACCTTCCTTCTACAAAGAGGAAGAGGCAACAAACGGCAAACACGTGTAATATAATCATGGATTTAGTAGGTACAATAAAATCTAGTGATAATATAGGTACCTACATACTTAGAGAAAATTCTCTAAGGGTACATAGTCTCAATTCACACCAAGGTGGCACTTGCTTCGTTGACCAGTCGAACAATAGCCCATCTATTTATGTAAGTATTTTAGTAGGTACTTACTAAAGATAAAGTTAAAAAAAAAGTTTGAAATGCTGCCTTTATTTTGGCTGCGCTGTCAGCCGCTGCCATCTCGGTGTGAATTGAGCTCGGATTGTGCGCTTTTATAATTCGCACGTTCGCACGTCAAGTTATCGTGGACGTTGACGGGACGTGATGGATGCCATTTGAATGCGCAGGGCGGCGCCGGCGCGGCGGGGGAGCGTGAGCACGTGGATCCACGTTTTCGCGCTCCCCCACCACCCGTGCTGCCCCCCCCCCTCCCCGCCTCGCGTATTCCTGTCACAATGTTTCAGGAGGAAGTGGTACCTACCTTGCCATCACGTCCGCACGGCTGTGAATTATGAATATGCAACGTTAAATGCTTTAGACCGTTAGATCATGGAATTCAACGTCCACGATAACGTTGACGTGCAGAATTATAAAAGTGCCTTCGACGGACGTCGGAAACACTTGAGGTGTTGATCCTCCTAACCTCGGACCATTGGTCACAATGGACAGAGCATTTTGGTTTGAAGCGTGTCCGTTTTTTGTTAGTGTGCATAATTGGTCCGAGCTCCTAACAGAACAAACACATGCTCTTTTGTTATTTCACTCGTTTTCCCTACCTACCAAACTGCGAGTCGATACCTAGGTACCTACCTATTTATATATTTGTTTTTTTTGCTAGATGGTGATACCTAGGCACTGAGTTTTTCAACAAGTCCGCTGGGGGTGCTCGTAATTATCACCACACACAAATCACTTTTCAACTCTAGAGAAAAAATGCAAAATGTCCTGGCGACGACGGTAAAGAATAAATGCAAGACCCTTTGACATTATATTATATAGGTACCTACCTAGTATAATATAGTGTACAAGACGTCAAAACGTAGACTAAACCTACCCGGAAGTACTAGTTTTTGGGGAGGCGTACCTCAACCTACTGTATTTTATATTTTATTATTATAGCCGTACTACTTCGATCACCCGATATCACGTTCGACCTATATATGTACCTACCTAGCCTCCAGATTCCTTCAGAAACCTTGTACAGACAGTAATTCTATCCCCACATATTTTAACTAGTCTGTGAGGCAGGTTGTACGCGTCGGAAAGTCGTGGTCGGCGTCGGGTCGGATCGTAAACCTCTGTCTACGGGTCGGATCATGGTCGGATGTTCTCAGTCTCAGAATAAAGATTATTCTGAGTTCTCAGTTTAGTTCTGTTCTGTGCAAGCAAGCAGCACACAAACTCAGACACAAACGCACATTCTATTTGGGTCTGAAAATAACGTCGACCAAGAAGTTTTTTTTATATGGATGGGTGGACCATGGACTTAATATCCCTTGGTCCATGGGATGGACTTACTTATGGTTTCTTATCTTGCCTCTAAGCGAAGGAGTGTCTATATTATTATACAACATGATGATGTACAACCCGATTAAACACAGCATGATTTTTCAAGGCCAGTTTTCCAAAACATGGCTTCCAAATATAATGCTTCGCAAAAAAATTCATTCACAATTGGTTGTGCATTATCAACACGTGATGATTATTGTACGGCATGATATTGCATGGCATGATTATGTACACCCCGATCATCCGAAGTCACCGGTAGCGATGCTATTGGTTCGATGCGATGTTTGCTTGTGCAAACCTAAGGGTGCCTAAGTATAAGTGAGTAAGTTTTTTGTGAGGAATGGCTCTTAAATAATATAAAAAACCTAACAACCTACCGAAGGACTGAATTATGTTTGAAGTTTTGTGTGGAATGGCTCTTAAAATAGTTAAAAGAAAAAACCTAACAACCTGCCAAGGGACTGAAAATGTTTGAATTGCAACAAAGCTCCTTCGTATTGACCAATAGAATCTTTGTATTGATAATACAGGGCGTAAAAAGAATACTCCCGAAAACTGAAACAGTGCATTCAGACCATAATTCAGGAAAATTATTTAAGCTGAAAAAAATGCTCAGTTTTGGGCCGCCTTTTTCGTGTTTTCTTTATAAATTTACTTTGAACTGCCATAATTTGTCAATATCACTTAAATTTACACTTTAGATGCCATGACAACGCAATAAAAAAGGTCTCTTATGTCAAAACATAAACAAGCAACTGATTCAAGGTTTGCAATTTTGATCTTTGTTGATAAATAATGAGGGGTTTTCATGGGCATTTCAAATCATGCTTTCAGCGTTGAAAATAGATGGCGCTACTCTGTTACGTACTGTCAAGTGTCAAAATAAAGTTAAATGTCAACATCAACAACGTGGATAATATTTTCGTTTTGTGGTGTTTATTTTTGCTTACTTAAACACCACGAAATCACGAGCGCACTCCCAAGAAGCAAACACAAACACAATATCATGACTAATAGCCACAGATTAGTTAGATAATAGCTTAGTACGCTACCAGCTTGTCAGCTACCCAGTTGAGTCAGCGCCATCTATCGAACCAATTTGAACTACTTTGTTTTTGAATTGAAGTTTAAAAGCCCTTATTTAATAATGGTTTTCCATACAGCAGTCAGTAGGATAGTTAGAAAATGTAATACTAGTGGTTCGCCCCGAACTGAGACCTCGCGATACCACCTTTATCAGCCCGACTAAATAAGCCCAACTAATTCCCATTTTTCTATTATTATTTTTGAAAATTTTCACCTCGAGGTCTCCTACACATCATCGAAATAACCTTTGAATAGGGCTAAGCAACGGGGCGTAATACTACATACCTGTTAGTACCTTTGTTAGTACCTATATCAAGTACCTGACGAATTCATTGATAACGTCCTTTTGACGAAACCTTAGAACTCCAGCGTCATTCAAATTCCTAGAAATGGGAGGTCAACGATGGATGTTATATTGTTTTCTGTTTTATGGAGTACAAGTTTCTAAATTCTTCAGTTTCAGACTTTTCCCTGTAGTTGTGACACAAAAGCCACAAGCATACCAAATTTCAGCATTGTGGGATTGCTGGAAGTACCCTAGAATTTTTGATTTTTACGTTTTTTATTTTCCCTAATATCTCAAAAACTACTAAGGCTAAATACTTATTAAAAACAGTTTTGAAATGTACAATCAAAGCACTTTCATTAGACACCCCACTTGACCTGACTGTCTCACTTTTATTTTTTATACCCCCTCTTGGACCCCAATATCTCAGCAACCCCCCGACCGATATAGCTCATAACCTTACCTACAAATTGTACCAATACTATGTACCCCCCTACCAAATTTCATGAAGATCGGATTAACGGTTTGGAAGTTTTCATCGGACAAACATACATACATACAAACGCCGATTCTTCCAACTTGACTCAGAGAACTCGCTTCGCTCGTTCAATTATGTGCTTGCGACATGCTAAGGAAGTTTCTTTGAAAACTGGCGAACGTTTTCGTTCCGCCACTGTACAACCAAATCTCTACCCTACCCTGATTATTGGAAGCCACTGGCTTCCAATGATCAGGGTGTACATTATCAGGCTATACAATATCAGGCCGTGCTTAATCATGCTGTGTAGTACTATAAATTCTCTAAGATGCTGTGCATTATCGTATCCCTTCCATGGAGCAAGGAATTCTGACTTCGCTCGCTCGCTCCAATGAAAGTTTACATTACATCCGGTCCGGCCCGAAGCTTTTTTTTAACAAAGGCTAGATTTCGATTGCTTGCATTGCATTGCTTGTGAAAAAGATGAAGATAAAGAAATTGTATTAGCCACATTGTGCCAAAATACTCCTTTTACCTCAAGTTTCATAGATAACTTCTAAACAAGAACAAGAAGTGCATATTGCCGTGCGTGTGTATGTCATTGAAAAGATAAAAAACTTTTTGTTTACTATTTGTCACCGCACGTTCTATCAAAATGATGCAAGAAAACAATAATTTTGATACAATCATCAGTACTTGGCGTCGAATGTCGGGGGAACAAACCGAGAGCGTTACTGTGAGGTGAATTATCCAATTTACCGTGCTCATCAGTAATTTGATTGGCTTCGTCTTCATGAATTACCTATTGTTTGACTGTGGAGTGTAGATTCGTTGCGTTGCCAGTGTTGTCATTGAATGAAAACTGATCCTTTCAGGCAAAGAACAAGAGTTTTATTTAGAAAATTTAAAATAAGTAAGCTTTATAAAGTTTAATTGTTACAGTATGTCAGGTGATTCTTCAGATCTACAAGTACACAAAAAGAAAGACGAGGAAGCGTCGCTCCTTGTGCCAGAGCGACTAAAGGGTCCAATTGCCACAGTGGCTAGCGCTGGCACGGCTGCGACTATAGCCGAGGTGCCATCAGAGACGTCGGACTTAGAAGAGAAACTTTTAAAACGTGATAACGATGATAACAAGGTATGTCAAAAGGGATGTAACATAATATGTTCCATGTACAAGGATGTGTTCTTAATCTATAATATACTATATATTCTAATATAGGTTATACTCTAAATACTCTTATTTATATCCAAAACTTTGAAATAAAAACATGCATAACTTTAATAGCCAAGTACTCGTTGACTACTTGTTACTCGGGAGTATTTGGTATTTTTTGAATTCTCAGTTCAAGGGGTTCAAGGGAGTACCTATTTGTTTAAAACAAAGTACTTATTTACAGTTAGACAGAAAATATAGGTAGTGAAAACAAGCCTAATTATTAAATAAAGTATTGAACAAGCATTTATTAATTTAAAAATGTACTATTCTAAAATAGTTAAAAGAATTCATATTTGAAATTTAACAAAGGCGAGTTATGATGTAGGAGTACAAGGCTCTCTGTGAATTCTGGTAACACCCTGTTCCTTTTTTCTTCATAGAGATTACCTGCTTAGGAGAATAATCACTCGCTATACACAGTGCTTGCAGGTGCCCATAAAATCATTGTTTTATGTCCTGCCCACCACTCGAAAGGACTCTGCTCTCGTGACTACAAACTTTAATTTACAATTGGTCTGATTCGGGGGTAACTGCCGCTCGCTTCCCAGCAGCACGTCGCAACTTGTTTTTGCAAAGCATTTGTATAGAACCAAGTAATCGGCCAAGTACTCTGTTAGGCAAACATTAAGCCGAGTACACAGTACTTGGTTACTCGGTGAAACTTGTACTTGGAGCATCTTTAGTAATAAGTATGAATAAAACCACAATGTGAATTCATCAATTACTAACTCATAAATGCATACCTTTTCAGGAGGCAGCGGGTGATGCTAACAACAAGGATGATGACTACCTCGAAAACAAGGATACCTTTGCCACTAAACCGGATGATATGAAGAAAAAGTCTGCTGACAAAGTTGACAGTGTTTATGTAACTCAGACAGCCATTAAAGTTCCGCCACAGTCCGCAGCATCAACTCCGGAGGAGGAAGATTGTGGCATCAAATGCCTATATTACACTCTGCAGTGTTGTGACTGTGTTCTCATGTAAGTTTATACCTTGTCTTGTGCAATGACATTGCAGAGTTCCAAATCATACATAATAATTTTGTTACCAGTGGTATTATATTTTTGCTGGTTACTAACTTTATAATGATTTAAGTTATAGCGAAAAGGAATTGAAATGTGAAGGATACTTGAAAATTAAAAATAATGAATCAAATAAAATTGATGAATTGACAAAAAATAAGCCTTAGCTTATTTTCTGTCAATTCATCAATTTTCAAAAAATATTTTTTTACCCTTAGGTAAAAAAATATTTTAACTGAAATCAAATTGTTTTTTTTTAAATTGACGTTCTATCAAGGTTTTTTTATTAAAACTAATAATATGTGAATGCTGCCTGATAAAAAATAAAAATTTCGACCGATTAAAAAAAACATGATCCCTCGAAAGTACCCTTTACCATAACATCTTTATTACTAATTATGCTCTGACCTAGCATCGATCATGGTGCTTAGCGCATTTCAAATATCATAAAGTTGTAAATTTCGAAATATTAAAAAACTATTTCATGGTGATCATCAATTACTCATTATTTTAAACAAAAACAACTTGTTCAGTTGTCTGTTTGCTAGCTTCCAATAGCATCTGTTATGGATCCAAGGGGTGTTCTGCATGACCGATGATTGTAAGAATTAGCATTGAATTGTAAAAATGCAGTACCTAAAAACTAATAGACTGTAAAAATGTACAAGACAGGGTATTTATCTGTGTTTGATTACACAAAATGATTCCTAATCATAATTGAATGATAAGAACCATGTGCCACAATGTTCTTGTATGAATAATAAGGTCCAACTGAGACTGGTTATTTGGTCAAATATAAAACAAATTCGCGACCGGGGTAAGAGGACAATCGCAAAAATAACAAAGAAATGTTTCAAGAAATGTTAAATAAAAAAATTAGATAATCAAAAACAATTTACCCGCGTGGTAACTAAGTAGGTATCTACTTACACAGATTTTCTAACATGTTTTTTTTTTAAGAATCACAGGCCGTGTTACTAGTGTAATGCAAAACTTTTAATACGTCTAATCTATATCTAATAAGCTAATAATCCTCAGATCTCCGAAACTACGAAGCCTATAGACTTGCATGAACGTTTCCTTTTATCTTCTAGGTGCTTATTCTGAAAGGATTTTACGAAATTCAATCTCTAGGGGATAAAAAGGGGTATTTAAGTTTGCATGAAAAAGTTATTCCGTGCTCATCCGAGCGAAATTGAATCTTAATGATAGCGCGTTACATTGAAATACGATTTGAAGCCGATGCAATTTTGAAAAGTCGCGTGTCTGTCATGTATAAAATAGTTTTTTTTTGTTATGTGTACCAATAAGTAACGATAAGAAAAAAAAAATTAAATTGAAGAGTGGAAAGTTTTTGTCTATAATAAGTTAGTATAAGAAAAAAATAAATAAATTGAAGAGTGAAAAGTTTTAGGCAATATTGTATTTATCGAAAATTGGTTGCAGCTAGTAGTAGCTAGTATAGGTGCCTATATTATACCGGTATTATAATTAACGTACCTATATCATAATTATAATTTACTAGCTGGTAAATCTGATAAGAACATTATCTTCGTAACTACTTGCCTCCTCATTATCATATTTTCAAATAGTAATAAGAATTTGATAATAATTATTGATTGAATAGGAATCAAAACATTCCTTTATATTCCATACCTACATTATTATCTATGTGATAATATCATATATACATATTAATATATTTTTGTATTAAATTTGATATTTACATTTATAAATGTAGTAGTTCTTTTTGAGATGTAAACTATGAAGTCTGATAAAATATCGTCCCGAATGTTGTGTTCATAAATTTTTAGATGTAGGTAGATATTTTAGAGTATACTTGTTTGTCAAATATAAATCGGTGCTTGTTGATTTTATGGCATTTTTTGGAAGGCTACGTTTTACATCGCACCTATTAGATTAGTACACTATTAGTTTACTTGGTGTAAACCTTTGTAGGTTTAATATTAAATAGTGTGATCTGTCTTAAAAGTCTACTTGCACAATTATTTTCCCTAAGCTTTATCGTCTCACTACTGGGCCAAGATCTCCTTCAAATCCATTCACTTGTTTCTGTTCTTGGCGGTTCCCCACCACGTTTTATAAGTATCGAGACCATCTCGGCAACGCTTTTTTGGCGGAATTATTTACTTAACACAATTAAAATACCATAATTAAAAGACAAATCTAATGAGTTTTTTGTTATTGATTTATTTCATTGTGCAAGTCGGGCTAGGTGTGTTTGTAAATTTTCCAATGATCTAAACATGATTTATAAGAGAGTTTATATTTTAATATTGAGTTTATAATGCATAGAAATAAAAAGTATGAAGCAACATTTTTTTTATTTATTGTATTGAGATACCAGAAAATTTGTTAGTTTCAAATGGGTGTCGTAGCAAGATAATTAAACCAGGAGATCATTCCGAAAACCATGGAGTTTTAGGTAAAATTCGAATAAAACATCCCATCAATGGCATGGGAGTGGTTAATGGTTGTGTCATCCATAGGTAGGAGCGCATCTAATTGTAAGCCGTCAAACAACTGATGGATAGGTGCCAGAGTAGGTACCTATACCTACGCCCGGCCAATGTGCTTTGCCTTTGTCGACTACGGAAAGGCTTTTGACAGTGTCGAGGGCCGTGTTTCACTTCTCTTGGAGTTATTTAGAGGAATGTCACTCTTCAGGTGTGTATACATAGGCTTTCTGATCCGTGTCAATACGAGGTGTGCGGGAAGGTGACATCAAGGTGACCATCTCGCCTAAATTATTTACCAGTGTGCTTCAATTCAAGACCTAATAAAACCACTAAGTTGGAATGACATAGATAGACATCGATTGCCGCAGCATACCGCACCAATGATTTGATCTTTATAGCTGGGAACTTCGATGACCTCCAGAAAATGCTCCAAGACTGGCAGCTTTATTGGCTAACGAACTGATAATCGCTTTCGATTCCGATTTTACAGTACATTGCGCTTTATGTTTTGAATAATTCTGCTTGTGGCAATTAGCTGAAGCTTGCAGCGCAATGTACTGCCAAATCGTAGTACCAGTTTGTTAGACAATACTGGGGCTGCACCAAGCCTCATTGAAGGTGAGCTTAAACATGAATATTTCCAAAACCAAGGTTAAAGACCAATCTTCCGAGTCCTAAATCTAACATCAACATTAACCGTTAGACTTCAACTGAAGGACGAGGCCTTCCCCATTGAATGCAATAGGGGGATTTGTCATAATCACCACGCTTGTCAGGCGAATTGGTGATCGCAGTACCGTAGCGAGTAGACAGTGGTGATCTCGCTCTATGAATAGGACTCCTCCCGTGGGTGTGTTAAAAGGCAACATGCACCTAATGTACGCCAGGATATGGGTAACAGCATCCATCTGAGTTTTTAACACCAATACTGAGATCACCAATCCGCCTGCCAAGCGTGGTGATCTCCCTGTAGTGGACATCTACCTGCTGATGAAGAAAAATGTCGAAATTCATCCTCCCCATGCAACTTAACATACTAACCTTAATTGTCTCACTTTTTTTGGTAGGTAATACCCACTTATAACATTTCATTGTTGACGACCGCTGCAGCGTGGCAGGCGTGTAGCCGGCTGAGATGCAAGAGGTTGCGGGTTCGATTGCCGCTGCGGGACAAATGTATAATCTGCAAATATTTGTTCCGGGTCTGGGTGTTAATGGTACCATGTTACTTGTAGTTCCTGATACCCACGGCCACGACACAGGGAATCCTAGTGTGGGATCATGACTATGTGACCGTTGGGTGTTATGTATGTATTGTATACGTGCCTACCTAATATGTAGGTCTTTAAAACAACATGGGGGACGATAACCCTGTTGGTCCCTGCGCGAGCCTTCGCGTCGTGGAAGAACGTATTTAGTTCAGCGTCATTGGGCACGAACAAAGTTAAGTACTAAGTGGCACTGGGTTATTAGTTATTCTTATGGTAAAGGATAGGGCATCTTTCGCCAAAGTAGGAATGGGTAAAAAATAGCGAATTCTGTAAATGGTATATTTCTTACAACCAGTAGTACAATTTGATTTCAGAAGGTATTACTTTATAAACACTGAGTAGGTACATTATAAATGCAGAAAAGTTACTAATAATTAGGGCCACTTTTGGAAGATTCACATTATTTCACTAACATTTGCTGTAAACATAAATTCTGTAAACTCTTAAATAATATTTTACTTACTGTACAGGCCCATTTGCTTACAAATAATATTGCTACCAAACACTCCCATGTTTAACATGAATCAATAGAGCGTAATTATTTGATAATAAAAAATATGGTCAACCTTTAACAGTAAGGAGTAGCCCATAAATATTATCTACAAGTGAGTAAGTACCTACTTACCTATATTGCTCAATAGTGCAGATAACATTGAACAATGAAATTAATTTAAATTATGGTTATTCCATAAAATCGTTAAATACTAGATTGCCATATAAGTATTAAAGTACTTTAATATAAAATGTGATAAAATAACTAATATAACCAAATAATTCCAAACTAGTTTCTTGGTAACTAATAATGTAGCCTAGCTAGATGATTCCAATGTTCTTAAGCACAAAATACAAAAAGCGCACCGCCCCTTAGGTACGTTGTGTCTTAGGTGACTAAAGTCTAATATATCAATAATATCAGTTTTTTTTTATTATATTAGCATTACCTACTTACATTATTTTATAAAACAACACAAAATAATGAACATATTTTTGGTATAAACTGTATTAAAAGTAAAGAAAAAAATTCAAAAATAGAATTCTCTAATAAAGACACCTTACGTTCAACATACAAAATAAAGTATAATACAAAATAAAAGTATGGCATTCATCAAAAATGTAATTACGGCCAAACTGTCAATTTTTTTATTTTGCTTATAGGAATTAAAGGTTATATACGCCCAAACTGACATTTTTATTTCGCTAATAGGAACTAAAGGGTACTTGACACTAACACCCTGTAGTTACAGTCCTTTGTTCCCAGGATAATGTAAAATATCTAAACTCATCTGCACAGTGCAGTGTTACCACTTCAAAGTCATTGTCAATCATCTCAAGGATGACACTTGTTCTAAATCTAAATTATGGAGGTCCCAGGTCCACCAAGAAAAGATGGACGGTTAATCCGTGCCGTGGGGTTCAGAATACATGAACTAAATTAATGAAGATAAAGAAGTAGTCTCACGAGTCGTGACTAATATTACGATTATTACTATATTAGTCCTGACTAATATTTAGATTTTTGTAAAATTTGTTTTTGTGCCTTGGTGTTTCCGGCCCAGAAGCAATACCAGTAAGGGTCGGCAGCAGCATCCACATGAGTACTCAACACAAATACTGCGAAGCGTAGTAATTACGGCAATTCCCCCCATCGTATTTTATGGACGAGGCCTCGTCCAGCAGTGGTCGTAAAGGCTGATAATGGTGAATTTGTGTAACAGGCGTGACGAAAACATTTCATTTTGTAAAAATTAGTACCTATATTTTGTAAATTATATAATTATATTTGATAAATTATCAAACGCTTAGCAAAAAATAGTGCACATAATAAGTTAAGTTTAATAAACTTTGAATCCTATTAGTTTTTCACGAGTTTACTTTGATAATAACTTTGAATTTAATACATTAGATAGTAACCATTTTAGTTTACTATGATACTGTAAAAGCCTCGATATTCAATCATATATACTGCGAATACATAATAATAATACATTGTAATCATATATATTGCGAATACCTGAAATTGAAAGTTGTCACACTAATTTTACACACTACAATAGTATATTAATTGCTTAGTTTTAATAATAATAAAAATGCATTATTTACTGTTAACGAGTGAGTTAAATTTCAGTACTCATATGTTATGCCTTTTATAAATAGGCCATGGAACTAAGCAGTTTTATTCATAGGTCACTGGGAATTTTCGTTTTGAGTGATGTCATACTGTCATTACCTACTGTACTGATTAACTAATTTCTATGGATAATAAATAAGTTAAAAATTTATCTATTACATCTAGAAAAAATCGCACAATGCGTTTAAGCTCCTAAAAATGGGCCCATCCTACTTAATATAAAAATGCGAATATTTTGATGTTTGTTACTAAATCACGGTTGCTTTCAATGGTATTTAGTAGCGAGATAGATTAGGACCAGCAGGGCGATTCTAAAACGTCGGAAACGTTTCCGATCGGATTCGTTAGTTTTTCATTTCGATGTGGTAATGTTAATATTAAAGAACTCCCTTTTCCGCATTCGAACTCTATGGATGGTCTATTATGCGTGAGGGTTAACTGGCTAGATAGTTAGCCAGCCTAACTTCGCCCAAAAGCACATAAGCTTCCTGGGGTCTCGGAGTGACCTCGGGTCACTTGACCGATTGGGTCGATGTAGTAAGTAACTAAAACAATTTTCTCTGGTAAAACAAAGTAAAAACCAATAAACATTGTACAAGTATTACTGTGTTTTACTAGAGAAAATTGTTAGAAAATTTATTTTGTTACTTACCACATCGAAATGAAAAACTAACGAATCCGATCGGAAACGTTTCCGACGTTTTAGAATCGCCCTGCATGAGGCCAGTTAAAAAAAATTATACAAGACATTTTACAGTGGTACTTCCCGCGACTTCGTTCGCGTAGACTCGTAGAGTTTTAACCGTACAAACATCAACACACCCACCCTTTTGCACCCATTTACTGAATTTTGTGAATTTCGGAAATTCCTTTCTTAGGAAAGGAAGGTTTACCCTCCAATTTTTATGTGCGTTGATAGTCGGCCAGTGATTCAGTCATGCAGCGACTTTATAAACATTGATAGTGTCAAAGTTCTGTGAAAACTCGCAGGTTTTGCATGAAAATGTTGAGTCCAATTACTCCAATTAATATTTTCCGAGATTTAGTTTGAAATTATAGAAAAACCTGCTTATTCAAAAAATAAATTATAATATCTGAGGGGTTACATAAAAAGGATTTTGTAGTCAGAATTGAAAAAAGTGGCTACCATATTACTTATAATAATACTGTGATGTTATGGTTCACTGCAGTCGGACTACAGATTTTTAACTGACCACTTGTTGCAATAAAATTACGAGAATTAGTTTTTACTACTTGTCAATACGCCCAGTACATGCGGGCTATCAAGTTAAGACCTACTTACAAGTATATAAATCTCTGTGGGTTGACCTAATAGTGTTAATGTCTCATTGTGAGACATAAACTTGACTTAGGAAGCTACTCACCCGCAAAAAATGGGTGAGTTTACCATTTTCTACATCTATAGTGGTAGATTCACCCAGTAGGTGAGCAAGTGTACTTTAATACATAAGTTAATAAGTAAGATGAGTAGAGTATGAGTGGAGGATGTGTAGATTATACAGATATTATGAGATAGATTATGAGTATGAGTAGAGTTTGAGTAGATTATGAGTAGAGTTTGAGTAGAATATGAGTGGAGTTTGAGTAGAATATGAGTGGAGTTTGAGTAGAACTTAACTACAGTTCTCTACAGGTCAGTGCTAGGCATAGAAAACACCATCGATAAAACTGCCAGCAACACTAATTATAATATTTGTAATATTTACCTGGCTGAATATGACATTCAAACCGTTAATATAATTGAGTTAAGTACACATTACACTATGTAGTACACTCGAGATCATAGAAATCGCACATCCCCTTCATTTTCACTTTGACTCTAAATATGTCTTAAATTAAATTTTGTTTGCAAATAAAAAATAAATTAAATCATTGCAGTAGCAACAAAACAATAGAATGACCCAAAGTTGCTCGTTTCAGGTAGCGATAAAAGGGTAATAAATCAATAAAAATATGAGGTATTGCCTGTCCTAGCCTGAATAACAGCTTCCATTCGATGTTTCATTCATGAAGAAACCATTTTACAAAATCCTGCGGTATGCTATCTCATTCTTTCTTAATTGTGGGGGTGTGCAATTGTTATGCTCGCGAGTGTATAAAACAATGTCTACAACATAAATAGTATTCTTTAACATTTCCGCAAACAACACAAATTACAAGTGGCTAAATCCCTTTCGGAATTATTACGAAACAAACTTATATTTGACTTACTAGTTCACTTATACTAAACTACACTAAACTACACTTGCTCACCAACTGGGTGTATCTATCTCTATAAATCTAGAATATGGTAAACACACCCTACTGGGTAAAACTACTACTATAAATGTAGAAAGTGGTTTAATCACCTTGCTGGGTGAAACTACCACTTTAAATCTAGCAAGTGGTAAACTTATCGTACTGGGTAAAGCTACCACTATAAACCTAGAATGTGGTATACTCACCCTACTGGGTAAAACTACCTCTGAAAATCTAGCAAATGGTAAATTCATCCAACTGGGTGAAACTCCCACTGCAAATCTAGAAAATAGGTGAGCTTTTTAGCGGGTGAGTAGCCCCCGTAAGTCATATACTTCCCCAAATAAAGCCAGGAAACGGTCTTGAGCCGCCTTCATCCACCAAGATGTCTAGTTGAGGTGAATCGGAAGCGGGTGCGCCTCCGTATTGATAACGTATTTACTCAGATCAATGAGGTGCCGGTCATCGCTGAACAGTAGGTAAAGGTACTTGAGTGTTTCGGAGAGGAAGAACGATTCCATCTGATCACGCTGGACGGGTTTCTCGGACTTCACGTTGGCGAGCGACGAGTAACCGTAAGCCACTTTGGCGTATTTTTCAAAGCCCTGTAGAGATAAACAATAGATGTAGTTTTGGTAGCCAAGAGGAAAGCTACCAGGAGGGTGATTTTCAAACGTTCGGAAGGGATTCCGATCGGATTCGTTAGTTTTTCATTTCGATGTAGTAAGTAACTAAAACAATTTTCTCTTGTAAAACACAGTAAAAAAATAATAAATATTGTGTATTACTGCGTTTGTACTAAAGAAATTTGTTTTAGTTACTTACCACATCGAAATAAAAAACTAACGAATCCGATCGGAAACGTTTCCGACGTTTTAGAATAGCCCTGCAGGTCTACTAATAAAGTTAATTTGTTAGTAATAAACATGGCGTAAAAACAACGTTATTGCATGGGGGTCAAAATTACTACTTAATTTGAAAAATCCTGCTAACCCTCCTTTTTGACAGTTGCAATTTTATCAAGAACTGAAAGTCAATAGAATTATCGTTAAAACCCGACAGCGAACGGATCGATCGCTGCTATACGAGCGCGTGTTACAATAGCCGCGTACTGAGCGAGCAGCCTCGCGAGGCAAATCCTCGGTCGGTCAAGACGTGCCTCGCCCGAGGCAAACGCACGCGCTGCCTCGCCCGAGCGTGCCGCGGCCCGAGCCGAGCGTTGTCGGTTTTTGTCGATGCTCAAAGGCGCCTCAGTAAGTTTGCCGCGCTCACTCAAGACGGTAGTGTTTTGCCTCGCTTATTCGTTGCGTGTTAGTTGTGCGTCATGGACAAAGAACGCTCACGGTGGCTCGGCCTTGCCACGCGAGGCAGCCTCGGATTAGTAAACTTACAGACCGAGGCCGCCTCGCGCGGCATGCGTACTGCGGCAAATGTCCGAGGCTGCCTCGCGAAGCCGCTCGCTTGGTCAGTACGCGGCTAGTACGTGCGCAGCACGTCCAAACTGACCGCGCTCCTGCCGCGCGCCATCAGAGCAAGGTGGATCGTCCAGTGTGCTATTGACCTTACGCAGGACCAGGAAAGAACCTGACACGAAGAACGATCGAATACACACCTGGTAGATCTGCCATCCCCAGTCTTGATAGGTGGTGTTCCCGGTTATCTGATACATGTACCACAAGCTTTCAACAAACTCTGGACGTAGGAGACTGTGCGCATCGGCCGCTTTCGTATACATATCGTCAGTTGGGCTTGCCTGGAACAGCAGAAGTGATGGTTATATTCCTCATCATCCCGTGGAAGTCCCGCTGGACATAGAACTACTCCACGTTAAGTCACGACGACAAGTCTTAAGTCACCTCCATCCACCGACTTCGTGCAATCTTTACAATCAAAAAACACGACTCATAACCACACATCCACACACCTACACGCAACACTTACAAAAACTATACCCTTCTAACACATTCATAATTAGGAATTAATGTTAGAATGTTGGGCTCTTATTTATTTACTTACTAATTTATTTTTACTATTTTATTCTTAAATTGTTTCTTCTATTTTTGTTTTTTTCTACTGTATTATTATTGTATTTTACGCGTTAACTTTTAAGATTTGTTAGTTTTAAGGTATAATGTTTCTCACTAACACTATTACGCTCATTTTAAACATTTTAATTTTGTGTTTTTACTATGATGGAGAGTCCGGGGTGAGTCACTGTGACCCTGCAACACAGGCTCTTTGAGACCTAGTGCAGGGGACAGCGCTCCTTTTGGTACACGATATCATGTTTATCATGTATAATATTACTAAGTACTTACTGAAATTAGTCTAATTTGTACCATATTTTTAAAAGAGTTGATAAATAAATTATCTATCTTTATCTTTAATCTTTGAAATATCATCTGTCCATCGAGCGAGACCTTAGCAAATTCACTACAAAAATTAAGTTGTGGCTGCTAGAAAAGTGTTTGGAAATAATTGACAAAAAATATATTTTAGCTTCTTTGACATTTGTGTATTGTGTGTATAATTTTTATGTAATTGAATATTTGATAAATTTTAAAGTCTGACGTAGGTCAGTAGAAAGTATGCCAAAAGAAAAGTGGGCGTATGGTGCGGGTTCTATTTATAACGTAGGATATGGTAAACAATTCTACTTGTGTGAGTGGGTTGGACGACGCTTGTACTAATATGGATAGACAGCTCTGCATGTGTGCGTAAGACCAGGCTACCTTATTAAGGAGCTGTAGGCTCATACTGTAAATGTTACTTAAGGTAGGGTTCTTAAACGCAACGCTACAGTAGGTATGTGTAATTTGTTTGACATTGAAATTCTTATAGACATTGATAATAATGTACACCAATCTTGGTAACATACTAAACATTGTTTTTAATTTTTACTTGCCATCCATCATTAATACCTACCTATGTTTCACAATTAATTATATTTGATTTGACTTTCTGACACTACGTCGACTGGTTTGTCGATTACATCAGTTGTCGGTTCTGGCCTGCCTAAAGCATTGGTCTCGCGATCGTAAGGTACAACGCGGTGGTATGCGACATGCGGTACCGAACACATAACCGTATGGAAAACGTCTAGAATGGTCTCTTGTTCCGTCGCAGTCTACGCCAGCGGCGATGGGAATGCGCGGTGAAGTGGGGGGCGGGTACACCGCACTGCCCGGCGTCGTGCTCGTTCATTCTCAGCGGTGTGCGTCACGGGTTGACAATGGATATGTTTGAAGATAATTAAATAGTAGGTAGCTGCGGCAAAATCAACAGACCACTTCAACGCAGAGACTGAAACTAAAATTTTCAAAAATATTGACATATTTGATTGTTCAAAACCTTCCTTTAGAGGTAGGATTATGAAGGCATGTAATCAACTACAATAATAAGGCATGGATGGTGGGTATTTTTGAATTAACTACTTGTTATTTTTTTTTGACGGTCTTTGTTTAATATGGCAAGTTAGTTAATAAGTAACAAGTTAATAAATAAGTTGTCTATGACCTACACATAGGCATGATTAGCTTCCTAATGTATTTAAGTACCTAACTAGATTGCAGAGATTGTTTGTTCCCAGCATTTCTTTCTTCATCTGTTCAAATGTAGAAACCTTGTTATTAGCCTTATGTTTATATCTCTAAGTTTCTGTTTATACATTTGGTATCGCTGTTGGTTTCTCTCAAAAAAATAAATAGGCTGTAAACGTTGCGTCGTGACGCTGCGTAGAGCCGCATACCGCAGCGTTGTGCGTTACGATCGCGAGACCAAAGCTTATTTGACGACCTCTGTGGCGCGGCGGGCGAAGGTTCGCCTGCGACGCAGGAGGTTGCGGGTTCGATTCCCGGCTCGGAACAAATATTTGTACGATCTGCAGATATTTATTCAAGGCGTTCTGGGTATTTTCCTATGTATAATTAAACATATCTATCTATGTAATGTATTGTATTAAGTATATCAGTTATCTAGTACCCATAACACAAGCTCTGCTTAGCTTGGGGCTTGATAATGTTGTGTGAAATGTCCAGCATTTATTTATTATTGCGGAGTCTCTTACCATATTGAAATGCGTTATCTCCGGCGCCAGGAAGGTGGGATGCGCGGCGTAGGTGAGGTAGCACGTGTGCATCAGCTCTTCCGCCATGCGCATGTGCCAGTCGGGCAGTCCGTTGGAGCGCCCGAGCGCCAGCGTGCCGGGCAGGAAGCACGTCAGGTGGTCCATCTTGGGACTGAATGCCTGTAGTCAGACAGACTCTTTACGTGACGATGCTCTAGCAAAAATTCAAAGTGAAAGCGAATTGCATAGTGGGTCATCATAATAATCATCATCATCAGCTACTAATTGATATAAGCCTCCACAGAATGCCACGACGAAAGGTAAATATTTATTACTAGCTGCCCGCGCGCGACTTCGTTCGCGTGGTCCCGGTGTTCCCGGTGGTCCCGGTACACTTAAACCTTTCCGTGACAATTATGAACACAACAAAACCAAAATCAAATAAATCCGCCCAGCCGTTCTAGGGTTTTAGCGAGACAAACGAACAGCAATTGATTTTTATATATATAGAGGATAGAGGATTAGGTTTTCTTAACATTTTAATCATTTATAATATCTAACATGTAAATAATTTAAAAATGTATTGGTGTGTTGAAACGACGCAGTGCGTAACAGCGCTATTGAACCCGTTTCACAGCCATCATTAATTATCAAACTGGCTCGTGCACTATGATAGCTGTTACGCATTGCGTTTTTGTAGCGTAGAACTAATAGTGTCTACAAACAATTAAGCATAAATAGTCACTATATTCTGATACTAGCAATGTCCAAAGAATAGTGACTACTTTTATCGCACTATTGTTTATACTTGAAACTTATGCTTGCGTTCACTCCCATTGACTGTTGCTGGAAAAAAACGATTTTAATGAAACTTTTGAAACTATCATGGTTATGAACATAATTATCACTAGAAACGGGATATTTACCCGTGATCATGGCGTATGCAACTGTGCCGAAATATCGAGAATTAACAAAGCTCAAAAATCATGGTAAATATCCCTTTTATAGTGATAATTTTATTATGATTTTATGAGCAAAAGATCGGGGTTTTTTTTTTTTTTAATTTTGAATGAATACATTACTGAATTATTTTTAAAGAAGATACCTCAGACCCAGCTGTTAATTCTCCGATAAAGAGTAGCTTGTTGGGCATAGACCGCTTCGCTAGGAATTCTCGAACGCCCTCGATAGCCGTCAGATAGTCGTCGAGCAAGCTGGGAACAAACGATCACAACTTATTTCATTTAATACTAATAATTATAAGTTTGTCATACATAAACAAACTATTAGGGTGCATCAAGTCTAAAACTGCACGTCTCTCCACCACTTTTACGCGACACTTAGCAGAAGATTTATGTTTGAAAACGGTCCTTGTGGCTACGGAATATGGAATATTATATTTTGTCTTAAATAACAACAACTTTAAAATACCACTTAAAAAATTACGTGTTCACTTTGTCTTGACAATTTGTCTGTGGTATACATATATTATTTTACTAACTACATCAACATCAACTAATCCATGATGTTTTTTGTTAGTAGAATTTCTAACAAAAATGATTAC
Source organism: Epirrita christyi (assembly GCA_951392215.1). Taxonomy (NCBI): domain Eukaryota; kingdom Metazoa; phylum Arthropoda; class Insecta; order Lepidoptera; family Geometridae; genus Epirrita; species Epirrita christyi. Next base: position 8,092,011 of record OX595833.1, read on the forward strand.
ATTTGATGGGTCACAAATTCACAAATGAGCCACTTTGACACTGATTTAGCACTTCTGTGACTCACTCACGGTCACACTCAGCGTAAGGATATAATAAACACCCATCATCATCATCACTAGCCTGTTTACGTCCACTGCTGAACAAGGCCTCCCCCGTTGAATACTATGGGGAGGTAAGCCTTAATCATCACGCTTGGCAGGTGGATTGGTGATCAGTTTAGTCCTGAGTACTCAGGTGGATGCTGCTGCCCATCCCCTGGTGTATTCCCTTAGTAAGACTTTTACTACATCCACGGGAAGAGACGAAGATTCTTAGGCCACTCATTTCAAATAGAAACAGTTACGTAATGGCACCACATATTTATAGTACTTCTTCATAGACAGGTAGACGCCGAGTCCATTGCTGGACGAGGCCATAGAATGCAATGGGGGGATTTACCATAATCACCACGCTTGGTGGGCGGATTGGTGATGGCAATCACGATGGTATTGGTGTTATCCCATAATCCCTTAGTCGCTTTTAACGATATCCACGGGAGGAGTTCGAGACCACCACAGCAAGCATTTCATTTTATTTACACTATGGCAACACTAGCAAATGGTAGCAAATGGTAGCACTAGAAAATGGTAGCAATTCTGTGCATCATTCTCTAAATTTAAACCACGCTAAAATTATTATAGTAAATAAATAAATAAATGCTGGACATTTCACACAACATTATCTAGCCCCAAGCTAAGCAGAGCTTGTGTTATGGGTACTAGATAAATAATATACTTAAAACAATACATTACATGGATAGATATTTTTTTATTATACATATAATAACATAACTTTTCATTTAAAAAACCGACTTCCGCCATTGTATTCGACTAAATATTTGGATGAAAAAAAATTATGAAAATGGTTCTTTCATAATTTTTTTTCATCCAAATATTTAGTGGTGAAAGGATTATGATACTTTCTGAATGCAAATGCTTTGTTTGTTGCTGAAAATATCAAAATTGCCATATGTATGCCTACAATATTTGAGGAGTTCCCTCAATTCATCATGGATTCCATCATCAGAACTGGATTCTGAAAAAATGGGACCAATCTGGAAGTAGGTATATCTATACAAATAAAAAAAGTTTTTTTCAAATCGGTTCATAAACGCCGGAGATATAAGATAACAAACATAAAAAAAACTGCAGATCGTACAAATATTTGTTCCGAGGCGGTAATCGAACCCGCAACCTCCTTTGCCCGCCGCGCCACAGAGGTCATCAACACACAGTCCCTTTCATTTCAATCTATTAGAAAGGGCGCGCTACTATAATAGCGCACTTTAAATTTATACAATACTGCACAGAAACGCTAACCAGTTCAAGTTTCAAGTTGATATGAGTTAATCAGGCTTTGCTTGTGAATGGTGGGTACTCACTAGTTGACAGTCTTGCCAGTCTGCAGCCACTGTTTGAGCAGATACTCGTAGTAGCTGTCCCCCCTCGCTCCCAATGTGATGGTGGCGTACGGCAGGAAATGGCCGGTGTTGGGGTTGATGAATATCGGCACCAGACCGTGCTTCTTCGGGAGCAGATGAATCTTCTCTGACACGGCCGCTGCTGCGTCCTGTCAAATAATAATAACGGTTGTGATGTGAATAAGCATTTTAGGGCTTCCGGTGTTTCAACTCATAAACATCATCGACCGTAGACTGCTAGATGAGGCTTCCCCTCTAGGATACGATGGATTTGCCATAATCACTACTCTTGCCAGGTGGATTAGTTTTGAGTACTCAGGTGGATGCTGCTGCCCATCCCTAAGTCAGATTTTACGACTCATCATCATCATCAGCCGTTAGACGTCCACTGAACGCGTCCACTTGTACAAAGAAAATTCTTGATTTGAGGTGCCTATAACTTTGAATACGCTTCTCATCAAAAAAATCGAAACGCTACAGATTTTCTTTCTGGCGTCAAATAACCAAATAAGAGGATTTATTCTTTAAGAAAAACCATCATTATATTTGCTGGCAGTTCGTAACCTTGTACTGACTGTTATATGACAAATTCTGTTTCCCGTTTTTATATCAATACTTTTCTATCACTTTATTTTTCACTTTACTTTATCTATTGAACACATGAACTTGAGAAGTGTTGTTAATCGAAAAATCTAAAAACTTCTTTCTTCTTCTTCTTTTCAAGTCGAAAACTATCACCGGGATCGGCATAATATTAGCAAAACGTTTTTTATTTTTATTATATTGACAAGTGGTCATCTTTTCAGCTTTGGGGGTACAACATTTGTAAAAACATCAACAAGACACAACTTACGCTACCACACACGCTTGCACATACCTAATAACTCACCCACTCATACTCACACTTACTCATATAATATACTCTCACACACAATTGCACTCAAAACTTCCCTATAATAATTATGTTGACCTATACTGTTCTACTTATAATGTAATGTTCTACTTATAATTTTCATTACTTTCATAAAATATAATAATACAGGTTTAATCTTAAATTCCAAGACATACCTAGGTACTCATAACCTTTATACCTAATCCTGTTTGCTAAATTAGTTGAATTTAATTTGTTTATAGATGCTAGAATACATTTTTGTAATTAATTGATTTCTAAGGCTCTTATTGTAAAATAATAAACTTATGTATCAACATAGGTACTTAATAGAAACCAAACTTATGAGCTTTTAACACTAAAACCTTAGTAAGTTTAATGATAGAATTTAATTATCTATAAATAAATAAATGTTATGTCACTTTGCATGCTATTTTTCAAATAGCATAGTCAAGGTTGAATTCGTAATAATTGCATTGACATCTGTTGTCTGATGTTGGGATACAGTATATCTCGTCCGATTTCCAACGAACCTATAAACTAATTTTTGTGTATTTATGTACGCTAGGGCTGGGTTCTCTGACACATTAAACGGGCCATTCAGTCAACGTTGGCAGATGGTTTCATACCATAAAATGAACGTTTCTCACTGAAAACGCCCGGTTGGTGTGTTCGTGAACCCAGATCTTGTTTTGCATCCTTACTTTAGTATTTTTTTTATGTACCCAATCATAAGTATGTATGTACACAATGTTTTTGATTACTCAATAAAAGATTATTATTATAAAAAAAAAAAAAAAAGTGCTTAGCAGGCAATGCATACCTCAAAGGCAGGATTGTGGCTTGCCCGCGACAGCTCTCTGAACTCCAGTTGGACGGTGGTGACTTCAGCCGTGGTGCTGTAGTGGGACCATTCGGGGGCATGGGCCGTCCTCCGGCCCAGATTCACGTCTGAGTATGGAATGCCAGATGGAGACGAGAACGCTGACATCAGACGGTCGCCTAGATCCACCTGCACGGTAAACATAATTATTTATCACCAGCCTGCATACGTCCATTGCTTGGCGAAGCCGTACCCATTGAATACAATGGGGAGATTTGCAATAATCACCATGCTTGGCAGGCGGATTGGTGATCAATGTTGGATTGGTGAGTAGTAGTTAAGTACTCAGGTAGATGCTGCTGCCCATCTCCTTGTTCTAATTCCTTAGTAAGGCTCATCACGAGTATTTCCCGCTTAAAGCAAGTTTTTGAAGATTTAGGATTGTCGTTTAGGTTTTCCTGTAAAGTATGAGCAAGGCCAAAAATTACATATTTTTGGTTGATGTTTTGATGGAAGAATTTGCGCCTGACGGGGCTTCCGATCCGCTGCGTTGTGACTTAACAAGGTACGGCATATTTTTTAAACATTCGCGATTAGAACACATATTTATTTATATTGCCACGGGTATTTATCGCGTGTTACCTCATTATTTATTATTAATTTGGTCAGCGGCCAAATTATTATTAAGTTGGTTAATTGCTTTACTGTAACGCATTCGAAACGTCAAGAATAATAAAAAATAATCACCGATTACATCAACAAAATTTTATAAAGATCTGTCATGTAGTTTTTAAATTATAAGGAAACTAGAGTCAGTCAGAAAGAAAAAAAACGTAGTTTCTCATTTAATTTTAATAATTTTCTTATCAATCTTTGAATCGATAAACCAGAAAAAGAATTAAGCGTAACTCAGCCTAAAAATTTAACGAGGTAGGTGTAGGACTTTAATACTCACAGCTTTATCCAGAAACATTTTGTCTGAAGTAAAATTGTAAAGACTCAGTAAGCCACCAAGGACTCTAATAGTGACCTCAAAAAAATTCACATCCTTATTCTGAGTGAAAATAAGCTCATTCTCAATCCATTCCCTTCCTTCTTCAAATTCTGAAAACAAAATAGCAACTTTAGCTTGCGCATGGGAAACAATAACATTACTCATAGTCTAGTCAATAAAGAGTTCTCGACATTAGGTATAAACCTTTTAAATTTTTCTTATATTTATTCTAATAAAATCTTATTTAAGGCGATATGTAAAAATATTGGAGTCGCTTCTTTATATGCTCACTCAGTAACTCTAAAGGTTACAAACATGATGTTAATATAGTGATTACTTGATGATGTAATCTAAATAAATCCAAAACAGAAATATTGGTGAAACTTTCTCGATAGATTTATTTTTTGAAATTGGTTCTCGTAAATCGCTTTTTACGTCCGTCGTTCTAATCTAGGAAATGTGTAGGTTATTATTACTAGATATCATTTATATTGGTAATTTTTATAATAGTCAGTAGGTAATCACAGTACTTAAATTAATAGAAAAGGATTTATTTTTGTATTTGCTCCGTAAGTATATGTTATTTTTCAAACATTCAAAAGGTAGATTAAATCTTCTTTACAGGCAATTTTAGGGTTCCGCACATGTGTTACGAAATATGACTTGAAATATTTCTCAATACCCAACCTCCAGATTTTTATTTTGGGGTTTTTGGAGTTTTCCCTTCTAGGTAGGGTATTTGCTAAAATTCAGAGGCGGAGGAATTAATGTTCGGTCCCCATACAAGCAAGCGCTGCATAGCTATTCGTTTTGCTTTTTTTTATATAAAACGCCAATTTCATATGCAAGGACTTAATATTATAGCGCTTTTATAACGCGCTTTTTAATCTGACTGGACAATATAATACCTTCTTTCAGTCCCATAATGTAAGCGGTGTCCAGTCCATCTACAATGGTCAGGCCAAGTGAGAACCAGTCGTAGGCCATACCGGAGACTGGCTTCAGGTTGTCGTGACCCCATGCGTGCGCTTTGTAGCCCTTCCATGCAAACTTGAAACTGTCTACTACGGCACGTTGCCGCTCGTTTGTCGGCCCTGTTCAGAAGATTCTATGAAGTTGCGATAAAAATAAATATTCTCATAAATTGGTCATAATCATCAACATATAGTGCTGGACATAGGCCTCCTCCATAGTATACCACGATGAACGATTAAATCACCTCCATCCACCGACTTCATGCCTTTAAAATGTCGTCAGTCCATCGAAAGGGAGGCCTTTCTACACTGCGTCATTCGGTTCGTGGTCGCCACTCGAGAACCTTTATTCTTCAACTGGCTATCGGTTCGGCGATCGCAATTATTTATTTTTGTAACATTGTTTTAAACATCCATACAGAGATACAATCATTCCAAACATTAGCTTGATGATTTTAATAGAATAGAATATTCTTTATTGTACAAAAAACAAATCATGTACATATAGGCGAACTTAATGCTAGGAAGCATTACCAGCTTGTTTTTTTGTTTTTGTTATAATTTATCTTAATGTGCAATAAAGTGTTCATCTACATCTAACATCATCTATCTTGATATTCAAATAGAATAAACATGTAAAAATAGTTTACCTGTAAATAATACAGGATTGATTGGTTCCCTCTCAATTTCAACTTCAAATACAGTCTTCTTAAGTGCAGCTGCTTCGGCAACCGGCTCATTGACTAGAGACACATTCTTCAATACTTCCTGGAACATTAACAGATAAACTCTAGAAAATGAATTACGAATTAATTGGATTATGATTTAGGAAACGCATAAGCAAGTTAAATGTAATGTACACATGGAAGAATCTTAACATGGGCAATACGAGGATCATGTCAAATGCCCATATTGCCCATCCTGTTACGTTGTTGACCACTATGTCTATTAGGGTCAGACGATTCAACTAGGAAGGTCCAACTTCAACAAACAAACCGACGAATCCAACTCGGATAGGCAACGTTCGGAATACTACGCCGTATCTTCTCATCACAGATACCGCAGAGCCTCTAGACGAAAGTCTGTAATCCAATGATGACTTCCGACACTGAGACATGATCGCTAACCAATAATGATAATAATAATTTTTAATGGCCGTATAGACAAGCTTAAAGTCGCACGGCAGGCTATGGAGAGATTATAATCCGAAATGAGGAAATCCGCAGAAGAACCAAGATCATCGACATAGCTCGCAGAATTGGCATGTTAAATGGCTATGGGCAGGTCATATAACTTGTAGAAATGACAAACGTTAGAGAATAAAGGTTCTCGAGTGGCGACCACAGACCGGACGAGAAGTCTACCTACTCCCTCTTAGGAGGGAAGGCCCTCCTCTCGATGGACTAAAGACATTATGAACGTCGCAGGTAGACAGTGGATGGAGGCGGATCAAGGCCGTTCGTCGTGGCATTCTACAGGGGCGGCCTACTTATGTCTAGCAGTGGACTTCGACAGGTGATGATGATGATTACCAGGTTATAGATGTTTTACGAAAATCTTGAAGGCCATTTGATTTAGAAACTATATCAATACATAAATTAATGGGACAATGTAGTCAATGGCAACAAAATTTCTCCGAGTTTGATTTGAGTTAATATCCACAAGATAATTATATAAAAAGTTTAAAACTCCTGCACATATTAAGAGTACCAAAAAATTTTTAAATGGAATGCTTATCAAATTCAACTTCATTGGTACTCTAGATTCTGTTCATCATCAGACCCTGGAGTCTGCAAGTCAAGCCTGATGTTGCTTAAAAAGAAACATATTGAGCTTCAAAAAAATTATAGCAAGCTAAATATCCTGGAAACCACTGACTGCACTAGTTTCCACCAAACTTAGCTAAGAGCCATCTTACATACACAATCTCGTAACGCATTTCCCAAGGAGACGGTTGCAGGTATAATCCCCGCCTGGTTGGTAATTTTCTTTGGTATTAAGCCAGCTTTAATATAGCTGTCTGACAGCAACACCCTAGTTCTAATCTAAACTGCTCCGATTGGTATAATTATAGTCAAATACAATGGAAATCAGTCAGAGGGAAATATTTTGTACACTTACCTGTGCCAATTCACTATCATTAGATATATTCTTATCTATTTGGTGTTCTTCAGCCTTTGCTGAATACATAATTATCAGCACAGTTACTGTTATGATCACAAGCGCATACACAATTGAGCGTTGCAGTCTTGACAGACGGTTCCATCTCTGAAAGTTTAAAAAATAATGAAGGACTTGTGAATTACAGCCTGCAAAGTAGAGTTCTAACTATCATTATAATCATACTGATGATGATCTGGACTTCTACAGACTGCTGTAAAAGTCCACTGCTGGACATAGGCCTCCCGCCTGGAATGCTAAAACGAAGATTTGCATGACTTATGTCAAAAAAGAAAAATGTCCAAAACCAATGTCCAAAAGTAATAATGGCCAATTATAAAAACGTCCAATTGAAAAATTGTTCAAATAAAAAAATGTTCAATTGAAAAAAAGTTTAGTTCGTTTAGGTTAGGCTTGGAGTTAAATACAGGGTACCACAGTATATACAGTAGGTAGACGTCTCTATAGTTGGACATTTTTCTGGTTGGTTATTTCTATTCTTGGTCAGTTTCTAGAGGGCCTTTTCTGTATCTGATCATTTTTCTAGTTGGATTTTTTAAACTTGGACGTTTTTCCGATTGGGCGCTTCCATAGTTGGGTATTATTAAGCTCCTGGACATTTTTCTTTATTGACATTAGTTGTGCAAATCAAACCAAATGGTTTAAATTATATTCAAACTATATATGCAATAAAATTAAACCAGCATCACACGAGGTTTGGTGTAGCTTATGCTGAGATAGGGACCCATTTAACCCCACACATCACACATTGATGGCTACTTAGTGCATGGTTACAAATATTTGTTTTTTTATCTCTTTACTACCTACTTATAATGGTAATTTGTTTCATGTAGGTACATTGCAGGTATCTAATTTACGTTATGTTTTTTGAAGAAAGATTAATGTATTTTCTTACTTTCTCTTCGTTCTAGACAAGACTTATGTATTATATTTTTATATTATAAAGTACAGTACCAGCTCTATAATCTAGAACCATATTCGTCCCTGTTTGTTTGATTGATGGAAACGCCAGATTATTAGATGCCATTTTGCATGATAATAATATAGAGAAACAATTACCAAAATTATCAATATACCAGAGGCCCAATTTTCTTAATTATTAACAACACTGAAATTTGACCGATTTGAGACTGAATTGTGAATTGGTATTCTGCTCTCTCATAATAACAATTAAGTCTATTTTCGATTCACGGTGACTACCATTAGAGTAGGATAGTTATAATATGTCATTGGAAAGAGTAAAGAGAGACTCCATCTATTTAAACTAAAATTATTGAAAAAAACTTTGAATCTTTAAGTTTCGGTCACATTTCAATATTTTAATCACATTACTGTGTTGTATTTTATGTTAGTAGAATACCATTTCTGACACAAAAGATATCATTGCTAGATCGGAACAGGTACCGAAATTTATTTTGACTATTTTTTACTACGAGAAACGTCTCTGCATTGCAGAAGGCATGTTTGTTTACAACTGGAATAGAGAATAATAGAGTTAGATGTATGTGTTAAGGGATATTCAATTGGCTAGTCTAATGGTTGTGTCGGATAAGTGAGTATCAAGCTTGTGCCGTCTAATAAATAAAAACATAGTTACACTTAATATTTGACACACAAAACATACCCATCATAAAAATCATAAAAAATTACAAACTTTACCCTGATGAATTTTCTGTGTGAAACTCCAAGGTCTGGGATGTCCAGAGTAGAATCGGACTTTCGGCTCCATTTGTTCAGAATGCTTTCGGGAACTGTGCTATCACTCTCGTCTTCACTGAGCTCAAGGTGAGCTTCTAGATTTGGCAGCTTCATTATGTTTAGTTATAACTTACAGATGACGAAACATTTCAGACCCTGAAAGGGTGATACAATAATCTGTATGTCAAGCACAGAGGAAATTGACCACTGGTTGGTTGAAGTGAGTTATTGAACAAAACTAACGTAGCAAGTCGCCACCGTCAGTCGCTATTTACTTGTTAATTTCTAATAAGTACCTACCTAACTAAACAGTCATTGCAACAACATTTTGTTGACTTACTTCCACGTCCGCAAAGGGAAATAAATTTTGACGACGAGACGGGTCACAGAAGTCGTAACAATTTTAGATTATTTTCATATAAGAAAGAACCAATTTATTCACGCACTCTCTCCGCTGAGTTTACTATTGATTGATTGCTATTGCCCTAAAGAACATTGTGCTTGATTTTCGGTAAAAGGGTGTGTTATAACGATAGTTTTATTAGTAAGTTTAGTAACAGGCAAATTGTATAATTATTTAGACAATTTAGACAGCCATAGAGTCGTCCGAAAATCATGGAAAATTCGTCCCAAAAAGTAGTAAAGTGAAGTGAATAGTCCCGTCAATCCTGTTTATCTGTGGTCCCATCCAATAATGAGAAACCATAGATAAAATAATGCGAAGGAGAGGAGAATGAACTGTGATGTGATAGGATCACAGGGCGGTTGTTATGATAAATAAGGCGTGCTTGATTTTTGGGTCGGACTGGGTCGGCTATTTGCCCGACCGATCCCTAGTTGTAAATAATCTTGTAAGCAATACATGAATTACTATGAAATAATGATATTTTACACAACAATGGCACTAATGTCTTTATGTTTACTATAAAGCTCACTAACGAAACATACATTTAGAACAAAATAATGAAGCAAAACTACAATTTCAATGTAAACTGTTGAAGCACTTGTGTAAAGTCAGTCCAGGCCGATACTGACTTTGCCTCGTTCCACAATGCACATATTACACTCAGGCATTGTGAAATCCAACTTGTGTAGTAAAAAATATAGGTATTTGCTAAGAAAATAGTGAAACTTTACGAAAACACAAAAAGTAAACAAAACTTTGAATGAAGGCAATCAAAGATCACAGAGTATTGAATGAATGGTTGAATGCACGGTAATGGTGGGCAATTTTCATACAAAATAAAAGTTACTGCCGCTCCATTTTGTTCCTTGCTCCAAGGATAGGATGCACAGGGTGGTTGTTCTGATAAATAAGGCGTACTCGGTTTTTGGGTCGGCTATTTGCCCGACCGATCCCTAGTTGTAAACAATCTTGCAAGCAATAAATGAATTACTATGAAATAATGATATTTTACACAAAAATGGCACTAATTAAGGACATTAGTGCCATTTTTGTGTAAAATATCATTGAATGTAATCCACAGAACATAATACCAACCACATATATTATTTTGTGATAATACCATGGACCCATCATGAAAACAATTTTAGGGCTTGTCCATGGACTTATTATATTGGCTTTTCATCTTCTTGAATCGAGAGATGGCGCTCACTCAACTCTAGCTGTCAAGATTGTCAAATGTATTATCACGCACGCGTGGTGCACGCGTAGTTATGTTCCTTCCTTGCTCCAAGGTACTAAGCTATTATCTAACTAGTCGGTGGCTATTATTCATGATATTCGGTTTGTGTTTGCTTATTGAGTGTGCGCTAGTGATTTCGTGGTGTTTTTTTAGAAGTAGGCAAAAATAAATAGCACGATACGAAAATTATATCTTCGTTGTTGATGTTGACATTTCACTTTTGACATTTTCAACCTCGGAGCAAGGAACATTTTTCAACGCTGAAAGCGTGGACGAATTATCGCAAATTCGTCCAAGGCTGAAAGTATCTTGGACGAATTATTACAATGGACGTAGTCATAAGACGTTGCCGCTCTTACATCTGTGTATGCGTATTAGTGATCATATGTCTTTGTCCATCCCACGGAACCTAGCTACGAGTAAAAGAGAAAGTAGATATAAGTTTGGCAACGCCTTACTTCTTTGTAAATCGTGTCAGTTGATGACCGGCTAGTCGGTCAAAACATTGTGGTGAAGTTTTTAAAAACATCAAAAAATCGTATGAAATTACAGTGTTTCATCAAAATCAATTTGAAAAAGTGAAAATATGTCCTGTTCTGCTGTGTGTTGTTCATCAAGAACAACAAAAGAAGGAATAAAAGACCCGGGATTGTCATTTCATTCGTAAGTCTTGGTCAATATATTTGATCGTTTTATTTGCTAAAAGAGCGAGTTTTTTAACCGGAAAAACTGTAGTAATTACATTTTATTAGTACTAAGTCATTTATTCCTGAGTGATAATCATGAAAGTTTAGTGTAAAACCATTAATTATTGTAAAATAAATGCATTGTTTTATGCATCTGTGCTAGTGATGTACTACTCCAACCAATTTAGCTATATCGATAATATTTTAGTTTCCGTTTTTGATGTACACACAACACATGCTTTGCGTATGTGTTTGCTGCGGGACAAATGCTTGTATGATCTGCAAATATTTGTTCTGGGTCTGGGTGTTATGGTACCATGGTACTCGTAGTTACTGATACCCACGACAAGGGAATCCTAGTGTGGGATCATGACTACGTATGTGACGGTTGGGTTTTATGTTATGTTTGTATGTTAGTTTGTTTGTTTAGGTCTTGAAACTGAAATTTGAACCAGTTCCATTCACCCAACCGATTGAGCTGACATTTTGCATTATCAAGTTCCGATGATAATACGTACATGTAACAAATTGAAGAGTTGATATAATCTTATAACGCCTTTTTAATTAATTTCGCTTTTATTCATCGATAGGTTAGTCAATGAAGTCACTTCTCTAGTCACTCACACTAGTACATATCTACAACTTCACACTGACAAAAAACGGACATGCTTTGAACCAAAATGCTCTGTCCATTGTGATAATTCGTCCAAGGAAAGTATGATTTGAAACGGGCGCCGACGGGCGCGCGGCGCGGGGCGTAATACCCCTCACAGGGCGGTTGTTCTGATAAATAAGGCGTGCACGATTTTTGGGTCGGGCTGGGATTTTTGGGGGGGTTTTTAGGATTGATAGAGAAGGGATAGAGCGTTACGCAGTAGCCACGCAGAGGTTAGGCATCTAGTTGAAATAAACCTCAAACAAAAACAAAAAAAAAATACAACGTTTGACATCATTTTGATGTTATTTGACATAAATAAATGATAACACAGATTTTAAAGATATTTTTTATTTCATAAATACAAAAAAAAATTGTTTTTACAGATTGTTTTAAGAGAACTGCAGTGTATCTGAATTCATGCCTCAATCAGAGTTTTGGCCCTTTATCAAGGAGAGACCATCAGTTGAACCGGAAAATGTTGATTTCTGTGGTCAGGCATTATCACTGGTATGAAAGTGTTTTTCCAACCTATGTAATATCCTAAATGACTAATAAACGAGCAATATTTGTTGCTGACCTGCTCGCAATTTCGTCCGTACTTAGGTTAGTCAGTAGGTAGGTAGACATGTACGTCTACAGTAGTAGGTAGGTACCTACTAACTACGCATTCCAGATGGATGTTCGTCCGCTAGAATTGTGCTCTACCTAAGCTTTATTTGCTTTTTGAGGAAAAAAGATTGAAGGCGAAAGGTTCTAACATGGCCAACGATTATTTTCCAAAAATTGAATTTGCATTTAAATATTGTAATTTTTACACAACGGTTCATAGAGTGGCAGTGCCTACCTACCTACCTAATTTATAGATGCATTCAGGGTGGCGTTACTGACTTTGACAAAATAGGGCTACCTACTCAGCTACAAAGTGCGCTACAAATCTTATGCCGGCTAGATATTATTATGTACCTAAGTACATAATATGTTTTGAGATCTCGAAAACGGCTCTAACTATTTCGATGAGATTTGCTAAGTAGGGTGTATATGGGGGTTTTTGGGGGCAAACAATTGATCTAGCGCTGGGAAAGCGCGTTTTTCAGAGTTTTTCGAGCAGGTAGGTATGTTCGAGTCCAGCTGGCTCCAACATTTGCACTTGTTACTGTGTGGGTCGCATTTAAATCCAACCTAAACACCGAGAGTAGGCAACCCGCAGTCCTTTGAAGTCAGTAGGTAAGTGAAATAGGTAAGTACTTACCTTTAGAATACTAACTCAACTTACCTACCAGGTAGATGTCCAACTAAGGTACCTGCCTACCTTATATTATTCTTGAAATCCTGTTTCAGCAAAAGCAGCTGGGAGACATGGAAGGTGAAGTAAAAGAAATCCAAATGGAATTGGCAGCTATAAGACGCGATCGGCATGACCCTTATCCCAGTAAGAATATGACTGAGCGTGTTAAGGTAAATAAATAAATAAATAATAATTATTATAATTAATATACATATTTCTGATGAAATATAGTCATTGTCATACGAGACATTTTATCATGCCCATTTTCTCCTTCCTTAAGGAAGGAATAAAAACAAAAAAAGTATTGGACACAAGTCCAAGATTATTAAGATTATTATTAAGTTTTGCCACAGAGGTCGTTAACGACTTCTGTGGCGCGGCGGGCGATTAGCCGGCTGAGATGCGGGGGGTTGCGGGTTCGAATCCTTGTTGGACAAATGTTTGTATGATCTGCAAATATTTGTTCCGGGTCTGGGTTTTATGGTATCATGGTACTCGTAGTTCCTGATACCCACCACAGGGAATCCTATATATCATGACTAGTGTATGTGACTGTTGGGTGTTATGTTTGATCACGCGGGTGAAACCGCGTGGCAGAGCTAGTCAACTTATATTCAAACTCACTACCATGATGTACTCTGTTTAATGTGTCTTTATAAAAGCTATTATACATTACGAAAATGCTTCGTGAAATGTAGAAAGTTTTTGTAATTAAATGGTACCTATGTTCTAGAATACCACAGAACCAAATACAGTGGTTAAAGATGCAAAGAATTTGGATGGCACCGTTCATAAATTTCATGAAGATAAAATTCAATACAGTAATGAAGATGTTGAGGTAAGTTTTGAATTAAGTAGGTAGGTATTTCACGTACTTAAGCGGTTGCTCCGATTTTAACCATCAAGAAACCTACTGCTAAGTATTAAGCAAGTTAAATAGGTTACCTATGTATAATAGGTACCTGGGTATGTATAGTAACATAATATAATATATCACATAATAATAGGTAGGCAATAAGCATATTAATGTATGTTTCAACCTTTCTGTACTGCTGTCTGAGTTAATCTTAAGAAAAACTCAAAACTGGGAATTTATTTTTTAACTAATACAGGTGAATTTATATTAACATAAAATTTATCTATGATATTCATGATCATTGGAGATTAAAGTCGAAAGTATTTTTTAGTTTTTTTTTTGTAGATTTCCAGACTTCGCGGAGAGTTGATCCAAGCAAAAAATACCGCTGATGAGGAAAGGCACCAAAGATTTAAATACGAAGCGAAACTAAAAGACATGGAGTTGAAAATAAACGATATCTGTTGCTCCGGTACCGTGTACGACGCAAAGGTGCGTTGCAATTGAGTTATCAAAAAAAAAACTATTGTCATAGCTATTCATGGGAGTACCTACTTTGCGTAGAGTAAGTAAAGTATAACCCATAATCATTTTTTAAACCTATTGTAGTTAACTTAGCTTTTGTTTTGTTCTATCTGATGTAAAATGGCATACGCCGAAACAAGACAAAAGCTATTTTAGCTATCAAAGGTTTAAAAATTAATTATGAATAGGAGGTAAAGTATATATTATGCACTTCCTTCGAAGCTCGCAAGTTCACGACATTATTATGCGACTGAATACTTACATAAGCACATGTTGCATTGTAACATTTACAACTCTATATTGCTTTCACTATTTTAAATTACATTTAAATGACAGATCATACATTTTTCTACGGTTGAACAATTTAAGGCCTATTTTAGAACTAATTACTCGAGTGAAAATCTAAAAAATCTTAGCTTGAGTCTCAATTCATTTTGAGTAACTCTTTAATTGTTTTCGAAGCACATAATAATGTAATACATACCTAAAACATAACTGTATTTTATATTCATCAGTGCGTAAGCACATACCCGACTACGGCGAAGCAAAAGGAAGGTTATGATTGTAGTCTATGTACGTATTCCGTTCCGTGGTGTGTCCAGCCTGAGAATGGACTCGTCCTTCTCCTCCCGTAGATGTACAAGCCATTCCCAAATTCCCCCATTGTATTCAATGGGGGACCATTGTATTCAATGGGGGAGGCCTAGTCTTGTAGTGGACGTAAACAGGCTGGCGATGATGATTATGTACGTATGCATGTAAGTTTGTTCATCCGTTTCCTTGTAGCTCCGAAACTACTTGACGGATTTTGTTAAATATGTGGTATCATTATGAAACGTCTTGACGTTCCGCGTGTCATACGTCACACTAAATTCAATATGGCGGAAATTAATAAATAAATAAATAATAATGAGTTTGGTGTCAAATTAACCAAATGATGGCTTGATGAATACATGCTAAAAATATATCACATTTATTATCATTCACAAAAAGGATGTAAAAAAATACTAATAATTTACGAATTATATAAAATTCCGGCTACGCAAAGCTGGAAATAAGTAGTACCTACTTAGTCATATATCCACGATTCTATAGTAAAGGCCTTTACTTTAGATATCCACGATTCTATAGTAAAGGCCTTTACTTTAGAATCGTGGATCTGGCAACGTTTTGATATTTGTTTTCAGCTTTTGCGTGGTCGTTTTTAGTTTTTAAACTTTTATTTTATCATGATAATGTAGCACTGGAAGTTAAGGGCTTCTCTATCAACTGATAAGTGAAAGATCACAGAAATAATAGGGGTTTGTCGCAGCTTTGGGGTACGGAACCCTAAAATCAAGTTAAAGCACTTCTTAGGGTTTGAATCAACGATGGATTATTGCACTCGGAAATCAAACAAATCAAATAAAAAAAAACAAAATACTCAAAACGGTGTGATGGAAACATAGTTAGATAACGGACATATCCATAAATCAGAAATTCCAAGGCATATTAAATTTCACATGCCCCTTGAAACCCGCAAGGGCTAGCGTGGTTGATTAACAGGCCTTTCACTCTCGCCAAGGTTAGGTACTCTCAAGAGTCAGTAGGGAGTTATATACATGAAGTGTTTCGCTGCATAGCATGCTGAATGCCATGCTATGTAGCGAAACGACATGAATGGTCTTGACAATAGGATTATCAGAAAGCTTTTGACGAGGTGGCTGCCTTGAAGACGCAGCTCCGAGACACGAAGGAGGACGCTGAGGAAATGAGGATATCCATGGACGAGAAAGCGGAACAGCTCCAGGAATATCGAGTGAAGGTTTATAATTTTTTATACTTTTTTTTATACTACAACGTAAGCAATACCTACGGCCCACCTGATGGAAAGCGTTTACCGTAGCCTATGGACGCCTGCAACACCAGAGGCATCACACGCGCGTTGCCGACTCTTAGAACCCCCGTACTGTAGTCACTAGAGAAGACCTCGGCTGGGAGATCATTCCACAACTTATACATATATAATATATTACTCAAGATAAGTAGACCGTAAATATCCATGTGAATATACCCTCCCGTCTCCTCCCGTAGATTTTGCAAACACCGGCAGGATATTATCTGGGGATATTCTCAGATAATTCTTATATCTACAAGATGACATCACATCCCTTAAGAGGGCACTATTCTACAAATTAGCTCCCTCTTTAACGTACGCGATAACCCGCGCGCCATCTCGCTCGCGCTAGCGAGTGTCGTGCACAAAAATGAAGTTTTTTGTTTATTATGGCGAAAATAAAGTGTTTATCAAAAAACTGATTTTAGCATAAGAATAAATAGTTATTACCTACTTGTTGTAGTAAAATTTATCTTAAAAAACCGTAGGGTTCCTGAGATTTCTTTCAAAACGTGTGGGAAACAAGGATTTTTCATTAAATAAAACTATCGAGGTTTTTTTTACATATCGTGTTTTCAACTTTACAAAATAAATGCAAAAATATAAAATTTTCATATTCCAAAATATTTAACTCGTAGAACCCGTACATACCGAGTTATAAACCGATTTTGTTGGGCAAAATCACATATTACGCCTTCTTAAGATGCCCATAAAAAAGTTAGGTTTCCATGCGAGAAATTACGTCATCTCGCGTTTGTGTATTTTTCTAAGAATCACCTCCCGCAGGGTATGGGCAGCAGCATCCACCTGAGTACTCAAAACCAATACTGCGAACACCAAAAAGCGTGGTGATGATGGCAAATCCCCATTGCAGTTCATAGGGCCTCATCCAGCAGTGGAAGTGTACCTACCGCTTGTTAACTATGATGTTTCTTTTAAAAGCCAAGCTTTTTAATAAATTTATGAATTATCATCTAAAAATTGATTCTTCCAAAATTCGTGCGGGGTGTTGAAATTTGTAAGGAAAATACTCCATGCGGTTGAAGTCGCGGGCATTCCACTAGTGATTTATATTCGTTCCATACAGTACTTGCAAGCCCAACAACAGGTTGAGGAGTTGAGACGACAGATGGATATCATGGAGTTTGATAGCAAACAAGCGTCGGATCAAATACAAATTGAGTTGCAAAAAATGAAGGTAAATCATAATTTTGTAAAACGTACGCTCACATACATCTGTTTTCTCCATAGGACTACCTGTGGAGGGGTTGTAGACTTGAAGGACATCCTATTCCCATTGACGACCTCTGTGGCACGGCCGGCGGGATGTTAGCCGGCTGAGATGCATGGGTTCGATTCCCGCTATCGTATGATCTGCAAATATTTGTTCCGGGTGTTATGGTACCATTTTACTCGTTGTTCCTGATACCCACGACACAGGGAATCTTAGTGTGGGATCAAGACTTATGTGACTGTTGGATGTTATGTTATGTTATTAGGGCAGTCAGAGGCAAGTCTACCTTACCTTGGTAAATTTGTAAGCCCATTGTCGCTTATTGGTAGGTATACCTGTGCGATTAACAATGAAAAAAATCTATATGTTAGTATGAATCCATATTGTTCCGGACCGCAGACATTCTGCCATGTCTTCGTCCCAACAGAGCATTGGCGTGATGCTCGATTAATTCTGTAACATAGAAACCAGGGATAACCTTACCAATTAAACAAATTAAAAAGAATTGCGTAAGAAAATCTAAAACAATCGCAAACAAGAAAGTTCCATCTAGTGAAGAATTGCAATAGTAGGTTAGAATAGCTCTAGATTGATGTTGCAAAATTTAGTAAACTTTGTGGCGTGAGACTTGCTCACCCGCTTTTGTATTTAGTTACCGAAGTCTGTTGTAGATGGCGCAAAAATGAGTAAGTTGTAAATAGGCCGAATCGGACCTAATATTATAGTCATCATCATCATCAGCCTATAGAATTCCACTGCTGGACATAGGCCTTCCTCCTAGAATGCCACAACGAACGGTCTTAAGCTGCCTCCGTGCACTGACTTGTGGCGATGTTTATAATGTCTTTAGTTCATCGAGTGGAGCGCCTTCCTCTATTCTAATATTATAGTAGAAACTGTTTGTGACGCTATGTGAATTTACAACGCCTACGGCGTAGCTGGCTATGGTGGTATATAGAGAGTACACCGAATTTTCGCGACTCGCTTCACTTACCGGAATCTTCTATTGGGGTTGATTTTGTATTGTATTATAAAGCTCTCACTACTTTATGGCCACCGCTCCTAAAAATACCGTCAATTTTCTGTTATACTGTTTTTGCTGTTCTTCAACCCTAAAAACAGATTTATGCGGGTCGTTCCACTTCCGCTAACCTAACCTAACAGAGTTTTCAAGGCTTGCTCCGCTCTCCGGCAACATCATTTATGCCAGTGAATTCCCTTCGCTTCTAAAAACACTAAATTGACGCGGCTTGATCCGCTCGCCCTGTTTCACTAAGTATCCTTATTTGGTTACATATATCAAATATACATATATATAATAAATTAAAAACGATGATATCCGCAGAAGTAAAATACTGTGTCGCAAGTACCTCCTATCAACACCCTTCTAGCCTCCTACGCTTTTTTACTGTTCTGTGTTCCTAAAACGTTGTATTTGCGGCTCGCTCCGACACATCCGTAAGATCTAAAACACTATTGGATACTTTTCGTTCTTAATATTCCTGATTCACTTATTTTAATCTGAATTTAGCTTAGACCTTGGCCTAGGCTCTAAACCATCTCACGCAATAAAAGGATATTTATAGATGCAGTTCCAAGAGAAACTCCTAGAGCTTGCACCGTTGCCGGACTTGTTGAAAGCATCGCAGATGCAACTCCACGAGGCGAAGCAACTGCAGAAACTGGCCGAGGACAGCGCGCATCAGATATCTAATGAACTGCATCGGGTTAAGGAAAAGGTAAGGTATCTCATGAGTATATAATGCTCCGTTTTTTGCCTAACTTTGTTCTCGTCCTGGACGGACGGCAGTTTTATTACTTACATTAGTTCTTCATACACTTATAACTAAAGACCACTCGAATCACGCATAGTGTAGGTTTCTAAGGTTTACTCAACTCAAAACTAGATATCGCCACTAGTAGATTTAGAACACGCTTTCGGCTTTATTTCTTGGTTTGAGAACTCTTGTATGCGGAGACCCCTTGGGATTTGGTTTTTGGAATTTTTATTTTTATGTTCATGCCCAAACAACACATCATAATCTGTGAAAATTTCAACTGTTTACGTGTTACGGCTGCCAAGATATACCTTTGTGACACAATCCAGACAGACAGACGGACAGACTCGTAAATGACCTTCTAGAAGTGACTACCATAAAGTACAAAGTGACAGATTTGGGTCACAAGCATAACTAGTATTAAACATTTATTGGTATTCAAATTGTGGACCAAATTTAGTACGTTTCGAATACCTAATTATGTTGTTATCAATTTTAATAAACTGTCATTCATTCTCGAAAGTTTGAAACTAATAGTACCTACTAGTCATTATTTCATGGAAACCCTTTACATAGTGATCGCTATAAGTATACAACTTAATTTTTTTCTAGTTAATTGTTTCAGAAATCTATTTCAAGTCTTATCCGATTCATATAATCAACCAATAGGAGTCCACTGCTGGACATAGGCTACTCCCATGGAATGTCATGACAAACGGTTTCGTACTGCCTCTATCCACCGACTTCCTGCTACTTTTATAATGTCATTGGTCCATCTAAAGGAGGTCCTTTACTGCGTCGTCCGGTTTGAGATCGCCACTCGAGAACCTTATCCGATTAGATCTACAATTTTTTTTTCAAGATCTTTGACTTTAATTTTTTTATTAATGAGATAAACTTCGTTTTTTCTTTCCGTCTGGCTATAGTTTTCTTTTAATTTAAAAACTAAAAATCAGATCTTTATACTATTTTCTAGATATAAGACTGATCAAGGTAGCGTTCTATAGATTTTTAAAACAATTAACCAGAAAACTTTGGTGTTGAAACGTTCAGCCGAAATGTCTTCTTTTTCACTCTTTTGGTTCGTTTATGGACATTGAATCAGCCTGTATTGTATGTTATTGGCTTTTTATCATTATCATTATGCTCGACATAGACCTCCCCAAAAGAATACCACGGCGATCGGTCTTGTGCCACCTGCATCCACGACTTCTTTCGACCGTTGGACACCGTGGCCCAAAATAACGTTGACAAAAATAGCAAGTTTAAATTTTTGATTTGGAATGTTTTATTTTCTTTTTTGCTGTCATTGCCTTGGTATTATTTCAATATTGTTTGCTGGCTGAAAGAAGGCAGGCAACTTTTGACCCAGGTCAAAAGTTTTCCATCAGGTCAGGATTGTATTGTACTTGTATAATTTTGGAATCAAAAGTTACATCTAATTCAATTTATAGCAAAAACAAAGTAACGTAAGTAAAGTATTCCATAACTGAAAGTCAATCGGTGACCAACGTTTAACAAGTAAAATGATCATCAATTGACACTTCTTAAAGATTGAGCAGTTGATGGTAACTTTCGGTTAGGAAATAGGGGTGTTGGTCTTCAATTCGTCCTGAAGCTACTGCAGTTGTTATATAAAAGACAAACAGAAAAAAAAGTAAAATTATTTTGTATATGTACAAAGAAAAGGTGTATTTTGATAATTTATAACTTAATTTAATTTTCTGTTAACATAGTAAAAGTATTTATAAAAAACTTGACGACATTATTTTAGGTCACGGGGCGGGGGATAATATACGACAGGCAATAATTACTTATCTGTATAATTTGAAACTGAATAGTTATGTTTTTATTTCAGCTCGTAGTAGCGGTGAATAATCTTAAACAAGAAAAAATTGAAAACACGACTTTGTTGGAAAATAATAGTTCACTAAAAAATGAAAAAGATGCAAAACAACGGGAAATAGAAGAACTCTGCAAAGAAATCGACAGTTACAAGTATGATAATAGTGGTTTTTTTAGCATTACATCTGCGTAATATTTGTATCATTCGTATTAATGTTTTAATAATATAGGTAATATATATTATAAATTACTAGCAATCCACCCTCGCCTCGATTCCTAGAGTTTCTTAAACAACCCCTAACTAATAATAATACATACAAACCCTCCTAAAAACACATAACCACCCCCTACCCAACACCCTAGAACCGAAAACCCCTACAAACCCCTTGAAGCTCCTATCAGGTCGTACAAACCCCTACAACTTTTATTAACTAGTAAATACTCTTTCGAACAATGTAAACATCGCAGGAAGTCGGTGGATGGAGGCGGCTCAAGACCGTTCATCGTAGCGGTCTAGAAGAGAGCCCTGTGTCCAGCGGTGGACTTCTACAGGCTGATGATGATGACGCTTTCGAACCCATGTGAATCCTTGTAAACCCTTGATTACTTAATTACAGCAGCCAGGACAAATCTTAAACAGACAGACGGATGTACAAACGTATAACAGACTGATAGACACCGAAATGATTTCATACCGATTTTAAAATATAGCTTGGAGCAATAAAACTCATACAGGGCCAATTCTTTACCAATGAATATACTATTCTTATTTTATATTATTACTAAAGTGCTAGTAATATTATAAAATACGCTCGCGGCTCCGCCTCCTCTATTATTAATTATTATAAATTATAGCCTATAATATGTTATTCTGATGCTACTGTATGTAAAGTTTAATAAAAATCCGTTCAGTTATTTTTGCGTGAAAGAGTAATCCATCCATCCATCAACAGGATAGTAAAGTATTTTCTATAGCAGGTATAGCTATAGAATATAGCCAAGTATAAATTACATAGCTCACACCGACCGGTTCCTTAGATAATTTGAATGATTTTGCATACCTGATATTATGTATTTTGTTAATTAATAAATTGCATCACAATTTGCTGATAAAGTAATTTATGTTAGGCTAACTAATTATTTTTCATACAATTTATCAACGCGATGACAAATTTGTAGGTATATCAGAACATTTTTTTTTTCTATGAAATAATTATCTTTATTTCACAATCCTTGAGCAATAAGCCCTTAGGATGCAATTAAAGAATTTGTAAGATATTTGTTATGTATAACCGTTAATGATGATGATAATGACTCATTCCCAATATTTTTCCTAAAGAACATACTTTTAACTTGTGCTACAACCGTTTTTGTTCATTCGCATATCTTGCCCTGTCTCCTTTTCTGCCCGGAGTCCCGGAGTCCACCATGAGTTAGTTCTGATCCTTTAGTATCGAAAAGATATTTAAGCAGAACGTCCCATTAGCAGAACGACCTAAAAGTTAAACGGCATATCAGCATAAAGTCCTATTAGCAACATGACCTAGTAGCAAATAGGCCTAATATCAAAACGACATGTACAGTCTTTTACACGAGAAAATGAACATGAAAAAAGATTTCGTATCAATACATAAATCAACTAAAACAATAAAAGACGATTGAAACAGAAACAAAAGACGATCAAAACTAAAGCAAAAAACGAATGAAAAATAAACAAAAGACGATTATATTCAATGATTATTTATTACTAATAACATTTTTATATTACAGAAAAAATTGCTAGATTTAAGATTTAGTTCATGAATTTTGTGTTTACTTAATTTGTATTGAATTGTACTAGGCCGTTCAGCTAAGGTATCATTTTGATATTAGTTCCATTTGCTACTAGGTCATGTTGCTAATAGGATGTTATGCTAATATGCCGTTTTGCTTTTAGAACGTTCTGATCAAAAATGTCCTTTCGATACGAAAAGGTTCTGATTACCTAAATATATCATGCAGGAAAGTACCAAGGTGACGGTTAAACTATTAACTTTTATACGTAAAATGATGACTGATGTTCTCACAGTAAATACCTACTTATCTGTTATTCATGCCTCGTTTAAATTGTCTCCAACTAATAGCACCTGGTTTTTATGTAGATGAATGTTTCACTCAGGGATAACAAGCGCTTTTTTCCTGGATGTGCAATGCGTTCTTGAATCTGTGGGAACACCCTGACGTTGCTCAAACCTGTCTCGAAACCAGCTTGAGTTCGTAGACTTAGTTTATAGAGAAGGAAAATTAATTTATGCATCTTGTATTTATTGAGAATGTCGCTTTTGGACTATTTCGCAATAATAATTTGCTTTAGACTAGATACTAATGTCCGATTTCATACACAGTTTCGTAGGAAATGGTTCTGTAAGTTGGTAATTTTTTTTATGTAACAGATCAATTATTATACTGTTTTCTATTTGTAAAATGTTATTCAAATTAGGAGAACCTCTCCCTAAACACATGGAACCCTTTGTAGGAGGAGCTGTTGGTGAAATTTGCCATAAAACTATGAGACAAAAAAATTTAAACTCTGATATTTTCACAATTTTTTTTATTGCTGCTCCAAATGGCTTACTTCAGGGCGGCTGAGCACTAACCCATGTTCAGCCTATTTAGACTTACGCATAATTTTTGAGCTATGTCAAACTAATGTCATTATGACATTTCTCGTAAGCTAAGCATTGGTTGGTGCAAATGGGCATTTACCGTCTCTACTATTTACGACATTGAGTAAGGTCGATTTCAATGCCCTAGCTACTGTAGCTACCTTGTAGTGGCAGACAATATCTGTAAACAGTTTCCTTATAATAATCGACTCAGTAATAGGAAAATCTATTATTTAACTATAGTTAAGTACCAGTCATCAGCCTGTAGAAGTCCTGCTGGACATTGGCTTCCCCATAGAATGCTACGATAAACGGTCTTGAGCCGCCCCGATCCACCGACTTTCTGCAACGTTATAATGACTTTGATGCATCGAGAAGATGCTTTCTACATTGCGTCGTCCGGTTTGTGGTTGCCTTTCGAGAACCTTTGTTCTGGTTGTCAGTTCTACGAGCTATTTGGCCTGCCTGTTGCCACTTCATCTTAAGTACTACACAGCTTACCTACTTAGATTTTGATAAACAAAATGTACCCATGTTCAAAATATAACTCCAAAACTACTAAGCATCAAATTTTTCAAAAAATACTGAGTATTATATTACTCGTAGTTTACAGGAAAACGGAAAACATTCATCGGTGTTGGTACTAAGTTCAATTGGTTTAGTGGTTACTATGGCAGCATTCTTATACAGAACCCTTTCCACGCGAGTCCGAATCGCACTTGACCCCTTTTTTTGGCCGAATTGAGAACCTCCTCCTTTTTTTGAAGTCGGTTAAAAATCACAGAAATCTTGTAAAATTTTATGTTTTAAGACATTGGGTAGCAATTACAGTGTAAAGACAAATTGTACCCTTAACCACTGACGGGCACCATATTATCATTATCATCATCAGCCTGTAGAAGTCCACTGCTGGACATAGGTCTCCCCTCTAGAATGCCATGATGAACAGTCTTGTTCCACCTCCATCCACCGACTTTCTGCGACGTTTATAATGTCTTTAGTTATAATGGTGATTCTATTACATCTAACACATCTAATCATTGCTTCAGGTGCCAAGTCTTAAGATTCGAAGAAAAATTGTCCCAACAAGAAGCCATATATAACGAAAAGGCGGTGGCATACTCGCAACTGGTAAAAGACTTGGAGGAACTGAAAGAAGAGAGCATTAGATCGTTGCGCCGAGCCAAAGATAGATCTGAGTCATCAAAGCATTATCTACAAACACAGATAGCCGGTCTAGAGAGGCAGATGATTGCGTGCCGCGCGCAGTGCAGGGCCTATCAAAAGGAGCGAGATGAGGTGAGTTAAAACGAGGACTTCAGTTCAAAAGAGTTGGGGATTGATCTGAGTCCACTAGGCATTATTATACAAACGCAGATAGCCGGACTGGAGAGGCAGATGATGGCATGCCGCGCACAGTGCAGGGCCTGTCAGAAGGAACGAGATGAGGTGAGTTAAATGGAACTAAAGATAGATCTGAGTCATTGTTACAAACGCAGATAGCCGGACTGGAGAGCCAGATGAGAACGCAGTGTCGTGTGTATCGCAGAGAAAAATATGAGTGAGGTATTTGAAGATGTCTGACAGCACCATTTACAATGGAACGACGACAACTTCTAATACGAAAATTGTATCGTATTAGAAGTTGTCGTCGTTCGTCTTTAAGGCTACGTAACGTAGACGCGCGTTACTTTGAATGTACACGCTTGCGTGCACGTCACGCAAGTGGTGTGCCATGTCTCATAGAGTTCCATACATTACAACGTCATGGTACGACGACGACATCTACGCGTACGCAACCGGTGTGCTGCAGCCTTTATTTGGTATATTTTCATAGAGGTCGTTTACTGTCATGCTGATTAGTAGTTAGAGTAGTGACTAACCCTGCCAGCTAATGGAACCCAACATGTAAGTACCTACCTAATATCATTGGCCAAAACGTGCAGTTGTTTGTGATATCTTAATTACGTTTTCCTCATTTTCTGTCTGATTGTTTAGCGTTGTCTATTATCCCCGTATTACATGCATGTTACGTAGAGTCATCATCTGATTGAGTTCAGGGCCGGAATATTATGACTTTTTCAGACTTGAAGTGGTAATTCACCCATTGTTATATTATGATTTGAGGAACACGATGATAACTAAAATTATAGGTATTATTATGTAATTTGTCACTTAACTTGTCTAGGCCAGGGCTATGAATGGTAATACATCTCTGCGCACATACCCTAACAGCTATAATAGCTGGAATCTTTATCTCATAGCATATAAAGAAATGTAGGTAACATAACTATGACTTGAATATTGTTATAACACTTTGGAAAACCATAATTTGTTGCCCCGCGACTTCCTCCGCGTGAAATAGCCTTTATTAATTAGGGTTAAAGAATTTTTGGAATTAGTTTAGAAATTCTTGAAATTAGCTACAGCCCCTAGAAACAAACAAACACATTTTACCTCTTAATAATATCGTATAGACCATGCATGTCAAACTCAAAGTCATTGGTGGGCCAAATGCCTAAGGACCGTAAAATCAATGGCCGCAAAACCCAACCACAAAGAAAACAAACTAGATTTAAGTACCTAGTAGTAACTGCCCCCCTATTCCCCAAATGAAAGTCACTCGGTGACTAACTCGTCAGATGTTAGTCACCGAGTGACTTTCAATTAGGGAATAGGGGGGCAGGACGCTAATAGTTTATTTAATCATTAATTAATAGTTAAATGTCATAAAAATATACTTTGCTCTTAAAATTTAATCGGGCCGCAGTCAAAGCTGTAAAGGGCTGCATGTGGCCCGCGGGCCGCATGTTTGACATGCTTGGTTTAGACGCAGTCCGTCCAGCACGCAATCCGTCCAATTTTAGAATAATTATTGATTAGTGTAGATGACAATCGAGGATTGTTTTTTAAATCGAATTTGTACATATCGGAGCCATTTTTTTTTTTTGTTTTATTTATTTAGGACAACAAACAATTACACTCGCATAGTACTAAATATAGGACTAAAATAACACAGTGATTCTAGGAGAGTAACCAGCCCCGTTGTCCACAAGTTAGGTATGCTTAAACTATAGGGCAAAAAGAAAGAACACATGATTAAAGTTTAGTGTGGACAATAGTAACAATAGTATGAATAGCATTTCAACTGCCAAAGCTGATTGACCCCTTGACAAAGTAGTGTCCCCCTCACGCATTCCGACCACAACTACTAGAAAGGGAGAGAGGACAGCACCCAGCCAAGGCGCCAGCCAGTCAGTCAAAGTTGAAATGCTATACAAATCTATGTATAAAAATGTAAGATGACGAGGATACATGAGTATGTAGGTACTTACTTATAATAATTGTAATAATTGAGGTCAAAGCTCATCCAGTGAAATCGACACAAGTGTGTCTATTACACTTTTTCTGAATAAGCCAGGTGAGTTAGCGAACAATTCAGTGCTTGTAAAATGATTATTAAACAGTTTAATTAATCTATTTAGCCATAGTACAGCAATATATTGCACCTATATTATTCTTCCATGGTCAGCCCCCCACTTACAACGGCAAACGGAAATGGGTAACGCAACAATAGGGATTATTTTGGCAGCCTTAGCGCTATATAAATCTTATAAAACTTGAATAGGGGAAATTTCTTGACCTGAATATTCCTCCTTTCAAGTTACATAGAATTTGGGCAGCGCTAAGGCTGCCAAAATGATCCCCATTGTTGTGTTCCCCATTGCCATTTTGCCACTGTAATTAGGGGGCTGAGCCTGTTGAACGCGGTTATTCAGTTTTGTTCGAAAATAGCATCGCTAAGCAATTTAGTGAAATATTTGTGCTTAAGTATAGCATATTTTTTGAATTATTGTATCCGTTTGGTACCAAACCACCTACCCAGCCAGACACGCACCATCGGTAAAAACTGTACAAGTAATGGTACATAATTTTATCCTACCAAAAGAAAAACCACCTGATGTCTGACCTTTAGACAAAAAGTCTTATGCTACGTTCAGTGCTTCCTTGAACCTTCAACGCGGACGATAGTGAAAGAATTAAGAATAGGACAAAGACGGTGGTACGCATTCTGAAGAAACTTTTTTTTTAGCCTATGGCCGCTTGCATCACTAGAGACATCCCATTGGACGGACACTATTCTAAGAATGAATAATATACCTATATATTCTTTGTATTTAAAAACTTTTTCTAAAAAATTCCAAGATTTTAAATTTAGTTGTAATGCTCGTGATCTTCAAAATCAAGATAAAGGTTCCTTAAACTATTTTCCCGTAACTATAACCGTTTTAATTTTAGCCTCAGAAGCCCAGCAAACTCACCCCGTTATACGGGTTAGAAAGAGAGCGTTGGTGATTTCTAAGTTAGAAGTTACCAACGCTCTCTTGCTAAACTTAGAAACACTAGTAGAACTTCTAACTTAAGCATGGTCACTTTTTTATTCCTCCTGGGATCGAGTTATAATGGTCTTGTATGATGCTGAGGCAAAAGGCGCTATTGAGACGTTAAATATTTTTCTAGATACGTCAACGAATGCAGATGCAAATTCACAGTCTGAAGGAGAATTTCGAAATGGTGGAGGCTCGACTTCGTGGTTTACAAGGACAGGTGAGTCTACTAAAGCATTGTTACTCTGTGACCCTGCCTGGCGACATCGAAGAACACATCGATCAAGAATATGCAGATACGTAAACAACTACTTTATAGAACTTAGTGGTTTGGTTTTTTGTCAATTTGTCTTTGGAATAAAGTTTACATATTGTTGTAACAGAGATTTTTTATGGTTCATGTAGTTGTAGGTATGCCGTATGTGCCGTGGTGAGTCTGGGCTGCAGGAGCATCTATCTGAGTATGCGATCACCAATCCTCCTACCAAGAGTAGTGCGACCAAAGATGGAATAAAAATATTGTATGAAAAATACCAGTAGGCAATGGATAAGAGCGCACTAGACTCACACCCTGAGGATTCTGATCTGTAAATGATTTCGAAATCGTCAGTCATGTTCGAGTTTCAGACCACTTTTTTTCTGACAAAAAATCGACGTCCCTCAATTTTAGGCTATTTTCTTTATTTCCAAATTTCAGAATTGTGAGTTTACTGGAAGTATCCAAGAGGATTTTCATTTTATCGATTATGTATCTTATTAGTTCATTGAGTTAAAAGCTTGCTTTAAAACAATGTACCTACAGCACTATTAGCTCACAGACTCATTTATATTTGGTATAAATTTCAAGTTGCTACTTTTAGCTGTTTCTGAGAAACGGGTCTCAGACTGAGACCTGTGAGAAGGACAACAAAGCAATCCTATAAGGGACACACTATACACATCCTGCTCCAAAAAGGATATAATCATTACAATCATTACGTTAGCGATTAGATCGTCATCGTCTGTTTACGGATTGTTCACAGTGCAATTTAAATTGCAAATACACTCCAGAGCAATGAATCCGGGTCACTAAAGAATGTTAAAAATCTCGGAAACTAAAAATGATAGATTAATGCAATAAATTGTATTTAATAGACAATGTAATACTCCTTAAATGAAGGTAAAAAAAATATGAGTCACCATACATTTTATTAACACAAAATTACATAAAGAAAAAAACTGCTGATCTCTCCTTAAAACAAAAATAGGAAACATGAAATTTTTGAACTTTATTACGATTTTCTTGAATTTTAATACTTCGTATTGCCTCCTCGTGCTTCCATTACTGCGTTTACGCAGAAAAAAAACAACAAAAAAACAGAAATCAAACAATGATAAATGACAGATTACAAACAAAAGCAAAACCAAATGCTGTAATTTCGTAGTTCCATCTTCGAAAGTGGCCCTTTTTCAAATTTGATTTTTTTATGATATAACTTTACAATAACTAAGAAGTTTTAATACCTTCATTTAAGGAGTATTACATTGTCTATTAAATACAATTTATTGCATTAACCTAGCATTTTTAGTTTCCGAGATTTTTAGGATTCTTTAAGTGACCCGGATTCATTGCTCTCGAGTGTAGTTTCGAAAAATTCGTTCATCAAGTAGGTAGCAAAAGTATACACAAACCACAATTTTGTAGTGCATTATATGAGATGTGACGATTACGAGATTTATCTGAGGATATGCCCAGATCTTGTTTGAGCGTAGCTTTTAGGTTATTGTAAATAATTCCTAACAGTCAAATGCCTTTTAATCCTTGACTTATCCTTACAGCAAACTAATCTAAGGTTCACAGGTGTGGCTATAACGCTAAGGTCAGTTTTACTATGTACCTACGTTAAAAATAACATCTACTTATATAGGCATTTAGTAGCCAATAAAGTATTTACTCGCTGTTCTATAAGCATGCATGCTATTTGATGCACTTGTGCATATAGGTACCTAATGGCAAAGAGCGTGTTGTTGGAGCGGCGCCCTTGCCCGACTGAGGCCGTACCTCTCAACTTACCGGCAATGTAAAACTGGCGTAGTAGCGCAACTGTGTATGTCCTCGAGAGATTAAGCCAATGGATGAATGGATGGTTTCGAAAAAAGGTGCGCTTTGTACTTTTGGTATACACTTTTGGTAGCCATCACGTGGCTTCGAAGTCACTCGCCTCGAAGTCAAAATCAAATTGACCATGGCAACTTGTTGTCCTTGAGATGTAAATGTCAAAGTTGTAAACTTGTGCATCCTAAATGTACCTAGATCTTGCATAGTAACGAAAGACCGTGTCTTCGAGATACCTACGCTTGACCGGCTTCTCAACCTAAGTGGAACTGAGAACTGGCTTAATTTATATATTATTTTTTAATTTTATTTTCTTTAAAAAGTCAATGATAAACTAGGTGTCACAGGGTACAAGTATCGGAGCAAGTGATTTCTGAATTGTAACGTTCATTTACAGTTAACAGTACGTTTAGCACAGGCTAGCTAACGTTAGTAACGGTAGCGTGACGATAGTAAATAAACAAATATTAACCAATCAAATTACAAAGATATCAAGCTGCCACGATGTCATTGGCCAATATTAACATTTGCGGTTGTCTCGCTTAAAATTAAGTACATTGCTAGAGTACCTATTAGTACATACATACACATTAGTAGATGATTTGAAAATTAATTCTAATAGCGGGCTGAATGCATGCTTACCGTTGCTGCTTTTTAAAAACGGAACGCGGAATGTCTTGCACCAATATTTCCGCGTTTATGTATTTCCGCGCCAATACTATACTCTGACTTTTAATCTTAGACAATTGTTGTAAACAAAGAAACACTGTGTGTATAAGTGTCAAATATGTGTATCATACATGATACACTTAATGACACTTATACACTCAGTGACATATCTTGATTTCTTTGTTACAAAAATTGTCTAAGATTAAAAATCAGGGTCCCCGCGTCTGCGGGATCTTACGATCCCGCAGACGCGGGGACCCTAATTTGCGGGATTATCTATGCGGGATTTGCGGGACTGATTTTTTTAAAAATAATTTCATAAAAATGCGCGTAACCACCCACTGTAACGTCCGGAATCTCAAGTGTTCAAGTTCATAGCTAAAAAACAATCAAGAAACACTTATAAAAGAACGACGTTGAGATTTCTGAAGTCCAACTCCTGCCTCCTTCACTAGAAGATAAATTAGAGTGTGAACTTCGTAATAATTGGGCAGGAAATTCTTCAGTCCCAGCTCGGACTTCTCTTGATCTTATCTTAAAACGTGAGATGACCCTTCTTGAATAACATAACATAACACCCAACAGTCACATACATAGTCCTGATCCCACACTAGGATTCCCTGATTATGGCGGTACTCGTGGAAACTTAGAATCAGTGTACAATTACATTTGCGTGCGAGCGTGCATTTTCAGCAGCTGGATATTTATGTAGCAAGATACGGTCAAATCTGAATGATGAAACGTTGAATATTTTGTGCTTAATAATGTTATTTCAAATAAATATGTGATGAAACTCCATACTTTTTATTCGGTTTTATAAACCTATCTACAAAATTGCAAAACTGTATTAGGTATTTTTCTCTGGTCCCGCAAATTGTACGGATCTGCGTGGGACTGAGATTGTTATGCGGGATTGCATTCCCTAGTTGATACCAAAACAAAATAAAATGGATCAAATGAGGAAAAAATCCGTTCACCGAAATTGAATGAAGATTCTTACTGGTACAGGAATTATAGCAATAAAAAACAAAAAAACTGATGCGATATCCGCTGGGGAAAAAACAGCAGCTTGGGAGTCAATTGTTGCATGAGCGTAGCCAGGGGGGTTTTGGGGGTTCAAACCCCTCCCCGAAATATTCAAAATGTTGACAAAATCTGATACTTTTTGAAGAAACACCAGTGAGTTACAGTTGAGTGTACATTTTTGTTGTTTCACTTTCTTGACCATCAATTGACAATTCTTAGTGATAATTTTGAGCAATTGATGGTCAAACGTTAGTCACTGAGTGACTTTCAGTTAGGGAATAGGGGGGCAGAACAACGCCCATAGCTTCCCTATGGGTGAGCTTCTTTTGATCCCACTCAAAAGAAGCTCACCCATAGGGAAGTTATGGTGACTATTTGGTGGTCACTTAATTCACTATATAGATTTTTAAGATCCGTTGTATCAATAACAGCAAAATTAAATGTCTATTGTGAAGAACTTTGAACAATGATGAAATTCTTAGAAAAACAACCCCGACTCGTCAACCGATCTTCGCCATTATTGTCAAGACCTGCTCGACAGACCATTTTAATATTACAAGACCTGCAGTTTTGATTACTATTTATTCTGCAATTAGTACAGTTTCCTGCAAGTAAAATGCTTTTATAGACATTGTCAGATCCCCAGAGTTCTATCTCAAAGGCATAAATGTATAGATGACGAATGAACGATGTAAATACTTCGATTCAAAATAAAAATTGTTACTTGTTTATAAAAATAGGTAATAATAATAATAATAATGCTGGACATTTCACACAACATTATCTAGCCCCAAGCTAAGCAGAGCTTGTGTTATGGCAACTAGATAACTGATATACTTAATACAATAACATTACATAGATAGATATTTTTTATTATACATAGAAAATACCCAGAACACCCTGAACAAATATCTGCAGATCGTACAAATAATTGTTCCGAGGCGGGAATAGAACCCGCAACCTCCTGCGTCGCAGGCGAACCAACGCCCGCCGCACCACAGAGGTCGTCGTAAGGTGTTTTTCGCTGTAAAATGGCAATTTCATACTTTAACCCCTAATATTATGTACGTGAGCTGTTTGAGGGTCGTTTATATGAAAGTGCAACACTGACTTCAAGATCACTATGTTACTGCTTTTAATGTCAACGCCAAACGTCTATAAGGTACGATAAGAACGTTTTTTACCAACTAGTCTGGAGCTACGGTTTCTCGTCGCAGTCTTATAACTTGTTTCTTCTGCATTTTGTACAGCCACTTTGTTTTATACTTAATTATGATGAGCACCTACTGTTATTGTTGGTATTTCTATAGTAAAAACTAAATAGAATATTAGTTTCATTCATGATGATAGTTTCAGACAACTTGATCGATTGAACAAGGATATTTCAAAGGTCACAGGAAGTCGTTGGATGGAGGCGGCTCAGGACCATTCGTCGTGGTATTCTATGGGGGAGGCCTATGAGCAGTAAACTTATACTGGCTGATGCTCGTGATGCTGAGAACGACTGTGAAAACTGCTACATAAATTGTTCATAATATTGATGCGTGCGTATGTTTCTACAAGGTTTCTACTTATACAGGGTGGCGCAAAAGTAATAGCACTACTAATAGGGGGTTTATTCCGACCAAACGTTTGAATACTTGTATGTGTGCAAAGGACACATCGTATTTTAAATTCCCATGCAAAAGTAAAATTATTATTATCTTAGAAAATTGTGACAACCCTGAGTGTTTGTTTACTATTTGCGGTTGTTACGCACACATGCACACGCATGCACCTATTGCGTTGCACCCAAAAAATCTACGTATAGATACGTTGGTGTTAAGCCTACGTGATTTAATTTAGAGATCCCCGAATCCCGACAAATACTGTTTTTGCCTTTATAGTTTATTTACATCTCGTAGCCAAATTAGAAACATAAATGATCACAAAAAAAAAGTTAAAATTTAATTAAATATAAAAAATACAGAATTTACTCACTGAGCAACCTCAATAATAGGCACTTTACAAACAGGTTCCATTTCTATCATATCATCCAGAGTTTACATTAAAAGTAAAAAAACTGTAGGGCTGCCTCATGTTGTGTTAGGTACATTTAAGAAGGAAATTAAGCTTACGAGGCTCCATGAATGAAAAACTTTAAAATTTATGAAGTCGTAAAATTAAAATTGTTCGCCATGACGTGTGGAATTTTCTAATCTAAAGATTGGCCAGTTTATATTATTCATGTTCAAATAATATCGTGATACGTGAAAAACAACTGTCATGGTACGACCATTCCGTCTAGAGACTGTAAATAGAGCCCTATACATAACATCATAACATATAACACCCAACAGTTACGTACATAGTCATGATCCCATATATTACGATTCCCTGTGTCATCAGGAACTACGAGTACCATGGTACCATAACACCCAGACTCGGTACAAATATTTGCATATCATACAAACATTTGTCCCGCAGCGGGAATCGAACCCGCAACATCCCCATCTCAGCCGGCTACTCGACCGCGGCGCCACAGAGGTCGTTGATACATTATCGTTGATCTTCCACTTTCCACCTATGTCCTATGTATGTGTTTTTATTTTGCATCCTTTCCGCTCTTTCTGTCTACGTTATTGTCTACCTTGGTCTCTTTGAAAAAATTTAAATATGCCAATATTCCAATTTACCAATATTTTATCAATGATCGTAGCATAATATTCCTGATAGGTACCCACGCATAAAGCTTGATGACCTAGTGCGATGTGTTGTTTTAAAACTCGATCGAACAATAAAATTATTGATTGTAATAGATTGAAAATTACGCCACTCAAAGCTCAGTCATTTAATTATAAGTTATTCCGTGTAGTCACTTTAAATTTTACAGAAGAATAAAGACTCAATATCGCTTGCAATCGCGAACAATCCCAAAAGCAATCAATAAAGTAATTTTCACAATCGCATTACGTTCAAAGCGATCACAATACCCGCGAGACCAGAGGAAATCTTATTACCTACCTACAGGTCGCACCTGGAGTAGAGCAATGATGTACGGCGATGAATAGTGATTTCTTCTTTATTCTTTTCATTGCCTGCGATAATAACTTATCTACATACATCTACATATGTTACACGTAACTGGTTAGATAAGTTATTATCGCATAAAAATCATCATCAAGTCACTTATTGATGATTTTTATGAGTTCTTATCTATACCTAATCAAAACGAATTTGGCAAAATAGTATGAATTTTGGCCTAGTTATTGTATAACAGGTTCCACAGCGCAAACACGTTAGGTTTGATTCATAGGTATCTGTCATCATTTAGATACCTGTCTGCATCTTTTTTAGATATACCTATGTATAGATGATATATTATGTATAGGGTTAATTATTATGTGTTGAAATGTACTAAACTATGAGTTGGTGTGTAATTATGTTCGTATACCTAGCTTATTAGTATAAATGGCATTTGATGCCGTTCTAATTGATTAAATAAATAAATAAATATAATAATTAAATAGGCAGAGTGTGTATAATCTAAAACTGAACACCCCACTTATTTTGATGTAGGTATTTAATCTGTAACCACAAGGAACGTTTTCGAATGTCATGCTTGTGTAAAAGCGGTGGAGGGGTGAATAGACGTGAGAAATTTAAAAATAAAAAACCAGTTTTCACTCAAACGCATAATAATATATTTATTGTTTGTATTTTTTATATTTTTGGTGCTCCATTTTTTGTTTGTGTATTTGTTTAAATTATAAATTAATACTAATAATAGTTTAGGACTCGCGAACGCGCACGGCCTCCTTTAATGGGCAATGAGGAGCTCCGCGCGGCTTCCGAGGCCCGGGCAATGAGCTCGGCATAATAAATAATACAAAAAGAATTTAACGAAGGTCCATCGGATGGGTTTCACACACTCACATGCTCCACACACGCTAACAGTCTTACATCTACACAATATCACTAGCTATACAGAATGCGGCGAGGCCGCGTGCACTGAACCATTGATGTGTACTGCAGGGTAGGGTATTCACTCAAAGTGAGAGCCCTTGAGCTTCTTGAGGGCGTTGGTGAGATGCAGCATCTCGGTGTTGAGCTGCCAGACGAGTGTCTCGAGCTTGTCCACGGAGTCAAGCACCTCCACACGCTCCGTGTGCGGATTGAAGCGCACCTCGAAAGGTCGCGACATGGTCGACACCCAGCGTCTAAACATTAACCAAAACATTAACATCCAACTCTCATTACAAACAATCAAATAACATGAAACAGTTTTAATAAAATCTCGTAATTACCTGAATTTTTCTTTGGCATCTTCGAAGCTCTCAGCTACGTAGTAAATTGGCTGGTATTCCTGGTCTTGGTAAGGCTGAACTGAAGTACTCGCCGGCTCAAAAGGTCTCAGTTCTGGCTTATCGCTGAGGGAGTGCAGGAGTTCTCCAATTGAGGACAAGAGTGCAGCACCGTACGCCTTTAGTTGATGGTTCTCTTTGCACA
Organism: Epirrita christyi; assembly: GCA_951392215.1. Taxonomy (NCBI): domain Eukaryota; kingdom Metazoa; phylum Arthropoda; class Insecta; order Lepidoptera; family Geometridae; genus Epirrita; species Epirrita christyi. The sequence continues at coordinate 8,128,730 of OX595833.1, forward strand.
GGCCGAATTCAACAGTAAACCAGTACACCTGTGCAAACAATAACATTCTCAAAACTGTTATACCGACTTACCGGGTTATCAGTATCGCATTAAGCCATAAGTTAATCAATCTCGCTAAGGCATGGACCCACATTATATAAGTAAATTAAAGTATAAATTCGCATTTAAAATTAAAGGAATAAAAATCTAAGTAAATGCTAAACTTACAGTAGAGAGCTTTTCGATTTCCGGATCAGATGCACCGAGGGAAGCCAAGCCGATTTCCTGGGAGAATTGTGCGAAGCTTGGATCAGCCAGCAGAGGGATGTGACCGAGGAGCTCGTGGATGCAGTCACTAAAAAGGAAAATACGGGTTTTATTTTTCGTTGCTCTAAAATGAGGGAGCTCGAATCTATTCCCCTTTCTTTATATGCATGAAGATTTGATCGCGTTGGAACAGGAGTATATTTAGTTTTTAAGACGATTCAAAATTATATGAGTTCAACGTTTGAATAATCGAGTCTGTGATCTTTAACTTTATTATTTTAGCGGGATGTGAAAGTAATAACAACTATGCAGTCATCTAGTACATAACCATCATGAGCATATAGAATACCACTGCTGGACGTAGGCCTCCCCCATAGAATACCATGACAAACGGTTTTGGGTCATCCATCTCCATCCACCGACTTTCTGCGACCTTTAGACATAAGCTTTGGTCCATCGAGAGAGGGGCTTTTCTACACTGCCTCGCGTCGTCTGGTTTGTGGTCTCCACTCGAGATCCTTTATTCCCCTACGGCTGTCAGTTCTACGAGCATTATGGCCTGCCCATTGCCTCCTCGTTGCTTGCTCATTCTAAGAGTCATCTAGTTGGGTTGATGCAATTAATTTTCACTAAAATAGTTCAGTAAATGATGCCTTTGAAGCTCTATGGAGGCGCTTCAGTTAAACTCAATTAGAAACGAAGTGTTTAATAACGTTACAGTTCCATCACTGCGCTCCGCCCACTTTTTGCGACCGGAAAATTATTTTAACTTCCGACTTCATCAAGGATACGGTCCACCGGCACTTATGTACGTTACTTAAATATCGAACAAAAAGTTACATTGAAACATTTGTATTTAATCAACATGTCTGCTTTGCGTTTGCCTAAAATTTGAACCAATTAACATGATATTAACAAGGTAGCGATTGCGTAACATTTATACACCTATATCCGTAAAAAAAAATGGTCAAGGCAAATACTTTTCCGCCTGCTAATCGGTATTTATTTAGGGATCTCGAGTAATAACTCTGTAATTAAATGTAATGTGTCGATTAATATTGAATCGACCTAACTGTTAATAAGATTGTAAGCGTGAATCCTAATAAGTAGGTACAGATAAAGATAATACTCACGGTTCAGGTGTGTGGAAAGGAGAGTTAGCGTGACGAACGTATTGTGTGGACTGGAAGACACGGAAGGCGAGCGAAGCAAGGAAGTCGCGAGCAGTAAGTAGTCCTGCTGCAGGGCGCAGCGTGAAGCCGGTGTGCTGACGGAGGAAGTTGCTGACATCGTCCAGTTGCGGGATGCGGTGCGGCACGAAGATATCCGCCACCTGCAGCTTTCCAAACGCATCCTTGTATTCCTTGCAGGCGTGCTTTGGCATCAGCTCGAGTACGGTGTTGAACACTCGCTGCCAGGTAGAGTTCTCGCTCTCGGTGTAAGATGTGCATGGTATCGGGTCTCCATATTTGTATCCGAAGGCGATCTCGGCGATCTCCTTCCTGCGCTCTCTGTAAGCCTTGTCAGCGAAACCAGGGTGGTTCATATCTAACTCCGGTTCATACTTGGTCATGAGGTGGTTACAGCTGTCGAGATCGGAGGCGTGGCGCGGGAACCAAGGAGTCTTGCTAGAGATGTTGTTTTCGGTGACGAGGTTGACTCCGGCGAAGGAGGTCGACTGGCGGAGAGATCTGATGAGTTGGAGAAGGTTGACGCGAGACATGCTGACTTTGACGAGTGCGTCGAACTGGACGCCCTCGATTTGGGAGGGGCGGGTTTCGAGGTGCAGCACGCAGCCCTTGTAGTTTTCGATGGTCTTGAGGATACGTGCGAGGGATCCCATCCCGTCGCGCATGCGGAGGAGTATGACCGCTTGCTGGATCTCCTGCTCGGCCTCGGATGATTCTGAAGCTGCGTTTTGCAGAATCACCTCCTCCTCCGTCAGGGTATAATCTGTAATCAATTGCCAAAGTAGGTAAGCCATTGTGCCCACACATTCACGATATTTTCAGAGACAGCCAGCAAAGTGTAAAGATTTGATGACCTCGATAGATACTGACCATCGTTGGCTTTCCCGGCGTCATCCCCTATGTCTGCATCGGCTAAAACGAAAATGATAAAAAACATAAAGAACAAAAAAAACAAATAATAAAAAAGGAGATAATGTCATAAAACTCAATAAAATAACAAAATTAAAATGAATGTTAAATATTACCCAGGTGACCATTTTTGGTTTCATCCTGTTGTGTGCCATCTTCAACAGTCGGGGATTTATCACCGTTGCCAATGTGCATATCATCTTGGATGTAATCGGATTCCAAGCCAGAGTCTAAATAAATAAAAAAACAAAAACATATGAAACAATAAAAAACAAAACTTTTCAAAAAGGCATTCGCCGTATCCCAGACTTTTTTTCTGCAATTACAATCTCCGCCTTGGAGATTCATATAAAAAAGTAATACTTAGTACGAGATTCCGCTCTTGGCATTGTATGAAGTGACTGCACTCATAGTAATATGTATTTTCGTAAAAATTTTAGGGGTACTTCCCCGTAAATTTTAAGTGTGGGTGTTTCTATAAGCGAGGTGCACGTCAAGTAGTGTGTGTCATTAAAAGGGTCTTAAAAGAGACAGAGTTTTCCTACATCTTATTTTTATTACCCGTTGGTACCCTCAGCTTGAGCGTGATGTAGACAACCCGCCAAATTAGTCTACAATATTCCCACTGCCATTTCAAATACATTAAATTTTTTACATAAATTGATCAATTAACCCAACCAAACCTAAGCCAAAAATGTTGAAAAAAAATTAAAATATTGGGCCTTACTCATACTTTACAGGAAAACCTAAATGAAAATCCTAAATGTTCAAATTCCTAAACCTAATTCCAAACGGAAAATAATCGTAATGAGAAATACCGGGCGCCAGGCATTCTTGATTGGCGCTCAGTCGTAATCTATTATAGCGCTTGTGTGTGACAATATATGGCTCTTTCTGAACAATCAGAACGTTTTGATCGGTGCGATGCGGACTGTTGCTTGCTGACCGGGCGTTCTTGCTGGTTCGGGTCTGCAGGTGTGTGACGAGTGGTACATTTTGTATTGCATTCTAGCCTCCCAATTTCAGTTCTTTTCTTTGCTGTTCTAGGTAGAAAAGAATTGACCCGGCAAGTCTGTGCAAGCGCTAAACCAAGAGCTATCAATATTATTGTGACTTACCATTGGCGCGGGCGCGAGCCTCTTCGAGCACACTTTGCTTGGTCTGTTTGACAACTAGGGTTTCAAAGCGGGCGTCATCTACGAGCGAACGACGGCGTGATGGATAGCCGTTCTGCAACAAACGAACAAAAAATTATAAAAAATATGCCAAACAATTATAACTTTGAATAGAACTAAGTTTTCTGTGAACATGATTTTGATTATAATAGACTATTTAATGTTCACAGTATCTACGGTGAAATAGTAAGACGCGTAACTAATGTTCGGATATACACTCGAGAGCAATGAATCCGGGTCACTAAAGAATGTTAAAAATCTCGGAAACTAAAAATGATAGATTAATGCAATAAATTGTATTTAATAGACAATGTAATACTCCTTAAATGAAGGTAAAAAAAATATGAGTCACCATACATTTTATTAACACAAAATTACATAAAGAAAAAAACTGCTGATCTCTCCTTAAAACAAAAATAGGAAACATGAAATTTTTGAACTTTATTACGATTTTCTTGAATTTTAATACTTCGTATTGCCTCCTCGTGCTTCCATTACTGCGTTTACGCAGAAAAAAAACAACAAAAAAAACAGAAATCAAACAATGATAAATGACAGATTACAAACAAAAGCAAAACCAAATGCTGTAATTTCGTAGTTCCATCTTCGAAAGTGGCCCTTTTTCAAATTTGATTTTTTTATGATATAACTTTACAATAACTAAGAAGTTTTAATACCTTCATTTAAGGAGTATTACATTGTCTATTAAATACAATTTATTGCATTAACCTAGCATTTTTAGTTTCCGAGATTTTTAGGATTCTTTAAGTGACCCGGATTCATTGCTCTCGAGTGTAGTATGTGTCGTTTCTTATTTTTTCTTCCCAATTATTTGCCTGTTCAGCGCGTGTGCATTAACCTAGCATTTGTTGGCATTATTTCTAGTAGACTCAGTGGAGACTCTTCAAAATACAAGCCATCACAATACAATTTGTTAAATGTATATACCTAGGTAATATTTTTTGAAAATAATGCTAGTTTTGTGAATAAATTTACATTGTGTTCTGATTGGAGACGTTCTTAGATATTTATCAAAGTTAAAATAATGAATAATTCATATGAATTCATATTTTTATGAAATAAAGACTTGTTAAAATAAATGATATATCATTTATGTCAGAATTACCAAAATGCTATTTCATTACAGTCTGCCAAGAAAATGGATCAGTCTGTAGCACAAAGAAACGCTAAAAATAGTTTTCGTCGCCTAAATCCTTATAAATATAAAACGGTCAAATCGTATTATATTTCATGTGAGAGCAGGAATTGCTTTTAAGGAGTTCCTAAGCTTATTTCCTGAGCGTGTCTGGGGGTAAAGTGCTGCCATTATATTCTCGCCTTCACGCCCGCCGCGCCGGATGCGACGTCACACGATTGAAATCCCTTAAAAGGAACTTAAGGCACTGAACTTTCTGGACCGCTGAGCTCGAATGGAGCCAATTATTACAACTGACGCGCACTTTGCGAACATTTGTAGTCTTGCGCGTTCAAGGTTCAAGTCTTTACTTTGTCAAATGACTTTTAAACACTTCGTTATTTACTGTCGGAAAATTTAATGCTGCAACGCGACGATGCATCAGTCAAATAATTATCTTTTGTTGTGATTACATACATATAGTACCGAGTACCAACCTATCTTGGTAAACTTATTCAATAAATTTAGAAGAAACTTAACCACTCCATTTGCCTTGGATGCATTTAATTGCGGATATGTGGTAACCAAAGTCATTTTTGATTCAAGTGAAGTTGAATTTTTTGCGTACTCAGAAAACTAGTATTTCAAATTTTGCATTAACAAGCAAAACAATTGATTTATTCATAAGAATATTAATGTTTTTAAAGCTTTCCGTTTCGCTGGAAACCCCGATTGATGCATAAAAGCGGTCAAAGCTAATTAGAAGCTTTGCCTGTGTCGTCTATGAGTTTGACAGGGTTATGTCAGTGACAGCGTAATTTCCGTCGCGTAACGCAAAGGAGCGCGCGCGGCGAGACCTAGCATTTTCCACTAGAGTGGCCGTGCGGGCCTAACTATGTGTGTCAAGGGTTGAGCTAATCGCACTCTATTGTTACTGAGCCCCTGAAATGCACTAAGACGGTAGATAATCGTTCGACCTAAAACTACTTCAAGATCTCAGCTAATTGCTTTTGATCGTCCTCAGAAACTTAATAACATACCTACAATTTTATGGTTTTGCTTAATGTCTTTGAATGCACCTGTTATGTATTACGACGCATTATTGAAATAGCTGTAGCGACAAGATTGCGGAAACTTCAGTTAAAGGTCCGCCTAACTGGAGCGGGTAGATTCGGAATCCGGTTGGTATAGCCTTGGTGTGTCCGAGTGGCCACTTTACCATTCCAATCGGTCAGCGGGCAATTAAGCTGAGCGTTGACCGGCGCGTGTCCGTCCTCCCACCAAGCGCTCTATTGTCTTTTCATAAAATGTCCGATTAATGGGATTGCATGATATATATCTATATAAACTACCTATAGCTTGCGTGTAGGAAAATATTAATTAAAAATACTTCATGCCAAGCGCATCATCCTGTGATGGTTTTTAACATTGACATCTTTGTTAAGCGTTTAGAGCAATATGATCATGATTATACTATGTTCGTAATCGGTAGGTAAAGCGTACATTAAATAAGCGTGCAGATTGAGGTACGTTCAAAATAAATGTAAGTGGTCGTACCACTCTTGTTATTAAAGTGTTTTAAAAAAAATAATGACTTGTTGCCGGTCTTCTGAACATTATGAATAATTTGACCGTCAAGAAGAACTTCAATTGGTCAAGGGCATCGGTGAAGGCCCGCAGTTTTGGTTTATTAGTTGCGTGACGATGTCTAATTAAATTACTAGCGAAACAAAAACACCTAGCCATTGCAACTCGATCAAACGAAGAAGGTCAATACTATTTCCTTCAAATCAGTCTAAAAATGTAGTCGTAATTGTTACTTTTTGGTTTTCAGCAGTTTTTTTGCCAAAGGGCCATCGTGTCATGCATGAGACAAGATCTTTGCAAATTGCCGTGGACGCGGTGAGCGTCGCACCGCCTTGCATTCCGACCTTCAATGGTCAAGGAAATACAAGCATTCAGAAGCCAATTATAAAACACACGTTAAACTGTTTGTTATAGGCCCAGTTATCGCACAGCGTATTATTAGGTACCTACTTACTAACTTAAACTATAATATTATCGCATCGCTGAATTAGTAATTAAACGTAATCACAATTGGGTTAGTATACTTACGATTTTATCTAACAATTTCCTTTTATATTCAAACTGTTTTAAATAAAAACACTTCGCAAAGCTACGGTACCCTGCACCTAATTGTAAACAACAGTACGAAATTATAAAAAGGATATTCAGCTTGATATCAAGCTGTAATTGCCACAAAATTGGAACCACGAAGTAACAATTACGACTCTGACGCCTTGAATAATAACAATGCTTATTAATTTTCCCATAAACAATGATGTGATAGCTTTTTTCTTTGATGTTTAGTTACCGAAAGGATAGTACGGGAATCGTGATTTAATTTCTTATTCACCGGCAACATCCCTGCACAAAGGCCAATTAAATTGTATAGTTAATTTTAAGTGTTATATAAATATCACGTGATATAAAATGTCGTTGAGAATGTTTACCCACTTTTCGTGTTTTAAGTACTGTCGTCGCAATGTTATTCACACGGCGTATTTATGAGCTTTTTGCATTAATATTTTTTTTACCGACAAAAATACCTACCAACCAACTCATTATTTAATTTGTAAATATTTAGTTCGTCTCCTTAAGAATTTTACTTTCACACGGTTTCTTTGGCATTCTCTCTCTGCCGCTGTTCTCTTGAACATTTTATTTACACAAACGGTAATTAAAATATGATGTGATATTATATAACTCTTACAGTATAATGTTTTAAATTGTGGAGTATTTTTGTGTAACTAGCATTGTTTTAGTCACTCAAATCATAAAATCGTCACGATGCTCAGCAAATTAAATAGTCAAAAATCAAGTAGGTCATCAAATTTGATTGCCAAATTAGAATACCATCACGCGGATTGACTATATTTTTTTAATAATGTACTAATTTTGATATATTTCAAACAATGACACGCCACTTTAGTAATGACATCTTTCTTGGTCTAACTACCTTATACAATTTAGTCAGTTATAATTATCACAATTATGTTATGGAAGAAAATGGGAGAGAGGCCTACGTATAAAAATGTACAAATGAAGGTATAATGATGATAAAAGTACCTATTCATTTCCAGCCCAAAGAACAAAAAACCACGAATGTTAAATCTGGTTTAGTTTTAAAATAATATTGCTTCTTTCATAGACAAGAATAATCGGCATTAGATTGCAATAATTATTTAAGTTTAAGTGCTGTGCATGAAGTAAAATTTTTTAATTACGTATTTATTTTGTTAACTTGTTACATTAAAATTAACAAGTGCTGTAACACGGAACGTTTTTAAAATTCTGTTATTCTATTATTTGCTAGTTATGTAGGTTTTGTATTTTATGTATGTAAATTATTTTGGAACAGCATAATACAAACACTAAACTTGGAATTAACAATTTTTGGCTTTTGTTTTCATGGTCGGTCACTTTTTTCATGCTAATTTAATTGTTTAACTTTAGGCAACTCTTTAATTTTGTAAACAAATTAAACTCAACGGGGCACTTCGCGATGGTGACGAGAATATTCCAACCAAATGACCGGCCACAAAAACTGATGTGATGATGATTATCCTGATCGGATGAGGAATGGAGGCAGCAGCCGTCCTGCCCTCCGAGTCCTCCCGGTCAAGGTGAGCTCCTCACCTCGATGCTGTAGGACTTCTTGATGGCGAACATTTCACGGTTCTTCTGAGCTGCTGCGACGGCCATTGCTTCTAAAAACACTCCACTGGTTACAATAGGGCCTGAACAAGGGTTCACTGCGCGTTTAGCTAGCGTATTGTCTGCGAGAGCTTTAGGTCACGACCACGGGCTTGTGCCTGTCTGTCTGCGACTCGAGCAGTCGGATTACTATAGCAAACTAAACTTTGGATTGCAAACAGACCAATGCATGATGACCGTTCGTAAGAACAGTTTAAATAGTGTTAGGCGCGCGCCTCCCACCCCACAGCGCCTTTCGTCGCGCATGCGTCATTTTCCGCGCCGCGCGCGCCCCTCGCGCCCTCTCTGGTTCCAAGCGCACATTTCCTTATACCCTCAACCCCCTCAACTGTCAGTTGGAGTAGGTACCCTCATCCATTACCAAAATCTCAAAAACGGATTTTTCGTTCTTTATCACCGATTAAAAGTGGCTGACGTATCGATGTCCTTACGCAGGTATATCCTTGCTCAGTTCCGGGTCTATCGATAGTCGGAAGTGTAGGTACTGATGTTTAAATAACATACCTATTATTACGATTAAGGGTTCGGTTTACGATAAATTATAAGGTATAAGTGTAGTCCGACTAAAAGAGTACTTATAAAACAATAGAGGGCGACAGTGTTTTTAAGATGATTTGATAATTAGTTTTTTTTAATTTTAGCTTTGATTTCTTCATAAAAATATCTAGGTGTAGGTCAAAACAAGAGCCTAGTTTTTGCCTTCCTAGGAAGTAGGTATCTAAGCGTATAAATCGTGAAGGAGGGTATGAATCGAGTTCCGTTGGAGGTAAGGGATGTAAAAACCATTTGATTTAAGTTTAACTGACCTCCAAAAATGAGCTTAACTTGGTACGTTTAAAAATACCTGAGATAATGAGAAAGTCTTACTAAGAAATGTTTAAAAATAATTTATTAATTAATATAGGTATTATGATTAACCTATTAAGGTTCCAGTAAGTTGCTTGTCGTTTTATCAGAATTGGATATTGTGGTTTTATTTATTACGGTTTTACGATTTTCAAATGAATCGTAAACGTTGCGGCTTAGATAAAGACAAACATATTTAATTATAAAATCAGTATTTTGTGGGTAAATAACAGCAATAAACGCCGAGGTGTGTCTGGCCTAAGAATACCCCTCCTCCTGTGGATTTAGTATAAGCCTTACTAAGGGATTACACCAGGGGATGGGCAGCAGCATCCACCTGAGTGCTTAACCCCAAACTGCGATCATCAAACCGAATGCCAAGCGTGGTGATTATGGCAAATCCCCCCGGAAGATTTTTTCTGTCTTGTGCCCCCAGTGGCAGTTCCACAGTGGCGTAGGGCGGAACAAATGTTCAATGAGGGAGACCTTGTCCAGCACTGGACGTAAACAGGCTGTTGATGGGTACTCAATAACATAAACACAATCAACAGTGACATACGTAGTCCTGATGTCACCAGTATCGTAGGTATCAGGAACTACGAGTACCATAACATCCAGAACCGGAACTGCTGATCATGCAAACCTTTGTCCTTTAGCGAGAATCAAACCTGCTCTTAGCATCTAAGCCTACTCGTCCGCCGCACCACAGAGGTCGTAAAAAATAAATATGAGAAAAATTAAAGTTTACAAAATGAGGCTGTGGGAAATATTAATATTACAAAAATTATTTACTTCATCTTTTAATTGTGGCCTCTGAAGAAAGTCTCCTCAATTTTGCCAGTGTCAAGTATAAGTATATATAACATATTTTTAACCGACTTCGTAAAAAGGAGGAGGTTCTCAATTCGACTGTATGCGTTTTTTATGTATGTTTGTTACGTGATTGCTCCGCCAATTATGAATTGATTTTGATGATTATAATTTTTTTGGTAGGTTCAGAGGTGGTCCCGTATAAATTTTATAGGTGTTGTTTTAAAAAAGTAGGTTTTTGTTTTTTTTTTCTATAAAAATAGTCTACAATTATGATAAAATTTGGTAGTCTCAGTCAAGTAACCTCCTGAAAAAACCCGTAAATCTAATTATCAAATTCAATTCAATGTCAAACAGCCCCTGATTGAAATTGTTTTGATAACAATAACTGTTCAGAGACGCAAAAAATAAAAAGATTACCATAACATTAATATCCGCCTTCATCAGTAGGTATATGTGGTGATTTTATCATTCATTAATAAAATGGTGGTATAATAAGTACAAGTAAGTAGTGTTCATAGTAAAGAGGTTTTATTATATACTTCCTGTGGTCTTAACGATGTGTTAATTTTATTTACTCGGGCACTATAATCTTTTCGCAAATCTGATTTAAATTATAATAAAATTTATGTTTTGTTTTTGGCATCATTTTGTGTCTATGATTTCACTTCGGCCATTGCTATGGCCTATTATTGTGATCGCCTCAAAATATTTATATTGTCATTATATTTACCTTTGTAGTGAAGGAAGAGGCTTAGAATTGCCTTTTTAGGGTTCCGTACCTCTTAAGGTACCAACGGAACTATTATGGGATCACTCAGGTGTCTGTATGTTTATCTGTCAGTCACAGCCTATATTCTCCAAATCATCGGAACAAAAAAAAGTTGAAATTAGTTACATCAGAGTTAGGTGACCCAATCACGGACGCATAGTGAAAATAAACGAATTCTGATTTCAGTTTTTCAGTTAACATTGGTTGCAAAATATAAATAAAAAAAACTTATTACATAGCAAATGAGTGAGCTTGTTATAAAAAATACAAATATAATTTTTTTATAATTTTAAAATGAGTATTTTAATAGATTTTAAAGATAATAGGTGAAAATTGCCCAATCCCTCCAAACCTACTGAGCCAATATTTTGTTTAAAAAATAGATATCATTGGGCCTTACTGATATAGTTTAGTAGAAAATCTAATTGAAAATCCTAAGTCCCACGAGTAATTCTATTCCCGCAAGAAACAGAAAAGTAAAGAGAAATTGCATAAAACATGTGTTTGATTGACTAATAAATTTAATTGGTCTAGCTAGTGGTTACTATGGTATCCTACTTGTACAGAAACCTCTCCACGCAAGTCCGACTCACTTTTTTTTCATCATGTTTTGGCTAAATCCTGTAATAGGTAATCTTAAATAGATGCTGTAAAAGTAAAAAAAGTCCTCGAGTTTCCAATTAGAGTAGTTTATCGACGAAGACTTGCACCTTATTAATAATAGGTAGGTAATTACTAAACAGGTTGATTCAGTAACCATGGATCAAATGAACCAAAGTGGTAAAAGACCTTATGGGTACATCCAAATTAGCTGTTAGTATCATGATTTTATTTTATTTAAAAGTTGTGGCTATGTTTGGTTGGCCGTTTTTGACCAATTTCTGGCTTAAGAATTTATTTCTCTTAAGAATTTACAATTCACTTATAAGAGAACTTATGGACTAACTAAACATTATGTAAATATATATTGCAAAACACGAGCGTGCTACATGAAAAAAAAAATATATAGTACATATTATAATATATAAAATATAGGTACATCTCGAATAACTTAAATCTATGTAACAGAAAACAAAACAAATAACTAGCATTTTTGCAACTTGCGCTGTTCTGATTTCATTGATGTGGGTAGATTGCATACATTATGAGCGACAAATTAAAGTAAATTAAAGTGAACAACAAACAACAAAGTAACAATTTAAAGTAAAGTGTTCCACTAAAATCATTTTTTTAATGATTAAGCCGCTTTATGATGATTTATTGGTTAGTGAAAACGTTTCTGAAAAAAATATACAGTGATTTTTTGTCACAGAGGTTATCGTTTTGTCATAGACTTTATCGAAATTTTGTGTTATGTTTCAGAGCATTAAGAATTTTGAAAGTTACTAAGCCAAGGTTGTTCACCAAATTTGCTTACTGATTGACTAATGAGATGAAAAACCAACCTTAAGAACGATTAAGTTTTTAAAAGTAAGCAAGTACTTACTTTAAAAACTTTCTCATATCATTGGATAATTAGCCTGTGAGTGTTTCATTACGAAATTTCAACGGCTTCATCATAAAAAATTATCAGTTATCAGAAGATCACTTTCCTTAGGAATTGGTAAAAAAAGACGAACACAAAATAGCCACAACTTTAAAATCGTAGAACATACGTTCGGGATGATTACTGAATACCTCCTTGTTTATTTTGATTTTCGAGGAAATCATTAGACTGCATATTTTTGTTAATTAAATCGATTTAGGTATTTCCCTTGTTGTTTCCTCAATTGAATGTCAGTACTAACCTTTTAATTAGATCTTTAAAGCCCTTTACGTTTTCTTTAGAAAATCCCATGACGCACAAACGTATATAGTCATATATGAAATTTTCATGCGAATAATAATAACCATCATCATCATTAGCAGCAGGTTTACGTCCACTGCTGGACGAGGTCTCCTCCATTGCATACAATGGGTATTTGCCATAATCACCACCCTTGGCAGGCGGATTGGTGATCGCAGTTTGGTTTTAAGTACTCAGGTGGATTATACTGCCCCTCCCCCGGCGTAATCCCTGAGTAAAACTTTTACTACATCTACGGGTGGATACGGTGGGGTATTTCCTTAGGCCGGACACAACACGGCACATGTCATGTATAAGTCATCAAAATAATCTGACCACATAATGACAGGTAGGTACAAAAAACCGCATGAATCGCCCATCGGCGTGGACGCTAGGTAAATAACATAAACCAGCCTATAAACTTAAAAGTGCAGTGCAATGACATGAATGTGATTCATCATCATCATCATCAGCCATGCTGGACGAGTCCTGCTCCATAGAATGCAATGGGGGAATTACCATAGTCACCATGCTTTACAGGTGCTTCCGAGGTGGATGCTGCTAACCATATCATAATGTTATATCGATATCCACAGGAGGAGAGAGAGGGGTCTATTCTTAGACTGGACACACCGCCTAATTAATAAAAAAAATACTTAACGCTTAATTTTATAAAAATTTAAAAACTCCCTACTATTTTCAGTGTTCAATTAAAATTGTAAAAGGAAGACTTATATGGATACACGTCGTTACACCCTGGATCCTATTCATCCTGTTCTGGTCATCATCAGACCCTGGAGCCTAATGTGTCGGTATTTAATATTTTGAGCTCAAAACGAAGGTCTGGTTGAAAAAAAACCATTAAAAAAATGGTGTTTTCAGCTGATGATCCTGGAAATGTCTGCACCAATTTTCACGAAGAACCATCTCGCAAATGTCATATTTCATGCAAAGAAAAACGCATAGATATCAGAGCATCCGTTTCGGAGCTAAAATGAGCCCACAGACAAACAGCATTCGTATATACCTACAAACAAACAATTTATGGCCTCAAACTTATTACACCCCTATTAGCATAACCATTAATACTACATAAGAGCGGTTCCGCACTACGTCCGATCCGAATCCAATCTGAAACCGTGAAAATACGGTCCGGAGCAGTCGTAGAACTATTTCTTTGATAGTTTACGCAAGGTTTACGCACTACATCCGCCTTCCGTCATCCGATTTCTCTATAGATCCGAATTTTCGCGGATATGGATCGGACTCGGATCGGACGTAGTGCGAAACCAATAGATTTTTATTCGCTACGTTGTGGTATCGGATGTAACGGTAATATACCCTCTTATTAGCCGGAGATCATACATAGAGATATAACATAACATAACAACTAAGAGTGATATACCTACGTAGTCTTGATCCCACACTAGGATTCCCTGTGCCGTGGGTATCAGGAACTACGAGTACCATGGTACCATAACACTCAGAACCGAAACAAATATTTTCAGATTATACAAAAATTTGTTCCGCAGTGGGTATCGAACCCACAACCTCTTGCATCTCAGCTGGCTACTCACCCGCCTCGCTACAGAGGTCGTCCTCTTGTGTTATATCCTACTAATCCTACTAAAATTATAAACGCGAAAGTTTGTGAGTATGAATGGATGTTTGTTACTCTTTCACGTAAAAACTACTGAATGGATTTGAGTGAAATTTGGAATGGAGATACTTTACGCCCTGGATTAACACATAGGCTACTTTTCATCATCATCATCATCATCAATTTTCATCATTATTCACGCGGGTGAAACCGCGGGGCGCAACTAGTTAATATATATAACAAATATCACCTCTTGGAGTTCCACTTAAGAGACGGCTTACCAAGAAAGAAATGGCGTGACGAACTTGACACATTTGATAGTGCACTTGGGCTGCAATTATGAGGGGAAAACCCCCTTCAGGCAAATCGAAATTATTTATTTTACTCGAATTACCATTATCATTTAAGGTGCGATGAGTTGAGCATGATTTGTGATCATGATTAAGCAGAAATAAGAAATAAAATTGAAGGCTAAGTACTGTAAGTACAGTAAATCATCAACACACATGAGAAACCTTCCACACTATATAGGACCTCTTCACCTCTCTCTAGCCTCAAAGGTTTGCTGGAAGAGAACTATTTTTCTTCCAACTCCTAAACAAGTAACTTGGTAATTGTTCAACTAAAACAAAAGCTGACTTTTTTTTAAGAAAACAGTGCAGTACTATCATTCTATGAAAATCTATTAAATTCCGGTTGCTAGACAATACAATATTGTATTTTTTTTTCAAATGGAGACTACTTTAGTTGTTTATCTCCCGTAGACTCTAGGGTCTAATGTGGGATGTTGACTTTGTGGCCCACCATGTTGAGGTCCAAATATTTGATACGATACTATGGTCCACACGTGATCTGACACTGTTTCCCGTTTGTAGTACTTAACTTAGCAGACACAGAATAGGTAATAATTATTATAGTATGCTAGGGAAGGTACAGTCAGTAAAATGATTTCTTAGCACAAAAATATATTTTATGAATCAATTAAAATTAGATTTTTTTCATATAACAGAGCAGATATTGACAGCGAATAGCGTCAGCGTGGCAATTGGCATCAGAGCAATAACTAAATATTACTTTGACGCCGAAGCATGATAGGTAGCGTTTATCGTTTTCTGAAGAAAGAATATGAATTTACTGTATATCACATGCAGAGAGAGAGGGAGAGAGATACGCCTGATACCAGGACAAATCTTATACCAACGAAAGTTGCCCAACGGGTCCGGGTAATAGAATAAGACCATTAATTGTCAGATAGGTCACAAGTCCTTTATACATTCAACGTTTTGCATACGCAGTCAGGTTTGCGCTACATTCAGACATTCAGGAAACATTCATTATGAAGAGTCATATTAAACATTATAAATGCCTGTGCTACTTTAACTGCATATGAACGGTAATGCCCGCAACTATTCCAAAACAATTAGCAATCGCAAAATCATTGCGTAAATAAGGAAAGACAAATCTGGAGGAAAACGAAGTGCTCTTTCACCACCTACACTAATCTTGAACATACGCAGTTTGATATTCGATACTTACTATAGGAAAAAACCGAACACCCGGTGGTATTTCCAGGTAACACCATTTACGCGTTACGACGCACGGCGACGCTTGCATTTTCCAATAGACGAATAAAACAGAAAGTTATGCCAAGTGAACGGCGCTGGGGAATCCCTCTGTGCGTGGTAGTTAACTGTCTAAGCCCGAACGAGCTACTCGTGAGACCGAACGTCATCATGGCATGACTCATATACGCGTATGCTCGTAACAAAACAAACGGTGACTGATAAATGTCCGAAAACGAAAATTAAAAGAAGCACAGTTCACTGCCATCACACTTTTGTAATGTTATTTCTATACTGGCGATAAACCGCGCCTTCGTCCGCGTGAATTTAGTACAATTATATCGACTACGCATTCTAGAAATAATTATAAATAGATCAATACAATCTGTTTCGGGACTACCCTTAGGACGAGGGGGTGGGCACTAATGCTTAGTAATAGTTCAAAGGGTAAGGGTTAAAGGTTATTGTAGCCAGTCCCGAAGACTACCTGTCTCTTCCAAAGCCTCTACATCATTAACCGTTGACTTACCCGCTTTCCAGCAATGACTTATAAAGACTTCAAGAGACCTCTATTACAAGTTTTAGTTGAGATTTACCGCTGCTTTGCATAAACAAAATTGTACAAATTATATTCAAAATAATTTTTAACAAGAAATATGATTCGTTTTTAAATTGAGTCCCGTTACACCAGTTATTCAAAGGGCAATGACAGCGTTATTATGCATGCACAAGGAAAAAGTTATACAAACACAAATAATGTTACAGTTTCCGGATATTGTAAGGGCACATCTAATTGATATTATTTTGGCTTTATCGCATTACAAACCCGAAATAATATCAGTAAAACAACTACGGTGCTGATCGAGAAAGTTAAATAATTCCTTAACTTTCTCGGTCAGCACCATTGTTTTTACAAGATCCATCCCTTATATTTTCGTCATGTAGATTTGATTAGATATGTTTTCAATTAAAGTTAAGAACCACCAAAGAAGTAAAATAACTATTATTAGGGTGTTAGTTTTAAACCCTGTTTGTTTACTTATGCGTACCCAGCTGTTACGCACACATGCACATAAACCCTCATATTGTGTCACACCCAAAAAACCAACGTGTTTGTAATTCGGGAAATACGTAAATCACGAAAAGTATTTTATTCACATTAATAATTTACATCTCGTAATCAAACCAAAGTAAATCTTTGGATCACAAAAAAAGGATGTCACATTTGAATTAAATCTATAAAAACAGACAGAATTTACCCCCTCCCCCCTACCCCTATCCTTGGGCGTATTGTGATTATGATACATATTATATACTGTAGTGTACGGGATATTATAGTATAATATAATACATCAATGAGTGTAATAAAACGCATAATATATGATAATCGTGACGATCATTGATCAGACCCTCTCTAAAATATAAAAAGCATCGTAAAATAATTTAGACACCAGACAATTTTAAGACCAGTTACATTTTACATCTTCAGTTAATATTATAGTTACTTACACAGACTCCAAATACCACCAAGTATAGGATGATTTTATTATAAAAACACATCTTTGACAAATTATTCTATTTACTTGTGATTAGTGATTATAAAAATATGATCTCCAAATACTTTACATATACTCAGAAAACAGTGTGGTTTTAAAAGGGATTTTTCGAGATGTTTCTTATAGTCACTGAATACTTGCACATAATGTACACTGAAGTCTGAATTAAAAACGTCCAAAATTAGACAAATTACATCGTTTCACATCACAATTAAATTATGTAATGTAAGTAATATCGAAACTCATAACTGCCTACTTGTATTAAGTACCATAATGCGATGTGGGTCAATAACCCGCGGCATGAGAGCAATCTGTCGAGCATTCAAGGGAAAGCGTGAGTAACTCCAAATAA
Source organism: Epirrita christyi (assembly GCA_951392215.1). Lineage (NCBI taxonomy): Eukaryota > Metazoa > Arthropoda > Insecta > Lepidoptera > Geometridae > Epirrita > Epirrita christyi. The sequence goes on from OX595833.1 coordinate 8,146,485, forward strand.
TACCCAATAAATGCATGTGTACTTTCCAAAAGTCCTATATTCACATAACCTTATGTATTTAAGCGGCATCAATACAGAGAGACCTGGGAAAGCATTGCCGACTATAATTTCAAAATCGTAGGTAAAAAAATAAAATAGTTTACCAAATAGTGGTGATATAGTTACGCATAATAGAAGTAAATTCATTTAGGTAGTAAATGATTCAAAATTATCCATGTTATTTCAATGAATAAAACACAACTACGAACTACACTATTGACTTTGCCTTTTGACTTTCGTTAGGTTTCAACCCGTTGTTGGGTTTATTCATGCGTTCACTGGTTTTCTTGGTTGTACGACCCTACGATTGAGTTTGTGGCTTTAATATTTTTTTTAAGTATCCTTTGTATGAAAAACCTTTATGTTAAAAGGTGTGGCCAGCCTTGACTCGTTGATAATAATATGAAATCTGTCCTAGTTCACTTCTGTACAAACCACACGTGGTAGAATCGGTTCAAATCATAATCAAATACCTGTTTTAAAAACATAATCTTCCCTAGAATCTAATAAAAATATTTTTCTTAAACATGCTTGGATATTCATCTAACCTTCTTCGAGATAAATCAACCTTGTCATCCTAGGCCGGCAATGTGAGTATGAACATCCATATTTTTGTCGTGTTACCATAGAGGCAATTTATACTAAAAAAAATACGCAAATTCATAACTGTTTTTTAGGTAGACGGTAAAGGCACTAAGGGTACCGGTGGGCTAATTTTCCTGGATTAAATATCCTGCATTGTTTAAGAAAATTTATATACAAGTCTTGGCCGCAATTAGGCGTTATTGGACTCAAGTAGGTACAAATGTACATCCACGTTCTCACGTCTATCAACACGTAATTTGCCGGCCGCGGTATTGATGTACAATATTCTCATAAAGCTGTAACTGTAAATTCATCTTTGAAGGTTGCTTATACAAATATCATAATTTTCTTTGTAATCGCATAATGTTACTTCCATTTATGGATCGAGCACATGCGTGACCGAACTGATCTATATTGTTCTAAAAGCGTAGTTCATCTCAAGGTTCTCTTTAATTATTACCCAACAATTTATTAACGAATATAATCAAATTCATAAAACGAGAATAAACCGACCAAATGCGTGTTAGGCTTGCATAGTGTAGGGTTCCGTAGTCAAGTCAAAGATTTCAATCCATAAGTAGAAATAAAATGTCCCTTTCGTTTTTGGGGTACCCTGAAAATTTTCAATTATATTTTTCACCATTATCCATTACCATTTTGTAGGTAAAATACTTAAGATATGGCAGGGGATTTGAAAACGATTATGGAGGGTATATCTCCTTGCCAGAATGTACGGTTAATGAAAAAAGAAGCAGGAAAACAATGGAGCTCATTTAAATAAAAACATGATCATCATCACCAGCCTGTTTACGTCTACTGCTGGATGAGGTCACCACAGGAATTTGCCATAATAACCACGCTTGGCAGGCGGATTGGTGATCGTAGTTTGATATTGAGTACTCGGGTGGATGCTGCTGCCCTTCCCCTGGTGCAATCTCTTAGCACTTTTACTTCATCCAAGGGAGGAGAAGGAGGTTTTTCCGCTTAACTACAATATGCACAGCTTCAAAAAAAATGTGAAAAGGGTCCTCCAAGGCAGGCAACGCATTGGCAATGCCTCGGATGTTGCAGATGTCAATAGGCGACGGTAACCGCTTACCATCAGGTGGGCCGTATGCCAGTTTGTCGAGCCATAACATAAAAAAAAGGAGGGGTCTATTCTTAGGTCGGAATAAAAGGGCACAAAAAAAATCGTACATGCTGTGACGGACTAGGAAATATGGACAGACCGACTGAACGATCAGATAAGGGTTCCTTTTTAGACTCCTGAACCCCAGTAAAGGGATATCGTGAAGATTGCCTTCGCCGCATCTACAAGGTGTTCTGTCATGAACAGGACAGAATGTAAATACAATGGAAACGCCCCAGAGCACGAAATTAATAATACCATTGAACGTTTATTTATTGCGTCTTCTTGAAATGTGGCTGGAAAGTTTCCTTTTACAGTTTCTGTAGTATTGTATGATAATAACTCCAATAATAACTTAGAGAGACCAGTAATTGGCTGGATAACTTTAATATAAATTATATAATATTGTTTAAATATTGTTTAATAGCTGTTGATCTTATCAATAAATAAATAAATCGGCCATAGGTTAAAAAATTCCATGTCCTCGACCTTTTTCGCCTTGTATGAAGGAACCCTTTGCCTATAATGTTTATTGTTTAAATTTGAATACGTCCTTATATTCCCATAAGTAACATTTTGTTACAAATGAGTGAATTCATGTGAGTTGCGATTGATTATTTTGACTTCTATCCATGCATGTTAGTTAGTGCGGGACAAATCTCGAAACTGAATTATGAAACAGTTCCACCCAACTGATTGAGCAGAAATTTGACAAACATGTCAAGTTCAAATGACAATACAATATTATGGTGACGGCAAGCTGATCTGATGATGGTGATGGAAGGTGGACAATGGAACTCCTTGATGATTAATAGTAGCCTGGTAGTGTTTGGGCTTATTTTGATCAGAGGCCCAATTCTCTAATTTTAAAACATTCCAGTCACAATATAATCTCGTGTCAGTCGCACGATACACGTATAGTATCTTCGCGTATGCATGCGAAGATTAAGTAATAGTTACTATATAGGTGACAGCTGACAGTGCGACTGAGACGAGATTATACTGCGAATTGAATGTTTTTAAATTAGAGAATTGGGCCTCAGCTCACGGTTCACTCACGATTCTCACTAATATAATACTTAAAAGCTTTTAAAAAAAACTTTTTTATTTTAGTATAAAACTTGCTTTATTGTCTTCCAGAAGAAGTACACTACTAGGCTATTCAAATTAATAAGCTTCCCCTAAAGAAGGAATAAGCTTCCAAGTCTCTTAAATCCGACTACCACGACCGCCAAAACGATATAATTCGTTACGTTAGTATCGTTCGGCCGTTCTATACATGGCGGCAGCGTCTTCCGATTCGTGGTCGCAGAGATTGTCAGTTCTGCGAGAAATATGGCCTGTCTATTGCCGCTTTTACTTGCTAGGCAAACTGCTTTATCTCAAGTTATATTATGCAAAACTAACATCATAACATAACATAACACAACACCCAACAGTCACATACATAGTCCTTAATCCCACACTAGGATTCCCTGTGTCTTGGGTATCAACGAACCACGAGTACCAACAATACTCAGACCCAGAACAAATACTTGCAGATCATGCAAACATTTGTCCTGCAGCGGGAATCGAACCCGCGAACTCTTGCTTCTCAGCCGGCTACTCACCCGCCGCGCCATGGAGGGCGACAGCGAAGCAAAAAAATTATTATTCAACTATATCAAATCATTTTCATTATCATTATCAAAATCGTTTATGAGGGTACGGCGTCATTGGTTTTTTTTGGGTCCGTGTTGAATACCGGACGTCTCGCAACATTTTGTTGTTTTACTGGATTTTTTTGTGACAAAATTTTGCCGTTCGTTATCTTGTTCTAATTAGCACTATAGGGGCAGAAGGCCACCAGGAAATAAGACCAAGGAAATTTCTTCAATCGCTGATTCATTTTATTAATAAGACCAACCTTTGTTCTGCGCATTAATTTTCATTGCGGTTATGGTTGTTGTACTAATTGTTTTCGTGCGATTTCTACCGGGTGCTAGGCTGTTGACTCACAATGTCTTTTGAGTGACATATTTGTTTCCTTAATACCTATATGAGATATTTTTTATGTAAATAAGTAGTAAGTTGTGTGTCTGCCTAAATTTTATATATAAAAAAATATTGAGTCAGATTTAAAGTTCGTCACGCAACACAACTATACTCTGATCTCCATTATTCTAAGACTCTGATTTTTAATCTTAGACATTTTTTGTAAACAAAGAAATGTCACTGTGTATTAGTGTCATGTGTGTGTATATCATTATGTGTATATATACGAATATGATACACATACATGACACTCGTACACACAGTGGCATATCTTGACATTTCTTTGTTTACAAAAAATGTCTAAGATTAAAAATAAAAGTATAGATACCTACTAAATAAATTTTCTAACAATATCGAACTCGTTTTAATATGAAGTCCCTTTTGAGCCAACATATTCCTAGCCCAAATTGTACTAAGTACTAACGCATCCATTTTGTAACATTTTTATATAACAACACATAACATATATAACATTATAAAATATTATCTTATCTTATCTTATTATTATGTAACATTATTTTATTTATCGATAAATCAGTTACCTAGCGGACAACCCTTATGAATCCCTTAAATCCCTAAAAATCCTTACAGCCCCTTAAAACCCGTACAGACTCCTACAACCTCTCAAAACTCTACAACCACTAAAAATCTCTACAAACTACAACAACCTGTAAATCCCCTACGTACACCCCATTAAATCCTTAGATACTCATACAATCCCTAAAAAACCATACAAACCCCTTAAAATCCCTTGTAACTCTTAAAACCCACTACACCCTCTCAAAAACTCTGCAAAATCGTACAATCCGTAAAATCCCTAGAAACCCTTACAACCACTAAACACCTCTACAAACTCCGACAAAAAATCCCTAGAAACTCATAGAAAAACTTCAAAACTTCCTATCCTGTGAATCTAATCATCGTTTTGGAGATAATTAGTACAGACAAACAAACAGACAAATATACGTTGCTCGTTAAGTAAATAAGGAACTCAAGAATATAGTCAGTTAAATGAAACTAAGTATCTCTTCATCTTCATCAGCCGGTAGACATCCACTGCTGGATGAGGCCTCCCCATAGCATGGCATAGCACAAAAACCATAACATGGCAATGGTGGGATTTGCCACAATCACCACACTTGGCAGGCGGATTGGTGATCGCAGGTTGATGCTGCTGCCAACCCCTTAGTCGCCCTTTACGACATCCATCGGAGGAGTTGGAGGAGTCATATTCTTGGGCCGAGACCACTGCGGCCCTACTAAACTAAGTATAAAGGCAAAAATCCTATTGAAAATCCTATTGGTGTCGTTTTAAAGCTCTTCAAAGTTCACCTTCTTTTTTTAAATATTTTTTTCGGCGATCATGCTTACTTGGGTAATTTGATAATTATTTAGAGAACCTTCTTCGATACGTGATGGACGAACGTAATAATAAGTCAATGCCTAATTTAATGTAACGTAGGGTGCGTAGTGGTCTAAAACTTTTCATAAAAAAACCGACTAACACCATTGAATTCGGCTATCTGCATGTTTTTATTTGCTAAAGGTAGATAGATATACAAAAGAATAACTTGTTGCTGAAAATACGAAAATCACTATACGTATGCTTATAATATTTGAGGAGTTCCCTCAATCCCTCATGAATTCCATCAGAAATGGGTTTTTTAAAAAATGGACCAATCTGGAAGTACAATTATGTACTAAAAATAATTTTCTAAATCTTTTTATAAAGGACGAAGTTATGAGGTAACAAAAAAAATACAGCCAAATTTAGAAACTCCTCCTTTTTTTTTGAAGTCGGTAAAAAAATGCACTCCCGTCACTGCATGGAAGAAGATTTCTTCTTCCATGGTTCATCTTTAGTTAAGACGCATTCTATTATTATTTTTGTGTGATATTTAACGATATGTAGCGTGTGCTGTGGTGTGTTCGGCCTAAGAATAGACCCCTCCGTCTCCTCCCAGGATGTCGTAAAAGCCAACTAAGGGATTAATCCAGGGGGAGAGCAGCATCATCTACCTGAATACTCAACAATAATACTGCGATCACCAATCCACCTGCCAAGAGTGGTGATTATGGAAATCCCCCCCATTGCATTCTATGGGGAAGGCCTCGCCCAACAGTTGACGTCTAAGAGCTGCTAATGATGATGATGATTTATGATGACCTTAAGGGTCTGGTGATGGAATCGGAAGGTGTTCAACTGAACTTGTCAACGACTTGTGACTTGTAGTCATGTCGAGCTGTTTTTAATTGTATTTATTAAATATTTATTGGTAGATGATGAAAATAGTCTTATAATGGAGTTGGAAGGAGTTCAATAGAACTCCCCAATAGATAACAAGGGTCATGTTTGGACGCTCCTGAATTCATTTTGCAAGACGTTTGACAATACATGATAAACAGGGTCTGATGACAAAGCCGGGCTCAATAGTAAGAAGAAAAAAAAACTCTATTAAATACCTTCAGTATAAAGGTTATTTGTGCTCTTTTAATTTATTTTTAAAAGAGACGATACTATAATCATGTCATACTAAGGCGTTATCGGTTCACAAAATGCCTATAATGACTCTGGAATTTTTAAGCTTTTGATAAGAGTTCTTATAGTTTCCAAGAAGAAACAAACATATGGTATTTTGATGCTTATGGAACAAAACTGGGCGAAAATCCAAATTCCAATCTGTTCGACTAGTCAAGCTAATAGTTTGGAATAATTTTGTCCAAACAGTTAGATCATCGAACTGTTGGTAGGAAAGATTGGAATAAACGCTTTTTATCTAGTAAATCATAAATTCAATACATAATTTGAAAGACCTTATTTGATAAAAAAACAAAGAGACCACCTTTTTTAAATAGAAATCCAATTTTAGACTTCCTTATTAGACGTTCTAAGTTTTGAAATATTTGGTAACTTATTAATTATCATTTGAGTAAGAGAATTCATTTCAGCAAAAACTTTAAAGGATATTTTTTTACCATATTTTGTACAAAAAAACACGGTATCAGAGCGTGCGCTCGCCTTCTCCAGTCGCAGACCGGACTGAAGAAGGTGAGCGCCCACCTATTCGCTGCACCTATTGCGCCTTAAGTACAGAAAGTATTTATCGGAACTCCTAAATGATTAGCAGTAGAAGGGTCATGTTTGGACCCTTTTGCATGTTTTGATAATCTTTGGAAGAGTCTTTAGAGGTAACATTCGGACCCATCTGGACATTGATAACTGTATTGTGAATACATACAGTCCAGCCGGCAGTAGGTTAGTATCATCTAGAATTCGTAACTCGTATAGCAGTTGACGAAGTCACGGGTTGCAGCTAGTTTGCACCAGCAGCCCTATAAAATTGTAAAAGTTGATACAAATAGCGAATGTCAACTGTCAAGGCAATCTACTGATTGTTGAAAGTGGTTTTAGAAGTTGGACAGTATGTTTTCTTCAAGAACAAAGCACCTTGAAAGTGAATAAGTATTTTATTGAAACATAAATAATTCTAGGTTTCAAAACAAACTTTTATGAAATTTGTTTATAGGCTGATGTAGATGATTATTAAGTTTATCAGCAGTGCAAGTACGTAGGACTCGATTCGATTAATTTGACAAAACGGGACTATTACCTCCACATAGTCCCGTCTTGTCGAATTAATAATTATAAATTTATCGAATCGAGTCCTACGTACTTGCAGCCCAGAGCTGATTAAATGTACTTGAAATACGGTCAGCCTGCTACTAATACATTAAGGAGTTGATTCTACCTTCCTTCTCCATCATCAGCTCGTTGACACCATAATTATAATAATGTAGAATTTCAACACAATCGGGTATAACGGAAACGAGGTCAAAATTTGCTTTCGCCCCAGACCTGAGGTTTCAGGTACTTGAAATAGTTGTATTAGAAATGTATGATAGGTAAATAAATATAGAGATCACATGGTAAGTAATTAGGCTGTTGAACTTAGATGATCGTGACAGCGTTACCGAACCATTGGCGAGCGCAGACGGTGCTTAAACAGGTAAAAATTAGGTTGGAGCAACGAGCACAATGACATCTCTTAGGTAGGACTGGCTTGGATCGTAGCCAGATTGAGAGGGATAGGAGCGAAACGCCCCGTTTCACGTACATGACAATTAATGTATACATTTTTACTGCTTACACGCATCGACAATCTTGCAAATGAGAACTTCAATCGGCAATGTGTATTGTCTATTTCACGTACGTAGTTACGTGACATAAATTGCCGTAGTGCTACTCGTAGCCAAAGTTACTTGACACAATTTTGCCGTAATACGATGAGTTACATTAAACCTTTAAAAAAAATACCAGCGGTTAAAATTGCTATCAGGGCGATAAACAGCAAGTTTTAGCGATTTTAACATAATTTGACAGTTATAAAATGTGCATCATTGTTATTAGATATCCAGCAATAACTTGCTTCTGGACATGACTGTAATCGAAGTATTTTTTGGTAAATTATGAATTCATCCCTACTACATTTTTTCCGTCATTCCCGTAATTTTTAATGCTTTATTCGATATCTCATCAAATTTATTGAACCGCAGTGAAGCGAGTTCTCCAAGTTAACTTGTGTGAATTGATATTTGTACATGTACATATTATATTAGTCTGAGGATAACTTTCGAAACATTTGTCTGATTATCATGAAATTTGATAAGTGGGTATTGGTACAATTTATAGGTATGGTTATTGGTCAGGGGGTTGTTGAGATGATGGGGTTCCACGAACACAAAATACAACCGATAAAAGTGAGACAATCAAATATTGTAGGATGTAAGATAAAAGGGGTTGGAATTTTTTATACTATTTTCTATTTTATTTTCAAGTTTGTAGATTTTGAAATATAAGCATCAATGTAAAAAAAGAAACAAAAATGATCAGGGATTACGTCACGAGATGGGCAGCCTGGCCACCAATACACCTGCCAATCGTGGTGATGGCAAATCCCCCCCTAATATTATATAGAGGCTTTGCCTAGCAGTGGACGTCTACCGGCTGATGATGATGCTGATGATGAATAGTTTTTAAAATACTTCGTTTCCCATGACATACAAGAACGCTTTGCCACTAGAAATTAGACGGGCATCCTTAAAACGCTTTCAAGCTGAAAGTGAAATCTGCCACCACGTTGGTATTATATTCTTTCATAATTATGTATTGTATATTAATTTTATTGTCATAACTATTTTGGTGTACAATTAGTTTATTCTATAAATATAAAAGCACCTATTCGGGTTATACATAAGTAGGTAGTATTTGTACGTATTTGCTAGTAGTCATTGTTAGTCAATTATAACTTTATTTTTTTATTAATTTAGGATAATTATACCTACTTTATAGGTGTATACTAACGTCACTTATAGATTTATCATTTCCTGCCACCCACAGGTTGCTTAGAAGAAATCACTGTCAGCAGTTCTTACCTTACTTGTGTTATACAAAAGTTCGCGTGATCCGATTAGTGGGACTACGTGGTCTAAGAAAACGTCAGTTTCTATAGTCCGATTAGTTAATCGAACCAACACGAAATCAAAAGTTTTCGTGATCCGATTAGTGGGACTACGTGGTCTAGGAAAACGTTCCTACCGGAAAAAAAGTTCATGTGGTCCGATCGGTAGGACAAAGGCAGTAGGACCACGTGGCCAGAGGGGTGTTATATTATTTGTGTATTGTCTGTGACCAATAATTCGTTTTCTAATAATTAATTCAATAAGATTATTTAATTACGTATAAAATTACAATCAATTAAAATAAATGAATAAATTGCACACCTGTGCTAATTTTTTTGTAAAACATGCAATTAAGAATTAAGTAAAGGTAAAAAGTTCAGACAGTATTTAGATCACCTAAAAGGTAATTGTAGGTCAATGCCAATAAACAAGTTACCAAGAGTTAATCAAATTGTATTGATATAATGTAGACTGCGTGGTTTCAACCGGTTGACGGAATTCCAATAAAAAATAAAATAAGATTATGATATGTTTTTTGTGCGGATTTGTGACTATGCACGATCCATATTGTTATGCAATTTATAATAATAATAATATCATTAAAGCTTATTAATAAATGTACAAGAGGAATCAATAAGCCGATAGAAATGTATACCATCCTTGTAGACTATCATACACTTATATAATACAAAACGTGAAGACAGCGACGTGTAGCACACCACAACGATATTTTAATGAAAACGAGTGAATAGACGTCGTTAAAATTGCCTTGAAACTCATTGAAGACTATCTAAGTCATCATCAGAACCCGGAGTCTGCGGGAGAAAGATGATGTCATGTTGTCTTAATTTGAAATTTGAACTTGAAGATTCAGCTTAATAGCAGGTACTCTAGATCCCATTCATCATGTGCGGGCTATAATTAGATCATGGAGCCTGATGTTGTCGAAACTTAATTTTTTTAGCTATAGACTCAAGATTCTTGCAAAAATAAAAAAAAGAAGAGAAATAGAAAATAAAATGAGAAGAAGGAAGAGGGGAAGAGTTCTCTTCAATGATATCTTCCATGATGTACACAATCAAATGCCTTACAAAAATCACAAAAAATACATCTAAATATCATGCGATTCCTTCCAGCCACCGAAAGTATGTGATATCAACTCGAAAAATATGTGTCAGTAGTTTAATTAACTTGTTATATGCATTTTGATCGTAGAGGTAAATCTATAGTTTTGATTGCTGTGCTATGTTAGCCTATTTACATCAAGCCAGCGCGATCGGCGACGCGTGGTCTCGTTGGTTCGGGCAAGATTTCCTTGTCCACGTGGCTGGGCAGACTTTATTCTAGACTTCTTTTAGGTTTGGGCTCATTCTTTGTAACAAGACAATCCGACTGTTTACGGAACGTGTTATTTTGTTCAGTGTTGTAGCTTAGGTCAAGAGTGCAAGATTTAAATATTGAAAATTTAGTTTGTAGGAAGATAAACAATACAATAACTTTAAAAAGTAATTAAAATTACCTATAATAATTTATTTTTATCAAGAGTGTGGGACGCCACTTGCGATGACACATTGGTCCTCTCATCTCAGTGGAACAATCACCAACAAGGCTAGAGCAGTGGCGGATGCGGCTGAAAACGCTAAGCAGCCAAATATGAAGTCCTCTCCGACTACGTTTTTGCGCCACTTGGAGTATATACTTCAGGGCCATGGGTACCTAGTACTAAGTACTAGTACTTGTAAAAATAACACCAATGTTAATCGACGCCATTGGGGGCAAGAGAGCTGGCTCTTTCCTCGAATACAGATTTTCTTTGGACCATTCAACGTGGTAATGCAGCCAGTGCTCTCAGCACCTTGCCTAATGAACCAAATTCATTGTGTAAAGTTAGCATTTTGTTTATATCTAAGTAGTTATTATTGGTGTTAATTTACTTTTATTAGTTGTATCATTGTGTTTCTGTAAATAAAATATTATAGACTCAAGGAAAGTTAATAGAATAATTTCAATAGATAGTTTTGATTATATTGCAAGTTCATTTTTGTTTTTGGTAGGTACACAGAATTGCGTGTACCACAATTGTTTTAATTTTGTTGTTTTTATGAGCAGTAGTCGTTTAATAAGTTGTTATGTAACTTAAACATTGGGAACGCTTCGATTTTATAATTATGATAAATTATTTTTTATGTGTTACCTAGCATTTTAAGCACTGAAACAGAAGTTAGCGAGCTGAGCGCAATAATAACCAACAAAATATAGCAGCTCCCATTACTTTACATTTTACATGAATTTACTTCAAAATTCTACTGAGATATTTTTTGTAAAAAATGTTTTGTTTATTTTAATCTTAGTTTTTCTAATATTTTATCATCATTTTCATCATCATCATCAGCCACTAGACATCCGCTGCTGGACGAGGACCCATAGATTGCAATGAGGGATTTGCAATAAAATCACGCATAACTGTTCGGGCAGATCAGAAACACGCATTTTTGGTGCTAAGTATTCGGTTGGATGCTAGCTACCCAACCCCTGGTTCATATTTTAATTTTAGTTTTTTGTATTTAACTTAAATAATTTTTAAATTAATCCCGATAACAAAAATGTATGGTATGTATGTATCTATGTCTAAAACATTCCAAAACGGTAATTAACGACGAAAAAATTCAAAAATATGTAATGAGGTTTATGAAACTGCCTTTTTATATGGGGAATTTGTACGTTCTGCAGGTTAATTATTTTTCTAGTCTGAGTTTCGCGACAACATTATACAACATTCTCGTAAAGATCAGATACTTGTACCAAAATTTTGTTTAAAAAGCAGCCAAGCGCGTGTCCTATTACGCAGTGAATGCTTCCGAAGTCAGTAATCAGTGTCAATTAAATAAATTAATAATCTATTTATCTATTTACCAAATTTCATCCAAATCGGTTAAGCTGTTAAGGCGTGATTGTGTTAATTTTGTGTGTTGCTGCCGTTCAAAATTAAGAGCATTTGAATGCCAAAGCTTGTTTAGGGAGGTCATTTGTGCGTTTCTTTTTGCATAACCAGACTTTTTTCAAAATTCTGTTCCATTTCAACTATTATTAGTATATTATTGTATCTACAATATTTTTTGAATCTCATTATTTAATCTCGTCACGTCGCACTGGGCGTTCAAAAATACTACTTTTGAGATCAGACCTCGTCTTAATGCAATTAAGCATCAGCAGAAACCTGTGCTGTTCTCCGAGTAAAGCAAGTAGGTAGATAGTTTTTCTAGGCTTGGTAGCATTGGAACAGGAGTAATTTTAGTTTATAAGACGATACAAAATTATTTTTAATCAATTAACAAAATACTTTTGACTTTGACTTTGATAGCGTCGAGCGCCTACACTTGAGTGTAGTTTAGCCTCTTGCACAAATACGAGTACAAATAGTTTTGCTAATATGTATATGTAACTTTTAACGTCATTTCAAATACATAACACCCCACATACAGTCCCGTGGTTACACAGGATATATCCTGTGTAGACCACGGTACACGTAGTTACTGATACCCACGACAGGGAATCTTAGTGTGGGATAAATATTTGCAGATCATACAAACTTTTGTCCAGCAACAGAATCGAACCCGCACCTCTCGAATCTCAGCCGGCTAGCCGCCCGCCGCGCCACGGAGGTCGTCAAAGTTATAATTATAATTTGTTTTAATGTAGGTAATAATATGTAGATCTATCTAGTGGTTCTAATTACTTATTCAGTTTTATTTCCTTATTGGTGTTATATTTATAAAATTAATTGCGCATTGGAATGATATGTTTGTATAATATTAAAGAAAAAAAAATCCGGCTTAATGTTTTCAAATAGGAAGCTGCCTAGGTACTCCAACCCACGCTTTCCTGATGAGAAGTTTTACCTATTCTGTAAGTTTTTTATTATACTTCCTACGGCATCACGAATTGGTAAACATCCTGTAAAAACGATGAAAAAAAAGGAAAATATTGAAAATTGAAATTAAAATTGGAAGACGTTTCCAATTTTAAAGCATGCAAAATAATATAATTTTTTAATCACACAACCGTGGTGTAAAAATAAATAATAATATAAACACGTAGGGTAACAACCATTTCGTGCTGCTGGCTAATAGTTACCTAATTATGGGTCTTGCTATTTAATTTGCGTAGAAATTGTATCATTCGGACAGAAAACGCTTACGTAGTTGCATAAAAAAAAAGAACAGCTAAGCCCATTTTGGTAAAATGAGGTCTGGTTTTGATGTAGCGCTGATAAAAAATTGGGGCTAAGGAATAAAATATGATATGTCCCATCAACAAAGAACAATTAAAATTATCCGACATCATTGTAATCCTATAATTTAAATAAAATTTCATGTAGTACCTACTAATTATTAATAATGCCACAACGCACGGTTTCGAGCCGCCTCCATCCACTGAATTCCTGCGACCTTTACAACGTCCTACCTGTATATGTTACCGTGAATCGTGGCATTCTGTAGGGGAGGCCTAAGTCCAGCAGTGGACTTCGACGGGGTGATGATGATGATGATGAATGCTATTATGCCAGTCAGCGTGGTTATAGCCAGCGTCTCAGGTTAGCTGGTAGTGATTTGGATCTGTTGAGCTATCTTTAGATTGTTTGCATCGGTCTTTATTTGATTGCTCTCAACTGTTCACTGTGTATTTACTAGTTGTACTATACTATCCCATCATCAGGATTTGCCATAATCACCACTATTGGTAGGCGGATTGGTGATCGCAGTATTGGTGTTGAGTACGCTACCCATCCTCTGGAGTATTCCCTTATTCGGCTTTTACTACATCCACAGGAAGAGACGGAGGGGTATATTCCTGGGTCAGATACTCCAGAGCCTGATAACCTATATACTTATAATATCATTGTATTCGACTAAATATTTGGATGAAAAAAAAATGATGAAAGAACCATAGTGGTGAAAGGATTATGATACTTTTTGAATGCAAATGCTTGATGGTTTGTTGCTGAAAATATCAAAATCGCCATATGTATGACTACAATATTTGCCCTCAATTCCTCATGGATCCCATCATCAGAACTGCATTCTGAAAAAAATGGGACCAATCTGGAAGTATATCTATTCAAATAAAAAAAAACATTTTTTTTTCAAATCGGTTCATAAACGCCGGAAATATACAGTAACAAACATACAAAAAAAAAAAACCGTATTGAGAACCTCCTTCTTTTCTGGGAAGTCGGTTAAAAAGATTTTGAAACTATATCAATTCCGGAATAATTAAAATTCTCGGAATAACGCCGCTGATTTTGATCATTGTTACGGATCATCATCATCATCATCATCATCATCATTCTATAGAAGTCCACTGCTGGATATAGGCCTCCCCCTTAGAAGCCATGACGAACGGTCTTGAGCCGCCTCCATCCACCGAATTGCTGCGACGTTTATAATGTTAGGGATCACATTGATGTATTTAGCTAAATCCGGTCCGAAATAAAACTAGCAGTCTGAAGGTAAATTTTATTTATCGCTTACTCATAATGTACCGGGGAAAAATGCAAAATTACTAACAAGCACATAATACGTAAAGTTTTGCTGATTTGTTTTAGATAGTAAATATCTTAAAATCGTAGGTCTAAGGAGCAGAATAACTAGAGCGAAGTGCCTGCAGCCTCAAATTAAATACTTAGTTTAGTTACTGCAGTTATACTTAATTACTTTATAGTTTTACTCGATTATAAAAATGATTATACTTTTAGAGTTCCGTAGGTACCTCAAAAGGTACCAACAGAACCAATCATAGGATTTATTTGGTGTCTGTATGTCTATCTGTCACAGCTTATTTTCTCCTAATCTAACAGAGCAAAGAAGTTAAAATTTGGTATATATACTTATAGAATTATAGGTGATCCAATCACGGAACGTCAGTAAACTTGTAACGTTTAAACGAATTCGGATTTCAGAGATTAATTTTGGGGGGAAAACTAGAAAATAAAAACATATCAACATTAAATGAGCTCGGTATGAAAAAATAAAAAAATTACAATACTTTGTTTAGAAGACATTAATGAAAATAATATGCGAAAATTTACCATTTCCCCCCTATCTCTGTATCGCTAAAAAACGATAAGACTGATTCTCTTTCAGACAACCTTTGCATAGAGAGAAGCAAACCTACACGCAAGATTGGTCGTGATTGGTGTACTTAAATCTAAAATAATACTTGATAGTTTTAAAATACAAGAAAACATAGGTACCTGACAAGAACGAGAAAACTTACACATCAGTACCATCAGTACTTTGTATACGGAATAATAATATAAATTTACAATATAGGCACTTCATAATCATCAGCAGCCTGTAGAAGTCTACTGCTGGACATAAGCCTCCCCCCTAGAATGCCACGACGAACGGACTTGAGCCACCTCAATTAAATCAAAATCAAATCAAAATTATTTTATTCATTGAAATCACAAGGATCATTTTGAATTCCTGGCCGAGTTGCTGCAACCTTTATAATGCCTTTAGCCCATCGAGAGGAGGGTCTTCCTCTACTGCTTCGTCCAGTTCGTATAGTTGCCACTCGAGAACCTATATTCCCGAACGGTTGTCGATATGAACCTTATCAAGAGTGTGAAAAACCATCTTCTCCATACTGTACCTAATCCTATCTACGAGCATATTCGCTTCTTTGCCTTTGTCCACTATAATAATATTTATAATGTGTTTAAAATAAGTCGGCCTTGTGTTTTTGGAAACGCCAAGAACTGGTTCGAAAAGCATACCAGTTTGCAAGACACTGTTATGACGTGTTTGGCGTCTCTTTTTGGAAAACCAAACGCGTAGGTATGTCTAGAATAATAAAGATTTCAAGTGCAAGTAGGACTTGACAATTTCGTGTCATTGCAACATAGCGTAAAGTGTCTTAATATATAATATATTACATTTGATATAAATTTAAAGTAGATCCTTTTTGCCATTTCTAAGAAAAAAGGTCTTGACATACAGACAGATAGACGGAGAACAAAGTTATCCTTGAGGGGTCCCGTTTTTTCCTGTTAAGGTACGGAACTCTACAAAACGCTCAAAACTTGTCGATATCCAGCTAGCAACTCATACACTTTTCAAAAACTAGTTTCAAAAGATGTCTGCTATTCTAACCAACCTATCGATTATGATATTAACTAATGTTGTAGTTTGACGGTATGATGCCAAGGCCTCGTTAATCTTGATCAATCGCTTATAGGGCCGTATTAATTAATTTTACCTACTCTACTCTGAGAGAGATCTTAAGTGCACTAAAAATTACATTTTCGATGGGAATTTTGATGTTGGAACGTAGTAGTTAGGTGATTTTTTGCAAAAGTGTGGAACTAATTAGATGTAGTCATGAAAACTTTTCTAATTGTTTTGTATGGCTTAAAAATCACCTCTAATAATAAGCATCAGTAATTTCACCCTCCGGAACAGGGTAAAATAGGGTGAAAACCTTAAAATATCCGTAACTTAATGGGGGAAATAGAAGTAGTCGGTGCAATTTGGCATAGACTTTGAACCGTTATGACCTACATTTGCACCAAGTATTTTTTAAATCCGACATACGGAACATACAAAAAAAAAACATTTACAAAAAAAAAAATTGTGGTTATTACGGCTCCGGGAAAATTAAGGTAGTCGGTGCAAAGGCACTTTTCCATATTTTATTGTCGCTCTACTTCGGGGAAAGTTAATGTAGTTCTGGAAATTGACTTAACCTTATTCATTTAATTAGTACTACATCCGCCGGAAGTTTTATACTGGTTTTTTTTTACGGAACATGCATTTGTTTAACACTGTGTTCCCTACATACACGTGGTTTTTATTAAAATCATAATGCACTAAGACAGTCTCTATACGTAATTTAACTTGCATCAAGTAATTTCTTTCTATTTTAAAATTTACGGCCTTTTTAAGTTTGTACCTAATATTTAAAAGGGTTCCGTAAGCGCCAGAAACGGTGCAAACCTAGGATAAGCTTCTTTTCATGTCATCTAAGGTTTCCATAAGAATCCACGACTACACGACTTAGGTCCACACTTTTTGCTAATTTGCCTGTACTAACGTAGGTACTCAAAATTGGGTTCTTATATTTTGGGCCTGTCATTCATGCCATTATTTATTCATATCGGTATTATAAGGCAGTTAGTTAATTAATATGTCATCGATCCTTTCCTTTAATTGTCATATCATTCCAGTTGTATATTCGTCTCATATAGGCCGATATAATTGATTATTATTTTTTTTACTTAGCTGGCATAGAATGTATTTTTTTGTTTTGAAAAGCGATATTGCTTGGACACTTTTCGGGTTCTCTTTGATCAGTTCTTTCCTCTGATCGCTGTATCTTTCGCTTCTGATCGTATTTTCCTCACAAATGGGCCGTTATTTTTGAAAAAAATACATATTTTTAACTTTTAACCTGAAATTGGGGAGGTCCATTTTTTTGTTGTCTAGACTTCCGAAATTCACCCACTAAGGGGTGTTGAAGTTTGTATGGAAAAAACTCCAAGTGGACGAAGTCACTTCCACTACTACTTCTATATTTCTGTCTACTTCGCACACGGCCGCTTTGCTCTTAGATGACTTTAACTATTAAAAAAACTTTATTAGGGAAAATCTTAGAAGCAGAAGCTTCTTTTTCTTTTTTTATCGGTCCATTATTTACAGATTTATCACAATTTGGCATAATTTTGTGTCATTAAAAATGTTGACCTAACTACTAAACGGAATTTATAGACGTTTTCACGTCAAAAATCTGCCTTACGTTTGACAAAAAACATAATATTGGTCAGGTGGTTCCTGTGGTATTACCCCGTTGACACATACAAGATTGATTGCGTTCATTGTAGGAAATTCTGACAGACCTATCGTCACCAGCGTAATTGACCGCAAAAACCAATCAACAGATTCAAGGACATTTTGATAGGTGACTGTTTTTTCGTACTTAAGAGAATGCAACTTATAGTAGCGCGGTGTGTGATAGTTATAAACGTAAATTACTGATTACCGATTTAGGCTTGGTTTAGCGGTCATACAACCTAATCTCAACCATGATGATGCCGGCGAAACGAAGCAGAAGTGAAATAGAAGAATATGATAAATGCTGACGGAAATTATCGTCAACACGGGCTGTAAACCAGAAATTCTCCATTTAAGGTTATTTTGACCTCAAATAAATTAAACTGAAAAATCTTAACTTTCATTTGGATCAACTGAAATCGATATCTTGAAAAATAAGACCAAAATATTACCACTGTAATATTAATGCATCAATGATCAGTATCAGTCTCAGTATTTTTGTACAACTTTAATTTACATCATGATGAGCAAGAACGCTCTGTCATGGTGCAAAGTTAGTTCTTAATTAGTTAGTTACTAATAAAGTTGTATCATCAGCATAACGAAGGTTTCGGTTTTATCGACAATAAAATGTAACTTCTTGGTAACCCATGAGCAACAATGTGTGCCTCACAAATTGATTAGCTTTCTTTAACCCTTGATCGAGGGACTGAGGAGCACCATATTATCATCATCACATCATCTATAGAAATCCACTGCTGGACATAGGCCTCCCCTAGAATGCCACGACGAACGGTCTTGAGCCGCCTCCATCCACCGATTTCCTGCTACTTTTATATAGTCTTTAGTCCATCGAATCCCCTTCCTCTACCGCGTCGCCGTTTATTCCCCAGTGGTTGTCAGTTTTGCGAGATATATGACCTGCCCATTGTCACTTCTACTTGCTTATTCTGAGAGCTATGTCGGTGATGTTGTCTACTACGGATTTCCTCATTTCGGATTCTATCACGTAGTGAAACCCCTAGATAGCTTTCTTCATAGCCCGGCCATGTCATCTGCATAGCTTAATTTGTTAACATAGATATTGCCTAAATTATAACCTAACCCGGTATCCTCTGCTCCCCGATCAGGTCATTAACGTGAAGATTAAACAGTTCAGGAGGAGTCAACTCCCCTTGACGAACGCCAAACTCTATTCTGCAATCAGTAGAGGTCGTGTCGCCCCATCTAAAATTGTTAATTTGATTTCCATATTAGTATCTCAGCAGATTCACAACATGGTTTGGTACTTGCGCATCCGATAGTTTAGCCCAAAGAATATTATAATTTACCAGATCAAAATCATGGCTTGAGTCTAGGGAGCAAGCATAGAGGCTATGGCTATATATCTGGCTATGCTTGCTGGTTGCTTCTTGGTTGTATGTAGCCGAAATATTTTTAGAGACAAGCCAAATTGGTACTTTGCTAACGTCGCGTTTTTTCAGTGATAATCATTCTTTGTGCTTTTTAAACTCATAATCGCCAAATCTGTTGAAAGAGCGAACCAAATTGGGCGTCATAAATTTTATGTTCTTTGTAAGATCGGAATAGATAAGGCATTCAGTCATTTTCTCTTTTTTAACCGACTTCCCAAAAAAGGAGGAGGTTCTCAATTCGGTTGTATTTTTTTTAATGTTTGTTACCGCATATCTCCGGCGTTTATGATCCGATTTGGAAAATTCTTTTTTTATTTGAATAGATATACTTCCAGATTGGTCCCATTTTTTTCAGAATCCAGTTCTGATGATGGAATCCATGAGAAATTGAGGGAACTCCTCAAATATTGTAGGCATACATATGGTGATTTTGATATTTTCACCAACAAACCAAGCATTTGCATTATTCAAAAAGTATCATAATCCTTTCACCACTATGGTTCTTTCATATTTTTTTTTCATCCAAATATTTAGACGTATACAATGGCGGAAGTCGGTTTTATTTCTGCACTACTACGCTTTTTTTCGAAAACTTCACCCTCTACAGAAGTTAGGGCTGGATGGGCATGGCATGGTTTGGGACTGGGCACCATAATACAAATTGTGTACTAGTCAATTGTTGGGTAAGGCCCTGAGAATGACTGTTCTGCGATTAAGTCATCGTGGTGAAAGATTTTCCTAGCCTAGAACACAACGTTTCCGTGCTCTAGCTGTTTCCAGGATGCGTCGCGAGGACGTTTCTTTCCGGTCACTTTAACGGAAAAAGAAATACATAATTAGCTCAGTGCATTGGGCGTTATCGCAGAAAGCGATTTCTAATTGATCCATGGTGATCCGGACTCCTCTAACTCCTCCCTTGGATATCGTAAAAGGTTGACTATATGGGATTTCAGGGGGATATAAAAATTTTTTACCAACAAAAAGAACATAATGTAATGCAGACTTTTTGGTTTAACTGTTTTATTAGTATAGATAGTACCTACCTGTTACAAAGTAAAGGCCAAGAGAACAGTTTTGCAATTATCATGTTTAGTGTTGAATTCATATCCTTCATTATGAGTCGACCATGTGTATATCTAGTGTAAGGTGGACAAGTAATTCTTATGTAATTGAACAAAAGGGGAAATTAAATCCGAATTGCAACGAGCAAGGTCGGACCATTGGCCTTCGTCACGTGATTTACTTTGACTCATAAATTTAATTTGTGATCGAGTTGATGCTTAATAGAGGCCGTAGCCCAAGTTTTACAGCAACCATCGTAATTGTCCATGAATTACGTGTATCGACTAATCATTACTGCAATTCAGCTATGCATGTATCCTCTCAGTGCCTTCAGAGTTGGAGTGTATAATCACTTTTTGACTCAAATTACTAACTCTTATTATAAAGTGAGCGGTATCATGAAACGCTAATTTGTAGTTTATTTGTATGTATTAATTGGTAGGTATGTATAATATCTAAGTAAGTTATGTTTATGTTTAGGCATATATATTATACTATTATATGTATTATAAGTACCTATATATTTATATTGTTATTATGAATTATGGTATTCCGTACAGCAGTCTGCTCAGTAGGATAGTTAGAAAAGGTATATGTGCTCGTGACATGCTAAGGAAATTTCTTTGAAAACTGAGGAACGTTTTGTTTCCGCCACTGTACCTAGTATGATGATGATGGAATTATTTATGAAGTTAATCTACGCAACTCAAATATTAACTGGTAGAGAATGCTTCCTAGCGTTAAGTTCATCATTATATTACTAGTGGTTCGCCCCGAACTGAGACCTCGCGATAACACCTTTATCAGCCCGACTACTTAACTAAGTGATTTCCATATTTTCTATTATTATTTTTGAAAATTTTCACCTCGATGTCTACCAGTACAGTACAGGATCTATCAGTAACTACTCTAATTTCCTACACATCATCGAAATAACCTTTGAATAGGGCTAAGCAACGGGGCGTAATTATACTACATACCTGTTAGAACCTATATCAAGTACCTGACGAATTAATTGATAACGTCCTTTTGATGAAAACCATAGAACTCTAACGTCATTCAAATTCTTATAAATGGGAGGTCAACAATGGATGTTATATTGGTTTATGTTTTATGGAGTAAATGTTTCTAAATTCTTCAATTTCAGACTTTTCCCTGTAGTTGTGACACAAAAGCCACAAGGATACCAAATTTCAGCATTGTGGGATTGCTGGAAGTACCCTAGAATTTTGGGTTTTTACGTTTTTTATTTTCCCTAATATCTCGAAAACTACTAAAGCTAAATAATTATTTAAAACAGTTTTGAAATGTCCAACCAAAGCGCTTTCATTAGACTTCCCACTTGATCGGACTGTCACACTTTTATTTTTTTTACCCCCTCTTGGACCCCAATATCTCAGCAACCCCCTGATCGATATAGCTCATAACCTTACCTACAAATTGTACTAATACTATCTACCCCCATATCAAATTTCATGAAGATCGGATTAACGGTTTGGAAGTTTTCATCGGACAAACATACATACATACATACATACATACAAACGCCGATTCTTCCAACTTGACTCAGAGAACTCGCTTCGCTCGTTCAACAAGTTGGTAAGTTATTACGAAGTTTGCTTCTAGTTTGGCTAAGTATATATTTTCTTCTAACTCCATGAAACTTTGTACACATAATCAGTACACTAATATCTAGACCCGTGGTGTGTTTGTTTCTTATAAAATTATATGGCTACCAAATCACAAATTTTATAAAAACTAATTTTTAAAAAACTGACCCTTCACGTCTCTATATATTAGTGTACTGATCATGTGTACAAAATCTCATAGAGTTTGATGAAGTTATATCCAAAATAGAAGCAAACTTCGTTCGCGTACAAAAGGAAGTGAGCGCCCTACCGGTAACTTTTTCTTAAAACTCAGGCTGAGATAAATAGACCTTACTTAGTCAGTACTAATGTTTAAAACTGTCTTTGTCACACAAATGCCAAACCAAGCGTGCTAGAGAGTGACAGGGACAATGACAAGCATTGCACTGAAGTTTCCGGCCTATATAAAATAGACCCTGGATATCGTAAAAGCCTCCTAAAGGATTACACCAGGGGATGGGCAGCATCCAACTAAGTACTGAACACCACTGCGATCACCAATCCGCCTGCCAAGCGTGTTGGTGATGGAAATCCCCCGTTGTATTTTATGGGGGAGACCTCATCCAGTACTGGACGTAAACAGACTGGTGATGATGAACGGGAAGTTTTTTTAGTCTGTAGCGAGTGAAATTTATATTTCTTATGTCTACAGATGGGTTGCTCTACTATAATTAAATTATCTCTCAAACATAACTGTATGAACGGCATGTAGAATTTTCATGGTTCCTCTGCGTAAAAGCTTTCGCGCTTCCTTGTAGTCGAAACAACTTAAACTTTGATTGTTTAAACTTGTCTGGCTGTTAGACCGACACCTTTGAGCATTTCGGCAAACACTTTAAATATTGAACTTGCCTTGTATAATTCAAATCTTGCGAGATATAACGTAGGTAATTCCCGTTATTATGTGTTAAGTAATTTTTATAATACATAATGTTTTTGTATTATGAATGTCCGAACATACGGTGAATATCCTATAAATTCCTATTATATATAGGTCCTATTAATGTTGTGTCACTGGCCGAATAAGAAGAAAGAAAGAAAACTGTCAATCAAAAGAAGAATTGTTTACGAAACGATTAAAAGATTATTTGGTCAACTCAGCCCACACCTTAAACGTTTAACCAATTACATTCCAATTACAAAAGTCTAATATATAGAAGTCTATCAATATAAGTATTTTTTGCTATGCTCGTCGCTTTTTACCATTATAATTAGTGTGCTTGAGTCACATTAATGACATTAATATTCATGTGAAAAAATAACAAATTCACCACACTGGTGTTATTTTAAAAAGTATCAGATTTTGTCAACATTTTGAATATTTTGTTTGAACCCTCAAACCCCCCCTATCTATTCCCATGAGTAGGTAACTATATGATATAATGAGTGTCTTCATTATATAGACGTAGATCGTTAATAATGTTACAATTATTCGTGGCGGAAGCAAGTATTTTTTGTGCGTTTAAGTAGGTCATGCATTTATTAAACCGAATTGTAGACATGTGTCAAATAATACTGTATAGGTAAATGTTTGCGATATTTACGTTGAGAGCAGTGATGTTTTATAGCCCTCCTAGGCTTCTCAGTATAGTAATAAAAACTAACCACTTTTATCTCATGCTCAAAACTTAACGGACGTCATAATATGACGTGAATACCTATATTATAGGTAGTGTAATAAATCTAACTAACCTGTATCCAATTTATATTAAAAAATCCCAACTATCTGTAACGCGGAAAACCCTCCGTGAATTTCTAACATTAATATCCTTATCGTAAGCGTAATTGATTTCGTAGTTAGAAAGACACTCATATACCTAATATAAGTAGTCAGTTATATAATAAATAACATACTTATGCAGGTATTAGGTATTTAACTAAAATGTAAAACCTGTTTCAAGCACATGACATTATTAACTATTAACAGTATTTTATTCATAAGCATCATTTTGAATAATAACTTTTGAAACTATCATGGTTATTAACATAATTATCAACAAAACTCAAAAATCATGGTAAATATCCCGTTTCTAGTGATAATTATTTTGAATAATGTTCATAATGAATAAATCCCAACAGGACCGAATTTGACTGGACCGAAAAGTTCAAATTCAAAATTAGTTTCCGAATGTTTTTTGTTTCTTTATAATTGATTTAGTATAGTCACTGACAAATGTTTTGGGTTTGCTAAATGGTAATTTTACTACGCCTATTTCTCGCGGCACACGTAAGTAGTTGCCCACTACTCAACCTGCTTTTGTAAGAAAACATGTACTAGATCTTATGAATGGCCTTGCCATTCTTTATTGCCTGAGGTAGAGCGTGTTAATAGAGAAGAACTGAATTAAAAAAAAGAATGGTCAGTAAATTTAATTACCAACAAGACAATCGAAACACATATTATTTTAGAAAAATTATGACTATACATTCACCACGTACTTTACTATTCTCCTTCGTCGTAATTTTTATAAAATTATACCAAGCCATGATAATTTTAATTTTTAACCGAGTTCACAAAAAGGAGGAGGTTCTCAATTCGGTTGTATTTTTTTTAAAATGTTTGTTAGCTCATATCTCCGTCGTTTATAAACCGATTTGGATTTTTTTTTATTTGAATAGATATACTTCCAGGTTGGTTCAAAACCCAGTTCTGATGATGATATCCATGAGGAATTGAGGGAACTCCTCAAATGTTATAGGCATACATATAGTAATTATGGTATTTTCAGCAACAAGTTATTGTTTTGTATGCCTTTTGCAAATAAAAACATGCAGAATGCCGAATTCAATGGCAGAAGTCGGTTTTTTAATGAAAAGTTATATGATCATAATATCAGACTATTGCATTCTCATCCAAAGTCAAAGTCAAAAGTCAAAGTCAAAGTCAAAAAGAACTTTATTCATTGAAATCACAAGGATCATTTTGAATCGTCTTATATAAAATTAAATTACTCCTGTTCCCAGTCTCCAGTTATATATCCAGTTAGTATCCAGTTTTGTTGGACAATGGGAACTGTAACTAGGGAATTAAAATAAAGACAATCTTTTCTCAATAACGAGTTGGCTGGGTCAAAGCAGTTAGGTGTTTATACCTACTTACATAATGACTCAGAACGTGATTTTTAGGGTTCTGTTACCAAAGGCTGCCAAACGGGACCCTATTAAGAAGCCTAGGTACGCTGCGCCACCGCACCGTAGACAGACAAAGCGCCGTTCGTCTGTCTGTTTGCCAGTCTGTATTCTGATACAGGGGTAGGTATACCTATATCGGCAGCTGTAAGAGGTATTCAGTTGAAATTTTCACAGAAGATTGTTGTTTGCAAATAAAAATGCAAAAATCCAAATTCCTGTACTACAAGAGTTTTCAAACCAACGAATAAAACCGATAACGCGTTTTAAGGTTACAGCACACCGACTGCGTACGTGTAGACGTCGTCGCGCGTCGTGCACGTCGTCGTTACCATTACGTTGTAATGTATGGAACTGTATGAGATATGGCACACTACTTGCGTGACGTGCACGCAAGCGTGTACATAATAAAGTGACGCGCGTGTCTACGTTACGTGCTAATTACGCATCCGGTGTATTACTGCTAGCCTTTAATCTTCTAGTGGGGACATCTAGTCTTGTGTTGAGTAAACTTCGGAACCCTACACTGCACGTGGTTTGAGAGGAGACGCATGCCTGGTATATCAATTTATATTTTATTATCTACCTACCTACATAAAATATGAAAATTTGCTTCCAAATTCACGATATTTAACATTTTGAACCCATCAAAATAAAGGAAGTCAGCTATTTGAGATTTACTAGTGAGAAGCTTACTCATAACCGGTAGTGCTGAACTAAGCACTCAATTAGATACAAACGATACGTAGGTATTTACTGGAAATATTATTTAATAAAAGAGACCGGTATATAAGTAAGCCATATCACTATAAATGGGCTGACAATAGGACACGGATGTGACTGAAAAAGGTGCAGGCAATGGGGAACTATAAATACGGATTTTACTGGAAGATTACTATACTCAGTACTTATTAGTAAAAACGCAGTTGTCTAGAGCACTTCCTTTGTGTATTTTGCGTCGCATTCTGCATTTACTTTGAATTTTCTGCAGATAACATTTTTCTTTGAATACGTACCTAACTAGATTTTCTGATAACACATCTGTTTTGTTAGAAAAGTATGTATGTAGTGCCGGCGACCACGCTCCTTGGCGGGTACAACTACTACATTGTTTTTTTATTTATTAGTCAACTTATTTTTTTATGTTTTCATAACAGAAAAGCATGCCAAGTGTGGTGAATATGGCAAACCCAATTGCATTCTTGGGGGAGGTCTGCCTCCCCTCATTATATGATAATCGTCGCAGTATTGCATGGGGAAGGCCTATGTCTAGCTGTGGACATTTACAGGCTGATGATGATGAGGACTAAGCCGTACCGCAACAAAGCATCACACACTATGCACTGGACTTTATTAAGTATTTTACATCCAGTTATTTTAAGCTCAGCCTGATATGACATGCACCATGGCCACCATACATGCCCTACATAAGGTTTCTCCTGAAGTGTTTGCTAACTAACAACTGCTGGTCCTCATAACATTCTTCTTCTTAATGTTTTTATTTTTGTAATACGGCCGGTGAGTTCTTCTTACACCAATAGGTATACACAACTAGTTGTGCTATAAGTTTGATATAACACTTCAAATATTTTTTTAGCGTTGAAAAAATAACAATCATTTTTACTGCAAAATTTTGGCTTTGTTAGTTTCTTCAATGAATAGGTTCAAATGCTCTTTTAAACAGTTTACTGAAAGCACTATGCATTTATTTTTATCTGTGATTGTTTGAGTTTGAGAGCAATGTCGTCTTTGTTATTCTATAATGATAAATTCTATATTATTCAACTCACGGTGAAAAGAGACCCTATGTGGTCTGCCTACTTTTCTCCGATATGAATCACCTCTCAGACGAAAGCTATTTTATATAGCTATGATATAGGTAGTTTTACCGGTACCTTCAGTATTCGTGAGCCGTCCTTTTACACACTGTATATTAGTGTACTGATCATGTGTACAAAATTTCATGGAGTTTGATGAAATTATAGCCGAAATAGAAGCAAACTTCGTTTGAATAAAAAACGGCGTAAGCCTTCCCTTAAAACTCAGGTCGAAATAAATAAACCTTACTTAGTCTCTACTAATACTTAGAACTGTCTCTGTCTCACAAATGTTAAAGAAAGCGTGCTAGAGAGTGACAGGGACAATGCCAAGCATTGCACATTTATTATATAGTATAATAAATTATTATTATATTCACAGGCCGTATTACAAATAAAAAAGGCATATGTCTCTTTATATATGTAAATTGACAATGAGTTGTGTAACTGTTTTTGCCCTGAGTTAAATTTAGTCAAGTTGGGATCTACTCCCTCAAACTGAGGCTTTGTTGCACCTTCTCTAGTAGGTAATGTATACTTTATCAAATCATAGATGGTGCTTTCGCAACAAGTGCATGGGCCTCAACTCAATGATGTTTTAACCATGATCATTAATCTCTTTTGTTACATAAATTCAGCTATTCATACTCAAAAACTAAGGGTTTCATGTTGCTAAAAAATAAAAAGCACAATAAAATGCCACATCATTTTTCACGGCAAAAAAAAACGCAATAAAAAGCACCGATCATCTGGGCATTGCCCGCCTTACCATTGAAGGTAGCAAATCGACCACTATGATGAGACTACAATGGTAACTGTTTTATTATTTTGTATCGTTTTTAGCACGTGGTAATGCCCACACAAAGTCAAATCTTCATAAAACTTTGTATATATTATCCGATAAGGTTTATCAAGGCACAAAATGTTCTAGATTTTTGAAAAAATGTAGAGCCGAAACGAAAGTTGGCTGTGAACGCGTGTTACGACAGCATAGTCCGCTCGATCGGACTACGTGAACTTTTTTTCCTATTGGTCCTATATGATAAGCTGACCACGAGCACTCTAACGTGATGCACGTGGGAATACCGTGCAGTATAAAAAATGTATTTATTAAAAGCTATTTACGCTAAGTAACGATATTATGTAGACGGATACGGAACTGTTAATTTAACTAAATACAATCGTACAGGATGCATTTATTAACATGAACAATTAATTCAGCAGATTGTTAGTAATGTGTGTGCTAGCTAGGTACGAGTCACGCCCTTCGTGCTGGCATGACTGTTCTGTTGCTAAGACTCGATAATGTTAAATAAATTACTGTAAATAGGGGCAATTTAAACAGTTATGAAGATAACAAGGTAGGGTGCGTCCAGTCAATAAATAACATAAAAACACTATATTATTTTGACGTAGGTAATGAAATAGAGTGGCGTTCAGTTTTAGATTAGGTACACGCACTCTGCAAAATCAATTACTCTCACGAAGGAGATCTATAGAGGAGGCACTTGTATTGATATCATGTATATTATGATAATCACAGTCATCAATATGTTAAAAAAATTACTTTTGGAAATTGGTGTTTAACAGCTATTTTGCTTAATTTGCTGGCATTTAGTCATTCTATTGTAAGTTTTTTTTAACAACAGGTTTTTAACTTTTAACTTAATTCTTATATCAAAAAGTAGGGCCCCTTTAATTTTTAATTTAAAACATGAATAATAGATTTTTTAGATGTTTTAATTTCAATTATGGTAATGTAATCTAATAACCATATGTAAGATCAAAATGATTTTCGATGGTAATTAGTCCATATTTTAAGGTGAGATTCTGAACTACTCAATGAATAATGAATAGTAGATTGGTCGACTTTGGGCTCATGTTGGTTATCATTGTCTGGAAAAGTGAAATAAATCATAAAAGACTGTTATGAAAAAAAAATGTACAAGTGCGTGACTCGCAGTTATGTGAGGGTTCCAATCCGTAAATTATTTCGAAATCGTCCCTTTTTGAGTTTCTGCCACTTTTCCCTACAAACTTCACCATCAAAGAAGCGTAAAAAAAGTTGAAATTCTTCAATTTTAAGCTTTTTCCTTTACTCGTGGAACTCGTTAGGTGAAGTATTCCAAATTTCAAAATTGTGAGGTTACTGTAAGTACCTAGGTTTTTATTCAGGTTTGGGTACCTACTGCATTGTTAACATAAACATAAATATCATCATATTAGGTGTGTGTGCTACACTGTGCTACATAATTGTTCTTGTGCCCGATGGGAGTCTGCACTAATACCTGTAACACAGGTTCGGCCTTGTTTAGATGTTAGGGATTTGCGTATGCGTGACATTTTTGTAATTATATTGCTTGCTTACTTGAGCTTTTTTTTATACATTAAGTGAGAGTCCGACGCGGGTCGCTGTAACCTCACAAATTGTGAGGTTACAACGCACAATACAGCCTCTTCAGAGAACTAATGTGAGGGACAGAGCTATGCCAAGGTACATCTATTTTAGTATGTATTACTGTTTACGCTTAAGATATACATATAATAATTTATGTTTTTAGTTACAAATGTTGAAGCCTAAATAAAAGTTTAATATTATTATTATTATATAATTATTTCAGTACCTACCGTAGCCATTATCAATGTTTACATATTTGTGTAATGTGTATACCTTATATTTAATGAACTTCTGATTAATAATTATTATATTATAAATTATTAAGTTATTATCCTTTTAATGCATTGAGTTAGAAGCTTGATTTTTGTACAGCACTATAAAATAACAGATTTTTATATTAGGTATAAATTTCACACGTAATTTTTTTTCCTTTGGCTGTTCTTGAGAAAAAGGTTCGTAACAGTTTTGGTGATTACATCAGAATTAGTTTGTGATGAAACTAAAAATCTACGGCTTTCGGATTTTCCCTTTAACTTGTGCTAAAACCTTGCTTCTTGTCAAATTTCATCAACGGGAACTAGCCTATAGGTTTTGATTCCTGTGCGAGTGTAAAAATATGCGGCATAATAAACGGCCGTATCTTTTGATTGCGTTGAGTTAGAAGTTTTTTTTACAGTTCTGAAGAAATTGCAGGCTTGAGTATTTGATATTAATTTCAACTTGATATCCTGCAAGCGTTCTTAAGAAAATGGGTTTTGACTGTCTGTCAGAGGCTTTTTAAAATAAAAATCTTGGATTTGGCCTCCTATTAATTATGTTGAAGGGCATATCCATAGAATCCTCGATTTGACCTTCATCTACAAAATTTTGATAAGTACTAATTTTTACCAGCGTAGTCAAGTTTATTTTTTTATTTGTTTATAATATTCAAGCTTGTGTTAATTAATACATTTACGTGCAGATTTCTGTTGGTAGACCTCATAATCGTAATATTTCGTTGGTACTACATTCGTGTTAGTTGTTAAATATATTATTTTCGTGTATTATTTTGACAGGTTTTACAAGGTGATATTATTAAAAGATATCTAGCATAAAGAAATACTGTTTATAAACTTGACCTAATATGTTAAATTATGATAAATTATGAAAATAATCATAATATCCAGACTAAGAACGGGTTTCGGGTTACTGGTGATATTCGGTAGAGTCGGTAAGCTCTTTATGAAAAATTTATTTATTTAACTAGAACGGCCTCAGCGAACCTGCATTAATTTGTTAAATATTATAAGTTATTAAGTACCTACAAACGTATTCATTCGGAAGACTTACCATTTGGTTATGTTATCATTGTCATAATGTCACGTGTCATTCGTGTGTTTATAACTATAAAAATTAGGAGACTTGTATATTATATTGCCCAAAATTAAAGAGTAAGGAAAATAGTATATTGTGCTAAACAAAAATTATGAGTCCTTAATACAAATGATGTTTATGAGATGAGATTTTCGGTAGATAGTTTTTATAAAAAAAAAATAGGATCCCAGAATAGGTAGGACAAACAATTATTAACATTTATTATAATTACCAACTATTATGAAAAGTGAAATGTCCCACGCACTCCGACCGTCCAAGAAATCACGCCAAAACGGCATTCAGCTCAGCATAATTACGCTGATTTTCAGCTGACGCCAAGCAGTAAATAACTTTATAGTAGATTATGCACTAAGGGAATAAAGCAGTGTCTTATGTCGCGGGCGGCATATTGAACCCTGAGCGTAACGAGGGACTCTAAAGTTAACTCCCGAGTGTAGCGAGGGAGTTATATAGAGTCCTGAGTGAAGCGAGGGGTTCAAGCTGCCCAAGACGAAGACAGGCTTTATTCCAGAGGAGCATACTCTACTTTTCACACTTTCTGCGAGACAATAAAAAGCCAGGGATTGTTTTGATTTTTGCAGTAGTAGATTATCAATAATCTCTAAAGCGTCTGTTTTGAAAAACTTTGGAGTAGAATCACTATCGTTTGTAATTTTTTATCAACAATTAATATTGCAATAAAATTTACTTATAATCACAGCACCAAACACGCGCACAGCGTGTAAAGAATCTTTTGTTTCACATTCTTTGTAAACGCACCTTTTTCTTTTTTTTTTGAGTTCTGCTTATGGTGGCCAGTTCGATTTTCGAACAAACCTCTTTACAATGCCATATGGACATTTTTTTACTAAGAGTTTTCCACGAGTCTCCACACTAATTTGACGTTCCAAATTCAAATCACTTTAATCCCTAGGGAGTTTCATACAACTTTATATCCCTAGAGAGACAATGCTTTACTTTACGTTGAGGTTGCATGATTTGTAATTGGACATTGTCGAGCAGGTGGTGTGAAAATATAATTATTTACTGAGTTAAGTACTTAGACGTCATGTAAGAATATTATAAGGTTCTTGCTTGCATTCTCTCGATTGTATCAATATAGTATCTAAACCATTAAAGGTAAAATGCTCTGTTTTGCTGCAAGCCTTAGCCGCGCTACTATGTAATTGATAACCATAAAAAAACGCGGAAGTCGGTAGGTATTTATAACTGCTTAATGGTCCATACCAAAATGCACTACAGACGAAATGATTTTAAATATTTTTGTAACTCTATACGTGAGTTGGATTGGTGGCTTCAAATTTCTCGCTGAATAGTATTTATCTATCTATCTATCTATATAAAAATCAATGTGTTTGTGTGTATGTTACCTATGGACTCTAAAACGGCTGGATCGATTTTGATGAAATTTTCAGGCAATCTTCAGATTAGCCCTGTTGGGTGATTCTATTTGTTAGCGATCGGACCAATTTTTTTTATATACCCGTGCGAAGCCGTGTTGTATCGCTAGTTGTAAATAAAAGTTAATTAAATAAAAATAAAAATTCCGACTTTTGTGGTTTTAAATGTTTTACACAACACAATGCCTTTTTCAAATTTAAACTTCTGTCGTACCCAAAATCCTTTTCATCCTATGCTGCACCCTGGTGCCTAAAATCTAGCCTGGTATCGTCAAACGTAACATTTTCAGATCTAACTGAAGGTTCTAGCTGCAAAAACTTTATGTTATGTTTTAACAACCTTACGATTCAATATTGTGTATAGGAACTATACGGAAACATGTTAGTTTTGCTCGTGTGACAGGTAGTATCGGTGTTTGTCTGAAGTCGAATGAATTGGCGATACCAGGCTGGGGTTGTCGGTGCAAGGACTTTGTACCTTCCGGTCACGACGACGCGGTATTGCCAATTTATTTCCGTCAGAACCACAAGCGATTTATTACAAATTGGCCAACAATAGAGAGATCTGTTAAATAGATAAACCTCTAGTTGTTTATTGGTTTGGATAGGGAATGTTTATTGAGAAACACTGTTAGATTCACCGCAACTCTACAGACCTCGGTCATTTTCAGACCTCGATCTGAAGAGTAGTCTGTGTTTTTAATACTACGAGGCAACCTTCCATTAGGTGCTATATGCTTGCTTGCAAGCAAGCATATGGCCCACCTGATGGAAAGTAGTTACCTGAACCTATGGACGCCTGCAACACCAGAGGCATCACACGCGTGCAACCGATCCTGAGATATAAAGATGAAAAGTCCGTACCCTTTAAACCGAAACAAAGCAATGCGATCACTACCGGCATAAATAGGTATACGGTGGTAGTTCTTTCCAGGACGAACTCATTCACATAGAAGTTCTACTACTAACAACAATGTTCCTTGTAAATTTACATGGACATGGATCATTTCATCGTGGTGGGCGCAGTGCAGTACCACGTAGGGCGCGTCCTAGGTGGACGTGACCTGTGAGGTAATGCATTGTTATAGGCAGAGATTAGCGCTTAACATCAGGTGTGCCATCTGCTTTTCCTGTTTTTGTCCTAGACCCGGTTAATCCAATGCAGTTTATCATCAGGCGTAAGACAGATCATCAAAGTAAGCCAAGCCATGTTTGTTGCCTGATTCTTCTAGGCTTGGTTGCGTTGGAACAGGAGTCATTTTAATTTATAAAACAATTCAAAATGATCCTTATAAATGTTTTCAATGTACAAAATTATTTTGATTGGATTTGATTTGACTCTGATGTCTAATGTCACCAAAAATTTGCAATTTAAGCTCAAATTAAAGATTATAGATGCAATATTTCTCTTTTATGCAATGTTTTACGAGCCAATGATCCAGGAAACGGCTCCACCATTTTGTAGCAAAATATAGCTAAGAACCAAGTAGCAAACACCATCTTTCATACAAAAAAATTTCATTGAAACCAAAGCACGCGTGCGTACTATGAGGCGATAGATAAATAGACTTACAAAAAAACAAACAAACACACTATAGCCTCACAAACTTATACGCCCTCTTGCTCATTTTAGTCGGGGATTCAAAATAATGTTAGCGCTGTTGCTGATCAAATCTGACATCACATGCAAAGTAAAAAATATATAGGTACCTAGATATACCTACTATTATGTGGTCAAGGTCACGGCCGAAATAATATGGTAGTTTATGTAAGTACTTGAACTATATTTAACCCGTTCGAAACGCTACGTGACCACAAACACGTAGCCTGCAAGGTTTGCAAAGAGGATAATATTTCTGATCCGCGACCAATTACAGACTTTTCATAAATCGTGGTCATTTTTCAGGCATTTTATTAATCTTTAGTTTCATATGTTATAATCTTAACGTGTCTTGGAGCTTTACGAATCCATGATAAATCCATTTAGGCAGAAAACAGCTATTTTCGCGGATATGTTTCAAGCATTTATAATTCATTTATTTAAATCATCTATTAAAGACCGTAGGTATAGGCTGTCTGTGGTAGTCTCGTATAGGACTACTCCAACTCCTGCTATGGATGTCGTAAAAGGCAACGTGCCATTTGCGCCAGTGGATGGGCAGCAGCATCCACCTGAGTACTTATTACCAAACTTCGATCACCAATCCACCTATAAATTAAATAATAATTAAAAATTGTAATTACGTTCTATTCTATTCTATTCTATTCTACCTGCCAAGCGTGGTGATTATGGAAAATTTATTGGCAAAATTGCATACTATGTAGTATGGAGTATTTTTGAGCGAGTTTTCAATAAGAACGAGTTTCCGGTCGACGAAAAAATCAGTTGCTTGCATTCTTGTGCTACATACGTATTAACCAATTTTGTCGTAAAACAACGTCAACATTGGAGTCGGAAGCCGCGGTAATCAAATAAGAACTTTGTGTCATCGATATTGAACAAATAAACGTGTGTCGTCAAATAAAGGGTATCATCATAATTATCATCAGCGGCAGCTTTTAGACGTTCACTGCTGGACGAGGCAACTCGAGGCAGACGAGGGAATTTGCCATAATTATCACGCTTGGCAGGTAGATTAATGATCGAAGTATTGGTGTACTCAGGTGGATGCTGTGCCCATCCCCTGTTGTTATCTCTTAGTCAGCCTTTACATCATCCACGAGTGGCGACGGGAGGCCTATTCTTAGGCCGGACATACCACATCTACGCGCGTACCACGTGACCGCGCAGCAGAGGATTTTGTATTACAAATTGTTACTGCGCACGTTATGAGGTACGCCCTCCATAGGCCTTACCATGAGCTCTTATAGCGATTCAGTTCAAAAACTATTCAGTACCTACAAAATATCGGTTCCGTGATGTGTGCAGCTATATTTGAAGGCACAGTTGCAGAAGGTCTATAGATTTCTGCAATTAAAGTTATTCAATGATGACGGATATCAACGACGAACCGATATTTTGTACTGAATAGTTTTTGAAATGAATCGCTATAAGAGCTCATGGTAAGGCCTCAGGTATAAACTTGATTGCCTTCTATTAATAGGTAGGGACTCGTAAAACGTTCTGATCTGATAAGATTATCTGAATGCAGGTGGAACCATGATAGAGGTTTCTTAGCAATCTATAACGAGGTAATGTATGTTATCTAAAAGTCTTGACTAGTTTTCTGTACATTTATTAAGCTAATTTATTCATTCAGGTCTACAAACACAGTTGATAAATGGACGTCTACCGGCTGATGAAGAAGATAGAGAAGAAGATCATGCTGAGTGAAGATAAGCTGAAATGCTGTAACCTACGTGACAGTGGTCCACTCGATGTACTAAAGACGTTGTAAACGTCGCAGGAAGTCGGTGGATGGAGGTGGCTCAAGACCGTTCGTCGTGGCATTCTAAGGGAGGCCTATGTCCAGCTGTGGACTTCTACAGGCTGATGATGATGATGATGACGTGTCAGTGGTGTACCTACGTCGTGAAAAAGCAAAGGATTATTTTTTGAACTTTCGATTCTCGGATTGTGTAACAAAGTGAGGTGCCGAATCACACTGTTAGGTATATTCTAAAAAAAATTGTACTAGTGAGTTATGCAACAGTATTTTTGAAGCAGCAAACTTTTTTCGATGTTTAAATAAGGACGATTGAAACAATTGGTATTTTTTTTTCGATTCTTTGGTTATGCCGGTTACGCTTCGTTTAGGTCACATTACGATATATTATTGAACCAGTTAAGGAGAATACTATTTGTGGCAATGAGATCGACACTCCACATTACACACTCGATCTTAGCCACAGAGCCACTGAGCCCTATTTTATCCTAAGCACTACTTTCCAAAAGCCTATTGTATGTCGTCAGCTTTGAGATAGACTGCCCGTATTACTGCATAGATTTAGTAAGTTCAGTCTAGGTTAAGCTTATATATTGTATTGTCCTGTTTGAGTCACAAAAGCAGCAAACCGGTACCACAGGCTGTTTCCTGGCCGCTTACGCTTGCCCATTGCTTGGGTCAAGGCGAAGCTCAACTTTATTGTTAAATTACAGCAATTTATCTTAAGTATTTGTTTTTTTAGAATCGCAATTACGCTGGATTTCACATAATCGATCTCGCAATCGACGCTTCTGTACAAAATTGTACTCTTGTATACTTTACACATCTTTATGTCTGGTATAATCGTAATATATAAGCCTAATTTTCTATGTATAGTCATTCGGGGCAAGCGTACGTACTTTTGACTTTGGCGTATGATGATAATAATAGTAAAATTATTCAGACTGAGTCCAAATTGTCCATCGTGTTAGTACAAAAACTTACAACTAACGGACATAAGTAATTATAAAAACCTGACAAAAATTATGCTATGCTTAAAAAATTAGTTGGTAAACAAGAGATGGTACTAAAAAAATATAAAAATTCATTATCGAGACACTAGTTTGGGCTGAGATTTTAGTAAAGTCATAAATTAACTGGTGTAATCCTCAGCAAAAATGACCAGAAAACTGTTGGTTCCGCCCCACACTCAGAGACGCTCCCTCTTGCAAATTCTTGCATCAAAAGTCATCGGCTTGTACGGTACATCCCCGATGCGAGCATCATAGAGCATACTAAACTAATACGATATCAGGAATGCATCTGTATAATAAATAGCACATTGGTGCAGGCTTGATAAATTACCGATAGCTAGTAAAGGTATATTCCTGAGGTCATCAAACTGGTTTGCCTCTTTAATGAGGCGATGTGCTTACCTACGGAGCACCTTCACTTTTGCACAGAAAAATCATTCCATAGGAGCACCAGCAGAAAATAAGGTTTTAAAAAAGTCTCTAGTTTGTTTTGATGAAAAACTTGTTTTTTGCAAGAAAGTGTTCTGCCATACCCGAGAGAATCTGCACGTTACTTAGGGTTATCCTTGATCAGTTTTTTGGCTTTTCTTTTAAAATGTTCCTTGTGGAGTTGTGGGAAACCGTAGTAAGCTTCACTTCACTACAACTGGGGAGTTCATTATATTATATTCATAAATGTGTAGCTACAATACTTTGCCTTAGCCTGTGCTTCAGCTTCAAGATTAATTTTCGGAATGGCTCCTAAGGTCCAGAAAAAAAA
The DNA here is from genome assembly GCA_951392215.1 of Epirrita christyi. NCBI lineage: Eukaryota > Metazoa > Arthropoda > Insecta > Lepidoptera > Geometridae > Epirrita > Epirrita christyi. The sequence continues at coordinate 8,183,969 of OX595833.1, forward strand.
AGAAAATTATCAATGGAAAACAGTTGTCCTTCTATGACTTAGGCGTCGATGGTAAAAAAAGGTCATATAACTAGATCCATAATACAATGACAAGCCAATTTTATAAAGAATTAGTTAAATATAATACAGTTGTAACCTCTAACAAAATTATCTGAACAACAAACTTAAAAAAATATATTTAATTCTGAAAAAGAAAACACTTTAAAGTTTTACCATATTTCACTTGGAATCAAGGAAATTATTTCAATTGAAACAAATGAGGAATGATTTTCATGAGATTAGATAAAGTAGTGTATGAAACTGCACATAATTTGGCCTTAAAACACTCGTGTGATGCTTTAAAAAACTCGCCTGTGGCTCGTTTTTTTAACTCACACTCGTATTTTAAGAACCCTTATTATGCAACAGTTTCATAAACTACTGTTTTAACACACTTGCTCATAAAGTGGCTCTAATTTCATCGCGATTAGGCACATAATGACATCTGTAATCAAACTGTGACTTTTTCATTGCTATTATTCACAAGTGAGTTTTTCTTTTTAATTTATTGGTCAAGTTGCTTTGTTCTTAAAAAAGTTTCGACACACAAAAAAAACGTGTTCAATAGAACAAATAGGTTAATATACTTATATTGCTTGCTCATTTCATGCAACTATAGATAATTTCAACTTACATTGTACGTGTTTAATAAATAAAACTTTCACTCAAATATAATTTTGTTTTTTCTGTAATAAAGAAAACTTTAAATTAAGTACCCATTTTGTACGTGGCTAAAACGCTATCCACGGAAAGCCAAAAAAAAAGAAACCTTATTCCTTTAGTCTATGGCCGATTGCTATTGTTAGATGCGCGCGCAAAGGATAGCAGATTAATTTTTCCCACCATATCGAAAAAATTTTCACAACTCGTTTTCACTGTTAAAATTATAGTTATTTTTTTCACAAGTGTGTTAAAAACGTCGTATGATACACGTATGTATTAATGATTACCGTCCTCGGCTCTTTTAAGACCCTCACCTAACGGATCGGGTCTCAATGGCGCCTCAGCGGTAATCACTAACATTACACACTTGTACCATAATGTACTATTACCCGCGTCATCACACTGCCAAAGAAGAGTATTGACAGAGGCTTTTTATAACTATAACTCATCTGAGGTTTTTTGAGTGGATTATACCGGCAAAGCAATCATCACTAAAATTCATGAATTGTAATGATCTTTTTTGTGTAGTTATAGAGAAAATTACCTTTGGTACTTATACAAACCATAAGTATATTTTTTGCTGTCTATTACATCACTCGTTTTAATTAAAATAAAATCTACCATGAATAAATAGGTACAATACATAATATGTAGCTCCTCATAACTTCGATCTTAGCCAAAATCAGTCAGTAATTAAAATGACGTAGCAGTGCGGCCGGTATTACTTACTCGTTGTCGTCATACATTTGTTTACACATCGCGTTAAATTGCCGACGAGTCGCCAACACTTTAGAAAAAATCAAGTGTAGTATGTACCGAAACACTACATTTTATTTGTAAGCATGTGGTTGGAAAACCTCTGTAGCGCAGTGAGCGAGTAGCTGGCGGAGATGCAAGAGGATCGGGTTCGATTCTCGCTGTGGGACAAATGTTTGCATGATCTGCAAATATTTGTTCTGGGTCTGGGTGTTGTGGTACCATAGTACTTGTTAGTTCCTGATACACACGACACAGAAAATCCTAGTGTGGGATTAGCCCCCCTATTCCATAATTGTCAATGATAATTTTGAACAATTGATGGTCATTTTACTTGTCAAACGTTTGTCACCGAGTGATTTTCAGTTAGGAAATAGGGGAGCAGGACTATATGTATGTAACTGTTAGGTGTTATGTTATGTTATGTACAGATATTGCAAAGGTTTAATAGACTTAATTCACCTGGGTGTATTCTGTCCCCCACTGAATTCAATGTGTTTACTGTGTGGTGGCTGGTGATGATGATGATGATGATGATTCCCTAAAAAGCGTCTACACATGATGCGTGCGATCAACGACGTCGACGCCCATGTCTGCAGCCGCTGCCGAGGTTAAAGTCAAGGCTTGATCGTCACCTCTCGAAACACGTCGTGTGGTCAACGTTTCGTTCCGTCTACCAATGTCGAAGGTGAAAGTCAAGGCCTCACGTAACTAATCTAATGACCGACCACCATGCGTTATTTGTCATCAAAAAGATGAATTTTCTTGTATTGAACGATCTTCATGTAGAAAACATGTTTAAAATTGAGCTATTTCGAGAACCGTTGAAACTAAATTCTAAGTTATGGCATATTCACAAAATATGTATATATAAAATGTAGTCAGATAACTATAAGGCTCCCAACATAAGGCTGTCTTCCAATAATGTTATGCTGAGCGTTGCTGATAATGAGGATGACAAGCGAATCTTTATCTGGGTCGTCTCCATACTTTCAGCCTTCCATCATCCTGGGATTCATCACAGTGAGCAGTTCTTTTCTCCAAGCATCATCATCACCAGTTTCGGTGTGAGCGTGCTAAAGGACCGAGCAACCCATATAGGTACCAGGTATAAGTGGTCAGTGCGTTATGAGAACATAACTAGTAAATATAATTAAATTCTGTTTTACGTTCCTCTAATTGATATCCGAGTGTATTTTTAGTATTTCTTGTTAAATTAATTGTATGTTATAAGTGCTAGGTTATTAAGCCAGCTACGTCAACCGCAAGTAATTTTTGAAATACCTATTTTCACTTAAAAATAAACTAATTTGCCGACTTTTCTAAATTATATGGGCTTCCAAATCGAACTTCAATGTTAATATGCTTAATTGCGTTAGTTTTAATTTGGGTCTTTAATAACTTTTTGAATACAAACTTTAAGCACCCCCATTTATCCCCCTAAGGGTTATTTCATAGAATCCTTTCTTAGTGAGCACCTATCTAGGTGCACCTAACCTATTTAGGTTTCAGCATATTCTGAAAATTCATGCCAAAACTCAAGTTTGTAGGCTTCTACAGTTTTGTTGATTTAAAATTTCATTTTGGTTTCGCTTATAAAAATATCATGACAGTTATACACTAATACTACATTCACAAATTGTAGCTCCGTACTGTCTAAAGATGTACCGTGTGTTTTGAATAAAAAACGTCTGGATAAAAAACGGCGTTTTTAATAAATAGGGCGTATTACGAGTTTTACATTGCAACAATTAATTTGCGAGTCGTTAGCTTTTAATGTGACTTACATAGTAACTATTTATAATTCTGTGCCACGCAATCGATATAAACAGCACAGATTCATAAATAGTTACTATGTAAGTCACGTTGAATACTCACGACTCGGAAATCAATTTTTGCAATTATTGGTGTAAAAATAAACACTGATAAATTTAGCAAATTGCTAATTTATCATAATAAATATTTTAATAAAAATACAACTGAATTGAGAATCAAAGTCCTGTCTGACTAAACACAACGCAGAGCCCAAACCGCTGGACCCAGAGACTTGAAATTTTTCTTGTTTCTTTTAGGATGTATGAAAGGAATTTTGAAAATTCGTCCTAAAGCCAAAACGGGCTTTATGTTAAATGTAGAACAAAAACGCTCTGTATTTAAAAAAACGATGGGTAGGTAGGCACTTGAAATTTTATAAGTAAATTCCTCTAGCAAAATAAAAAATACGTGTTTCAGTGTTACTAGACATTTACCTGGAAAGAAGTAAGTACGGGAAAGTTTTCTTTGTAAAAAATACACACTACGTTTTAACCCAGATTTCTGTGAATTTCTACGTAGTAAAAGTTAGTATCACGGTAGTTTTGTTGAGATTAAAATAATTTCAGGACCTCAAGGTTGAAATAGGACCCCTTGAGTTGAGTGTGGTGTTATTTAAAATGTATTTTTAAATACCTACTTTTTTGTTTTTAATTGATGTTTAAAGATACCTTGCTGAAGACTGCCCGATGATGGAATCGGGAGGCATCAACTGAACTCCTCAATGACTTGCAATACCTAGAATAGTCGTGTTTGGGCTCTTTTAAGTTGTTTTTATGAAATGTTTAACGATAGATGAGGCCATGGTCTGATGGTGAAGCCGGGACATGTTAACGGACCTCCTTCACTAACAACAGTAGAATGGTAGTGTTTGGGCTCTTTTGAATTGTTTTTGTGAGATAATTGACAATACGTGACAGCAGCATTTGTGGACCCTAGTCCACAAATGAAAGCGGGGGAGGCTAAATAGGCCTCTTCGATAGGTAGGCAGTAGAAGGGTTTTTAGAGGTAGTATCTTTAGAGGGCGTTAACGCGGAGGAAGTCGCCGGTTTCAGCTAGTGTTATATATAATAGCGCCTGTCCAACTAAACCCACCTATTTTCCATCAGCAGCCTACCACTTCCAGTTTCACCAATGTTTGTGCAAATTATACAATTCAGAACTTCACCTCGTAAGCAAACAATAGGTACCTACACAAGCTTCGAAGGAAGTAGATATTATGTACCATTATGAAACAAAGAATTCGAGCAAATTAATTCCCAAGCCATTCATTCCAAAACAAAGAACATTATTTAACCTACCTAGGTAACCTACCGCGTAAAGTAGAAACTTTCGTGTTGTCTAGAGCGCTTATTTCACATACCTATCTAGTTACATACATTATATCATTATCAGCCGTTAGATGGCAAAAGTTTGACGAGGCCTCCCCATTAAATAAAATGGGGGGAATAGCCATAATCACCACTCTTAGCAGGTGGATTGCTCAGATCGATGCTGGTACCCATACCCTAGTGTAATCCCTTTGTCGACTTTTATGACATCTACGGGAGGAGATGTAGGGGTAAATTGTACATATGCCGGCAAACGGTACATAGTATATTGTATAACCTAAATAAGATAATAATGATTCCAAATTATAAAACGTTTTATTTGAATGTCTGTATAGGAATGTATTGCTATTTCATCATCTGCCATCCACTATTGACCGAGGCCTCTCATATAGAATGCAATGGGGAGTTATCGCAGTATGGTATTGAGTACTCGGTTGGATACTGCTGCCCTAATCCCGAGGCCCAATTCTACAAAATTATTTTAAAACTACACTGAAAGTTAACCGAATCAAGACTGAATTATGATTTATATTAATGATATTTAATGATTCTGTTCCCTTATAAATAACAATTTAGTCTTCTTTCAATTCACGGTGTCTACCATTAGAGTAGGATAGTTATATATTATAATCGCAAACAGTAAAGAGAGACTCCATCTACAATGCTAAAATTATCGAAAAAACTTTGAATCGTTCTAGTTTCGGTCACATTTCGATATAATCACACTACAGTGTTGTATTTTAAGTTAAGAGACCATTTCTGACATTTAAGACATCGACACAAGATCGAAACATGATCCGGGCTCTATTTTAACTATTTTTAAGTTAGTGAATTGGGCCTTTGGTGTAGGTAATCTCTTAGTTGGCTAAGAACATTCACGGTAGGAGACGGAGGGGTTTATTCTTAGGCTGGATACAACACAGCAAACTACTGTTGCTAGTTACTTATTAAAGGCTAGTTACCTAGATACATGGCTGAATGCTAGAATCGTTCTTAGCATGTGATCTCTACAAGTTTATATAATGCTGCTCGCATTTTGGTCCATATATACTGTACTCGAATCTGTTGTTATACTTTATTGCAAAAAAGTGGGTACCGTTTTGGTCTTGTTGCTGAACACCACAAGAAATACCACTCTTCAAATCAAGGATCTATCCAATTTTCGAGGGAGAGTTTTGTGATAATTTTGGATTCATGCTATTCAATGATGGTGACTACAGATCTTTATCATATTTAATAAAGTATTACATCCTCCTATTCATCTTTATTTATTAGAATTTATTTTTCGAATTTTAAGTTACAACTTTTTTTTCTTTTTTTTTACTATATTGTAGGTGTTTATGGCCATGGTTTTCTCAGTCTAAGAATAGGACTCCTGGTCATTCCTCCCGTAGATGTCGTAAAAGGCAACTAAGGAATTAAGCCAGGGGATGGGCTGCAGTACCAAGCCATCTGAGTATTCACCACCAATGCTGCGATTACCAATACGTCTGCCAAGCGTGGTGATTAGAGCGAAGTGAGGCCTTGCCCAGCTAATGAAGACTACTTTGTATAATTCGGTTCTAACTGCAAAAGTCTGGTTTTTCTCCTAACAAAATCAATTATTATTTTAATGACACTGTCTGAAATATGCTCGAAATATATAGAACTAGCCTTAACCAGACAATACCATTATAGTAACGTGTCTATATAGGTAAATTAACTCTTTGTACAAATGAAGGTCCTTTGAGCACAAAGACTTCTAAGTCAATAAAAACATTATGTACTTCTTACAATAAAAATAAAGATTTAGTTAATGAGTTTATTAAACCCTATGACATGCTGTCATCGTTGATTTAACAATAGGGATATTTTCTTAGCGACTAAAATTGCAACTGGCGAACACAGAAACATTGTTAGTACCATATAAATTGATATTTTTACCTGAGAGCACAGAAGGCAGTAATATTTTGTATTCTTTGCTAAAAGTGATGTGTTTTTAACAGCCCATATGGATTATCGTGCACAAGAGCCGCGCCACCCCGTCGCACCAGCAGGATTTCCCGTTTTTCTCAGTCTTTACCAGCGTTAACGTTCCAATCGTTCTTGAGCCGAATTGTCCAATACATGACGATGTTATGCGGCCTGGTGGCGACATAGCTCTTCTTCCATGGGAGACGGGTAGGCCTTTGGTTTGGGATGCTTCGAGTATTGAGCCTTGAGCCATCTCAGCTGTCCGGGACATAAGTTGCAAAATGGACAGAACTTACGTAGCTATTTGAACTTTATGGGGTCAAGACTATGGGACGCCGCGCCGGCGAGGCACCGAGGCCCCTCGCGTTTCGCGGTTTGAGCAATGCGTGACCCGAGATCTGGAGGCCATTTCTGGCGCTAATAGACATAATGTCACACTCGACATTTTCATACAAGATCTGTCAAAACTGACAGCTATTTGTATGCATATTAGTACAAGCCCCATTTGTAAAAAGTCTTCAAATAACGATTTTCGTGGGACACAGCTCCGCCATACAGACTACTGGTATGTACTTGTTTGGTATGTTATCCTGAACACAATAAGTGCGGTAGCCACTTCCTAGGGGTGTGGGGGGGGGGGAGGTGTGACGTAGCAAAGATGGTAGGCCGGCCCATTCTATTAAGCGGTATTTCTAAAAAACCACTGAACCGATTTACTTAAATAAGGTGTCGAATGAAAGACCATGAAATGCACATTATTTGATTTCATACATGCGTTCATGAAAAGCTAATATCAAATGAAATAATAAAAAAAAACACCAATTTGTAAAAAAAAAAAATATTATGTAAATAGCTCGGTAGCTTTTAGGATTGTGGAAATTTAGCTTATAATAAAATGTATTGCTACTTTTATCAGCTATTTAATAAATCTTAAATCATCATAATCGAGTCATAAACAACGAAGCTACAATCGTTTTAGTGAGCGGAGTCCTGGTACGAAGAATCTCAAATTGATGTAACTGTACGGTTTACAATGTTTAAATTGATGTAACTGGACTGTTTATAACTGAAATATTTTATTTTTCAGATCAGCGTTATCCGTTATTCTGATCAATATCATCTATACAATGTGTAACAAAATACCCCTATAAGCCCGAGGGGAGGGTATTCCACGTGTTATGGCAAACAACTTTTGTTCTACGTCTTTATGAATTTAGATTTTTTTAATTCATGAAATGCCTCGTAAAATTTCCTCCAGAAATGTATATAACACAACATGGGGCTGCCCTATTACAGAATTCAGAGTTAACGCATAGACATCAAATAAACAACTGTAGTAGGGTAGCTCCATGTAGTGTTATGTACATTTCTGGAGGAAAGTTTACGAGGCATTTCACGAATGAAAAACTTCGAAATTTATAAAGTCGTACAACTAAAGTTGTTCGCCATAACGTGTGTATTGCCCTCCTTACAAGCTTATTAGGGGTATTTTGTTACACATTGTATAATTAAACTGGTTAAAACATTTCATTCCTGCATGACATATTCCCTCTATACATTTTTGTTTTTTCGCATTACATCCACAACGGGATGAACGACAACCAGCTTTGCATTGACATGATATCATTGACAGTTCAAGGTCTTTCAATGACCATCAACATCAACAGTCCAGTTACATCAATTTAAACATTGTAAACCGTACAGTTACATCAATTTGAGATTCTTCGTACCAGGACTCCGCTCACTAAAACGATTGTAGCTTCGTTGTTTATGACTCGATTGTCATGATTTAAGATTTATTAAATAGCTGATAAAAATAACAATACATTTTAATAACCTAAATTTCCACAATCTTAAAGGTTACCGAGCTATTTACATAATAAAAAAATATTTTTTTACAAATTGGTGTTTTTTTTTAATTATTTCATTTGATATTAGCTTTTCATGAACGCATGTATGAAATCAAATAATGTGCATTTCATGGTCTTTCATTCGACACCTTATTTAAGTAAATCGGTTCAGTGGTTATCTAGAAATACCGCTTAACAGAATGGGCCGGCCTACCATCTTTGCTACGTCACACCTCCCCCCCCCCACACCCTTAGGAAGAGACTACTGCACTTTTTGTGTTCAGGATAACATACCAAACAAGTACATACCAGTAGTCTGTATGGCGGGTGGAGCTGAGTCCCACGGAAATGAATTCTATGTCTATTGGGGACCGTACTATATGACGTATTCGACATTATGTCTACAATTCGAGAATTGATCCCCTGGCTCTTATCTGGCTCAACGTGCTGGCATTGCCATTCAGCGAGGCAATGTATAGACATGTGCAACACATTCTGACATCTGAAGAGCATTGGCTTTTGTCTGATAGAGATGCTATCCTACATTGTTTGCAACGGTCTTTAAGTAGCTCAACTGTTTCATTTGTATTTTCCAATTGTTATGTATACTTTTATACGTATAAGTTGTAATTATTTTTCGGTAAATACATAGACAGACACCTTTTTTTCCCGAAAGGGTGCACAGGTAGAGCCTCAATGAGTTTCTTTTTGTCGTGGGCCGCACAATCGTAGGAGACCAGTCGCAACCATTGCTTTCACACGACCAACTCGGTAAACGCTTTCATAAATAAACCAAGTCAATACCAAATATAATCGCCCAACAAAGTCCGGGTAAAAATATATTATGAATATTTAACTTCCTGTAAATATTAATTGTAAAAAAAAACGTAACTCTATCTACCTCGCAGGTAAAAATCAAAAGCAATGCAATTGTGGTGTCTGATTGCTGTGTTTTTCCAACGCATTGTTGCGGATCCATGCCGACTCAATACCTCGACACTGAAAGGTTATGAGTTTCTCGGAAAATTACTTGCACTATAAGTACCTAGTATAGTTAAGTAGGTATCACCATTATCAGCCTTTATACGTCTACTGCTGGACTTCGCCTCTCCCATTAAATATACAATGGGGGAAATGCCATAATCACCACTATTGGCAGGCGGATTGGTGATCGCTGGATCGATGTTGAGTACTCAGGTGGATGCTGCTGCCCATCCCCTGGTGTAATCCCTAAGTCGACTTTTACGACTTCTGAGGAGACGGAGGGGTAAATTCTTAGGCTTGACACACCCTGGCACATAGGTGGTTTAGGTATAGCTAACACCTTATATATGTACGCAATAGGTAAACTTACCTAGTACCTGATATAAGTCCGCAATAGGTATACCTAGTACCTAATATTTATAATAATAAATTATATAAGTGCGTAATAAATTAATGTAATTTGGTGGTAAAACAATTACGAAAGTTGTATTATTACACGGCTTCCAAATAAATTACGATTGTGATCGTGGCATGAACTGAAAAAGTATAGCCTTGTCCTCTTTGTCTCAAGTCAGGGCAAACGGATCAAGGTGAATATGTGCAGTTTGTGCAGCGGCAGGCCTCTTCCAACACGCAGCCTGCTAGCATTTGCATTGTCCAATATCAACACTTGATTACCTGTTAGGTAGGAGAGACATGAAAACCATGCTAATACCTAATTTGTTTCAAGGATAATTACCCGTAAAGTACCGTGGCTAAAGAGGACAGTTTTGTTTACATTAATTTGCAAGTACTTATCTGATAGTTCTTTATCATCATCTTCGCTGATGACTTTAAATTATAATCTGTTATGCGGGCCCCGCCCACGCGATATAGTTTGAATCCAATATGAATGCGTTTTATTTAACAATTCCATTAAGGTGGAACGTTAGCAAAGTTGCACGAAATTCAAATTTTATTGTATTTTTTTGCTCATTACAGCTCTTCAACACTTGTTGAGATAGCGAACACTGGTTTTGTGGGAATCAGGCGACAAATGTTTTCATTGATAGTATCTTATAAATAATATCATTAGTATAGTTTAGAATGTCAATGAATGATTTGTATAGTGTTGTTTTGGTTCATTGACATTCGTAGCTAAACTACTGATATTTATGAGATAATATCAATTAAAACATGTGTCTTAGGTCTCCTGATTACCGCAAGTTAAGTGTTTACTATCTCAAGAAGTATTGATGAGCAGCTGTAATGAGCAAAAACACAATAAAATTTGAATTTCGTGCAGCTTTGCTAACGTTCCACCTTAAGAATTGATTCTTGCTCGCTGATACCGATTACTGCATCGAAGTCGTAATATTCTGTATAAATTCAATGTCAAGTGCGCGAGAGTCGTGAGCGCGCAGGCGCAGGGCATGGCGGCGGAGGACGACTCGTGTCCACAGTTTACTGGGGCGAGGTTTTATCTCATAAAAAATCGAGTCATGCACGTAGAAACATTGTGATGCACATTCAGGCTAAGGCTAAGTTAGTGATGATTAAGAGAAGCGCTCTGGTAGACGATTAGTCCCGAACACGCATTAGTTAGATCAGGTATATCTAAATCTCAAATAATTATTAATACTTTCGATATAATTATATAATTTTACATATTTGATCCATGTTTTTCCGCTAATAAATCCAACTCAGATGGGCAGCGTTTGGGAAACTACGTCATATTATTTATACTCCTCACAGCTATCGCAGAGCCTTATGAAGAAAGTCTATAATCAGTGCGTGATGCCATCAGTGATGACTTACGGCCTGAGACATGGTCGCTAACTATGTATAGACAAGCTTAAATTTGTGTAGCGGGCTATGGAAAGAGCTATTCTAGGGGTTTCAATACGTGATACAATCCGAAACGAGGAAATCCGTAGAAGAACCAAGATCACCGACATAGCTCTCAGAATGGGCAGGTCATTAGCTCCCAGAACTGACAACTGTTGTAAAGGTTCTCGAGTGTCAAAAACAAACAGAACGAAGCTATAAAAGAAGGCCCTCCACTTGATGGACTGAATACATTATAAACGTCGCAGGAAGTCGGCGGATGGAGGCGGCTCAAGATCTTCCGTCATGGCATTCTAGAGAGAGAGGCCTATGTCCAGCAGTGGACTTCTACAGGCTGATGATGATGATGATGATTATGTGGAGCATCCTTGTGAAAAGAAACTGTGTTGATTATTATCGGGAAAATCAGTAAACTCAATACACATTTGCAACTCGTGAAACTTGTCTAGTAATTATACGAAGTTCCTAAAACAGGACATGGTCAACACATTTATTACTAACATGCATTTGCTTGCGGATCAGTTTACACACTTTTTTGAAGTACAATAAACACTTCCTCGATAAATTCCGCACAAGCAAAAACTGCAAATCCTTAAATCCGTCCAGTAAGTAGAACTCGAGTAGGTACCTAGGCAAAAAATATACCAGCAAAAACTAGTCGAGCAGAGGGCCTATTACGAGTTTTGCATTGCAACAATCACTTTGCGAGTCGTGAGTATTCAACGTGATTTACGTAGTAACTATTTATGAATTTGTGTTGTTTCTATCGACTACGCGGCACAGAACGATGAATAGTTACTATGTTAGTCACGTTGAATAATCACGACTCGCAAAATGATTGTTGCAATGCAAACCCGTAATTGGCCCTCTGATAACTCATCCCAATATAATATAACATAACACGCAACAGTCATATACGTAGTCATAACCCAACACTAGGATTCCCTGTGTCGTGGATATCAGGAACTACGAGTACCATGGTACCATAACACCCAGGCCCGGAAAAAATATTTGCAGATCATAAAAACATTTGTCCCGCAGCGGGAATCGAACCCACAACCTCTCACATCTCAGCCGGCTGCTCGCCTGCCATGCCACAGAGGTCGTCGTGAATGTATGATAATACCAATGAAAACATTCATTTGAATCCATCCATTAAAAGTGAATTTATAAAATGTGCACACACCGACAAATAAACATTGACTTTTATAAATATAGAGAAGAGACCATGTAACGGGATCGCAGAAGATTAGGTAAATATTATATTGAACTTAATAGATCCAGAACGTAGATAACTTAGATCCTGCATTGTAGCTAGAACAACCTAGAAGTACAGGGTGGGCCATAGTGTATGACCGTATTTTCTTACGCTATATCTTTGGAATGGAATCAAATAAATTAATGCGGTTTTTTTATTTTGTTTATTTTAAAAGGTTTACAATGTTTTTTTTTATATGGCCGACGCTATTGTTATTACACCCAACAGCAACATTTTCACAAACATAGATCTAATACCACACTACGAGTCCTTGTGTCGTTGGTATCAGGAACTACGAATACCATATTACCACAACAACACCCAGACTCGGAACAAATATATGCAGAAAAAGCAAACATTTGTCCCGCAGCGGGAATCGAACCCGCGCCTCTTGCATCACAGCCGGTTACTCGCCCGCCGCACCACGGAGGTCATATAAATCCATACCTTGAATAACTCCATAGAAAGAAGTCTAGGGTGCTCAAATCGGGTGAACGGGGCAGTGTAAATCGCCAAAACGCGATATCGGACGAATTTGAAACACCTCCTTTGATCGTTGCTCTGTAGCGCTCAAGATTCATCCAAGCCGTTCTCAAAAAAAAAACCACTGTCACTGTTCGTCAAATACGATTGTTCAGCGTTTATCAGCAGTAAAGCAATTACTTATTGACACAAATTCAAATTATGTTTGCATTAAAAATGATAAACCCGAATTAATATTTGACACCATTTATAAAATATATGGCCTACCTACCTTATTTATGTAGGTAGCTAGGTATTATTTGTCGGTAGGTTAAGTAGATACCTACGTGAAACATAAGCATGCTGTAATTTTAACAGTCTGCAATTTAAACTATTTTCATATTTCGTTGTAATTTGAACAGAGGCCCAATTCTCTAATTTAAAAACATTCCAGTTCAATTATAATCTCGTGTCAGTCGCACCGTCTCGTACAGTAACTATTACATATTCTTAGCAAAAAACGCGAAGATTAAGTAATAGTTACTATACGTGACAGTGCGACTGAGACAAGATTATATTGCGAATTGAATGTTTTTAAATTAGAGAATTAGGCCTCTCGTATCAATAATCCTAGGTACTACAATCCTTCCTACTAATCCTACTAATATTATAAACGCGAAAGTTTGTGAGTATGGATGTTTGTTACTCTTTCACGTAAAAACTACTGAATGGATTTGAGTGAAATTTGGAATGGACATACCTGGATTAACACATAGGCTACTTTTCATCATCATCATCATCATCAATTTTCATCATTATTCACGCGGGTAAAACCGTGGGGCGCAACTAGTATTACAAATGTTAAAGTTTGTGAGGATGGATGGATGGAAGTTTGTTACTCTTTCACACAAAAACTTCTGAACGGATTTTGATAAAACTGTACATTATTATAGCTTATACATTAGGAATAATATATAGGCTATAATTTATGGTAATTTATTATAGAGTTTCACACAGGCGGAGCCAATGGAGGTTCCACGCGTGAAAAACCGCGAGCAAATGCTAGTCAGTGGAGGACAATTCAATGTTAAAGTTAGGATTTTTTACATAATGGATACATTCCTTTATTTTTTAAAGTCAGTACTGCATTCAAGGATATTAAAAAAGTCCCAAGCCTAAGCCGGGAACAAGCCCAACAAATTACAAAAAAAAAATAAAGGATCAATCCCTACCCAATATATTTACACACTGTTTAAAAAATTGTTGAGTGACTGACTGACTCACTCACTGACAGACTCAACGGATTTGTATGACTATCAAAAGGAGGACAAGAGACGTGGCTTTTAAAACTGCTCTATTGTAGAGTCTGTTCAGCAAGAGAACCGTCGTGGCCAAATTGTGAACTAACGTTGTGAACTACATGTTACAACCATAATTAGGAGCTGTTTACTTTTTGTCGGTTTTTAATCATAAACTAAATAAATAGTTACAGTTCTAATAGGATCAAAACGGAACAGACGCGCGTATTGCCCGCTAAACAAAAAAGGTAATACTGCGAACACTTTTTTTCGTAAAACGATCATTGCTGAACGATGCCTCACCATAGAAAAGAAGGAAATTGCCATAATCACCACGCTTGGCAGGCGGAATGTATATCGGCAGTATATGTGTCAAGTACTCTGATGGATGCTGCTGCCCAACCACTGGCGTAAGCGTAATCCCCTATCGCCTTTACGAAATCCACGGGAAATATTAAAGGACCCTACCTATTAAGTTACTATTTAGATGTCTCAACTTACGACTTTAGCAATTTATGACTCCCTTGTAATAAAATCAAGTAAGATGTATTAACATTGGGTCTAAGTGCATTTCAAGATTTTGTGACTCATTCATCATGTTCATTCATTCATCACTCATTATTCCACGGTGACATCAACTACATTACAAAAATTATATTGTAATTATTTGCTGTAACTAATCGTAAAATAAGACAAGTGACAGAAGGTGAAAATTAACCTGTTTCGAAAGGAGAATAATTATAATAGGATTATTTCTATTTTTCTTCATCAGCCGTTAGACGTCCGACAACCTATTGGACGAGGCCTCCCTCAAAGAATACAATGGGGAGATTTGCCTTAATCATCGCGCTTGGCAGGTGTATTGGTGATCAAAGTATTGGCATTGAGTACTCAGGTGGATGCTGATGCGTATCCCTTGGTGTTATCCCTTAGTCGACTTTAACACATCTACGGGAGGCGACGGAGGGGTCTATTCTTTGACCAGAAATACCCCTAAAGGGCGGTAAGAGAAAAAGGAATGTAATAGGATTCTAATAGGAGAGATAGAGAATAAAAGTTCTAGAGTGGCGACCATTGCACAAACTGCATGACGCATTAGAGAGAAGGGGACTCCTCTAATGCGTCATCCAGTTTGTAGTCGCCACTCGAGAAGCTCTTCATTCTCCAGTTCTGCGAGCTATGTGATCTGCCCATTACCATTTCAACTTGCTAATTTTGAGAGCTATGTTGGTGACATAAAGTAGGTACCTAACCAATCAAGTTAAGTTTGCTATCTTATATCGATCAGATAATATCATATACCTACACGAGTTAGCGTATGTAGTGCTCAAGGCGATACAATAAGCTGTCACTTCGGATATGACAGTGGCACTGTGCAGATTTATTGTGTCAGGGTCCCTGGCTTCTGTGCCTACGGCCAAAGCCTAGCGACCTCGTTGACCACAGGCAGTCGTGGGCGACCGACCTCTTCCCTGGCAGCTGCTCTTAAATATCTACCATTCTATATGAAACTACTTTAATCGTGTTGCAAACTTTTTCTATGAAGGTCAAAATTAATATTTCCGGATCTGTCGACACCGATGACGATTATTACACCAGACGGCGTACTCTGGAACTGTCAGAACATCGTGAAGGTCAACCGTCACACTCAAATGCTGTGTTCCTGGAAACACTTGACCGACACGTAGGCGATTGTTTTACTATACAACTTTTCATTCAAAAACCGACTTCCACCGTTGAATTCGTCTATCTGCATGTTTTTACTTGCTAAAGGTATACAAAAACAATAACTTGTTGCTGAAAATACCAAAATCGCTATATGTATGCCTATTAATATCCTATTTAGTTCCCTCAACTTCTCATGGATTCCATCATCAGAACTGGATTTTGATAGAAATGGGACCAATCTGGAAGTATAATTCTATCAAATAAAAAATATATCCAAATCAGTTTGTAAATGATGAAGTTAAGGAACAAACATTAAAAAAATACAACCGAATTGTGAACATCCTTCTTTTTTGAAGTCGGTTAAAAAACACAAATTAACTTATTAATTTTTGTAACAAATTATCCTAAATAATTTAGGTTTTAGGTTTTTTTTCTATTTGGTATTTTACAAAACATAACACCCAACAATCTTATACATAGTCCTGATCCAACACTAGGTTTATCTGTGTCGTGTGTATTAGGAACTACGAATACGATTACCAACACTCAGACCCGGAACAAATATTTGCAGATCATGCAAACATTTATCCCACAGCGGGAATCGAACTCGCACCTCTTGCGTCTCAGCTGGATTAAGAGGGGAATAATCAAAAGATTATGTTGGAACCACGAAAACAGGGTGTTTAATTCTTGTTGGACTTTCGTAATAAAATATCATGTAGGTATTAAGTCCCCAAAGTAAAACAACAAATGTGTACAAATTAATGTGGCCTTGTAGGCCTATTTCATAATTATAATGTACCTATGTACACTACAGGTTCATTTTATTCCAATATCGATATTCTAAAGTTGCTCAGAGCTTAAAATTGAAGACAAACATTTAACTTTAATCGTGAAAATTACAACTACGTTTCAAATATTTATACCTACCTATGATTAAAGGGCCTGAAAGCCTCTAAGTCAATATCCAGCAGAGATTCAGAGCTAATCGATGCAAACCTGCTTAAGATAAAAATCGGTAGTAGTATACATTAGTTGGCGTTTATATTATGCATAATTTAATATAACCTGCATCACGCGTTGATGTCTTTTACATGGAAGAGATGATAGTTGAGAGAGAAGTAATCAAAAATCTAGAGTTCAAAATACTTGCGGTCTTACCCATAATGGCTGCACAAAATGTTTTCTGGGAAAACACACCAATAATGTTCCAATCATACTACCTAGGTACTACGCAATAAAACAATGACAATTCATTTTGCCGTGACCGCTCTTTTTAGGATTCCGTAGTCAAATACAAAAAAGTGAAACCCTTACAAATTCCCCCTGCCTGTCCGTCTGTATGTCACCGTGACGTGGTGGGTGAGTAGTTGGCTGAGACGCAAGAGGTGCGGGTTCGATTCCATAATCTGCAAATTTTTGTTCCGGGTTCGAGTGTTGTGGTACCATGGTACTCGTAGTTCCTAATACCCACAGCACAGGAAATTCTAGTGTCAGGGCAGGACTATGTATATGTGACTGTTGGGTGTTGTTTTATAAAGTAAAAGAAAATACAATTTTGGAACCTTTTATAAGGTATGGCTCGCCTTGACCAGTTTTATTTCTGACATTGCTTGTGGTAAAGTAGGTACCTTCCTAAAGTATTTACGTACTTGCTCGCACAAAGCCAAAAAAGTACCTAACCTGCAAAGTATAGGTAAATAGTTCGGTAGTTGAAAAACCCATGTTACTTCATTTCATCTGATCTGTAACTAATGAGTAAGTTCCTGTTTCTGACGACAACAAATTACTAAGACAAAAAGTAAATTTGGACAAGATTGACTAAAAGTGACTCAGTGTTCTAATTTTAATTCCTCTTTGGTACCTACTATCGAGTTCCGTATACAACATCCTTTACGACAACTTGGGGCAAAAAATGGCTCATTCTTTTACAGACAAGATAATATATTGCCGCAGTGCAACATGCTATTAAATCAAGCAGAGGTCATGAACGTTGTAAGTACCTGTTTCTAGCGTCCAGTAATCTGTAGGTACATTTTACATTGCCTATGGGAAAATAGAGGAAGGCCCACCACTCGATGGACTAAAGATATTATAAACATCGCAGGAAGTCGATGGATGGTGGCGGCTCAATACCGTTCGTCGTGGTATTCTAATGGAGAGGCCTTTATCTATCAGTGGACTCCTATAGGCTGATGATGATGATGGGAAAATTGAACACAAGCCACTGCCAAAAGATGAACGTAAACGCAAGCGCATCTTTACAACCAATGCATTGGTTTTCAAATCGAATTTATACGAAAAATATGCTCGCATATGAATATGTCGTAAAATTTAATTTGGCTCTTACGGCTCCTACACACTACATGCTGGCGGTACAGCCAGCGGCTTTTTGCCGCGCGGGTATGCCGATATACGCCGCGGGTACACAGATACCCGCTGGGCATGCCGCCGGGCTTGTTGGCCGCATGCCCGCCGGCATAGTGTGTAGGAGCCTAAATGAGCACGGAATAAATTTTTCCATATTAACTTTAACATCCTTTTTTACCATTGGGTTGTATTTAATAACGGCTTTACATTGTAATATGGGTTTTTGCTGTATTTTGTATGAATTTGAGGAAGGTCCTTAGATAAGTTTTAGTGTCACACGTCAGTAGGAGGGCGGTGTAATGAATGAAAATAGTAGTTTATTTATTTTTTGCAGCTACCATGCAACTACATAGTATACTACACACGTGTGCCACTCTACTTGAAGTTATATAGCAATTAGTGGTCTCGTCATAGTTTACCTCCTATTTGGTTCTGCTCGCTTTGAAGTCATAACACTTGTTTTGGCTCCATACTTTGGATACTCTGCACCCTACCTACCCTATGGCAGAATGGACCAAACCACGTGTTAACTGTATACACCACCTTTAGCGTTATGACACTATAATGTAGGCCCCCTAAAGCACCTTTTCGAATTCAAAATAGACAATAGCGTTATAGTTTACTAGCAATTGCATTGACTAGCTCTGCCTACGTGCAACCTCTGTTATAAATTATTATAAATTATAGCCTATTTGTTATTCTGATGTATAAGCTATAATACTGTGAAGTATGTGTTTTTTGCGTGAAATAGTAACAAACATCCATCCATCCATACATCCATCCTCACAAACTATCACAACTATGTCTTTTCACATTTATAATATAAGTGGGATTGGGATTCAAGATGAGTTAATTCATTTATTCAATAATATAGTAGTTTATTTTTTGCTCCATTAGTGGACTTCTACAGGCTAATAATGATGATTTTGATGATAGTACCGTTTGGTATAATGTAAATAACAGTATAATAACAAAAAATTAGTGTGATTGATGTCTTGTAGCTTCACTTCCGGTCATCCGTATCGATCGTTGCTTCACTACCGGTCATTCTGACCCATCTGCGGACTTGTGGACTAGGTAGGTCACCTGCTCTCTTACCTCACCTATCTTTAAAATAACCTGTAGCCTACGGTTTGCCTGGAAATTCACATGATAGGTGAGTTGTAACGTTCCCACACACACATCGCTATTTCGCTTTGTTTTTTTCACAAAGAAAAAAAGACGGGCTTACCTACGTTGCTACGAAAGTCGCCACCGCAATCTTCGTCTTTTCGAAACAGTAATATATAATATTATTGAACGAGCGAAGCGAGTTCTCTGAGTCAAGTTGGAAGAATCGGCGTTTGTATGTATGTGTGTATGTATGTATGTATGTTTGTCCGATGAAAACTTCCAAACCGTTAATCCGATCTTCATGAAATTTGGTATGGGGGTAGATAGTAATGGTACAATTTGTAGGTAAGGTTATGAGCTATATCGGTCAGGGGGTTGCTGAGATATTGGGGTCCAAGAGGGGGTAAAAAAAAAAAAAGTGAGACAGTCAGATCAAGTGGGGTGTCTAATGAAAGCGCTTTAGTTGGACATTTCAAAACTGTTTTTAATAAGTATTTAAACTTAGTAGTTTCCGAGATATTAGGGAAAATAAAAAACGCAAAAATCAAAAATTCTAGGGTACTTCCAGCTATCCCACAATGCTGAAATTTGGTATGCTTGTGGCTTTTGTGTCACAACTACAGGGAAAAGTCTGAAATTGAAGAAATTAGAAACCTGAACCTTAAAAAACAATAACCAATATAACATCCATTGTTGACCCCCCATTCCTAGGAATTTGAATGACATTGGAGTTCTATGTTTTTGTCAAAAGGACGTTATCAATTAATTCGTCAAGTACTTTAAATACTAACTGGTATGTAGTATTTACGCTCTGTTGCTTAGTCCTATTCAAAGGCTATTTCGATGATGTGTAGAAAAATTACCTATAGAGGTTAATTTTTTTTCTCAGTAAATGATTTTAGAAATCGGTAAGAAGGGTAAAGAAAGTAAAATATGCAAAAAAATATCTCGAAGATACTTCAAGTTCTCTGGTAATGCTGAAATTTATTATTTAAGTATATTTTGTTCTACGGGGAGAAGTCGAAAATTGAGGATTTTTTCTTTGTAATATCCATTTTAGAGTAGAAAATTTAAATCTTTAAAAATTAGATAGCAAAACTACAACTAGATGGCACTGCTTAATTAAAGAAAACTTTTTTCTTGCTTCACAAAATCTCTTTCATATGAGAGAAATTGACTCGATAGTTTTAGATTTCTGATGGATCATCCATACAAACATACATACATAGCTTACATAGCTTTCTTCCCCTCTTAAATTAGTCGGGCTGATAAAGGTGTCATCGCGAGGTCTCAGTTCGGGGCGAACCACTAGTATATGTGAGTTTAAAAGCGACAGTCAGACGAACGAAGATTTCCGAGGCCCATTACTTTCGCAGTAGCTACACTACCTTGTACCTTGTCGCCAGATTTAATTTTATATCAATGTTCCGTAATTTATACATAATTACAATTAATTTGTGATGGATGACTTCGAAGAATTAATTTTTATTATTGTCACGAACATGAAATTCTCTGAATCTAGGTTTAACAGTGCAAAATTGAATTGTATCCAAATTACTAGAAAAATGACACGATATAAAAAAAGTTATTCGTTGGAATTACATAGTACACCAGAGTTGGTCTTTTCACATTTTTATTTTAATAATTAGGTATTTCGTTTTTTTTGTGTCCCCAACGCTTTAAGGTCGTTGGCGATGGTAATTACCAGGGTCGTAATTAACTACCTTATAATTAAATTGTGCGAACGTTTCAGGAGTTATGGGTTCTAGGTAAATTAAAACTGTAACAAGGTTATTTTTCAAGGAAAATTTATTCAGATTGCCGGTCAAGTAATAGAGATTTTGTGTTTGTTCTAAGAAGGCTCTTCAGTTGTAATTCAGTTGTCATACTTAGGTACTATAGGTATATAGAATAGACTTTCTGTGTAATGTTCTAGTTCATTTTAATTACCTAAGTATAACTAGCGGCCCGTTCGTGACTTCGCCCGCGTGGTCCCGGTGGTCCAGTCAATAGTGTTTAATAAATTATTGGTTTTCCAAGACATTTTATAATTACTGACGAGTTTATATACAAAATAAATGATCCCAAACATTAGAGCAAGTGTTTTTGTGTTTAGAACACAACCTCAATTTTTATTTTTTGTTATGTTTGGGCATTTTTATTCATGGGGTTTTAGAAGAAAGAGGAATCATTGTAATAATATTAATAAATAATAAATATAATATATGTACTTACTATAAAATAATAAATAATATGTATTTATCTCGAAAACAAAAGTACTTAAGTAGGTACTTAATACTCTCACCAACTGGCAACGGGCCACTTCTTATCACTTAGAAGTACGTACTTACCTAAAATTAAATTTCGAAAACCTAGTAAGTACTTAATCTCCATTTATTTGGATTTAGATAGTATAAAAATTCCTTGATAATTTCTCTTTCACCAACCAACTTGGAGATCACTCAGCGATGGGTTATTCCTGATATCCCCTTTAAGGAGATTTCGCGTATTTTTTCCTGAAATCCGATAAGTACCTACTTAAGACACTCAGTGGTACTTTTAAATGAATTACTATTGGAAATGAATATTACTTACTTGATTATTATTGTAACTTGCTTTACCTACCGCAAACTTTCTACTACAGAGTAGTATCTTATGAGTAGCTAATAACTTTATGTTATAGGAAACTAAACTTCCTATCGTTATTATCAGCGCCATCTATTGCAAATCACATAAACCAAATACAAAGCCAAAATGTTGAATGCAGAGCTAAAATATTGTTGGTGAAGACGCGCAGCCTAACAGCCAACATTTAGTTCGCGTAGTTTCCAATAGATGGTGCTGGCCTCTGCTGAAGGGAATGTTTATGTACATGTTCAACTTCAAGCCCAAACATTGTCTAATTTAGTCCCACGGAAAACGATCAGGTTTTTCTATACAAGGAGACTATGGATAATAATTTTGTGAAAAGGTGTTAATTATCTAACATAAATGTATGAGTGAAAAAGTGTTTGTGCCTCAATAAATGACCGGAACCCCAGAATGGATCGATTCAAATACGGGTAGCAGAGGAATTTAAAATTCCAATCGGAATTGGTTTGTGCCTACTTCCATAATTCTTTACTTAATTTAAATATGATATTTCAGCACGTTAAGATAACAATCACACTCACCTGAGTAAACCTACTATATTATAGTGATAGCAGTTTACCAAAAAAGGTTAGTAATTTAGCTAAACTTCGTAGTTTAGATTCGGGTGCATTGGTGAGGTGAATGACCTCGGTCTATCTTGTAGGTTTATGGGGCGCGCGGTGCACTCCGCCGACTCCGTTGCCATGGTTACACGGGCCGGGAGCGCCATTCACCCAAATGTTCAACTGTTGTAGATATTTACAAACTGTACCGCGCGGTTTCACTCGCTTATAGTTGGTACAAGTTGTACCTGTTATGCACACAGGTTACTTCTGTATCCATTATTTTTGTCAGACATGATGTCCCATTAATTAATAGGTAGGTAGTTAAGTTACTAAGCTAATAGCAGTATTTTAGGCTGATGCTAAGCTATGTTGGAAAAACTGTGTATTTACTTAGGTACGGAAACCTGCACGCCTACGCGTGGTTTGACACGCGCTTGGCATTATTGAACGAGCGAAGCGAGTTCTCTGAGTCAAGTTGGAAGAATCGGCGTTTGTATGTATGTGTGTATGTATGTATGTATGTATGTTTGTCCGATGAAAACTTCCAAACCGCTAATCCGATCTTCATGAAATTTGGTATGGGGGTAGATAGTATTGGTACAATTTGTAGGTAAGGTTATGAGCTATATCGATCAGGGGGTTGCTGAGATATTGGGGTCCAAGAGGGGGTACAAAAAATAAAAGTGAGACAGTCAGATCAAGTGGGGTGTCTAATGAAAGCGCTTTGGTTGGACATTTCAAAACTGTTTTTAATAATTATTTAGCCTTAGTAGTTTTCGAGATATTAGGGAAAATAAAAAACGTAAAAACCCAAAATTCTAGGGTACTTCCAGCAATCCCACAATGCTGAAATTTGGTATGCTTGTGGCTTTTGTGTCACAACTACAGGGAAAAGTCTGAAATTGAAGAATTTAGAAACATGTACTCCATAAAATAGAAACCAATATAACATCCATTGCTGACCTCCCATTTCTAATAATTTGAATGACGTTGGAGTTCTATGGTTTTCATCAAAAGGACGTTATCAATTAATTCGTCAGGTACTTGATATAGGTACTAACAGGTATGTAGTATAACTAAGCCCCGTTGCTTAGCCCTATTCAAAGGTTATTTCGATGATGTGTAGGAAATTAGAGTAGTTACTGGTAGATCCTGTACTGTACTGGTAGACCTCGAGGGATTTTTTTTCAAAAATAATAGTAGAAATAAGTTTTCATTTAAAAAACCGACTTCCGCCATTTTATTCGACAAAGTGGTGAAAGGATTATTATACTTTTTGAATGCAAATGCTTGGTTTGTTGCTGAAAATAGTAAAATCGCCATATGTATGCCTACAATATTTGAGGAGTTCCCTCAATTCCTCATGGATTCCATCATCAGAACTGGATTCTGAAAAAAATGGGACCAATCTGGAAGTATATCTATCCAAATGTAAAAAGAATTTTCCAAATCGGTTCATAAACGCCGGAGATATGCGGTAACAAACACTAAAAAAAAAAAAAAAAAATATAACCGAATTGAGAACCTCCTCCTTTTTTGGGAAGTCGGTTAAATATGGAAATTACTTAGTTAAGTAGTCGGGTTGATAAAGGTGTTATCGCGAGGTCTCAGTTCGAGGCGAACCACTAGTTAAATTAGTTTAATAAATAAATTGTAATAAACTAAAATTAATTTCCCAGGCAAGGTAGAGCGAGCGCACACTTAGCGTCTTCTTATTTCTTGTCTCAATGTGTAGAGCGGAACGGAATGCTCCTGTGTTGTTTACCCGACTACAGCAAAGCAAAAGGAGGGTTATGGTTTTAGCAGTCTATGTATAATATAATATGTATGCAAGTCTATTATATGTAAACAAGTTTGTTCATCTGTTCCCTCGTAGCTCCGAAACTACTAGACTGATTTTGTCAAATGAGGTGTCATACGAAGTGTCTTGATGTTCGTAGGCAATAATATGACGTCACATTAAATTTAATGTGGTGGCAATAAACGCCATTTTCCAACCTTCAAAATAATAGAATGAATATAAAATTAAATATAACAAATGAAAGAACTTGACGAGTACATTCCAAAAATGTATCGCTGTATGTACTCTTCTAAAAAAGTTACCCAAAATTACCATAGTAGTCTAAGAGTTTTCTAAATAAAATTGATTACTATAAAAATCGTGGATCCAAAATTTATATTTATCGTGTTTTCACCTTTTTGGAGTCAGGTTTTAGTTCTTAAACTTTTTTTTTTGACGTGACAACGTCTTATAATTCGATAGAGCTGGCTGCACGCACGAAAAAACATGACTCATGCGGCGTTACCTCGCTCTGAGGCGTTCCATGTAAGGCTTGAAGTGCAAGCGAGAGCGCGGAACGAGCGACAAAGAAGCACGTTCTTCAGACGTTGTCACGTTCAACAATCGTCAGTAAACCGACTTTACAGGCAACCAATTTTTTTGTTGATTTAGATGGTATCTGAATATTTTCGCAAATTATCAGTTGGCAAACTTGTCACGCACTTTGCACGCTGCACTGAAATCGAATTCACGACCGTTGAAACCAGAGGGGTCACCTGCCATTACTAGGCTATCGCTCGCTACCTTGCCTTGAGGAGCTCTTACCTAATTATTTTTATAACACAGACTTGCGTATTTTTTCATAGTTGAACCGACTGAAGGATGACTCACGCTAGACCGTGTCCGGTCCGAGCCGAGCGTCGTCGGCCGTAGCACGGTCAACTAATATTACATACTAGTTGCGCCCCGCAGTTTCACCCGCGTGAATAATGATGAAAATTTATGATGATGATGATAATGATAGAAAGTAGCATATGTGTTAATCCAGGGCGTAAAGTATCTTCATTCCAAATTTCACTCAAATCCATTCAGTAGTTTATACGTGAAAGAGTAACAAACATCCATACTCACAAACTTTCGCGTTTATAATATTAGTAGGATAATTTGTATGGACACACTCACGCTATACCGAGCGGCAAGAGTAACGGACGTTCGGTATAGTATGAGTGTGTCCATACAAAATATATGTAATACTAGTTGCGCCCCGCGGTGTCACCCGCGTGAATAATGATGAAAATTGATGATGATGATGAAAAGTAGCCTATGTGTTAATCCAGGGCGTAAAGTATCTCCATTCCAAATTTCACTCAAATCCATTCAGTAGTTTTTACGTGAAAGAATAACAAACATCCCATACTCACAAACTTTCGCGTTTATAACAACGATCTTATAATACACTTGTGAGTATTAAAGATCGTTGGTTTATAATATTAGTAGGATAATTTGTATGGACACACTCACGGTATACCGAGCGGCAAGAGCAACGGACGTTCGGTATAGCATGAGTGTGTCCATACAAAATATATGTTATACTAGTTGCGCCCCGCGGTTTCACCCGCGTGAATAATGATGAAAAGTAGCCTATGTGTTAATCCAGGGCGTAAAGTATCTCCATTCCAAATTTCACTCAAATCCATTCAGTAGTTTTTACGTGAAAGAGTAACAAACATCCATCCATACTCACAAACTTTCGCGTTTATAATATTAGTAGGATTAGTTGACCGTGCTAAGGCCGTGCTACGGCCGACGCTCGGCTCGGACCGGACACGGTCTAGCGTGAGTCATCCTTTACTGTGAATACGTTTTATCATGTGCTTAAAACTGATTTTCTAAACTCGTACCTATATCAACTTACTGTGCAAAAGTAATAATCAGAAATCCAAACCCGCACTGTGCCAATGTAAGCCCAAGTCTCAGTGGTGGGAAGACAAATCAAGGTTTCAAGTTAAATCTAATATTTTCACAACAGGTATGGTGATGATGGCTGAAGCCCAGTGCTGCACGCCAGGAGTGATACGTAGCACCCGGGACTACATCCGCGCCCTGACGTCTCCGTCTTCACCAATGCCGGCATCCCCCGATTCGGAGGATCGCACGCCTTCCCCCATCTCCACCTTTTCCGGGGACGATGACTCATCCACCACTTCAAGGTTAGTCCATGAAGTTTTACACTTTTGCTGCTATAATCGTTGTTTTTAGGGTTCCGTACTTCAACAGGAAAAAACGAGACCTTTATAGGCTCACTTTAATGTTAATTTGTTTGTCTGTCAAGACCCCAGTTCTCAGGAACGGCTAAAGATATTAACTTAAAAATTATACCAAATATTAAAACTTGTGAGCAAAGTGCTGTACAAAAAGCAAGCTTCTAATTAAATGTTTGTATATGACTTCACGCAAATGAACAGCATCCAGGGTACTTCCCTTGATCTCGTTATGTATTATTTCCTAATAGCACTACCACCCACTCTATATTACACAAAGATTAGCTGGAAGAAAATGCTAATTAGCATTAAGTTCGCCTATGTACTTGTTTTTTTTGTCTTGTGCAATAAAGTATTTTCTATCTATCTATCTATCTATCTACTTCCAGTAACCTCGCATTCTGAAATTTGGAATACCCAGGAGACTTTGTGGCATAAAAAACTCTAATATTTAGTAATTTTGACTTTATTACTCATACTCATACTCGTTTATTTACCGTAGGAGCTTTACAGCACACTTGGTTATGTCAAATTTACACAGTAGGAACAATAAATAATAAACTAAACAAATTCAGAAATATAACCTACTCAGAGCCATCCAAAAACAGACAAGCATACACAAGATAACACAATAACAAAAACACAAAAAACAAAAAACTATAAACTAAAAATACAAGTTATAATTTAAAGCTGCTGTGAATGGGCGTTGTCAACAAATTAAAATACTCCTTATAATAGTATGAAGTTTGTAAGAAAAACTGGCTGAAACTCGATAAAGGCTCTGACGATTTCGAAATAGTTTGTGGATTGGAACCCTCAAGGCGTGAATCGCCTCGTGATGTTCTATTAATAATATTAATAATAACAATAATGCTGGACATTTCACACAACATTATCTAGCCCCAAGCTAAGCAGAGCTCGTGTTATGGGTACTAGATAACTGATATACTTAATACAATAACATTACATTAATAGATATTTTCTATTATGCATAGAAAATACCCAGAACACCCTGAACAATTATCTGCAGATCGTACAAATATTTGTTCCGAGGCGGGAATCGAAACCGCAACCTCCTGCGTCGCAGGCAAACCTTCGCCCGCCGCGCTACAGAGGTCGTCAAAATTGTTAGAGATATTGATAGAACATGATGAGGACTATAGGCCGAAGAGATTGTTTGTTTTGTAGAGACAGCCGTAGGCAATCTGAAAACCTGAAATTCTATAAATAAAATAAAACATTACGTACCTACCGACGTAGCTAGTTTGTATTCAGTATTATAAAAGGTTGATTAAATCCTTTTAATATAATTGAACTCATCATCATCATCATTATCTACTTGACCTACTGTTAAAAGGAATTCTGAATTATTTGAACATTATTATATTATTTATGTTATTTATTTGTATGTAACATTGTGCCCTAAAGAAAAATGCACGAAGAATACGTACCTACGACCAGCAATTTACAATGTTTTTGGAATGCCTAGATATTCCATTCGTAACTTCACGTAGCAACGTAAGCCCTGCGTCGCCTTACATAGCTTTTTGTAGCCACGCGTAGCCGTTTATTATACATAGCCCGCGTAGCCTCACGTAGCAACGTGTAACCACGCCAATCAAATAACGATTAACCAAGTTTGTTGCCACGTGTAGTTTGTAAAAGTGCCACTATTGGTGTATATTCGCAAATGTTTGCGTTATTTTTCCAAAGTAAAATCAACCATGAGTCTATCGGTACATAATGTTATTTTACTTGGCAAAATAACGCAAACATTTACGAATATACACCATGTGAAGTGGCACCTTTATATCCATATGTAGCCCCATGTAGTGACACATAGCCACATGTAACCCTGCGAAACCATACAAAGCCTACGTAGCCACGCCTAGATACGTGTAGCATCAGGAAGCCATATTATTATGTAGCCACACGTAGCCACAGTTGCCATTTATAGTTACGCAGCTGAAACTGGCTAGTGGAAGTGGAATGGTTTTTTTTTTTTTATTTATCTTTTTGCGGCTTTAATCTCACTGCGGCCATACAGGCCTATTGTGATCGCCACTTGTTACATATCGCCCCTGGAAAGGGGAGTTCACAGTTCACCGCTAAACCCTACAGCTGTTAGGAACCGTAGGATTTTCTTAGGGGTGATTTCCATTAGCTCATCCGGGCTGAGAAGGTGTTTGCCCAGATAAATGCTGCGTTTGTGCATTAATGGCCCGCACTCTCCTAGCAGATGAAGGGGCGATTCATCCGCCTCTTCACAGAGTCTGCAGGATTGCGTATCACATAGTCTTAACTTGAACATGTGCTTGTTAAGGCGACAGTGTCCAGTCAGGGCTCTGACCATAATGCGAAGGTTACTTCTGTTCAGCGTCAACGTTAGGTTGGTGTTCCGCTTATCGAAGGGTTTGATAAGGGCTTTGGAATGGAATAAATTAACATTGAAATATCAAATTGAACTGTAAAACATTGGACATGGTTTTTATCCCCACGTTAGTGTGATTTCAGAGGCTTTTGCTGAATATCGGTGATGAGTTCAATCTTGTATATATAAAATTCAAAGTTCTGACTGACTGACTAACTTATCAACGCACAGCCTAATCCGCTGATCCTAGAGACATGAAATTTTAAGGATATGTTCCTTTTAGGGTGTGGGGGCGCAATAAGAAAGGAATTTGGAAAGTTCACCCTCTAGGGGTTCAAAAAGAGCTTTAAAGCCCAGCGCAGCGTTGTCTGAGAGTATCCTGATGTTAAAGTAATTTACCTTTCTATGTTGCACTGCGTACGCAGCCTAGATTATGCCTACGCATTCCACCTCCATCGATCGAGTTCTAGGCTAATTTCCGGATTGCAAATCGTCAATGGTTGTGTTTGGCGAAGGCTAACTTGCATACCACATAAAGCTAGTTAGATTGATTAAACCGATCTCAATTGTACCTACCTACTAAGATTGATCTGAAGGAAATTTGATAGTTACAAGTTTTATAGATAGTTTTGATTTTAGTAGACGTACCTTTTTATTTTTGATACCTATAATTATTGTGTTCCACAAATTGTTTTAATTTTATGAGCAGTAGTCGTTTAATAATTTGTTATGTATCTTACATTGATTTTATAAAGGTAAGACTGAAGGAAAGTTGATCGTTATGTTTTGATTTTATTGGAAGTTCCTTTTTGTTTTTGCATAGTGTACCAGAAACTGTTTTAATTTTGTTCATTTTATGAGCAACTGCAATGTCGTTTAATAAGTTTGTGATATAAATAAATAAATAAATGCTGGACATTTCACACAACATTATCTAGCCCCAAGCTAAGCAGAGCTTGTGTTATGGGTACTAGGTAACTCATATACTTAATACAATACATTACATAGATAGATATTTTTATTATACATAGAAAAATACCCACAACACCCTGAACAATTATCTGCAGCTCGTACAAATATTTGTTCAGAGGCGGGAATCGAACCCGCAACCTCCTGCGTCGCAGGCGAACCTTCACCCGCCGCGGCACTGAAGTCGTCAAATATAGCTTACACATTCATTTTATAAGTATGATAGAAGAATGTAGGTGTTTTAGTGTTTTTTTTATTTTCCTTCTACACTCTTGATAAAAAAAAAATTGTAGGTTTTATTTTAAAACTTATTATAATTTTTTTTAAATCTATACCCATTTCATAATAAAATAAGTAAATAAAAGGTCATTTTATAATTTCACTATCGTGGGAAAATTAAATAAATGCTTTTATAATTAGCTTTTTGAACCACAGTGGAGAACATTGATGAAGGAAAACTAAACAACTGACTTGCAAAAATAAATAAGTGCACCAATTATTCAAAACTTTGGTGAGGGAAAATTACATAGTTACTTTTTTATTACTATCAAATGAACCAAAATGTATTATCATTAGATTTAAAAATAAGTGCAGTAACTGTATATAACTATCTATAACCTATCAAAACATGGACAATAAAATGTTTACGTAAAAAAAGTTATCACCACTTTTGACGCAAAAAAACCAGTAAATCGCGATGTTCTCGCGATTTTGGTTTTGTTAGTTATTTAGTTTTCCAACTACAGGAACGATATTTATGTCCATTATGATAACAACTGCTGAATCGTTTAAATAACTGCTGACCTCACCACGACAATTTTAGCAAAAACAATAATTGATAACCTGCGTCCTCTGCTCGCTTTACCTACCAGTAGATAATAAGTGTTAAAGTTATCAATAATGCCGTTTTGATAGTAATTTATTCACATAATTTCTCACAATATCTGTTTAATCTATAATGTATTTTGTTAGCAGTAGAGCTCCTTGTGAAAGAGTTCGTAGGCGTTCCACTATTAGTATAGCTACAAGATATCCCCACAGAATATTATGTAAACTAATAAGAAGGTGTCTAATCTGCGACCTATGCCAATTTTAGGTATTGCTATTATTATTAAGTATAAACGTATCAGCTATCGTAGTAGTCAGCCCGATTTGAATGAGCAATATTTTTTTACAAATCAATTTGGGTAAAATCATACTAAAATCAATGTATAGCCCGCGTGGGGTCATCGCACTCTCACGAAAATAAGTATTTGCATCAATTGAAAAGCGCTTGTACCTCATATAGTTTTCTATTTGCTCGCACTGCACTCTTGAGGCTTGACTCCGTGCAACAGTGTTCCGTATCAAAACAGAACACTTACGGAATCACTTCGGTGTCTGTCTATAACAGGCGTTTCTAACTATTGTAGTTATACAGAGTGTGTTTTTTACTAGGACAGTATGGGAAACTCCGAAACCATGGCAGATACAGAGAAACTGTCTCGGGTACCATTACGTTTTTTTTACGTGAATAATTTAAATTTTGATCAAGTGTGAGTTTCCATAAAAACAAAAACCGGCCAATTGCGAGTCGGACTCGCGCACGAAGGGTTCCGTACATTATCTATAAAAACTGAATAAAAATCACGTTTGTTGTTTATTTTATTTTGTTTTTTTAGTATTCGTTGTTATAGCGCCAACATAAATACATCATCTGTAAAAATTTCAACTGTCTAAGTATCACGGTTCATGAGATAAAGCCTGGTGACAGACGGATGGACGGACGGACGGACAGCGGAGCCTTAGTAATAGGGTCCGTTTTACCCTTTGGGTATGGAACACTTAAAAGAAAGTTTAAAAAAAATTGTTTAAATCGACTCAGTTTTCTATAAATATTATTATTATTATCGTCCATTAATTGACCATTCCCCCCTATCTCTATCTACTGAGCCAATTTTTTTTTTAAACTTTGAATTATTGGACCTAACTC
The DNA here is from genome assembly GCA_951392215.1 of Epirrita christyi. Taxonomy (NCBI): domain Eukaryota; kingdom Metazoa; phylum Arthropoda; class Insecta; order Lepidoptera; family Geometridae; genus Epirrita; species Epirrita christyi. The sequence continues at coordinate 8,215,903 of OX595833.1, forward strand.
ATAGTTTACAGGAAAGCCTAATTAAAAATCCTGAGTTCCACGGGAAATGGAAAATACTCAAAATCAGAAAATGCGTATAAAGTTGTATTGATTGACAACTTTACCTATAACTTTATTCTAGGTTCACGAGTGGCGACCACAAATTAGACGACGTAGTAGAGCAAGCCCTCCTCTCGATGGACTAAAGTCATTATTAGAAGTCAGTGGATGGAGGCGGCTCAAGACCACTCGTCGTGGTATTCTAGGGGGTGTCATATATCCAGCAGTAGACTTCTATACAGAATGATGATGATGGTGATGATTTGTATTCGCTGTATCCTACCTTCCAAATTTCATGAAGTTTGGAGCCGCGAGCAAATGCCGAAAAAAAAATAGTTAACTTCAATAAACATTATACAATAATCTTAAAGTTTATAACATTATTTTAACGTTTATTCAGTTAGCAGTGAAAGATGATTATTTAAAAATACTTTCCTAGTAAAATAAAATAATGTGAGTAGGTACTTTTCAGAGCAATATTGCATTATTTTCATAGGAAAGCTTAGTACGAACCCATCTACGATTCCTGCATAAAATCGTCAAACAAACAAATCCCTGGCGAGCGTCCCAACTTCATATATCGCTATCAACCAATTAGCTAAGTGTAAACGTAGCATAAGACTGCCCTTTATCAGTTGCCGGCTAACTACGTACATCGACTAGTGCACCGCAGATAAAGGATTTGCTGTTTGTTTATGCGTTGCACCGGCATCATGCGGCGGGCGGCGGGCGGCGGGTGGCGGTCGGCGGGCGCGGGCGGGGGCGTCAGTCAGTGCGCGCGCGATGCGTCTGCTGGTGCACGCGTTCTGCACACCCGCTGCGCAGTAATTCTCAGTCTACTATGGCTGACTGGTCACTCCTAGACCGCGAGTGGTTGCCCGCGCCACCACCGGTTCCTTACGACTCCTTCCAATATCCAAACTACAATCCCTACTACCAGGAGAAGCCACAACAGCGCCCGTCGCCGGCGCAGCAGCAGTATCCTTACATGTCTCCGCCTTCACCGCTGCTGACGCTGCTGTTGAACTCGCCGCGGCACCTGTCGCCGCCGCCAGTTCCCGTATTGCTGCCGCTGCCCGTGGCCAACATGCAGCCGATTACCAGGGGGTATGCACTGCACTTTTATATGTTTACATTCCGCGACCTTCGCACGTGGGCGACGTATGCACCTCTATCAGCATAACAGCATCGTTGCCAGTGTACAGCACTCACTATTATTTGAGAATTATGAACGTTTAGTGAATTCTTTCGACGAGTAGAGTACCTAGCGAAAGGACTATTTTCGTGTCAGAAGCGTAATCTTTACTTAAAAATTACTTGCACAATGTTAGGTAACTTAGATGGTGAGTAGAGGGTATAATATAATATCCACAATACCCACATATATAAACGGTAGGTAACACTGTTAATTTGTGAACTTTTGATAGGTGTAAGCCTAACTTATTTCAACAACAATAATTACCTACCTAGTTAGCAATTAAGTATAGATGTTCAAGGGTCTTTCGACGCAAAATAAAAAAATTTAAAAGAACTAAAATGAATAATCTTGGAACTATAATTTAATAAATACTTATAAGCTTTTTTGCTTTACCGGCAACCCAATCACAGTAGCAAATGGCAATGGGGAACGCAACAATGGAGTTCATTTTGGCAGCCTTTGCTTTTTTGTAACTTGAAAGGAGGAATATTTAGGTCAAGAAGTTTCCCCTAATCAAGTTTCATAAGATTTAGATAGCTAATGTTGTCAAAATGATTATTTATTATTATTATTATTTTTGATCTTCATTGTTGCGTTATCCCGCTATTTTAAAACGTTCGGAAGGGTTTCCGATCGGATTCGTTAGTTTTTCATTTCAATGTGGTAAGTAACTAAAACAATTTTCTAACAATTCGCTCTAGTAAAACACAGTAATATTGTATATTATTTTTTACTGTGTTTTACTAGAAAAAATTGTTTTAGTTACTTACCACATTGAAATGAAAAACTAACGAATCCTAACCTATCCTATCGGAAACCCTTCCGAACGTTTTAAAATAGCCCTACCGATGCTCTATACACTAAAACGATCTCGATAACAAATTTTCACACGACGAAGAATCGAATTCGAATTCGTATAGAAGAACTTGAGTTTTAAAATATAATAAAGAAGACAGATGCTGTCTCATATAAATTTAGACCTACACACATACCTAAACAATATTGATATTTTGATCGCCCACTTGTTACATATAGCCCCTGGATCATTCACAGTTCACCGCTAAACCTTACAGTTGTTAGGAACTATAGGATTTTCTTAGGGGTGATTTCTTTTAGTTCATCCGGGCAGAGGATGTGTTTGCCCAGATGGATGCTGCGTTTATTTAGTGGTCCAAACTCTCCTAGCATAATATGAAGGAGCGATTCATCTGCCTCTTCACAAAGACTGCAAGATTGTGCTTATTGAGGCTATAGAGCCCAGTTAAGGCTCTGACCATAAATACAAACATTATTTTTATTCAGCGGCTCTTCGAAACAGGAGTTCATCATAGTTCATCATTATACCAGGCTAATGATGATGATGAAGTCATATTTTATTGTTTATTGTGCCGTGGTGTGTCCGTCCTATAGATAGACCTCTCCAACTCCCGTGGATGTAGTAAAATCATTACAGCACTAAGGGATTGCAGCAAGGGATGGGCAGCAGCATCCATCTGAGTACTTATCACCAATCTGCCTGCCAAGCGCGGTGATTACGAGTGACCTTTGTATGCAATGGGAGGTCTCGTCCAGCAGCGGACGTGAAAAGGCTGGTGATGATGATATTTTATTAGTACATCATTTTTTATACTTAGTGCAAAGATCTATTGGTACAGTCTGGGATTTTAACCCTCGGCCTTAGGATCGGAAAGTTCGAAAGTCGAGGACCTCCAATCCACGAAATGCTTGTGTTCTATCTCATCACACGCACATGCATGCTCTAGCATAGCCTAACGGACTTCGTGAAATAGCTAATCAAAATGATTTATCAGCTATTCCAGATGGAGCAAATGCAAAATTGTCATTAAAATCACTCTCACCCTGAAACAACGATTTCGTAGCACAGTGCCTACTATCGTCATTTGTTGACTTTAAAAAATTTACAAGTATCCCAACATGTTTTCGCGCTAAAAAAAACTCGATAGCACCATTTTCTATATCACCTTTTTAATCTGTGGTCACGGTCACACAACTTACCCTGTATCATATTTGTTCTGCCATTTTCAGTCTAACAAAAGGTAAACTCACAAATAAAATAAAAGATATATACGATGTGGAATCACATACAGACTCTTGCCGCCTTTTTCAAAGAGAGACGCCGTCTATTTTTATTTAATTTTAATTTCTACAATAGTGTTTTATCGTTTGTTGCCCGTGGTACAACCAGTTTTACTACCCGTAGTAATATGGGTAAAAAAACTACTAAGCGATCCAGTAGTACTATGGGAAGTTTTTTTTACCCGTGTTTACACTATGGCCTTAATGGTTTAGTCGACATTTCATAGTTTGAAACCTGTCACTTTCACACCTGTCCCTTGAGTAATGTCGTGTAATTCTGTGTAGCTTATTTTTAACCGACTTCAAAAAAAAGGAGGAAGTTCTCATTCGTTTTTTTGTATGTTTGTTACTTATCTCGTACCTTCGTCATTCATAAACCAGTTTGTTTTTTTATTTGATAGTAGTATATACTTTTATCAAAATCCAGTGAATCTGATGATGAAATCCATGAGGAATTGAGGGAACTCCTCAAATATTATTGCCATTTATATAGCGACATAATATCATTTTTGAAAAATCTCTAACATAACATTATGGTACCTTTATAAATAAATACGTGCAAGTGAAGCCTGCGGCCTGAGGCTTCCGTATCATTTACCTAGTAGGTATACTCTGCAATTTATCTATGACTCTACACGAGTGCCTAGCTATATTGTACAACATTATTTCTCTTATTCTGTTTATTTAATAAATAATATACACCAGTGGTTCGCCCCGAACTGAGACCTCGCGATGACACCTTTATCAGCCCGACTACTTAAGTAAGTCATTTCCATAATTTCCATTATTATTATTTTAAACATCATCGAAATAACCTTTGAATAGGACTAAGCAACGAGGCGCACATACTACACACCTGCAGTTAGTATATCAAGTACCTGACGAATTAATTTATAACGTCATTTTGACGAAACCATAGAACTCCAACGTCATTCAAATTCCTAGAAATGGGAGGTCAACAATGGATTTTATATTGGTTAATGTTTTATAGCGTACAAGTTTCTAAATTCTTCAATTTCAGACTTTTCCCTGTATTTGTGTCACAAAAACTACAAGCATACCAAATTTCAGCATTGTGGGATTTCTGGAAGTACCCTAGAATTTTGTTTTTTTTTATTTTCCCTGATATCTCAGAAACTACTTAGTCTAAACTTATTAAAAATAGTTTTGAAATGTCCAACCAAAGCGCTTTCATTAGACACCCCACTTGATCTGACTGTCTCACTTTTTTTTTACCCTTTGGTCTTTTTGGCCTCTTAGACCCCAATATCACATCAACCCCCTGACTGATATAGCTCATAACTTTACCTACAAATTGTGCCAATACTATCTACTCCCATACAAAATTTGATGAAGATCGGATTAACGGTTGGGAAGTTTTCATCGGACAAACACACATACGTACATACATACAAACGCCGATTCTTTCAACTTGACTCAGAGAACTCGCTTCGCTCGTTCAATTATATGTTCTAGCATCTGTTCTGCGCCGTGGTGTGTCCGGCTTAAGAATAGACGACTCCATCACTACTCGTGGATATCGTAAAAGCCGACAAAGGGATTACACCAGGGGATGGGCAGCAGTATCCACCTGAGTACTCAAAATAAATACTGCGATCACCTATCCACTTGCCAAGCGTAGTTATTATGGCAATTCCCCCGTTAATATTTCATGGGGGAGGCTTCGTCCAGTAGTGGACGTCTAAAGGCTGCTGATGATGATGATAGTTCTGGCAATTGAACGTATCTTACATTAAAGTTAAACAAAATGCGAGCTCAATAGCTGTCTCTCAGTTAAATGCGATGTAACAGAGTTTTAGGTGCCATGTCATCTTGTGGTAGTCCTGCTGAGGGTAACTGCGGAGCCCTTACTCAGTTCATGGCTCACCTGCTTTAATGTCCTCTCTGTCCGACAACGAGACAACGGAAAGGGACATCAATATCGATTCTTCATCATCATCATCATCTGCCTTTAAACGTCCACTGCTGGACCAGACTTCCCCCATAGAATGCAATGTCAGGATTTGCCATAACTTGGCAGGCGGATTGGTGGTCGCAGTATTGGTGTTGAGTACTCAGGTGGATGCTGCTGTCCATCCTCTGACGTAATCCTATAGTCGGTTTTTTTAAATCTACGGGAGCAGACAGTTCTTTGTCCGAACACACCACAAGTCGCTTCTTGTTGGTGCAATAAAAATATAGAGCCTCGACGCGAATGAATGAGTCCTGTTGAACAAAGTTAGAGAGCTGAATCGGGATTCCACTGAAGTTCGACGTTTCTCGGGATTAATTGTAATAAATGAAAACTAGGAAAAAAAGTAGCATGCACGTGTATTGTTCCAAACAAATCCAATTTAATTCGCTGTTCCCCGTGTCATCAGGAAATGGTAATTTATCCGCATGCTCGGGTATTTTATTGACCTTTCACTGTGACTCTACTTAACTTTTATCGAAAGTGACACAAAAATGAATAACCCGACTACGGTAAAGCAAAAAGAGAGTTTGAATTCAGTAGACTATTTAAGTATCCTCGTAATTTTACTACAAGATAGAATACTAATTGAGGATATCCATAGGAAAAACAATATTACCGACTCAGCTCTAAGAATTAGCATGAATGAACCTAAGAAAAACTGAGAACCGTTTGGGAATTAAAGTTCGAGTGGCGACCACAAACAGGACTACACAGTGTAGAATAGAAAGCCCTCTTCTCTCAATGAACCAAAGACCCAAATGTCGTAAATAATAGTGTAATGTAGTGCAAACTAATGCTAGCTAATAAGCGCAAAAGGACAAAGTGTGCTCCCCTTAAATAGACATTAAGAAAAGTGATAATGGACACATTCTTAGCTATTGTTTATTTTATAAATTTAGGTCAATGTTAAATGATATCAGCTTGCCTTACGCCTAGATTGTTATGTTATGAAGACACATTACAAATACACATACCTAGTAACTTTATATACCTACGCTAAAATAAAACAAAATAAATACACTGACAAGTGCGTGTAAGACTCGCATCCTCAAGTATCCGTACCATACCAGAAAAAAACATTTTGCAATTCGAAATGTTAAATTTTTAAAAATTTTACCTGGATGTACCAGAAAAGCCTGATGCTTGCGATATTTTACAGAGGTCAACAAGTAGGTACCTAATCTTAGAATTGTTAAGTTGGTGCCTTTTGAGGTACGGAACCACAATTTCAACTCTGTAGCTTTAAGCATTTAGCTCTAGAAAGCTGTGATACACAGGCAGAAGATTGAGTGAGTAGTTAGTTTGACATAGTTTTACCAAATTTGGTTACCTAATCTTATATACGATGATATATTGAAGACCTCTGTGGCGCGGCGGGCGAGTAGCCAGTTTAGATGCAAGAGGTTGCGGATTCGATTCCCGCTGCAGGAGAAATGTTTGTATGATCTGCAAATATTTGTTCCGGGTCTGGGTGTTATGGTACCATGGTACCTACTCGTAGTTCCGATAACTATATATATATATATATATATATAGTTATCGGAACTACTCTATATATATATATATATATATACTCATGTTATGCGGAGGGAAGAAAGCCATGTTACAAAAAAAAGGATGAATATGTATGTGGATGGATACAAGAGTAGAGGAAAACCTAAAAAGAGATGGATGGACTGTATGAAAGATGACATGTGTAGAAATGGTGTGTGAGTACTGATATGACGGAAGATAGGGAAGAATGGAAGAAAAGAACATGTTGTACCGACCCCACCTGAGTGGTATCAAGACAGGGAGATGATGAAAAAAAAGGGATCAAGACGTGTATGACTGTTGGGTGATGTGATGTTATTATGTACGTAAGATGATAAATGTAGAGCAGCGGATCTATAAAAAAATTAGTTGATGGTTTTAGTTTGTGATGGTAATTTTAGGGGCTCTTTGTTCAGATTTAAAAGAAACGGTGGGTTCCTACTTATGTTGGAGAGGTAACACGAGGGTTGCCACCCGTACTTTATTAATTATATTTACTCTATTTCAGGCTAACGTACTTTATACTTTCGTCATCATCAGTTTGTAGAAGCCCACTTCTGGATATAGGCCTCCCCGATAGGATGCAATGACGAATGGTATTAAGCCGCCTTCATACTTTATTCCCCAATGTGGCCAGTTCTGCGAGCTCAATGACCGGCCCATTGCCACTTCAACCTGCTAATTCTTAGGCTATGATCTTAGTTTTTCTACGGATTTCCTGGTTTCTGATCTTTCTACAAAAAATATTAGTTGTTTTCAGCTTTACGTAGTCAGGTAGTTTCGCAATTTTTTATATATTTTTTTTTTGTTTGTAGTAGTTTGTACCTCCTATTAGTGTAATTTTTTATTGGAATACTCCTAAACTTTGTTCATTTAATATCAAACTCATTCTATTTATACCAATTCAATATTACTTTAGTCATTATTCTGAGGTCAATACGCTTCATATCATACCTCATTTGTCGAAATCCATCGAGTAGTTTCAGATATACGAAGAGCAATGAAGAACATGTGAACAAACTTTCATGCATACATAGATACGTGCATAGACTCTAAATTCATAATCTAAATCCCTTACGCTTTTCTATAGTTACGTAATGCTTCAATTAATGCACTTGTCACCGATAATTGGCATAATTAACTTCTTTAGTTATTTTTCTTACTTTAACAAGACTATACAATGGTAATACAAATGGTATAATGTATTACGAGCTGGTAATGGCTTATTAGTCTGGCTTTGGTTGCGTGTAAAAACCGTTTGGTTGCGTTGCGGGTAAAATACTAGTTCAGGACATTTGTGTTTTTGCATATCTATAAGAAAAATTAAAATAGTTTTGAGATATCATTGTACATACTGTCACGTATTTAACTATACCTGTAAATATATTATGTAAATTTGCCTTCTGGTTGTAACCAACCAACAATTAAAATTATTGATGTTATGCGCCTTTATAAAATGTAAACCTACTACAATACGTGTTAGTTAAATGCATTAAATATTTATAAATCAAATCAAAGCAAAACAATAAAATTATATTGATTGAAATCACAAGGACCATTTTGAATCGTCTTATAATCTAAAATAACTCCAGTTCCAACGCGACCAAGCCTAGAAGAACAAGGCAACAAACACGGCTTGGCTTACTTTGATGATCCGTCTTACCACTAGATGGGAAGCGCCTGTATGGTGCCTCGGATTATAGGGAGTTGCTGATACATAGCAGGAAGGTAGTCAAAAGTAAATAAACACCAGCATATAAAGTTGACTAGGATAAAACATGGTAGCATTGTATGTAAACTATTATTTTAAAAGGCACCTAGCATGTAAAGCGCTTCCGTGGTTCTTGGAATAATCAAAAGGAAAATAGGCTGTCTGCCAATATTATAATCAAAAGATATGTAAGTAGAAGTTGAGAAAAACAAGTTGAATAATGACGAAACAGTATACATTTTACAGGCAGTAGGCACTCGATACCCACAATCAGATCAGCCCTCATACAATAAAAGAAGTAGTGTAATTTTTTCCATGTGACTTGGCGTTCGGTTGTAATAGCACTGTATGTAATGGCTAGCGAGAGGTGCGCTATATTTAAAATTTGGCATGACTTTCTACGATGCACTCTATGTAAATATGTAACGTTAAGTAGGTACTAACACTTTTATTAGTAGTGCAAAAATAAGGTTGTAGATAGATAAAGTAAAAATAAAATAACACACCACAAAAATAACATTTCAACAAAAAACTTAGGGGTGATTTCACCAATAAATAAACAGTCCGTTAAACAACTGTTAAGCCTAACTAATGCTTTTTGACAGGTGTTTTCATAGATTATCTATCACCTTGACCAATGGTTAGATTTAGCACATTTCAAACATCATTATATACTAGCCCCAAGCTAAGCAGAGCTTGTGTTATGGGTACTAGATAACTAATATACTTAATACAATACATTACATAGATAGATATTTTGTATTATGCATAGAAAAATACCCAGAACACCCTGAACGAATATCTGCAGATCGTACAAATATTTGTTCCGTGGCGGGAATGGAACCCGAAACCTCCTGCATCGCAGGCCAACCTTCGCCCGCCGCGCCACAGAGTATGGTGAAATTGGCTCATAATATGATAAACAATGGGTGGTCTTATCGGCCAGTACCATACGTGTTATTATAAGCCGTCAGACGTCCGCCGCTTAATAAGTTCTGATATAATGCAATGGGGAGTTTTGCCATAACCACCATGCTTGGCGGGTGGATTGGTGATCGCAGTATTGGTATCTTGCCTGTGCCGCGTTGATTACGGCATGATCTTAGTCGACGTCTCTTCTCCACGAGGGTGAAGCCGTCGTCATTGACATTTTGCTTTTTTAGAATGGGTTTTGATACCACAATTCTCCGAAGGGCTTGGGCAAAAGGCATCGAGTGCTGCAGCTGAGACTGGCAGGACACTTGTACGTAACTCTCTCTATCTCTCTTGTGTTGTCTTTGTGTTAAGTACTCAGGTGAATGCTGCTATCCTTTACCTGGCGTAATCCTTTAGTAGCCTTTTACAAAATTCACAGGAGGAGTTGGAGGAATTCTATTCTTATGTATTCTTATGATAAAGCTACAGGCTGATTATTTTACTCGTGTAACGGGTTCGATTCCCAGTTCAACCATGTAATTATTTAAATATCTATAAATGCAGTTTAAATTGTTTTTTAAATTCAAATAATGTCTTCTTTCAGTAAAATGTTCCATCTACAATATTCAAGGTACTTTCCCTCCATGTGGCATAGCCGTGGGACGCCCTGTATAAGTACAAAGCACGAAACTCGAAAATGATTAATTAATTTTAGGAATGTTACCATTGTGGAATAGTTGACATAATTTGAAGTACCGCTGTTTCAACACAACGAACAACTCCAGAGGTGCACTGAGCTATAATCTATTTAATTAGAGTTCCCACGTACACCAGGAACTTTTGAGCTGAATTAAGTTTAAATTCTAGCAATGTTTTGTCTGGTTCAGTGTTTAAAAAAATCTAGAAAACGCCATTGCTTGATTAGACTTATTTAATTATATGAGCCGTGGTATTCTCGGCCTAAAAATAGGACTCCTCCATACCCTCCTGTGGATGTCGGTAAATGAAACTAAGGGTTTACGCAAGAGGATGGGCAGGGCAGCAGCATCCACCTGAGTACCCAACATAAAAACTACGATCACCTATCCGCCTGCCAAGCATGGTGATTATGGCAAATCCTCTTAATACACTTTATGCATGCTACGGGGGAGGCCTCAACCAGCTGAATGTCTACCATTTGATGTAGAATAAAATAATATCTACAAATTTTTATGAAGATAATTGTACTTATACTTGTAATTTATAAATTAAAATGAGTCTAGAGCCTATAGAGTCTAGAGAGTATAGTTTCTCAATAATAAAAAACTACAAGACACGTCTTCATATTTTTTTTAGATATATTCGTATGTATGATGTTTATTCACCATTGATTGTAATCAAACAAACGCTATCGTAATGGAAGGTAATGGCGAGGGGGGTTATTTCATCGTAAAACCGATTTTGAGGTCTGCAAATAATACCTAGAAGAGAAACAAAATACTTTTTATTATACAAAATAGAAAACAAAATACAAACTAATCGAAGTATTACAATAAGTGGTGTAATGACTATTAGAGATCACTTCCAGGTAACCTTAAGGTGAAATGGAATAAGTAGATACGATAATATGATGCATGTGGCTCACCTGATGTTAAGAGGTAAGCACAGCCAATTACAAATACAAAACCTGTAGTTCACCGTCTTTCTGTCTGGTTAGTTATTTGGATCAGTTTAGTTATCTTTAGGTCTTTAGATAGCTTAACTGTTTGATTGTTATTTATTTAATTTTGTATAACAATACTTACAAATTTCTCACTAGTTATACCGACGTGGTTTCGCTTGTGTAGAGGTGGCAGCTATCAGCTGTTGTACGTAGCTCGTCAGTTTTTTCAGCTTTCATTCGGCCCCAAATTTTTTAGTATGTTTTTTTGTCTAGCATTGGTTTCCTATAGGCTGATCCATGATACTGCTCGAATACAACATTATTTGTAGAAAACACGACACGAAACACTTTTTTTTTATACTACTTGACAAGCATACAAGCTTACGGCCCACCTGATGAAAGGAAAGCCTATGGACGCCTGCAACACCACAGGCATCACACGCGCGCTGCCAACCCTGAGACATCAAGATCAAAAGTCACATGTCATGTGCATGTTACATGCCTATATTTTTATTTGCCTGGTTTTTAGATGCTTGCATTTTTTTCTGATATTTTTTCTTCTGTCTATTTTTCCCCTTCAGAATTGAAGCGATACGTTGCGTTTGTGAAAGAATAACCTGTTTACAACTAAGCGAGCTGCTTAATACCCTTGGCATTCGTTTCAGTTCTCACTTTGAGTAGTTTTGAATTGAGTTCTCACTTTCTCAGGGTTTTAATATTTTGTTTGCAAGTGCCTGCATAATGTAATTGGTTTCGCTTTACACCCGATTAACGTAACATGTAATAATAATTAGTGCGCTTAGCAGGATGTTTAGAAAGGTGTCATTTTTTAAACGATAATCATAATAACGATAAAATGGCTGAGTTTAACCGATTACGGTGATTATGGCAATTGATCACTACGCATATTATGTATTATGCATATTATTGTATTTTATGAGGAGTACTCGTCCAGCAGTAGACGTCTAAAGGCTGCTACTGCTGATGATGATGATATAATAATAATATGGTGGTACACCTCATCTAAAAATCCTATACAATTGCTAGTGGTAACCATTACTCGCTCATTATGGATTTGGGATAGTATTGATTACTTTTATGGACTGATCATTGCAGAATGTCGGTGAATGGAGGTGACACTAAACTATTCCTTGTGGCATTCTATGAGAGTCCAGCAGTGGTTTGTAATTTTATATGAGCCGCTCCTTTAACCGATTATCCCCACCAACGCAGTTTACAATATTCTCTCGGCAACATTTCAACTGTTTTATCTAGAAAAATGTAATTCTCATGTTAGTGGATCATGGTGAAAACTCTTGTTAATATTAAATTAATTAATTAAAATTAAATTAAGGAGGGAAAACTGTGATTTGACTACGGAACTCTATATTACGCGTGGTCCGACACGCATTTGGGCAGTTTTTTTTACCTTTAGTAAACAGAAAAAAGAAAGAAGTAAGCTTCTTATCCTTGTGAAACCTGTATGTTATAGTTTAAAGTCCACTAAGAGTAAGTTTGTAAGTTAAGTGTCAGAGTAAAGTATCATCAAAGTGAAATCCAAAAGTGCCCTTGTTTGTTCATTTGTCCGTTCGGTTTCAAGTTATCTCTTTGTCCATTAGGTCAGGAACCAGGTTTGGGGTATGATAGCCCCTATTCTGATGAAATCAATGAGATTTATGTTAAAAAAAACCAGTGTAATGAAAGGATCAGTGCACCTAAATGCTCTTCTTTCTTTCCTCGCAGAGGCTACAGTCATGTCATTGTTTTGTTTTGGTTCTAGGAAATGCCAGCTTCTTGCTGTTCTTCATCGTTAACGCATTCTACGCACGCATTTTACTAATTGTACTTAATTTTTTTGACAACAAAATTCCATTTTTGCACGTCCGAGAATCAAACCCTGACCAACTAGGTTAAAATTATCCGGTGAAATTAAAGGCACATGAGACTTTTCATCGAGTCGGCAGCGCGCGTGTGATGCCTTTGGTGTTGCAGGTGTCCACAGGCTACGGTAACTACTTTCCATCAGGTGGGCTGTATACTTGTTTGCTTGCCTAAAACCATAATAAAAAAACAAGACCAGCATTTACAGTCGACCATAGAAAGAAAGAAAGAAAAGAAAGAAAATACGTTTATTTGTCCCCACTTAAAAAAGAAACAAAAAAAACAACAGTAGCCTAATTATACAAAACTAAAGAGAAAAAAAACACCAAATGGCGTCATGAGTGTACCATATATATTTTGTGTACCTACTTTCTGTTCGAATTCAGGCTACCTACACCAGGCATTCAATATTCTCTTTGTTTCAGGGATAACCCCAGGGAAATCCGTAACAAAGCGGAAAAACAGAGACGTGACAAGCTCAACCATTCCATAGCAGAGCTGGCTTCTATGGTGCCACCAGTTGTCGCAGCGAGCCGCAAAATTGACAAGACAGGAGTGCTGAGACTGACGGCTCACTACTTGCGAGCCCATCAGTACGGTGAGTGGAAACGTTCTTAACTTAAGCTTAAATACTGACTCAGATCCACTCTCACACCAGCGAGTCAGACGTCAGGCCTATTATGTAGTGGCCTGAATCCCCTTTTCATGATTATCATCATCATAACCATGTTCAATCCGTCTTATCTACTGGGCATAGACCTTTCTCCATTTGTCTACTGGGCATAGACCTTTCTCCATTTATCTACTGGGCATAGACCTTTCTCCATTTGTTCTATCCGCTTCTATCCTGCGTTAATCTGACTCATTCACGCCTACGGTTTTCACTATGACGTTGATGTATATTGGCGTCATCTCCAATGGACAATGTGCCATTAAAATTTAGTTTATTCACGTCAAGGTACATCCTGAAAAGATAGAAAAGCAGCGTTTTTATGGGTCGCTATTCATCTTCGAGGAAATTAAGACAAGTAGCAGGTGGCGATAAAATTATATTAAATTTACATCTGTGGCATGGCGGGCGATGGTTCGCCTGCGACGCAGGGTTGCGGGTTCGATTCCCGCTTCGGAATAAATATTTGTACGATCTGCAGATAATCAGATAATTGTTCAGGGTGTTCTGGGTATTTTTCCATGTATAATAAAAAATATCTCTATAAGTAATGTATTGTATTAAGTATATCAGTTATCTAGTATCCATAGCACAATCTTTGCTAGATAATATTGTTTGAAATATCCAGCATTTATTTATATAAAGGAACCGGAACGGATTTCTACTTGCTACCTGACATACCTCTTCCTTTCCCAAACATCTCCGATTTGGTCAAAATAAGTACGCCGAGGTATTCCCCTTCCAACTGGCCCGTTCACACTAACCTTATGCACCTGATTCGTCAATCTTCTTTCATCCATCCTCTCTATATGCCCAAACCATCTTAGCATAACTTTCTCAATCCTCATCGCTATCTCTTCTTTCACATCACAACGCTCTCTTATCAAATCATAAGTTTTCATTCAGTTGAAAAAAAAACCTTAGTTTCAATTTTATTTAACAGCCCGTCGTATACGAAGCTTTTACGATGTAAGTTCACACACTGCGAGTGTAGGTTTCTGCGGCGCAGTTGATCAATCTCAGTGATCCAGTTTTGCGTTTTAATTTGCAAATATTTTCTAGTTTCACCACATTCCAAGCAGTAATTGTTATATTGTGCTGGAATGCAAGCTTCGCTCCACCCTAACCAATTACGTGTGAACAATACGACAAAATTGTAATGTACGCGCGGACTATGAATTGCTCTTGGTAAAGTTGAGTTGCTACCTGGCAGCATTGGCCGATGTGATGCAGGTGCGCACTTTGTATCGTCTTATAAATGGCATACCATTTTCATTCATTTTCCATGTAATATGAGGACTTGCTACTTTGTTACAAATAGTAAGGAGATAGTCTACTGTACAGAATATTCTGCTCGAATTAGACTGTAAATCCTTACATTGTGGTTTTCTTAATAAGTGGCTGCTAGGTAATCTTAGTATTTAATAATACATGTCATGATTTGACACTATAACTTGATTAAACGAAGTATATGGTACAGTCAATTCAAAAAATACGAAGGAAATCTGTAAATAGGGCTACGCAAAAAAGTTACAGGAAATATTAACGAAATCTAATAAAATGATGTTCATTGAATCCTGAAACAGTTCCGATATATTTAACTTAACAATAATAATAATAATAATCAATGTTTATTGCCTAAAAAGTTTTACATTATATCATAAGGTTAAGCACAATAATAATATTTATAAATCTGATATTAAATCTTTTAAAAACATATGTTTATCATCATCATCTTCATCAGCCTGTAGAAGTCCATTGCTGGACAAAGGCCTCCTCCATAGAATGCCACGACAAATGGTCCTGAGCCGCCTCGATCCACCTACTTCCTGTGACGTTTATAATGTCTTTAGTACATCGAGAGGAGGACCTTTCTCTACTGCGTCATCTGGTTTGTGCTCGCTGCTCGAAAATCTTTATTCGTTCTATATTTATCAGTTTTGCGGCATCCTAATTCTGAGAGCTATGTCGGTGATCTTGGTTCTTCTATGGATTCCATCATTTCGGATTCTATCACGTAGTGAAATTCCTAGCAATGCTCTCTCCATATTACACTGGGTGACTTTTATGTTGCAATATTTTGTTGCGTGATATATTGTGATCTACAATTATTATTAGGGTAACCTTTTCAGAACGAAAAGTAAGCAATTTATGTAAAAAAAATTGTTCTTTTACAAGCCGTTCGTTATCAGCACTACGGTGCGGTGGCGTCGGCGTCAGTCGCCACCCTCGCCAGTTTTAACAACTTATCCTTCAGCCTTTTTGGAGATGACTGTACTGTACATTGCGCACTTGAGGTGTCAACGTGTCATAAATATTTGCATTATCGATACCTCGGTTGTGGATGACTCATATTATATCTAATAGAATATTTATTGAATTTTATAATTACATCGTGCATGATAAAAATGCTCTACCTAGAGAAGTAGGCGTGTTTACTTGTAAATCTTGTTAACATATTATTTTCGTTTCATTCTTTATTAATAAGTGGTTGGGTGCGTCTAGTCTAAAGCTGCGTTTCCACCAAAGATGTGCGATGTAGATGAGCGGTGCGAGGATGCGTAGCAAGGCTGTGGAACGGTGCGTAGATGAGCGGTGCGAAGATGTGTAGCGGGCTCTTTTCAGACTGACTGCTAGTAGTTTCTTGCTCGCGTCCATCCTATGCACACATCCCTCGCACACATTCCTCGCACACATCCCTCGCCCACATCCCTCGCTTGTTTTGTACGTGTAAAAACCTCGCTCGCTAAGCCGTATCCACCAGAGCTGCGCTAAGCGAGGCTAAGGTAAATTAAGTGATTCTATTGGTTCTTATAAAACACATCCCTCGCTACGCATCTTCGCTCATCTCTGGTGGAAGCGCAGTCTAAAACTACCACCCGCTATTACTTGACACTTGACAGAAGCTTGACATTCGAAAACGTTCCTTGTAGTTACATAACATCATGGAAGTAATAAGTACTACGTAGTACTTATTACTTCCATGCATAACATAACATAGCACTCAACAGTCGCATACATAGTCCTGATCCTACACTAGGATTCGCTGTGTCGTGGGTATCATGAACTACGAGTACCATGGTACCCTAACACCCAGACCCGGAACAAATATTTGCAGATCATACAAACATTTGTCCCGCAGCGGGAATCGAACCCGCAACCTCTTGCATCTCAGCCGGCTACACGCCCGCCGCACCACAGAGGTTTTTTTGTTTATTTAAACGCACACTACTTATAAATCAAGTTTTAAATTGTTTTTCTTTCTATTGATTTAACCTGCCTTGAATAAACTAAGTACTACATAGATTAATCCTGCCTCAGCCATATTTTAATATCAGCACGTTTTGCTAGTTTACCCAGCAGCATTAGTAGGTATACCTACTTAGGTGGACTAGTTTTGAATTGTGCGTTCGTATTTCATTCATTGTTCAGGAGTTATTTAATATTGATATTTAATATTATTATTATATTAGTATTATGTATACCTACTGATATTCGTTAAGTCCTATAATTAAATGCTTTTAAAATCCAACATTAGAAAGATGATTAACACTTTATTGATCACCACACAGAAACAATAAAAAAGTAATTTTACAATAAAAAGGCAATACAAAAGGCGGCCTTATCGCTGAAAGCGATCTCTTCCAGGTAACCTTTTGATGTGACGAAATGAGCATCGCTATAATAGACTGCGGTGTACATACAAAGCAAAATTAATAAGTATTTGTAATTAATTACAATTTAAAAGTAGTTATGAACTATATTGATTAATACCTACCTATATTTATAATCCCAATACTTATATATTTACAGAATAAACTAATACATATTATATACCAAGTTCACTGTAACAATCACTATGAAAGCTTACCAATTACATAAGCTTAATTAACGCTAGGTAGTGCTGTGTAACATTGTCTTCAATCAACACATTTTAGCCTCTAGATTCCACGTGGGCGGAATCGCAAGCAAATGTCATTATCATCACAGGTAGTATAGTAATTTATGTAAGTAATTTTTGATGGATATAATAAGAATAAGTAAGTATATAAGTAGGTACGAAAAGTTGTCAACTTCTTAGATCACCTTTGAGAAAAAGGGATCAACCTGGTGAAGTTCTGCCACCACATTGCACTAGGATTAAATGTATCGTGAACACGTGGGTAAAAAAAGCAAAGTATAGTATAGTAGAACTTTAGTTCTTTATTGAAAACGTTACATTTAAAAAAATGTTATACTAGAGTTGTGAGTACGAAGATGCACTAGGAAAAGTACAGCTTCTCTTCGAAAGTGAGAATAAAACTTTAGCTATAGATAGGGGAAAGGCGTACGAGATGATACCCCTAAGGTAGAATACTCATAGTTCAAAGAATATCCAATATAATTTGAACATAAAAGCGGGTTTGAATAGTTATTTTATCTATCTAGGTACTTATTGACATACTCATTATCATATTTAACTACTATTTAATCAAAACATTTAGACCCAAAAAACACACCGAACTAAGCAAGCTGACTAAGGGATTACACCAGGGCACCAGAAGTATCCACCTGAGAACTCAACATGAATACTGCATTCACCACTCCGCCTGCCAAACGTGGTGATTATGGCAAATCTCCCCCCATTGTATGCGACGCTTGCTATGGGGAAGGCAAGCCTTAAAAGCCCTGCCGCAGGGTTATTATCTATCTTGAGACAGATTTGCAACAGGCGTAAATTCGCTATATGTATGACTGTAATATTTGAGGAGTTCCCTAAATTTGTCATGGCTTCCATCATCAGAACAGGATTTTGATAAATGCGATATATCGCAATATAAATTATAGCTACGGCGCTTTGAGCCGGTGATACCATTCATCGACCTATAGTAGGCCATTGGCGCAGCAGTTAACGCACTTCCGTACCAAGGAGACGGTCGCGGGTTCGATCCCCGCCGGGTTAGTAATTTTTGGGATACTAGTGGTTCGCCCCGAACTGAGACCTCGCGATGACACCTTTATCAGCCCGACTAATTTAAGAGGGGAAGAAAGCTATGTAAGCTATGTATGTATGTTTGTATGGATGATCCATCAGAAATCTAAAACTATCGAGTCAATTTCTCTCATATGAAAGAGATTTTGTGAAGCAAGAAAAAAGTTTTCTTTAATTAAGCAGTGCCATCTAGTTGTAGTTTTGCTATCTAATTTTTAAAGATTTAAATTTTCTACTCTAAAATGGATATTACAAAGAAAAAATCCTCAATTTTCGACTTCTCCCCGTAGAACAAAATATACTTAAATAATAAATTTCAGCATTACCAGAGAACTTGAAGTATCTTCGAGATATTTTTTTGCATATTTTACTTTCTTTACCCTTCTTACCGATTTCTAAAATCATTTACTGAGAAAAAAAATTAACCTCTATAGGTAATTTTTCTACACATCATCGAAATAGCCTTTGAATAGGACTAAGCAACAGAGCGTAAATACTACATACCAGTTAGTATTTAAAGTACTTGACGAATTAATTGATAACGTCCTTTTGACAAAAACATAGAACTCCAATGTCATTCAAATTCCTAGGAATGGGGGGTCAACAATGGATGTTATATTGGTTATTGTTTTTTAAGGTTCAGGTTTCTAATTTCTTCAATTTCAGACTTTTCCCTGTAGTTGTGACACAAAAGCCACAAGCATACCAAATTTCA
The DNA here is from genome assembly GCA_951392215.1 of Epirrita christyi. Classification (NCBI taxonomy): domain Eukaryota; kingdom Metazoa; phylum Arthropoda; class Insecta; order Lepidoptera; family Geometridae; genus Epirrita; species Epirrita christyi. The sequence goes on from OX595833.1 coordinate 8,235,251, forward strand.
GCATTGTGGGATAGCTGGAAGTACCCTAGAATTTTTGATTTTTGCGTTTTTTATTTTCCCTAATATCTCGGAAACTACTAAGTTTAAATACTTATTAAAAACAGTTTTGAAATGTCCAACTAAAGCGCTTTCATTAGACACCCCACTTGATCTGACTGTCTCACTTTTTTTTTTTTTACCCCCTCTTGGACCTCAATATCTCAGCAACCCCCTGACCGATATAGCTCATAACCTTACCTACAAATTGTACCATTACTATCTACCCCCATACCAAATTTCATGAAGATCGGATTAACGGTTTGGAAGTTTTCATCGGACAAACATACATACATACATACACACATACATACAAACGCCGATTCTTCCAACTTGACTCAGAGAACTCGCTTCGCTCGTTCAATTATAAAATCTTTATTAAATAAATGCTGGAGACATTTCACACAATACTGTCTAGCCCCAAGCTAAGCAGAGCTTGTGTTATGGATACTAGATAGCTGATATACTTAATAGAATACATTATTTTTATTATGCATAGGAAATACCCAGAACACCTGAGAACATCTGCAGATCGTACAAAAATTTGTTCCGAGGCGGGAATCGAACCCGCAACCTCCTGCGTCGCGGGCAAACCTTCGCCCGCCGCGCCACAGAGGTCGTCTATTCGTATTGTCTGCAATGAAGCCACCACAAGGTCCCATTCTTTGCAAAAATGACATGTATGAAGTTATAATAGTATACCTTGAACAGATTATGGAAGTATTGTGATATGTGGCTCAGAGACGTGTTATATATGTCATAGAAGTTTGATTAATGATTCTAGATTTTTATGTATGAACATAATTATGATGGGCATGCCTGCTAATGGAACAAACTTGTCAATCCATAATTTCCACCTCTGCATTTTTACATACGTGTATTCGTGTATATAAAAGTCTAGATTATCATGGCTTACAATCAGCAATTTTGCTAAATGGTCAGTAGTTTGCAAACAAACATATTTATAGCCTGCGTTGAAACAAAGTACTTTTATGGATATTCTAGCTATAGACACTAAACCTACACAACTGTAAAAACCGCAACAAATTCATAGAACGGCAGAGGAGTTCTAATAAAAATGTAAATACATAAAAATCATTTTAGGTAGTTCTAGAACTTGCAACTTAATTATGGGGTGGGAAGCGTTACCTTGCCGTAACACAGTTTTTTAAACTAGCACGGAAGGTAAAGTTTTACTACTCTTACTGCCTCCTTTATTGAGGAAGCTCATTATTGTTGGACTATAATTTATGTGCCTACCTATGTTTTGATTCGGGAATTTTATTTTGTCTTTAAGCATTCATCCTGTATTTACTTGAACTGAGTTTAACTGTCATGAAAGCACTAAGTATTATATTACTAGTGGTTCGCCCCGAACTGAGACCTCGCGATAACACCTTTATCAGCCCGACTACTTAACCAAGTAATTTCCATTTTTCTATTATTATTTTTGAAAATTTTCACCTCGAGGTCTACCAGTAATACAGTACAGGATCTATCAGTAACAACTCTAATTTCCTACACATCATCGAAATAACCTTTGAATAGGGCTAAGCAACGGGGCGTAATACTACATACCTGTTAGTACCTATATCAAGTACCTGACGAATTAATTGATAACGTCCTTTTGACGAAAAACATAGAACTCCAAATGTCCAACCAAAGCGCTTTCATTAGACACCCCACTTGATCTGACTTTCTCACTTTTATTTATTTTACCCCTCTTGGACCCCAATATCTCAACAACCCCACGACCGATATAGCTCATAACCTTACCTACAAATTATACCAATACTATCTACCCCCGTACCAAATTTCATGAAGATTGGATTAACGGTTTGGAAGTTTTCATCGGACAAACATACATACATACATACATACATACAAACGCCGATTCTTCAAACTTGACTCAGAGAACTCGCTTCGCTCGTTCAATAATGTTCTTTTAAGTTTGTATTATTATTATTTTTTGTGAATAAATGTTAAGTATCTTTTGTTATGTTATAAAATGGTTGAGCCCTGCCTAATAACCTACAATATTAACCTATAACACACGCCTAAGTACAAGGGTGCGATTTTTGGATGTCATCTAATGACTAAACGTCAGTAAAATTGCCGTTAATCCCCGATTTCCAAATTTATATTTATTGAAACTCATTGATTATTGTCATCTCTATGAAATCAATACAAGTGCCTCCTCCAGTAAATTTCTTAAAAAAACGGTGATTTACGGCCTGTTTGATACTAGGTATATCACTCAGTGACATTGAAAAATTGCACCCCTTGTGCCGAAGGTTGCATATCTAACTTAACTAAAGTACCTTCACAAAAATCTAAACTAATCTCTCTAGTGTTGCTAAATGTAGCTCTCTGATACAATGTACTTACATGAATGTATTAAATATAAAACCCTGCCGATATAAAATACCTAACCCTTCTTTATCAGCATGTTTGCGGAGCGGCGCCGCTTTATACTTTGTAACATCCACTGCTGGACAAAGAATACAATGGGAAGATTTACTATTGAAAGGCGGATTGGAGATCGCTGTATTGGTGTAGGAGTATGTTGGGTGTTATGTTATGTTATTCAATTCATAGAATAATAAAGCAGTTTGCTCCATTACAGTTTGGTAAATATAATTATTTTTTTACAATTTAATATCTCAAAATTGTTTCACAGTGTTTGGGGACTCCATCGGCCATGCCACTGAGTTCACGTCATCATCCACGAAGGCACTGCTGGGTTATCTCAACGGGTTCCTGCTCACCACTACCTACAAAGGCCTAGTAGTCGTCGTTTCACCGAATGTCAACGAGTACCTTGGATATACTGAGGTAAGGCGGGAAAAGTAAGTCAAATAAATATTGTTTGATAATTTATTAACCTTTTTATTGATGCTATAATAGGTAACAGTGGAGTCATGTAGACCTTAGTATCGTATCGTCGTTTTACGTACGTAAGGTACGTACCTTACCCAGACTAGTAGGTATCTGGGTAGATTTGTTCGTAATTAAGGCCACATGTTTTTGCGACCCAAAGATTATAGATAATGAAACCCTCGGCCGAATAGCTAGTCATAAATGCATCGAAAAGCTCCCCTTTAATCAGAAAAACATAGATAAATTAATAGTAGATTGTCAACCGAGGGATGTAAACAATCAATTGCGATTGTATTGTATTTAATATAATTGTTGCACCAAGCGTTCGTTCTAACAAGAACTCGCTCTGAGCGAGGTTCATAATCTGCTTTTCTTTCAAATACAGCGAGAAGTTTATGCAAAATAAAGAAGTTACCAGGAAACCAGGGAATAAAGTTGAACCAAGAAAACTTAAAATGTTGGTTTGTCGGGCATTTTTCAAAACTCCTTTCCTTCATTTTTTATTTAAAATCTTCTTGAACGAATTAAGTCACTTTATACAGGTTGTTTTTTTTAAATGGGACAGTATGGGGATATCCTAATCCATAAGAGATACGGGAAAACTGTTTTAGGAACCATTTGCTCATTTTGTATGAAAATGATTTTGGCATAGTTATTTTTTTGGTCAAGTGTGAGTTCTCTATAAAAATAAGTGCCTTGTGTTTACATCTAAAAATATAAGATATCCAATGAGAGCCTGTTAGGGATGACTGTTGCATGTGCCAGTTTTTTTTCAACAATTGGTGTTATTAATAACGCTATGCAATGTTAGATACATATTAAATTTCTTTAGCACTGTCTTTGACTCGCCTTTGGTCGGGACAATTTAATTAATAAATTAAGTGAGAGCTGTTCATATCTCCATAATCTCAATATAGCATAATGATAGTAAACGCGAACTTGATGATCATCATAAACTTCCCGCTATATTAAATTTCACGTGAAGGAAAAGACAATAACTCACACTCAGCACACAAAAACACTAGGTAGGTACTCTAAAATACATCAATTCGCAATTTAACATTGTTTTACATGAGTGACTGCAAACTGATTCATAAAATAAACAAACGAATTCTACATCCTGTTTAATATTTTTTATCACAAACAGCTTAGGTACGCATAGAATTTGTTATTACACTATCCGTTTTCACGCATGTGCACTCAATTGTCGTGTCATGCAAAAACTAGGCTCTAGGTGTGCGTTATCCCCTAGCTATTTGCAGTGAAGTAATTCTGGGTTGAGGCAATTTTTAAAAGAATATATTGGTAAAGTTTTAAGAAGCTGGTATTTATTTTTTAATATAACAAAATTTCATTTTGCAGTTGGACCTTCTCGGGCAGAACATCTTCAACATCACACACGAAGATGACCGCCAGATGCTGAAAGACCAACTCATGCCCAGAAGCCAAAAGCTCGGGACGAATGGTGAACTGCTGATGCCAGAAGAACAGGACGGAAGACAGAAAGTGGCGCAGGCATTGGCCAATGAAAAAAGGCGATTCTTTATCAGGTATGTTGTTGAATAATACAATCTGAATAATATATACAGTTGCAGCATATATATTAATATTAAAATATGATTGAATAAATATGAAATCATCCCTATATATTTAAAAAAAATCAGTTTCGCAATTGCATTCTTTACAAAATTGACAAAATGCAGACTTTATGTAAAAAACAGTTCTCCATATCTTCTGAACTCGACTCTCACACGCGGGAAGGCATGATAAACTACTAACCGATAATTTATTAAACTTGTCCCACTATTCTACGTAATAAGTTGTAAAACCACTGTTAGGTGGCTAACTCTCACAGCAGAGGATGACAGTGAATTTTAAATGGATGAGTTGACACAACCTATCGTAAAAACAGGTGCAACAGTTATAAATTGGGGGTACCTAGAACCAATTAAAAAAAACATCTGCGTTCAAACATTTTCGAAAACGAAAGCCAAAAATTACAAAATTCTAGTACTTCATCGAAATTGTATTTAAGTTGTACTAATGTGATCATTAGCCTGTTATAACGTCCACTGCTGGATGAGAGAATCACTACACTTGGCAGGCGGTTTGGTGATAATGTAATTATAATTAGTTAATTGGTGTAATTCCTTAGTAAGGTTTTTACTCCGTCCACGGGATGAGACGGAGGAGTCTATTCTTAGGAAGGACACGCCCACGTTATAAATAGAGAAATATATATTTAGTACCGATTCTGCCACTCTACCGAAAAGGCAGTTAGGATTCGACACGTATATTGACTCGAACGAAGCATTCTCAGGAAAGAGTTGACTTACTGCACGCTACAATAACAAAGACCCAAGAAAACCGCAAAACTCCACAGTCATATTCCATCTCCGAGCACCTATCAAAAGGTAGAAGTGAGTGGCGAAATTATTTAATACTAAATATTTATTAGTCTGACACGACGAATGAATGAATGAATTTGTCTATTCAATATTTTAGAATGGATTGCCGCAAGGTCACGGCTGTATCAATTATGTAATACGAAACTGCAACCAACTGAATTTAAAAGGATGTTCTTCATCATCTTCTTTTACTTGTGGCTTGTAAAGGCATGCCACCGAAAAGCCCGGCGGCATGCCCGGCGGGTAATCGGTACCCGCGGCGTATATCGGCATAGGTACCCGCGCGGCGAAAACCGCCGGCTGTGCCGCCGGCATCAGGAGCCATTAGAATTGTTTCCTCAATAATTGTGCCAATGTCAAGTAGGCATACTAATATGATAAAATTGGGTCATGTTCTAGTAAAACGGTGACTGTTTAACTGGAATGTTGTTGGACATTTCCACCCATATAAAAGACACGCAATACACTTATCTTTAAATTCACTAACCATGTGCTCTTTAAGTAAGTTAAACCGGTTAAAATGCTACCAAAGTTACACGATATTACTCATAAAAACACTATAAATTGAAATAAAATAAAAAGGGACGACATCACATCAAAAAAGCGGAAAAAGTCCTGGAAAATATGATTGTTATTGTTGTTGCATCGCGCGTCAATTACGATTTATTATTGACGAATGAATGGAGTAAAGAATCGTTATCTCATATTTAAAAAAGTGAGTTTTGATATTTACTGTGACACACTACGGTTGGTATTCCATTCCAAGGAAAAAAGGATCACATGGGTAACACATGCCTTCGTCATAGCCTTCTCAAACTTATAAATGTTAAGATAAAGCCGTGAGGAAATGACATTCATCCATGGATAAGTTTAGGATCTACAAATTAAATGTCAATTTAATAGTTATTTGCTAAGTTTGGCTGCAAAGTTGTTAATTGGCTCGAGTACTGTTTGAAAGGTACGAGACGCAATATAACTTTGCTGCCGAGCGAAACACAAAACTTTAATTTCACCTCACTACAGCGAGGAAAAGGTTTTGTTTATCATTCGAAATCTGCGTTCGGAAATTAAAGATGTTATTTTTAACTGAAGTTTTTATTAAAATTATTCCAGTTATTAAAGTTAATTGTAATACAGGAACATTAATGTTGGTTTGAGACGTTTGAGACAATGCAGTAGAGATTACTGGATGTGTTATTGGCACTGCGCTCGGGAAAGGTTGTGATGCCAAAGGGGCAACTGGTTGCTTTGGTGCCACTGGTGAGGCCACGCTTGTTAGTGGTTGAGGAGATGAATGTTGATGCAAAGTAATCGATTCTGCTTTTATTTGATATTTGATTTATTTGTATTTTGTTTTCAAGTGAATTTTCGATGTAGCATTCTGCAATATCGATTTTCATCGGATTTTATTTTCAGAAAAGCTGTAAGTTTTTTGTATTTCATAATATTGATGTCGTTCCTTGTATATTATAAATAATATAGTTCTTTTAACGCAGGTACTTGGCTTATATTTATGCGCTTATCACTTAAGGTGATTGCTCCCGCATGTGGCGCGAAATTCAAATTTTATTGCGTTTTTGCTCATTACAGCTCATCAACACTTCTTGAGATAATAAAAACTGATTTTGCGAAAACTAGGAGACCTAACACACATGTTTTAGTTTATAGTTTCACATATAGATCATTACTTCAGCTACGAATACTCTTCAATGATTTTTACAGTGTTTTTTTGGTTTAAAGGTATGCGTAGCTTAACTAATGACATTTATGAGATACTATCAATTAAAACATGTGTGCTAGGTCTCCTAGTTTTCGAAAAATCTGTTTTCTCTATCTCAAGAAGTGTTGATTAGCTGTGATTTACAAAAACACAATAAAATTTGAATTTCGCGCCACATGCGGGAGCAATCACCTTAAATAAAACATTTTCAGAAATATAGACGAGAAATTGTAAAAAATCTTCATAGGTCTTGTTATATTTATTCCTGGATTTCTCGGGCAATAGGCTCTGCTTGGGCAGTTTCTTTTCTTCTGGCGGGGTCGTAAAATTTTCTATATTACTACTAGATGGCGTTTCGAGTAGGTATTAGTAAATACAAATTGAAAATTCTATAAATAAAACGAAAAAAAGCGCGGCGCGCGATTTTCTTTTGTTAGTGTTCTGAAAAACTAAGTAGCCAGTATAATTTCTTGGACTTGGTGAAAAACATTTTGTATTTGAGCATTAGGCAAAATTAGAAACGTTTGATTTTGAACACTTACTTTTTTCACATTTGGACAACAGTAAAGACGTATACTTATACTCCCTCATTTTTAATAAAAGTTCTACGGTAGAGTATGTTCAGAAAGATAGCCGTCGTGGCCAAATTGTAAACTACATAATTTACAACCATAATAAGTGCTGGTTTCTTTCTGTCGGCCTTTTGAATCATAAACTAAAGAAAAAGTTACAGTTGTAAACGGATTAAAATAGAACAGACGCGCTTGTGTCTGCTTAGCAAAAAAGGTAATAAAGCACAGCCGCGTCCTCAAATACCACGACTGGTCTCTTTCTGAACAGGCTCTACTTTCTAACCAAAAGTGCATTCTATTCGCTAGCGTGGAAAAGGTTTTTAAAATTTGACCATTTCTACTCAAAAACTTTTTGGAAAGAAAAAATCGAATTTAAAAAAATCGCAGATTTAGAATGAAAACCAAAACATTTCCGAGCTTGTGAGGTAAAACTGTTATTTTTCACCTATATTTTGATCACCTATGCCAGGTTTAAGAAACTCGGACAGCGGTCGGAGCCGAGCAAATATGTAACGTGTCACATCGAAGGCTCACTCAGGAAGTCTGACCGAGCGTGTCGTGGGTACAACCGCTGCTGTCAAATGGTGCGACGGGCACGCGCCCGCGGCGACAACCCCTGCTCTAGCGGGAACGATGTGGTAAGTAGCACCCTTCAGAAAATTCAAAATTAACTATGTCCAGCTCCCAACTTTTCTCAATACGCCATGGTACCCATACCTGGAGAGGACTACACTGGCAAGCCGGCATGCAAGGTACTGGATTTCTGTGTCAAATCAAACAGCTTGCGATCTTTTAGCATGTTAAGTACTAGCATTTGAGCTACTAGCAGAACCTCGTTACTAGCTCGGTAGTAGCTCGCACTTGTCTGTCTCTGGTATGCTCTTATGCCAACTAGGTATATGTATCATGGGCTTTAGTCTGTTGTGTTTGCTTTGTAGCACTTTTTTTTATTTATCATAAGGTCTAAACTGCTTGCGGTTCGTTGCACTTGTATTTTAATGTGTAGTTTTTATTGGATTCCTGTTGCGCCAGAAGAGAAAACTACTGCATTGCATGCATTTCATATGAATAAATGCAACAGTAGCAACGACAAGGCTCTTAATTAAAAAAATAATAATAACGTTATTTCAGCTTGTAAACAGTTTTCTCTTCTCGTTTGCAAAGTAGTAAGGAATTATACTAAAAAAACATTAACGATTGCGAAATATCTCAATATTGGCATGGCAATTAATCTATTGAGCAAGTCTTCTAAGTGTATATTGATATAAATCTGTAATCATCATAATTATGTTTGGTGAGTACTAGACCAAGAGTTAGGTATGAACATTGTATTTCTTGCCTATCATTGTACGACCAATGTACGTCATTTGTACTTTCGACATTCCATAAGTACCTACGCACCAAATGCTTCACGTCCTCATAAATTATAAAAGAATGGGACAATGCCAGTTTTGTCCAAGTCTATACTACTTACTTGAGTGTCTATAATGCTACTTCGTCTCACTGGTTCTTTCTTGGTTCTGCATTAGGTTAGAAGGATAATGATATATGATAATGGTGGCGCTGATAAGGTCCTCGTGACCAATGGTGGAAGAACCAGTGTTCTGTGTTCAGTCAGGCTTTTTCCATGTCGATGTCACATGCCGTCGATTTTTTGATTTACGACCTTCCTGTTTCATCGGGATGTTTTCCGTCACTGTTTTAGAGCACTTTATATTGCCAGCCTTGTACAATATTTAATGTGTTTTATTTTTAAATCATTGCCCATGTTTTTTAAAGTTCTTCTGCGAATATTAACAGTCTATTTTTAAGCCCCGATTAAAAAGATGTGTGTTCTAAAATTGAAGCTAAAGTGTGTTGTCTGTATGTCACATGCATTCAAAAAATATATCGCATTTAATTAAATACTTCACTAAAAAGTTGTATAATGAATAAACTATAACCCAACTACGTTGGTACTTGTTTTCAGTTTTTGCAAAGATGGGTTTAATTTTATTTTTTATTGAATGTTCTTTCATGGAATCAGTACTCACCATACATAACATTTACCATTGGATTAGCCATTGGACGTCCACTGTTAGACGAAGCTTCCCTAAGGGGGGGGCTTGCCATAATCACCGCGCTTAGAGGCGGATTGGTGATCGCAGTATTGGTGAGGAGTACCTACTCAGGTGAATGCTGCTGCCCATTCCCTGGTGTAATCTCTTAGTCGGCTCTTACGACAACCATGGGAGGAGACCAATGTGTCTATTCTTAGGCAGGACACACCCGGGTGGCTCAGCAGTCACATACGTAGTCCTGATCCCATATTAGGATTATCCGTGTATCAGGAACTACGAGTACCATAGTACCATAACACCCAGACCCGGAACAAATAATTACAAATCATACAAACACTTGTCCCGCAGCGGGAATCGAACCAGCAACCTATCACATCTCAGCCGACTACTCGCCCGCCGCATAGAGGTTGTTACATAGGAATTTAGATTTATTATCTGGCTATATGACGTCAACAAGCTGACATACATTAAATTGAACCTTGACCAACCGACAATATGACGTAACATTCAAATCGGCTCTATCCATTATGATAAGTTGGCGTATTTTAAGGCTGACATAATCGCAAACGACCTTGGATTCATTGAAAAAACAAAATAATACTCTTAAAATAAAAAAAAACATAATACAAGCTTAGGCATCAGAAATAACGTGATTACTTTTCTCATCATGCCTACCATCATGCCTATTTCAGTCGCCAACCAGTAATGTTTGCAATGTTGTCGTCTGATTTGGCAATGTGTTCGGTTGCCGGTGAAATTACAGACATTTATGAGAGTTTACATCATTATATCTCAGGGTGATGGGCGCAGGCAATGCCACGTAAAAACGTTATCAATGAGTTTAATTAATCATATTTTTAATATATTTTCAGCAATTATTTTATTTTTTCATGTTTTGCGTGACCTTCATAATAAACTCCACCCATATTTACCAAGATTTTTGTAGGATTCTGTACCCAAGGCAGCCGTAAGCGGTATAGCGAGTTGAAATTTTCAGATAATATGTGTTGCGTTTAAGCATGAAAAATTTAACTATAATTGGAAAAAAGCATATCTCAAGAGGTGTCTGTACAAGAGTTATCCAACCAAGGAATAAACCCTATAAACCATTCGAATCTACTAGTGGTGACATCTTGTCTTGAGTTGAGTAAACTTCGAAATCCTACACGAGAAGGAATTGAAGTGAAGGATGTTGGTGGACGGAGGCGTCTCTTGACCATTCACCGTGGAATTCTACGGAGGAGGCTTATGCACAGCAGTCGACTTCTACAGGCTAATGATGATGAATGGTATCCATTGGTGAAAACCGAAACATAAAGTATAACAGTATAAAGTATTTATGTATACATGTTACAAAAATGTTAGCCTTTCAAATCACTTTAAACAATTTATAGGTTTTTATCGGCGTTGTGCGTCCGTCGACAGAAACATTTATCAATGAGAGTGCTATGGAATCTTATAAGATGGAGTATCGCACGCGACACTCCATCGACGGCGAGATCATCCAGTGCGAGCAGCGCATTGCGCTGGTGACCGGCTACATGACTCATGAGGTCAACGGCGTCAACGCCATGAACTTCATCCACCGCGATGAAGTCCGCTGGGTCATCGTAGCACTGCGAGAGAGTAAGTTCTTTCCCGTTTATGTGGCAATATTTGTAGAGAGATGAACGGCATCCACATCAGCCGTTAGACGTCCACTGTTGGACGAAGCCTCCCCTTATAGTATCCAATGGGGGGGGGGGGATTTGCCAGAATCACCACGCTTGGCAGGCAGATTGGTGATCGCAGTATTGGCATTGAGTACTTAGGTGGATACTGCTGCCCATCCCCTGTTGTAATCCCTAAGGCGACAATTACGACATCTACGAGGAGACGGAGAGGTATATTCTTAGGCTGGACACAACACGGTACCTACTGGATGAACGGCATGTGTGAAGCATATGCCTATAGCTGTTTCGATCTGTAAAACCATTGTTGTTGTTGAGATCATTGGAGGTTGGAGAGTTTTAATACTTTTTGTAGCTTTGGCGTTGAATCACAGCGGTATTCTGGATAATATATGTCAATATCTATGTTAATCGTAAGGTGTAAGAGGCAAATTTCAAGGTATTCGAACAAACGCGTAGCAAACAGCAATATTTTGACAGAACGATCTGCTTTGACAGCTTTACCTACTAGCTCATGAATATGATGGAATGTAAAGTGATTTCTGGGTATTTTTAGGTATTTATGTAAGTTTGTAACAAGAAGCGCTGCTTTCTCTGATTTTCGTTTTAATTTTTTTTCTGACTATGGGGAACTACTTTTTTCAAATGAGTCTTTATTATCTAATAGTAATAATAATTTATTTATGAATCAGAAGTTTATTAAGTATAAGGTATACATTATACAAACATAACCATTAATAAAGGAGCTGACTGTATAAAAGCAAGCGGTGACGAATTTACCCTAATTTTTTCGGTGACAAATTTACCCAGTGACGAAACGCCCTAACCCAGAAAAACCGGCCTTGTGACTTGATACAAACTCTACTGTGTCGTAGAGCCTTGTGCTACGAACTGTTTCGTAGCCCTATCTTGGCATTGGATAACAGTCTAACCATTTAGTAGACTTATAAATAGCTTTTTAATAAACAGTTATTGTTCATAATTAATAAATACAGAAAGTTAGGAAAATAAATACAGAGGACTACGAGAAGGAGTAGGGGGGAGGCCTAATTCCAGCAGTGGACTTCTACAGGCTGATGATGATTATGACGACGGGTAAGGCGTAAGTGAAAAATAATCGGTAGTTTATTAACACCTTGACAAGTGGCTACACTTGACTGACTCCTAATATTCACACAATGTAGATAAGTAATAGTAATTAATATCTATGCAATTATGCATACCTACTTTACCACCAAGTAGGTATACTTATGTAAAATACTGATAATTAATTATATTTAACCATGCTTACCTACATAGTTGTATAAGCCTTGCGAGTTCTCAATTTTCTGTAGCATAAGATGCCTTGCAAAGTAGCGACCATCCATTGTGTTATCTATTGGTATATCTACACATTCCACAGGTTAAGTACAGACAATAACACATCGTACCTACTGCTACATTTTCCTGGTTACATTAGTTTATTATTAAAGACATACTACTAAACTATAGTCTAAACAATCGGTTTCTAGTAGCAATCATTTTAATCAATATCAAAGTAAGCAACGATGAGTAACTTCATACCTAAGTACATTTCTAATTATGTTCGAGGACACTCGTTTACCGTCTGTATCTTACGTTCTTTATTATTTGTTGACCGAGCGAAGCGATGTCTCAGAGTTAGCTCGAAGGTTCGTGTATGTGGGTGGGTTATGTGGGTATCTTTGTATGATGGGAGTTTGTTGGACGAGAACGTTCTGACTGTTACTCCAATCGTCATAAAATTTGATAGGTAGGTTAGAATTGGCAAGTTCGCATATGAGATAGCGGTGAATATCGAATAATCGCGAGGTCTCAGATAGGGGCGAATTATTGGTTATTAATTATGATAAGCACTTTCTACATTTCCAGTGCACTGTATTTTGTATAACAACTATTATGGTACAACTTTAATAATATCAGTTGACATTCAACACAGGGTAGGGTAGGGTACAGGGTAGAAACAAAACGATATCTAACATGCAACACAGTGGTTTGACTATGACTTCACTTTTGATTAGAAACATCGTTATAGATCAACTAAATAACCAGGAAGGGCCAAATGATCCTAAAAACATAAATAAGTGCAAACCGAATCAAAACCCAGTAGATGTTTCTGATATCACGGCAAAAAACGGTTACAAAACAGACTTTGTTTTAATTTACTTTACTATTGTGATAATACACGAATACCTTTTCACTGAACGATTAATAAGTGTTTTTTAGATTCCGTATGTAATGTCTAATTTTTGTATGGAAATCGCGAAAAAAAAAACCTCTATTGTCACAATTCTGAAATTAAAAGTCCTAAGAGGCTTTGTGTCACAAATAAAGGAAAAAGTATAAAAATATGGAATTATGACTTTTTTACCCGGAAAATAGGATATTGAAGTTTGTAGGAAATAGTGGTCGAAATTCAAAATCAATATTCAACATTCTGACACTTTCGAAATGATTTACGGATTTCAGGTCGCAGGGGTCTCTCGCACTTGTCTGTTTTATTGAAGTGAAACTTCTAATGCGACTTCTAACAAGGTTGCGTTAAACATTTAACGCTACCATGGAGGGCGTATGAAAGCACTGTTGTATTGTAACGTTCAACGCTACCCCTTCCTATTTTCATTTCCACATTACGAAGTTTCACTTCATCCGCGCGGAGGGACTCCACGCACTATTTTTTTTAATAGCCTGTACAAACGTAACGTTTCCACCCTGTATCGTACCTCACGTACCTACGTCAAGTGCCCGTACCCTCACGTGCTTAGGTAGTTATAAACAAAATTGCACGTCAATAAGATTGATACTTTATTGCAAGAGATTGTGGATTGGTAAACAAGTAGAAAATTATCTTAGTTAAGAGGACTCCTCCCCTCGCAAAAAAGATAGTGAAAGGGCTATTTTCTTTCTAGATACTTATATATGTGAATTATAAAAATTACAATAATATTTATTCAAAAACACGTAAAAAGGTTTGCTTTGAACAACAGAGTAATATGAATATTTAGACTAATGTATTCAAATCTTTTGTCTTTTTATTTTGGTGATTAGTGTTCATTGTGGGGAAGGGCTACACCATCGTCAAAATCGAACAACTTTGCTATTGGTTTGAATTTATGCCTTGTGCCACGAATGCATTGCTAGTGCACAATTGTAGCACGGATTATTGAGATGATGTGAAATATATAATGTCTATTAATATATGTACGTGTCGAATTATATATAATTTATTTATATAATTAGTATGATATATTTGTGTTGTATATTAATTTTATGACCAGAGTATGTTTTCTCAGATTCTATATTTTCTTCTACAAGATGAAGTCACAGCTCGAATGGCAATTTCTAACAAAATCCATTACGATAATGTTTCAGAGAATCATATTCTGTATCTGGATAGATACAGAATATGTTTATCCTCGTAAGCTACGGGCGAATGCTAGTATTTCATAAATTAAACAAAAAGTTTGTACGGAACACAAAAAAGTTTCTACTCACATCCTTCTTAAGGTTCCCACGTACACCTCTTAGAATTATTCTACTGAATTACGCCTCAATTATACAATAACAAAATAAAATATAAAATAAAATTTTGTCGTAATATTTTATCCTACAATTTCAAATTTCAGGATTGTAACAGGATAGGTTTTTTACTTTCACGATTTCCATATAAAAATTTGACATTCACTTCCATATCTTTTTAATGTACTGTTGCTTGATTTTTATACGGCACTAAAAACTAAAAGACTTTTATATTATTTACTATTTTTAAGTTAATTTCCTGAGACAAAAGGGTCTCAAGTCAAAGGGGACAGACAGATATGTACAGACAGACGGACAATAAAGTGATGTTATGAAGGGTCCCAGGTTTTCCTGTTAAGATATGGAACCTAAAAAACACTAATTAATCGTATGGTGAAAAGTTATTCGTATATTATCACAGCCAGTTAATGATGTAAATTAAAACAAAGTCTGTCTAGCAACCTGTAACCGTTTACTTTACATAATTACAAGTTAAATCACAAAGTTTTGTTGATGTAATTGGATAAAACTTATCAATACGAGGTTATCTAGATTTTTGAACATGTTTTCTGGTTCATTGTTTTACATAACATTATAATCTGACTTGTAATTTTGTAAAGTAAGAGGAAACTAGAAGACTGAAAAAGAAACGTAGCTTCGCAGTTCGTGTTCTAGATTGTTGAAATAATTAACCAGAAAAAATTAAGCATAGGCATGCTCCACTCTTTAATAACACGCAATTGGAATAATAGGTACCTACCTAATATTCGTATCCTATTTGTACCTACACATAGGTTAGTAGGTATTTTGTAAAAAAATGCACCATTTCATTTCAGTGTACGACCAAAACCTCCTCGTCGGCGAGTCATGCTACCGTCTCATGACCAAAAACGGTCAGTTCATATACATGCGCACCCGGGGCCGACTCGATGTTGATGACCAATCCAAGGCTGTCACCAGCTTTGTCTGCACCAATACCGTGGTCGACGAATGTGATGGGAAACAGCTCATACAAATGATGAAAGAAAAGTTCAGGCTTTCTGAGACTGATAACGATGATACACCGCCGGTTGAGGACACTAAAGATGTAAGTAGTTTTATTTAATGAAAAATAATCTCTTGTGGCTTTCTCAAATCTATTATCAATGGAGTGAATTGGACGAAGAATCCCGAGCGGCCATGGGCTTCGTCGCCACTAACACCATTCTCAATGAAAACCACTCAACAAAGTCAAGATCATTCTGTGAGACTACTTCAGCATTAAGTCCAGAGCGTTAGATTGTAGACAATTAGATATGTATTTGTCATATATGTCACGGATACGGAACTTAGATCGGATACTGCAAATACGGATTTGTGATAAAGAATAAAAATTGGTACTAGTAATCGTTTTGAAATTTACCTTTCAGGCATCGGAAAACGAAACTGTCTCAGTGGAAGACCCGAGGCAGCTCGAGAGAGTAATCCTGCACCTCGTGACCAATCTTCCGTCGCTGAGCAAGCCGCCAACGCCTGCCAACGCCTCGCCAACCGCCCTCCGCCTCGCCATCATACCGCCGAGAAAGGAACGCATCATCAGCGCCATTGAGAAAATATATACAGTCATCAAAACCATACCAAAACATCCAAGCACCCTTCACGAAGATACAACCCCGGATGAAAGATTCATACTCTCTCCGAATCAGAACGATTTGTTGCAAACGGAAAGGTTGCTGCCGCTACCTTTTGACCACGTCTACCTACAGACTCAGCGCAGCACACAAACAGACGCCAGCTGCAGCCCGGGCACTTTATCCGACTCTGAATATTTACCCACGGACGTGGCCTACGATGTAATAATGCCTCTCAATAACAATACAAAACAAATGAAATTCCAAATGTTTCCTCCGCAAGATAATTACTCAGAGCAGCTGTATTCCGAGCCAATTTTGTCAGGGCCTAGTGTGGCTGGGATGAAACGGCACAAGAACTTCGATCAAGAAGATCAGGAGACCTCGACCAAGAAAAAAGGCACTGGCATCTCTCATGAACAGATATCCGACCGCAGCTCTCCGAGTCTTGAGACATTTTTCGACGAAGCGAGTAAGTATAGCGTTTGCCAGAACTCTACGTAATGTTCTCTACACATATGTTAATGTATTGTATTTTTCTTGTTACAGTTCTCAACACTCAGATAGAATCAGCCATAGATTCATTAGAGCACACCCTCGATCCGAGCTTCCCAGATCTGCTTGTAAGAATTAAAACTAATAAATAATTGTATTTTAAGTTTACGTTACGAGCTATGCTGACTAACCAAACCCCTTTTGATCGAGTTACCTTAAAAGCGAGATGCCAATGAGCGAATTATACCTAAACATAAAACATTCATTTTGCATTTCAGATATCTAATGAAGTTCAAGACATATTGGGAAAAATCGAAGAGCCTGATGAAGACATATAAATTTATTTGTTATAGCATTAGCGATTATTATTTAGTTAAAAACATCAAGGGGTAAAATTACGATGGGGAGACTCCAGATGAGAAAGTGAGTTTTGTTCAGAATTGTACCCACTATTCTTACATTAAGACTATGGCATTATTTTTGATAAAAGATTCCAGATGAGTTATTTATGATTTACGAAAAGACATAAAAGCTCAATTAGACATTATTTGCATTGACCCAGTATTTTGCCCAAATTTTTTGTTTTATCTGAGCATCGACTCTCGTAATTATTGAACATTCAATTCACAATCTAATCTCATTTCAGTCAACTCTTACGTCTGTCACGTATGACAGACGTGGCATGCATTGCGTTATCTTACTCGCTCTAACGAACGCTTCTGACAGGAAGGTGATTGATCGAAAGGTGACTGAGATGAGGTTATATTGTGAATTGAATTTCAAATAATTATGAGAAATGCCTTAAAGTTTTCTTTGAATATGGTTTTGTGGTCCTTAAACCAATAATACATATTTTAGATGCCACTTGCACAAGCTTGGCAATACTGGGTCTGAAACCAAAAGAATGTGCCATTTTACATAGAAAGGTTAGTAAATTTTTGTAACTAACAAAAATAATTCAAATGTTATATCGCCGTAGTCAATGTTAAATTAAGTGGGAAATTATTATCTTAATTGATCGATATTTTCATATAAGTGGATCGTTCTCGTCCAACCATTGTGTAACAAATTATTTTTGTAATAATATTAATGTCATTACGAAGTCAATTCTGTGTAGCATTCTCTAAACAAAACCACGCTAAAATAGTTCTGTGTCTCAAATGTTGTACTGAATTATATTCTTAGCATAGACTGAAATGATAAGAACCTTAATATTTTTTGCGCTGTTATAATGGAGAACTACAGAGAATTATGGCTATTATGGCTGATTTTTACAGGTCTAGTATTTTTATCCAGTTTATACGTTTCTATAAGCACATTTCAAAAACGTATGAACTAGATTAAAACACTGACTATGTTGGATAGTATAAAGAGGTTCGGCGATACATGTCATGGCTCCCTACTAATTAGGCCTACGGCATGGATGTTAGCACACAGCCTTTATAGGCACTCTTTGAAGCTAATGTTATGTCATAACCTTATAAAAAATTACCCAAATGTTTGGTGATCTCTATTATAAAATCTATATTGTATGAGTATGTTTTTCAAAGATCTCTAGAAATTTATATTGAATAATGTTAAATTAGATTGTAGGATTTAGCGTCGTTAGATGTTTTGTGTAGTGTCTCTATACGGTTTTGATATTCAATCCAAAATTACGGGTTTCGTAGTCTTATCGATCTTAATAACTTATATACCTAGTCAGTCGGTTTCATAGGAATTCGTAGGGCTTTTAGCAACCAGAAGCATGTAAATAGGTTGATAAATAATCCTTGTCGTAATTTGAATGTTTCGGTAGGAGCTTGTAGTGATATAGGAAATGGTTTCTTCTAGATGTGAAAGGAAGATCATTCAGAAGTTATATACATAATATTACACGTGATTTATTGGTAGCATTTCATCAACTGGCTGTAAGGTATTCTTTGACGTCTCATTTTAAGTACAACATAAAAGAGAAAAACAAGGTTATTTTTTTAATTTAAAATACCGGACTTATTTCCATTAAAATTAAAATGTGGAACATTTATGGAAACACATCGATGTTTACAATGTGTTTTTTCAAACTCTACCTTGAAGATTCAGCTTCAGTGGTACTCTAAATCCTGTTCATCTTATGCTGATCTACATCATACCTTAGAGTCTGCATATGAAATTTATGTCAGGTCTTTTTAATTTGATATTTGAGCTTCAAATATTTGAAAAAAAAAAAAACAGATATTTATGCTGGTTATTATCAGATTCTGGGAACTAATGTCAAAAATTATCATTTTGAGCTCAAACTGAAAGTTCTTCCTGCAAAAATGCAAGAGTTTCTTTAAAAAAAACCAAGCGAACCAATTACAAAATCAAATTAAATTGGCTGCACCAACTTCCAACATAGCTATGAAATTGAATATCAAGATTACACCAACATCTTTCATTCAAAAAAACATTGTAACCAGAACACCAGTTACAGAGCTATGAAGCCACAGACAAACAAACTAACAAACACACTATGGCCTCAAACTTAACAGTTATTGAGTCGGGAGTTAAAAACCAGATATAGCTTAGAAACCTGCTTTGCCAGAGTGCGTGTTTAAGCGGGTAAGCTATTTGTGCAAAACAAATGCTTCTTTTTATGCCTTTATCATTGCTAATAATATTAGCTGAACCAAATGTAGTCCAACAAAGAGCTGTTGCCAAAAATTTCGCAGATAAATGGTCTTTCACATCACCAGCCTTTAGACGTCCACGAGTCTGGACGAGGCCTACTCCATAAATACAAAGAGGGTAATTGCCATAATGACCACGCTTGGCAGGCGGATTGGTAATCGCAGTATTCATGTTGAGTACTCAGATGGATGTTGCTTCCCCCTGGTGTAATCCCTTAGTTGGCTTTTACGACATCCACGGGAGGAGATGAAGTATCTATTCTTAGGCCGGACACACACCGCGGAACTTTACACAATACGTACTATGCATAAAAAAACAGAAAACACGATTATTTATCCATATTTATGAGGTAATCCGAAAAAACTTAAATATTCTGCACATAATAAATTCATTTTTGCATATGTTTTACATTCTCAAATTAAATGCAGCAATTTTTATGGTTCCGTACCTCAACAGGAAAAAACGGCAAAAACACTTTGCTGTCGGTCCGTTTGTCTGTCTGTCTGTCTTAGAGGGTCTCAGGAAAGTTTTGAAACTTATCATCTTCTTCATCAGCCGGTATGCTAAGCCTGCAATAGGGGATTTGCCATAATCACCACGCTTGGCAGGCGAATTGGTGATCGCAGTTTAGTGTGAAGTACCCAGGTTGGATTCTGCTGCCCGTCTCCTGACGTAATCTTTTAGTTGCCTTATACGACATCCACAGAACTTGGAGGAGTCCTTTTCTTAGGCCGAGACTAACGGATCAAAATAAATCATTGAAATAATCACCAACACCATGGTGTTTTTTGGAAACCTTTTGTGGTTCATCTTATTGATATTTATATTATTCCTTCAAAAGGTCTGCTTAGAAGGAAAACACAAAACATATAGAAAATTTTAAAGAATTCAGTGGTACTATCTTTTGTTCGAAAACATATGATATTTCCTCCACACAAATCCCGAAGATATCCTACGGAACCCTAAAAACGTGTTTACAGCACAAAGTTGTAAAAAAATATTTGGTTTGTAGATTCCAAATTAAAGCATTAGTTTTTTTTTTAAATATAAACTCTTTGGAACCAATAAAAATATCAATTTCATTGGTAATTTACGTTGTCAAACGTAAATTACCAATGAAATTGATCTTTTAAAACTTTCAATCCCAATCGCGTTTTCGTAAGATTATTTCTGTGTCAGCTATAAATATAAGTAGTTATTATTAGCTATAAACAATGTTTTTGCTAGCGTTGGTATAGTACAAAATGTAACTATGTAAAAGAATGGTAGAATTTTTTTCACGCCATAAATATATTTCAACGTTGCCAATGCCATATATGTATGTTGTTGAAAAAATATTTTAAGCTGTACTAAAATCAAACGTAGTCACAAGAGCCTGTTTTGCGTTTTATAAAAAATAATATAAATTAAACTTAAATAATAATTACAACAAATGCTACTCTGATAAATAGACAATGTCTGGAGTTTATATTTTATTCTAGTACTGGAAGGCTGAGTAATTTTTAATTGTTGAAATTGTTAATTAACAGTAAAAGCGTTCAGTAAATAAACATTTTACGATATTTCAGCGTCTTGACTCTACTAAAATAGTAACAAACCAAAAACTTTGTAGAAAATAAAATGGTTTAAAGTAAACAATGTTATACATACCTAATAAACATGTGGGTAAAGAAATATTAGAAATTTCCTAAAAATAATGTGTGCAAGTCAGTTTTTACGGACTGCTTACAGAATTAACAAGTAAAATCTCTATCCACATCATTAAATATATAGCGCTGGACTACATAGCCGGTTGGCATCAAAACATAAGTTATGTCAAGATGGTTTAATATAGGTACTTACATACATTTGAGCTAGTCTAGTTATGCTTTGACGTGGTAGTAAAGAGTTTTCAGACTGACGGATCATAATATTTTTTGTTGACAAAGTCTTATCGTAGGATACGTAGGTTAAATGATTTGTCGTGCTTTAGTCCTTATTCTAAGGATTTGTCTCAATTTTTCGGCGTTTATGTTGCCAATGTTATCGTAATTTTGATTAATGTTAGCTATCAAGACAACCATTTCTC
Source organism: Epirrita christyi (assembly GCA_951392215.1). Taxonomy (NCBI): domain Eukaryota; kingdom Metazoa; phylum Arthropoda; class Insecta; order Lepidoptera; family Geometridae; genus Epirrita; species Epirrita christyi. Next base: position 8,256,959 of record OX595833.1, read on the forward strand.
GACATGAAGTGACGTCGGTCGTATGCAAGTATTGTTACGAAATTATTCAATTAATATATTTGGTGGCCAGGCACGATAGCCTTTGTATGATATAGAGATATATCTTTCATGTATCGTACGTAGTTAGGTAGGTACCTAAGTACTTACTAGTTTTAACAGTACCAGTGAAAATCAGTGAATTGTTTTACTTACTATATCTATTGCTACTAATCATTTACATACTTATTTGAGGTTTATTTCTGTTTACTGACAAGTCAGTTTTTCAGTTTTGCCATATTGTTGTCTAAATTAACTAAACCTGTTGACTGAAACTTTTATATTGTAATTTGCGTAGCTGTGTATCAATACGTCTATCTTTATATTTCTAAACTTTGGCTTAGCTAGTTCATAAGTAAATAGTAGTTTACTATGATCAAATTATCTGGTTACACAAACAACTTATTTAAATGAGCAGAAAATGACATAAACGTTTTAACTTGTAAGTTTTATTCGACTGGATTAGATTCAATAAAGTCAATATTATGTATATCTACAGTAATCAGTTCGCGGGTTTATGTAGCCAATAAAAATGTATAAACCAACGCTGTTTTATTTGTATTATTACTCTCTAAGCAGGTAGGTAAGTGAGTAAATAATATAAAACGACTAGTTGGCAATGGGTTACGCGTAAGAACCCCTAAAAATCTCTACAAATCCTTACAATACAAACAAACCCTTTTAAGCCTCTAGAAACTCCTACAACACCCTACAGCCCCTAAAAATCCATAAAATTCCCTAAAACCCCTAAAAACTCCTGAAAACCCCCATAACTTCTAAAAACCCCCATCACCCCTAAAACCCCTACATCCCTAAAAACTTTAACGACCTCTTAAAAACCACTAAAAACTCTTACAACCGTTAAAAATCCTGATTTATTCCTAAAAACTCTCAAACGCCTAAACATCCTAAACTAACTCTACATATCACTATATCACCTAACAACCCCTAAAAATTCCTAAAAACCTCTTTCTTTTAAAAGTCTTTATTACTTATAATTTAAAAAAATATTATAACCAAACACGGTTTCATTTAGAAAAATACCTAAAGCTTAAAATTAGAAGTAACTTGGCAGGCTAAAGGTCTTCGCACATTATAACAACTCCACGCCAACGCGGCAGCAACTCTTTACTCCCTTTAGTGTACGATGCGTAGGCCACTCGTCGTACACTACTTTAATATCATTTTTTGAAATTAAACCTTGAACATATGACACAGGGCTTAAATTTCAATATTTGGGATAGAGTCGAGTCGCCGTTGAGTTGTTTTAATGTGCGAAGACCTTTAGGCGCCTTTAAAAGTTTTTGGTCAAAATTACTTTTTTTTTAATAGTAATTTTGCACTTGATAGATCCACGTTTTGCGATATTATTATACAATAATTATTAACATAATATAAGGTACGGTTACCGTTAGGTACGTAATATGAGCACTTTGAGTAGCGTTCATTTTTAAAAAAGAAACCTATATACCGCTACAAAATCCTACACACTACACACCCCTAAAAAGTCAAACAAATCCCTGAAGTATTTTATTATTACAACACCTATTAACTCCTACTTCCCCCAAAAATTCCTTAATCCCTAACTTAACCAAACTTAACTTAATTTTTCTTAACATAACGAATCCCAAAAAATCTCTAAAAAGTATTACAGCCCTAAAAAAGGCTTGCAATTCCCTACTATCCCTAGAACTTGACAACCCCTAAAACTCCCAGAAACCCTTAAAAATCTGTACAAACCGTAAATCCCATTTTAGACCGTTATTGAACGACGGACTTAGCTTGGGAACTGGGATTTTCCCGGAAAATTTCATGGGGCTGTAGGCCACGCAGATCGTTTTCTGTTTCAGACCTCCGTGTAAATTTAATCAAAACCTTTATAACATATTTCGTTTACGTTTTCGAGATAGTAATACATACAGACAGACAAACAAATATAATAAATAACTAGCATACTTATTGAAAAAGCTTGGCTAATTGTTTGTTGAACATTGTTTCTCCTGGAGGTGAAGACGGGTGCTTTGAGCCGGTGATACCATCCCCCTTTTTCAACCAGCCGCGGAGTTGACCAGTGGCGCAGCGGTTAACGTACTTCCGTAACATGGAGACGGTCCCGGGCTCAACCCCCGCCTGGTTGGTAACTTTTGGATTATTTTAAAATCTTAATATTGTGGAGGATTAAGTGTGGGTTAACACTTTAAAAACCAATAACTATATTGTATGTTGCTCGTTTAATCTTTATAGATTAAAAAATAGAATATATTTTTAGATTAGAAGAATAGAGGGGTGTATTAGCACTTCTGTTGCCTCACCTCGATAAGATTCCTTCCTGCTTTTTTAGCGTTTTGATACGAAGGTATAAGTGACACAAGAACACGTAGCCGGAAGACCCGCTGGCACTCGCACAGCTGTAACGTAAAAAGCTACTCGCACACAACTATATAAAAAAATAACAAAGCTATAATAAAAAGCATTTGAAGAACTAATTAAGTAACGTGAGAGCGGCTGTGATAGCTATTTTAAGTCGTGGGATACGATATTCTGCTGCACGGATATCTTTTAATGCGTCATATTTTTGTGAGCTTGGAACGTCTAATTGGTTACGTGATATTTTGTACTTCTAACCTATTGTTAAGATGCCGCTGAGATTTTTTTGAGTAAGAGATGCTTACAATTTTTGAGTTAATTAACTCGTCGCTTAAAAGAATTAATAGATTTCTTGTTGGGCTGAAAGTAGAGTTGTCATAGAAAGTTTCCCTTATGATCGAGATCGCGAGATGCCAATGAGGGCATTATACCTAAACATGAGTACAGGTTGAAACATGAACAATGGTAGTGTTATATGGGTTTGAGACTTTGAGATGTTTGAGAGGAGAGAATTCATTCCTGTCATTTAGTGATTTAAATAGTACGTGGAAACATAATATTTAAAAGTTAAGCTGAGTAATTTTGTAAAACATTGCAGTGTAATAATATGATTCAAATGAAGGCGAACTGAGAACAATTGTTATCCTATTTATTTAGGATAGCGCGATTATTTATTTATGGATTCATTGGTTTTCGTACTAACCTAAGTTTAATCATTCGCGTAACTTCGTTTATCCAGGTACCTATGCACCAGGTTAAAGTGGAGTTTTGTTTTGAAATTAACTTGGGGCTGTTAGACAATAAATGGTTCAGTGTCTGGTGAAAGCCATAATTTTATTATGTTAAATATGTGCATACAGGATGTCTTAAGGACATTCATATTATCAAATATTTATTTCCCGTAGGCATCAGAATGTCCTATACGTTCCATGATCTAGATTCGAGTTTTCTCTCTAGAATCGAAGGTTCTCTCGTTGGTTGGAGGTTGGTCTCGTTAAAGTGAAACCTGCCTAGAAGCTGATTAAAAAAAGTCAGATAATTCGATCAGTCATGTCTATAAAATATATATTTATGTGTTCCCGACACCATGTCTCCACCTAGATAGTCCTCCTCTAGACCTTTCGTCGTCGTCAATTATTATCTTTAGGGAGCTCTAGTTGAAGGATAAAATCCAGTTTTAGCATTCTGGTACTCCCAAGCAAATCTATATTAGCAGGAAAAGGTTTTGAGCTGAGAACTGTCCTTTGACGTATTGTGATCCGAATTACAAAGGTGAGCAACATATACACAATTAGTATTAAATGTGAGCTTCGGCTCTAGCTTGCGATACACACTTTTAGCTAGGGACAATATAGTTAGGTAGATACACACAAACATACGTTTTTAATAGAATTGAATTTTTCGTGGTTGGGAATCATTTTAAATTGTAAAAAACGGCTAATTACCACTGTTATCCATCTGTGATTTGTTCTATTTTATCTCATCCATAGGAAAATTACACACACACACACACACACACACGCTTACACAAATAATTGGGTTTTGTAAAAACCTTTTATTAGGAACACTTTCCTACTACATAATGTGAAAGTAAATAATCTGGAAGCTTGAACTACATTTGTATTATAATTATGATTAAGTTAATAGGCTACAGAATAAGCGCGGAACGCTCACAAGCTGATTGTGGTACGTAGGCGACTCACTAAAATGACAAAATTAGTGCATGTTATGGCTCCCGCGGTATACAACGCAATACCATAAAGCTCAAGTACGACGCTATCTTTCAAAAATAATTTAAAAACATGGCTTGTGGATCAGACAATTTATCAATTTCAGGATTTATTTAAAATGAATATGAATTAATTATTTGACATTATTATTAGTTTAAAACTGATTATTATTTTTTACCTATACCTACTTATGAATATGTTTAATGACCTGTAACCGTTTTCGTTATCAATAAACTACTATGACTATGACTATGAATATTCCAATAAAAATAAAGAAAACTACTTTAGTATTCTGAGATAAACTAATTAAATACATTATTTCTCATGAACAGGAAAAATATTGTAATTTTGTCGCTATCTTTGTCCAACGTAGAACAATATATAATACTTAAAAAATATAGAAAATCAATACTTCAATAATTTTTAGATAAAAGTACCAATACTCATTGAAATATGATACTTTTATTTTAATAAAATGAGCTCAGAATTAATCCATTTATTAAGACATTTGAACTTTTGAGATTATTTATACTGAAGTAAAAGTAAATAAATTCGATGATAAATATTTTTTTTAGTTTGGCATAAAAAGAGTGAAGTAAGAACCCAGTTTGAAATCACAATGTGTTCAAAGTAATCTAAGTATTTAATATTCACTCAAATTTCTTAGAGTAATTTATCATAGTGAAAGTATAGTTATTCCCCCTTGTTCCCCATATAATTGCACATGTCATTTAGTTTGGTATAAAACTAGTCATTCACAAAGGGCTTGCATTTTATCCGAGTAGGTAAATTAAGTTAAGGAATTGAAGTTACTTACCTATTCCAATAAGTGTTCAATGAAACATAAACTGTGATATTTAAGATATAATCGGGGTCTTGCGGATGCCGAACAGGTAACAAGTTATTCTTCAAAGTTACAAATACTCCAAAATCAGCTCTGATTGGTTCATCTGAGCCAATCTGAGCTAAATTCGTTTTGCCCTGTACACTAACCCCGTTATTCATATGCATTTTTTAAACCTGTTTTAGTTAAAATAGCTTTTGGCTTCTTTTAACGTATGACAATTTACATCAGAATGTTTAAAAAATGATTATGAATAAGGCCCACAGCATCTATCAGTAACTACTCTAAAAATTTAAATAACATTTTGTTGTTTGTTTGTAGGGTGTAATCTTTAGATTTAATAAATAGATGCCAAATATTATTTCACTAATTAGAAAGCTACACTACCCCTGATTAATGTAGGTTATTTCACGTGGACGAAGTCACGGTTTCAGAAAGTGTGAAATAAAAAGATTGAATTTTTGTCAGAAGATTTTATTGAATCTACACAATGATCATTCTTAAACCTATGTGATAAGATAATGCATTACAATGACAAGGTAGATCTAGGTACTAGTTAAGAAAAACGGCACACGCTTCATTTAAACATAATGGTCGTTTTGTCCCACAACATAATTATTTGGTTTCGAAAAATGTACTGTCATTAGCATAGGTAACCACTACAAAATATTTCTAATCTTTAATGACCTTACGAGAAGACTCCTACATTAATTAAAGTTAAAATATATATTATATATAATAAGGTTCCTAAAAACTACAAACAATAACGATTCTTTGAAAAAGAAACTAACAAATTCGAATATCAACAGTTATAATTTTAGCATAGACTTAATAATATTAATTATAACCGAAGCTCTCAAAAATATATAAATCCATAAACTATTTTGCTATAGGGTTCAAATCTATGCTACGGCACTATTTACCCTTGAGATGGATAAGAACCACATACTACCGAAGTGTTAACAATTCTGTTACTTTTAATCTACGTGCGTATTATTTTTAACACATAGAAAAGCCTTTCCACTTTTTTTAAAAAGTAGGTAGTGTACAGGGGAAATTGCACTGTTAGCTGCCTTTTGGTCCCCACACCACACGTAGCTCTAAAAAGAAAAATAAAAAAATTAGTAACAGTGATTGCTATGTGGATCAACATACACTATCGCAAAACAAAAAATTGCAGATAAGTTAGAAATGTTAACTCGGATACGATGAATCTTTAATATTATTTGTACTGATCAACGTGGTAATTGTCACAGGTTTTTTTTTATAAATATAACACGTTTTTCCGATGGTAAAAAGTCAGAAAGTCAGGCAGCAGAGCCTCAAAGGGTCTATTTTCACCGTAGGATCTACAATCGCAGGAATATAGACGAGAGAGAAGTGCTCATCGCCGCCACTGCTTTCCACCACCAACTCGGCTAACGCTTTCTTCGAATAAGCTAGCAGCCAGGACAAATTTTATAACAATGAAAACCCATATTTTCCTGCTAGTGGAATAATTAATAATAAAGTATTCTTGGTTCGCCAGAATGGGGACTTCAAGGGGAATAGAGTACGTATTGATGAATCCAGATCCAGAGTGTTCAAAGAGGAAGCCAAAAGTAGGTAGGTATAGGTAGCGCATCGAGTTCTGAGCGCTCGGTGAAAGTGGTGGGGTTGATTGCGCATGTGTCCTCTCTTTCTCTCCCGTGGCGCCTCTCTATACAGACCCAAAAAATGACTACTGCTCATTGAAGGTCAGCGCTCATAACTCGATGCGCGACCTATACCGAATGCTCGATTTTTTCTGCTCTTTATGGGAAAATGGTTTTCTCACTTATTTACATCCAGTGATTCCTCAGGCGGTCGCGCTCCTGCGTAAGATGCTCGGCTTCCTTGGTAAGGCGGTCGGAGTCCTGCTTGATCCAGCGGCCGCTGCTCTCGCGCTCATTGCGCAGTTGAGTTATGGCAAACACCATCTCTGAAACACACCAAAGTTTCTTTTATAACAAAGAGACAAGAAAGAGATTGATAGAAACGCTGGACGACTTCTGTGTCGCGGTGGGCGAGTAGCCGGCTGAGATGCAAGGGGTTGCGGGTTCGGTTCCCGCTGTGGGACAAATGTATGTATGATCTGCAAATATTTGTTCCGGGTCTGGGTGTTATGGTACCATGGTACTCGTAGTTCATGATACCCACGACATAGGGAATCCTAGTGTGGGACCAAGAATACGTTTGTAACTGTTGGGTGTTATGTTATGGTGAAAGGATTTAATGCAACTCACGGGTCAATTAATAACTTTTAAAACAACAAAAAAACAACGATCTTGGACCATCATCATCATCCTCAGCTAGTTGAAGTCTACTGCTGAACATATATGCCTTCACATAACACGCCACGACGCACGGTTTTCAGACTGTTCCATTCACCGAGGTCCAACGACTGTTACATTGTCATTGGTCCACTGAGTGGCCGACTACATGCGTCATTCGGTGAAGTTGCCTCCGGGTTTCTTTATATAGGACTAGCTGAATTCCCTGTAGCCGTTAGCTGTGGTAGTCTCGGAATAATGCTTAGCCTAAGAAATTCTCCAAGCCCTCCGTAGATGTCTTAAAAAACGACTAAGGTATTACGCTAGGGACAGGCAGCAGCATTCACCTGAGGAATTAACACCAAACTGCGATCACCAATCCGCCTACCAAGCGTGGTGATTATGGCAAATCCCCCCCATTGAGCGCTATGCATGCTATGAGGGAGGCTTCATCCAGCTGTGGATGTCTACTTATGAAAAAGAAGGACACATCAGCTCTAAGCTGCCTATGTACACAATAATATGTACAAATAATAATAATAGTTTAGTAGTTTCAGTGATTTCCCCCTATACAAACATACAAATGTTACCTCTTTTTAATATGCCTGGGTAACAACAACAAATAATAATAATAGTTTAGTAGTTTCAGAGATTTCCCCCTATACAAACATACAAATGTTACATCTTTTTAATATTATATGTTAAACTAGATTAGATATATTGTGTAGATTTATTTGTAGGTTTTTTTTGTAAGGCAATCAAATAAGCTTCACGGCCCACCTGATGGAAAGTAGTCACCGTAGCCTGTGGACGCCAACCACCATTAGTATTATTGGACGTAAATGGATGTTATAGTAGGTGTATTAATTGTGTACTTCTACAGGCTGATGATTATGATGAGATTTATTATATAAGTGAATGTGGTACTGACGGTTGAGCTCGAAGTAATGTGCCTCATACAGCAGTAGCTCATAGTGGTTAAAGTCGTCGGGAAGTGTTAGAGTCTTGTTACGCAGGAAGTTCAGGATGTGACGGAACATAGGTCCGTCGCGGTCGATGAAATAGTGCTGCTTCAGAGAGTCCAGCACGATCGGGTATGTCCCGTTAAACATCTTGCAGAGACGCGACTCTGGGTCTCTGAAACAGTTAAACAATGTGTCAAATCGAGGAATAACAAAGATTACTGATGAAACCCCACTGATGAACGAAGCCATCCTGACAGACCTCGGCGTAACAAGGCCATTTAGCCCCTCATGCTTGAGGTGAAAGCAAGCCTCTCAAACTCCACGAAAATACACAGCTTGTGGTATTATACTATTATAATCATCAGCCGGTAAAGTCCACTGCTGGACATATACCTCTCCCATCGAAGCCACGACGAATGGTCTTGAGCCGCCTGCATCCACCAACTTCCTGCCTTCCTACATTGCGTGGTTTGGTTCGTAAGGTAACTAATACATTTTATTTCCAAATAAATCTTTTGAACTTCTAGCAGTTTGCTCATAAACGCCATCCAAAGTAGATTAGGTACTATAAATAATGTTTTTGTAACATAGGTACCTCCTGAATGGGGTTGAAGAATGGTTGGCAATACATTTATTTCGTGCCCTGCAGAAAAATGATTAAAAGAGCTAACGGTGTGGTGAGGCGGAAGTGGGGGGAGGGGCAAAGCTGCGGCGCGACTCCGCAGGCCCCGTGGCAAGCGCCCCGGGGCTCAGCCCGCTCGAGAATAACTCGCCGAGCTCGGATAAAATAACCTTGTTTACTATACTATGAATTATATTTAAATTGCCAGCAATGTGGCCTTAAACAAAGCAGAAGGTTACTATAGTATCCTATTCCATTATGTGGCATATCAAGTAATATGGTTCTATGGCATGACACAAATTAGATTTTGGATATTTTTTTGCACCAAACCTCTCACCAATTTTGATAAACGACTGTACGTCGTGGCATTCTTTGAGTGAGTCCTATTTCCAGCAATGGACATCCCCGACTTATGATAAAACCGCACTATCGTGACCGGGGGGGGTCACGAGATTCGATGAAGTAACATTTGGCATGATGACTTTACTTACGAAGTCAATGTCTCAAGTGACGAAGTGTAAATGGTTCCCCCCACGTCGATGTGCACGGGCGCGTTGTAATTGGTGGTGGGAGCCACCCTTGGGAACCCTATGATCGACGGCTCAATCTTCACGGCCAGCTTCACAGCAAGCTCCGGCTTCGGGCTACTTGGAAACATCTTCACGGCTTTGGTGATCTGAAATAATAGAAAAGAAAAAAAAATACAATTTATCCTTATTGTTAGAACTTATAACCATTGGGGTATAAAGGTTCTCGAGTGGCGACTACAAACCGGACGACGCGGTATTGAGGAAGGCCCTCCACTCGGTGGACTAAAGACATTATAAACGAAAGGTGGCTCAAGACCGTTCGTCGTGGCATTCTAAGGGGAGACCTATGTCCAGCAGTGGACAAGCTGATGATAATGATGATGACTTAAAATTAGCGTTCCCGGTATTGTTGATAATAAAACCATAGAAACCGAAGCTTTAATGTAACTGACTTCACCGATCAAACAATCATGTGGGCACGGATGTGCATTTACCGTAGAAGATGCTAAGAAAATGTAAAAGTGCGCTAAAGACGTGAGGTGAGGTACAGCCTTCGGCGTGGGATCGACCCGAGAGCAACCTACTGCCACGGCTCTCACGCATCCCCTTCGACCCGTCAAATAATTCTACAAAAACCTCTGAGATTCTTTTGAGTTATATAGGCGCTGCAAGTCCTAGAAACAAAGCAGCCAGTGGTCGCGTTTTTAATTTATATTAAAATTGTTGTTGATATATTTCCTAACTCAATTACTTACGGCCATTACTTTATGTTTCCCAAATTAAAACGTGTAAGAAGTCTAACATTGTATACCTACTTATGTTTTTTTTTTCGAGGGTTATTTTTTATTGTGTATTGAAATTCTTCTTTTACCGCGTCTTTCGGTTTGTGTTCGATTGATGATGGCAACGACAAATTCTCGATTGAAATATTTAACATAAGCAAGGATTGTCATCAAAAGCACTAATATTGTTTGAACAAGTTCTTTGGTTTGAACTTATTCAAATGACTTTCCGCTGGATGTTAAAAATAGACTCCATACTGAAATTACATTCACGTAACATTTTTTTTTCTTTCCGTTTCTATACCGATTGATACCCACAATCCATTTGCTAGGAAAAGCCAAGAATCAGATTTTTTCATGGAAACAGCTCTACTTAGTTGGATTGCAGGTATGTCTCAGTGTGTGAAATGCAAATGTGCAATGAAACCTTTTCACTCGTGACATCCGGCGATACGTCACGTGTCTCGCATCGCTCGAGGCTCAGTAGCTCTGCCATGTTTATGTGCCGGTCCAAGTCCGACTTCAATTATTTTTATCGCTTGAATGCATCTCCAGTAAAAGCATATCTCGACGGTTTCACACCTAACCGCCTATTCAAGTGAGTGATTACGCTTTTGTAGAAAGGGTTTTCAAACACTAAAACACATGTTTGTAAAAATATGCAATGAAGCAGTGGAAATGATTTGATACCTTGAAAAACTACAAGAAAATACAAGTGACATTACAAGTGCCGTGGTGTTTCCGGCCTCAAAATAGACCCCTCCATCTCCTCCCGTGGATGTCGTAAAAACCGTCTAAGGGATTAAACCAGGGGATGGGCAGCAGCATCCACCTGAGTATTCAACAAGAATACTGCGATCACCAATTCGCTTGCCAAGCATGGTAATTATGGCGATTCCCCCGTTGTTTTTTTGTATGGGGGAGGCTTAATTCAGCATTGGACGTTTAAAGGCTGTTCATTTAGTAAAAAAACCTCCAATTTTCAAATTTGCAAATTTCCAATTTTTTACACGAATATTATCCAGCTTTCATTTCCGGCTTGGGTTTGAGTTTCTTGAACACATCTAAATGCAGTTTTTTGAAAAAATACTAATTATAATATGGTTTTACTCTATATTTAAGTGTCAAATCTTTAGTTTAGAACGTGCTAAATCAGAAAAATCTATCCTAGATTTCGCCTTGTCTTTCATTGAAAGTTTCGGACCAAAGTAATATCAATTTGTTAGTAAAAAGCAATGCTTAGTAACGATTTCAAAGTAAATCTTAGACTAAGTCAGCGTAAAGTATGTTTTATTTATTGCTTACATTATAATTTATTGCTGCGTCCTTTTTGTTGTTTTTATTTATATATTTACATTTACATATTTATTAGTACCTACCTACTCGTGCTTTTTAGTTTGCCGTTGGCATCGCGTTGATGCTTCTACGCTCGCGGTTTTTGCGAACACCTTGCGGCTACCGCCTCCACTCCGGAGGCCTTTCACGCTCGTAACGTGAACATACAATATCTAATAGACGTGGGCAAAGGCTACCTACCGTAGGAACAGTTCGCCTTGATCCGTTGCCTTTGGAATTTACTGTAGGTAGGTCTTTGTTTTTGAAAAGTTCAATAAACGATACCCAGAATAATAGGCGGCAGCGCGCGTGTAACTACTTTTCATCAGATGGGCCGTATGCTTGTATGCTTGCCAAGTAGTATAAAAAAACCTATCTGTTCTCCCAAGTATTTTTTTCGGTATTTTTCACTTTAATTTTTCTCCACCATTGCTATTTGGATGCCATAGTCTCTAATACTACAATCATAAATCACTGTAGTGCGTCACTCACTGATGGCTTCCACGCCATCATAAGAAATCGTTATTGAAACGTCTACGTGGCAGATACCATTCTAAACACTTTGGCAGATAGGTTGAACTCTCCGTTTATGGGGCACTGGATAAGCCCACAAACAACACTTTTAAAGGACGTTGAGGGTTGTTCTTTTTGTATCGCTATGTACCAATGATACAATGAATTTTGATAAATACTACGTCTATAACTAGTATTAAAATTCCTTGGTGAGTAATGACTTCACAATATGATATAATATGATATGATGGTTTTTGACATTTTGCTTCTCTCATCTTGTTATTATTATGTATGTTGATTATTGAAATTGCGTCGTCCCGAGGAAGTTGGTGGATAGAGGCGGCTCAAGACCGTTCGTAGTGGCATTCTAAGGGGGAGGCCTATGTCCAGCAGTGGACTTCTACAGGCTGATGATGATGATGATGGTGATTGAAATTGTATAATGTTGCTATTTTCATGGGCTTAAAATATAAAATATGGCTTAAAATAAAAAGATATAAGATGAGATGATAAAAAAAAATCAGGTAACAAATACAGACAGATAGACATACTTATAATTTTTTTATTCTAATTTACTTATAAAACATGTAAAACTTACTCAAGTGGAATGTTTATTTTCCGAAATGAGCTAACCTTCTGTTCTAGATTAGACTCTCACTTCTGAGTCTCTTTTTTTGTGGAAGGAATGGAAGGCATGGAAGGGCGTAGAGTACAAAGAGCGCAAAATTGTGCCCTGGGTGGTGCCTTCGGGCAGGTTGGCCCTTCTATTCCGATTGTAATTATCCACCCGGGGCGATTCATTCGAGCGGGAACGGAGCAACCCAACGAACAATTTTGTTTGCTAAAAGGCTGAAAAAACTATAAACAATTGAAAGAAGACTGGGCAAAATTGGCTTTAAATTTCATCATTATCATCATCACTATCATCATCATCAGCCGATAGAAGTCCACTGATGGGCATAGGCCTCCCCCTTAGAATGCCATGACGAATGATCTCAGGCCTCCTCCATCCACTGACTTTATGTGACCTTTATGTCTTTGGTCTATAGAGAAGGTGCGTGGTCTGGTTTGTGGTTGCCACTCAAGAACCTGTATTCGCCAACGATTTTCAATTCTGCGAGCTAAAGCTCGCCTGCTCATTGCCATTTCAACCTGCTAATTCTGAGAGATATGTCTGTGATCATGGTTCTTCTAAGGATTTCCTCATTTCGGATTCTTAAAAATCCAATATCTGTTTTGTTATACATTTTGCGCTTAGTTAGTAAGGCTACTAACATAAAAAAACAACCTAATTTAGAGCCTCCTCCTTTTTTTGATGTCGGTTAAAAATATTCCATAATACGTAACCACAATAAGCCGTCAAAAGTGCCAATTAAAAGCGGTGGAGGGGCGTAAGACTACACGCATACATACAAACTGCGGACTGTTAACATCATAACCCTTCTTTTGTTTTGCTGTAGTCGGGTAAAAACTGAGCGACTACAACGGAAAATTGGGACGCATTTTTGTCGTAATATTCGCTTGGTAAAATTATTATTCTGTGAAATTAAATGCAGAAATGTTGTTGGTGTAGGTACCTACACAGCAGCAGCCTCCCCGCGGCGCCAAACTTCTACGGCACGCCTCTACAGAAAACACCAGCGGCTTACTGATAATCTGTTTTTTCTGGTTATTTTACCTCATCATCATCATCAGTCTATAGAAGTGCTGTAGATACCTCCCTCATAGAAACAACGACGAATGATTCTGAGCCGCCTCTATCCACCGACTTCTTTGACTTCATCAGTCTCAGCCTCCTACTTAATTTACACATCATCGTCATCATCTATGGTTAGACGTCCACTATTGGACAAGACCTTCCCCATAGAACATAAACGGGAAAATTGACATAATAACCACGCTTGCAGGCAGGCGGATTGATGATCGCAGTATTGGTGTACTCAGGTAGATACCACTGCCCATCCCCTGGTGTTATCTTACCATACATAAAAAGCTATTTTCGAAATTATGTATCACCTCAGCCTCATGTGTACTCGTCACCACTTAATATAAAATCATGAACGTAATTGAACGTACCAAACAAGAGCAAGCTGGTCAGGTGGAGTTAGTATTAGTTGGAAAAGCCGTTCTTACTTGGATGTATCCTCAAAGTTTAGCCAAAAGCCCAGCACTTAAAGCCCAGCATTAATTACACAAGCAGATCTATCGTCTGCCATAACAAAGCCTGTGCGAGTTTTGTGTTTTTTTTAAATCAGGGGTAATGAGGCAGCTCTTTCTATCTACTCGTACGGCTATAGTGTTTTGGTCTGCGCCACAATGGAAAACTGTAACTCAGTGTCGTAGCCACGAGGGCGCCCGCAGGCGCTGCAGGCGCTCTTTCTGCTTTATCAAAAAGTACCCCCGAGCAGTGGACGAAAGCACGCATGCAAAGTTGGAACTTAGCTAATCTACCTTTATGTATAAAGATAGCAGTAAGTATTATAATTATCATCATTGGTTTTTTTTCTAATCATAACATCATTCAAAGAAACATCGATGAACTCTGTGGCGCGGCGGGCGAAGGTTCGCTTGCGACGCAGGAGGTTGCGGGTTCGATTCCCGCCTCGGAACAAATATTTGTATAATCTGCAGATATTTGTTTAGGGTATTCTGGGTATATTTTATGTATAATTAAAAAAATATCTATCTATTTAATTTATTGTATTTATATATCAGTTATCTAGTACCCATAACACAAGCTCTGCTTATCTTGGGGCTAGATAATGTTGTGTGAAATGACCTGCATTTATTTATTTATAATTTACAGTTTTCTATGAAAAACGGTCATATTTAGTCTATGTACTTTATATTTTACATTATTAGCATATTCATATACTTATTATTATTTGTTATTTTTAGCTCTTCGTAGAGTTAACCCTGGGTTTGTAATTATCAGCCTGTATAGAAGGCGCTGTAAATATGCCAGTAGAATGCCACAACGAACGATCTAAAGCCACACGCCGACATACTGCGATCTCTAAAATGTCGGTCCATGCAACGTGGAGAGTCCTTCTTACGTGCCAATTTGCGGTCACCACTCGAGAACTATTCCTCAACGGTTGTTGGCTTTACGAGCTATATGGATTACTTATACCCACTGCCATTTCAACTTTTGTTCAAAAGGTATTTCTTAAGGGAAGTGTACCGCCACCAGTCTGCTTTATACAAAACTCCTATATAATTTTAGAAAAATTACGACTATACACCACGTACTTTACTATCACTACTTATACTTATACTTTATTGCTAAAACGTCAGCAGGAGAATAGTAAAGTACGTGGCGTATAGTTGTCATTTTTCTAAAATGATACCAAGCCACGATAACTTCTATTCTATTCCTATATAATTTGCTCCTCATTTGTTAATGAATTCAAGTCAATTAAATTTTGAAGAAACAATCTTTAGACTAAAATCAAGACCTTTGGTTTGTCAGTTTTCCACAACCATGTGTTTGTAATACAACAAATTTTCATGGAGATTGATGACATAATACCTAAGATAGGAGTAAACTTCGTTTGCAGGGCTCAAGCACTAGGTGTTTTTGTTTCTTGTGTTACACCGAATAAAAACCCCGAAGGCGCCGGCGCCGTGGTGGATGTGCCGTCCAACCTGTAGGCTGCTAGTATATTGCTAATACTACGAAAGTAATTAATCTCGGCAATCTTCGTCTTGTCGAAACAGAAATATAATTGCAAATGAGTGAAAAACCAACAGTCAGTCACATAGCTAATGCGCATTACTATGGTAAAGCAGTAGTGAAGGTAGGTATTGTATGCTATACCTTCGCTACGAGACTTCAGCACAGAACGTGAAATGTAAAGCTTCGCACTGTACTTACCTACCAGTAGATACAATGCCCACAAAAAAATAATACTTACAATATACATGAATAGGTAGATAATTATGTAGTTAATTTAAACCCATTTGTTAGCAGATAATAATCGCCTCACTGCTAAATTACTCCTAAGAAATTACTACTATTATGTAATTGTTACAGTTAACCATGTCACTCGACTCGTTTGCTAGCAAAATAAGTAGATGGCTATCGGTGACTGCTATGTCCTTAATTATATGCTGTTCATTTGTGCATATTATTTTTGAAGACGCCCTCTTCTTGAACGACTTTTCTTATCTTAGCCTGCGCACCATCACACCTCGTCAAACTTTGAGCTGAGGTACGCTTATTTTTTTTTTCTTAGACGTCCACTGTTGGACGAGGCCTCCCCCATTTTTATGGGGGAGGCCTCGTCCAATGGTGCAATGGTGAGGATTTGCCATAATCACCACGCTTGGCAGGCCGATTGGCTATCACAGTATTGATGTAATCCATAAGTCGGCTTTTACGTCATCCATGGGAGGACTGTTTAATAAATCTAAAATAATTCTTCAAGCTACTAGAGCTTGAAGGAGTGGCTAATATAGAACTGTCAATTGGTTGAGCCAATGTAGCATCATACAATTATAGAAACGTACAAACAAGCACTATAGGTATGCACATTTCAGAAACAGCCATGCTAAAAATGATGGTAATAATGGCGATTTCTGGAAACATGTGCTTGGACCATATACCACATCACGATCTCCCGGCGCCGATGGCTAAATATGAAACGCGTTGAGGTCATAAATAATTTAGCCACATTGGTTGCGAACAATGCGTTTGAGTGGTACAGGTAGAGCTGCTCCGAACGTGAAAATTTTAAATCCTAAACTTCTTTTTTGGCCGAGTGCGTAAAGATTTTTTCAAGTCATCATCATCATTATCAGCTGGTAAACTTCCACTGTTGAATGAGGACTCTCCCATAACATGCATACGTTACTACCCATGGCGTGCAATGAAGGGATTTGCCATAATCACCGCGCTTCGCAGGCAGATTGGTGATTGCAGTACTCGTGAAGTACTCAGGTGGATGTTGCTGCCCATCTCCTGGCGTAATCCTATAGTTGCCTTTTACAAAATTCACAGGAGGCTTTTCTTGGAGATTAATTCTGTAATTTTCAATGAGCTACTTTATCATGAAAATTTGATTCTATGAAAACTTCCTTAGGAGTTGATCAAAAATGGCGTTCCAAAAAACCACAATATACGAAAGAAAATCGCGGAACATAACGTGGGTTGATTCGGGTATCTCAGGGATGAGATAGAGTTCTAGAGTTCCGCTGGACAATATTTGATGGGACACCCTAAGGTATATTATATACGATTCTATCATATGCGTATTATTTGTAGATTTTTGTAAGTTCTCATATTATGCGAAAGTTTATTATGTTGGTATGTTAGTTTATTTGTTAACCTATCACGCTGAAACGGCTGAACCTATTTCAATGATATTTGGCTCAATGGCCTGCTGAAAACTTTTTTATCTCGTTACCACGCGAGCGAAGCCGCATGCAGATACTAGTTTGATTGTAAGGCCTTCATGCCACACCTTATCAACCCTAGAATATAGGTAGGTAAGTATACTCGTGGTGAGATGGCGTCGCTCGAGCCTGCTTATCCTCAGGCGACGACGCCGCGGGCTCAGAGGCCTTGTTCAGTATTGTAGCTAGGGAGGGACTGGCAATAATTGACTGGAATCATTATGACTGTAGTGTGTACACAGTAGCTACTGTGTCCACCGGCTTTTTGATGAGTCGTGAATGTTCTATTGTGTCCACTGGCATAATTGTCGAGTCAAGAATGTTTCAACCTGCTGTTGTGCTTATAGGCTTCATAGTTTGAGGACAAAATGCCGGTAAGGGCATTTTACTCTGAAAACCATCTGCTGTGAATTGTTTTTGTACAGTTGCGATGTGATTCGACCGGCATAATTTTGCAAGTCGCAAAAGTGTCAACCTGCCATGGTACTCGTAGTTCCTGTTACCCACAACACAGGGAATCCTAGTGTGGGATCAGTGCTAAATATGTGACTGTTGGGTGTTATGTTATGTTATTGTGTCCACCGGCTTTTCGTCGTGTTACACATGTGTCCTCTTGCTGTTGTATCGACCTGTTATAATTTGTCGATGTGAATGTGTCGACCTGCTGTTATATAGATTTTTTTTTGCTACTGTGTCTTACTATATTGTGACAACCTACTTTTTTGACAATTTTTTATGTTTATTTTCAAGTCAAGTTATCCCCTGCCCCTATCCTATCCAGAAAGCCCCTGATTTGGACAGGTGCTTCTTGTGTCCATCCAAATTCCGTGGTTGACTGGAAAACCAAAACTCTAAATCCATCTCTGCCATCGTCGATCTAAAGAAACACCTAGCGTCGCTTTTGATACCTTCGGGTGATTCGCCCGAGGCGTTCATCTACAGAACAATCATTTGGGAAATTATATGGAAACCGCCCGTGGCGGCCGGCCTGAGTTGTCGGAGTGTCCGCGGGCGACGTATTGAGAGGTCCCAGGTACAGTCAGCAGATTAAATAGATTTAAAGTTGAATTTTCAAAAGCTATTCTTTGGACAAAACAGATTTTTAAAACGTTTGTGTATTACATGTTACATTAAGTACCTACCTAGCAGTTGTCAACCTGTGATATTTCTACATTGCTTGATTTTTGTACTTATGAGGTATTATGGATTGCTGTCAATGGTATACTTAATCATCATCAGCCTGTAGAAGTCCACTGCTGGACATAGGCCTCCCCAGTGTGTTTAAAGATTGAAGTAGAAACTAAATAATATTTTTCTGCACTTTTTAGGGTTCAGTACAGGAAACAGAAAAAAACAAGACCTTTATTAGGATCACTTGGTTGTCCGTCCGTCTGTCTGTCTTCAAGGCCCTTTTTCTCAGGCATGGCTAAAGGTATCAACTTGAAATTTATACCAAACATGTGCCCTTAAAGTGCTGAAAGAATCAAGTTTCTAACTCGATGCATGATTAAATATACGATAGTGAACATCCAATTATTGTAAGGAAATCGCGAAAATGAAAACCTCTAGAGAAACTTTCAGTAATCTCACAATCCTATAATTTGGAATGCTAATTAAGACTCTTTGTGCCACAAATAAAGTAAAAAGTACTAAAATTAAGGAATTTTGTCTTTTTTATCCATATAATGGGATAGTGAAGTTTTTAGGAAAAAATGGCTGAAACTCAAAAAGGGCTCTGATGATTTCGAAATAATTTAAGGATCGGAACCCTCAGGGCGCGAGTCTCGCTCGTGATTGCCCATTTTATTTATGTTATGGTAGGTAACCATTTGATATAGTGTTTTTACAATTGTATATACTATAATTACTCATATATACTATACTCTGGCACGTTGCTGTATTTATAACGTTTGTTTTTTTTGTTTGCACATTTTGCATCATGAAGAGTTTGTGATTTCGCAACGATACCTCAAGGAATACAAAGTAGGTACTCGAAAAGCCCTCGTCGGCGTCGGTCCTACGGTACTCACTCCTTCCTCACTCAGTCGGTTCCTCAGCCATGCCATGCGCCAAACGGATATGATGATGAAATCGTGAAGGCGGGCCGCAAGTTTTATAATTTAAAATTGCGTTGGAAAAGTTGAATAGCTTCGTAATTTTTTCAGATATTCAAATAATTATTTCACCAGGTTATATTGCAAGCTAAACTTTATCATTTCTTTTTCTTCATCAGCCGGTAGACATCCTATGCTGGATGAGGCCTCCCCTCGAGATTTGACATAATCACCACGCTTGGAGGCGGATTGGTGATCGCAGTTTGTTGTTAACTACTCGGGTGGTACCCATCCCTTGGCCTAATCCCTTAATCACCATTTACGATAGCCATAGAAGGAGTTGGAGGAGTCCATGGCTTTATCATTTGAGCAAATAAAAACATTGAAAACTTCCTTATTACCATTGTGGAACAAATTAAAAAATGCCGTTATTTTAGCCAAAACTGGATTTCTGGATTTGCAAGGACCAAAATAAACTGTTCTAGTCATTAACGTTGTAACTAAGTAGCTAACATTTTTTTATATGTTTACGAGTCTAAACTATCGTTTAATTTCATGCGTTCAGTTCACCTCAAAGGCGGCCATTAGACCGTTTTTTTAGAAAACGTTACCTTTACGAAGTCGCTTCCTATCTCTCGCCGTTTCCGTGGTTGCTTTACATTTCCATTGCATCCGTACGAATGCATTAACATATTGTTTTCAATAAGTCTTAGTAACTATTATTAATTTATAAAATATAACCAAGTTAATATAGGTGGTTTTGAATTTGTGGGTAGACAATACACACAACATTTTCGATTATTTATCATGGTAATAATATCTACCGCTCCTGGCGTAGCCCGCGGTCAGCGAGACTCCGGAGGGGCTTGAATATAAAATAAGTATTTATCTGATACAGAATTATACATTATGTATAATCCTCTAAGCTTTTCCTTTTTCACACTAAAATGGCTATGCCAATTTTGATGAAATTTAATACACAAATAGACTAAAGGTTAGATTTATACATAGAATACTTTTATCCATAATTTAAAGTGGGCAAAATTGCGGGCGACCGCTAGCAAAGTGTATATATATATATATATATATATCCTCTAGTGGAAACTTTTGCCCATGATTTTGTCGGCGTTTATTAGATTTCTAGTATTTTCTTTGCACGCATTGTTACGCTTAATCCTTACTCGGGTGGTCTTACTTATGCTAAACACTTATCCATTCAAATAATTTTCAAAACCACAAAAAGGCGGGCAAAGTTCAGGTATCAAAAGTAGTGACATTTCTTTTAAAAATATACAAAATAAGTATACAGTTGTATTGAGAACCTCCTCTTATTATTTAAGTTGGTTAAAAAAGACGTCCTTCATTGTGTTTCTTGTTCAGTAAAATTTTTAAATTTTGAATTTCCTTATTATACGCCTCGCTACAAATTGTTAATGGCCTCTAGGTAAGTAGCTATTTTTATGGGGATCTCATCTGGCGTCACTAGTAGGGCAGTGGCCTAAGGCGCGCCCGGGGCCAGCAAAACTCATATTCGAACACATGAGATATGCTTTGGCTTAGGTTCTGGTACGAAACTCAAATATGAATTTGGTATTGGGGTAATTACCTCATTTACAGAAAGAATCATCGTTTAACATACCTACTATTAAACAAGCAGTATTTGTACCAATGTCATGGTTTGAGATCTCGAAAACGGCTCTAACGATTTCGATGAAATTTGCTGTAAATATAAGGGTTTTTGGGGCCAAAATTTTTTTAGCTAGGTTTCATCTCTGGGAAAATGCATTTTTCCGAGTTTTCCGAGCAAAGTTTGTTCACCCAGGTATTATTAACTTATTACAAGTATACCTAATACAAAATTTAATGTGTACAAATTAATCAGCTATTTATCTTATAAAGATCAACTGATCCATTGTTATTTAATTAATTCATAGGCATCGTTAGATGTCCAGTGTTGGACGAGGCTCAATCCACCCATAGCATTCTATGTGGAGGTCAAATCCACCTGGTGGATTGGACATAAACAACGCTCTTGGCAGGCAGATTGGTGGTCGCAGTATTAGTGCTAAGTACTCAGATAGATGCTACTGCAGTAATCCCTTCGTCGGCTTATAAGACATCCACGGGAGGAGATGGCGGTGTCTATTTTTAGACCGGCCACACCACGGTACTTGTACGGGACAGCAAAATTATAAGATAATTTGTTTTTTCCTTGACTAAGTTTATAATAGATGTTATGATTTCTTGTAACGTGGTACCTACGTAAGTAAGATCTCAAGTTTCAGTAAACAATGTTTCCATAACAGGAATTGTTATGGTTATCCTGGAATTAGATCATTCAGCTCATGGAGATATCTTGAAATGGCTTCATGACTTTTTCATGATATATTTGATAAATTTTACTCAAGTTTCTTGTACTACTATTACTCGGTGTTTTTTTCTGTTTTGTTGCCGTGGTGTTTCTGGCCTAAAAAAAGACCCCTCCATCTCCTCCCGTAAATATCGTAAAAGCCGACTTAGTACCTAATTACACCAGGGGGATGGGCATCAGGTGATTATGGCAATGCTCCCATTGTATTTTAGGTATTTTGCGGTAGGCCTCGTCCAGCAGTGGACGTAAACAGGATGGTGATGATAATGAGTCGATTTTTTTTTAGTTAAGTAATTAAACGCTTGTCGGGACAACCCTGAAATCAGTTATTTCTTCATTCAGGTAAGATAACCAAATATAATGGAGACCAAATTGAATAACTTTTCATTTAAAAAACCGACTTCCGCCATTGTATTCGACTAAATAATTTTGGATGAAAAAAAAATGCTGAAAGAACCATAGTGGTGAAAGGATTATGATACTTTCTGAATGCAAATGCTTGGTTTGTTGCTGAAAATATCAAAATCGCCATATATATGCCTACAATATTTGAGGAGTTCCCTCAATTCCTCATGGATCTCATCATCAGAACTGGATTTTGAAAAAAATGGGACCAATCTGGAAGTATATCTCTTCAAATAAAAAAAGAATTTTCCAAATCGGTTCATAAACGCCGGAGATATGCGGTAACAAATATTAAAAAAAAAAAAAAATACAACCGAATTGAGAACCTCCTCCTTTTTTGGGAAGTCGGTTAAAAAATAAAATAAATAAATGATAAAAATTCTATGGATGAAAACAAACGCGCTGACACCCTCACATGCTAGGCGAGTTCCGTTGTGCTACTACGCCCCCAGTAGCGTATATCCAAACTCTGTGTATGACCCAACACCGGATTTTAAGTCAGCGCTCTAGTCAGACACAAACCAGTTAATTGCGAGTCGGACTCGTGTTGACAAGTAGGCTACCATAGTAATACTAGACCAATTAAACTTATTAGTGAACACAACACATTTTATACGAAACTCCAGACGAATATTATCATTTTCTCGTGGGAACTTATTGGCTCAGTAGTTTCGGAGAGGGGGATCGCATTATATTATTTAATGTCTGTCTTTTAGACTACTCATAAAAAAATTCTTGATAAATAATTATCTTCTTTTGATTTGACATGATGCATTTGACAAAAGTCTTATTTATAATTTCTAGTTTGTCCCCCAAAATTAATTCCTGAAGCCAGAATTTGTTTATTTACGTTATACTGCCGTCATTAGGTCACCTAACTGTACTTTTTTGATCCAGTACATACGGAGAAAATTGGTTGTGATAGACAAACCGACAGATACATGCGTGAGTGATCCTATAATGGTTCCTTTTGAAGTAAGGAGTCACCTTGTGACTGAAGATTGATTACAAAAGATTGGTAGTTTTTTTGTTTGTAGTTTCATCAAACCGTAATAGATTTGTCCGTCATTACATATACCATTAGCGGGTCCGCAAACCTGTTGCGGCTCAACTCGTTGCTCTTGCTCATACACAAAGTTTGGATTTACGCCCCCCGTTGACCTGTACCGACCAAAATAAACAAAGTACCTATACTAACCAATTAAAAGTGTTAAAAAATCTTCAGGCTTGGCAACGCATCGACAGTGCTTCCATTTTACATAAGTACTTATATCTGAATTATTCTGAAATAAAGAATTTGTTTTAAAAAATAATTGCGTACGTAGGTACAAGGTGCTTACCCAATAGCTCATTTTAATTTTAATGCGATTTTTTTCTAGTTAAGGTTTCTTGTAAATCATTTGGACCTGTCTTTAGAAATAATAAAATTTACTCACACTTATGCAACACCTACATACAGTTTAGTTACGGGGTAGGGGACACAAAATTTTGACGAATTATTGTATTCCTTATAACACATGAGGTATTCATAACAAAAACACCTTAATAAGTAAATCAAATTAGTAAAAACACATAACAGCAAAATGAGGTTAAAAAAGTTCAAATACAAATAAAAATATTGTTATTTTGCCGTAGGCATTTTTATGAAAATGACAAACTATTAAATAAATATTGCTACAAAGCTATAAGACCGCCCATTGTATAACAATTATAGTATAGTTTTAATTTTCGTTTGTAAGATTGTGTTTTTTTTTGCATGGTGTGCATTAAAGTATTTTCTATCTATCTATTTTTTGATATAGAATACTTAGGCAAAGAACGCTTGATGGGTTTCTTTATTCTGCTATATACTATTTAGTATATATTATATCGCTATAAGGCGATATGACCGCCAATTTTATAACATAGTTAGTAATCGTGTTTGATTGTAAAATAGTTTTTATTTTTATTATGGTATATTTTCTATTTTATTTAATTTATATAGTATTTTCTATCTACATGTTACTGACCTTTCTTTTTGGCGGAATCGCGAATGCAGTCAAAGCACCGTTACCCGCAAAAACGTGTCGATTCGCGGCGAAATCGAGGAGGCGGACATTCACGCGCGACCTCGCGCGGCGCCAGTGCGGGACTGAATACGAAATATACGAATACGAATCACCCATTCGCCCTCCGTTGCCAACCCGTTACCGCTTGTTCAACTCAAAAAGGCTTAAGGCCAATTCACATCGGATGCGTATGCAGCACGTAACGTAAACACGCGCATCACTATGTATGTACACGCTTGCGTGCACGTCACGCTAGTGGTGTGCCATGTCTCATAGAGTTCCATACATTACAACGTTATGGTACGATGACGTGCACGACGTCTACGCGTACGCAACCGGTGTGCTGCAGCCTTAAAGCACGATCAAAAGGGGTTCAATAATGGACGAGTTGTCGAGAAGTAGATTCTATTCATTAACGTTTTGGATTTTTTATTGGAAACCTTGGAGATACATTTATAGGTACCAGTTCGTTCCTTTGTTTACTTATAATTTGTTCTTTGTTCGTCAACCTGCTAAGTAGAGAAATGTAAAGCATTGAAGTCGACTTGCAATAATAATTGGAAACAGTATTGAGGCATAATATAGAGTTTCGCACCAGGGAAGTATGCCTTTGGGACGCGTATACTAATATTTATTTATTTTATTTTAACAATTAAGGAAAACTTACAGCTTACATTCCAAGGATATGTTATTATGCTGAAGGCCAATTACAAGTCTTTGCATATAAGCTACTAAATAAATAAAAAAAATACAAAAGCCAGTAGCCGACAAATTAAGGTATGATGTATATATATTATGTAATAGGTGTGATGTGTATGATGGTCCTACGACAAATGTAGCTAGAGTGCGTCTAGTCTAGATCCTCCACCGCTTTTACACGGCACTCAACACAAGCTTGTTGTTCGAAAATGGCCCTTGTGGTTACGGATTATGAAATATTTTATTTTGAGGTAACTATAATAGTGGCTCGTGCAGTTTAAAGGCTCCTGCACACTATGCCGGGCTCCATGCCCAGCGGGTATTCTGTGTACCCGCGGCGTATATTGGCATATCGGCGTGGCAAAAAGCCGCCGGCTATGCCGCCGGCATAGTGTGTTGTGTAGGAGCCATTAGACTGGACGTACCCACTTCTTTTAAGTAAGTGACCCGCATGCTTAATTTTATCATAATATTTCTGAATTCACAGTATGTACCTATTCGTTTCATACGTTTCCAGTGTTTTCCATCGACCAGTGATACGAGAAAGAAGAAGAGCTACTTTATTAGATAGCTACTAGGTATTATTACTTGAATACCAACCTAATATTTATGAAAATAGTAATTATCAGCGCCATGAAGCTGCGCTTCGTTCAACATAGTTTACTCCTGAATAGCGCTATAAACCGTCACCTATCACGGGCTCATTCATTGCAGATTGTCACTCACATTTACATGCCTACTAATATACTAGATAGATAGATCTTTTGTCAAAGGTGCCACTTCACTTGTTATATATTCGCAAATGTTTGCTTTATTTTGCCAAAGAAAATAATTGTATACCTTATGTACCGATAGACTCATGGTTGATTATACCTTGGAAAAATAACGCAAATATTTTCCAACATACACCAAGTGAAGTGGCACCTTAAGGCAATAGAGAGTTTAGTCTAGAAATGTAACAAGCAACTACAAAGGCGTGTGGTGTACAATACACGGATTTTTGTATGAATATTGAGGTTCTCTAAGTGTCCGGTAGGGGCACTTTTCAGAGTGTCTTTCACCACACACCCGCTTGTTACATTTCTACATAGACTAGAGGGTCAGAGGGCCTTGTCTACGTTTTGCAATCGTTTTCCATGGTAGGCACCTACTAGCGGACTTTTTCAGAAACTTAGTGTCACCGTACAAAACAAAAACAAACATTAACAATTCTTAGACTAGAACTACCTAACTACTGAACTGGAGGAAAAACTAAACTAACCCAAACAGTCATAACCCTCTTTTAGCTTTGCTGTAGTCGAGTAAATATGAAGTGAAATAGATAGAGGTACTATCCTATCACGAGGACTCATTTTCAAGAAAACATTCACTTACCTTTTAATAAAGATTTTTTGTTATAAAATAGATTGTCATAACCTAATTTACAATAAAGAACTAATTAATAAAAAAAACAACACCAGAATATTATTTCATTTAAACTTTTAATTAGATGAATCCACAATAAACAGGTGATTGAAATAACTTACATAACGTCTAGAATTATAGTAAGGTACGTACATTTGGATGAAGGCGGCTTAAGACCGTTCGTCGTGGCATTCTAGGGGTGGAGGCCTATGTCCAGCAGTGGACTTTTATAGGCTGATGATGAAGATGATTATGATGACGTACATTCCTAATAATAAATAAATCTTACGAGAGCTTAGGCATAACTTAAGACTAGTCGGCCAACCAAGAGTCGTCATCTTCAGGCTACACTTCACGGAGCCACGTGACCACAATTTCCATGCACACAAAGTATTGGTATAATCACCGTGAGCTTTGAAATGTAACTTGTTATATATAGCTGCCCGAAACATATGCTTCTAATTAGTAACTTCAGACATTTTACTATCATTAGTCCAAATTGATTCTCGATCTAAGCAAGTTTTCAAGATTCTACAGAAAGTCAAGGACTGATCTCAAAAGTAGTATTTTGAACGCCCAGTGCGACGTGATAAGATTAAATAAAGAGATGCAAAAAATAGTGCAGGTAGAACAATATACTAATAATAGTTGTAACCAAACATAATTTTGAAAAAAGTCTAGGTTGGCAAATAAAAATCGCACAAATGACCACAACAAAAAAAGCTTTGGCATTCAAATGCTTTTAATTTTGAACGGCAACAACACAATTTTTTTGTTTGATTTTACTTTTATTTTAAAGTTCGAACCGCATATTTTTTATTTATGATTTTGTATATTTCAATTAATTCAAAAAAACCCTCGAAATGAATACAGTCTGAAGTGCAAACCAGTTAGATCATCAAATATGACATGCAATTTTCAAATTTAAGCAAAGCCGTTAGGATAAAAAATGATTTTTGGATGTTTGGATTTTAGGATCATAGCCTTTAAAGTTAATATCATAAAAAAACAAAGTGACATATTAAAAAGTCACTAACTAGTGGTTTGCCTCGAATTGAGACCTCACAAGTACATAGCGATATAGATTACCTAGGTACCTACATTCTTAACATTTCTAACCGACTTTAAAAAACATTTAGATAACATTTTCACACAAAGACGAAAAATCCATTTGAATCGGACTGACCAACGTTGACTAACTAATTGATTACCTACTTATTTGAAGCCAGTCAACAACTGAAAATAATCTAACAAGTGTATAAAGATGACAGTATTGCAGGAAGCAACATTGTAAACTTTAGTTTATCCAAGAAAAGAAGTTCCATCCTAACTTGAACTACAAAGTTATTCAAATTCCAAGAAATGGGAGCTCTACAATGTTGGTAATTAATTTAAGTGGGTAATATTTTTGAAACTCTTCGGTTTTGGACTTGTTTGTACCCTGTGTTTGTGTCACATAAGCTCAGCCAGCATGCCAAATTTCAGTTTGTAGGATTACGGGAGGATTAGAGAGCTCCCTAATGTTTTTTTTACATATTTGCCCATTAACAAAAACTACAAAGTCTAACATACAATTAAAATTAGTTAGAAAATGTCCAAACAAAGTCATCCCATTTGCCAAAGCCACATTAATTTGAACTTTACCTGATTGTCTCGCTTTTTTAGTCTATCACTCAAATTGACTAGGAGAACTCGCTTCGCTCGTTCAACCTAAAGCATAGATGTCGGGGAGCTCTATCGATCACAAGTTACATATTATATTATTAAACTATGACCGAAACTCGCGGTGCTAGCATATTCCTTCGTTTGTATCAAACGAGTGGTCTCGTGGGTTCGTAAAGTACAGCCTTAAGTTAAACATTTTTTAAATTTGCCTCGTCATTTTGACAAATGGAGATGGGAATGATTTAAACCATGTTTAAAGTCAGACAACGTTTTGTTAGGCCATTAAGTTTAGCTTATAGACTATTTTTCCCTCTGAGGCTAAGTCCTTGGAGTCTTGTATGGCCGCTTTCAGTGCTGAAACATAAAATAAAACACAATTTAATTATTATCATTACCACCCATGGTGAAAAGAAGCCCCAACTATTAAGGATCTCCCTTCGGGGGAAAAGGCGTGTGTCTGCATGTATGTACCTACGTCTATGTATGTATACGTAATTTACTACTGCAACATTTCAATACAAGGAATTCTCACCATTTTCATAAAGGTTTAGCTTTAAGCCGCTTTTCGCTCTCGAGAGACGATACGCGCATGATGGGTTCGATTTCATAGCTAAGCACAGTTCTACACTACACTATAGCACTCATCATCATCATCAGCCGTTAGACGTTTAATGCTGGATGAGGCCTCCCCCAAAGCATGCATATATGGCATATATGGATTTGACATAAACACAACGCGTGGCAGGCGGATTGATGATCGCAGGATTGGTGTTAAGTACTTAGGTAGATTTATTTATTGTTTTATTCAGGTAAAAAGAAAAAGGTAACAAACTTACCAACTAGACACTAACTAAATTATAACTAAAAAATAATAATTTCTTATTACAAAGTTGTGCGAACATAATTAAGATACCTATTTATAACCTAATCTATAACCTGACTGCAAACATGGACCGTCACATATTTGGCGCGAGCTAAGTTTGTAGCAATACCGATATGCACAGTCAAGTGACTACCCTCCGTACTAGTTTGCACTGTATGGGCATGGGCGAGATGCTTCTACCTAAACCCTAGGTAATCCCTTAGTCTGTTTTAAGGCTGGACACCACGGCACACACGCAAAAGATCTATTGTCATCTTATAATACTTCCATTAATAGGGTCACATCCAGGATATGTAAGAATATTCAGGCTATATTATACCACGCGAGGGCTACTTTGGTTTGGCAGAGATGGAGCATAAACAAGAGAATAAAGCATATTTTATTTTTTCAGTTTGAACTAATTTGAAAAACCTCGTAATATGTTTCTTTAGTTTTGTGACTATTCTGGTTTGTGACTATGAGCTTCAATGTTCATAACATAACACCCAACAGTCACATAAATAGTCCTGATGCCACACTACGACTCCCTGTGGAAACTACGAGTTCCATCGTATCATAACATCCAGACCCGGAACAAATATTTGCAGATCATGCAAACATTTGTACCGCAGCGGGAATCGAACCCGCATCTCTTGCGTCTCAAACGACTATATAGCCGTAGTGTGTGATTGTGTTACTTACAAGGTAGCAACAGACCACGCCCATGTGACTCTGCTTGGGGCACAGGTCCGCCAGCCGCACCATGTCACTGGGATCGCAGTGTTCTCTGCGCATGCACATGCCTCCTTGCACCACACATGGTTCTTCTAGGGCGATCACTGTTACCTCTGAAATTTAGAAAGGCTGGTTTTATTTAAATTGTACTTAATTGACGATCTCCGTGGCGTGGGGGACGAGTAGCCGGCTTAGAACGCAAGGGGTGCGGGTTCGATTTCTGCTGCGGGAAAAATGATTGCGTGATCTACAAATATTTGTTCCGGGTCTGGGACAAGGGAATCGAGGATAGAGACTATGTATGTGACTGTTGTATGTCATGTTAGTGTTACTCAGATTTCATGTTGTGCGTTACTCCTCCTTACACTTCAACGAGACCAAATTATCGTATCGACTCTACAATTCTTTTAATCTACAATTCGTAATACAGGAAACCACCTTTAATATATTATATTTAGTATTATCCTGACAAGGCGAAAGTCTATCATCTATCTACCAGTTACCAGTGATGACTTACGGCGGGCTATTCCCAGCTAAGACGTGGTCGCTAACTATTGGCCGTAAAGACAGGCTCAAAGTCCTTCAGCGAGCTATGCAGCTATTCTAGGAGTTTCACTACGTGATAGAATCCGTAATGAGGAAATTCGTAGAAGAACCAATATCACCGACATAGCTCTCAGAGTAAGCAAGTTGAAGTGGCAATGGGCAAGTCATATAGCACGCAGACCTCACCACCACCAATAAAGGTTCTCTAGTGGCGACCACAAATGGGACGACGCAATTAGAGGAAGCCCCCTCTCTCGATGGACTGAAGACATTATAAAGATCACAAGAAGTCGGTGGATGGAGGCGGCTCAAAACCGTTCATTGTAGCATTCTTCTAGGGGAAGGCCTATGCCCAGCAGTGGACTTCTACAGGCCTCCCCCGTAGAATGGCCACGAGACGAAGTCTTGAGCCACAGTATAATAATGTTTTCGAAAACTAGTTTATCACCTTTTAATTTCTAGAGAATTCAATTAATCTAGGAACAAATCATTATTTATAGAAATAATAATAAAAGTAATATAATAAAAAAAATACAAGTGAAACAGTTGAGCTAACGATCGTCAATTCATTGCAAATGCTTCTCTACAAATTCTAATGTTGAGTATTGTAAATTTTTGTCACTCTACTACTCAGATTATGAAGATTTTGTTTTTGATTTTGTTTTTTTTTATGAATAATATGTATTTTATCGTCACTTGTACATTCCCTATCATCATTAGAATGTTAAAGTTTACCTATTAAAAATAAATACAGAGATAAAGTTAATAGTTTCTCTAGATACAAACAAGTTCTTTCAACTTAAATTTGCCAGTTACCTACAGCGGACTGGCATGAAAAGTTTCCATGAAAGTAATTCAATTAAAGAAAATAACTTTTCTTTTCATCATGCATGGTTAAATATGCATAATGCATGTATATTTAAACATTATTTAGAGAATCTTCTCCTTTAGTAAAAGAGCAGTAAGAGTAAGAGTTCGGACCTAAAAGGAGTAAAGGGCCTTAGGAGCCTTTCTTCTTAATGCCGGCCTAGGACGGCAATGTATCAAAATCCCTATCTGTCGTGTTACCACAAAGGCAATTTCAATATTGAAATCTGGAACGTCATGTTGAACACAGCTATTGGTCACAATGAATACCCCACAAAATTATGTACAAGTCTTGGCAGCACACACACCCACATTCTTACGTTTTTCCATTATCACCGTATTTGCCAGTCGCGGCATACTGAAACGGTAACCACGGATGAGCAACAGCATCCACCTGAGTACTTAACACCAATACTGCAATCACGAATCCGCCTACCAAGCGTGGTAATTATGGCAAATCCCCTCAACTGACACTATCGGGTGAGGACGATGATACTGAATGGACACAAAATGTTCCGATTTTCTCGTTTTAAATTTTTACTTGAATTTGCTAGGTGAATAGCAAAAACGGAACCCCTAAAATTACGCCATGCCTGTCTGCCTCTGTATGTCATTCATCACACCCCGATTACTCGATTATAGGTAAGTACTTTTATTACAGTTTTACACGCATTAGTATAAAATTTTACAAAAGTTTTCTAATAATCTAGCGCCAAAAACAATACATACTTAATACCAAGGTTTTTTTTTGATGGGATTGCTTTTATTCATCACGTTTCCTTGTGTTTTTTAATTTTCAAAAGATGTTTAAAAACAAGTTAAGATTTCTAAACAACCTGTTGTTAAAAATCGCCATTTTAAAAAACACGGCTTCAATGATGGGAGTGGACACAATTTATAAAATTATGCCTATTTAGTTATTTATACTCCCATCTCTTATTAAGGTTTGCGTCTTAAGAGTATTAAACAAAACTTCATAAGGTTAATTTATAAGAACTTTAGCGTTTTGACAGACTTTCAATTAACTTTTGGAGTTACGAGTCTGTAACTTCAAGACACTGTAGCATGGTTTGACACGTCTTGGGCATGTTTTGATTGACATACGTCCCGACGACACCCCAATTACTGATTGGCACCATATTGGCACCCCTATTCATGAAGTTACTATTCAGAGAAGGTATTTTTATCCGAAACTGCCTAACATACATCGGAAGTCGATAAATAACACACACAAAAAATCACACACAACATACACAAGGTCGTTATTTTTATCCCATTTCGTATTATCATTTAAATAATCATGTCAATGTCAAGTCTGTCTGACGTATTTAAGCTTACCCAAACGCATTTGGTCGACATTGACCTCCTTTAAAAATATAAAACGTAATAGTTTTACCCATTACATGCTCCAATAAAATTTGCTATCGCTAAACAAACAGGATACTAATTTTAGCTGGAAGAAACTGGAAGTAACCGGATATTGAGAGTTTTTACTGGATACAGCTGGTGCTTGGTGCATGCAACTGGTTGGTTTTTTATGGCGCGCTTTAGAAATCAACTCTGGTTATTTATTCTGGCACCATGTGAAGGCAAAAGTTGTTCTAGTGAAATCAAGTCAGCTGATCT
Organism: Epirrita christyi; assembly: GCA_951392215.1. NCBI lineage: Eukaryota > Metazoa > Arthropoda > Insecta > Lepidoptera > Geometridae > Epirrita > Epirrita christyi. The sequence continues at coordinate 8,289,653 of OX595833.1, forward strand.
GCAGGGCGATTCTAAAACGTCGGAAACATTTCCGATCGGATTCGTTAGTTTTTCATTTTGATGTGGTAATAGATAGATAGATAGAAAATACTTTATTACACAAGACAAAAAAAAACAAGTACATAGGCGAACTTAATGCTAATTAGCATTTTCAACTAAGTAACGGTAAGTAAAGGTAAGTAACTATAACAATTTTCTAACAATTTTCTCTAGTTAAAACACAGTAATATACAATATTTATTATTTTTTACTGTGTTTTACTAGAGACAATTGTAGACGAATCCGATCGGAAACGTTTCCGACTTTTTAGAATCGCCCTGCTGGTGGGCAAAATTGGAACAAAATCCGATAGCAATATACTGGCTTGACAGACAGTACAGAGTTTTAAATACGAACTTCAGTAGGGGATGGGCAGCAGAGTACTCAACGCGAATACTACTATCACCATTGAATGAGGGAGGCCTCGTCTAACAGTGGACGTCTAACGGCTATTGATGATGTTTGGCCCAAGCTAGCCCCCTAGTGTAGGTTACAGTCTTTACCTTAGTACCCAACTAGGAATGTACCTACATCTAATTGTAGAGCCTGCCTGTAATATAGAATAATTACTTATTATTATGCTTCTACATAACAAAAACAAGATATAGTAACTAATAAATAATATTATAATCCCCGGTCGTGGAAAGCAATGGTGACGATGAGCTCACCACTTGTCAAGTCTATATTCCTGGCGACTGTACAACCCACAGTGAAAAGAGGCCCTTTGAGGCTCTGCCCCTTCGAGGAAAAAGGCGTATGTGTATGTATATAAATATATAATCTGTAGAAGAACCAAAATCATCGATATAGCTCTCAAAATTAGCAAGTTGACGTGGCAATGGACAGGTCATAAAGCTCGCAGAACTGACAAACGTTGGGGAATAATTTAAGGTTCTCGATTGGCGACCACAAACCGGACGTCGCAGTAGAGAAAGGCCCACATCTCGATCGACTAGTCATCATAAAGGTGGCAAGAAGTCGGTGGAAGAAGGAAGCTCAAGACCTTTCGTCGTGGCATTCTAGGGCGGAGGCCTATCTCTAGCAGTGGACTTCTACAGCCGATGATGATGATTATGATAATGAAATATAGAACTAATTTATTTCATTTTCATCATCTGCGTATTACTGACCCCCTGGGATTTGAAATGCTTATCGAAATAGATGTCACATTTTTTATCACGCATACCAACGATAATTAGAAAGATAACACAGACACAGATTATTTGAGAATGCACTACACGTGACTGGTTTGATTTGTCATAGGAAGTTATGTGCTTCATTTCGTGTACTGTATGACTGCGATAAGTTACATGTAGCTAAATTATGTATAGTTTTATTTTGTTAACTCACAGTCGGAAGACCATTCCGGTTTCCTTGTAATGTTCTGAGCAACAATGTCTCAAATGTCGTGGTAGTCAAGGCCTAAGAATAGGACTCCTCGAACTCCTCCTGTGGATGTCGTAAGAGGCGACTGAGGCATTACACCAGGGGATGGGCAGCTGCATCCACTTGAGTACTTAACACCAATCTGAAATCACCAGTCCGTTTGCCAAGCGTGGTGATTATGGCAAATCCCCCAATTGCCCCCCATCCCATTAGTTGTACGCTATAAATGCAATGCCCGGCCTCATCCAGCAGTGGATCTCTACCGGCTGATGAAGAAGAGGTCTCAATAGTATGGTAGTGTTCATTCTTCAGCCCTCCAAGGGAAGGCCACAACCAAACTACCAAAATTTTAAAAAAGAATCAGCTGACTCGCTCAGTTGATTTACTTGTAAGGATCCTAGATTATTTTCTGTCTAACGACCGCTATTTATCTAACTATAGAGCACTGAAGCTGCATTTTAGACAATTTCATTATCATCATCACTAGCCTTTTTACGTCCAATGGAACAATGGGAAGATTTGCCATAATCACCACGCTTGGCGGGCAGATTGGTGATCGCAGTTGGTGACAAGTACTAGTACTGGAAGTATGAATGCTGCTGCTCATGCTCTGATGTGATCCCTTAGTAAAGCTTTTATTAAATCCATGGGAGGAGGGGTCTACTCTTAGGTCGTATTACGGCACGCAGCCAAATAGTTAACTTAAGGGCGGGCTAGTTAAAACGGTAGAACTATACCTACATATGCTAGATGTTCCAGGGAATGCCTGAATCATACACTTGACCCGTAACAAAACAACAGACTTGTTGATGCCGGTCAATATAATAGACGGCGCCTATTCAATGAAGCGTCTACGCGATTGCAATATCTTTGCAATCATAAGGCCTAGAACCGTATAACTAGTCAACTATTTTTCTCTCTATTTTCAGGGGTATGATTTTTCCAGACTTACCTTTCTGACAACGCCACGGTGAAAGTTGGTTACAAAATTAAAACAAGCAACATTTAAAGGAGCAAATATCCGAAAATTAGAGGCCTTTTTATGTTTTTTTCTAGACAAAATATTGTTCTACATGTTATTATTTTTAAATTCCCAGCCCCTGGAATTATATTTCATAATCCGTGCATATTTTACATCACATTTTGTACTTTATATTTTACAAGTTCTAAAAGTCAAATCCTGACGATTAGCAATTTTTTAATTTTTGTTGTCACTTTAGTTTTGCACCTAATGTGGAACCTATCACTTATTTGTTCATGTGAATAAATATGAAACATGAATCCATGAAATACGATAATATTTTCAATCCAAGCATTAATTTTGTCATTGTGGGAAAAAGGTCAGTTCCGCGGTCAATGAGTAGATAGGCATAGTTTGAGATGATTAGGTAACGAGAAATTCCAATATGCGTCATAAGTACAGTCAGCGCCATAATTGGATCAATGAGATAGCTATGCTCGAACTTATGTTATTAGGTACAAGATAAAATCCGTGGAAGAACCAGGATCACCGAAATAAAAAGCTCGTCAGTTAAAAAAACAATAATCGCTAGGAACGATTTCGATTGGGAACCACGAACCGGAAGAAGCAGCATGACGGGCCTTTTGCCCAATGTCAATCAATCAATCAATAAAAAAGTATTTTATTCATTGAAATCACAAGGTTCATTATGAATCGCGTTATAAACTAAAATTACTCCTGTTCTAATGCGACGATAAACCGATGACGCAGTTGTGGCGCAGAAGATAGGTGGATGGAAGCGGCGCAAGACCGATAAGGAGGAGATAAGGTCTGCACTGACGTCCCGCACTGGGATGTAGTCCCAGCCCAACTCCTTAAATAACGGAGGACTTTAAGCTGATGGCAGCACTGCTCTAGTGTCCTCGAGGGTGTTTGTAGGTGAAGTGAAATAGGATTGGATCAGCTCTTGGGAGTCCCGTTTTTGCCTTAGCTCCAATAGTGGGTGTGTAGTATAATATCACATGCACCACTGTCTTGAAGCAATACCTTTTAAAATTAGTATAGTGGTAGGTGTCTTAAAATGCACGCCCCTCCACCACTTTTAGTTGGCACTTGACACAAGCTTGTCTTTCGTGTTTTCGGTCCTTGTGGTTACGGATTATGGAATATTTTATTTTGACGTAGGTAATGAAATACGCGGGGTGTTCAGTTTTAGATTAGATGCACTATAACTTACGCAAACACCAAAAGCCATTGATAACTCCTACACATTTAAGAAGAAGCAACGAAATTAGCTTGAAAGCATGAACCATATTGATAACTACAATAAGTATAAACTAAAACTATAGCTAAAACTTAGCTTATGCTTTATATATACACTCGAGAGCAATGAATCCGGGTCACTTAAAGAATCCTAAAAATCTCGGAAACTAAAAATGCTAGGTTAATGCAATAAATTGTATTTAATAGACAATGTAATACTCCTTAAATGAAGGTATTAAAACTTCTTAGTTATTGTAAAGTCATATCATAAAAAAATCAAATTTGAAAAAGGGCCACTTTCGAAGATGGAACTACGAAATTACAGCATTTGGTTTTGCTTTTGTTTGTAATCTGTCATTTATCATTGTTTGATTTCTGTTTTTTTGTTGTTTTTTTTCTGCGTAAACGCAGTAATGGAAGCACGAGGAGGCAATACGAAGTAGTAAAATTCAAGAAAATCGTAATAAAGTTCAAAAATTTCATGTTTCCTATTTTTGTTTTAAGGAGAGATCAGCAGTTTTTTTCTTTATGTAATTTTGTGTTAATAAAATGTATGGTGACTCATATTTTTTTTACCTTCATTTAAGGAGTATTACATTGTCTATTAAATACAATTTATTGCATTAATCTATCATTTTTAGTTTCCGAGATTTTTAACATTCTTTAAGTGACCCGGATTCATTGCTCTCGAGGTATATATATAAAGCATAAGCTAAGTTTTATACAATGAGTATAAAACTTAGCTTATGCTGTAGACATCTAGTACTATTATGTATGACAGTTAAGCATTTCATACATTTACCTATCTATCGAAAGCTCTATATTTTGTTCAATAATGCACCTACTGGTTTTAACACTGTACTGGTAACTGGTTTTTTTGGTCATTCAGCTCGGTTACGTTGGCTCTGAAACGAGCCTTTGATTGTGATCATTGACAAGTATAAAGAACCAGAGTGTTGTTAAAGAAGAGTGTGTCACGACTTTTTCTCCCAACGGCCCCCAGTGGGGTCACACAGATGGGGGACACTGGGAATATACGTAAATAATGCACCAATTATAATAAATAAAACCTCCCAAGGCAAGCCACACCTTCCGAAGTTGCATTGCTTAAGTTCTTGCGCATGTTTTACTTAAATCGGTTATGAAGACCGAAAAATATCCCACATCTCAAGAACTACGCAACATATTATATTCGAACTCATCATCGTTGAAAATGTTTTTAAAGTTCCACTAAAACTTTTTTAGAACTTTCAGATAAAAAAGTAATTTTTAAACCTCTATATAATTTTTGAAGATCTATCCAAAGACCCCACCCCACACGTTTATGTTCACTGGACTCATAGAATATACCTTCCAAATAACATCAAGGTATATAAAGCCAAAATAGTCTCCGAGTAGAATAGCTGTGACATACGAACGGACGGACAGGATGAAATATGGGTTCTGTTTTTTGTCATTCGGCTACTGAACCCTAAAAAGGGTCTGAATCGCTGAAACTGATCAGCCACTTACCTTCCAGGGGAAACTGTCTTGTATTCAGAGGCGTGGCCAAAACTTTCACGACCAAACACAGAGCAAGCACAACCACTGATTTGAACATTTTAATTAATATTTTTGTTAAATAAAATAATTTTACTATATGTTGCTGTGTACTTTGTGCTAGCGTAGTTCTGGTGGGACTGAGTGGGTTCACATTACGAGCACGCCGCGCCCGTCTCGCGTTTTATAGACGCGTTAAGATAAACATCCAGACACCACCGGTATTTACGCATGTACCCACAGTTTCATACATTCATGTCTCCGTTTCTTCGAAACCGACAATAACTTATGCACGGAGCTGTTAGGACCTAATTTGTTTTTTCAGCATTGTTAATTTTTAATGGCATGTGGTCTGCCATCACGTGAGATGATAACGTACCTATCTACCTAATTTAATTGAAGTATTTGTAAATACCTAACCATAGAGATTCGCGATAATGTTACTACTAATTTAATACCATTATAATATGCTTACTAATGTATATTGGCCGCGATGGCCTCAGCTTAAAAATAGGACTCCAGACTCCATTAAGTCCTCCCGTGGATGTCGTAATAGGCGACTAAAGGATTACGCCAGGTGATGGGCAGCAGCATCCATTTAAGTACGCCAATACTGCGATCACCAATCCGTCTGCCGAGCGTGGTGATTATGACAAATCCCATATACGGGGAAGCTTCGTCCAGCAGTGTACTTCTATCGACTGATGAAGAATGTACCTACATTAACTAGGTTGTTAGACTATTATTAAGTGTAGATTAAGGCTTTAACAAGAACATACCATATTTATTTATATTGTCACGGGTATTTATCGCGTGTTACCTTAAATATGTTCTAAACGCGAAAGTTTAAAAATACTAAAAACATACCAGTCAAGCGCTAGTCGGACTTGCGTGGAGTGGATTCCGTACAAGAAGACTACCATATGATATACAACCACTAGACCAATTTAATTTATTAGTCAGTCAACACATTTTGTACTCATTTTCTCGTCACAAATATTTTCTGATTTCCTTATTGTATTTAGGTTAAACCAAAAATAAGTGTATCTAATTTACAAAAAAATCTATCAGAATTATCAACTTTCTCCAGGACTAACAACATAAATTAGAAAGTAAGTACCTACCGAACTTAATAAAACATGTAGGTAATAGATCTTAGGTGGTCTACTTCCCAGCTTCCCCTGGGATATACTGTATTTCCTGCATCAGATGTCCTTAGGTAGGTACATCCGCTACAAATAAAATGATGAAAATATTTAATATAACTTGTAGGTTAAATAAAAACTTTTAGATAAAGCGAGTAGGTAGTCTACTAGGGAAAGGCCGCCTCCTATCAGCGGGAAATAAATAAAGCGCGCGTGCGCATTACGTAAAGCCGCGTTCACACTTGTATCATGATCGCGTATCATAGGTATCCTGCGAAAAACACGTCTACATCCGATTATAGTAACGCAATCTCGGCGATACAGCGATAAGCTGATCTGAGGATCCCTGTGATCACCAAACACGAATCCGTTATCAGATTTGAATAAAAGCGGACGCCATTAACAGTATGGTTTAGCGGTAAACTGAACGCCTTCCTCCCGAGGCGATATTAAACAAGTACCTACCTAATAGGCCTATATGGCCGCAGTGTCACTATAGCAGAAAAATTCCAATACGAGGGGAGGTAGGTATACGTTATACAAGGACGAAACTAACAACGTGATACAGTGCGGTGATGATACAAGATCATGATACAAAGTGTAGAAATGGCATCAAGACGTTGATTGGATACGCACTTGACCTCGAAAACTGTTTGTCTCACTGACCTGTGAACTCGCTCATGTGACAATTTGATTGAGCAGCTTTTGCCAGGGAATCTCTCGACATTGCTGTTCTGCGAATTGAAACAGCGTGACCGTATATTTTCCGATGAAACCAATCTAGGTACCTATACTTGCGTGCATACGGAGGGATCTCACAAATTACAAGCGAATGCCTATTGTTAGATTTCAAGTTCTTTACGAGCATAAATGTAAATAAATACCTACTAGCTACTCTTCTCACATTCTAAGCATGGTTATATTATGTTGCGTTTCGCTAATAGCTACGTTAAAACTCTCATATACTTAGTAGATAGGTCTCTTATACTTAGTGGATAGGACTTAGTAGCTCTAGGTACTCTTTCCCGCGCTTTCGAGAAGTTGTGTACTCACTATTTTTTTAGGGTTCCATAGTCCGACAAGGAACCCTTCTAAGATCGTTCCAGCTGTCTCCATGCCAGGCTGTCACAGCATCATAACTTTCATAGTTATGAACAAAATTCATGAAATTTGATATAGGGATACTTTAAATAAACTCGTTAATTCAATTTGAAGTACATAAAATGTAATACATTCACATTTTTAGGGCCATCTCATACTCCCCATACAAGGATAGTGGGGTGTTTTTTTTTCACGTGCACCCGTTAATTTTGTAATCATTGGTAAATCAAGACGTCTTTCTTGTAAAATGAGGCAGTGTTTTTTCATTGAATATTATTGCTTTTGATTACTGTTTCAGAAACTGTAAACAAATACTCCGCTCCAGGAAAGTAGGTAATAAACAATTGGGTCATGGTTTGTAGATTAACGATCGAGTTAAAATATTAATAGAATTGGTGAATACTTTTGGCAAGTTGTTTTGCGAGAGGGAATCAAATTAAATTGAAAGCCATTTAGTTAGTAGAATTACGTAACTTCTTATTTAAAAAAGATATTATTGAGTCATAAATTTTTATTATCAATTCTGTCACTACATCAGAATAAACACAAAGTTATGAACACCGCATTTATTTGTTTAGTATAAAAAGTACAAACTTTACACATAAGAAATGCATGTACCTGCGAGGAGTATCTTCGGAAGCAGATATCTTGGGATATTGAGGATATCATATCATCATAACTATAAAACTAGCGCCACGATACCAAGACAGATGTATTATTCTAAAAAAATCTAAACTAAATGGCCCTTCGGAACACAAATCATAACATCAGTCATGCCCAATTGCACCTTAATTGGAAAAAAAAATAAGGATGCAAATAGGACGTAGTTTTTCATGAAAAACTGTCTCAAAATGTAAAAAAAAGGAATCGTCTAAGGCAACTTAGACTGGATCTCATTACGAAAGGTGGTTTAAACCTGACTTTAGACGCCCTACCAGTCTAGGCTTAAACATCGACCTTTGATACAAAAGTTTTGAGCAATTTTGAGATCTAATATCGAAAATCAGTATCGGAATTCAAAACCTTCCGATGATACATGCGCTACTCGGATGTAAACCATCTTTTGTGATAAGACCGTGTAGGTGCAATCTGGCATGAGAGTTGGAAAGCTATCGGCCAGGATGTGATTCTCGGAAAAACCAGATGTGGCCAGAGGTGGCGTCAGATCTCGGATGATAGACATGTATGGGCATCATACGAGTCATGTCATCACATGAACGAGATTTATCCGAAAATATGGGTCCAGTTTCTCGAATACTGATTAACGAAAAACTAAGTGTCTAATTTTCTTTTAGAATCTCTGATCGGTCCATAAAACAATAAATAAACCAGATATGCGTCTCCTCTCGAACCACGCGTAGGGTTCAGATATTTCGTTAGCAGGTAGACGATATAGGGGTAGGCTTAGTAATAGGATCCGGTTTGGAATCCTTTGTGTACGGAACCCTAAAAATCATGTAACATCAGGATTTGGTTTTCATTAGGAACTTATGCAATCAAGCTACTGCTGAGGCCTAACCATGAGCTCTATAAGAGCAGACGACGAACCCATATTTTGTACTAAATAGTTTTTGAACTGAATCGCTATAAGAGCTCATGGTAAGGCCTTTGGCCGTCAATCAGCGTTCAAGAAATTGGGCTGAAAACAGGTGTTTATGAGTTTGTGTTACTAGCGCCCTCTTAAGATTTGTATCGTATCATAATCGTATTCAAAGGTTACTTTAAAAACATCGAGCGGAAACGAGCGGCTTTACTCAGATATCACAAGATATTAATAAGATCCGGAATGATAAGGGTAACTTATGTACTATTAGATTAATGTCCGTCTGCACTAATGTCAACAACGTCATTTAGGCAACATCTTAGGTAAGTGCAACGCATTTTTCATCGTTAATTGTACGTCCTAGAGAAATAAGCATGAGCTTAGGAGCTGTCAAAGTTAAGTGCAGACGAGCCTAAGAGATTACAATCGTCTCTCATCCTATGCCACTATTATGACTTAACACTCACACCTTATTCCTGCTTTTCCATCTAAAAGCTATTGTTTATGTACTTAATGGTATTAATTGGAAACACTTTTGTCTACTAATTGACTGACTACGTCTAGAATAATCAATACGAATGCATGAAAACATACTAATTATTTATTTAGCATCAATATCTGATAATATTATGCTGATATAATGTTTCTTATCGTAATGAAATACAGTTTAGAATGTAATGTAATACGGAATGTACGATAAGGTATGTATACAAACATGAAATAACATCAACAGAGTCCATTCAATCTCTTGATTGAGAAAATTAATAAAATTAAAATTAATTAATTAATAAAACATTCAATGATAGTAAATCATTCCAGCAAGGCTATTTTAAAAACGGTGGAAAAAGTTTCCGATGGGATTCGTTAGTTTTTGTAACCAAAATCGCTGGAAGACCTTGACACAATACTCAGAGACCATAATACCGTCTCCCAACATGTGGGTTTATAATGAACATGGGCAAGACTAACATCTTTGTCAAATGCCGATGTAGCGCGCCGGTACATGTTAGGAACGATATTTTCGAAGTTGTTGACCAGTTTGTCTCAGATATGGGTCAGACTATTCAACTGAAGTTCCAACTTCGACAAAGAGGTCAACCTACGAATCCAACTCTGATGGGCAGCGTTCGTCATAGACTTTTATAGGATGATGATTATAATTTCCTACTTCACGGAAGAGTTACCGATACCAAATACCAATATATGTCGAAATGGTTATGGTGAAAGTGACGAATTCTATAATGTCAAAGTTTTTGGTATAGGATATTTAAAATTTGACGTTCGGGATCTCCATCGGAAACTTTTAAAACCGCTGTCCAAAAGCTTTTAGAATAGTTTAAAATAGCCCCGCAGATCACTTTACCTGAACCAGGGCCAGGAGTTGTGCATCTTCGAATAAATGTCATGAATGACGCCATATCTATTACGAAAACCAACATTTTGAATTTCATACGAGATGTGTCGTCATCTCATGGACGAGGGGCCGAAACACATCTGACGAAATTACGTCACTGATCTTCCGTCGCGTGAGATATTTGTATGGAATTATGTGTATGCGACGAAAGATCGGCAGCATAAATTCCGTCAGATGTGTTTCGGCCCTCATACACGAATATGTGCCCAGCCCCCGAATCGCGCTAGCTCCACGCCAAGTCGAGAGTGACCAAGTAAATTGAACCATTGACACACAAACGAACCAGTTAAAAACTAAAATACCGGTCATTTCTAATCTTATTAAAATAAACTTTTGTATGAATAACACGTCAACTGAGAATACTGAGATTGATAGATATCGCTCTAGTTCCCTGAACAAATTAAGTACATGTGTATATTAAATACTAAAACCTGTCTAGATAAATAACCTACACGCCAGTAAATATCAAACAGCATTTGAATCCGTCCAGTAGAACTCTAAGTGAACATAAAACAGACAAGCTGTTACCTTACTTTACAAAAGCAATATTGAATTCTCACACAATAAGCCTAACAGTGGTGTTTACTAAAATATTTAACTGTAATTTATAACAAAATCAGATCATGGTCTACGAAATATTTACCACTGTTCATCTAGATTTAATGGTAAATATTTCATAGAGGAATTAAATGGAATCGGCTTAAAGAAATAAGGGCTAAATGAGGCCTGCTGAATAAAGTTAACGAGTTCTGTAAAATAACCGTATTCAATAGAGGTTTTGTACTGCTAGGTGGAGTTTCGCTTATCTAATATATTTGAACTTACGGTACTTCTATGTGAAAAGGATATATCAAAAACATCCTATTCCATATCAAAAGTAAAAACAAATTATTTGGGGGATTTAGAATAATCCAACCAATCCTGAATTTATTATAACAAAGTTGTGATATGTAATCACCCTAAAATGTTAATATTAGTTCAGATTATAATTTCTACAGATACAAATATGTGTAAAGATATCGCAAAGTAGTATACTTACAAGATAAAGTATTAAAATTTAGAATAGTTTGTTAACTTATGAATAGTTTCCTTATCAAATTTAAATAATTTAATGAGAACATCGATTTTAATGATAACATTCGTGAATGTAACTAAAAATACTTGAATGGCAAATTGCGAATTTTTCATTAAATTAATCCCTGTCAGCCAAAACATAAGCCTTGACAAATAAATAATACTTCATGACTACAATTAAATCTACTGAATATTTTTTATAGTTATAATATTGAAATAAATTAAACTGACTATGGTACTTAATGCACCGACAATCAAATCTTATTAGATTGCAAGTTAGTTTTATAAAAAAATCACGCGTATTACGTAAGTACATACTGAGCGCAGAATTGGTTAAAAACTCCACTGTACTACACTGCTTTGTCTTACTGGTATGCATGTTTTCTTTAGGTAGGAGATCCATAATGGGGCATAGCGCGGCGTTGGCATCGCGTCATCCACAAGCGTGTATTGGTTATTAATGGCCTGACTTACAAAGTATAATACTCAAAAAAAATATAAATTAGTTGAACGAAATTCATATAAAATAACAATCAAACATTTGTACTTGTGTTAACTTATAAACGAAATTTGAATAGTCTATGAATATGCTAAGGTAAGTTTCAAAATAAATTATGAAATAACAACAAAAAATCTTCCAGTTCTTTGGAGCTCAACAAGAGGGTATACTTTTAATGTTTTCCAGAACTTTTGAAAATGTGTATTTTTAATAAACTTTTTCGTTTGCCGCGAAACTTCTTGTCCGCGCCGCGGTATTAGTGAAACCAACCGTTTCTTGAAAAAATCCTATAATTTAGGTAAAACTATTTTTTGTGAAATTAAGTTTCAGCGCAGGAATGCCGCAAACCAAAACATGTCTACACCAACACGCGTATTTCCTATGTTCATTGGAATCGTTTGACAGGAGGGGGACCTATTTTCAAAATTCCCGGAAAACGTTCCCAGTAAAACTACCAAATTACTGGACTATATTACAGATGAAGTTTATGTTAATGGGTTTAGACTAATTGTTCTTTGGCTCAGTGTACAATAATCCATTGGCCAAAAATTATGTGATATAGATGAAATTACTTTCGAATTAAAAATACAAATTTGCAAAAATTCTAAACCTAGCACCAAGTACAAAATAGTACTTTCACATCACAAATTCATTAATTTCGTAGCGTGTTTTCATCATTACATTACAAAATTCTTACTCTCCTAATTTTTTTCGGTTAGTAGTTACAGTACCCATGAGCTAATTTATAAGATCAAAAAAATATTCAATCGATAATCATATTTGAGAAGAAATACTAAGAAATCTACGGAGCATTGACTTATTTTCAAAAGATTTTGTCAAAAAAAGTTATTCTTTTGAACACAGTAATACGTCCTATTCTAAAGTCAACTTTAGAATGCAAAAATTCGCAAGTGACGTCAATTGTGCAATTGACGATTGCTAATTAGCGAGTTATAATTTACTTGAGTCAATCCACGATTGTCAATTGCGCAAATCCAATAAGGGCTTTGTCATCGTACGGTTCGTTCGGTCCCGTTGAGTTCTGAAACAAATTAATAAGAATTGCTGCAAATTCCATTCATGTGTAAGGTTGTTAGTTTGGTCACTATTCGTTGCTGAGGTTACCTGTTGGACTGGAACCAGCGCTAAAGCCTTAGGTTACGCAGGAAATAAATAACCAGTATAATTAGTTACACATTAGACATATTATATTGTTAACATGTTATTTTTTTAATTAATGTTCAGGAAAAGTAAGTAGCTAACTTTTTGATGAAAAAAATGTATTTGAGTATTACCTAAAATTAAAAATAAATCAGCACGTTATCAATGGATTGTAATACACTTTTCCCTCCTGCACACTGTACAACAGTGATTACGTACATACTCCATTACTAATTACTCATTTATAAAAAAGTTCTTTCTGAAAGCATTACAATCGATGAAGCTGTTTCGGACATAAATTGTGACGGGCAAACTAACAAGCAACTTCTTACTCCAAATTTAATATCGGTATCTAGTCAATCGCGGGTAAATAATATCTAATACTATAAAATTTAAAACGACTAACGATTTCGATGAAATTTGCTATATGGAGGTTTTCGGGGACGAAAAATCGATCTACCTAGGTCTCATTTTTAGGAAAACGCGTTTTTCCGAGTTTTCACGTAGATGGTAGCACTGGGCAAAGCTCGGTCACCCAGGTACTACGATTAAACAAGCAATATTTGTGTATAATACATACATATTTTGAGATCTCGAAAAAGGGAAAACGCGTTTTTCCGAGTTTTTCAAGCAAAGCTCGGTCACCCAGGTAATAAATTGATGAAAGAACTAAATTTGATTTTACAGCAGTCTAGTTTATGACGATATTTTGTCACCGAGGCATAGATAAATAGATGTTGCTAAGCACGCAATAATACTTAGCACTGTCACACAAATGTGTTACAGAGTGACAATGAAAATTCTAAGAATTACCTGGGACGTTTTATTTATCTCGGTCTATGAGTTTTTGAGGTTTTACCCCTTGGTCTGGGAGCGGCGATCGTTCATTTGTTTAGTATGGGAACAAGCTGGTAGCCCACGTACTCAAAACGGTGATGTAAGGAAACCAACCCGCACTGGGCTAGCATAGCGGTAGATAAAAACCTATTCACTCTCTCAGAGAGCATGCCCCGAGTCCCAAAAGTGGGAATATTATGAGCTGATTATGCTTATGCACCGTATAAAATGAATGCTCATTAGTACCGTGGTGAAAGAACAGAACAGAACACAAATATATTAAAATGAAGATATGGATTAAAAGAAAGTCATATGGTATTATGAATGTAATTAGATATCTCAAAGATTTGTGATGAGTTTAATGGGATTTTGGGTCGCTTCAAGTCTTTTGGAGTGGAGATTAGTTTCTAAAATTACCTGTCGGTCCGGGAGCGGATCCTTAGGATATGCAGGAAATAAATTACAGCATCATTAATAGTACATCCGCAGAATTAAGTTGTCAATGGAACGTTAGTTATATAGTTTTAAAGTAAACATAGCAAAGAGATGAAAATAAATATACATTACTGCAGCGGCCGGCAAATCATCCGCATTCGCGAATTGATGGACGAAAGTCATTAGTATTTTTTTCAAACAATGCGTGGATATTCGAACAAGTTAATTTTCTTTCATTGTTTAATTGAACGGTGCTCATGTTTTTAAATGTCTTTAATTTTGGCGGCCTCTTGAATTTCAGATAATTTCAAGACCTTCAATACATTTTCACGATTCGTGTGTATTTTTTTTTGTTATTCTGACGATAATCGTTTACAGGCAAACCTCTTTGCACATTGGGATTGTTAGTGAGTAAACGTAATGAAACTCTTTCCATATTGAAATAACAGGACAGTTTTTTTCATACTAACATTGCCAGCCGCTGTCGGCGTGTTTACTGTTTACTAGGAGTTCGATTTACATTGAAGGTTCTATTAATAACGAGCGAATAACCGAGCATGTTTGAGTAAAAACAATTATCATGTTTTTCCCGTAAATGCTACGGTTTTTCCAGTCTGTACCACTTCCTCCGAACATATAGACAAAATGACCATGCCAAAGCAAGCTCAAACCAAAATCGCTAAATAAATTATGAGAATGGCGTATGTGATCAAGAAACTCTGCGCGCTAACCCTTTCTTTCCCGCACAGTTTTGACAAAACTGATCTTACTGATGTGAAAATCTTGGGCGACTTCAGATGAGTACAGTATCTGTTTCAATGGATGGATGACTCCACCGAATCTGTGGAGCTTACTATAGTTCATTGACAGGCGTTGAAGACACTTACCAAATGGAATGTGATAGACTTGGGCGCGTTGGGGTCGGTGTTCTGACTGTCCAACAGCTTGGTTAGGTTGAGGCTGACCTCTACGACATCTACAGGGTCCACCAAGCCGGCTGCGACAAGCTCCGACGCGATGCCATCCACCGTGTCCTGTCCGAATACAAACTCGAACCGAATGTCGTTCAGCTCCCGGCGCCCGTTCCTGAAATATCCATTCCTGCACATCACTTTTTTTTCTGCTCATAAACATTCAAAATGAGCGGAGGCCATCCTACACGGCGTCATGCTCCGCCCCCGTATTCTCTATCTCGCGACAGGTTTGCAACAGGCGTAAATTTAGCGAGCGTTGCTGTCAAATGCTACACTTTTCTCCAATATAAAATAGACGAACAAATATTATAGTAACAATTCCGCTCCTCTCCAACGAAAACTCTGAAAGAATTCGACACATGTTTCGCCTCTCAACGAAGCATCCTCAGGAAACAGTAGGCTCACTGCGAGCTAGAACGACAAAGACACACTACTGCAAAAACTCCGCAGCCATGTTGCCTCTCCGAACGCCGAACAGAAAGACAACAAGACAAAAAACAACAGAAAGCAGAAGAAAGTGACAGGTCAAGTTTTGACTTACTGTTCGGCGTTCGGCAACATGGCTGCGGAGTTTTTGCAGTAGTGCGTCTTTGTCGTTCTAGCACGCAGTGAGCCTACTGTTTCCTGAGGATGCTTCGTTGAGAGGCGAAACACGTGTCGAATTCTTTCAGAGTTTTCGTTGGAGAGGAGCGGAATTGTTACTATATATTTGTTCGTCTTTTTCATATTGTAGAATGGATTTCCGCAAAGTCACACTTGAATCAATTAATTACACTTTTCTCATTCAAAAGTTACCGTTTGAAAGCAATGATTGCACACTTTACGCCTGAGAGCTGATTCTGAGTTTTAACAAGCAATTGACACGGACGTATGGTGTAGGTAGTGTATCACGGATTTTTGTATGGAAAAAGAGGTTCACAGAGTATACGCTAGGGGCGCTCATCGGTGTCGTCATACAAAATCCTTGTTACACTACACCAAACGTCCGTGTCAATTGTGTGCTAACTTAGAATCAGCTCTCTGTTGCAAACCTGTCGCGAGCGAGATAGAGCGGGTTCGTGTTCACCACTAGAGAACCTTTGTCCCCCAGCGGTTGTTGGTTCTGCGAGCTATATAGCCTGCTCGTTACCACTTAAACTTGCTAATTCTAAGGTCTATGAAAACCGGTAATAATTATGACCTGTTTTGTACATTTCATTCCAGTCATAAGGTAGGTGGCGGGTATGTCCGTCTTAAGAATATACCCCTCCTTCTCCTCCCGTGGATTTCGTAAGAGCCGACTAAGGGATTACACCAGGGAGTGGGCAGCAGAATCCACCTGAGTACTCAACACCAATACTGCGATCACGAATCCTCTTGCCAAGCGTAATGATCATGACAAATCCCACCCATTGCATTCTATGGGGGAGGCCTCGTCCAACAGTGGACGTCTAAAGAGACTAAAAGAAAAAATATAGAATTAATTTTTGTTGAATAAATAAAGGACATGTTCCAAAATGACCTATATCGATGTACACCAGACAGAGAATGGCGAAAATTCAGTGATTATCGTAAAAATACTCTTACTCTAATTTGAAGCATAATTTACTGCACAGAAATGTTTAAAATTCGAAAAAAAATTACAATGGTAACATATTTTCCTGAGCAGCCATGACAGGGAATGTCACGTTTATTGCTCTGTGGTTGCTTGCTTTATTCGTTCGTTAGGAGTAGCGTGTCTACATAAAATGCGTTGCCTACGCTAGCTTTATTACGATCATCACATCAGTACAAGCTCTTCAATTCAACATTTCGATTCTACGCGAAATTTTTTCCTTGCTCCAAGACCTTGGAGCCAATACGCGAACGAAATGCAGTTCTGGTCAAAGTTGTCAACAGCTGTCGAAACATTTTACCACAGAGTAAATTGTATCCGCCCCGCCATATTGTTTTGTCTTGTGTTGTGTTCTCCGTGAGAAAGATATATTAGGAACCTGCATTAAATGAAGCGAAATAATCAAAAAATTACAATGGCAAAAGGTTTTGCATATATTTAGCCACGTTTACACAAGTGTACACCGACAAGGGCTAGGCTCCTACATCCTGGAACAACACCTTTATTCCATGTAATTTTTGAATGACTATATTACATCCAATATTGTCCTGACCCCACATTAGGACTCCCTGTGTCGTGAAGAACTACGATTACCATGGTACCATAACACCCAAACCTGAATCAAATATTTGCATGAACAAACATTTGTCCCGCAGCATTTGCAGCATTTGTGTGTTTGTGCTTTGATAATGGAGCACTAACCTCACGCGCAGAACAAGGCTGAGCACGCCCTTACGTTTGACCAACAATTTCGCCTCGCCCTTGTCGCACGGGTTTATTCTGTCAGCGGGCGTCGTCTCAGCTGACCTCTCAGTGGCCTCAGGTACTGCTTTTGTGACCTTCTTCTTTTCGAACAAGCCAGTTGCATTTGTAGGCTGTTGGTCAGGTAATTCACATTCAAGTAAAACTATCCCCAGTTGATCGATAATTGGTGATTTAGCAGACAAAAGAATCGACAAGAGTTATAAAAAAAAAAAAGCTTGACAGTGATTCAGTTCAAAACTGTTCAGTCCAAAGTATTCAGGCTGTATACATACACTACTGTTTATATGTGTGTGTACTGTACTGGCTGTGTACATTCCTCATCGCTGGATAACTTTAATTGTTTCATTAGGTTGTGGAATTGAAACGATATTTTGTACTGTACATTTTTGAACTAAATCGCTTTAAGAGCTTGATAATCTAGCTAAACTTTTATTCATAAAGCGAAAACATCCGTAAATCTCAACCAGTACACAGATTCGTGAAGATATATCAGAGGCAAATCGACGTCCTCTTTTTAAAATAGCATGAAACGATGGTGAATTTAATTAAAATAATATCTTCTGCGCCCATTCTCTTGATGTGTTGACGAAAATAACAACATAATAGTAGCTGTCACCCTTGATTCTCAGTAAACATTAACAGTCATGGTAGGTTTGATTACTATATTAATATCAGGACCCAATATCAACTTGAGCCGAACTGATAAATGTGTAATGATGATGCAAATCACGTGGCTAGTAAACAATATAAACTCGTTGCAGATGTGTTAACAGATGTCAGAATGCATCTGGCTCGTGATTACGCTATAATACACAATCCACAAAAACATTGACATGTGCTAGTTTTACAAGGATGCGCAAGTTCATGGCTGGAATGGAGAAGATGAGTTGGCGAAACGGTCCGCTATAGGCGCTATGTATATTCACAAAATTACTATACAGGTATCAATAAGTTTTCATGCGTTAATTCCACGCAACGATGCAAACCACAGACGAGACAATTGAAGGCATGATTGATTTGTATGCAACAGGCTTTATGATCTGGTATTTTTTGGGGAAATTAAAATAACTGCATGGGACTTGGTAGTTTTTGGTTGCGCAGCAGCCATTGCGCTGTTCTGATACTCTGAATTGAGGGGCTCGAATTGCTTTCTCACTCACTGAGTTTGTGCAGCTTGCTTTGCTTACCTCAAACGACTCCCCCGTTGTGAATTATTAAGGCCAAATCGTCCCTCTTCTCCTAGCTCTAGACTAGTCTAGACCCATTAACGCGTGTATGCGTGTACCTCATCATAGTCGCTGCCGCTGGACTCAGCATGCGTCAGCTGGTTCATGGGGCGCGAGTCGGGCATCGCGTGCGCTTCCTCCCCGGAATGGTGGACCACCACCTCGGCATCCTCTTCCTCGCTCCACACCCACTCGCCCGTGCTAGAGCGGTGTAGACACCCAGATGAGCCCGATTGGCGCTTGCTGGCCTAAATATATACAGGGCAGAGTTAGTTTGATTTTACCACAAGCCGAAATTAAATAGGATAAAACGCAGTAAATATGTCCGTACGTAAAAATTAGGACTGTTAATACGGTAACGGGTAACCCCCTACCATTTCCTCCATTTATTCCATTGACGACCTCTGTGGCGCGGCGGGCGAAGGTTCGCCTGCGACGTAAGAGGTTGCGGGTTCGATTTCCGCCTCTGAACAAATATTTGTACGATCTGCAGATAATTGGTCAGGGTGTTCTGGGTATTTTTCTATGCATAATAAAAAATATCTATCTATGTAATGTATTGTATTAAGTATATCAGTTATCTATTACTATAGAAACATTCCAGAGCTTGTTTGCTTATGTGTGGACACAATTTGTAAATGTGATGTGAATGTTAGTATTATAACCTTGTGCACCCTAGTCTCCATGCTTGGCCCGATGGCAACCAGCGTTTGCGTCAGGTACTTCCTGTCCTTAGCCTTCTTGAAGAAGGAATGCTTTAGAAGCTCGGAGGCTGTCGGACGCTTGGTAGGGTCCTTCTGTAAGCACTCCACAATCATCTTCCGGAATGTCTTGCCGTAAGCTTTGTACGTCTCTTTGTCGTCAGAACCTGCGTAAACAATTGTATTTAAAATAAGTATATTATGTAAAATAAGACTTAAGTTTTTTTTTATACTGCCTACTTGGCTAGCAAACACACATACGGTTCACCTGATGGAAAGTAGTTACCGTAGCCTATGGACGCCTGCAACACCAGAGGCAAAACACGCGCGCTACCGACCCTGAGACATAAAGATGAAAAGTCTCATGTGTCTGTAATTTCACAGGCACCCGTACCCTTCAAACCGACACACAGCAATGCAAGCACTAACTGCATCGCGGCAGAAATAGGTACAGTGGTAGTGCTTTCCCGAACGAACTCTTTCACAAGAAGTTTTACTACTAACAAAAGTAAACTACTAACTTAGTGATCTCATTGCTTCAAAATAACGTAAATATTGCAGAAATTTATGTTAAAATAAATTTATAAAAGTAAGAATCTAATAATTGTTGATTATATATGCAATTATAATAAAAAGTAAGATGATTCGTAAATATACATTGTTTTTTACTTCTTTTATATCATATTTAGGGAAATTAATTAACCTCAAGTGGGCTACACCTTATACCCCGCGCGTGCGCTTAAGGAGTATTTTAGGACGTGTGCACTGTAGTGTTAAGAGACAATAACTTGAAATCTTACTTGTGTCCAAGCTCGGTGGGTCATTTTGAAGTGTCAGCATCAGCACTTTCATAGGCGGGAACTTGTGATACGGCGCCGTGCCGGTCGCCATTTCAATGGCCGTTATACCGAATGACCAGATGTCTGCTTTGAAATCGTATCCACGATCCTAAAAAAATACAACCGAATTGAGAACCTCCTCCTTTTTTTGAAGTCGGTTAAAAATGAACATTTTGCTTGTTATATAAAAAAAAAAGAAAGAAAGAAAAAACATTTATTCGTACAAATTGTACACAACAACATAATAACACACAATTACAAACGCTACACGAATACAGCAAACAAATAAAAAAAAAATAAACATAAGTAAAACAAGTGTATGAGAGGAGGAACGCTGCCATGTACATGTTTGTACGAAAAGCCCTGAGCTCAGCATGTGCTGTGAAACACTCACAACGCTGATTTTCAGCACAAGGCTCAGACGCACGAACATTATTAAACAATAAAAAATATATATATATAAATATTAAGAGATAATATATAAAGAAAAACCCAGCATGACAAAAAAAAAATACATATTAAGATACCTACTACGAAATAAATAAAAAATAAAAAAATATATTATGAGAAGTATAATAAATAAATAGAAGGCACAACCAAGTTCAGGTCAAATAGGTACCTATCCGCATTGGGCCCGTTTTTTTCCTAAGATAATAATAATCGAACCCTCGACAAAAAATTACTAAAACTAAAAAATATAAAGACAAAAACGGTGGATTATAATAATAGAACATCAAGTTCCATGAACCAGGCCGTTGTAAAAAGCAGTAAAGATTAAAAAGAAGGCAAGTGTGCATTCACGGAACAGACTTTTGCAAGTCTAATAGGTGTTTTTTAAAACGGATCCTAAAACAAAACTAACTTTGAAGTATTCGCAATGGAGGAGGAAGAGAATTCCAGCACTTCGTGGCACAGAAGCGAAAACTACCACGAAATGCGGCAGAGCCGTGACGAGGGGTTCGTAACAATACCGATGACAAACGGGCTGCATACCTATTATAGTCTCGAGCCCATACGAATTTTGAGTAATGATAGAGTGGCTTTTGCGTCTTAACCACGCCAAACATCAATACAGCGAGATGCAGGTCTCTCCTGCACTTCATATTTAATATATCATGCCGATTCAAAAATGGTGTTATATGGCTACGAGGGGGAACATCGAAACAGAATCGAGCGCAGGCGTTTTGGACTCTCTGTATACGGCGAGATGTTTTGGAAAGTAGGCGGGGACCATAAACACAGTCAACATAGTTAAACTTTGAAAGCACAAGTGAGTCAACAAGCATTATACGGAGGTCTGTACTCAAATAGTTTCTTATTTTATATATTACCTTTAATCGGTAGAAGCAGTTACGGACCATTTCAGATACATGGTTTTCAAACCTTAATTGCTCATCCAAGATGAGACCAAGGTTCCTTGCTTCAATGACCCGCTCGACTGCCTCACCGCCAATGAATAATTTTGGACACAAATTTGCTATTTGAAGAGTTTGATTTTTTGTCCCTAAAATCATGTATTTTGTCTTTTTAGCATTAAGTAGTAACGAATTAGACACAGCCCATGCCTGAACTCGTTCCAAATCTTGATTAAATTTAACCTCTGCGGCCCTAATATCCTTTGGTTTAAAAGATAGGTACATTTGGATATAATTTGGCTAAAGAAAGTACATACTAGCAAGACAACAGTTAAAAAACTAGCCCGATTACAGTGAACCATTATATCACAATAATTTCAGTAAAATCCATCTTCAAGCAAGTTTTATAATTTTTTTAATACAAAGTTCAAAATGGGAATCTCTGTTTTTTATTCTGACAATAGATTTTTTTCTATGATCTAATCTAATCTAATCGGTTCAATAACAAAAAACCTTTATCAAAATTAATTGTTAATTAAAATAAAAAACCCGACAGCGAAATTGAACTCAAAAGTGGTAAACTACCTCAC
Source organism: Epirrita christyi (assembly GCA_951392215.1). Classification (NCBI taxonomy): domain Eukaryota; kingdom Metazoa; phylum Arthropoda; class Insecta; order Lepidoptera; family Geometridae; genus Epirrita; species Epirrita christyi. The sequence continues at coordinate 8,312,094 of OX595833.1, forward strand.
CAACGCATGCTTCCGACTTTATAGCATAATTACTATACATACAGTCGGAAGCATCACATTTCATTTCAACGTCTGATTCAATACCTACGAGTACCTATACCATAAAGGTACAAAATGATGTTAATTATTATTGTCCTCGTCTGCAATAATCGAAATTACAAGTATTATTTAAGAACTTCAGGTTAAATTTCGTAGTCAGGTTTTTTATCAGCTTTTTCTTTTTCAATCAATTACATTTTAACGGGCGTAGGAAGTCAGTGGATGGAGCTCAAGCCCGTTTGTCGCATGTTTATGTGTGCGTGCGCCTGTTATCGCTCATTTTATGAAGCCAGGTAGAGGCCGTCTATTACCAACCGACAAACCCCGGTCTTCTGTACTAATTTACTATGTAGTAGTCGAATGCGAAGAAAACAAAAGACGGTTCATCAATATTCATAAAATCATCCACATTAATGTTTTAACGAGTCAAATCAAATCACCAAAATCACTTTTTTTTGCGCTGTTTAGGCTACAGGAGGGATTTTTCCACGAGTGAACATGGCAAAGAAGATCCATTGAATTCTATCATCTATTACAGCGCCCTCTAGTGATTTTAGGATATTTGATTTATCCTATGACACTTGCTTGGTTAAGACTGATCCAAAGACACCTCATTGATATAAATCCATCAAGCCGTTTCGGCTACAGAGGAGAACCAAGGAACAGACATACATACATACATACAGACATACAAATATAAATACGCCCAAAAAACATAATCCTTCTTCGGGGCAGTCAGGTAAAAATGGCGGCTACTTTTTCAATTCTGACAGTATATATTTTATGATCTCTGATCACAGGGACGACCTCTGTGGCGCGGCAGGCAAAGGTTCGCCTGCGTCGCAGGAGATTGCGGGTTCGATTCCCGCCTCGGAAAAAATATTTGTACAGGGTGTTCTGGGTATTTTCTATGCATAATAAAAAATATCTATTTAGGTAATGTATTGTATTAAGTATATCAGTTATCTAGTACCCCTAAAACAAGTTCTGCTTAGCTTGGGGCTAAAAAATGTTGTGTGAAATGTTCAGCATTTATTATTATTATCATTATTTATTAGGGAATTTCAGATACCAATTTTTAAAGCGATCGGGCCCGTTTCGCTTCTTTCATCACTCGAGTGAGAGTCAAGGCTCGCTACGCTCGCCACTTTCCCATCCACTTTACGCCAGTCTCGTGAGTTCGATTCGCTGCAGAATCTCCTCAGAACATCTGGCTCGACGCTGATATGAATATGTAATTATTTTATAATATATATAAAATATAAAATAAATATATATTTATATTTCTAAATACGTGAATTCTAAGGTCATACTATTACGCATTTTTGCAACAGGTAGTGTTGTTGTCGCGTCAGCCGGCGTGACTAGTCCGATCGGCAGTGTTAGTGTTGTTTCTTTGTTGTTCTAGAGCGCAGTGAGTAAATTTTTTCCTGAGGATGCTTCGTAGAGGCGAAACACGTGTCGAATTCTTTCTAAGTTTTCGGTAGAGAGGGGCGGAATGTTACTATTTATATTCATTCATCTACTCATTATTGATCAATTAATTTGTTTGTTCAAGTTACCTGGTCCATAACCTCTGGAGCCATCCAGCAAGGAGTGCCTACGAACGTGTGTCGCACTTTCTGACGGGACGTATCACGCCCGGTGGACAACCAAGCGGAAACGCCGAAATCAGCAATCTGGACGATACCGTCCTCCCCCAGCAATATATTACCAGCCTTTATGTCCCTGAAAAGGAAAGCTAGGTAAGCCTTCTGAAGAAATTGAAGGCATTCTGGAACTGACACAAGAGTCCTCAGATGTTGAGCGGTAACCTTCGCCTTTATATTACCATGTAGCACAAGCTGTATTAGTAACGTCGAGATACCGCTTCAACGCTACTATGCTACTAGCTGCATAACAGCTCAACAGCAACCCACGAAATTAGGTATTATTTGTATCGTGAGTTCGTTTTTCTGCTGACGTCGACAAAGTTTCGTTTCACTCTTCAGGGGGCTTAGTATAGGTTTTGATAGTTTACGAAACTATATGAAGTTTCGTTTCCATTAAATACATTTACTGACAGCGTCCTTAGTTTTCTTCTCGTTTTCGCTAGGGGCGCTGCAAGTAAATGTATGGAAAGAAAAGAAACTTCATATAGTTTCGAAAACTATCAAAACCCCTACTAAGCCCCCAGAGATTCTATGCCCGAAGAAATCGAACTACAGTCTCATAGAGTGAATTTGAGATCGTTCTTCAAAATTCTCATCGTAAAATAAAACTTTTGGTGCACTCAAGATCGCTTTCAGAGTTGTGATCGTTTGATTAATCCAGGCCTTAGTGTGTCATTTACAGAGCTGTGTCGACTTATTATAGGTATAAGTAAAAAGGGGTAGGCACACAAATAAAAGTTCTTATTTTCTTTATTTAATTTCTTTATTCTGTATAATATATTTGCTGTTGCATGGCCACGAACTACGGCTATATCAATCAACTACAGACTCATTTCGCTATAGACAACAAAATATCGATTCTAAACACAACTCAGCCTACAGCTTGCTATTTCAAACATGAGAGAAAGATTCACCGAGATTTTATAAGGTACGCGCATTTTGCATAGTGAACATTTAAACACGTCTTGTACGTACATTACATTAGCGATAAATACGCACGCTTTTTATATCGTTCCTTCGCTACACTCGCGTATTGACCCTTTAATGTGTTACCGCTTGAGGTTTCACTTTCTTTTATCTGCTCAATTTGAACACACTCGGTTCATCATCATCCTTACAATTAATGTTTCCACGGTTAGGTCTCAGACCTACTTCCCTAGCGTAGGTCAGTGGACATAGGTCGGTCGCCCTGAAAAGGACCGGTGGTGAGAGGATGCAGGCTCCTTTCATGCGCATGTCACGACACGTTTTAGATTTTCAGGGTTTCGTACCCAGTGTGCCAAACGGGACCCTTTTACTACACCTACGCCATCCGTCTGTATTCTGTCGCAGGAGTATATCTCGCCAGCCGTAAGAGTTAGCCGGTTGAAATTTTCACAGATAATATGTTGTTTGAGTATGAATAAACCATATGTTAATAATAAAAATGCAAACAAACTAATCCCAAGGTAGAACATTGCGACTTGACATGGGAACCCTACACTATGCGTGGTTTTTTTATACTTCTTGGTAAGCATACAAGCATACGGCCGATCTGATGGAAAGTAGTTACCGTAACCTATAGACGCCTGCAACACCAAAGGCATCACATGCGCGCTGCCAACCTTGAGACATAAAGATGAAAAGTCTCATGTGCCTGTAATATCACCGGCACCCGTACCCTTCAAACCGAAACACAGCAATGCGAGCACTACTGCATGGCGGCAGAAATGGATACGGTGGTAGTACTTCCCGGACGAACACTTTCACAAGAAGTTTTACTACTAACTTATACTTCTTGTTTCTCGCAGCTCGGTAAATTGTTGAGAGATCTCGTTTTGCGCTTGGCTTAATTCGCGTGGCAGTTGGTAGGAAAATGAATTTTAATATCGCAGTTCCGCCTCTTTTAAGAGTCAAGCAACGTATTTCACACTTTTACTCTTTGCTCAAGCCCATCTAGGGAACTACTAGATCTGCCTATTTCTACGTTTACTATTTACTGTCCCAGTTCAAAGGGCTGACGATGAAATTACATGCAAAAGGAGGCGCCAGGAGATATCGCATTTGCAAAATAAACGATCTAATGGGCAGATAAAGTCGCATCGTATTTAGCACAAAGCTTTAAAAAATCCTTGAGATAATTTGTGAGATCATGTTTATTTTGAATAAGACCGCTAATACCGGGGGATAATAGTGGTGTCGTGGTGTGTCCAGCCTAGAATAGACCCCTCCTCCTCCCGTGGATGTCGTAAAAGCCGACTGTGGGATTATACCAGGGTATAGGCAGCAGCATCTACCTGAGTACTCTACACCAATACTGCGATCACCAATCCGCCAAGCAAGCGTGGTGATTATAGCAAATCCCCTTATTCTATGAGGGAGGCCTCGTCCAGCAGTAGACGGCTGATGAAGAAGAAACAGCTTTCTTTGAAGAGAGAGAAGTTTGGATGTTCGTTAATCACGCGCCATAACGGTCGGCTGAACCAATTTCGATTAAATTTTGTAGAGATTACATATTTTATACCCAGTACCACGTAAGCGAAGCCGCAGGCGAATTAATGCTAGTACTCATTCACTTTTTAATCTTAATCTTCAATTAATTAACCGGCCGTCCATCCACCGCTTAGGTAGCAAAAAACTGATTTCACTTTTGATTCAAAGCGTAACCCGTTCACACTCAGTTGACATCTCCAAGAAATGGAGTTCGTAATGATCAATAATCATTACGATCAATCATATCTCTGGCTGAATTTTGTCTGTCAATGTGGGTATTGAATAGCGCACGCTAGTAGTTCGTTCCATTGTCATTATGACGCAAGCGCAGTCGAACTGTGATCATCATCATCAGTCTGTAGAAGTACACTGCTGGACATAGGCCTTCCCCTTAGAATGCCACGACGAACGGTCTTGAGCCGCCTCCATCCACCGACTTCCTGCTACCTTTATAATGTCTTTAGTCCATCGAGTGGAGGGCTTTCCTCTACTGCGTGGTCCGGTTTGTGGTCGCCACTCAAGAAACTTTATTCTCCAACGGTTATCAGTTCTTTGAGCTATATGACCTGCCTATTGCCACTTCATTATGATCTGTATGTAATATGTATATTTACATTTTCAGCCGCAAAATAGTAATCATCGCAAATTCTACAAGGAATTGTCCCTTTTTGATCCGAGTGCCATGAAATAAATGTATCACTGATTCATTCCTGGCCACTCATCGTACGGTACCTATGGTGGCCATAAATAGATCCCTATGTGACCGTTGGTATTAAGTGGATTCAGTTCGCCCACGAAAGAGGCTCCTTATTATCACTTGCTCACGGGCACAACGACCTACGTGGCGCGGCGGTCGAGTAGCCGGCTGAGACGCAAGAACTGCGGGTTCGATTCCCGAGACCCCGCTTCCCCCGATCCAGCAGCGGGATAAATGTTTGTATGATCTGCAAATATTTGTTCTGGGACTAGGTGTAGTAGTACCATGGTGCTCGTAGTTCCTGTTACTACGACACAGGGATCCCTAGATGTGTGTAGTATGTGACTGTTGGGTGTTATGTATATACAATACGGTGAAATAACAGACAAAGCACAATGGTACAACATTACCAGAGTAATGTTGTCTTAGTTTTGTATACACTTCAAAAATCTGTACCAGGATTTTGTATGACATCGCAAACACTTTTGCAAGTCTCACAGGAAATGTTTTTGGACAGGTTTAAATAAAGTCGCAATTTGCAAAGGCAGACACTTATCTAACACTTCTTGTAACTACATCCATAATATCTAGATTTGTTTGTCGCAGGGTTGCTAGTGAAACCATGTCATAATCGGTATCTTATTTGTTTAACAAAAACATTTCTCAGTGATTTTGTTTGCTCGCCTCATCGCAGGCACAACATGTCGCTATACGTGTAATAAAATCTAACGTTCGCTTATACGATATATGATAACAATAAGTAGTAGTAAGATGCCAAAAACTAGATGGCGTTGCTTGATAAATCTGCTGCGTTAAGAGAATGTTGAATTGTTGATACAATAATTTTCGATTAAAGTGGATAGGTGCACTGGATATTAAAGGCATTTATGATAATTAAACTTTAATGGGGCGCAGGGGGAAAAATCTACACGCGGTACAGGTCGCAGGTATTCTACTAGTAGTACTTTTGGTCACACGTCACTAAAATAAAGGCAATGTACAGAATGTATTTAGGCTCGTATTCTAGAACAAAGCTTAAACTGCTTTTTTGCGCGCGCTTAAACGTTGCTTCGCAATATGCTATGATCTAATCACATTTTTGTGGTTTATATCAGGTAGCCATAGAGTTCCATTGGTCACTACGACTTGTGCGAAATACTACTCTATAAAACGGTGAAGAAAAAAATAGGAAGCCAGCAAGGCCCTTGTGGTGAATTACTCTCGCTTGCTCGATATTTAACAGCAGGTAGGAGTGATTGCCATTGATAAGGCCACCACGGCGTTTAAGCTTGATATGATAAAGGCCTCTCTCGGTGCGCTCTATTGTAATCGTTTATCTTAGGCATACAAGACCATGCGGCTGATCACCTAGTCGCTGGTGTGATTAAGTCAATTCTCTCACTGGCCTCCTTGTCACTACTGCCCTGAGAGAAGCCGAGGAAAGAACAGCGTGGAAGAAGCTCGTAAGCCTCTCTGCAAAATTCTTTCAGGACGAGCACAACCTTCAGTAATGAAGACTATGTTGAAGGTCTTAGACATTATCCGGTAGAAATTCACTGCTGGACATAGGACTCCCCCCCCATTGAATTCCACGATGAACGGTCTTGAGCCGCCTCCATGCACCAACTTCCTGTGACCTTTGCAATAACATAGGCCCATTGACTGTGGGGTTGTCCTGCACTGCGTCTTTTAGTTGGTGGTCGCTACTTAAAAGCCAAGAGGTCCAACATAAAACGGAATCAAGGCTTTTAAAAAAAAAATATGCCAAATTATGTAAGCGTCTTGGTTATATAACTAATGGTCTTCACAGCCTGTATAATCAACTTGTTAAAAAACCAGCTAAGTGGTTGTAATACAAAATATGTTTCATTCGCAATTGAAATAAATATTGTTCGCTTGCTTAATGCATAATTATACTAGGGGTTTTGGGACAAGAAAACGTTTTAGCTACCTCTCACGGCTGGGCAAAATCCTGACGAGCAAAGCTTGGTTGTACACTATTTGGCATAAAATGTAGCCTAACCCAACAGTTATATTGTACTCCTGACCCCACACTTCCTAGTGTCGTCTGTGTCGTATCAGGAACTACTAATATTTGCAGATCATGCAAATATTTATCCCGCAGCGTGAATCGAACCTGCACTTCTCACATCTCAGTCGACTACTCGCCCACCGCGCCACGGAGGTGGCCTATATAAGTACTGCTCACAACGTTTATCAACGTTTTATTATTATGATATACTCAGACCTCTTCAGACCCGTGATGAAAGGTTACCAGTCCAGCGTGATCATTGTTCATCATAGTGTTTTTTTTACATTTATGCATACATACTGTAGTCAGAGGCATGGCCAGTCTCATGACTGCTAACAGCGGCGCCGGGCAGGGCGACCCTTTTAAGCCATTTAAGCAATACTATGTATTTTAGTAATGAAGATAAAGTTTAAAATGCTGCGTAAATGGCACTGAAACTGCTCGCTTGGTTGTTTCTCGGTGTGAACTGAGTCATATAGGTTTACTATCCAGGTATCAGATCACACAACCACTATCTGTCTGGAAATACAGCAAACCAGCAGCTAGGCAAGGTTGTTGGTTATTTAAATTGCGTTGAACAGTACAATTACCTGTGAATTTGTCCATTGCTATGGAAGTACTCTAAGCCTTTCAGTACTTCTTTAAGTACAGTTGCAATAGTGGCCTCGTCAAACACACCGTGCCTGCAGTTGGTCGCTCGCATCTTGTGTTTGATCACATCTAGGAGACTTCCCCCTGAAAATGTTATAAAAATAATACAGAACATTTATATATATATTTATCATCTGCTTCATATTTTTATGGTTCTATTTATTATTCAATAATGTTAAATTTTAACCCTAACCCATAATAATCATACAGGTACCCATGATACAGATTATTATCTGGTGTGGGAAACTGGATCATGATTCTCATCAGAAAATCAATATAATGTTACTGTATAACTTATCAACCACTATTTGTATTTAATTTATAAGTTTCTACTTTATTGTTTTTGCTGCAAATAAACATTTTTCATTTGAATCAAATTTATTATAACCTGTGGAAAGTTGTTCAATTTTCTGAGGCCTGCCGATAGTCCATAATCAAGTATCTTTTTAAATTATAACCATGCAAAATGTTTAGCGCAGTCTGTGTTCATTTATAATTGGACTTAAATGTAAACTATCCTAAACAACTGTAAGCATTCAACTATGTAAATTCTTTTATTTATAAATATTAGTGATTGATTGTGACTGTGATGTGTCCGGCTTGACTGTGGTGTGTCTGGCCTATGAATAGACCCCTCCATCTCCCCCCGTGCATGTCGTAAAAGCCGACTAAGGGATCACACCAGGGGATAGGCAGCAGCATCCGCCTGAGAACTCAACATTGTATTTTATGGGGGAGGCCTCGTCCAGCAGTGGACACGCAAAAGCTGTCGACGATGATGAGCGATTGATTGCAAGAAAACCAAAATCAGTTGTTATTTCTTGAACACTGCAGTTATGACTTTGCTTGTGGTAACATTTTAGGTGTATAAAAGCAGCATCTATTATTCTACTGGGTGGATTCTTGCATATTTGCAAGTAGGTCCATAGGTTCAATACTGATAACAGCTCTGGGCAGATCTTAGTAGGTACCTATGAAATAAATAATAGTGGTGACAGATTGAGCATTCTTAGAAGATAATTAATAAACTTACCTTCAAGCAGTTTGAGAATAAGCCATAGCTCATCATTAACAACGAAGCTTGTGTAGTATGTGACTACATTCTCATGGTTGCAAAATGACATGGCCTGAAATTACAATGAAAATAATGATTAAAGTTATTTTGTTGTTGTCACATGTATACAGATAATGAATTTAGGTGGTAAAGAATCAAGGGACAGTAGATGGCATTACACCATGGGATGTGCAGCCGCACAAGAGTAATAACATCAATACTGCAATCACCAATCCGCCTGCCATATGTGGTTATTATGGCAGACCCCTCGATAGGGCTTTAAGGGAGGCATATGTCGATCATCATCAGCCTTCTATGATGATGATGATGGTGATATGATAATCAGTGGATTTACCTTTCACAGTTTCTTGTGAACCTTGTGATTTCAATGAATAAAATACCTTTGACTTTGAATTCAGGCAGTATTAATGTCTGCTACATTTTTGTTAAGAAGTGTATTTTTGTGTTACTGTGTTAGGAGACAGTTTAGAAACTTACTTGGATTTCTTTAAGCAACTCATCCATGTGAGTATTCCACTTCTCCAGATTGATTCGTTTGATCGCACATTTTTCATTGCGTTTAACACATAAGGCACTGAACACTACTGCTGTGGCCCCAACACCTACAAAACAAACAGGTAAGTACTTAATAAAAAAACCGTAAACGTGTACATAGGTAATCAATAAAACTCGATTCATACAAATATTATACCTAACTATCAGTAAATATCATTGAGGTAAAATATTAGATAGGTAAATCATGGTTGGTATGGAGCATTGGTACCGATGGTAAAAATTTTTCTTTAGCAATGATTCCCGGTGATATGTAAATCGAAATTGAGGCCAAACAGATTATAGATACAGCATCCAGAAGTAATTTTTATTCAAAAACATTAATACAGTCAAATTCGGGGTTCCTTGGCGGTGGCTGTCATGTACATTTAGGGCAGTTGCATCTCTCCATTACATAGAAACATTATGAAATTTATGTGAGATTCTAGTCAGATCATGGGAAACAAATAAAACTTACCAATTACTTCGATCAAATCATATTCTTTCTCAGAATTTGGCCATGTGATAGCAGAAGGATCGTTTGTTACGGAAGCCATTATTTCCCAAAAAGTACCTAACTAAACCTACTCTACAGAGGAACAGACCAGACAGTAGACAAGACAACAGTCTGTGTTTGTGCCTGACTGAATCAAAGAGAATACAATTTTGTACAATGCAAATAGACCACAATACAATCCTCAGAATAATTATTCTGAGATACAATCGAATATCTTCGTCCGAGATCGAATACCTCAGAGTCATTATTCTGAGTACAATAATAGTCATAGTCAGTCCTTAAGCTAAGAATAATAGCAAATAATAACTACCATAGAGAATGTATATTAAGCTGACACCGCGAATAAAGATAATAAAATTTAAAGCTTGGCGCGAATGTCCGTACTTTCGCATAGCAGCATGGAATTAGTAAGGTATTGAAACTCAGAATAAGGACGAGCAGTCCTTATTCTAAGTATTAAAAGTCTGGCTCTCAGCTGGCTAATGAAAGAAGAGACTGAAAATGCGCGGCAAATATAAAAATAATCATCCCCAAAAATAACATGAAATACCAACAAAAGTCAAAATAAATAATTCTAAAGTATCAAATTAGGTTTTAATCCAGGTATTTCATGTTAGTTTTGTTTTTTTTCTTTCGGTTATCATCTAGCGTACCTACCTCATTAGAAGACTCTACGAGGACGGCACAGCGGCGATTGACGGAATAGACTGCAAACTCACAAGGCCACGGCGGTTATTAACCACGACCATTCTGTCAAGAGTGTACTACTAAGAAGATGCCATAAATGTAGTACCTATAATAATAATAATATAAATAGATGCTGGATATTTTACACAACATTATCTAGGCCCAAGCTAAGCAGCTTGTGTTATGGGTACTAGATAACTGACATAGGTACTTAATACAATACATTACATAAATAGATATTTTATATTATACATATAAAATACCCAGAACACCCTGAACAAATATTTGCAGATCTTACAAATCTATGTTCCGAGGCGGGAATCGAACCCTCAACCTCCTGCGTTGCATGCAAACATTCGCCCGCCGCGCCGCGCCACAAAGGTCATCAAAAAAACATTGTCGCTATAAAACATACATGACCTAATGTTTCAATCCAGTCACATAGACACGCACAATCTACAGCCTTGTAGGTACTAATATTTATTCTGTGCTACAGCGGTCACAACACGCGGCATGCGGTTGCGTCTGCAGCATAGTCTGCAGCCAACATTTAAAAATATAATATTATTAAATATTGGCACGCTGTGGCTGGTTATAAAATAGACAATATTAAAAGAAAATCGGCTGGATGTAGTGAAGTATCAGCTGTTTTTACCAAATTCTATGATTAGAATGATAGCATACCTACAATTTGGTAGATTTATTTAATTCTGATCATTAGGTATAGGTAATTAAATAAAAATATTTTAAATCAAACCATATTTGATACACTTAACATCATCATCATCAGCCTGTAGAAGTCCACTCCTGGACAACGGCCTAAATAATGTAAAAATACATAATAGGTAGGTACCTATACTTTTTCTGCAATGCTGCCATACACTTACTTGCTATAGAATATTTTCATATTGTCAGCTCCCCAATTATGATAGTAAATGGTTACTGTTATTGAGGGGCCAGGTTAGGAGGTTATTAATTAAATCGTCATCAATGTACCACAAGGTATGTAACGTTTATGCCTTGTTAGGTAGTCCTTCAAATGGTTGTTTCGTCGCTTTGTAGGGAATGATCTTCTTTGAAGTCGGTAAGAAAGGTAAATATATGTGTATCGTGTATTCACAAGGTCTCAGTTTGGGCGAACCACTAGGTACTTACATACCCATCTAATAAGTTATACCTACCTATACCTACTTAATCAAAATTTTATTGGAGTTCTATAATCATTAGAATTACCATGTTGAGACGATTCTCAGTATATGGTTGCCTAAAAATGTCCAACTTATGGTTGTAGTTTTGCATTGTAGGTATTAGGTATAATTTATTTCTGCTAAAGTTTGTTTTCTTTTAAAAGATCTTCCCACTTTCATTATTTCACTCAGAAATGAACGGTAACTAGCCTTCCAATTCAATTCAATTACTTACTTTTCAAAACCTACTAAAATATATTTCCCTTCATCCCACTCCCAATCTCAAAAATATTTTTCTATTTTATTAATTTAGCTAATGACAGGATGGATTAGAATATTTTTATATTTATCATTAAGCATCGGACCAATCACAGTAAGTGTGCCGACTGAGTGATAACAGCCTAATCTGGTTCTTGTTGAAACTGGCGACTAATATAGAAAATTAAAATGTTTGTCAATGATAGGTTAACATTGATATGCCTTTCATTAACCTACATTACAAGCCCTTCGAATCTCATGAGTTTATCAGGATTTATTTTGTTACAAAGAAATAATAAATAAAATAATTGGTATTTTATGTAATGTAGTTCCTACAATTTTATAATCATAATGAAATATCCTACTAATAGTATAAATGTAAAAGTGTGTGAGGATAGATGGATGGACAATAATAATAATAATAATAAGTATTTATTTCAATAAAGGTTAACAAAGTATGATAATGTAGATATGGAAACTTAAACTAAGTAAGTAATGGGTAATCTAAGGATGTTACTTTTTAAAGTTAATTGTAAGTAATAAGTATACTTTGAAATTAAACCTTTGTAGAGTCAAAACGTTGACTCCTCGCTCTAACTAAGTAAAATATATACTTGTATGTGGACGATATTATATGCGAGGGATCTCTGCTTCGGCTAGGTGTATGTATACATTAGGCATAATATTATGAATCACGGATAAAGTGTCATGTGTGAACTACCATTAAGTACATAAAAAAAGTTTAGATACTTAACATTCTAGATTTAACATATTTTAAACTAAATTTAACTTATAATGATAGAAAGGTATGATAAGAAGGTATACAGCCAACAGCATGAAGTTTGTGCGTGTGTAAAGGTGGATTGGTGTGAAAGTAATTAGTGTGGTGTAGGTGTTTGTGAGTGTGTTATTAGTGTATTGTAGGTGTTTGTGAGTGTGTTATTAGTGTATTGTAGGTGTATGTGTAAGTGAGTTAATAGTGGGTTATAGGTGGATGGATGTTTGTTATTGTTTCAAGCAAAAAACTACTGAATGGATTTTTTTGAAACTTTTCAATAGGTAATTATAATAGCTTAAAGGTAGGTACATCAGAATAACATATAGCCTTTATATCTATATATATTTATCCTCTATTTATAATAGTTTCCACGTGAGCGGAGCCAATAGACGTTCACGAGGGCAGACCCGTGAGCAAATGCTAGACATGATAAAATTATGAAAAGGTTAGATATAAAACTAAATAATAATTATTATAAAAGTGTTCACAAAATGAATTAAAAACCAAAAACTTTTAACAAACAAATAAATCAACATTTTATTTACCAAAACATGATGCTATACAGTCGGATGAATCAGACATTTAATTTCAAATTCTGGCTTCCTGGGATGGGGACAAGCGGGTGCTTTGCCCTATTAGACCCAAACTTTTTAAGTTTAGGTTAAAAGTCACTTGGGTGGATAAGATTCCTAACAATCTCGGCGTTGAGCCTCTGCATAATTCTACACTATGGATTAAAATATCAAATAGTTACTACCAAAGTGCACTACAACATACAATACACTAGAGCTTAGATCCTAGATGGAGGCTCCTCGACTGACGATCACAAACACGACGCATTGTAGGAAGGCTCGATGCACTGGAGGCTAAGAAACTTTTTAAATTGTCCCTCCTAATCAACATGTTACACGTTTAATTCACCTGACCAAACAGTAAATAAATATAAAATATATAAATAACAGTCGTTTATTTATTTATTTATTTATTCATAAAAGGCACGCCAACAGCATAAATATTAACACTTTCACAAAACATGACTTAGTTAGATAGTTTTAGTCTGATACATATACCAATTATAGGCGTACACAACATTGACATTTAATCTTACGAATTAAAAGGCTGAGATAATTTTTAACTATAGGTACTTACATAGTATTAATTATTTAACTTAATAAACATAAAATATTTGGTAACAAAACAGATAATAACAATAGTTTATTTATTATTTATTTTAAAACTAATAATAATAACAACGTTTCCTAACTTTAGAAGGTTCGTAGAATTAATAAGAAACTCATAAAAATTCAACAATAAAAACAACTGCTATCCACTATTTTTATCCATACTAATCAGTCGCTGGGATTAACTAGGAACATTTTTATTAAAGCACTTTGACAATTGTTACGGATTGAGATAATTCTTCTGTATAAAAAGACCGCTGCGAATGGGAAATGATTCATAAAATCTCCTCATTCCAGACAAGAAGGGTTAAAGTCAAAACAAAGGGCAGCCACAGTCCCCAGTAGCCATGTCATTAGGGGACCTCATTATCAAGGTATTTGGTATTAATTTGTTATTTTCAAACATTTAAAACCTTTATGATATACTTAGTACCTATACCTACCACTTTAGTTCGATAACTTTGAAAAGCTTCAGGTTCATCGATACTTTTACGATTCTTTTTGTGGTTTCGATTCCCGCTGCGGGACAAATGTTTGTATGATCTCAAAATGATGTTGAAATACGAATGATCGAGGGGTTTTTCACTAAAACTGGTCTTTACAATAAACTTCAACCATCAGAACCAATAAATTAAGCAAATATTGCATCGTTCTACATTAAAATAAAACAAATTATCTTAAAAATTGCGATTGAAATCACTCTTTGAATTTTTGTCAAATCGGCTGGCAACATAAACATAACATATCACCCAACAGTCACATACGTAGTAGTCCTGTATCCCACACTAGGATTCCCTGTGTGAACAGCATTTTCCTCGTCGATTGATGCAACCGAGGGACGTAAGTCCATCAAAGGGCGATTCCGGGGCTGGGTAGAGCACAAAATAAGTATTACAAAATAAGTCTTAGTCAGTCAGAAAACTATTGTGGTTTTAAGTTTTAGTGTCAATGACCACTTTCATTTATTAGTAACTTAAAAACATTTATAGGACATTGAGTAAAAAATTATCGTCCATTTGCAACCAGAAAACTGACGAGATTGAGTGTTAAGAGCCAATAATTACTTATTTATTGTAATTAGTTTTTAACAAAATCAGGTGCAGACCTAAACCTTAGTTCAAATATTGCTTTATTACCAATAAATAAGTATTTTATATCCATATACTAGTGCAGCATTGGCAAGTACCTGCCTACGCGCGAAAATCCTCTTAAATTTTGTCCCATACATATTTTATCTCATAAAAAGCTTTATACTTGGCTGTTATTTATTTAGTATCAAGATTTTGTTGACGAGGTATAAAGAAGAGACAGTGTTGATAACAACAATTACAAATTGAAAATTGTTAAAAAAAACACAAAATCTGTGATTAGTGCTTAGCACACCACGCCTACTCTCATTCCACATAAACTCTTCTAAACTCCATCGTCTATGTTTTCCACACAGGCTCTCTGCTTGTCTCTATGCTTGGCATCTTCACTATCATCCAGCTCGGGCGAGGATATGGCTCGAGATTTCATTGAGCACGTCCTGAGGATACCCAACCCTGACAAGATCCTAAACTCGGTGCTGGGAAGGCTGGAAAGGAACAGGCAACAAGGACTAAGCCAACCACGCTTAGATGATGATGACCCTAATTGCGAGGACCCCGCAGAAGTAAGCTTTTAAGTTGTTTAAGTCACCGTGGATCATGATGAGGTAGGGTGCGTCTAGTCTGAAACTGCACGCCCGTTCACTACTTTTATTTGACTTAATAACTTGAAGCTTGACGTTCGAAAACATTCCTTGTAGTTACGGATTATGTAATATTTTATTTTGACTTGATGGAAAAGTGGGGCGTTTAGTTTTAGATTAGTCGCACTCTACACCAAAAAACGAAACAACTGATCTGAACTGAAACGATGTATTTATTCATTTTTAACCGACTTCCCAAAAAGGAGGAAGTTCTCAATTCGGTTGTATTTTTTTTTTTTTTTTTATGTTTGTTACCGCATATCTCCGGCATTTATGAACCGATTTGGAAAATTCTTTTTTTATTTGATTAGATATACTTCCAGATTGGTCAGAATCCAGTTCTGATGATGGGATCCATGAGGAATTGAGGGAACTCCTCAAATATTGTAGGCATACTATGGCGATTTTGATATTTTCAGCAAAACACCAAGCATTTGCATTCAGAAAGTATCATAATCCTTTCACCACTATGGTTCTTTCATAATTTTTTTTTCATCCAAAATTATTTAGTCGAATACAATGGCGGAAGTCGGTTTTTTAAATGAAAAGTTATGTAAATACATCTGTCCTGAGTCCAAAAGGTTCTTATTACTCATTAGTCTTCAAAAAAAAAACTAAATTAAGGATTGTGCCGATTACATCCATACCACGTTGTATCACTGATTTGAAAATGTTAGGTACCTATTTATCTTATAAGGGTACCCATGTAACTTTTAAAGGATCACTGTAGGTGATGCAATCATGAACGTATCGCTAATAAACTATTTCTAATTTTGAGGGTTAATTAAATGGGATAAACCAGCACATTCGAAAAAACAAAAAGGGCATATACACTTTTTTTTAAAATTTAGTTTAAATAATATTATAGAAAATATATAAAAAAAATTACCAATCTCACTTCCATCCCACCATCTCGGAGTTCCGATCGGAGGACTGGGAAAGACCCTCCGAAACTAACATGCCAAAAATCTTTAAAAAACCTAAATATTGGGCATCGAAGGCATTTTAAGGAAAACCTAAA
Organism: Epirrita christyi; assembly: GCA_951392215.1. Classification (NCBI taxonomy): domain Eukaryota; kingdom Metazoa; phylum Arthropoda; class Insecta; order Lepidoptera; family Geometridae; genus Epirrita; species Epirrita christyi. Next base: position 8,328,604 of record OX595833.1, read on the forward strand.
GGAAAATCCTGTTTTTAAATTCCTACGGGAAAATATTTGTAAAGAGAAAATGCGCATAAAATATGTTGATTAGTTTAGTTGTCTATTAATAGTCTATTTATACTTGTACGGAATCCTCTCCACGCGAATCTGACTCGCTTTTTACCTGTTTTGTTATTTTTTGTTTTGTACAACGTATAAGAATGATATCTACGTTTATAAAATATAATATTATCTACGTTTCACTTAAATTAAATCATAATTAGCCGTGCAGAATTTTAATTTTGCATTATATCATTTTGATTTAAATATACTTATTCAATATTTCTCAATAGTAGCACAAAATATTTTGTTGTTGTAGCTTTCTCCAATTAGATATCTCACCACGCATCCGAACGGTCTTAGCATATTTTAAGCTCCTTGATTTTCTTGGGAACTAGCCCCCTTGTTTATGGGATGCAACCCCAATACCAATATAACTAACAAAAGCCCGCGGCATCACTCCATCGGGACCGAGATAAAAGTATGTGTCTAAAGTGACTAATCCTAGTTAGTATCTTACAAACGTTAGTTAGGAGAGTAATGCGATGAAAAATTTATATACATAACTAGCTATAAAGCGTCTTTTTACAGAGCATGCCGGAATACACCGAATCTCTTCAAGCATCCAGAGATAGGGAGTTGAGGCAACTTGGAACCCAGGTATGTCTTCTAACAATACATTTTTGAAACCAATATTGTCGTTACAATACAATCTTTTATGCAGACCTACCTTTGCCATCCCATCGTATTTTTATTACTACGTTTTTTTTACTCTACTTGGCAAACGAACAAGCTTACGGCCTACCTGATGGAAAGTAGTTACCGTAGCCTATGGACGCCTGCAACACCAGAGGCGTCTCACGCGCGCTGCTGATCCCGACCCTGAGACATAGTATTAGATGAAAAGTCGAGTGCATGTTGTCTCAACCCATTTAGGTATTTATATCGACATATGTCTCATGTGCCTTCCAGCCGTGTATATTATCTAGTCATTGTTTAGTAATTTTTGATCATTTCTTTCGTTTAATCTTGTAAAATTTACGTACTCCCCCGGGCATTCTTATAATCTTACAGATATCTCTCCATCAAAAGGTTGTGTGGAAGAAATTGCTTCAAAGTACTTTTAATAGCTCTGCTTAGTGCGGTTAGATAATATTGTGTGAAATGTCCAGATAAGTTTTGTTTATTTTTATTATTTTAAAGTATACAGTATTTTCAATTCTATTCAAATATCCTATATTATCTAACTGTGTTGTTACAGAAACATTACCCCATTTGCCATCTGGAGAGAAAAATCAGGAAACTGAACACGAACGAGTACGAATACAGACCGGCCTATTACGAAGAAGTGAGGTGTTCTATGCCTTCCAATGAAGATATTGGCGTAACAAATGAGGTAAGCCCCTGTAGTAGCTTCAGAAATAACTTTAACTATCATTCCGTCTAATATTTTGGTCTACCGCTGGTGGACTGCCCGCGACTTCGTCCGCGTAGAGTTTTTTCCAAGTTTTGCGTTGTTGTGTTTGCGTGGACAAATTTCAACACCTTTAGGGGTGAATTATGGAAATTTCTTTCTTATTGCACCCCTAGACTACAGAAATAATGTACTCTCCAAATTTCAGATCTCTGAGACAGGTTATTTGTGTGTGAACTTCTTACCACCGAAGTGATCCACTCATGACACATGGACGTCGAACAAAAAAAAACAACTTTTTTTCTGCTAACTTCTTCATTCTGCAACTTATTTTGAATGTCCCCGACTGTTTCGATCGAGCAGGAGCATTTTTTCAGATCGAGGTACGGAACCCTAAAAAACAACCACTCTCACAGGTATGGGAGGTACCCCGAAAATAAATACGATTTTTTTATTTCTTAACTTTGCAGTCGTCACCAATTTGTTTACCGTTCAATATTTCAGCTTGGTTACCCTACGAATAACGGCCAGTTTCCACCGGGGTGGAGAGGAGAGGAGACGAGAGGAGATGTGTTTGAATAAACCAATCCGATTTCGTTATTTCCACATCTCTTCTCCATTTAGCTTCGGTGGAAATGGATCAAGCGGAGAGGAGAGGAGATGTCTCATTTTTCTATAGAATTTTGTGCGGCGAGCGAGCAAGACTAGTCACTTCTCCGCTCTGCCGCTTGCGGCAGAGCGTCTGTCGGGCGGCCGTGTGGCGCACCCCGCACCCCGCTGCCTTCTCCTCGCACACCCGAAAGTGTCATTCAAGCTCACATCTCCTCTCCGCTACACTTCTCCTCTCTGCTTTGGTGGAAATAACCTGCCAGCTTTGCAGCACATCTCCTCTCGTCTCCTCTCCTCTCCGCCCCGGTGGAAACTGGCCCTAAAACTGCTCTGAATAGTAGTAAGTACAGACTAACACGGTGAAACTACATATATGGGTTCCTTGTCGTACTTCGGAACCCTGAAAATTAAAGCACTGTTCGCACTGTAATCACCTGCAACTGCTTCTAATGGTCGATTACAGCTAAACTAATAACATGCAAGGAATTTATGGTTCGTAAAGCTGTTTAGAGATGTTATCACTAAAATAATTTCCAGATTTGTTCGAGCCTCGGCTTTTCGTGTGTCCAGTGGAACAAGACGATACATCTCACTAGAAGACGTTATACCAGGTAACTTTTATTTCCTTATGTCATGTGTTTATTGTATAAGCCTTTGTTCCAAAACCGACACTTTCACAAAACGACACAAAAATAGACAATACAATAGTTAGTTCGAAAGAATAGAGTATTGGGCTGATTAACGACATCTGTGGCGCGGCGGGCGAAGGTTCGCCCGCGACGCAGGAGGTTGCGGGTTCGATTCCCGCCTAGGAACAAATATTTGTACGAAGTTCAGGGTGTTCTGGGTATTTTCTATGTATAATAAAAAATATCTATCTGTGTAATGTATTGTATTAAATATATCAGTTATTTAGTACCCATAACACAAGCTCTGCTTAGCTTGGGGCTAGATAATGTGTGAAATGTCCAGCATTTATTTATTTTCTTGACCTGGTCGTGAACTCCATGGTTGACATACATAACATAGCACAACACCCTATTCATTTATTTATTTATTTAAATTCAACTGCTTACTGCACTTACAGTATACACAAACGCGTGCGGCAAGCCAAAACTACAGGTACTTATAATTCTTAATAATGATTATATCACAGATACCTACTTAGCTTAGAAAACTGATAACATTATTAAGAAAAACATTAAAATTTGAAAAAAATATATCTATATCTGGCTTCTGAGCAACCAGAGCGTTAAGCAAATTGAGGGCCTGAGTCGTCGGAGCATACCGTGTGGTTTGCGTTCGAACCAACGGGGCCGCGAATAGTCACATACCTACGTAGTCTTGATCCCACACTAGGATTCCCTGTGTCGTGGGTATCAGGAACTACGAGTACCATGGTACCATAACACCCAGACCCGGAACAAATATTTGCAGATCATACAAACATTTGTCCCGCAGCGGGAATCGAACCCGCAACCTCTTGCATCTCAGCCGGCTAATCGCCCGCCGCGCCACAGAGGTCGTCAAACAACCTCGAGGTCGAGGTTGAGTAATAGGTAATCTGACTTACAGAAGAAAGTGGTTCGCTCGATCAAAATACTTGCCCACACAACTAGCTTGGCCGTTAAGTTTATTAGTAATTTCTACTTATTTTATATGGTAGGTTTCGAGTATTTGGAAAGAGTCCTTCAACTCAAGACGAGGGGAAATTTCCAAATGATGAAGAAATTTATTTATTTACTTGTTTTGTTAAAAGTGTTTGTGAAAAGTTTGAGAAAAGTAGCATTGAATCATTTTCGTATAGCCTGTACAGTAATAGTAATTAGTAGTAAGTAGTAGAGCTCCTTCGCCCGGGCAAGTACTAATACTACCTTATTCTGCCACCAAGCAGTAGCGCTCGCGTTGCTGTGTTCCGTTCTGAAGGGTATGGGTGCCGGTAAAATTACAGGCATATGAATCTTTAATTTTTTTGTATTTTGGTGAAGGTCGCAGTGCAATGCCAATAAGGCGCATCCTAGGACATCACTGGACGTGACCTGAGAGGCCCATTTGTAATGAATGGGGAGTTACCTCTTAAAATTAGGTGGACCGCATGCCAGTTCTGTCATTTACTCACATACAAACTATAAAAAACACAACTACATTCATAGCTCCCCTTAACCCCTCCACTTCAGTTTGCCGCATTACGTAATCCGTATACTTAATAACTGTAATAAAAATGGTGAAAAGTTAAGATGAGGCATGTAGGAAAGCTATCAGCTGGGCAATTCTAAAACATCGGAAACGTTTCCGATCGGAATCGTTAGTTTTTCATTTCGATGTGGTAAGTAACTAAAACAATTTTCTAATAATTTTCTTTAGTATTTCTCAGTAATATACAATATTTATTATTTTTTACTGTGAAAATTGTTTTAGTTACTTACCACATCGAAATGAAAAACTAACGAATCCGATCGGAAACGTTTCCGACGTTTTAGAATCACCCTGCTGAAGCCCAATCCTCTTTTTAAAAAACATTCCAGTCACATTATAATCTCGTGTCAGTCGATTTAGTAATACTACGTGACATTGCGACTGATACAAGATTATTTGCGATTGGAATGTTTTTTAAATAAGAGAATTGGGCCTATCTGTCCTACATGCCTGTCTCAACATTTAACCCTGTATATTATAGTTATAAGTACCTATATGGATTTTCAGGTACTTCACTATACCCCCTCTCATGAGTGAGTTCATGTTATGTATATTTTTTCAGTGATTGCTGGGAAACCAGAACGATGGTGATTCCAGCGGGCTGCGAGTGTATGTGGCCGGTGCACAAGCTTGGCGACATGAAACTACACGTGTAACGCAAACGACGCCTGCATGTAACACGCTACTCAGCCAGAAACGAATCGATTATTGTTAAGAACATAAATTTATTGTTAATATTGTAGGTATTAAAAATAGCAGTGACACTTTCTAAACCTCCTAACGGTAACTAATAGGTAAAGCTTATTTTATTATAGCCAGAACGGTGGAATTGCATTTTGTTGAGAACCTTTTTTTTTTATAAAAAGTTGTAAAATGTAAAATTAAGTAATATGTTCCATAATCTGTAAGCACAAGGACCGTTTTAAAACGTCAAACTTGTGTCAAGTAACAAGTAAACACGGTGGAAAGGCGTGCAATTTTAGACTAGAGAAGCAACCCCGCTTCCGCTGTGGCTGGCGTGCTCGGTGGCGATCATGGTATTTTGTATGAACAATTTTCCTTCTAAAAATGGTTCAGTATAGTGTACCTACCTATTAGGATGTAAAAGTTATCTATCGTTCTATCTCACATGTGGAACGACAATCATTTTGTCTATTGGTACGGCTTTATAATTAGAGCCTGTAAAAATCAGGTAATAAATAAATAATGCTGGACATTTCACACAACATTATCTAGCCCCAAGCCAAGCAGAGCTTGTGTTATGGCAACTAGATAACTGATATACGTAATATAATATATTACATACATAGATATTTTTATTATACATAGAAAATATCCAGAACACCCGGAACAATTATCTGCAGATCGCAGAAATATTTGTTCCGAGGCGGGGATCGAACCCGCAACCTCTTGCGTCGCAGGCGAACCTTCGCCCGCCGCGCCACAGAGGTCGTCATAATCAAAATAGTGTAGCTTTCTTATATTGAAATAATTTTCTATCAGTTCAGTAGTTCCATATATTACACACCCAACAAAAAAACAAACAAAGTTTACAACTTTATTACGTATATAATTATAGTGTAGATGCAGGTGAAATAAAAACCATGACATGAAACCATTAACTTATATATTACTAGCGTAATCAATGCATGAACAAAGGAATTAGGTATTCAGAAACTACTTTGTTCTGTTTGCGTAATTAAAATGTACCCTACCTAATGTAAGCTAGTTTCATTTACTTGCAGTGAGTTTTTAGAGTTTTATGTATCAAGTTCTATAAAATGTTGACAGATTGATGATTGGGCTCCTAAAAATAGTTCTTCCTTGTGGTCAGATTGATGGTCAAACTAGTTTAGCCAACGAGATTTTTTAACCGACTTTACAAAAAGGAGGAGGTTCTCAATTCGGTTGTATATTTTTTTGTTGTTGGAATTTGGAAAATTCTTTTTTTATTTGAATAGATAAATAATATAAAAATAAAAGGGCATTTATTCACTCACACTAATCTTAGTTACATAGGTACAATTGTAATAAAGTTTAATAGTTAGTGTACGAGAAAAGGACGAGGGCTCAGCCACGCTGTTTTTCAGCTTCACCTTAGAATGCTGCTGTCGTCACAGCAGCCATGTACTCGGAAGCTATCTGCTGTTTCAGCAAAACAACCACCGAGAACTCGTTATTATAAACTAGGCCTTAGGCACTTACCCATAAAGCTAGGCACCCAAACAGGCTAATACTTAAATACATAAGGGTAAGTTGTAAGAATTTAGGTAAGTATATTCAGATAATAATAAAGGGTTGAGGTACTATAGTAACAATTCAGTTGTTATGTTAGGATAACCTTAAATCAGTTATAAACACACCATCACACTTAAAATTGGTACGTTATTGATGACGGTTACAGAGAGATGAAAGTAACAAAAACCTAATAGGCACCGGTCAGATTGATTAAGCAAGCCGACCCTAATTTTAAACCATTGAAAATAATCATTAGACGGGCACAGCCGTCCAACAACAAGATGACTTTTGTTTTTCCAAGAGCCAATTTTTACAATATAACTTAAATTTAGACATTCCCTGTATTTTTCGAATGGGTGGAGGAAGGTCGTTCCAGCATTTAGAGGCTGCGAAGCGAAAGCTACCCCTAAATCGTTGAAGCTTAGGTCGTGGTGCTTCAAGAATGTCATTACGGACCGGTCTGACTCTCTCCGACCTACCACTCCGCCAATTAAATTTTTCATGTAAATATACCGGAATACCTGTTTTTTTTTCAAATTAAATATGAAACTGCATAGTTTATGAATACGTCTATTTTTCATTGATAAGATATTATGTGAATTTAAAAAAGGGGTTATATGTGATCTCTTCGGAACATCAAAACAAAATCTGATACATGAGTTTTGGGCTCTCTGAATCTTTTTTTCATGTTTCTTTAATAGGCCAGGGCCGTAGACAATATCACAATAATCGAAGTGCGAGAGAACAAGAGAATCAGCGAGCCGCAATCTAACCGGAACACTCAAGTGAGGTCTAAATTTGTACAGAGATCTAAGTGAAGAGTAACACTTAGACGTTTTCGACTTGATATGTTCTTCGAAGCTCATAGTTCCATCTACCAGTAGCCCAAGGTCCTTAACTTGATTGGATTCTTGAATAACAGTTTTATCAATAAGAAGCGGAGCATTACATTGGCGAACTTTATTTATTTGATGTGTTGTACCAAGAACTATATACGTACATTTTTGTGGGTTCAGAAGTAATGCGTGATCTTGAGACCATTTACTAATAGCTTGCAAATCAAGATTTACCCTTTCGATAGCTGATTTTATTTCCTCATGATCCGCACTTGTACGTAGTATTAGCTGTGTATCGTCTGCATACATGTGAGCCATACTGAAGTGAATGTGCTGCAATAAATCAGCAGTATAAATCGAGTAAAGAGTTGGTCCCAATATTGATCCCTGAACAACACCTCTGTCCACGGGTTTAGAACTAGACTGCAACTTACTACCACTTTGATCTGAGCATTCAACTATCTGTCTCCTACCCAAAAAGTAGCTGGTGAACCAAGCACATGACAAATCATCACAACCATAGTATTTTAGCTTAGCTAATAACAAATTAATATCTAAACAATCAAATGCCCGGCTATAATCTAATAGTACTAATATAGTAGCACAGCCGTCGTTAGAGGCATTGAGAACTTCATCTACTACATGAAGCAGTGTGGTTGTCGTGCTATGTGCTTTTCGAAACCCTGACTGATTTTGCGTAACTATGGCATGCTTTTCAAGATAAAATGACAATTGTTTCTGCACCACTTTTTCCAACACCTTGGACATCGCCGGAAGTAACCCTATGGGCCTGAGATCTTTTATTGTTTCTGCTACTGACTTTTTCGGTATAGGCTTTACAAGCGACGTGGTCCATTGTGACGGGAATGAACCAGATGACAAAGATCTATTTATTATCGCCGTTATGGCAATAAGCGAGTACGGCAGAGTCAACTTGATAATTTTGATAGAAATGCCATCTACGCCCATCGCATTCGAAGTAATAGAGCTAATAATCTGCGTTAAATCTTCCGGTTGAGTTTCAGTAAATTCAAAGTGGGTATTACTATCATAAAAACCTTGCTGATATTCCTGAATACAAGCCTGTGAACCATCGACTTTTGGTATTGTATCAATAAATGTTGAATTAATTAATTCCGGATTTCGTAGGTGTTCCGGCACACCAGCCTGCACAGTACTACCGCGGGTTCTGTCTGTTCGGTGTAGGTATAGCTATGTGATGTCGAATAAATATATTTCACTGAACTATTTAATGTAGCAGGGCTCAATTACTCCTGTCAAGCATCGAAGTTCGATGCGTCTATCTGTACCTCCAACAACATGATGTCCTCGTTAAAAAATGCAATATTTATCACGTCCATAAGTTGCGCCGGCGTCGGCGGCGTTCATTCAGTCCACATCGAGCCGGTAGGCTGTACGGTCAAGGCATACCTCCACTATACACATTCCACGGTCTCAGTAAGTCCGATCGATATATTTAACATAGCTACTTAGCGTTTCGATGCAATTTAGCGGTTTCGGATAAAATGTTAAATATTAATATAATTTGGTGATTGGTGACGACCGCAGTAACGCGGCGGGCGAGTAACCGGCTAAGACGCAAGAGGTGCGGGTTCGATTCCCGCTGCGGAGCAAATGTTTGCATGGTCTGCAAATATTTGTTCCAGTTCTGGGTGTTGTGGTACCGTGGTATTCGTAGTTCCTTGATACACACAACACAGTGTGTGATTAGGACTATGATTATGTGACTGTTGGGTTATTACATGGAAGAATGAATACGGTTATTATTTATTTTATGACACTTTCTATTGTTGTAAAATAGAGAAAAAAATCATCAGTTTTTTTGGCGTCTTTAGGTACAATCAATGCTATAATTATTATCAATCGAAAGTCTAGTTCATAGAGCACGCCTAGGGTTACCTGAATTACACCATAATAATGTTCATCTTTCTAATCTCATCATCTTTTTAACAGTTGGACAATAAATACTTATTCTTATTCTAAATGAATTACGAATTTTAGTTGTGGCTATTTTGTCCACTTGGTGGTCTTGTGATCCAAGTTTTTATGGTGAAGCTGTTGAAGTAGCCTAACAAAACTTATCCTATAAGCTTATGGCCTAGAGGGCATAGTCCAGCAGTGGACTTCTACAGCTCTATAATAATGATGATTATTACCGATTAAAAGTAAAATAAAATGCGGATATTTTTAATGTGGTAACTAGAAAAATCGTACTATTATGATTTTCTGTTTAGGAAAGAAAAAAAGAAAGAAAATAAAATACATTGATTTAAATATGACATTTAACAAAAACAAAAACAATTAAATAAAAAGAAGTAGAAGTTGCTAAAAAGAAGTTCCTAACGTAATTGGTAGATCATTCAAGTGCCAGGCGCAAGTACCTACCCAATTGAATGTTCAAAGAAGCTTAGAGCTCTGGGGAGCGATTTTTAAATGTCACTGAGTAACTAAATATCATAAAAAATTTCACAAATCACCGTTTTTCAGGAGATGCACTAGAGGAGGCATTTAGGATATCATAGGTATAAGAGTTTTAGTGAACAATGAGTTTCAATACATAGAAATTTGGAAATCGAGGATTATCGGAAATTTTACTGATGTTTAGTCATATTCAAAAATCGCAACCAGAGGGCCTAGCCAAGTGGCATTCGTTTCGAAACGATTCCATTTCTACACTCGTAATTCAATACAAATGAACACGTGACATTTATCGATAGCTAACGTCAATCCCATACATTTTGGACTTTTCTACTGGCGTCATCGCTATTAGAATGTTACTTTGTCTACGGCCTCTGGATTGTTTTTTGGACTTTCTATTTTCGTAGGTTGTATTGTATTATCCCGGTTGTGTATTCATTGTTTACTTAAGACGAAAAATTTGTCGGAGCTGTACTGCGTAGGTACTCTCTACAAAAAAAAGAAGAAAAACAACGTGACGGCCTGTTTATGTCTTAAAAGCCGGATAGGCTGCTGCGATTACCAATCCTGCCTGCCTAGCGTGGTGGTTATGGCAATTCCCCCATTATTCTTTATGGGGGAGGCCTTGTCTAGCACTGGACATCTAAAGGCTGCTGATGATGATGATGACTAAGTTATCACCTCGCCCAAGCGTCCTTCGTACGAAATGGTACATTTAATAAAATGTATTAATTATTTTAATTCACCGAACTACACTTCACTTTCACTTTGTTTACGTGAAATCCGTTAGGTAGGTACAGTCAGAACAAAAAAATTTAAATGGGTTTGTTTCAAAACTATTAAAAACGGCTGTAAACTAAATACTCATACTTCAGCAACTTTTAAACGTATTATAGTCAGATTATACAGTTAGTACAGGCAAATTAGCAAAAACTGTGGACCTAAGTCGTGTATTAGTGGATTCTTATGGAAACGTTAGATGACACGAAAAGAAGCTTATCCTAAGTTTGCACCGTTTCTGGCGCATACGGAACCCTTTTAAATATTAGGTACAAACTTAAAAAGGCCGTAAATTTTAAAATAGAAAGAAATTACTTGATGCAAGTTAAATTACGTATAGAGAGACTGTCTTAGTGCATTATGATTTTAATAAAAACCACGTGCATGTAGGGAACACAGTGTTGAACAAATGCATCTTCCGTAAATTAATACCAGTATAAAACTTCCGGCGGATGTAGTACTAATTAAATGAATAAGTTTAAGTCAATTTCCAGAACTACATTAATTTTCCCCGAAGTAGAGCGACAATAAAATATGGAAAAGTGCCTTCCGTGAGACGCACCAAGGTGCAAACCTGGTAATGTATTTCGATCATTTTTCTGATAAGTCTATCAATTTGCACAGACTAAATTAATTTTCCCGGAGCCGCAATACCCACAAAAAGTTTTTTTTGTAATTTTTTTTTGTATGTTCCGTATGTCGGATTTAAAAAATACTTGGTGCAAATGTAGATCATAACGGTTCAAAGTCTATGCCAAATTGCACCGACTACTTCTATTTCCCCCATAAAGTTACGGATATTATAAGGTTTTCACACTATTTCATCCTGTTCCGGAGGGTGAAATAACTGATGCTTATTATTAGAGGTGATTTTTAAGCCATACAAAACAATTAGAATAGTTTTAATGACAACATCTAATTAGTTCCACACTTTTGCAAAAAAACACCTAATTTGACTGTACTACGTCTAATATTCATCAAAAGGAGATTTTCTTAGTATGACATTCATGTCATACTAAGAAAAGGTGATAAAATAATATGACCACTTGAGTTATTATTTAACGTACTTAAGTACTTACTTTTTTATTGGATTATTTGTATTAAACCCCAAATTGTAAAATTGAGTCCGTATTCAAATAAAAAATCTTATTTTCAAAGCCAAAATGTCGCCACAATAATCATAGGTATCCAAAATTTAAGCCAAAGCTTGCCAAACGGACTAAAAAAGAAAACCACTCCGAAACTATTTATTTATTATTTATTTATTAAATAAATAATATATAATTTTATTTATTACTATATCTAATAGAGAGCATTTTACTGTTATGAGATGAAAAACAAAGTGATCTTTTTTGGAACCTAGTTCAAGTTCATCCGTACAGGCCAGTCTAGTCAGTTTTTTAACCTACTACTAAAAAAGGAGTGAGTTTCTGAATTCGGTTGTATTTATGTTTATGTTTGTTACAAGAGACAGTTGTTTATTCGAGAAATTTCATTCAAAATTTTTAATTCGAGAACTTTAATTTACAAATAAGCCAAAACAACTTATTCCCAGTCTCCTGGTATTTTATTAAACATATTCCATTTCATATTGACGACCTCTGTAGTGCGGGTTGGGTGAAGGTTCACCTGCGACGCAGGAGGTTGCGGGTTCGACTCCCGCCTCAGAACAAATATTTGTACGATCTGCAGATATTTGTTCAGGGTGTTCTGGGTATATTCTAAATATAACAAAAAAAACTATCTATGTATTGTATTAAGTATATCAGATAAATAGTACCCATAACACAAGCTCTGCTTAGCTTAGGGCGATAATGTTGTGTGAAATGTCCAGCATTTATTATTTATTATTTTAATTCCATTATAGTTACTCCTTGAATTTTCGCTGACTGTATCTACTTCAGTAGCAAGTGTACGTCATTAGTAATTCGAAAACTGCATAAAAATGTAGGTACAGGATCTATTCGTAACATCAAAGTTCACAGAGTCTAAAAAAAAAAAAACCAAAAAAAAACACAAAAAACACAAAATCAATAAAAAAAAATAAAAAAAAACTAAAAAAACCACAGAAAAAAAAAAAAAAAAACCAAAAAACAAAACTAAAAAATAATAAAAAAAAAATAAAAAAAAAAACTAAAAACTTCTAAACCACAGAATCAATCAGTAACTACTCCCTCATATCATCGTCATTATTTTTTTTTAATTAGGTTTTTTTTTTATTAAAAAAGATTATTTATTTATTTTATTTTTTAAGGTCCCATTTTTATCAAAATTCAGTTCTGATGATGACCCCATGAAGACTCCAGAAGAGTAATTTAGGGAACTCCGCAAATATTGTAGGCATCTTCGAGCAACACGGACTTCCGCGCGGGTTGTAATGCTCGAAGGTATAATAAGCTCCTAGATGCATAGATATTGGTATTTTCAGCAACAAGTTATTGTTTTGAACTTCCGGCCCGCGCGGAAGTCCGTGTTGCTCGAAGTTTTGAACCAAACAAAAACATGAAGATAGCCGAATTCAATGGCGGAAGTCGGTTTTTTAATGAAACTTTATTTTATTGTCGTCTGTTTGTATGTCTGTCCGTCTGTCTGTTAGTCTCTCTAACTATTTTCTCCGAATATAATGGACCAAAAAAGTTGAAATTTGTTATATATATAAATAGAGTTAAGTGATCCAATTACGGCCGTACCTATACGAAAATATAACGAATTTTGATTTCAGGGGTTATACCTACTGGAGAGAAAACTACACTAAAAAAACATGCGTTAAATGCTCGACTTGCTTGACTCCTCTATAAAACATGTTTTAACAGAAGAGATCCCAACTCATGATTTTTTAAGCAAAATAAAGTTATTTTTGTTTTTTTTTGTAATTGCATCTTGTGAAAACCTATCAAATGAAAGAACTCGTTATGAATAGTACATTTTTTTTTTATAATTCTACAGAGCTTGGTTGAGAAGATATTTAAAGAAAATATGTCAAAATTGATCCCTATTTCAAAAACTACGAAGCCAAAAATATCAATATTTTCAATATCAACCCCATTTGCTCATTAACTCGCCCATTTGGTACGTAGAAACTTTGCGCGAGTTGATATTATTATGAGTCGAGAGTTTGCAGTACCTATGCACACGTCCATAGAACCTAGTAGGTACCTACTTCTGAAAATGTGCTTACTACGTGTTCTCCGGGGGCGGGTGGTCGCATATACCCCTATAATTATTCCACGGGAGCGGAGCCGCTAGAAAGTGCTAGTTCATTTATATGGCAGCTAGAGGCCAACTTTACTCAAAATAAAATTAAGCACCGAAGCAGTACCTACGTTATTTCATTTTTAAAGAAAATTATCTAAGTCTAAGAACAAACCAAATTTATTTAATCTTTTAAAATTTTAAATTTCGCGAGGTCTCTGTTCAGAGCGAATCACTAGGGTTCGCTCTGAACTGAGACCTCGCGATGACACCTTTATCAGCCTGACTACTTAAGTGGGGAAGAAAAGGTTATACAATGTGTAACAAAATACCCCTATAAGCCCGAAGGGAGGGCAATACACAAGTCATAGCGAGCAACTTTAGTTCGACGACTTTATAAATTTCTAAGTTTTTCATTCATGAAATGCCTCGTAAACATTCCTCCAGAAAAGTACATAGCACTACATGGAGCTACCCTACTACAGCTGTGCATTTGATCTCTATGCGTGAACTCTGAATGCTGTAATAAGGAAGCCCAATGTTGTGTTATGTGCATTTCTGGAGGAAATTTTACGAGGCATTTCATAAATATAAAAATCGATATTCATAAAGGCGTAGAATAAAAGTTGTTCGCCATGACGTGTGTATTTTACCCTCCCTTCCTCCCTGGTATTTTGTTACACATTGTATACGTAATCAACGGCTATGTTAGCATCTTTGTAATGGATGATCCATCAGAAATCTAAAACTAGTATCGAGTCAATTTCTCTACCGTAAGAGATACTTTGTATGTAACCGCTTTCTAAAAATGCTTAAGTATCGAAAGGACATTAAACATTTACTGACATTAAATTTTCACCTCGGGGTAATTTCCTGCACATCATCGAAATAAACTTTGAATAAGACTAAGCAACGGGCGTACATACTACATACCTGTTAGTATATCAAGTACCTGACGATTTAATTGATAACGTACTTTTGACGAAATCATAGAACTCCAACGTCATTCAAATTCCTAGAAATGGGAGGTCAACAATGGATGTTATATTGGATTGGATTTTATAGGGTACATGTCTCTAAATCCTTCAATTTCAGACTTTTCCCTGTATTTGTGCCCATTTCAGCATCGTACGATTGCTGGAAGTACCCTAGAATTTTTGATTTTTACGTTTTAGATTTTCCCTAATAACTCAGAAACTACTTAATCTAAATACTAATTAAAAACAGTTTTGAAATGTCCAACCAAAGTGCTTTCATTAGACACCCTATTTGATCTAACTGTCTCACTTTTAATATGTTTACCCCCTCTGGGACCCCAATGTCTCATCAACCCCCCGACCTATACAGCTCATAACCTTAGATATTCTAGATATTAGTGTACTGATCTATGTGCACAAAGTTTCATGGTTTTTAAAGAAAATATAAGCCAAATGGGAAGTTTTCAGGGAAGCAATAAAAAATAAAAATCGTTCTAAAAATTCCGGTAGATGGCGGTGACTCGACATGGTTGTGTCTTCCAAAGATTTTGTAAAAACACCACAGTGAACAAATTCTCTTTGTTTTCTCTGTTTTTCCTCCGAGTATCGCGTTGCGATTCCGAAGCTCGTTCTAAGTCTACTATAGACTATAGACCGATCTACATGGTCCGGCTTCAACAATAACAACAAAAAATTATAACAATAACTTAACACTTACAAATTTATCAGAATTTCAACAAAACCTTTACGTAGATACCTACTTTACTTCACCAAATTTTAATTTTTTCTTTATCTCTGGCAAATCCTGGGATGAAGTCAAATGCAAAGTAGAAAATGGCCTCACAAAGATAGATGTCTGGCTTAAAAAGAACCTTCTAACCCTTAATATAGCTAAAACTAACTTTATTTGCTTCACGATGTACAATCGAACTCAATCCGATCCTGTTTTCAATATAAAAAATCATAAATGTGACCAGAATAATCAATACTGTGACTGTCCAGCGATTAGTAAAGTGGAAAATACCAAATATCTTGGGATCATCATTGATCAACGCTTATCCTGGCATGCGCAATTGGAAAAACTTATGAACAGAACCAGACAACTGATGTGGATTTTTAAAAATCTGAGACATGTAGCTCATTGTGCTCTTCTTGAGCAAATATATGTTGCGCTGGTACAATCTACACTAAGCTATTGTATACCTATTTGGGGAGGAGCTACTAAAACACATTTCTTAGACCTTGAAAGAGCGCAAAGGTCGCTCTTAAAAGTAATGTGCTTCAAACCATATAGGTTTTCCACCGAAATGTTGTACTCGGACGTGAATTTACTTTCTGTTCGGAAATTGTATGTTTTTAACTCTGTACTTAAACTACATAAAACTCTTGCATATGACCACACTAAATTAAATAAAAGAAGAACAGATATACTTAAAAATATAACTGTCGTAAAATCTAATTATGCAACGCGACAATATTTTAGACAATCAGCTCGGCTATACATAAAAATAAATAAACATTTAAAAATATACCCCATGAACAATCATGAATGTAAAACAAACTTAATTAAATGGTTATTGTCTTTAAGCTATGATGATGTTGAAAAACTTTTGGATGTTATCACATAAAAGTACACACACGAACTAAAAATCTAAAATAGCAACACACACTTACTCAAACACACACACACACATACACACACACACTTACTCACACACACACACACACACACACAGAGACACACGTGCTCACATGGCTTGGGTTCCATCTGTTGCCCAGACTCTTACGAGACTGGTGTTCTCAGTGGTACTCAGACTCACTAAACATACACTCTACACTCAGTCACTCTAAGCTCACCCTAATTTCTACCTATTTTGTTTTTAAATGTTAATAATTCTATTACCTTAAATACTGTTAAATAGACCTAAGCAAGAGCGAAATCTCCTATGACAAGTAATTTCTTACTTAAAAGGAGGTTTCATCATTGGTTTTTATATTGTATCTTTTGGAAACGCAATAAAAACATTTGTATTTGTATTTGTACTGTACCAACGAACACCATGAGCAGGTGAAGTCAGTGACACTGACAGTTGGTGGCTGACCGACAAGATTTAGACAACCATTTCTGGACTGCGCCATCTATGCAAGGATTTAGAACTATTTTCTTTCAGCTGTCAGAAAACTTCCCATTAGAAGCAATCTTCGTTCGTGTGTAAAAGAGCCTACGCACCCTTTTGCTAGCTACCGGTGACATTCTCTTAATGGAAAACAAGAAAATCTAACAATAGCATTGCGAAGACAAGACATTCTTGAGCAAAACTAGACAAAAACTCATGGGAAGCCGCGCGAAAATTATCTACCTATTTGCGAATCTCAGTAACCTTCTAGTACCTACGTATATACACAAACGCGACGTCGGAGTCGCGTCGCTTTACGTACTTTACTTTGTGACCTTTACTAACAATAAGTAACATGTGAATACCAATTAAGAAAAACGTAAAAAATTACGTTGTATTTGTGGGTTCGATGCCCATTTTCACTAACTAAGTAGTACCTTACAAGTTATTTCACGACAACGCATAACAAATTATTTTCTTCTGTGAAAAACTAACAAACTTGGCATTCGTTTCTTCCAACCATTGATGTATACAACTGATACTTTTTACTTTGACAGCTTTTTAGGACTCCGTACCTCAAAAGGTACCAACGGAACCACTATAGGATCACTCAGGTGTCTGTCTGTCTGTCACAGCCGATTTTCTCCGAATCTACTGGACTTACTAGAATTAGGAATTAGGTTACCCAATTACGGTCGTAGGTACTTATACGAATTCTGATTTGAGGGTCTAATTTACGGACCAAACTAGTAAGTTAAAAAAAACTTGTGTCTAATATGTGTATCATTATGTGACATGTGATATGAAATGAAAGATCTCGTTATGAGAAACACAAATATATATTTTTTGTAATTTTAAAATGGTTAGTTTAAAAAATATTAAGGAAATCATGCGAAAATTTACCATTCCCCTTTCTCCGAAACTACTGAGCTGATTTTTTTTAAAAGTCTAGTATATTGGGCCTTACACATATTTTACAGGAAAACGTCCAAGAAAATCCTAAATCTTCAAATTCCTACGGGAAACGGAAAATACTCGTAATGAGAAAATGCGCGTACAAAATTGGTTACTATGCTAGCCTGTCGGAACCCTCTCCACGCGAGTCCAACACGCACTTGACCGGTTTTTCTTAGGCTGGTGTACTCAACCTAAAGTAGTTGACAAAGCCTTTTTGTATAACATAACATTACACCCAAATAACACCCACAACAGTCACATACATAATCCTGATCCCACACTAGGATTCCCTGTGTCGTGGCTATCAGGAACTACGAGTACCATGGTACCACCTACCACAACACCCAGACCTGGAAAAAATATTTACAGATCATGCAAACATTTGTCCCGCTGAGGGAATCGAAACCGCACCTCTTGCGTCTCAGCCGGCTACCTGCCGCACCGCACCAGGAGGTCGTCTAGGACCCTAGGTTGAAGGTTATTTAGTTAGAGCAGCGGTTTTCAAACTTTTTTGACGACTGGACCCTTTTGGAAAACGAAATATTTTAAGGAGCCTTAAAATAATCTAAATGGTTTTAGGTGTATTCTTTATTTAATAATCATAATTACTTTACATTAACATTTGTATCTAATGGGAGGTATGAATGAAACTATTTTTTATTTTGATGTGAGGGCTGCAATTACGTAGGACCCGATTCGATAAATTTGTCATTAAAATTCGTCAAAACGGGACTATTACCTCTACATAGTCCCGTTTTGTGAGTCCTACATAGTTGCACTGCCAGGCTTGTTAAAAAGAGAGTTGAAATCGCGCGTTCGCGCTCTCATAATCTCATATTATTTATTACGCATTTCACTACCTTACTCTTTTATAATACCTAGTTAGATTTTTATAACTTTATGTAGGAATTTAGAAACAGATAGATTTTATTTTACTCTGCACTTTATTTTTTTAACAGAGGCTTTGCGGAGCACACTTTGATTATGGCTTAGTTAGTGCATAAAACGGTGCCGGTGGGTCAAATTAGTGACCTGCAAAGCTTACAAAAGCTTATAGGTAATAGTAGTAGATACAGTATGATTAATTATTGAAAGTAGTAGCACAATGAGGGTTTAAAAAAACATATTTTTATAACTATAACTTTGACAACTAACATAACTTATAAAACTGTTGCCAAAGTTATAGTTCATGCAACTACTTTCCATAAATTTTTTGTTTCATTGGAATTTCCTAATTCCAAAACCTTCCAAACATTACGTAAAAAGCTGTAGGTTGCTAAAGATTAAGAGTTGAAACATCGTTTATTGCATAGTTATCAATAATTTAGATTTGATCAACAAAACTATTATTGTGTAAGATTACTAATTTGTGTGTTAATAAAAATATACAAAATATCCAAATACCTGGAATGGGTTCGGTTTAACATAAAAAATCCCAAATGTGGGTGGGTACTTGGCAAGGACCGGTGCTCTTGAAATCGGTGCTCTTAGTGGAAGGCTTCAGTAACGCCCTTTTCTTCATTGCGGTTCGAATCTATAGTAAGCCATAATTCCATTGGTAACACAGATCTCTTTGTAATCAATTCTACTGGTGCCGTGGGTATGTCCGGCCTAAGAATAGACCGTCTCCTCCCGTGGATGTCGTAAAAGCCAACTAACTTTTTGCACAGTTTCTCCGTGAAAATAGGAACAAGTGGACGAGTCACCCTTGTAGGTTCTTCGAAGAGGTAGTGTAAATTAAAGCATTTAAATAAATTAACCAGCCTCTAAGATAGAGGAATAACCATAATATCTATATTGAAATCTCCGCATTTTATTCATACGCAGCCAACAAACACCATCAAAGTCGACACCATATTCTCGTATATAGGTATTTCTGATGCTTAGCATTTTTAACCGACTTCCCAAAAAGCAGGAAGTTCTCAATTCGGTTGTATTTTTTTTTTTTTTTTTTTTTTATGTTTGTTACCGCATATCTCCGGCGTTTATGAACCGATTTGGATTTTTTTTTCTATTTGAATAGATATACTTCCAGACTGGTCCCATTTTTTTCAGAATCCAGTTCTGATGATGGGATCCACGAGGAATTGAGGGAACTCCTCAAATATTGTAGGGATACATATGGCGATTTTGATATTTTCAGCAAGACACCAAGCATTTGCATTCAGAAAGTATAATAATCCTTTCACCACTATGGTTCTTTCATATTTTTTTTTTCATCCAAAATTATTTAGTCGAATACAATGGTGGAAGTCGGTTTTTTAAATGAAAAGTTATATATTTATCTTACTTACGTTGTTGTTGGATGGACCATTGTCTAATAGCCTTGCTTTCTACGTGATTCGCCCAAAACTTCTGGCATACTAAATATATTTCATTCTATGGTATTTCATTCTATGGTTTAATCGTTGTATAAGTACCGTTACAAGGTCTCTTCTGACCTTGGTTTGATGTTTATAGCCACTTGCCTTGCATGCCAACCATTCTAGAGACGTTGCTCTACACTATTTCGACATATAAAATAAGAGATTAGGGTTTTTACTTTCGTATTAGTACTTTAATAATATTTTAGATTCAATTGTAAGAAAATTCAAATGCACCAAGAAAATAATATGCGTCTATTACAAGAAACTTTTGTGGCCATCTCGTGTAAATCTTTACTGCATAACTTTGTATGTAAGGGAAGGTTGTTTTAATTGGATCACTTAACTTTACGACCTCACATCTCATGATGAAATATAATGATGTGATATAAAATGAAGCCAGCTAATTGTTTTAATTTCATATGAACTTAATTATAACTAGCTGACATTTGCGTGATTATCTGTGCACCAACCATACAATTAATTAAAAAAAAAACCATTTAAGTGCGAGTTGGACTCGCGTGGAGAGGGTTCCACACAAATAGGTTTTTTTTGTGAGATTTTAAATTAGGTTTTCCTGTAAACTATGAGTTAGGCCCAATATATAAAAAATATACTTAATTAAAACAAAAAGTAAATTAATATTCTTTTTTCATATTTTTTTAAAAAACCGCAGCTTCGGGAATTGACTGAAGCTTCACATGCAAGCGGGATGCTAGCGTCGCAACCTCTGCAAGCATTATGTGACCCTACAGATGCTTTATCTTGCAAATTTTTGAAAGTATTTTTTTGTGATTACGTTGCGCAACCTGGTAGATTCAAAATGAAATAATAAAGCGAGCATGAAATTTTATAATCAATATAATATATAATATGACGACCTCTGTGGTGCGGCGGACAAAGCTTCACCTGCACTGCGACGCAGGAGGTTGCGGGTTCGATTCCCGCCTCGTAACAAATATTTGTATGATCTGCAGATATTTGTTCAGGGTGTTCTGGGTATTTTCTATGTATATATCTATAAACGCACAGCCTGAAATTTGGAGGGCACATTCCTTTTGTAGTCTAAAAAAGGGGTGCACTGATAAAGGATTTTCTGAAATTCAACCCCTTAGGGGGAGAAGTGGAGTGTTTAAGTTTTTATGAAAAATATCGCAAAGAATGTCGCAGATGTTCCGCTTGTTGACCATAATAAAAGCTCCATTCAAGTGCTATAATGTTTATTGCGTTAAATAACGACCATAAATGATTATAACTCACTGTTTAATTAGATTAGTTTAAATAATACAATTTAGAGGCAAAGGCAAAACCAAGGAAATCAAAAAAAAATGTATTCAAAAACTGAAAACTATTTCGAGCTAGGTTTCGAATAGGTTGAGAGGAACGTGACCATGTCCATGCTCATGGTTTGAATGGATAACAACAACGCATGAGGTGAGCTAAGCGAGTAAACCAGGCGCTGCGCAGGCGCCGCGCGCCGTGCATGCCAGAACCTAAGTTTGTTTTTGTTTCATTGATTTTATAACTTCCACACAATAGGTTTACCACTAAAAGTTCTAATGAAATATTGCCCAGTTCTTGTTTTGTTGGTTATTATAAGTTTACTGCTCAATTGGTACTAGGTAAGTACAATAGTTTATTTACTTACCAATGAAAGTACCAAATAATTGTTTTATCACTCATTATATTACTGCTCAAAAAAAAAAAAACGATAAATAAATAATAATAATAAATAATAATACTTACAAACGATTAAAAAAGATGAACGACGACTCCATCAAGCATTATTAAGAACAAGGATACCTAATTATGAAAGGTTAAGGCCTAGTTCAAACTATAAGGTGTCTTTATCAACCTTAATAACATAGGACTTTATCAAACATATCCTTATCTTCATTAGCAATAAGTTTTACTAGGAAATCTGCCAAAAATGGTAAAACGGAACAAGAACTAGGTAGGTGCGGAAAAACCAAGGCTTTTGAGGGACCTTCGTGCCATCTTCGGTCTCTGTACAAAGAAAACCAATTCAAAACGTATTGAACAACCGAACTTAAGGTCAAGATAAAGAGACGTTAGGTACTTAGTCCGTACTAATGCTTAGAACTGTCCTTGTCACTGTCACACAAATGTTAAAACATGCGTGCTAGAGAGTAACAGGGACAATCAAGTAACGTCTATTTATCTCAACCTAAGATTCACGATAAATGTTTTCCCAGACATGACGAAATTAAAAGCTTTGCTCAAAACCGTGAAGTTTAATTGTTTCGTAAACATATTCGGTAATATCATATTCAAATCGAGTATTTCGACGAAAGAGAACGTATGAACTATTTTTGTAATGGTACAAAATTTTCTTAGTCTCCGTCCAGTTCCTTTGTTGTTTCAGGTACCATAGTAGGTAGATCTTATCATCATCATATAGAAATCGACTGATATAAACATATACCTCCCCCATTGAATGCCACGACGAACGGCCATGCACCGCCTAAATCTACCGATTATGATCTTCGGTACATCGAGAGGGGGGTACTTCACTGCAGTCGTTGAAAATGTTTGCACGATGGAAGTGTCAAGTAAAATCATAGGTACACTTAATGAGAAGAGAACTGAAGAGAACTTATTTGTCTCCTGCTCCGTATGCACGGAGATACGTACCTACTCTATATTACGGGAGCCAAGTTGATCTTTTATCTTTGTTCATCTAACTCACTTACCTCACAAGCTAGTGTTCGTAGGTACATATTAAGCTACATAATTACCATACAATATTCGTTCTCTGAGGGTAAACTGTAGAAGTATTTAGGTACCTTGTGGCAAAATACCACAAAACGAATTAAAAAAACAGGCTGCGGTTCAAAGCATATCCTAGTAACTAGTAAGCTTAGGTAATTATAGCCTGGTGGCACGCCGAGCTTTGCTGTGGTTTGTGTAGGGCTCTTTCACCACTCCTGTACCTGCTGATCATAATCATAATGATTGTGTTAAGTAGAGTTATTCAGGATAACTCTGTACGCAGTGGGTAAGCGTGCGAGTTGTTTTCATCTCGTACATGACAAGGGAAAATGCAGTTAGTTTGATCTAATTGTGAAGGTACTGTGGGCGTATTACGTCATGGATTTTGAAGAAATAATAGGTAGCCAAATTAGAACCAATCTTCAATAAATGAGCAATTCCAATTGAATGGCAATGGGAAACGCAACAATGGGGATAATTTTGGCAGCCTTAGCGCTGTCCAAATCTTTTGAAACTTGAATGGGGGAATATTTAGGTCAAGAAGTTTCCCCTATTCAAGTTTCATAAGATTTACATAGCGCTGAGACGGCCATTTTGATCGCCACTGTTGCTTTCCCCATAGCCATTTGCTACTTTAATTTGGGGGCTGGTAGGGACGTGGCCCCGAAAAGGACCATGACCGTTGGTGAAAAAACACGTGTGCCGAAAAGATTCAGACCCTGCATAGAATACTACGACGAACGCTGTTGAGCCATCCACCGACTTACCGCGACTCTTACAATTTCATCGGTAGAGCACAGTCATGGTGATGATAGCTCATCATCACAGGCTGATAATGATTATTCTTCTTCTTTTAATTGTGGCTTCAGTTCCCACTATTTTGTCAATGTCAATTTTAACAAGATTGATGATGATTCGATGGTGATCCTAAGCCACACGTCAAAAGTAACTGCAAATTTAATAAGTGATAGTACATGACAAAAGTGACAGTAAATGTCAAAACTGATAGCAAACGTGACGGCAAATGTTAAAAAATCAGTTTAAAGATGATTTATGTGTGAAAGTTAGTAGCAAAAGGAGTCCGATAAGATTATTATTAGCTAAGAAGATACTCATGGATAGATCCTGTACTTCCTATGCACATTTTTTCCAGGAATGGAGTCCACTACCTCCGTGAGAGAGTTCTACAAAGGAAGAAATGTACTGGTGACCGGTGGCACCGGCTTCATGGGCAAGGTCCTGATAGAAAAGATGCTCTACTCCATTCCTGACATCGGGAACATATTCATCCTTATACGGCCGAAGAAGGGCAAGTCTGTTGTTCAACGATTGGAAGATATGCAGCGACTTCCCGTGAGTACCACCAACCGACTCTTCTATCACCTCTCGATAGTAAAAATGAGTGACCGTGTCGTAGCTAACCACACGATGGCCCAGTATGGATTTGTGGATTGGGTTGCCTGGGTTTATGGTTTCATGCTACCTGTTTTCAATACAATTTTTCTGTTCACTGTTTTGAGTGGATTGTGGTAACCACGTATCAGTGCATCAACAAGTTCATCTTAAGCTGCCCACACTTATCACCTCACTACAACAAGAAAAAAGTTTTTTTTATCATTCGAAATCTACGTGCTGGAGAAGTGCTTTATATCAGCTAGCGTGGAAAAGGTTTTTAAAATTTGAACCTTTCTATGCAAAACTTTTTGGCGTGAAAAACGTTTCCGCAGATTTCGAATGATAAACAAACCCCTCGTGGGCGAGTCACCTAAAAAGCTTTTAGCCTTTGTAGCAAAATGCCTAACATTGGATGTCTAAAAAGTAACTATTCCTCACTGGTATAGTGAGGTCAAAAATTGTGTTTCGCTCGGCAGCAAAGTTATTTTGCGTCTCGTACCTTTGAAACCCTCGTTAAGCTCAGGATTCTATTTTTGAAGCGAAGCCAAATAACAACATTGCAACCTTTTTTTTCTTCCAACTAGGCACCAAGTTTTTTCGTAATTGTTCACCTAGAACGCAAGCAGAAAATGGTATTTTCATCCCATCTATTCGAAAAGGACGATTTGGTTCGCCTTTAAGTGTACCCAAAGGTGGTCTTTTCTGTATGAAACTTCTATAAGTGCGCCGCAATTATCTTTGCCGCGCACTTTTTGAATTTGGAACATATCGAACCCAAATAAGTGCGCCGCAATGAACTTTGCGGCGCATCTTAGTGTTTAAACAAAAATATTGATTGAATAAATACTGGCAGGTATACGACCGCCCATAGTAGCGCCCCGCGCCGGCTAAAAAAATTGGTTGTCTGTAAAGTCGGTTTACTGACGATAGTTGAACGTGACAACGTCCGAACGCTGCCGAACGCAAAGGCCGATTGTGCTTCTTTGTCGCTCGTTCCGCGCTCTCGCTTGCACTTCAAGCCTTACATGGAACGCCTCAGAGCGAGGTAACGCCGCATGAGTCATGTTTTTTCGTGCGTGCAGCCGGCTCTATCGAATTATAAGACGTTGTCACGTCAAAATTAACAAATAAAAAATGCGTTTTCATAAAATTTCACGGATTGTTAGAAATTCATCGTTTTGTTTTGAAACTAGTGGTTCGTCCCGAACTGAGACCTCGCGATGACACCATAATCATCCCGACTATTTAAGTACCTACTAAGTCATAACATATTTTCCATTATTATTTTTTAAACAAATCACCTCGAGGTAATTTCCTACACATCATCGAAATAACCTTTAAATAGGACTAAGCAACGAGCGTAATACTACATACCTGTAAGTATATCAAGTACCTGACGAATCAATTGATAACATCCTTTTGACGAAACATAGAACTCCAACATCATTCAAATTCCTAGAAATGAGAGGTCAACAATGGATTTTATATTGTTTTATGGAGTACAAGTTTCTAAATTCTTCAATTTCAGACTTTTTCCTGTATTTGTGTCACAAAAGCTACCAGCATACCAAATTTCAGCATTGTGGGATTGCTGGAAGTACCCTAGAATTTTCGATTTTTACGTTTTTGTTTTTCCCTAATATCTCAAAAACTATATTGTCTAAATACTTATTAAAAACAGTTTTGAAATGTCCAACTAAAGCGCTTTCATTAGACATCCCACTTGATCTGACTGTCTCACTTTTATTTTTTTACCCCCACCGATATAGCTCATAACCTTACCTACAAATTGTACCAATACTATCTACCCCTATACTAAATTTCATGAAGATCGAATTAACGGTTAGGAAGTTTTCATCGGACAAACATACATACATACATACAAACGCCGATTCTTCCAACTTGACTCAGAGAACTCGCTTCGCTCGTTCAATAAAATATGAGGTGACTTTTATTTTCTCATAGTGGGTGATGAAAAGTAGAGTGTAACTCGGGCGCAAAATATATTTTTGGCTCGGGCGACGTACTTTGAATCCCTCGCTACGTTCAGGACTCTACTAAAGAACCGCTCGGTGCAACAACTTTCCTAATGATTTTTAACTATTTTTTATCGTGATTTTTGCTCACTTTTCACTGCGCGAATGAGGTGATTCTGTCACCTTATAACTTTTTATTAGGCATAAAAGGATCTGCTAAAATGTACAATTTTTAAGATCCGTCGTACATTTTGGCACTTTTTCTATCAAAATTAGTTCATTGTAACAAATTGTACATTTTGACAAAAGTACGTTTATATTGTTCATTGAATGAGAACAATTATAATATATTTTTCCGACTGTGTATTTTGACTATCAAGTCTGGACATTTGGACACTAGTACAGTCAAATTAGGTGATTTTTTGCAAAAGTGTGGAACTAATTAGATGTAGACATGAAAACTTTTCTAATTGTTTTGTATGGCTTAAAAGTCACCTCTAATAATAAGCATCAGTAATTTCACCCTCCGGAACAGGGTGAAATAGGGTGAAAAACCTTAAAATATCCATAACTTAATGGGGGAAATAGAAGTAGTCGGTGCAATTTGGCATAGACTTTGAACCGTTATGATTTGCACCAAGTATTTTTTAAATCCGACATACGGAACATACAAATAAAAACATTTACAAAAAAAACTTTTTGTGGATAAAATTAAGGTAGTCGGTGCAAATTGATAGACTTATCAGAAAAATGTTCGAACTACATTACCAGGTTTGCACCTTGGTGCGTCTCACGGAAGGCACTTTTCCATATTTTATTGTCGCTCTACTTCGGGGAAAATTAATGTAGTTCTGGAAATTGACTTAACCTTATTCATTTAATTAGTACTACATCCGCCGGAAGTTTTATACTGGTTTTTTTTTACGGAACATGCATTTGTTTAACAATGTGTTCCCTACATGCACGTGGTTTTTATTAAAATCATAATGCACTAAGACAGTCTCTCTATACGTAATTTAACTTGCATCAAGTAATTTCTTTCTATTTTAAAATTTACGGCCTTTTTAAGTTTGTACCTAATATTTAAAAGGGTTCCGTATGCGCCAGAAACGGTGCAAACCTAGGATAAGCTTCTTTTCGTGTCATCTAACGTTTCCATAAGAATCCACGACTACACGACTTAGGGTCCACACTGTTTGCTAATTTGCCTGTACTACACGTGTACCGCCAAGTCCCGAAACGATACTGACCATCGTCATTTGAGAGGATTGCACTCATTATGGACTTTGATGAGACGTGGCTTAAAGTACCTGTCTACCTACTTACACAACAAAATTGGCTGCTGTAGCAAAAATTCTACCCCGACCGTTGGGAAGTCCGGCAGCAACCTAATTCCATAACGTACAGAAATTACGAGTTTTCATTGAAGATATCAAGAAAACCAGATGAGTGCAGTGATCTCTTAGCAACATAGATCTCGGAACTCGTACTACCTTAATAAATAACTAAATGGTGAAAATGAATGTTAAGTGTCCGGACCCACATAAGTAGGACCACTTTTATTTTCAGTTATTCGATCGTCTAAGAAACGAGCGGCCAAGCTCGTTGAAGAAACTCAAAACATTGCAAGGGGACGTTCTCTTTGAGGACTTTGGAATATCAAGTTTTGATTTGGAAAAGCTATCTACGGAGATTTCCGTGGTGTTCCACTTCGCTGCGACGTTGCGACTTGAGGCTCCCTTGAAGGATAACGTTAACATGAACACTTCCGGAACTCAAAGAGCTATAAATGTGGCTAAACAACTGAAGGAACTCGTTGTTTTTGTACACCTCTCTACGGCTTTCTGCTATCCTGATTACGAAGTACTGGGGGAAAAGGTAACTACCTAATTGTCTGTAAAAACCTACACTAAAAGTAACTATGGTCTGTGGGAGCTACAAGAGCAAACTGTAGATAAATACTTACCTACCTGAAATAAATAAAAAATATTTTAGATATTTGCTCCGCCTGCAAAGCCTGGGAATGTGATGAGGCTCACTGAATGGCTAGATGACCGACAGCTGGCACTCCTAACGCCCTCCCTGCTCGGTCCTCATCCAAACTGCTACACCTTCTCCAAACGTCTCGCAGAGAATGTGGTGGAGCAAGCCTATCCAGACCTTCCTATCGTCATCGCTCGTCCGAGCATTGGTAAGCATTTTTTTTTTGTAATTTCAAAATTCGCCGTTCCTGCCTACTTAGTAAGGTTCATTTTTATAAAGTTTCAACCGTTAATTATTAAGGATACGTAACATATTGACGAAAAGTATATCCGAGATAGGTACCTACTTATACTTTGTGTCCATCCACTGACTTCCCAAGACCACTCGAAAACCTTTATTTCAACTGTTATAAATAATCTACCGGTAAATACCCCAAATTTCAGCTAAGTATATAATGTACGATAAGGTCTGAATAAAATACCTGTGAATGTGACACACAGGCAGACAGATACCTAGTCAGCTAGACGGATTGATAAAACTATAATGATTTCTTGTTTGACTTGGGTTTGCCTGCTTCTCCAATAGAAGAGGGAAGCCAAGTTCTAAATGATTGCAAAGTGGCGCGAAATTAAAATTTTATTGTGTTTTTTACTCATTACTCATTACAGCTTATAAACACTTCTCTTGAGATAGCGAACACTGATTTAGCGGGAATAAGGAGCCCTAACACACTTTTGCATTGTTTTCATTGTATCTCATAAATATCATTACTTACCTACATTCGAACGAGGAAATGAATGTAACCTTTACATTTCAGTGTGCCCAGCAGTAAATGAACCTACACCCGGCTGGGTGGACAGCCTAAACGGACCAATCGGCTTGATGATCGGAGCTGGGAAGGGAGTCATCAGAACGATGCTATGTGATGGAAGCTACACCGCGCAAGTGATTCCCGTGGATATAGCCATCAACGCCATCATTGCTATTGGCATGATCGAAGGCACAAGAACTGTCAAGTAAGCATTTTCTTTGCTAGTAGTAGAGCTCTTTGTGAAAGTGTTTTTCCGGTTAAATACACCACTGTACCTGTTTCTGCCGCCTAGCAATTTTTGAGCATTGCAGTTTTCCGTTTTGAAGGGTATGGAATAATATGGTGGCCGGTGAAATTATAGCCACAAGACTTTTCTTTTTACGTCTCATTCAGGGCGACGGGCGCAGTGCAGATAGGTCGCGATGGACGTGACCTAAGAGGTATTTGTAATGGGCTAGAAGGTGGGCAACAATTCCTACAATATGTCGTATGTATGTTGATAAGATACTGTATAGGTATATACCTATCTATGTGACGCCTAGAGTGCATAAGGACCGAAAAAAGGTTCGTCATCCCAAAATTAATTAGCCTGGGGCTCCTGCGTCTTGCTTACTGAGAATGTGGGCTCAGTGCGATTTGGTAATTGAATATTTGGTTCTACGCTACAATCACAGGCAAATAAAACGTAATCTGGATCTAATATACCTACTCCAGTAAAAATACAGGTGCATAAACATATTACACAAACTAAAGACAACTGTACTGACTGATAAGCTAAAGACATTATAAACGTCGCAGGAAATTAGTGGATGGAGGTGGCTCAAGACCGTTCATTGTGACATTCTAGGGGAGAGGCTTATATCCAGCAGTGGACTTCTACAGGCTAATGACAATGATGATAATGAAACAAAATCAGTGCGACAATTATATGCTAAACCTATGCCATGGCGATTTGCGACTTTTTTTTGGCTTTGCATGAGCACCATGCTATCTTGACAAGGGTTTTGTCGACGGGAGAATAGAGAAAATTACATTTGTATGAAGACAGGCAACATTTCCGAACATTACAATATCAAGAATGAACTGAAAGATAAGTTTTCTATGCTATTCATAGCGCGTCTACATTGGTCGTCTTGACGTAGTTCAATTTAAAGAACACAGTATCCTGTTCTAAAATACCAGTAGTTGCTGATAAAGCAATAAAAGTATAAAACTAATCAAAATTGAATTTGAACAAAATATTGTCAGTGAATATTTCGTTCATGTTACTTTTGGATATTAACTCAACTTCTTAAGATTTGGTCCATATTGAAGGTAGCCAAAATAGCTTCTTTAATTTTTTATTGCTTATTTATCTTTTATCAATTTGGAAAATTACTGACAAATTTAAAAATTAACAAAAAAGTTGAAAATAACTGCAAAATTTTCTATTCTGTCAGCAGACTTGTGCGTTCTCTGATCACAAGATCATCGATATCTGGGGGTCTCGCATATAGATTTTGAAAGTAATCGCTGCTCTTCGCATTCACAAACTTTTTTTGCAGTTTGTTTCGCTGTGGGAACACGAGCTGTTGGCTTCACGCCGTAGCTTCA
Source organism: Epirrita christyi (assembly GCA_951392215.1). Taxonomy (NCBI): domain Eukaryota; kingdom Metazoa; phylum Arthropoda; class Insecta; order Lepidoptera; family Geometridae; genus Epirrita; species Epirrita christyi. The sequence goes on from OX595833.1 coordinate 8,359,234, forward strand.
CGCTAATTTATATAAATATATTTTTTTCCTCAAACGCGTCTTTTTTTGGCAAAATTATTTTTAAATCAAAATCAGATACTTATGTGGTTCTGCCATACAAACATACATAGACGCTAAGCTCATTAAACTTCCTCACGCCTAGGTGCCTCACTAATCTGAGCAAAAAGATTTTTATCCTCATGATAGACCTATCTAGTTACAATCAAAGCATTTAAAATACTTACAATTAGCAAAATTGTGTTATTATTTTAACCTCATCTCAGAGGGCATAGACAAAGGCAAATATGCAAAAACATAGACGCTAAGCTCATTAAACTTCCTCACGCCTAGGTGCCTCACTAATCTGAGCAAAAAGATTTTTATCCTCATGATAGACCTATCTAGTTACAATCAAAGCATTTAAAATACTTACAATTAGCAAAATTGTGTTATTATTTTAACCTCATCTCAGAGGGCATAGACAAAGGCAAATATGCAAAAACAATTTTATGCCGCGCCGCGCGGCTGCACTTTACTTATTGGAATATATTTCAATACAAAAAACACACGAAAACACCTACCTACCAAATTATCAAAGTTTTGCGTGAAATAATCTTCTCTACATAAATCTTCTACGAGGGTGAGGTGAGCTATACTTGCCTACCTACTTATTTAGGTCGCGTCGATCGTAATAGATATTTATCAAGGTGTTAAAACAGAGGTAGGTTAGGTACCTACCTACTATAAGGCTAAAAGGTAATGCATTTCTGTTATACTACAATGCAATGCAAAAATTCAGTATTTTTAGGAATCCTAAAAATACTGAATTTTTGCAGTTGTAATACTGGGAGACAAGTTAATTTCATAAAAATTTAAAAACCCCCTGACTGTATTAAGTTTCCATTTAAATTGGTAAAAAGAAACACTTACGCGATTTTTTTTTAATTTCAAACTCAAGGTTGAATATTTAGCTTCAGTATTAACTAGATCCTGCTCATGAGAGTGGTCATCATCAGACCCTGTGGGAGTCTGTGGGCGAAAGATTTCATGTCGATTTAATTTGATATTGGAGCTCAAACTTGAAGATTTAGCTTCCGTAGTAGGTCCTACCCTAGATCCTTTTCATCCTATGCTGATCATCACCAAATCCTAGATCCTGATGTCGTGATGTCGTCGGAAATGAGCATATTGAGCTATAGACATATACTATGCAAATCTATGATATTGAGCGTAACATACCTAACTTATCACCCAACGGTCACATTGATTCCACACTAGGATTCCCTGTGTCGTGGGTATCAGGAACTACGAGTACCATGGTGCCATAACACCCAGACCCGGAACAAATATTTGCAGATCATACAAACATTTGACGACCTCCGTGGCGCGGCGAGCAAAAATTCGCCTGCGACGCAGGAGGTTGCGGGTTCGATTCCCGCCTCTAAACAAATATTTGTACGATCTGCAGATAATTGTTCAGGGTGTTCTGGGTATTTTTCTATGTATAATAAAAAATATCTATCCATGTAATGTTAGTGTATTAAGTAAGTTATACGTATATCAGTTATCTAGTACCCATAACACAAGCTCTGCTTGCTTGGGGCAAGATAATGTTGTGTGAAATGTCTAGCATTTATTTATTTATTTATGAGAAAAACATTAAGTTTTTATTCATATTTTTTGGTAATACGGAACACGACCTAATTTGATACAAATTCCGAACGGCTCGTGCACCCATCGCGCATGCAGGGGGAGAGGCCCCGGTGCCAAACAGGGATAGCTGATTTTGACACTCGCTTCAAATTGCTTGCGGCCTTCGCAGGCCCCTTAAGTATTATTATTATTATTTTTTCACAGACCAGAAGTGATTCCTGTATATAACGTGAATATCGGCCACCAGAAGCCTACTACTTGGAAGGACATCCTGAGCGTAGGAAAACAGTACGCTCGCAAGGCGCCTATGGAATGGCCCCTGTGGTACCCTAATGGAGACATAACTACTAACGCCACTTTACACGAGCTTAAACGCATCTTCTACCATTTACTACCGGCTTTTTGCATTGACTTCTTGATGTTCTTGCTCGGACAGAAGAGATTGTAAGTTTGTGTCATAATTACCATAGACCTCGTACCTATAAAATTCACAGTAAGCAAATGTGAGTAGGCTCTTCCTTAGAAGAGCCTACTCACATTTGCTTCTTATTTTTTTTTTGCTTTTTGTATCGTCGATACTTATATCCACGATTGATATTAAGTAATTCACATTGATAGACTATGAAAGCCATAATAATAACCATTTCCAGCATTTATTATTATTTATTTATAAAATATGCATATATAGATAAGTCTACCTACCTACCTGAGTGACCGAGCTTTGCTCGGAAATTCGGAAAAACGCGTTTTCCCAGAGATGAGAACTAGTAATCGATTTTTCGCTCCCAAAATCCCCATATAAGTAACTTAGTAAATTTCATCGAAATGGTTAGAGCCTTTTTTGAGATCTCAAAATATATATACTTATACAAAATATATTGCTCGTTTAATAATATTAGACTAGCTGAAACCCGTAACTTCGTCTGCGTTAAAAAACCCTTCTAAATACGAAGAGATCCGTTGAGGCTCTCCCACTTTTATCTTCGTACCCTGGCTGTCACATATAACAAAAACAATTCAAAAGAGCCCAGAAACTACCATTCTACTGTTATCGGTTAAGAAAATGCGGGCTTCATCATCAGACCAAGGCCTCATCTACCGTTGAACATTTCTTAAAAACAGTTCAATCAGTAAAAAGAGCCCATGCATGACTATTCTAGGTATTGCAAATGGTTTAATTCATTTGGGGAATCGTAAAATTTTAAGTGTCCATTACTAAATAGGTACCAATGGTTATTTAAATGCAGAGCATTTTTGTTTTACAGTCCATTTTGATCCCCTTTAGAGGACGAGATTTCCCAATTCCTTTCTTATTACACCTCTACCTATATCCTAAAAGGAACACACCCTCCAAACTTCAAGTCTCTAGGTCCAGCGGTTTGAGTTGAGCTCTGCGTTGTCTGTTAGTCAGGCAGGACTTTGATTCCTATCTTTTTGATAGATAGGTATATTATAGATGATTGATAACTGATATCTGATAACTGCATTTGCCTACTTAGCAATAAATGCTCCTAGATCGTTTCTCCATACTTAGCCCTATTTTTAAACTTTGTAGGTAAGTACGCACTTATATTCTTACCTTATTTTCGCATACCTATTAAGTGTTTTTCAAATTGCCTACCTACTGGTACCTAGATAGGTAAGGCATTGTTTTTAAACCACTCATACTTACCTACCTATATAGCTGTAGCATCTGCTGTATCTGAGGCCCAATTCTCTAAGTTATTTTAAAACTACACTGAAAGTTGACCGAATCGAGACTGAATTGTAAATTGACTGAAAGTTGAATTTCTAGTCCCTCATAAATAACAATTTAGTCTAGGTACTTTCAATTCATGGTGACCACCATTAGAGTAAGATAGTTACATAGGTATAATTGGAAAGAGAAAAGAGAGACTATCTACTTATGCTAAAATTAACGAAAAAACTTTGAATGGTTCAAGTTTCGGTCACATTTCGATATAATCACATTACAATGTTTTATTTTATGTCAGGAGAATACCATTTCTGACATTTAAGACATCGACACCAGATCGAAACATGATCCGAACTCTATTTTAACTATTTTTAAGTTAGTGAATTGGGCCTCTGATCAATGACGTGCATTGTGCACTAAGCACTTTTGTTATCGACCGGATCTATGTAAGTAAGTAAAAATATAACCTAACTCGCCTTTTTGCAGCATGATCCGAATCCAAGACCGGATCAGCCAAGGCTTAGAAGTACTGCAGTACTTCACGATGCGTCCGTGGAAGTTCCCCTGCCCTAACTACGACGGCATCCAGTCAAAGCTAAGCGAGGAGGAACGAGTTATATTCAATACGGACGTAACTCACTTAGACCGCGATGGTTATCTGGGGTCTTGCATCGAGGGTGGAAGGGTTTACTGCCTGAAAGAAGACCCCACGAAAGTGACTATCAACAGATCTTACCACAACTTGTTAGTATAAGTTGAAGTACTTACCTAACACCTTGAAAACTACCACTTTTTCCAAATTCGAGAAATAAAAAAAACTGAATGTGCCTAAATGTGTAAAACATGTTAAAAACATCCTTATTTAACTTACGTACCTACGTACAGAAAAACATGAAAAAAGGGGTCAGATAGACGAGTTCCCAGAAGCGGTCAAATCAAATCAAAATTCTCCTACTCAACAACAATACTGCGACCATACAATCCGCACCTGCCAAGCGTGGTGATTATGGCAATACCTTAGGGAAGACCTCGGTGAGCAGTGGACATCTAAAGGTTGCTGATGATGATGAATGATGAACAGCAGCATAATAGTAGATTATGCACTTAGGGAATAAACCAGTGTCTTATGTCGCGGGCGGCATATTGAACCCTGAGCGTAACGAGGGACTCTAAAGGGAGTTATATACAGTCCTGAGTGAAGCGAGGAGTTCAAGCTGCCCAAGACGAAGACATGCTTTATTCCAGAGGAGCATACTCTACTTTTCACACCTACTGCGAGGCAATAAAAGGCCAGGGCTCCATTAAATAAGTATCGTCTGTTTTATAAACTCTGGAGTAAAATCATTATCGCTCGACATTTTTTGTTAACACTAATATTGTCACTGACATAATAATATATTACAAAAATATTGCAATAAAATTCACTGAAAATCACAGCACCAAACATCTCTTTTGTTTCACATTCTTTAAAATCGCGCCTATTTCTTTTTTTTCCGAGTTTTGCTATAGTGGCCAATTCAGTTTTCGAACAAACCTCTTTACAATGCCATATGGGCATTTTTTTACTCAGAGTTTTCCACGAGTTTCCAACACGAATTTGACGTTCTAAATTCAAATAACTTTAATCCCTAGGGAGTTTCATACAACTTTATATCCCTAGAGAGACAATGCTGTACTTTACGTTGAGGTTGCATGATTTGTTATTGGACATTGTCGAGCAGGTGGTGTGAAAACGTTATTAATAATGCTACATCAACGTTGAGTAAGCTACTACTCTACAGTTTATACGCTGTCTACCTACCATTATTCAAATCATTTTCTAGCGATTTCTTATTTCTGACTTTTATTTTTTCTTTTCCAGCTTATACGTATTGGACTGGGTAGTTAAAATTCTGTTTTGGCTCTTCATCCTGTCGTTCTTGGCTGCATCGTCCGAGCAAATACGATCAGTCTTCGCACTTGCTGAACCGGTAATCAAGCACCTGCCGTTTCTGGGGCCGGCAGTATGCAAAAATTAATACCTACCTACTTAAACTTACCCATAACACGAAATATAATTATAGTTACTTATATACCTAGCTATTGTGACATTATCTTGTTGTACAATACAGACAAACTTAAACACTGAATTTTCTAAACCTTATTTAAAATAGTCTTTAAAATTAACTTTATCTATAGTGGTAGTCTCAAATCCATACCTAACATTATTCGATTGCACATGGATATTGGATATAGTATATAGTAGGTACTTAGGTACCTACCTAGGTACCTGTCGCGCATCGCTCGTTGCTACGGAAGGAAGGTATGAAGCCCGGATTTATTGATAAGCAAAAAAATTACGTTTTAACATAATTTGGAATTAGATAGGTACTGCTGCTTTTAATATAAACGTTTATTTAATTACTTATTGTTTTTATTTTAAATTTATTTAATAATAAATGCACAGCTCTGAATAATTCTCGTCGCATGTGTTCATGCATGCGACGCGTCATTTCACTATCAAATTTACTTAGGCTGCATTTCCACCAAAGATGTGCGAGGTAGATGAGCGGTGCGAGGATGCGTAGCGAGGCTGTGGAACAATGTGAGTGTTTCCACCAGAGATGTGCGAGGTAGATGAGCGGTGCGAGGATGCGTAGCGAGGCTGTGGAACGGTGCGTAGATGAGCGGTGCGAGGATGTGTAGCGGGCTCTTTTCAGACTGACAGCTAGTAGTTTATCTCTTCCTCTCGCGTTCATCCCTTGTGCATATCTCTCGCACACATCCCTCGCAACACATTCCTCGCAACACATTTCTCGCAACACATTCCTCGCAACACATTCCTCGCACGCACCTCGCTTGTTTTGTACGTATGAAAACCTCGCTCGCTAAGCCGTTTCCACCAGAGCTGCGCTGAGCGAGGCTAGGTAAATGAAGTGATTCTATTGGTTCTTAAAAAACACATCCCTCGCTACGCATCCTCGCTCATCTCTGGTGGAAACGGAGCCTTATCATTGATTGATCGATAAGGGTCCATTCCATTAGAACGCACAAAACGATTACATTCGTTCAATAGCGTTCCCCTTGGATAAAAACAATGTTTTCGAAAATTTCGTTCACTGGACAATTTTTGTAAACAAAGAAATGACACTGTGTATAAGTGTCATGTATTGTATCATTATGTGTATATGATACACATACATTACATGACACTTAAACACACAGTGGCATACCTTGACATTTCTTTGTTTACAACATGCATGTCAAACTCAAAGTCATTAGTGGGCCCAAATTCTTAAAGACCGTAGAATCAGTGGGCCGCAAATTCCAACCATAAAGAAAATAAACTTATTGCGTAGATAAACCTAGTAGTACTGCCCCCCTTACAATTAAAATGACTATCAATTGACAATTCTTTATGATAAATTTGATCAATAATTAATGGTCATATTCTAACTTGTCAAATGTTAAGTCACCGAGTAACTTTCAGTTAGGGAATAGGGAGGCAAGACGCTTATCGTTTATTTAATCATTACTTAATAGTAAAATGACAGAAAAATGTCATGTGTATTTTGTTCTTAAAATTGAATCGGGCCGCAGTCAAAGTTGTAATGGGCCGCATGTTTGACATGCTTGGTTTACAAAAATTGTCTAAGATTAACTTCGAGCTGCAGGAAGAAGCTGTTGTAGGAGCTATTGCTCGAAGAAGATTTAAAATCAGAGTATGTATAGGTAGGTGTAATACTATTGACAACTTCAAAAAACATGCCACAAAATCTCTCCATGCCAAATGTGTATTTCTCCAGCACCCTCATATGAAATAAGTGAATTCTGAATATGCCAAATTTTTGAGCATAACTGGAGCAATATTCTTCTATTAATATTCTTATTATCTTCTGGAGTTATCCTTTTTCCTCGGACGCTCGTTGTGAGCAAACGTCTGAACCAATATTTAATTTAATTTTTACGATAATTCAACGTTGAGTGTGACTGAGTAAGACGAAATTTCCTGCATACAGCCGCAGAGTGAGTGAATACACTACTGGTTACCTTACTGGCTGCATTATTTATTATATCGCAGCTTTATCGCCATCTGTGCCTGTGTGCTGCTGCACACTTGTGAAGTAGGACCGGTATCCCTTGCTTACCGCTGCACTTGCGAGCACGCACGCTAACGGCGGCATTACCGCCTGTGTATAAAGTGCACGCTTGATTCGCAATATTCGCATTCTACGCGCACTCACACTTGCAATTTTTCACACTTGCAAATACTGTGATCGCTAACTGATGGTAAAGTTTGACCTACATCATGCTGAATTCGTCACCCCATATCGGGAGAAAACGTACCCCCGAAAAAAACAGAACTGTTTACGATTCCCGGAAAAACACAGACAAGCCGTCTCCCAAAGGTCGAGAAAATACGTCATCACGGATAAAGAGACCTCGGACGGCAACTCATGATGACTCGCTGTCGGACCTTGATAGCGATCTCAAGGCATTCAGAGAAAATTCTTCAATGTATTCCAAGCATGAGAGCAGATATGAAGTCTCCAGGTACAACCAGGTATAACCTACTCAAGGCAGCTAAGACGTACAACCTAAACCAACCAAGAAACAAAATAAACTCCTCTCACCTTGGAATGGCGGTTCAATCATGTCCCATTTACATAAGTGAGCACTTAAAAACTAAAGCCAGGCGGCTGTACTTTCTCGGAAGGCAACTGGTAAAGTCAAACACCTTTAAGTTTTGCTGGGCAGCTGGTGGACCAGTCTTCATGAGGAAAAGTGAAGGGTCTCCGATCATCCTCATAAAGGAAGAAGAACAGGTCCATCAATTAAAGTCAGCGGACTGACTTACTTAGTTATTTATTTGGTTTATGTGATCAGGTATGTGGTACTCAACTACATATTCTTAAGAAGTTTATCTCCATGATGTATGTTATCACATCCTTGCGTTTGCGATCTTTTTATTCTACTGTTTTCATCAAATAAAGTTCCACACTTTTTTCAAAATGACATTAAAATTAGGTGCAAAACGAAATACCTACATTGTATAATCAATTGTGCTATTTTGTCTATCGAATATGATGGAACTCAATATTTGAACGATATTTGTTTCTGGGAGGAATTTCTTTTAAACAGAACTAGCTTTATAATAATTTCCTCTAAACCAATACTAATACATATTTTTAAATGTATTGTTAGAAATTATTAGGTACTTACCCGCTTTGCTGTGTAAATTCTCTTTGTGCATGATTATTGCTTACTAATGTATCTGTAGTTCGATTTACATATTTTTTTTACAATTTATTGTTAATTTAGCTATCTCATGTGAGACTACATTTTACACGCAATACTAACTATGTGTGTCTGCCTGTTATCTTATCTCCAGTGCCTTATGTATGGCATTGACGGTGGTGCATAATGTTGGCGATCAGGCTAGCGTAGATGCAAACAGCAGACTCACTCCACACTCACAATCTCATAACAACAACACAAACAGCAAATTAGTAATCATAGTACTTACTTATACACAGTTATGTTACGCTATTAATTAAAACTAAAATTATTGAACGAGCGAAGCGAGTTCTCTGAGTCAAGTTGGAAGAATCGGCGTTTGTATGTATGTATGTATGTATGTATGTATGTATGTATGTATGTATGTTTGTCCGATGAAAACTTCCAAACCGTTAATCCGATCTTCATGAAATTTGGTATGGGAGTAGATAGTATTGGTACAATTTGTAGGTAAGGTTATGAGCTATATCAGTCAGGGGGTTGCTGAGATATTGGGGTCCAAGAGGGGATAAAAAAAATAAAAGTGAGACAGACAGATCAAGTGGGGTGTCTTATGAAAGCTCTTTGGTTGGACATTTCAAAACTGTTTTTAATAAGTATTTAACCTTAGTAGTTTTTGAGATGTCATCTCATGTGAAATCATTAATCGGGCTGAGTGTATTAAGTACCTAGGAATTGTTCTTGACGAGAGACTTGCCTTCCGGCAACACATCAATTCTCTATCTGGCCGCGTTCGAAAATTTATTCATATTATAAAGCTACTCCGTGACGGAGCTGACAAGGAAACACTGCTGATGGTATATTCTGCCCTCTGTCAGTCTATACTGTGTTATTGCTTGCCAGTCTGGGGCGGAGCGGCTAAGACCTTTATTATTAAGCTGGAAAGAGCCCAGAGATCTGTTTTGAAGGTAATGTTCCGTAAGCCTTTCAGGTACCCTACCAAACAACTCCACCAAGAAACGCAAACTTTGACAGTACGACAACTTTACATTCAAAAAGTAGCATACCATCAATCATTTTCAAAGCGCACCTCTGTTTCAAATAGCCGTCGCCCTAAAGTCAAAGTTCCCCTGGTAAAAACAATATTCGCAACTCGTTTCAAACATTTCTCGTTTCCATTTATATACAAGCATGCAATAACGCAATGTGAGCTTGAATCTTGTTCTCTCTATGGTGTTAAGGCTAAGATTAGGAAGTGGCTGCTGACACTGGATTACGACGAGACAGAGTCCTTATTGGTCGCTTTGGTTTAATACGTATAACCTCACTCACTCATCATCACATACACACTCACACTATATACATCACACACAAATCTACTCATATACACACACACCCTGTTAGTTTATTATATTTTGTGTTTAGTTTATTGGCATCTTTTTGGCTGGTTGTTTCTATTGTTGTGTAATACCCTATTAACTTACTTAAATTTTTATTTATTGTCTCGCATGTTTTCTCCATTATTTGTTTATTTTGTAAACTTAGTACGGATACCCGCGATACAGGCTAGCCCTAGTGCGGGATCCATAGCGTTTTCGAATTTTATTTAATCTGTTTTATGAACAATAAATTTACTTTACTTTATTTACTTTACTTTAGATATTAGGGAAAATAAAAGACGTAAAAATCAAAAATTCTAGGGTACTTCCAGCAATCCCACAATGCTGAAATTTAGTATGCTTGTGGCTTTTGTGTCACAACTACAGGAAAAAGTCTGAAACTGAAGAATTTAGAAACTTGTACTCCATAAAAAAGAAACCAATATAACATCCATTGTTGACCTCCCATTTCTAGGAATTTGAATGACGTTGGAGTTCTATGGTTTTCGTTAAAAGGACGTTATCAATTAATTCGTCAGGTACTTGATATAGGTACTAACAGGTATATAGTATTACGCCCCGTTGCTTAGCCCTATTCAAAGGTTATTTCGATGATGTGTAGGAAATTAGAGATTATTAGAGTTACTGATAGATACTACACTGGTAGACCTCGAGATGAAAATTTTCAAAAATAATAATAGAAAATATGTAAATTACTTAGTCAAGTAGTCGGGCTGATAAAGATGTTATCGCGAGGTCTCAGTTCGGGGCGAACCACTAGTATAATATCCTGTCATTAATTTTGCCTATCTGCGAAGTTTACTTCCACTATACATTAGTTTTTATCGGTACCTACTGTTCATCTTTTCAGTTTTGGGCGTACAAAATTTGTAAACACACACATCAACAAGACACAACTTGCGCTACCACACACACTTGCACACACCTAATAACTCACCCAATCATACTCACACTTACTCATATATACTCACACACACAATTGCACTCAAACCTTACCTATAATAATTATGTTGACCTATACTGTTCTACTTATAATGTAATGTTATCTTATTATTTTCATTAAGTACTTTCATAAAATATAACTAGTGGTTCGCCCCGAACTGAGACCTCGCGATAACACCTTTATCAGCCCGACTACTTATTTATTTAATGAAATTAAACAGTTTGCTTACAGTTTTGACCAAAGCGCAAACTGCCTTAACTAACACATATTACAAAAAAAAACAAGACTTATTATATAAAACTTAAATACACTCTAAGGGACACATAAATAGAACTTAAACTATCGTTAAATATGTCAACATGCTGGAACTCTAGCATAAAACCATTTAAAAGCGCGAGCGCCCGTTGCGTCGGCGCATTGTTAGCGTGTAGCGTTCGCGTTACGTGCGTGGCGAACAACCGACGATGGCGACGTCCCGCACTGACATAGTTATCGGGGACAAATAGGGACAAACTGCTTAATATGGTTGGATTGTTGACTTTGCCACGAAGTATTAGGCAGTAGTGCAAAGCAAGCTGTAATTTACGCCTTAGCTCTAAGGTGTCCAGACCGACCATACCAGCCACAAACAAGGAAGGGAACATATAGGGATAATAACCATACACCCGCTTATAAATGTATCTGGAAAATTTTCGTTGTAGCCTTTCGATCATAATCACATATTTAGCCTCACGCGGATCCCAACTTATTGAGCTATATTCTAGCTTGCTTCGGACGAAAGCATTGTACAGCATTATTGCTACTTAACTAAGTAATTTCCATATTTTCTATTATTATTTTTGAAAATTTTCCCCTCGAGGTCTACCAGTACAGTACAGGATCTACCAGTAACTACTCTAATTTCAAAGCATTGTACAGCATTATTGCTACTTAACTAAGTAATTTCCATATTTTCTATTATTATTTTTGAAAATTTTCCCCTCGAGGTCTACCAGTACAGTACAGGATCTACCAGTAACTACTCTAATTTCCTACACATCATCGAAATAACCTTTGAATAGGGCTAAGCAACGGGCGTAGTTATACTACATACCTGTTAGTACCTATATCAAGTACCTGACGAATTAATTAAGTCCTTTTGATGAAAACCATAGAACTCCAACGTCATTCAAATTCTTAGAAATGGGAGGTCAACAATGGATGTTATATTGGTTTTTGTTTTATGGAGTACATGTTTCTAAATTCTTAAATTTCAGACTTTTCCCTGTAGTTGTGACACAAAAGCCACAAGCATACCAAATTTCAGCATTGTGGGATTGCTGGAAGTACCCTAGAATTTTGGGTTTTTATGTTTTTTATTTTCCCTAATATCTCGAAAACTACTAAGGCTAAATAATTATTAAAAACAGTTATGAAATGTCCAACCAAAGCGCTTTCATTAGACACCCCACTTGATCTGACTGTCTCACTTTTATTTTTTTTACCCCCTCTTGGACCCCAATATCTCAGCAACCCCCGGATCGATATAGCTCATAACCTTACCTACAAATTGTACCAATACTATCTACCCCCATACCAAATTTCATGAAGATCGGATTAACGGTTTGGAAGTTTTCATCGGACAAACATACATACATACACACATACATACAAACGCCGATTCTTCCAACTTGACTCAGAGAACTCGCTTCGCTCGTTCAATAATAGAGGTTTAATCTTATATACCAAGACATACCTAGATACTCATAACCTTTATACCTAATCGTGTTTGCTAAATTAGTCAAATTTAATTTGTTTTTTGATGCTAGAATGCATTTTTGTAATTAGTTGATTTCTTAAGGCTCTTATTGTAAAATAATAAACTTATGTATCAACATAGGTACAAACTTATGAGCTTTTAACACTAAAACCTTAGTAAGTTAAATGATAGAATTTAATTAAGTATCTCTATATAAACTAGTGGTTCGCCCCGAACTGAGACCTCGCGATGACACCTTTATCAGCCCGACTAATTTAAGAGGGGAATCAAGGGTTTTGTATTTAACGGCTATGTAAGTATGTTTGTATGGATGATCCATCAGAAATCTAAAACTATCGAGTCAATTTCTCTAATATGAAAGAGATTTTGTGAAGCAAGAAAAATTATTTTTTTAATTAAGCAGTGCCATCTAGTTGTAGTTTTCCTACCTAATTTTTAAAGATTTAAGTTTTCTACTCTAAAAATGGATATTACAAAGAAAAAATCCTCAATTTTCGACTTCTTCCCGTAGAACAAAATATACTTAAATAATAAATTTCAGCATTACCAGAGAACTTGAAGTATCTTCGAAATATTTTTTTGCATATTTTACTTTCTTTACCTTTCTAACCGATTTCTAAAAACATTTACTGAGAAAAAAAATTATCCTCCATAGGTATTTTTTCTGCACATCATCGAAATAGCCATTGAATAGGACTAAGCAACAGGGCGTAAATACGACATACCTAAAAACTAAAGTATTAAAGTATTAGTAGTATTTAAAGTACTTGACGAATTAATTGATAACGTCCTTTTGACGAAAACATAGAACTCCAATGTCATTCAAATTCCTAGGAATGGGAGGTCAACAATAGATGTTATATTAGTAATTGTTTTTTAAGGTTCAGGTTTCTAATTACTTCAATTTCAGACTTTTCCCTGTAGTTGTGACACAAAAGCCACACGCATACCAAAGTTCAGCATTGTGGGATTGCTGGAAGTACCCTAGAATTTTCGATTTTTACGTTTTTTATTTTCCCTAATATCTCGGAAACTACTAAGTTTAAATACTTATTAAAAACAGTTTTGAAATGTCCAACCAAAGCGCTTTCATTAAACACCCCACTTGATCTGACTATCTCACTTTTATTTTTTTTACCCCCTCTTGGACCCCAATATCTCAGCAACCCCCTGACCGATATAGCTCATAACCTTACCTACAAATTGTACCAATACTATCTACCCCCATACCAAATTTCATGAAGATCGGATTAACGGTTTGGAAGTTTTCATCGGACAAACATACATACATACATACACACATACATACAAACGCCGATTCTTCCAACTTGACTCAGAGAACTCGCTTCGCTCGTTCAATAATTTTTGTGTATTTATGTATGCTAAGGCTGGGTTCTCTGACACATAAAACGGGCCATTCAACGTTGGCAGATGGTTCCATACCATAAAATGAACGTTTCTCACTGAAAACGCCTGGTTGGTGTGTTTGTGAACTCAGTTTGCATCCTTACTTTAATATTTTTTTTATATAAGTACCCAATCACTAGTATGTATGTACACAATGTTTTGATTACTATTAAAAGATTATTATTATATATTATTATTATTATTAATCTTCACCCCAGTTCCAACTTAGGTGCAAATTATCTTAGATGCTATCGATTTATTGGATGCTATGAGCCAAAAACAATGAGGATACACGTCACGTCAGCTACTCACTCTTGTATCTTCCTAACGAATTAGTCTACGATGTTGTACTATAGCTCAAAATTTCGAGCATAATTGGAGCACTAGGCACCAAAATTTTGAAAACCCTGGGCCTTATATTTTCAGTACAATAAGGGAAAAACAGTTTTGCCGCCAAAAAATTCAAAAAGTTATTGCATTTTTGCTGCGTGCGGTGTTGCCACTCTGTACGTTTCATCAATGCAATCGATTTGGAGCATAATAGGTACATATTATCCTAAGAGTAATTTTAGGTTTCGTTCGAAACAAGATGTATGTGGCATACTGAATTACTGAGACTTAGACCAAGAGACCGCGCTTACCATTTACCGCTACGCTAGCCCGCGTTAGCCCTCAACACTACATATACCTACAAGCTTCTAGTTTCTAATCAAATTCCATGAAATTTTTGTAGGTATGATCTAGCTAGATCAATTTCTCTGGCAACTGGTTTTTCCTGGTCTCTCGATTGTAAAAATCGATGCAGGGAATTTACAACACTACCTCTGACAACACTGGAAAACAGATGCCCAATTCCAACGATCTTGTATTAGAGATCGTTGCCCAATTCTCTAATTTAAAAACATTCAATTCGCAGTATAATCTCGTCTCAGTCGCACTGTCAGCTGTCACCTATATAGTAACTATTACTTAATCTTCGCAAACTTCGCATGCATATGTTGAATATATCATAATTTAATATATTGAGTGTAACCAAACGCATGAGGCGCGATCGCGGCGCCACCGTGCGGCAGCTTTGTGACAACTTTTTTTAGGAAATAAAATGGCGTAACAGAAAAGATGTGTTTTTTTCTTCAATGAGCCCTAACAAACGCTTCCACTGCGCAATAGAACAAAATGGGAGAAAAAGAAGTTCTGCCACGTTTATCAGAAAAGACCAACTTTAGTAATTGGAAATTCAGGATCGGACTAATCCTAGAAGAGAGAGGAATAAGTTACACGCTCGACGAAAAGCAAAATAAGGAAGACGCCATTGATGTCGTGAAATTTGCAAAAGATGATGCAAAGGCACGATCTGTAATCGTTCAATGCTTGTGTGATAAACATTTGGAAATTGTCAAACAATGCACCAGCGCAAAAGCAATGTTAAATCAATTAAAAGAAACTTTCGAAAGAAAAAGCTTGTTCAACAAACTTCATCTAAAAAAGAAGCTGATTACAATAAAATGCGGCGAAACAGAAAGCCTGCAAGATTTCTTCTACCGCTTCGACGCTGCTGTAAATGATGTAAAAGCCATCGGGTGCGAAATATCAGAAGAAGATCAAGTCTGTCAAATGATCTCCGCCATGCCGCCCACATACGAACACGTCATAACCTCAATCGAGACGATGTCCACAGAAAAATCATTAACTTTAGAGTTTACGAAAGCTAGATTACTTGATGCTGAAATAAAAGTGAACCATTCAAGAAGCGAACCAGCAGTAGCTACATCGTTTACATGCTTTTCATGTAATAAACCAGGCCATAAAGCAGCGAACTGCCATCAACAAAGGAATTGGAATGGAAACCAAGGTCGAGGTCAAACATATTACCCAGGACGAGGACAAAAATATTTTTCAGGACGGGGACAACAGCAATTTCAAGGACAGTTACATCAATTTCATGATCGAGGTGGACAAATTCATGGACAAGGACTATCAAATCAAGGCCGGGGACAGTCATTTAGGGGAAGAGTAAGAGATCAATACCGAGGTCAAGGACGAGGTTATCAGTATGGCCATACAGCACAACAACAGGAAAGTGAGTTCGAGCTAACATTCACAGCGTGTAGTATGTACAGTGTAAATTCAGATCTGAACAGTAGTGCGATACGTTTTGTAATAGACTCTGGGGCAACAGATCATCTTATTCAAGGAGAACTTTTGAGTGAAGCAACGAATGTGGAAAGTTTATGTGAGAAAATTAAAATTTATGTAGCAAATGGACAATACTTAACAGCAGAAAAAAGAGGTAATTTAATGGTGAGGTACAATGACACAACTATAAAAATAAACGGTTTAATTGTAGAAGGCTTGTCGCACAACTTGTTATCCGTGCAAAAATTAATTGAAAAAGGATTAAATGTAAAATTTTCAAACAATTCAGTCAGTATTTATAACAGGAATTATGAGTTTTGTGGTCAGATGAAAGGTAAACTATATATAATTTGTTTTAAATTAAATTCTCAGCAATGTATGTCCAGCAGTACTAGTGATGACTTGTGGCACCAACGACTAGGTCATGCAAACAGGAAGCACTTGGCAATAATGAAACTGCCATACACAAACACTCCATGCGGACCGTGTATGGAAGGTAAAGCAACGCGCTTACCATTTAAATCAGTTGACAAACCAAGGTCCAGATTCATAGGTGAGTTACTGCACACAGATCTTTCAGGTCCTGTCTCTACTCCAACAAATGAAGGTGAGGTCTACTTTCATTCTATTATTGATGATTATAGCCATTTTTGTGTAGTGTATTTACTGAGAAAGAAGAGTGAAGCAACAGAAAAATTGACTGATTATATAAATTTCATAGAACGACAAACGGGAAACAAAGTGAAGAAAATAAGAAGTGATAATGGAGGTGAATTTAAGAATCATACTCTACAAAACTACTGCAACAAGAAAGGAATTGAGTTGCAATATACAAATTCCCATTCACCACAGTCGAATGGAATTGCAGAAAGGATGAACCGTACAATTTACAACAAAGCAAGGACTCTTATGATCGAAACAGAGCTACCAAAACATCTATGGGGCGAAGCAGTGAAGTGTGCTGTTCATCAGATAAACAGATGCCCATCATCAGCAATAAATTATAAAGTTCCAGCAGAAATCCTATATGGAAGTATCAATCTATCAAAACTTCGAGTTTTTGGATCAAAAGCATGGGTAGTACAAATACCTAAAGCAGGAAAATTTGAAAAGAGAGCCAAAGAAATGAGATTCGTGGGTTACACAATAAATGGATACAGACTTTGGGACCCAGAAGAGGATAGAATTATCTGTTCCAGAGATGTAAGTTTTGATGAAACACAAATAGAATATAAAAGAAAAGAAGACACAAACCACAGTATCTATAAAGAAATATATGAAGAAGATATAGATTATGAAGAAGAAATCCAGAATGTAACAGAAGATGATCAGAAAAGTAAGAGAAAACAAAAAGAAAAATATGAGAAAACAAGACAAGAAGAAACACAGAAAGTAATAGAAGATAATGAGGAAATAATACAAGAGGAAACAAAAAGACAAGAGTCAGGAACAGAAAAACTCAGAACAAAATCAGGAAGAGAAATAAAACAACCAAGACATCTGCAAGATTATGAAATGGAATCAGGAAGAGAAACAAAACAACCAAGACAGTTACAAGACAACGAAATAGAACATGAACTGAATGTAGCTTATTGCTTACTGACAGGAGAACCACAAAATTTTGAAGAAGCTATTAAGAATGAAGAATGGAAGGCAGCAGTGGACAAAGAATTAAATGCACATAATAAACTAGAAACTTGGAAAGAAGCAGTTTTACCAGCAGGGAAAAAGGCTATTGACACAAAATGGATTTTCAGACTAAAACAAGATGGAACAAAGAAGGCTAGAATTGTAGCTAAAGGTTTTCAACAAAATGGACTAGATAAAATATATTATTCACCGGTTGCAAGAGTATCAACAATAAGAACTTTGTTAAGCTATGCAATGCAAGAAAATCTAAAGATAAAGCAACTTGATGTACCTACAGCATTTTTAAATGGAAATTTAGAAGGAGATGTTTACATAAATTGTCCAAAGGGTTTAGAGCTAATGAAAGGAAAAGTACTAAAATTAAATAAAGCTTTATATGGTCTAAAAGAGGCACCAAAATGTTGGAACTTAAGATTTCATGAATTTATGACAAAGAACGGATTTCAACAATCAAAATATGATTTCTGTCTTTACAAAACTGACAACACATGGTTAATAATATTTGTCGATGATATATTGATACTGGGAAATGATGAGGAAATACTAAAAAATTTAAAAAGAGAATTCAAGGTAAAAGATCTAGGAGAAATAAAAGACTATTTGGGATTAGAGATATCAAGAAAGAACAACAGAATGGAAATCAAACAGAAAAAGATGATAGAAAAGACTTTAGAAAAATTCAACATGCAAGAATGTAAAGGTGTAGCAACACCTATGGAGGCCCACTTCACACCGGAAAAAGATGAATAAATCATAAATGTACCATTCAAAGAGCTGATTGGATGTTTACTATTTATTTCTATAAACAGTCGTCCTGACATTTCCTACGCTGTGTCATACTTGAGCAGGTATTTAGATAAACCAACAGAAAGTCTATGGAAGGCCGGTAAGCGGATTCTACGGTACCTGAAAGCTACAGCAAACAAAGGTTTAGTATATCTCAAGTCTAGTAGTCCAGGGCAGCAGCTACTTGCATATTCTGATGCTGACTGGGCAGGCGACAAAACTGATCGAAAAAGCACTAGTGGCTGTGTAATTTTCTACTGCGGTAATCCAATTCATTGGTTTTCAAAAAAGCAGAGCTCAGTAGCTTTGTCTACCGCTGAAGCCGAATATGTAGCAGGAGCAGTAGCGGTGAGTGAGCTGATTTACTTAAAAGGTATTTTAACTGACCTAACTTTGTCACAAGTTACCATTATGACTCATTTATTGATTGACAATCAGAGTGCTATTCAAATGATTGAAAGTTTTGAAAACAGCAAGCGATCAAAACACATTGACATCAAAGCTCATTTTATAAAAGACATTGTTAGCAAGAAAATTGTATCAGTATCTTATGTATCATCTAGTGATAATATATCAGACATTTTCACAAAAGCTCTACCTATGAGCAAACATATGTATTTCTTGGAAAAACTTAACTTAAAGTAAAACACTGTCATTCTTAGAATAATAAGCACTTTATTTTTAAATAACTGTAGTATGCTTATTTATAATTCTGTATAAATGTATCAGGCATTTTCATAAATAGTTTTCACCTACAAACTAATATCAATGTATTTCTTAGGAAAACTTGTTAGAACACTACATTTTAGAATAAGAAATTTAATTTTGTAACTAGGTTGTTGTTTAACTAAAAATTGTCACAATATAGGGTATAACTTCAATTTCAGAACTATAATTAATTTATAAAGGTAATAAGTATTTTGTAAAATTTGTAACGGGGTTCAAGTTCTAAAATTGAGGGGGGGTGTTGAATATATCATAATTTAATATATTGAGTGTAACCGAACGCATGCACGCGATCGCGGCGCCACCGTGCGGCAGCTTTGTGACAACTTTTTTTAGGAAATAAAATGGCGTAACAGAAAAGATGTGTTTTTTTCTTCAATGAGCCCTAACAGCATATGCGAAGATTGTAGTAGTTACTACTATACGATACAGTACGACTGACACGAGATTATATTGTGACTGGAATGTTTTAAAATTAAAGAATTGGGCCTCTGTTTACAAACGATCACAGTGAGCTCTTTCAAATCGAATGGAACATCATTTTGTGATCGAAAATAACGCAAATGTCACCCAAATGGAACGCACCCTTTTTCTTGGTATATTACTAGGTTTGCTTGCTGAGAAGAAAAACTAGTTAAATTCTGTTTATCAGGATGCGTACCTAGTAGTATGTTTTAGTTTGAGCTGTTTATCGATGTCGATTCATGCGTTACTAGTGTTACCAGACGAGAAAACTGATATTACAGTGTTTGGTGCTCTTTACAATGTTTGCGACAAAACTATAGTAAAAGTAAAAAACATACAGTGGATTTTACAGTAGATCTCAAGACGGCATTTCCTTATAAAATCATTTTTTTCTCTGTTTTCCTTTTAAAGTAAGACATTTTTGTTCATATTATAATAGAAACAAGGGTTGTGTTGTGGCTTGTGACGAGAGGTGGCGCGGGCACCAGTAGCTGGTCGACAAGTTCATAAGTTAAATAATATATTTTTTGAATTCATAGTTTGAGGAGGTTTTAGTTTGAGGTTGCGGGTTCGATTCCCGCTGCGGGACAAATGTTTGTATGATCTGCTGCAAATATTTGTTCCATGTATTGGTGTTATGGTACCATGGTACTCGTAGTTCCAGATACCCACGACACAGGGAATCCTAGTGTGGGATCAAGACTACGTATTTGACTGTTTTGTGTTATGTTATGTTAATTATCTTTTTTTTCACAAAGGCTGCGTTCAGTTTACATTAAATGAACTTGATTTTAGCCTATAGAAAAATTACAGTGTTCTCCATACACCGTAATTTTAGTGTACAGTAGATCGTGTGAAAATACAGTAGTTCTGCTGTAATTACAGTATATTGTATCTGGCAAGTCTGGCAACGCTGAACCAATCCCAAACCAACGGCCAACCAACGAACGAATAAATCTCCTACCCCTAATCACGCTTGTTTAAAGTTTTCATTCATTAAAATAAAAGAGATACAAAATACTAAAAAGGGAATTGGAACGAGTGATACTTCATTTAATCGTTTTGTGAGCAAAAAAGATAAAATCGAGGTAAGTCGCTATTGGTAAATAGGTATGTACGAAAGAACACACCAGAAAATTCATTTGAATGCATTTGATATTCTGTTCAGTAGGTACCTACAACAAACTAAAGTGGTAGGTACCTATTGAATTAGTAATAATAAAAAATGGCGCGTTGTCTACCTTTGTCTACCGTTGTTGTTGATTAAGTTTCACACATCAGCAGAAATATAATTATTAGGTAGGTAACTATGTAATTAACAACTTGTGTAAAAAGAATTTGGTCTAAAACTTAGCTTAACTGTAGGTACCTATGCATAGTTTTTGTTAAAATTCTGAACACCAATAGGTACAAAAGATGCTACTTTCCATAGGTGCTGAAAGGAAACGCATCATGGAGGAAGAACTAATCTCGCTAAAACAGGTACTTAGGTCGCTGGTGGTGTCGAGTCCCACTACCATGACTGTGAGCAGTCTTTTAAAAGACTACCGAAAAATGGTGGGTGGTGCTTTGCCGCTCACCAAGTTTGGATACAGAGATCCCATCGCATTCCTGAAGGAGCGCTGCGAAGACGTTATTGTGGTGAGCATTTTAGCCAAATTTTTATGATAAACAGCAGTTTTAGAACATATTGGATTTTTTTGATTGTGTGTTTTGTGACAAAGCTGGAGGGACCGCAGTGGGACCCGATACTCATCCCGAGAATTACTGAAAACCTGAAACACCTTCACCAGATGGTACAAAGGCAGAGAGTACAGTCTGCTTCCAAATAGTGAGTTTACTCATCATCCACTATGTGAAAGTCAAATGGCTCGAATTTATGAACTAGGCTATTCAAGACCTTAGATTCAGGTGCCTTGTAGAAAGCATATTTTACGGGTACCATCATGTCTGCATATTTACAATAATTTATCAAATGTCATTATTTTCACACATTCACCATTCATGCAATACACCATAGTCCTCACTTCGAGGAATATAATACTCTCTAACCTCACATGCAGTCACACTGCTTACTGATGAAGGTTCAGCTAGGCTAGTTTATTTTAGCTACTTCAATAGTGTTGTTATATGGTACCATACTTTGTGCTATATTTGTCTTACAAAAACAGGCAATACAATGCCTTTTATAAAATGAAGTTGCATGTCTCCTTGAGAGAGTGTTTTAAAGAAATCAATATTCTCACAATAATGTCGCAATAATTAGTTTTTGGCATCTGTGGCTAACTGTCATAATGGAACCGAGTGAATGTCAGTGGCAGGTCACCATATTAGATTTCAGAGGCGGATGCTGCATTGCCTGTGTGGTGTCCGATGTCCCCTTTCTTGTAGAGACGCTGGTGTGTGGGCGTGGTAGCCTGCAGCTTCCTCTCCAGTCCGGAGTCCTTCGGTCCAGGAACCTGGGTCTCGCTGAGCCCCCTTCTTTTGAGGCCAGCATCTCAGGGTCTGAGGATCCGGTATCACGGTCTGGGAGAGGGCTTCACCTTACTTGGCAGTGCTTTGGCTTTCTATTGTCTCGTCCAATTTAACCCACACAATCTACACATACACATCAGCCACATCTTCACTTGCTTTGGCTGAGTCCGCCTTCACCGGCTTTAATTATTTACTTTACTGAACTGGTTGCTAAGAAATATTGAATGTGTAGGCTTTAACTCACGACCCTGATTACTTAATTACTAACAAAGGCGTCCAACATTGTATTTATGGGACGCACTGGTTGTGTTCCATAGTTGCTTATATCTAATAAAACTTAAAGGAGTTATATCCTTGTCTGATTTCTCTCTTACTGAGCTACACCACTTAACGCCAGTTCTTTACGGTTACCCTGCTGCTACTATACTGCTGTGCTTTCCCCCTACACTACTCGGAGATACTACTAGCCTAGGTTTTAGCACTCGGAGGTAACATCTGCCCCGGTGTAGGGATCTCATCTTTTTATGTTCAGCCGTATAGCCTTCTGCAGCAGCCTTGCTTTCTAGGAAACCATCCAATTTTTTTAAGCGTTACTGTGGCGATATCAATGACCAACAATATCAATTTCATAAGCGTTACAGATTGTGCAAAAATTTTGGTTACATGCCAATTTGCAATGTTTGCCTGATCTGCAAGTACTTGTTCCGGGTCTGGATGTTGTGGTGGTACGATGGTACTCGTAGTTCCTGATACCCACAACACGGAATCCTAGTGTGGGATGTGACTGCTGGGTTTACGTTATTCTTATTATGTTATGATTCTGATTCATTTTATATTCCAGCCAAGGACAAAGAAAAAGCGTTCCTGGCTCAATAAAGCCACATTGTGAACCAAATATGATTGCTAGAACATTCAATATAAAGAGAGAGCAGCTTAAACTAAATGTCAAAGTCAAAGTCAAAAAGAACTTTATTCATTGAAATCACAAGGATCATTTTGAATCGTCTTATATAAAATTAAATTACTCCTGTTCCAACGCGACCAAGCCTAGAAGAAACAGGCAACAAACTCGGCTTGGCTTACATAAATGGTCCGTCTTACCACTAGGTGAGAAGCGCCTGTGTGGTGCCTCGGAGCAAGAAGTTGCTGATACATAGTAAATGAGAACTTAAAAACCTTAGAAAGGTAGTCAAAAGTAAATAAACATCAGCAAAAATATGCAAGACAGCACACGCTACGCTTGTTATACTTATAAATAATAATCTAATACAAACATGTAAATAGGAAAGTACAGATATTGCAAATTTCCATTTTAGCAGTCGAGGGGCAGAGCGACATCAGGCCACGCGGCTTTATCATTAATATAATCATCAAGAGTGTAATACGCTTTCTTAATTAGATTCATCTTTATGTAGGATTTAAATCTTCGAATAGGAAGTTTAAATGCACCTTCTGGAAGTTTATTATAGAACCGTACAGAATTCCCCATAAAAGACCCACTTACTTTCTTTAATCGAAATTTTGGTATATTTAGTTTGTGTTTATTTCTCGTGTATGACCATGCACGTCACTTTTTATCATAAAACTATCCAAGCGTTTATGTGTATGTAATAATATTTCATAGATAAATATATTGCGATATTACTGTAAGAATATTGATTTCTTTGAAACGCTCCCTCAAGGAGTCACGCGACTTCATTTTATAAATGGCACGTATTGCCCGTTTTTGTAAGACAAAAATAGCTTGGATATCTGCTGCTTTACCCCACAGTATGATACCATATGACATAACACTATGGAAGTAGCTAAACCAATGATAATGATACTAAACCACCGCCGGTGGTTTATAGAGATTCCAACATCGTAGCACAAATCAAAGTTCCCGAACCTAAGATAACTCAAAATAAGAAAAATAAAATTATATATAAATATAATAGAAATAATAAAATTATGATGTTTCTAGTTGTCAAGATATCAGCAAACAAAATAGTTACAAGCCTAGACATGAAGAATATGACACAGTGTACAACACAAACAACAATGACAAAGAGATCATTAATAACAACTCTGTGGTAGAGAATGTATCCAGAAGCTCTCTCAGCAAGTTCTACAAGAAGAGATTGCCTCAGTACAACTTTCAGAGTCTCGGTGCAGACCATGTCTCCAATGAGAGTCCTGATTCTGGACTACAATCATCATCCAGTAAGTTCAACACTGTTTTGTATGTTTTGCCATGTTGGCCCAGTGTGAGGTATCGAGATTTCGGATCCGAAGGTTCGCATCCGGGGCGTGCACCAAATGATTTTACCACAAATAAAATCAATATTTTTTTCACAACCACTGTGAAAGTACATTGTGTGGCAACCAGCATGCTGTATGCATACCCAGAAGTTCGAAGGTGACCCCCTTATGTTGTAATGTAATGTAACGATTGAGCTTTAGCCTACTTTCTACACCGGTATAGCGAGCGAAGCCTAGAGCGCACACTAGTAAATACCAATATTTTCTAAAATACAATGGAAACATTTTTATCCAACATAGTGTGGAATTACCTTTGGCCACAGACCGAGCGCAACAAGCTATGTTTGGTGTTTTGGATGATGATTTTTTATTTGTTAATGATAGTGAAGAGTTGGCTTGTGATAAACGATGTTAACATGAAACGACTAGCCGATAAGTTTGTATTGTTGTTTTGCTTATGAGCACAATTTGGTTGCAGGTCAGAATAGCGCGTCCAAGCACGTCCTCCTAGTCCAGCTGCGAACCGAGATACTCGCACTCATCCAAAATTCTGCCGACGCCGTCTGGTGCACTGATCTCATAAGACTATACAGGTATTTTTCATCAATCACAAGAACTATTTTACAAGACTAGAAGAATAAAAACAAACGGTCAAGTGCGAGTCATCTCTCTAACATAGTAATCACTAGAGTCTAGTGGTTACTATGTACGCATTTTGTCATTACGAGTATTTTCCGTTTCCCGTAGGAATTTGAAGATTTAGGATTTTCATTTAGGTTTTCCTGTAAAGTCCAATATACCTTATTTTTTTCAACATTTTTGTCTCAGTAGTTTCGGAGATAGGAATGGTAAATTTTCGCATATTTTATTGAATATCCTGTAAACTAAAGCATTTAAAAATTATGACACAAGTTTTTTTTTTTAATGAGTACAATCATTGTACTAGGAACAATAAGTTGTGGTTCGGACGGTTCGACTTGAGTTGTTGCGAGCCGTTGACCTGCTTTCTGAACCATCGACCTCGAGCCAGCTCGGACCCGAATTACCCACGTCTAATATTATCATAGATAAATTATCCCATATAATATATTTATTATGCTGAGCCGTGCGACGGTAAAATGCTCTAAGGTGCAACTACGCCATATACAAAAAAAACCCTGCAAACATAGGTTCATCTTAGGGCTAGCTTATTGCTAGTCGCTTTTGTAGCTTTTTATAACTTGGGGCTGATGGTGATGGACTTTGTTCTAGGCAGACATACGGCCGAGAGATGAACTACAACCGCTTCGGATACACAAGCATCATCAGCTTCGTGTACAGTATGGGGAACCGCGTCACCATCACTCGCCCCACGCCCGCCGGCGACTGGCTGCTACAGGTATTTAAGAGTTTCACTTCCTTAACATACATTATAGTGGTTCGCCCCGAACCGAAGGTGAACCTCGCGATGGCACCTTTATCAGCGCCGACAACTTAAGTGGGAAGAAAGGGTTTTTGAGCATTATCAGAGAACTTTGAAGTATTTTTGAGGTATTATTTGCATATTTTACTTTCTTTACCCTTTTAGCATTAGATTTCTAAAAACATTTACTGAAATAAAAATTTCACCTCGAGGTAATTTCCTTTAAAAACCTTTGAATAACTAAGCAACGAGGCGTACGTACATACATACTACATACCTGTTAGTATATATCAAGTATCTGACGAATTAATTGATAACGTCCTTTTGGCGAAAACCATAGAACTCCAACTAGTACAGTCAAATTAGGTGATTTTTTGCAAAAGTGTGGAACTAATTAGATGTAGTCATGAAAACTTTTCTAATTGTTTTGTATGGCTTAAAAATCACCTCCAATAATAAGCATCAGTAATTTCACCCTCCGGAACAGGGTGAAATAGGGTGAAAACCTTTAAAATATCCGTAACTTAATGGGGGAAATAGAAGTAGTTGGTGCAATTTGGCATAGACTTTGAACCGTTATGATCTACATTTGCACCAAGTATTTTTTAAATCCGACATACGGAACATACAAAAAAAAACATTTACAAAAAAAAACTTTTTGTGGTTATTACGGCTCCGGGAAAATTAAGGTAGTCGGTACAAATTGATATACTTATCAGAAAAATGTTCGAAATACATTACCAGGTTTGCACCATGGTGCGTCTCACGGAAGGCATTTTTCTCTCTTTGTTCTCTTTTTGTCTCTCTATACGTAATTTAACTTGCATCAAGTAATTTCTTTCTATTTTAAAATTTACGGCCTTTTTAAGTTTGTACCTAATATTTAAAAGGGTTCCGTAAGCGCCAGAAACGGTGCAAACCTAGGATAAGCTTCTTTTCGTGTCATCTAACGTTTCCATAAGAATCCACGACTACACGACTTAGGTCCACACTTTTTGCTAATTTGCCTGTACTAAACGTCATTCAAATTCCTAGAATAGAAATGGGAGGTCTAAAATGGATAACATCCATTGTTGATTGGTTATTGTTTTATATTATACAAGTTTCTAAATTCTTCAATTTCAGACTTTTCCCTGTACTTTTGTCACAAGAACTACAAGCATACCAGATTTCAGTATTGTGGGATTGCTGGAAGTACCCTAGAATTTATGATTTTTACGTTTTCGATTTTCTCTAATATCTCAGAAACTACTTAGTCTAAATACTAATTAAAAACAGTTTTGAAATGTCCAACCAAAGCGCTTTCATTAGACACCCCACTTGATCTAACTATCTCACTTTTATTTTTTTCACCCCCTCTTGGACCCCAATATCTCATAAACTCCCCGACCGATACAGCTCATAAACCTTACCTACAATTATTGTACCAATACTAATACTAAATTTTATGAAGATCGGATTAACGGCTGGGAAGTTTTCATCGGACAAACACACATACATACATGTACATTCTACGTCCGATCTGGACTGAAGGTTAGTAACAGCATGGATTATTGTAAGCTAGCCCATGAACAGATCTTCGACATGTGTGCGGTGCATCTAAAACTCTAGAATATATTGATCGTAGGAATATATAATTCAAACAAAACTAGCCATTCTGAGTATCTAGTGTTGTTTGAAAAATTACTCAATAAAATTACTAGCGATGGCCTAGGAGCAATTATTATGTGTGACGTTAACTTAAACACACTAGTAAGCTCAACGCTCACCAAACGCCTCTCATCTGACATGTTTTCTCGTCCCTAAAACCCGCTTTTATATAAGCTTTATCAATAGAGATTATCTGAACCAACAGACAAACATTCAGTTTAATGGGATAAAAGATTTGAAACTTTAAATGCAGGATCCATACAGGGTGCATGTGCAGAGGGTACGCGGCGCGTGCGTGGGTCTCGCGTCGTGCTACTTGTCCACTCGCGAGCTGCCGACCGACCCCGACGAAGCGCTGCCGACCGACCCCGACGAAGCGCTGCCGACCGACTCCGACGAAGCGCTGCCGACCGACCCCGACGAAGCGCTGCCGACCGACTCCGACGAAGCGCTGCCGGGCGTCGACTTCGTAAGTACATATCAGTATCACCTTTTACTCCTCTAGCTTGCAATTCCATTGCTTTCTCCATCAACATGAACACATCATGAAACCTATGCGTGTTCACCTGGCGATGCGCCAATGTAGTGTCTGAGCCATGTCCAATTTCAGCTGTAGCTCACTATTATTTACCAGTTTAGCAAAAGCCATGATAATATTAGCTCGGTGGTGACGGATTAACTTAAATTGAGTTGGATCTGTAATCTTATTAAAAGGTGGCCTGTCCAGCTTTGTATCTGTGGGAGCCTTCCTGTGTTTTTCATCAAAATCGCTACAGCCGTTTGCGAGATAATTTGTAAAGACAGATAAATAGACAGACAAACAAATATACGTTTCTCATTTTGGGACTAGCTTGTGTGGAGAGCGCTCAGGGTGTAGTGGATAATTACTCCCCGGCCTGTTATCCTAAAGAACGACGAAACAAGAGAGTAAAATAGATTTTTTACGTCCAGGAGCCGGACGTGTTCCCGGCGGACTGTCTGCACTACATGGACACGATCCCTACGCAGCCACTCGGCGAGCTCTGTACCGGCGCGCAGTTCGAGGTGCTCGTCGGCGAGGTGTACTCGCCCTCGCACTTCTGGATAATTCGCGTCGGCGATAAATACAACATGGCCATGGAGCTGATCATGGACGAGATGACGTGAGTGCAGTATCAATGAAAGGTTTTCACGGCCGTTTCAAATCATACTTTCAGCGTTGAAAATAGATGGTGCTGCTCAATTTTAATCAATCAACAATTTTATTTTATTTTATTATTTTTGTTTCGTGGTATTTATTTTTGCCTACTTCTAAAAACACCACGAAATCACTAGCGCACACTCAAGAACTCAGAATAAAGGCTCAAGAAGCAAACACAAACAGAATATCATGACTAAAATAGCCACAGACTAGTTAAACAATATTATAGCTTACACCACAGATAATACATTTGTAAATCTTGACAGCTAGAGTTGAGTCAGCGCCATCTATCGAACCAATTTGAACTACTTTTTTTTATTGAAGATGAAAAGCCCTCATTCACTCTTGAGCATAGTTTTGGATTTTGATTATTATTGGATATAATTTTCTGTATTGAAGGGAGTACTACGGCGGCGAAGGTGCGTCGCGTGTGCTTGCGCGAGGCGCCATCCGCGTCGGGCAGCACTGCGCTTCCGTGTACGAACGCGACTGGCACCGCGCACTCATCGTCAGCATCATCGACAGCGACACCGTGAAGGTAACCCTCGTTGTGTCTCGGGGCTGTGCGTGCGGTGTTAGTGATGCGCGGTATGTCCTCAGGTGCGGCATGTAGACTACGGCACGGTGGAGACGGTGTCGGTGTCGTCACTGAAGCCGCTGCGGCACGAGTGGGGCGCGCTGGCCGCGCAGGCGCTGCGCGCGCGTCTCGCCGGCTGCCGTCCGCCGGTCCGGGGCCTTCGCTGGCCGCGCGCCTCCTGCTCCTGGTTCCTGAACCGGGTGTGCAATAAGCGCCTCTCCGCGCAGCTCGGGACGGTCGACCATGAGGTAGGTCAACTGGCTACGTACCCACTCTGCGAAGAGGCCGATGCACAAGCCAGTTTCTTTGCTTGTGTTGACTTACGATAAACATCTTGGTGAAAGGCTGGGCGCACATCTGTCTGCCCAGAACTGAGTTTTCCCGATCTCGGCCTCGGTATCATCGTTCGCTAGAGCGAGAAAAGACTGCTAAGACACGCCCGCACTCTTCGGCATCAACGGGCCGATTTCGTTTTCGCTCTAGCAAACGATGTTTCTAAGCGTTAGAAAGAGATGACATGAGATGAAATAGATGGTGCGCAGGGTTCGGAACAGCTCAAACGGTATTCCGAGCATATTTACCTTAGAATAAAGACTGAAGCAAATATTTACAAATAGGTCTGACTGTGTATACATGTACCACTGCACTATGATGCATGCATGGAAGAAGAAATCCAATTCTTCCGTGGATGCATGCCCTCACCAATGACAATCACTTCAAATATGACATTAATTTTAATAATGACATGCCGTGTATTGACAAGTCCATACAAATCTATAGACCTACCACACACACTAGGTAATTTTCCGTATGGATTTTTTTTCGATTCGGAATTCCGCATGATGGCCATGCGTTCGGAATGCCGCACGGAAAAAACCGTTCCGAACGCAACTCTTCCATAGATTTTGCACGAGTCGCACCACACATTCCTTAATTCCGAACGAACGCTTTCCATATTTGCTGTCAAAATGTCTGAAGTTCTGAACTCTGAATGAAAAAAAAACCCAAGTGTGTGGCGTCTGTACGGAATCCCATTACGGAATTCCGAGTGTATGTGGCCGGCCTTAATTTAATTAAGTACCTGTGTTGATTTTTATTTTGATCAAATGGTTGGGTATGTCTAGCAGTGGACATCCACAGGCTGGTGATGATGATGACATATTAAAATAATTGTAAATATTCTTACT
Source organism: Epirrita christyi (assembly GCA_951392215.1). Taxonomy (NCBI): domain Eukaryota; kingdom Metazoa; phylum Arthropoda; class Insecta; order Lepidoptera; family Geometridae; genus Epirrita; species Epirrita christyi. The sequence continues at coordinate 8,389,763 of OX595833.1, forward strand.
AACCATGGAATAGGCAGGCTTGGTGTATTTTAATAACCCAGTGATCCTTGTTGATTAAATAAATTAAATAAAATAAATAAATAAATAACAACAAAATAACCAACAGTCACATACATCCTGATCCTACACTAGGATTCCCTGTGTCGTGGGTATCAGGAACTACGAGTACCATGATACCATAACACTCAGACCCGAAACAAATATTTGCGGATCAGGCTAACATTTGCCCCGCAGCGGGAATCGAACCCACACCTTTTGCGTCTCAGCTGGCTACTCTCCCGCCACGCTACGGAGGTCGTGTTGTGAGATACTTGATGGAAAATTTGATTTCCGTTAGAGTTCTTAAAAAACGTAAGCAATACGCGCGCGGCATGTATGTGCAAAGCTAACTAGGTTGCACATTTTGTCAGTTAAGTTACATTTCCAGGAGGACATCTTGGAGACGTTCCTCACGGACAGATTTGGTGCGGAGGACGTGTGCCTCACGCGCAACATCATCCGCATGGGCCACGCTGACAAGCGCAACGACTCTGCGCTCAAAGTAAGTGACGAACGACCCATCAGGAAACATGTGATACGCAAACAAGAACCCGGCAACGCGCAGCCCAAGGAAGCGCAAGTTAGGAGCGACAGCGATGTGGACGTAGGCTCTATATGCGAGAACGTCGACGTGCGGCCCATAGCAGAGAGCGTGCGCCGCGCCGGCGACGAGTCGTGCTTGCTCGGCCTGGCGTCGCGCATGCCCGTCTTTGTGAGTACAAGCACAGAATAAATATTAGTACAAGTACAAGTTTGACCCGTTTCGCCAGCCGGCTGTCGTGCCGCGCTGCGCCCGCCAGGCCTCCTGACTTAGATTCCGGTTCGTCGCTAGACAGCTCGGAAGCCGCCCTTTGAGCCAGGTCCTACTTCGGAAATTACAACTGAAGAATGAACTGAACGTAATCGAAAACGACCCTGAATGCGGCTTGAATGACGACGGTGAAAGCACCCTGTGTGCTAGTTCGAAAACAAACGGAAATAACGGATCCGGCTCGAACGATTAGGGCTCGTCGATATGCGCGTCTTCGATTTCGAGCCGTGTCCTTCTCCGGAAACTAGAACTGAACAGAAAACTGAAGCTGAACGATGGAGAACGCTCCTCGTGTGTTAGTTCGAAACCCGACCGAAATAACGGATTCGGCTCGAATGGTTTGGGCTCCATGAGCGCGTCTTTGGTGTCGAGCCATTTTCTGCGTAGGAAACTGGACTAGTAGTCTATACTAAAACGCTTAGAACTCTTATTGCGAAGTATATTTTTTCAGAGCGGTTGCATTTTCATACACATTCAGCGTATTCACGGTGCCGTTAAAATGCGGGTAGTCTGGACCAGCTCTAATTAGCATTCCGTGTCCGCAGGCTGACGACTGCTACCTGTACCCGAGGTTCGAGGCGTTGGAGTCCGGCGATACGCCCAACTACGCCGACATCAGCCGCATCCTCGCCGACGACATCACGCTCGAGTATGTGGACGCATACCGGCGGCACGTGCCCGGCCCGTGGCAGTCGCGTCTGTTGCCTAGATCGAGCTTGCAGTCTGCTGAGCTGGCGCGTCCGCTATCAAGACCGAGCCTGCTGCCTACTGAGCCAGCGTGTTTGTCGCCCAGACCGAGTTTATTGTCTGCTGAGCAACCGCGTCCGTTGCTCAGACCGAGCCTGCTGCCTGCTGAGCTAACGGGTTCGCCACTCAGACCGAGTCTTTTGTCTGCTGAACAAGCGCGAGCCTCCACGCCGCTGCTGGTGCCGCCCGCGCCGTGCGCCGTCTCCCCCGCGCCTGATCCCCCCGCGCCTGATCCCCCCACGCTATCCCCCTCGCCACCGCCACCCGAGCACCCCACCGCCGACGAGCTTCCGCAGCCGTTGAACCGCATGGTACTATTGCGCATCGACGAGCGCGACCCGGTGGCGGGGGCGTTGCTCCCCGTGTCCCCCGCCCGCGCTCCCGCCCCGCCCGAACTGCCCCCGGCGGAGCGCGGGTTAGAGGTGCAGCTCAGCGAGGCGGAGTGGGACGTGCTCTCGCACCTGCGCAGCACGGACCCGGCCGCGGCGCACTGGTACCTGCTGTCGATGGCGTGGCGCGTGATCGTGGCGCCGCCGAATTTCTAGATGCACCACTGACGCATTCCATTCATCATTATGGGTTATATTATAGATAAGTGTTGATGAAAGACGGTGTCTCATAATATAGTTTGATTACTCCTAAGTGCACCGTTACTGTGCCTTAACCGTGAATCTCGGTCGTTTAATTAAAATAGATGTTTGCTATGTTAATTCCTAACTCCATAATATTCCCATATTAAAGACGATACAGTCTGTTCTTGTATTATGGTTATTATAAGTAGGATCCGTTATTCTGGTCACTATTAGTAATACTAGTCTCTGGTAATAGGTTACTTAAGTAGTTTGTAAGAGTTGATTTTTGGAATGCTGCTTTACTTATGAATGTAGATTATTCTTCGTTAAGTGTGTTTACTGCAGGTATTGTACCTATTTGGTATTATTTACTATATTGTACCTATTTGGACATACCAACTTGCATTTTCATTAAAGAAAAATCTTGAACTTCATGAATTTGTTTTTTCATTTTATGATTTAAGGTACTTGAACTTTTGGGATCTAACAACCAAGAACAAAACTTTTAAAAACTCTTAAAACAAGTTATGATAACATAACAGCCAACAGTCACATACCTACATAGCCCTGATCCCACACTAGGATTCAAAATAGGATTGTCGTAGGTATCAGGAACTACAAGTATCACAACACCCAAACCAGGAACAGATATTTGCAGATCATGCAAACATTTGTCTCGCAGCGGGAATCGATCCCGCACCTCTTGCGTCTCAGCCGGCAACGCCCACTGCGCCACGGTGGTCGCCACATGATGATGATGACTCATGGATGGATGCTGCTGCCCATGCGGGTTTGTCCACGGAAGGAGAAGGAGAACCACCACGGGGCTCCCGAACCCAAATCCCCGTCACCATGTTCACGTTTTCTGAAGTACCTAGTTACCTACTACTTTGTTTCTACGGAGGCGTGAATACTACTACTGAGGCCTTACAATGAGCTCTTATAGCGATTCAGTGCAAAATATCGGTTTCGTGATGCCCGCAGGTATATCTAAAGGCACAGTAGCAGAATGTCTATAGACTTCTGCGATTAAAGTTATTCAATGACAACGACGAACCGATATTTTGTACTGAATCGCTGTAAGAGCTCGCTCCTACCAATCGGAGTTCCGATCGGAGGAATGGGAATGACCCGCTCATGGTAAGGCCTCAGGTTTTAGTAGCTGGGTGGTTTTCGTAGTTATGCACACCTCCATAGAAATAACATCAACAAGTCGACTGTCGCATAAATGTGGGGGTGATTCTTGGAAAAACACACGTACACTAGATGACGTCAAATCTCGAATGATGACCATAATTTTGTATGGGCGACCTTCGAGATGCGACGTTAAGGCTGATGATGATGATGATGGTATGTATGTACGTACTACTAGAAACTACAACTACGTAGAAACTAAAGTTATTAAAATAAACCTACACGCTTAAATGAGTAATACACCAATTATTTTTTCATTGTATCATTTGGTGGATGAAAATAGTATAAATAGGCGGAAAGGAAGTGAAGGAGGAGGGAAAAACGAAAACGTAAAATTCTAAGGTAGGTACTTCCAGCAATCCCACTATGCTGAAATTTGGTATACTTAAGTACTTGTAGCTTTTGTGACATAAATACAGGAAAAAGTCTGAAATTGAAGAATTAAGAAACTTTTACTCTATAAAACATAAACCAATATAACATCCATTGTTGACCTCCCATTTCCAAGAATTTCAATGACGTTTGAGTTCTATGGTTTTAGTCAAATGAACGTTCGCAATTAATTCGTCAGGTACTTGATATACTTACTGGTATGCAGTATATACGCCCCGTTGCTTAGTCCTTTAAAGGTTATTTCGATAATGTGTAGGAAATTAACTCGAGGTGAAAATTAAAAAAAAAAAAATATGGAAATGACTTACTCAGGTAGTCGACTGATAAAGGTGTTATCGCGAGGTCTCAGTTCGGGGCGAACCACTAGTTAATTTTCTTAGTCTATAAACCGTGTGTATTTCTTCATCATCCTCCTAAGAGATAAGTGAATTCAGAATATGCCAAAGTTTAGAGCATAATTGGAGCAATCTTAATCCCATGTCTTAATTTAGGTGCCAAATAATCTTAGTACCTATGCTTTATTAGCCAAATACAATGCGGATGCTGGGGAGACGTCACATCAGCTACTAACTGTTGTACCTTCCTAACGAATGAGCCTACGATAATGTACAAATAGCTCAAATTTTAGTGCATAATTGGAGCACTAGGCTCCAAAATTTTCAAGTCTCCAGCTAGAACACTATTTGAGCTACGAGCCAAATACAATGAGAAAGCTGGGGAACCGTCACATCAGCTACTTACTCTGTATCTTCGTAACTAATTAGTCTACGATGTTGTCATAAAGCTCAAAATTTCGAGCATAATTGGAGCACTAGGCTCTAAAATTTTGAAAACCTTGGGCCACATATTTTCAGTACCTAAGGAAAAAACAGTTTTCTGTTTTCAGTCTGGAATTGAAGAATTTTGTAACTTGTAGGTAAGTACCTTAAGCTTGTACTATATAAAACAATAACCAATATAAGATCAATTTCTAGGAGCTTGAATGACGTTGGAGTTCAATGGTTTTCGTCAAAAGGACGTTATCAAATCAATTCATTCGTCAGGTAGGTTCATTCGTCGTACTTGATATAGGTACATAATATACTAACAGGTATAGGTACAGGGTGTTTTTTTGAAATGGGACAGTATGGGGATATCTGAATCTATAATAATTATAGTATAAGTATAAGAGATAGGTACGGGAAAACTGTCGTTGGAGTTGGAACTACGCTCATTTTGTATGAAAACGATTTTGGCATAGTTATTTTTTTGGTCAAGCGTGAGTTCTCCATAAAAATGAGTTGTTTTGATCAAATTTTTTTTTAATGCTTATCGACTCAATTTCATGTGGATTGTTTCATTGTATCGGAAGAAAAAAATCTGAGCAGCAGAAGTTAGTCAAATTTAATCAAATATTTTCTCATACAATTTGTAAGTAATCTGGTAGGTACCTATGTTAATAAAACTATCGAAGCTTTAAGTAATAGTTAATATACGTGACAGTGCGACTGGGACGAGATTATACTGCGTTGTTGCTGAATGTTGTCACTCGACTCGGTCAGTCAGTCAGTTAGGACTTTGCCTTTTATACCTACTATGCTTTTATATATTAGATTTGTAATTTAAAGTTATTCAATTTGAATTCGAAACTTTTGAGTTATTCGACTTTATTGAATGCTACAGGTCAGTGTTGCCACAACGCTTTTGTCAAAAGTTACCTTAGAGAGTTCAAAAAGTAACCTTTTATTAGGAAAAGTTACCTTTTTTTTGTGAGGTCATGTTCTTGAGCTGCACAATTTTATATTCTCCTTTTCAAAACACCAAACGTCATTTTCTGAGACCTCAAATCAAACATCATTTTTATTAAAAATATTAAGAAGTTCGGACATCAAAAAAAGGTCCGTCGCCACAGTTTCATTGACTAAAAATAAATGAAGTACCGAAATCACAAAACAAATAAAAGTCTTCTGTTCTTATTGGCTAACCAATCTTTTAGATTTAATTGTTAAGAAGTTTTAAGCAGGAAGTCAATCATTTATAATTTTTTTTCGTAAATTGAATATTTTTATGAGGTTTGTCAACGTGATTTTTGGGGGGTCCCTACGACCCCCCTCCCTCTCGGACTGCCACTGGTAGCTTGACTTGTAGCTTATTTTGATGGTTCGTTTGGTAGCCATCAACGCTGGCATTATTTCAGTGCCAAGCATATTCATATGGTCACATTTTACTTACTTTAGCTGGGTAGGTACGTGTGACGCTATTGTTTAAAAATTACTAGCAAACTCAATATAATTTTATATGGTTCAATAAAAAAAAAATCGAGTAACAAACACTCACCAACCGACGGCCGAGGCCGAGGGCTAAAGTAATAATTTTCATAGGCCGAGGACCCACAACGAATGAATTCAATTGAGCAAGCGAGACGCTCGTACTTTGGCGCTATGGTATTAATCAGTGCTAGAGAGAAAGACGTGTTTTTACGTCGTAACGAAAGTTTGCGTTAGCCAAAATGCCAAAATTGAAAATAAATTAGCATTCCGTTTCACGTTAACAAAGAAAACTTACTCATAATATTTTGACTTCGAAAAGTTACTTAAAAGTTACCTTTTGAGTCGTGTTACCTGGAAGTAACCTGGTGGAAGCAAAAGTTACCTAAAAGGCTTAGAGAATTTATGTAGGGAGATGGCATGCTCAACTTCTAGTACTAAATTATTTCTGCCACTTTTTGCGGGAGGCGAGGTAAACACGTACAGCACACATTTACTTACTCGCGCACACTCATGCAGAAAGTTGAGGCGTCTCTATAAACGCACACGGAAATAAAAGCTGTCACACAAACATAAAACAAGCACACAAATAAATAATTTCTGTAATTACACTATTGGTTAGTTGCACACTAGCGCAAAAACTAGTGATGGGGTGTGAAAGACTGTATGAAATTAAGTTTATTAATTTGTCTATGGATCTAGTCTATGGATGTATGTTTATTATGTTTGAATGGGTGAATTGATTCATGTTGATCAAAAGTAATCGCGTAACAAACATATAAAAAAAAACATAGTCAGTTAAAAATTGTTTTAGGATTTAAGAGCTCACCGGTAGGACGCGTACGTCCTTTTGCACGCGAACGAAGTTTGCTTCTATTTTGGCTATTATTTCTTCAAATTTTGTATTCATGATTTGTACACTAATATATAGACCCGTGGTGCGTTGGTTTCTTATAAAATTATATGGTTTCCAAATCACACGCATCAGGCATGTATGGTCTGCAACTATTTGTTCCGGGTCTGGGTGTTATGGTACCAGGTACTCGTAGTTCCTGATAGGTACCTACGATACAGGGAATCCTAGCGTGGGATCAAGACTACGTATGTGACTGTTGAGTGTTAAAAAAACAATATTTTGGCTCCTGCTCGGAATGGATGTAAGGTTGGGTCCCGTGGTATTAAGGAGCTCCTCCTCATTGACATGGCCATCAGACAGAAGGTCAGGAGGAGCAAGGGAAACCTCTCGGCTGCTTGTATTGATTATAAGAAAGTCTATGATTCGGTGCCACATACATGGATTTAACAATTATAAGCTGGGATTACATTTTATATTGTATTTTTTAAATGAAAATATAAGCTATATGTTTTAAAACGGATCAATTTATTGGTAAGAAAATGTATTTTCGTGGATCTGCTTTTTCATACGAAACGAGATTCGAAGATCCGTATATTTTTGCATACCTTCCTAATTTCATATTGTGATTGACGAAATAACCCTAAAACCGTAAAAAAATCGGAAATACAAACCTCTAAAATAACCTTACAACCCCTTTAAACCCGAAAAACAGCTAATCAAGCCCATTTAACCTATATTTTAGGCTGGTATTGAACAACGTAGGTATTGATATTTTCTTTGGAATCAGGTTTTTTTTACAGCTTTGATATCGTTTTTTGGCCTGAAAACTACCTGTCCTGTTAACTTTATAAAAATCGTTGCAGCCTATTTCGTTCATTCATTCATTCGTTGTTTTCACATCACTTGTCCCCGTACCAAGAAATTACGTATCGTTATTTCTGTCGTAAGCTTGCACTAAGAAAATATATTTTACGGTGAAATTAATGGCCTAATTGTGTTGTCAATTACTTAAATGTGATAAGAAACTCCATATTTTGTTAAATTTGATGTTTCCGACCGCCATTTACACGAAACCACAGCACAACCAACCATTTTTAGGAGCTCCGTTTAGCGACAGGTATGAACGCAGAATGGCGAACGATCGTGGCTAAACTAGTTTTTATAAACTGACACGAACGACCGTTCATGTACTTCGGCAGAGGGGAAAGCACAGGGCGGTTGTTCTGATAAATAAGGCGTGCTCGATTTTTGGGTCGAACTGGGTCGGCTATTTGCCCGACCGAGCCTTAGTTGTAAACAATCTTGTAAGCAATAAATGAATTACTATGAAATAATGATATTTTACACAACAATGGCACTAATGTCCTTATGTTTACTCTAAAGCTCACTAACGAAACATACATTTAGAACAAAATAATGAAGCAAAACTGCAATTTCAATGAAAACAGTTGAAGCACTTGCGTAACGTCAGCCCAGGCCGATACTGGCTTACCCTCGTACCACAATGCACAATATTACAATCAGGCATTGTGAAATCCAACTTGTGTAGTAAAAAATATAGGTATTTGCTAATAAAATAGTGAAAATTTTCGAAAATACAAAAAGTAAACAAAACTTTGAATGAATGCAATTAAAGGTCACAGAGTATTAAATGAATGGTTGAATGGCAAGCTAATGGTGGGCAATTTTCATACAAAATAAATGTTACTGCCGCTCCATTTTGTTCCTTGCTCCAAGGGGGAAAGCGTATGCTTGCCATCTCCCTACTATAAATTCTCTAAGCTAAAAGGTAACAAAAGTTACCTTATGGCAACGCTGCTACAGGTGTCAAAGTGACAGGTGTCAAACTATGAAATGTTGACTAAGAGTGTTACTACCAGTAGTAACACGGGTAAAAAAAACTTCCCGTGTTACTACTGGATCACTTGGTAGTACTACGGATTTTTTGTACCTGTGTTACTACTGGCAGTAATAGGTAGTAACACGGGAAACAGTGGTTGTAACTTCATAACTCTTAGCACAGAGTGCAGATGCAGAGTTGTCTAATTGTTGTTCTCATTATAGTTGTCTATTGTAAGTTTAGTTGTACGCAAGTTTACTTTATCCATGGTTGTACGTTGTATACTTAAAATAAGGACTGAAGCACTGTACAATAGTAGACAGGAGTAATATTAGGGTAGACAGTGGTGTCGATTCTGTTGGCACAAACTAGACTAAAACTAAACTAAATTTAGTTGTGTCAAAATGACGTTTTGCTATTCAGACATCGACTAAAATGACAGAACTAAGCTAAATCCTAATCTGACAGCACTAAAATTAGCTTAGTTACTCGTTTTAGGTGGTCTTTTTATATTCTGTTGTGCAGTTTTGTCTAATATTAGAAAAATCTACCTAAAATTAGTCTTCATGAAAACTGGTGTGCATTAAATTTAGTGATTCAAAAAGTATTCTAGTGGCATATTTTGCTAAGGAAATAAATACTAAAATTAATTTAAAAACTGCAAGTGGAGGAAAACAATTAGGAACACACAGTATTGAATTTTGTTGTAATTAAGATGATAGGTTTCATGATTTATGAATGATACGAATGTGTCTTGGTGAAACAAAAGGAAACTACACTCGGTACCTCAAATCAGCCCGTGACATCTGAAGGCAGCGGCTCCCGTTGCGACCTTATGGAAGTCAGCACCGATGTGGCTCAGCACGTTGTCTCATTCTCTCTCTCTAACAGGTAGCAGGATGATGTCGTATTTCACATTCACTTGTTACGTCATTCTTGTCCTGTCTGTATTGATAAAAGAAGTTGACTTACACGTAAGCTCTAAGTGATCCAGATCTTAGTAGTCTCTACACTACCAGCAAATACATAGTAATCTAGTGGCACACAAGCGTCCTAGGCTTTCATACTCTAGCGACCTTGGACAGGTCCCAGGGGTGTTTACTTTAGCGACCTTCAATAGGTCCCAGGGGTGTTAAAAGGTGCCACGACGAACTAGCAAACAAATACTAAGTGCTAAGCAAGCGGAAGTGTGAACTGTAACTGAACGAGTTATAAACTCTACATCGCCTGAGTCGCTAGTTATCTGTGTGAGACTATAGATCTAATCATTTGAAGCCACTTAGCTTCAGATCACACCAGACGACATGCCATGAACGAAGATTCGTCTTCTTCAACATTTACACAACTTGTGCCAAACACTATGATAGATTACACCAGACCTAGGGCACCAAACTAGGGCTCCTTGTCCCCTTATACCAAATAAATTGAGTGATCTTTGTAACTTGTGTTTTTGTGTTTGTCTTTCTCGTATAATAATCTTATTCAGTCTTACACTGGGAAAAATTTGGCTGACAATTCGAACGCAAATTCATATTTAGTTCAAATTTAAAAGTTTACAAGTTCAAAAATCAAAAGAGTCTTCACTCAATATAACAAGCAGTCTCGTGAACATTTCACCACAATCGTGATCCGTGAGGAGAAAGGCTTCATTTTTTCCCCTAACAACAGACTCTGAAACAAAAACAACAAGGAAGAAAGAAAGGATAGATGAAGTTTCTGGACAATGTACAGAGTTCTCAACCGCTCTGAGCGGTTCTACGAAGGCTTGCTTACTCGTCGTGACCCACGAGGAGATAGGCTTATTTTTAACCTGTGTCCGAACAACTAACAACACAAGATAAAAAGAAAAAAACTAAAGTACAAGACAAAGGTTCAGAGTTCTCAACCACTCTGTGCGGTTCTACGAAGGCTTACCTACTCGTCGTGACCCGCGATAAGAAAGGCTTATTTTTTATCCAATGTCTGAACAAAAATAAGAAAACAGAAAAAGTAAAAGCAAATATTATAAACATCATATAAAAAGGTACGAGACGTTTCCTGCCCTAGGTAGTTGCCTGGCAGGCTAGGTAGGTCTGTAAATAAAAGCTACAACGAAAGCACCTTCAATACCATACCGACCCTTCTAATCTCCAACAATCACTGACCAATAAAAAAAGAAATTAAAAAAAAAACAAACAAACTAAAACAAAAGAAAACTAAAAATATCACAACCCTAATAGCTTTTAGGACTAAATTTGGCATTTTCTAGTTTAGTTTTACTTTAGTTCGATAGAATTGACACCAGTTTCACTTTTAGTGTCTGTCATGGAAGAAGGTGTCTCTCTCAGAATAAAGACGTCTGTCTACGTCTACGTCCGTCGTCTCCATTGACGTTACCACGAATTTTCTTCCTACCACAGACAAATAGTGCAAACACACGTAAACAGTATTACGTTACGAGTACAATACTCAGATCCGCTGTAGAACATTTTATTTTATATTCTAACAAAAATTATCGCTATTGTGCGGCTGTGCGTCCCAACCCAACACCCACCTTGGTCCCAACTGTGGAAACCATTGTCAACGAATTTATTACAGGCTACTACAAATTACAAAATGGGTTGCAAAATATTTTGGAAGGTAAGCACCGGATTCTCCCGAGATTTATTCAGTAAATTGTGCGATAAATTAAAATTAATACCTATTCACTTGTAGCTCTTCATTGAAGATATTTACTTACATTACAAAATACGGAACCAATTAGCCACTTTGTACAATCTATTATTTATTTATTTTTCAAGATAGATCGTAATGTAAAATATAGTTTATAGGTACATCGATGGATAGATCTATGTATCTAGAACAAACACGAAATTTTCCCAATTGTCTCGGAGAAATAAATGGAGTGTACCTATCTGAAAAGTGCGGGAGCCAGAAGCTCACGGGAGGTCTTGAGGGCTGATCAGAGAGCTTCTGGCCTGGAGCCCACCCGGATACGGTGCAAGCCCCACTGTTATTCCAGCCGCACAATATAAAAATATTTACTCTATAAAAATGGTGATGATTCATTAACATAACCTCAAAATATTATTTGGGTTTTTCTTGAAAACTACATAGATGGGTTTCCGGCTAAAGGAATGTTAGGGGGGGAGCTTCCCTCTTCTCCCCTTCCCAAAGTACATAATATTGATTCTAAAAGCCATCTGGTTGTTGCTGCACTATAACCATGTGTGATGCCCCATCATAATAATATACTCGCTCACTCACTGATAGGTCAGTACTTGTGGGTCGCTTGGATAACCAGTACTAAGCAAGTTCGACCTTTGATAGCTCTTGTTGCAACGGTGGGCTCCTGTGTTCTCGAACTAAGTCAAACAGAATTAAGACTGAAGTTTAGTTCTTTTCAATTAAAATCTGTTTAAAATCTATGATTTTGTAAATTTCTTACAAAAAATGTTTGCATCTGATGCAACTTGAAGTGGACATGGCGGCGACGAATACCAAAATAACGCCGACGCGCAACAACAAAATGAGTGCCCTGCAGGCGAATGCAGGGATGTTGTCCATCCATTTCTGATAACATGTTTGCATGTTTATGTTTAACTTTAAGTTAGCCCATGCCCACTTTTTGGAAAAACGTGTTTGGTGCCAGAATTAACAAAAACATGGTTGCAGCGGATCCACCTTCAATATAAGTTTAGTTTTATTTAATTCTGGAATAAACCATAATATACCATGATTGGTAAAATGATCCTTGTGATTTCAATGAGTAAAATTCTTTTTGACTTTGACTTTATTGTGCATACTGCAGTGTGATTTTTTATTTTTGTTTCAGATTATATTGCCAATGTTAATAGTCCTAGCCCAAATATCAGTGCTAGCTAAAAAGCAGAAAAATTCAGTGGTAACTGACATAAGTGAAATAAAAGAATTTAAAAAATTGTTGAGGACTAAAACAAATGTTATGATATTATTTATAAATGAACCAAAGTCTTCCCAGATTATAATAGATGTTTATAGAAATACAGCAGATACCATGAAAGGGCAGGCCACCCTGGTGTTGATAGACTGCAGTAGTAGGTAAAGTGCTGTTACTTTTTTATTCATCACATTTTTTTACCCAGTTTATAAAAAGGAGGTTATCAATTCAGCAGCTAAGTCTATTTTATATGCACATATATTCTACTAATACATATGTGCATATAAAATGCTCCTTGTCTGCTTTTCCAAGTGGACGTTTTTCGATTTATGGTATGGAATAAGCCTGAGGTGCTCTAATAAAAATGTTATCCAAATTAGATTTTTTCCATTTTTTTCCATAAATACTTCAATACACCGCTGCACCCACTTAGGGGGTGAATGTCTGAAGTTCCTCTTGTTGCACCCCTAGACAACAAAAGGAATGTACCCTCAAAGCCATTGACAGCCACATTTGTCAACAAATTCGTAGTTAATGAAAATATTTATAAATATACAAACTCTAAGGCAGTAAGTAGTCAGATTTCCTATTGGAAATATATTAATGGTTCTAAATTTTACAGTGAAGGCAAAAAACTATGCAAGAAGTTAAAAATAGCATCACAAAAGCCTTACTACATAAAACATTATAAAGATGGAGAGTTTCACAAGGACTATGACAGAAGTGAAACTCAAAGTTCAATGTCAAACTTCCTGAGGGACCCCACAGGGGATCTACCCTGGGAAGAAGATCCATCGGCAACAGATATTTATCATCTTATTGATGGAGAGGTTAGTTTTAACTTTTTCTCACAAATAACCACCTGGATGTCACTGTATAATAATCGGCTTGCATATACAACAGCATACTTAAACCTCTGTGGGCATTGGGCTACAAATATGGGCCAGCGAATCCAATCACGCATCCAACGCTGTCATTACAAGATCCTACGTGCCCTAGTGAATGCACATTGTTTACAACCAGCAATTACATTTATGAGTACCTAAAAGTCCTATAGACCTACAGTTGACAAAAAAGAAAACGATAATGTGTACCACCTTAAAAGTCCACGCCAATCCAAGCAAGCGTGCTAGTTGAAAATCCAAGCGGTTGAAAAGAACCCATGATAATCTGCTATTATGAGGGAAGAAGGACTGATGAGCCTGGATCCCAAACGCCAAGAACATGTCCACCTTTCGCCTATAGTCCACCAACTGATAGTGGATTTCAAGGAGCACGAAAAAAAAAACAAATGAAAAACAATCCCTTATCCAATCTGCAATTTCGGAACAGGTGGTTCATGTAAAAGAGGTTAACAATTGAATTAAAACTATCGTGGTGCGAATTTCAAGGAGCACGAAAAAAAAACAAATGAAAAACAATCCCTTATCCAATCTGCAATTTCGGAACAGGTGGTTCATGTAAAAGAGGTTAACAATTGAATTAAAATTATCATGGTGTGATATCCTGGTTGAATGTTACTAACCATGTCTTATCTGAGCCCATAATGTAAACGTGGCGATTACTACACCCATAAAATTACACCATTTTGACAGGATGCTGTTCAATATTTGTTTTGTTGAACTGTGTCATACAACTTTTGCCAATTTTTGCCTTATTTCTCAAATTTTCAAATGCCAACTGTGTTATGAAATAAACTGGATTATGAAATATAGTACAATCTCGATAGCCCAGCACTCACTAACCCACCACACCCAGCATTTTTATAATTCTGGTATTTTGTTATGCTTTTTAGACAAGCATCTAATCATCTGGCATTTCAAGTGATCCGGCAAAGGGGGAAAGTAGTGGGGCTAGATTAAGCTTTTACGATAGAAACGACTCTAAGTAACACCTAAATCTTAAACAGCATGTGGGGAGCGGGAGAAGGGGCATTTGTTTAGTTAGTTTGGATTTATGAATGAGTTGCACTCCTGCTCTTTTATATACTGATACCGATTTTGTGTCTTTTTCAGGCTCTTTCCAAGTTCCTTAAGAAGGGTGCATCAGCATTCAAGAAGTCAATGATAATGTTCTATGCGCCTTGGTGCGGGTTCTGCAAGACAATGAAGCCTGAGTACGTTCAGGCAGCTGCGGATCTAAAGGTCAGCTAATATTTTATCATCTTCAACTGGGGGGGGGACAATCTACAACCTAGCTTTGAACAAAATAAATGTAACACCAAGTTTAAAGTATCAGGATCCCGGTTAAAATTTATTGAATTCTTTTATCAATATATATTATATAATATGTAAAATCGTTGCGTAACTGACTGACTATCAACGCACAGCCTAAAGCGTAAGTCTAACATTTTGAGGGTACATTCCTTTTGTGGTCTAGGGGTGCACTTAGAAAGCAGTAGTGGTGAAGGAAAGGTTTGAATTTTGTATGGTAAAAAACTTGGATGTAGTCGTGGGCGTTTAATTAGCGACACTTAGGCCTATATTAGTCCATCAAGAAAAGGGCCTTCTTCTACTGCGTCGTCCGATTCGTGGTCATCACTCGAGCATCTTTACTCCCCAACGGTTGTCAGTTCTGCGAGCCTTATGACCTGCCAATTGCCACTTCATCTTCTGAGAGCTATGTCGGTGATCTTGGTTCTTTTACGTATTTCTTTATTAAATACATTATAAACGTCGCAGGAAGTCGGTGGATGGAGGTGGCCTAGACCGTGGACAGTGCAGTGGTCTTCTTCAGGCTAATGAAGATGATGATGATGAGGCCTGTATTAATACATCGAACGTAGCTCTGAGAGCGAACTTGAGAGCGATTACGTTTTACAAGATTCCCATGAAAAAAAAAAGAGTGAGCCATTAAACTAAGTAATTCTTAATTTCCAGGGCGATGCGTTACTAGCAGCTATCGACGTGGCGAAACCAGGCAACTCGAAAATACGACAAATCTACAACATAACCGGATTCCCGACCTTGTATTATTATGAGTAAGTGAGATAAACATTTTGTTTCTTTGTATTTACTATTGACTTTTGTCCGCGTATTCCCCTGTGAGAATTTGGCTGTTGTAAATAATACATAATGGACAAAAATAAGTGTCCGGTTTCATATGTTACGGATGTGCCGTTTACAACAGCGGGAAACTTTACACAAAACCGTCTCAGAAAAATGCGTTACAGCATGGTAAAAATTGCATCATAATTCGTCAGCGTAGGTACATAACACCTAGATGATAATTCATAATATCCCTTTTTTTATCTGTATGTGTTTTAAATTGCATAAAAATTGGCACAGCCGTTTTTGCCAAAAACGCGAAAACGTCGAAGGAATCAAATAAATACACCGTTTCACTTTTATAAATTTTTAAGGATAATCATCAATAAAAATAATGATCTTAATAATTCCGAACCCTGTATAATATACAAACCGACAGACATTGTGTTGTTTATGCATCGATGAGCAAGGTCAACTATTTCAAAATATCTTATTCAATATTTGGTCGCCGGTCGCAGGCGAGGTGACGGCGAGGCACGAGTAAAAGAAGCCGCGCCGCGCTTCCTCTGTATATCTCGCGTCCCGTCGCGACGCTTCTATACATTTTGTACCATCACGCCTACAACCTGTACAAGCATGTTTCGGCGTTTTTCTCCTATCCCTCCCAATCGGCAACGGGCCAAGCCGAGGTCCGTACCTAAGTGGTGCCGCATCAACCATCTGAGGTCAACTGCGTAAAAGTCAATAAAAAAAATAACATAAAAAATCAATGAGACTACTTATTTTTTTTTAAACATGACGAGATCCTTTTTATCCTTGTTTCATTTGATAGGTTCCGAAAAGCGCTGTTGTTAGTATTTTTGGACGCTCTTCAAGTAATTTCTTCTATACAGGTTATCATGGCATGGATTTGATGACATTTTTACCGTGGGAAAGTTTTGCCATCCGCCATATTCGCCACCTGTCTAGATTATCACGAATAACGATGGCAAGAGGTATCTACAAATGACTAAAATTACCAACCTCAAACAGAATTTAGTTTAAAAGTTAAGAATTAAGTTTTTATTTAATTGTGCCTTGTATGTTTGTTTATCCGGTAGTTTTATCATAGATAAGTATTTATGTGTTGTATTTCATCATCAGTCCTCATTAGTTCACCTCATTAACTTCATTAGCCTCATCAGCTCAGGCTTCTCCCAATAAACACGACTGAGCCCGATGCTTGGCTATATCATCCACTTTCTGACTTTTCCCGGGCAATTCGCACAATTTAGTATCTCGTTCTATTAAATATATTAGCTAGTACATTTTTAGTGCCGTGGTAGTCAGCCTAATACTAGGACTCCTCCAACTCCTCCTGTGGATGTCGTGTACGGAGACTAAGGGATTACGCCAGGGGATGGGCAGCAGCATCCATCTGAGTACTTAATACCCAACTGCGCTCACCAAACCGCCTGCCAAGCTTGGTGATTATGGAAAATCCCCTTATTGCGCGCTATGTATGCTATGGAGGAGGCCTCATGCAGCAGTGGATAGCTATCGGCTGATAATGAATTACATTTTTGTTAATAATTCGTACAAAATACACTTCTACGGAGAAATTATAAAAAACCTTACTACTTAGTGACTTCCCTAAGTGGTTGCTAATTAATAGTAAAATAAAACTGGGCAAATAAATTTTATTGAAACCATTTTTCCTTGAAAGTGTTAAGATTCACTACTTACCTTACATTTTTTTAGAATTTTATCACTTTAAAAGCGCATAGCTCACCAACTATTGACTTAGATAAAAAAAGTAATTTCGAAGCAGCTATATAATCATGCTTACGTGCACGGGGTTTTTATTCGTTTGTTTTATGTATGGAGTGCCAACATATTTTTTTTCGTAAACTCGCTATTTAAATTTGTCTTTATAGTGCCAATAGTCTCCAAGTATAATAGCTGTGACATACAGATTGGACAGGACGATATTATAAGGGTTCCGTTTTTGCCATTAGGCTACGGGACCCGAAAAAGCCTTATTACCTAGCTATCTAGTGATTATAGGAAAATATAATATTGAACGAATTGAAACTTCCAATACCATTTAACGAAATAGTAACTGTGCGAGTTGCCCATCGACCTTACCTAACTGATCTCATTCAGCTTATTGTTAAATTGTTAATGAATAGATTAGTATTTATAAAAAATATAGATATTAAATAGTTAGGTATTTGTATTAACATCCGCCCGCGGCTTCGCTCGCGTGGTCCGATTAGATTGTAGCTGTTGTGGGAGGTACCGTTGAAGGGCTATCCAGCAGTGTTTTCATCATTATGATCAACAAAACAGTTACCCCTTATTCAAAATTATTTTTTAAACCTGTGCCTATTTTAGTTAAAATAGCTTTTGTTTTCTTTTCTCTGATGTAAAATGACATATGTCAAAACAAGACAAAAGCTATTTTAGCTATCAAAAGTTTAAAAATGGATTATGAATAAGGGGGTTATTCTCAGAAAGGGCCAGTTCCGTTTCCCGTACAACGGCGACAATAAGAGGCAAGCGATGGTAGACTTCATGCGCGACCCTACGGCGCAGGTTCAGAGCAAGAAGAAAGAACTCGACGAGAGCTGGTCAGAGGATTCTGACGTCGTACATCTAACAGGTTTGTTCCACGGGAATATAATTCTAATAACTCTTAATGTTACTATGGCACACCTTATTTTCTGAAAGCCAACAAAAATTACTATCAACTTAACATGCAAAATGACAATAATGGTATAAGATAGGGAATCGAACCCGCACATTGCGTCTTAGCCGGCTGCGGGACAAATGTTTGCATGATCTGCAAATATTTGTTCCATGGCTGGGTGTTGTGGTACCATATGGTATTCGTAGATTCCACGCACGACACAGGGAATCCTAGTGTGGGATCAGCAGAGCTACTCTTGACGCTCTACTCGATCCTAATTCAGGATTTAGTGTCATTTGTCGTCAGTGAGTACTAGATTCCTTGGTCATTTGGTACTCTTGAATTCAATACTAGCGCACAATTTGCAGTGGAATTTTATGGAACTAAGTGAAATCGACTTTCTGTCTCTGTTGTTCTTCACGCAAAGTCAATCGCGTGCTCAATCTCGATTTCAATCTTGATTTGGTTCAAGAGTGCCAAACAAGCGTTGAAACTGGACTAAGATTGGAACTGGATTGCGATTGCCCCACAGGACTATGGAGTGAAGGTGTTAAGTATGTTATATTGTGAATTGAATGACAAATTTTTACGAGAATTGTCTTACTGTTCAAAAGCTGCCGCACTTCCCATCTGCCAAGTTCTAGCTGCCAGGGAAAAGTTCAACCCTGGGGTGGGAAAATGGGGCAGTCGGATTTCGACCACGCTGAAAGTTGACTGAATTGAAATTGTGAATTGACATCAGGGCCGGATTTAAATTTGTGCCGCCCTGGGGCACGCAAATGCCGCCCTATGACTTAAATGTTATTTTAATAGTTTTGATATCTTATTTTTTAAGAATTAGAATAACTAATTGATTGCAGGAAATTTATTATGTATTATATAGCATTTATTATACATTATGTTTTATTTATATTAAATTATATACAAAATTTTAATGTGATACATAATACTTGAATTATTTTTCTTGAAAGATAAAATGTTTATTTAAAAGAATTATATATTGTATAGAATTTTTTTTCTCACTTTCCAAATTTTGCCGTCCTAGAAAATTTGCCGCCCTGGGCACTAGCCCCGACTGCCCCTAGTATAAATCCACCACTGATTGACATCATGACGTAGTGTTATATATAACAAATCATTGAAAAGAGCAAAGAGAGATGCGTCTTCTTCTTCATCAGCCAGTAGACATCTACTGCTGGATGAGGCCTCCCCCATAGCATAATTATGGTGTATTTGCCAAAATCACCACGCCTGGCTGGCTGGCGGGTTGATGCGTCTATTAAATCTAAAATTGTAACCAAATTTCTAGGTGCGTTTTATGAGTTCCATGTATTGGACTATTTATTTGATGTTCGTGTTTAATAATATTCACATCAAAAAAAGTTTTATTTGAATCACATTTCCGCGTTTATCAGTTGTGGATCCTCCTGTGACATTTATGACATCGTCACAAAATAGATCTGTAATGACTATTTTTAGGGACTTTTTCCGCTGCGACTTGACCTAAATCCATGGAAGTAATAAGTAGGGGTATCCTCCAGGGTTGCCATGGGTCCGGAATGGTACTACAAGTAGTACTTATTACTTACATGCCTAAATCAAAATAATATACCTACTTGACGCTTGACACTGGCAAAATTGAGGAGACTTTCCTCACAGGCCATGATTGAAAGAAGAAGTAAGAAAGAAAGAAAGAAAGAAAGAAGAATGAAAACGTTTATTTGGCACAAAAACGACACACAATGCCGATACCAGATACAATAAATACATACAAGCAAACGAAAGTTACATCTAGAAGTTCAAACAAATCGGCTCATGTGTCTGAAGTCTGAAGTGTTTTATTTCGAGAATTGCGTCCCATAGATTTTGGGAGAAATTAAATTAATACTTCTTTGGAGAACAATGATTAATATGATTATTTGCTGTCAAAAAAAATCTGCCGTCTTGACAACATATTTTTGATTGCTAGAAAAAATAAAGTTTATTTCGTAGTCTTCCGAAAATTATGCAAAATATTAATTATTGTAATCATTATGCAATTTTATCGATATTTATTTCGTAATTTCGTGAAAGGTTGTAATCGTACAGTTAAAAGTTAAACAGTTTTTTTTCTATGTCATCCCTTCATACCCTAATCCCAACTGGTTTGTAGAAGTCTGCCTATTTCTGGCGCCAAGCAGCACTAGCTTGCATGATCTGGGTTGGCTTTAGATATCATCGAACGAGGGAAGGGGATCCCCCCACCCCTGTGACACCGGTTGTTGACGGAGAAGCGCGGTTTTTATCGTTTTTTATTATTATTATGGCCTCACGGTCCTTGAAAGGTCTGTGTATTGCCATATTATTGATAGTCCCTCGGTAAAGTTAGGTTTTTTTACTTCGATAATAAAAATCATCGCATCGCTGGCAAGAACGGGTGGCACAGGGGATTCCCCCCCTTCCCCCATATCAGGTAGACGTTCTAAAGGTTAACCCATGATCTAGTTATAAAGCCAGTGAAATACAGGCACATGAGACATTGGCGCACGGCTCAAGGTGATGAACGCTATACTATAACTATGTTGGGCACGTACTTGGCATCTGTATTGGGCAGAAGTTACCGCCCAAAATCAGTTTTACCCGCATACCAGTCCAACAGAATATGTATGTTATTCAGAAAGGGTTATTATACTCATAATTGGGAACAATTTTTGTTCTAGGAATTGAAAATTAAGATTTAACAGAAGATTCTTACCTTAAGAATCTGCTGTTTTTATTACAAACAGTGGAACGCCAACGACTTCGTCCGCGTTGAGTTTTTTCCATACAACCTTCCAACTCATCGCTTTAATATAATTTAATATAACTGAGCATTTCAGGAGAAAATTTCGACAGTGTGCTATCAAAAGCCGAACACGCGCTGGTGGTGTTCTACGCCCCCTGGTGCGGCCACTGCAAACGAATCAAACCAGAGTTCGAGAAGGCAGCTTCCAGAATCAAGACCGAAGAGGTAAAAGCAACTACAGATAGTCCAGAGTCGGTCCGGGACCGATCTCGCTTTTAGGTCATATTAAACCTATACAAATAATGTTATAAGGCCCGTAGACAAAGCGACCATGTGAAAGTTTGATTGCCGTTGCCGCTAAGTCGCTAACTAAAATCATATGTACATGACAAGCATTCCGACAAACGCCGCAAGCCACTCCCCCTGTAAAAACCGTTCCTGTTTTTAGCTAGGGAATAGCGGTGCACCGGTTGCCGGGCTCATTCCGTACATGACATAAAGAGTTATTTAATGTATCATCCCTTTTCCCCAGCTGAAAGGCGTCCTAGCAGCGGTAGACGCGACAAAACACCCAGACTTGGGTTCACGGTTCGGCGTTAAAGGGTACCCTACGCTAAAGTACTTTAACAAAGGAGAGTTTAAGTACGATGCCGGTCATGCCAGGCAAGAGGAGCAGATTGTTAGTTTCATTAAGGTAAACCAACATTCTATTACACACTTTATCGTCTTTTAAGGTGGCCAAAAACGACCACTCGAGTAAGCTTGGTTCCTCTCGACTCAAGTGGTATCGGTGGACGACAAAAAAATATCCAATTCACGACCACTACAAAAACCTTTCATTTCAACTATTTCCAAAATCAAATTTTAATTGATTTATTTATGAATTGCGAGGTCGTGGTTACGTGGGTTGGGATCTCATCTTAGTTATAAAAACATGATAAGAAGAGTCCCCTCGTTTCTGTGGTTCGTTTTTAACACTTGTAATCAAAGTATGTAATACAATTTAAATTAAGGTGGAACGTTAGCAAAGTGGCTCGAAATTCAAATTTTATTGTGTTTTTTGCTCACCAACACATCTTGAGATAGCAAACACTGATTTTGTGGGAATTAGGAGACCTAACACATGTTTTATTTGATAGTATCTGTTAGAACATAGATACTAGTACCTATGTTCTAACAGATACTATCAACTATACTCACTACTCTAGAGTAGTGAGTATAAGTTTAATGGTCAACTGTCAAACTCTCCTGTAATGTGCAAGGATCGGTACGAAGTTGCTCTGAAATAATTATCTGAATTTCTATTGATAATCCTTGTTTAATTTGCCACAAATACATCAGTATCTCATAAATATCATTAGTTTAGCTACGAATGTCAATGAAACAAAACAACACTACACATATCGCCACTTTGCTAACGTTCCACCTTAAACTAAGTAACAGTAATATGAAACAATGATATTATAAGTAGATAGTTGGCTGTGAAGATCATTTTGTAAATTTTCATCGGTTCAAATCGCGGTCGAGCACCAATGGATTATGCCGCTAGAAAAAAAATATGTGCTTCACTGTTTGACGTGTTGCCAAACAGTGAAGGAATGTCCTAGAATAAAAAAATCAAACTACTATATACTACGAGATAACTTTACCCGAAACCTTCCATGAAGATCTCAACCTGTCGGGGATGCTACCAGATTCTTTGTAGGGGTACAAGAGGTGATTGACATAGAGGTTGTTTGCAGGATCCTCAAGAGCCCCCCCCGCCCCCGCCGGCAGAAAAACCGTGGGCCGAGGAGCCGTCTGCCGTGCGCCACCTCGACGCCGCGACCTTCCGCAATGCGCTGCGCAAGATCAAGCACGCCATCGTCATGTTCTACGCGCCCTGTGAGTACTGAGGCCGTAGTAGGCGTAGATAGACGCCAAAGAGAGGTTTTCTACATGTTGCTCTTCTTTGATGAGTGAATATAAATGAACAAAAAAAATATATGTTGCATGTTATGCTGGCACTTCACTTGGTGTATTTTCGCAAATGTTTTGAGTTATTTTGCCAAGGAAAACAACATTATGTTCCAATAGACTCATGGTTGATTTTACCTTTGAAAAATAACGCAAACATTTGCGAATATACACCAAGTGAAGTGCCAGCATAAGACATTCAATTATTATTTGTACAAATTAAATAATTTATAATCTTGTAACTTTTTAAGTTTTACAATTTTTTTTCTTTGTGGATATTAAAAAATATCCAAATTGAAGCATTTTTTGTTTGAAAAGGAGATGTTTCATGAATGTATGGAGCTGGGGCCTGCACTATGTACAGTATATATAAATATAGCTAAGCAACATAGAAACCATTTGTTATTGTTTATTTTCCATAATATTTCTTCGTGTTAGTGTACATTCAAGATTATCTTCGCCAAAGAGAGCAATCACACACAAGGAACCAGTTTTGTTGAGCGTCAATGACACTCAACAAAACTGTCAGTTGTCAAAGTCATTCGACTGTCATGGCTGCTCTAAAAATTGGGTGACCATATTAAAAAACTCATAAATATACATTTTTGTACCGCTGTATTATGCTTCAAATTAATATAATTGTATTTTTATGAAAATACTCTGTTTTTTTTATATCTTTCTGTGTAGTGTACTTAACACTACACAGAAACAGCAACAGCATTTGTGGGGAGCAGGCCCAGGATGAAACATCTCCTTTGTAACTATGTAGTTCTCGTGGCATTAAGTTTTAGTTTTTTTCTTTCACATAAATATTTGTCAAGGTTTTTTTCATAAAGTGTACAATTGGCGAGTCAAATTAATGATTTATTAGGCTGCAAATATTTGTTCTTGTGATTTCAATGAATACAATTATTTTTGACTTTGACTTTGGCCTGACACACAACGGCAGGTACATCTGCAGTACGCGAAAAATTTATAAATAATAATAATTTTGTTCCAGGGTGCGGTCATTGCAAGAGCACCAAGCCGGAGTTTGTGAGGGCGGCGGAGCGCTTCGCAGACGAGCTGATGGTCGCGTTCGCTGCCGTAGACTGTACCGTTGCGCAGGACCTCTGCGGCTCCTACGACGTGAAGGGGTACCCCACAATCAAGTACTTCAGATACTTCGATAAGCAGATCGCGGATTATACTGGAGGGAGGAAGGTATGTTGATAGATCTTGCTTGACCATAATGAGCCGCTTTGATCATCATTATCATCAGCCTGGATAAGTCCACTGCTGTACATAGGCCTCCCACATAGATTGCCACGACGAAGGGTCTTGAACCGCCTCCATCCACCGACTTCCTGCTACCTTTATAATGCTGGTCGGTCCATCGAGACTGCTGGGGCCTTCGTACACTGCGCCGTCCGGTTTGTGGTCGCCACTCCAGCAGGGCGATTCTAAAACACCTGAAAAGTTTCCGACCGGTTTGTTTAGTTTTTCATTTCGATGTAGTAGTAACTAAAACAATTTTCTAACAATTTTCTCTAGTAAAACACTGTAATATACAATATATATTGTTTTTCTACTGTGTTTTACTAGATAAAATTGCTTTTGGATATTTTGTACTAAAGAGCTCATGGTAACCCCCCAGGACTATGTATGTGACTGTTGGGTGTTATTTTATGTTCAATTATGTGGGTAGCCTGCGTGTTAAGAAGACATTTATTCATACAAACTGAACAAAACAAAAAACTTTTTACAATATAATAATTTTAAAAATAAGCTTCCATTGAGTAAAACTTCCTATCTTCAATATTAAAAGTACTTAACCTTCATGTGGCATTGGCGTGGGACAACCTGTATATAAAGAGAACCTCAAAATATAAAAATATAAAATGAGTACTATGTAATAAATAAAAGTAAAAGTGTTAGGTACCTATATCTGAGGCCCAATTCTCTAAATTATTTTAAAACTACACTGAAAGTTAACCGAATCGAGACTGAATTATGAATTGACAGAAAGTTGGTATTCTGCTCCCTTATAAATAACTATTTAGTCTACTTTCAATTCACGGTGACTATCATTAGAGTAGGATAGTTATATATATAATCATAAAGAGTAAAGAGAGACTCTATCTACAATGCTAAAATTATCGAAAAAACTTTGAATCGTTCAAGTTTCAGTCACATTTCGATATAATAACATTACAGTGTTGTATTTTATGTTTAGAGAATACTATATCTGACATTTAAGACATCGACACAAGATCGAAACATGATCCGAACTCTATTTTAACTATTTTTAAGTTAGTGAATTGGGCGTCTGTTTTGTTGTAAGGCTTTTTAAACGGAATTTTAATTATTTTCCAGGAGGCAGACTTCGTGTCCTTCATCCACAGTCAGATAGGCCACCAGACTTTTCAGAATGCAGCCAAATCGCCGCAGGAGGCTGGCTTCGGGGGCAATGTGCAACTGGCATTCGATTCTGACTTTGAGCAGATCATCGCCTCGTCTACACCGACTTTCGTGATGTTTTATGCTAGTTGTAAGTGATTTTTATTTGAAAGGTTTTATTAACACAGATATGGCAGCGACTAGCAGTGACTTTGCGCGCCATCTCTTGGACTAGTCGCGCGTTAAGCGATACTGTGTTTTAATTTAAAATGGGTAAATTTTGGCCATATCAAATGAATTAAGCGTAAAAAGTCCTAATAAACCCCTTAAACAAACTCGTACAGGCTCCGAAAAACCCTTAGGAAGAGCCTGTAGAAGTGCCACTAAAATGCCAAGACGAACGATCTTGATCCCCCTCCACCCACCGACTTCCTGCTTCCTTTATAATGTCTTTAGTCGATATTTAGGCCTTCCTCTACTGCGTCGTCCGGTTTGTGGTCGCCACTCGAGAACCATTATTCCCCAGCGGTTGTCTGTTCTGCAAGCTATATGACCTGCCTATTAAAAAGATAATTTATTTGTTTTGAACATGGTAATTTACATTGACGGTCATAATTCATGCGTCCAACATACTCAGTCACATACAAATGTCATACATTATGACATACAAATAATTTAGTTCCCATAAGTAGGTATCAGGTAGATACATCCGTTACCATGTCATTATAATAGTAATAGTAAATGCAGTTTCATTGCCACTTCAACCTGTTAAATCTGAGAGCTATGTCGGTGATCTTGGTTCTTCTACGGATTTCCTCATTTCGGATTCTATCACGTAGTGAAACTTTTAGCATAGCTCTCTCCGTAGTCGTTGGTATACGGCCAATAGTTGAGACTAGTTAAAAGTTTAGAGTCCACGTCTCAGTGCCTTAAGTAATCACATGCAACACGCACTGATTTAGACTTCGTCTTGAGACTGCGGTATCTGTGACGAGAAGGTATGGCGTAGTTTCCCGAACGCTGCCCCATTTGAGTTGGATTCGTCGGTTGACCTCTTTGTCGAAGTTGGACCTTCCTAGTTGAATCGTCTCAACCAAACAGACATAGTGATTAACAATTTCAATATCGTTCCCAACGTAGACCGGCATGGATGCGGCATGGGTGTTTGTCATGATGTTCGTCTTTCTTATGCTCATATTAACACAAACTCCTACATACTCCGAAAACCCTTAGAAACCTTTACAAACTCCCACAGAATTCTAAAGCCCTTAGGAACACCAACAAACTCCTGTAGACCCGAACACCTTTAGACTCCTACAAATTCCTAACGTCTCGAAAAACGGTTAAGAATCCCCAAACACCCCTAAAATACCACTTAAAACCCATGAACCCCTACTTGAACTGCCTCCACCCATCGTCTTCCCCTAACAGCTCCTACACTCCAAAAAATCTAACAATCTCACATACTCAACAAAAGTAAAAAAACACGCGTGGGAGAGAGTGACACGGACTATGCTATACATTAATACGCGTTAAGTAACGTCTATTTTTCTCGGCCTTGGTATGGTCAGTGTTCGTCATCAAACTATCATAACGTCATGCTTTTACTTTTTAACACGCCTTGAATTGAGGTCGTTTCCTTCCGGAACAATATTTGAATATTCAAACGATTAATGCATAATGACCGTGTGATTCTCTCACGAATGCAACAATGTCTGCATCGTAGTTTCGTTATAGTACTATGCAAACATAACTTTGTTCGTATATTTGTTTTGGACCTTGTAGTTCACATCTGCAATTATGTTCCTGGGCATAATTGCGCCAACCAGCTATTATCTCAGTTCACATCTGCAAATATTTAGTCTTGAGACTGCTCCTGGGTATAATTGCGCTGATTATGTATGATTAAATACTTGTATGAACCTTAAACAGTACATACGTTATTACATTTTACTAACAAAACTTCCTTCCACAGGGTGCGGCCACTGCACAGAAGTTAAACCCTCGTTCAGCAAGATTTGCACCGCGCTTAAAACAGAGAACGCACCCGTTAAAGCAATAGCCGTTGACGCAGCAGAAAATCCTAAAGTCGCAGACATTGCCGGCATTCAAACATTACCTACCTTCAAGATATTCGCAAACGGGAAAGTACTAGCCGAATATGGTGGGGATCGATCCGAAAGCGACATGCTCTCTTTTTGCAAATCTCATGCTAAGGTGAAAGATGAACTGTGATCTATTTATGATCTGGGCTTGTCGAGTGGCAGTTTAAGCGTATACACTATCGCTAGGAAAAAGAGCATACAGTTCAACAAAGCGATCTTAGCGATATTCTAACGCTTCGGCTGCCTCTTGTTTAGAGGCATGTAGAATCATGTTGTATTTTTTCATCACAGATTTTTAACTTTTTAGCATTTACAGTTTTTGAGCTTGTGGCATATTTGTGTCAAGTAATATATGAGGAGAATAATATCATTAGTTATAACGTAATTCGAATCAAATGGGAGGTTTTCTTTTTAATCTGTGGTAGGCTTGGTTTAGTTCCCTGTTGCTTACTAGATGGCACTATATTTATACACTTAAGTCAAAAAAATAATTTATCCAGGGAAAAATAGATACTTATTTTTCATTTTGTAAAATGGGAAATTTTCACGTACCGATATTTTAGTGGGAGCACCAACAGGTTACGACCCTAATCGAGGGTCTTCACCAGGGTGGGTATAGGATCCGTGGTCCGGTCAACTGTAACACAATTTTTCATGGTCCGGTTGACCGGACATCACAACCGGACTACGGGCACAGAGCGCTTTTTTTGACATATTTTCTACTGAGAGCCATCTAGTAGATCTAAGATGAACTATAAATTTATCTCGTCAGAAAACCTCTCATTCTCATAATGTGATGTAATGAACAATACTGCTAATTATATTTATATAATCAACGCTATTTATTTTATACAATAATAAGCTTATTTTAATGTACTTATTACTCTACAATGTTGAGTTTGGAAGTTTTAATCTATACAATTTAGCATAATACATTAGTTAGTATGTAATTTATGAATTCGTTTGTACTCTGTTCTAGTAAAATACTACAGTAGGTATTACATTAGTTTCGATCGTCATCGTCTGTTTACGTCCACTACTGGACGAATACAATGGGGGGGATTTGCCATAATCACCACGCTTGGCGGGCGGATTGGCAATCGCAGATTTGGTGTTAAGTACTCAGGTGGATGCTGCTGCCTATCCGCTGGTGTAATCCCTTAGTAAGGCTCAAAATATATTTTTTTATGTATAAAACAATCTCACTTACAAGGAGTCCCAAAATACTCTTACTTAAACGTCTGTGTATAACCAACTTCAACTGTTTAAGGGTAACAAAATCCATTTTTGGTCAACCTGTACTTTATTGAGGTGGTTTATCATTTTGAATTTATGCATTTATTTTGTTCTAACCGCGTTACTAATAAATGCGAAATATCTTCGATTAGCTACGCTGTGATTTGTATCTTACGATCGAATTTGAAACTGCATGACAATGTGCATGTTCTAACCGCCTTGCTAATAAACGCGGAATATCTTAAATTAGTTAATTTTTTGTCACTTTCGATCGTATTTGAAACTTCATGTTTGAAAGAGGATAATCCGCGTTTGTTAGTAACGCGGTGAATGTTTAAATTTTCAGACCTAAACTTCTTATAATGACAATAATTTGCGGATAAATGTATATGTATAAAATACATTATCTCAAGCGAGACGGCTTGCGCTGCGTCAAATATATTTTTGGTGAGAGAGTATTATTGGTAGAATAGTTCATATATTTTATCAAGCAAGCTTTATAGTACAAGATCCGGCCTCATCTGGATTTTGATCAGATACAATCATCAAATCAAAGATAATTAGATTTATCGAGAATACAAATCGTCAAAACAAATAGTGAACATAGTACAGTGGTACTATATCTATGAGTACAGTACGTACATTTTTTAAAGAACAATTAATCTACCCTTTGGTGCCCTTGGGTTAACCTGAAATCTATTGTATAGATTATAGATTAGCTTTCATTAAAGACTCTGATCAAGATCAAGATGTGTGCAATAATTTTTTAGGCTGGATCTCGTTATCTTTTTACACTTTATCTGTCATTATATCAAAAAGCCAATTTTTATAGTGAAATAGTCAATATAAAGTTCCGCAGGGCTATTCTTTATCTCGCGACAGATTTGCAACAGGAGTAAATGATGTCATCGCACAATTTACGCCTGTTGCAAATCTGTCGCGAGATAAAGAATACGGGGCCGGATCACGTTCCGATGTCGTATCGATTTAAAAATGTCACAAATGGTTTTCTCGTCAACTGACAATACAACGCGGAAATGTGATGATATTGAAATGTGACCGAAACATGAACGAAGCCTAACCAGCATATTAATAATTAGTATTGCATTCAATTCTAAAATTGAGTTTGAAACTTGATCGAAACATGATCGATTGTTATAATGAGGAAGCATACCGTTTTTCATTTAATTCACAATTCGGTCAACTTTCAAAGTGATCGTAATATAGATATGAGAATTAAACCTCAAATTGGTAAGCAATCAATCTAATCCGCAATTACCCTAATTGCGTAACATAGTCGAAATCGCTTTCGATCGTAATCACACATTGAATTGCGCCGCGTATTCAAGCTTTTTTACAATAGCAGACAAAACATAAGCGCAATGTACTATGAAATCCGACAGCGATTCCGACTCAGTTACACGATTAGGATGCAGAGGGGTCCAGGAGCACGAATATTTTTAGTTATCGGAGTCGCTATCGAGACGTTAGTAAATGTAAAATATTAGGTAACTAATCAAATAACACAGATTTGAAACCACTCCCGATATCATAGGCCAACATTCGATGTTGATGTTAGTTCGTTAGTCTCGATAACGTTTGATATTCGTGCATACAGGTCCTAGAATTACATCAAATCTCCCAGTAGCTCCAGTTATACGAGGCATAATTAGATACGCTAGAATAATTAGTCGCCAATATTATGAAACCGGATCATGTAACTATTTAATATGTTGTACTAATACGTAAGATTGAGATTAATGGCGTTTACAAGAGACGACTTTTAGCAGCGCGAAGTCGCTTTACGTTGTTATTTTCTTAAAGATTGACGCGGTATTATAGCCTCGTTTTTGAGACGCACTACTAAAAGTCGCCGTGTAAACCATAACCTACTACGTAAAAAAGGGGTTGGGAATAATATCCTTGCATTTATTTGTTATATTATATTGGTAGTTGAGTTTTATATGTACTTTACACTAAGGACTTAAACTTAGGTTGATGATAGCTCCACGATATTGTATGCTTACAACTACAGTAGAAACATGTTTACAACTCCTGTTTTGGACAGGTTCAATTCTTATCGCAATTTTAACTCTTCGAAGATCATATTTAATAAATAGATAAAACATAGCTCGATTTCTTTAATAAAGAAGATAGTGTTATTTTGTTGTTAGATTATTTTCACAATAGAGATGTAAACGTGTTTTAACTGTAGGTAACAGAAGGCAATGATGAAGGGGGTATGGTCGGTGGTACGGTGGGTCAGAAGCGAATGAAGTTGAGACCTGGCGGGCAGTCCCTTCATAGACTCAAGACATGTTCTTGGTGACCCTGATGACGCCAAACCTGCCGGTAATGCGGTGGTGATGTCATCCAATCACGGCAGAGCAAACACTACCAATGCACGCGTCCCGGCGGGGTCGAGGATTCTCTTTAGTACCTTCAGTACCTCTCACCTACAATTGGTACAAGCATGTTCTGGGGCGTTTTTATCCTATCACTCAATTTGGCAACGGCCTAAGCCGAGGTCTGTAGCTAAGTGGTGCCCATGCGCACCGGGGAAAAATTAGGTTGGGGCAACCCAACGTAACTTTTACCCGGCTGAGCGCCTTCTGCGCTCGCTAAAAGCTCGGTAAATTTTATTTTTTGTCTCGCTCTTACTCTATTTGTTTCAGAGTTCTTGGACCAAGTGTACACAAATATTTGAATGGTACTTTGAATCCAAGTCAGACAGACGACCATTCGGATCATTCCAATTTTCTTAGGTGCCACGATACGAAAAGCGTCCGAATCGACATCCAAGCGCGCGCTTAATCCGAGCCCACTCGTATCGTGTAAACCTGATTTGAGCTTTTTTTTACACTATCCGATATCGTAATCGGAAGACACGTGAGACGTGTCTTAGGTCGGATAATGTTAAACTCTTACTCTTATCGCAACTACGAATCATAACATTATTTTATTACTTTACAGACGAGTCAAGAATGTGGTTTATTTAAGAAAAAACTTACAACGTGACTTAACTAATATTTAATTGTTTTAACTTTAAATTACAACTGTGTAATATTTATGTTCTTAAATGAAATATACAAATTTTATTAAAAACTTGTGATTTTCTTTTTAGTCTATTATCGTAAAAATGGTTTATTTCCAGGGAGTAGGTATATTATAATTTTATGTTCTGTACGGACTACGTTGGGTAAAACGGTTTGGCCTTATTAGAACATTTCGTAAATTATGAATGCAGATGAGTGATAAAAGTAGACAGGTTACTATCCCCTATATACTCCTGCCAGCTTTTCGCTCGTGGAAGGCAAGAAGGAATTCCACAAAAAAAATGCTCAAACGGAGAACGAAAAGACTATCCGGAACAGAATTCCTCGTGGTCAAATCAGTTTGACCATTAAGTTTGACCACGAGGAAGGAACGAAAATTTCGCTATAAAACTGGCATGTTCTAGAACCAAAAATGCGCATATCGCATTCAGCATATTTTGGGTGGACGACCATAGCTCATTTGCCATGAAAGCGCTTCGCAGAAGAAGGAATGTGTATATTCAATTAAATTTATTGCTTTCTGAACACTTACTACATATTGAAGAGGATAGGGCTAAATCTTTAGTGCAGCACTCTTCACGTGATACACAATTCCGTAATTCACTTCCCATTCTAAGATATGGGCTACCAGACTGCTCAGAATCCAGGGCAAAATAGTACTGTCGATAGCAGAAGTAAGATGATGTAAAACCGATGATTGAACCGGCGAAAACGTCTTCCCAGTGGTGATGGTTATCGCAACAGCGACTCATAGACACCACACCAGCAACGACCAGAGGCACGAGACAAGCCACCACTCTCAGGCCGTCTCCGCGATTCCTGGATAACACTCTCAACTTTCCGCATAGCCAAATGCTTATAAAACCCAACGAGCAGAAAGAGAAGCTACTGTGACCGCTCGGGAACGATTTCCTTCCATCCATCACATCTTTATTTATTCCTGTGCATCGTAAATCTTTAGTTATCTTTCCGTTCGGGTAGCAGCGGTAGAAGAAGTCTGGTCGTGGTCTGCCGACTATCA
Source organism: Epirrita christyi (assembly GCA_951392215.1). NCBI lineage: Eukaryota > Metazoa > Arthropoda > Insecta > Lepidoptera > Geometridae > Epirrita > Epirrita christyi. The sequence goes on from OX595833.1 coordinate 8,422,534, forward strand.
GCTTCGCTGATTCGGTTATGAAGGCGTTAATAACGCACGCAAGCGTCCAGGCTAGCAGCGACTGGGTCATATCTGTGTAACCTCCTGTTTTCAAAGACGGTAGTGATAGGATCACCAGAGGCACACAGACGATCAGGAGTACCATTACACACGGTGGGATAAGGGATTCTCTTTGAGCTCGCTTGTAGTACACTAGTTCAAATTCCGTGATGTCCTGTATGTGCGGCTCTATGCAGACGTGCATGACATAAACAGTGATCATCAAGACGATTCTCACTAGTATTTCTGATATGGTATTAGAGAATATTAATTGCACACCTTTCCACATTATTCAACTACTTGTGTGCATTACTTTTTTATTGACATTTTAGCCTAATTTTTCCCTGTAGTAAAGTACCTACAGCTCTCTGACAGAACAAAAGAAACAAATAAACTAAACTATTTGTACAGCAAACTTTTCTGTGGATATTGCATACTAACTACGTATATTCTATGCTTTTCTGCTTGTCAGTTACTTTTGCCGAAGATTTGTCATTAAAACCCAAAGAGAAAAAGAAAGAGAATTTATGCAAACAGGAAAAGGAGTCTCAAAGAAAATTAACCTCCTTAGTTACAAAAGACCTTTTAAGCTCTACATTAAGATGATGTAATGTCTCATGCCTATCTCTCGATTATAGATGGACCGACGAATTTTCTAAGGTTGCAGCAAGTCGGTGGATGGACACCGTTCTTCATGTCATTCTAAGTGGAGGTCTTATGTCCTTCCATTATCTAATGATGAAGTTCATTCAGCATTTATATGTTGATGACATACCTACCTTGCTTGGAGACCTATAATATTATATTATATCGTAGAGTGTGTCTAACCTAAAACTAAACGCCTCAATATTCCATTACGTCAAAATAAAATATTCCATACTTAGAATAAGGACTAAAGCATTAGTCCTTAGGTATTCTAAGATTCCATATTCCTCAAGGATGAATTATGGAAACAGGGACCGTTTTTGAACGTCAAGCTTGTGTCAAGTGAAGTAAATGAGGTGGAGGTGGAGAGGCGTGCAGTTAGACTATACGCACCCAAATTAAAAAAATAAATTGTTTTTGTTCTAGGCTTAGCTTATATTTCCAAATCATCATAATCAGCATCAGCATGTCCACTGCTAGATATGCCTCTTCCATAGAATAACGAACGGCCCCAGGCCGCCCCCATCCACCTACTTCCTGTGATCTTTATAATGTGTTGGCCCAACGAGATGCACGGAATGCCCCCATTCCTATACTGGTCACTGCGTCATCTGGTTCGTGGTCACCACTCAAGAACTTTTCCCCGAACGGTTGTCAGTTCTGCGAGATATAACCTATGGCCTGTCCATTGCCACTACAACTTGCTAATTTGAGAGCTGTGTCAGCGATCTTGGTTATTCTACGGATCTCCTCATTTCGGATTCTATCACGTATCGAAACTACCATAACACATGTTGCTGTTCTTGATAAATTCAACACACCCAAAGCCTTTGCCCAGCCCAGCGGTGGGGTCCTGCAGGCTTTTTATTTGTGATCAGATTATGGCAGGCACTTATAGCCAACCTTGTCTACCAATGAAGGAAATTCACCAGATTCATTATCAGGGACCAAATTTCTAATAATTTAATTTACCTCATAGATAGGTAGGTAGGTATCTTACTTTACCGACAGTTCTATATAAACAGCCAGATGCATAGTTAACAATCTCACTGCTATTTAATGGATCTAGTAAATATCATGTGCCGTCTGTAACAGGGACAAGTTTTAGTAACAGGTTTGGGATTTCCTGGCCGTGTGCCTATAATGCCGTGTGGAAATTTAGATCTGGCGATGACGCTTTCTACTTTATCTCACATACATAGCTGTGGTACCTTCCTATGTTTTGGACGCTACAAGCACTTGGGGGCCTGTTGTTCTCAACGCAGTGAATAGTGCACGCCAAGTAGGCACACGATGTTTGGGAATGTGCAGGGTCGGAAGGGCACGGGTGGCTCCACCATAGGTTCAGTCTTTCAAAAGTTATCGCCGTTCAGAAATTTCCAAAACAAGTTTCACAAGCGCTAAAGCAGAACAAAATCCTACGAACAATAAATAGACAACAATTTAATAGATAACTGCATCACACCTGTGCTTGAATCAGAGTATGCCTATAAGTAATTCTATTTTCGTTATGTCTCGATGCTCCTACTTAGCGTTTTACAATATCCTTTTGCAGTAGGAGCATCAGGGCATGGGTGTCCCGGTGCTCCTATCAGTAGGAGTATTTAGTAGGAGCATGAGGAGGAAGCGGTTTCTGGGATAGCCTCTGCTCAGATTCAACCATTTTTCAAAGAAGTATGTAGGTATGAACTAGGGTAGTGGAACCAATACATGAACAATTAAGCGACTGTAATAACTTTAGACGTCTTATTCTCTGTGACTACTTGCAGTATCTGTAATATCTATTTTTTTTACATCGACATATATACTTATTATTATAGCCCGTTTATTTATAAAAAAATATTATACTTATCAAAAAGTTGAGTGTTTGTCCCAGTAGTTGAACAATGTGCCCTAATTATGAACATTCTGTACCCAATAGTTGAACTAATGTTAGTGCACTATTTCTATTAGAAAAAAACGACTGCTTTTATACATATTTTGAATAAGGTGAAATTTTTTTTAAATATTTTATTAGGAAAGAGTCAGGTTGCATTAAAACACATCGATTTGACTTAATCTAACGATTTAACTATTAAGGCCAAATGGTATTTTAATAAAAATTGCATTTATAAAACAATTACATATCAACCTACTTAATAAAAGTAGCTTTTCTCTTCTTAATTTATAATACTGCGATATACTTATTATCTGAAATCATTTTATTTTAGCATTTTACAATTACTTAATTAATATCCACTTATTTACAATATTACTAGAAAAACGATCAAGTGTGGGTCGGACTCGTGTGAAGAGGGTTCCGTGCAAGTAGGCTAATATAGTAATATAGTTTATACACATATTCTCTTAACGAGGATTTTTCGTTTCCCCTAGGAATTTGAAGATTTAGAATTTCCATTTAGGTTTCCCTCTAAAGTATGAGTAAGACCCAAATTTATGGCTGAGTAATTTTGGAGATAGGGGGAAGGGGGGATAAGCTGTGACAGACAGAACAGCGGAGTGATCCATATCCTAATAATGGTGCCGTTGGTACGGAACCCTAAAAACGTAAAAAGTAATGCATTAAATTACTCACCATAGACTAAACTTTGAAATTAAAGTGTCTTTCACAAAGACTAAGACAGTATATTTTTCATAAATTAACGGAAAGTTATACCTAAGTACCTTTAGATTCCGAAATCGCGTATGTTAATACGACTAAAAAAGTTTGGTTCACGTTTTAGGCAAGAGGTGGAAAAGTTGAACTAATAAAACTTATTAGTTCAACTTCTAGGCACGAGGCCCCATTGTTGAACAATGGTACTTTTCATACTACAGAAAAGCTTAAACTAATCGAGTTAGGTAATAATATTTGTGTTCATCTTTTGGTTACTAAGGTAAGAATCAACAAAGGATTCATTTCAGCGATTAAGTTCCACCATAGTACTCGACTAAGGATTAGTTTATTGCTCCTGAATAAAATGCACTGTGCCTAGTACATGAACATCGTTCAAATACTAGGCAACATATAAATTATTGAATCCATTACTTGAACAGCAAATATCTACTTAATTAATAAAAAAAAAATAGTTTTGTAAAAATGAACTAACTGAAAAAATAACCAAGAATGGATGGCGATTAAAACCATTTAAAAATATACTACATGCTTTCTGTTATGTAATTAAAAGCTTAAATTTGGAGTCGCTCACCTTAGTAATGTTTCCATACAAACGGATTTTTTGGCGCGATGCCCAGCATCAACCACCGCCAGCGATCACTGCTGTGGTGTAACTACCATGATATTTTAATGACAGGCGTAGAAAATGTTGCTGATTCAGGAAAAACAATCCCTACTCGTGTAATTTGCAAATTAATTTTAATAATTGGAGTTTTTGATCGATTGTTCATCTATTGGGGGGCGTTCATCTTTTGGTTCCACTACCCTATCTAACTTTATATGTAGGTCGCAAGAGCTGGGCTCTAGCCTGCGCGGGGCCTCCACTTTACCAACCTCCTGGCTTGCGGCAAGCCCCGCAAGCCGCACAGGCTAGGGCCCGGCTGGCAAACGCCACTTCGACTATATGGCCAGTCCGATGCTGGGGATGTGTGACTACAAGAATTGGGCAGTATGCGCTCCCCCATCATGCACTGCGCCGTTTGAGAAAGGCCCTTATTTATTTTAAATAAATTGCAATTTCAACTACCTTATATACCTACTACATGACGTACATGATTTCTCCCAACCCTCTTAGGTTTGCTGGAAGAAAACTCTATAGAGTTAAGCTCGCCTTTCTTCATGTCCGTAATATATTATGTATACCATCAATAGGCAATCGACGACCTCCGTGGCGCGGCGTGGGCGAGTAGCTGGCTGACACGCAAGAGGTGCGGGTTCTATTCCTGCTGCAGGACAAGTGTTTGCCATCACAGGATGAACAGAAATAATTCTGTTTGATTTTCTTTTCTTCGAACGTCATCGATACTAATAAATTTTATTGAAATTTTTATTTAACTTGCTAATTCTGAGAGCTATGTCAGTGGTAAACGTCGCAAGAAGTCTGTGGATGGAGGCGGCACAAGACCGTTCGTCATGGCATTCTAGGAGGGAGACCTAAGTCCAGCAGTGGACTTCTACAAGCTGATGATGATTATGATGATGATGATGATCTATATTACACAGGCTTATTGTGAAATGTAAAAAACCTAATTAATAAACCCTTGAAATACGTACCTTATATTTCCGCTTGTTAAGGTACGACATAGGCTTTGAAATAGGTCATTGAACTGTATATAGTTACATAATCCATAGTTCAATCAACTATTTTAAATATAATATTTGCCTTGTTTTTTTTTTCTTTTTTTTGTATTTGTAAGTATTCATAACAATTATAACATCTCTTTACCACTCGGCAATAGTATAAACCGCAAATTCAGGTTTATAATACTTAAGTCTAACTTATATATTATACATTAAAAACATCAATGAACCAAAAGCTAGCGATATTGTGTAAGCGCCTACCTATATCGCGTCTCTGTTCCCATCCCGTGTCGTGGGTATCAGGACCTACAAGTACCATGGTACACAGACCCGGAACAAATATTTGCAGTTAATGAAAACGTTTGTCTCCTAAGGAATCCGGAACCCGCACCTCTCGCATCTCAGCCGGCTACTCGTCTGCCACGCCATCGATCGTATTATCTATGTATCTAGGTCAGAGCAGGTTATGAGTCAAAGTGATACGACGAATACCAATTTTTACAATTAAATAGATTGTTACAAAATAATGTCAAGTCGTAAAGTCCTCGGTCAAGTCATTTAATAGCAAAGGGATGGTAGTTTTACTAGAATGTTCCTGGACAATTTCCACTCATTCGAAAAAACACGCAATACTTATAAGTTACTAGTTGCGCCCCGCGGTTTCATCCGCGTGAATAATGATGAAAATTGATGATGATGATGATGATGATGAAAAGTAGCCTATGTGTTAATCCAGGGCGTAAAGTATCTCCATTCCAAATTTCACTCAAATCCATTCAGTACTTTTTACGTGAAAGAGTAACAAACATCCATACTCACAAACTTTCGCGTTTGATGATGATGATGATGATGAAAAGTAGCCTATGTGTTAATCCAGGGCGTAAAGTATCTCCATTCCAAATTTCACTCAAATCTATTCAGTAGTTTTTACGTGAAAGAGTAATAAACATCCATACTCACAAACTTTCGCGTTTATAATATTAGTAGGATAGGATTTAAATTCAGTACCATGTGCTCTTTATAAGCTACACAAGTTAAAATGCCACAATTATGCCATACCAAAATTACACGATATAACTGAAAAATTCTCTAGAAATTTCAATAAAATAGAGACGGACGACGTCTCCTTTCGAAAAAGCAGAAAAAGTCCGAATACCAATTTATTGCTAGTGCATATTAAAATTGAGTGCCTTGGTGTGACAGGGGATGGGTCCGCCTTAAGAATACACCCCACCACCTCCTCCCGTGGATGTCGTAAAAGCTGACTTAGGTATTACACCAGGGGATGGGCAGCAGTAGCATCCATCAGAGTACTCAACATTATTCTGCGATCACCAATCCGCCTGCCAAGCGTAGTGATTATGGTAATTATATTTATGTGGGAGGCCTCATCTATCAGCAGTGGACGTCTTAGGTCTGGTGATGATGATGATGATGATGATTAAAAGTGATGTAGACATAGCTTTATGAAGTGAACACTTGATTTAAAAGAACAGATAAGTACATGTTACACAATAAATTGGTATTGTAAGTTAATAAGTAATAACAGGGGTCACACGCCGAGCCGGCGCAAGCGCAGGGCCTAGGTTACATAATAATGCAGCGGAAACTTCCTCTCTAAAAATAAAAGTGAACGTACTCACGTAATCGCATTCGTATAATTATTTAAAGTGATACCACCTTTGATGCTCCATTTTGCCAACTCGATACAATGAATAGTGCCAAACATATTTTTAATTCATTTTTGGAAACTAAAGGGTTTTCAACTGGGCTCGTATATTCTGACTTGTACATAAAAATAATAATTTAGGTTATTATTTTTACATCTTCACCATCATCATCATCAGCCTATAGACGTCCACTGCTGGACGAGGCTTACCCTTATAAGATATTTATTTTGATATATAAGTCGGAATATCCAACCCAGTATGCTGACAAACTTCATAAAATCGATGCGTATACTTAACACAAATAATGCAACCTAAACCGTACTAATATGTCATAGAGACCTTAAAATTGGAGAATTCCATTTGGAGGTTTTTCATTTTGTGGTCTAGGGGTGTACCAAAGAAGGAATTTCTGGGGTGTGAACTTTGTATGGGAAAAACTCAAACGTTCAACTAGACGTAGGTATACAAAAAAATTGGAATAACATCCAACCGTTACATAGGTTTCTACACGGTCCTGACTCCCTGTGTCGCGGGTAAGAATTGCGAGTAAAATGGGGATGGAACCCAATTATGCTAGATTTTTTTGCTAAATCAAAATCTTCATTCAAAATCAGTGCTAATCCTACAAAGTTGAATAGTGCTAGATCTACCACGGAAAGTGCTAAGTTGGTAACACCTTTGATGTTGAGAGTGAGACCAGTTTAATGATCGTTATGTGAACCGGCAGTAAGACTGAGAATCATTTATTTTCTTTTCATCTCAAGTCGTGCTCCATGTTTGGTCTTTTATTATTAAAATTAGTTCAATGACAATGAACTGCGGTCGCTGTGTGTGTCCCATTTGTTGTTAGCCTCTAACTTAAATACCTTAGTTACTTACGATATATTCATACTTTTTAAACAATGCATAACTATTTACAGAAATAATAATACAACAAATACAAATTTAAGTACACAAAATATACAATTTTTTAAAATTAAAATTTTGTGGTTCATCTTTGTAAAGACCGTTGCAAACGATCTAAAGATAGCTCAAATGATCTAAATCACTTCTTGACGGTCTTCAGCATTGCCACGCTGATTGACAGTACTAATGCGTTGAGCCAGATAAGAGCCAGCTCTCGGGTCACGCGTCGCTTCGACCAGACGCCCTTGAGCCTTGAGTCTTAAGTTTTTAACAAGCAATTGACATGGACGTATGGTGTAGTGTATCACGGATTTTCTATGAGCACCACTAGCGTACACTTTGTGAACCTCATTTTCCACGCAAAAGACCGTGTTTACACTACACCATTGTTGGCCACAAATTATAGCCGGTGCCAATGCTTGTTAAAACTCGGACTTCGGTCTCTGAATGAATTTTACTTAAAAAATATATATTAGGAGCAAGTGAATGAATGAAATTGCCACACCACTGAAAAACTCAAATACCGTTTCTTCTAAGAAAATCCCTCGTTATCTGCCTATTTCTGCCATCTCGAGGGAAAATCATATTTCATACCTATGATAACCCTGGGGATCTGGACTCTTCAAAGTATTTTGTACCGCTTCCTGAGAACAGAATTTTTTCCATGCAGAAAATTAATAAAATTCGCCCCAAAATCTCGACTGAAAAATCTCGAAAACCATCCCGCATTACCAACCCAAACCTAACCCACCCGACATTAGTATGAAGCAAGTTGGCCCATTGTTTTTAAGTAGAGATGTCAATATAATTATTCAATTATTATATATTTATTTAAGTACTTAATTACTTACTTAATTATATGAGATATTACGTGGTTTAACCACGTAAATTCTATTGATGATTCAAAGTTGCTCAAAGTTGCTATTTAAGGATCTAATTTACATGTAATTCCAATTAAGTATACATAGATGAACACATCGTGTGTTAAACATTTTGCATAAACATAATTCAGAAAGTTGACATAATTTGTATGGCCAATTATGGCAGACAATACAAGCTTACATAATCAAAAGCTAAACAGGACATAAGAATTAAAAACATTAGAAATAGTTTGATCATACGATAGTAATCAAAATAAATATTATATTTTGTATAAAAATTAACAAAAAGAGACTTACATTACATTACATTACACCTAAACGTAAGATGCCAAATGAAGCAGTATGCCTAAAATGTGAAATTGACAAGGAAGCAGTTTGTCTGAATTTTAATTACCTGTAAAGCAGTTTGCCTGAAATACAAGATGACCAAGAAGCGGTAAGTCAAATATGTCAGTTGACTGTTAAGAGAATTGGCAGCCGTAAGGTCGATGTCATAGTAAAATATTGTCTCTTAATATTTGCTAATCTCTATCGAAAATTGTTGTTATTGTGGTTATTTTTTTTATAATGTAGGTCTATAAATGATATTATACGAATTATACGAAATGGAGACGGTCATCAGTTAAACAAGCCAGAATAGAATGTGACCTGCATAATTATTATTTAAAAGCTAATAAAATAAAAACCATAAAAAAACATATTTTTAATTATTTTATACAAAACAAGTTAGATCCAAGAACGAACTTAAAACGAACACGATCCTATCTTTCCTTCTTAACAAAAAAAAATTATATTATATATATAGAGAAGAGAACCACTATGTAAATAGACATTTACCTGAGTAGGCTTTTAACCACTTAGACATTCACCTTTGTAGGCATTTAACCACTTAGGCATTTTGTTTTGTAGGCATCCACTTTGGACAAACTGCTTCTTTGTCAATTTCACATTTTAGGCATACTGCTTCATTTGGCATCTTACGGTTAGGGTAAACAGCTTTTTAGGCAAATCTCATGTTTAGGTATAATGCCCTCATTGGCATCTCGCGTTTAAGGTAATTCGATCATAAGGGAAATAAAACAATGGGTGTTCATCTATTTTCGGGGTAGACTTAATATTGACATAGGATATATTTTTTCAAAAAACTAAAACTTATGATCACGCTTACGTAAAGGCTTGCAACATCAAAACATCGCTAAAAACTGATGGAACAGAACATCGTGATTTTTTTTAACCAGAACATAATGTTCTATTATAACCACAGCCTATTTACGTCCACTGCTGAACGAGGCCTCTTCAAATACAATGGAGGCATTGCCATAATCACCACGCTTGGCAGGCGGATTGGTAATCGTAGTTTGGTGTTGAGTGGATGGTGGATGCTGTTGCCCATCCCCTGGTGTAATCCCTTAGTCGGCTTTTACGACATCTACAGGAGGAGACGGAGGGTCTTTTCTTAGGCCGGACACACCACGGCACCTGACTCAGCTGATTGATCTAAGTTTTTGAAAAGAGTCACTGGAATTATAATTCATAATCCACGTATAAAATCTTCACTTGTTTTAGTAATCAAAGAAACGAAAAACGAAAATGCTACGTGTGTGTAGTCAAATATTGCAACTGAGTTTTGAACCAACTCTGCCCAGCCGATTGAGCCGAAATTTTGCATACCTGTCAAGGTCCAACACGATGCAATATTATGGAGACGGAAGTTGAAGAACGGAACTAGCCTAACAGTGTTTGGACTAATTTTGATCAGCTCATGGTTCCAACTAATAAATTAAAGCTTGTCTTGAAAAACATAATTTTCAATAAAAAGCTTGTAATTTACAATTGGATTTACTTCAAATTCAAATCTACGATAGGCAATTTTGCTTTATCTTGATTAGATATGGGGTCAACCACTTTTTTTTTCACAAATTCTAGGTCTGCTATAGGACAGATTTAAATGCAGTTTTCACTATCTTGTAGCAAATTTATTGAGGACGTTTTCGTGTATATACTATTAAACATCCATTTAAGTAGGTACCTACTTGGAGGTTTCTTGATCATACAAAAGTTGCTAAATAAATTAAAAAGAAACAGTTTATGACGATACATGACATGCTCTGACTACTCAGTGTGTCAGTAAGTATTGCAGCATCATACCTAGTCCAAAGCAGGAGAGTAAATGGACTTCAATAGCGTCACGTAGGTACTTTTCTACGCAACTGCGATGCGACCACTTGACCGCATTGCGAGCTCGTAAAATTAAATTATATCATTTCGCGATTATCATTTACTAGCCTTTACCCTCGATTTCACCCGGTGCGCGTCGCCCCGGCGCGGTCGCATCAGTTTGAAATTCGGCGATTTGTATGAAAGCTCTGTCGAACCGCGAACAAAGCTGGGTAAAACCAAAGAAATTTCTGGTACTCTAAAGGTAAATAAAGATAAAAAGTAAAAGTCTGTAAATAAAATTAGTTTTTTATGCTGTGGCGTGTCCATCTGAAAAATAGACCTTCTGTCTCCTCCCGTGGATGTCGTAAAAACTGACTAAAGGATTACACTAGGGGATAGGATACATCCACCTGAGTACTCAACACCAATACTGCGATCACTAATCCGTCTGCCAAGAGTGGTACCTATACCTACTAGGTAATGCTTACGTCAAAACAATCAATAAAATATGCACCCACATACATATTGACCACAGATAGCACAAAATATATGTTTGTTCACGATACATAACCCAAATTTTATGTTGTCTAGCCGTAACTCTGTGAACTTTATACGTTTGTCTAATAAGTATAATTATATCGATAGTTTTAACGAAGTCCGAGTTCCCGAAGTGAACGCTAATCGCACGCTTCAACTCTCTAATTTTATTCTATTAGAATATGAAATTAGATACGAAAATTAACACCGTTTTATATAGTTTAAAAACAACTAAGTGGTTAAAATATTACCTTTGTTATGTTATGGGATAAGTCTTTCTTATCGAAGTTTCAAATATAGGTACCTATATTAAAACAATAAATAAATAAATAAATGCTGGCTATTTCACACAACATTATATCGCCCCAAGCTAAGCAGAGCTTGTGTTATGGGTACTAGATAACTGATATACTTAATACATTGCATAGATAGATATTTTTTATTATACATAGAAAATACCCAGAACACCCCGAACAAATATCTGCAGATTGTACAAATACTTGTTCCGAGGCGGGAATCGAACCCGCAACCTCCTGCGTCGCAGGCGAACCTTCGTCCGTTGCGCCACAGAGGTCGTCAAAATCAATGATCGAAAATAACTTATGTCTTTATGTTGAAAACAAAACTACAGCAGTGGAATTCATCGTTTACTCCAGGAGTCTCTTACCTATGCTAAAACGGACAATGAGACAGACTTTCATATTTTTAATTAGATATTAATGATGTGCCACACATACCATTTTGAGATTACAATTTTACTGTATTTCATAGTCCTGTCAACGAAACGATTTTACTGTCTAATGTTAGCCTGAACGTAACGCTACGTGACCCAAATATTTTATAATAATGCTATACTAAAAAAGTTTATTGTTGAAAAATGTATTTCTTGAAACACGCTTTTGTTAAATTCGTTGTCAGAACCTGATCAAAATGAGCCCAAACACTCCCAGGCTACTAATAATAATTATCGAGGAGTTCCGTTGTCCACTTTCCATCTCGAGTTGTAGATGTAACGTATTGGATTTTTGTCTATCTGTGATGTTACCTTGTTTTTTGTGAATAAATTTGTAATTTGTAATTTGTAATCTCCATCATCAGATCAGCTCGCTGTCACCATAATATATTATTGTCATCTGAACTTGACAGGTATGAAAAATTTCAGTTCAATCGGTTAAAGATAACTGATTTAAAATTCATTTGCAAGATTCCACCCGGGCAAACAAACATACAATACATACAAACATAAATAAAATAAGTTAAAAATAAAAGCTTGTAATATCGTGCGCAGACGGACTATGAGCGATGTTATACTCTTAGTTGTTGACATAGATGAGATAGTCTACAATTGTTTGCTAAAGTTGTTGTTTAATTCAGAATTGTCATGCTGCAGTAGGTAATTGTGCTGCGTCTCCGTGTATAACTAGAAGTGATACCTACTTCCTTAAACTAACCAGACATGGAACTACAACTTAATTTTAGTCACACCTACCTAAACATAGGTATAATTATATTTTACGAAAGTAACATAGAATTTTATATTCTTACGTAAGTATAAAACTCGTAAACAAATCTACATGTTTAAGTTGGTGGTGCCAACCTGTATCTAGTAGTCAGCTCACATGGCCATGGGTGATTAATAACATAACTTAGCATAGCATCCGACTCCTGAGGCACTTGTAATCCGACTGGACGACCAGCGCAGTGGGCGAGTAGCCGGCTGAGACGCACGAGGTGCGAGGGTTCGATTCCCGCTGCGGGACAAATGTTTGCATGATCTGCAAATATTTGTTTCGGGTCTCGATGTTGTGGCTGGATGTGTGGTTATTGCTCGTAGTTCCTGATACCCACAGAGAACCCTATAGTGTGGTGTCAGAACTATATATAGTTATTTAAGAAAAATTACGACTTTACACTACGTTCTTTACTATTCTCCTTGCTGACGTTTCGTTGACCATTCCTCCTCAGTGGAGGAGTGTGGAGTCCTTCCTCGTGAGCACCGGCCTTCCCCCCCGGGTTTCTTTCGGGGGGTTCTCGTCTCACGACCTTCAAGCGTGGTCGTGGTCGGTGCTCATGAGAAAGGACCTCTAAATGGTCAAAGAAACGTCAGCAGGAGAATAGTAAAGTAAGTGGTGAATAGTCGTCATTTTTCTAAAATGATACCAAGCCACGATCATTTCAATTCTATGATGATTTCATGTTATGTTAATTGAAGACGCTATCTATTCCAAACAGAGGCGAGGGAACTCTTGTAAATTTATCTTACACGATTGATTCCTCAAGTCCCCACCGATAATAACTTATATTTGTGGCACTGTAACATAAATTTACATGCCCATCCGTATTGGACGAACCTTGAATTTTATTGGACAATTGATTTAAAGTTCTCACAGTAAAAAGGTAATATTAACCTGTGACTAATTTTTAAACTAAGTATATAGACAAATACATAATCACGGAAGCATAGCCACTGTCTCTATAAATGTAGAGCTCGCGCATGACTAAAATGAGCACAAACCAGTTCATATCGCCGTAGCTATATAAGGCAAGGTTCGTATCGTTTCGTGCAGTGCATGGAGGCGGGTCAAGATTTTATGGGAAAGGCCTACGTCCAGATTGTCCAGCTGCAAACTTCTATAGGCTAATGATGATGATGATGATGATTACTCTATTAACCGAATAAGGTTCAATTATTTTTTGATTTTTACGTAGTCATATCAGTCGAGTTAGGTTCCCTGGTATTCCCAGCCAAAGACCCTTCCATCTCCTCCCGTGGATGTCGTAATAGCCTACTACGGGGTAGCAGCGTCCACTAATACTGCGATCACCAATCCGCCTGCCAAGCGTGGTGATTATCGCAATCTCCCCCATTGTTTTTTTATGGGGGAGGCTTCATCCAGCAGTGGACGTTAAAAGGCTGCTAATGGTGAATAAAGTCAGCCGATTCGACCGATCCTGAATCGGGGGGCTGATCCGATCTATAGCCATGTCAAAATTACCTACAGGTGATCTTTACTGTCGGTCATTCATGATGTAACACAAACACATCTTTATCGAGTGATGTACATATTTGTGAATACCTGAGTGTGTTGCTTTAGAATGTTACATAATGACGATCATTGAGGCTTTTGTTGTTACCATTTTGTGGTTACCGTTAAAAATCACACTTTACGTAGGTCAAATCTAAATAATTCTTAGATGCACGAATGGGTGCGATTTTTAAGTATCAATGTGTGACTTAATATCATTAAAAAAGCCGCAAATCACCATTTTTCAGATGTACTGGAGGAGGCACTTGTATTATTGATGTCATAGGTATAAGAATTTTAGTCATCAATGAGTTTCAATATACAGAAATTTGAAAATCGGGGATTAACGGCAATTTTACTGACGTTAAGTCACTCTATGACTTTCAAAAATTGCACCCTTGTGGTAAAACACAGAGGTAAAGCACTCTTCGAAATCAACCTTTGCATGTTCTTAATTTTTTCAAAATTGGGGTTATTTTTCTACGCATTTTTGACCTAGGCATTGGTCAAAAAATACGTAAAAAAAAATAAAGTGACTTTCAATAGGCTCTTCTGGTTGTTTCAATAGTCTACGTTAAGGATTTATATAAAAAAAAGTTCATTCTAAGAAAATCATTTTTCTTAGGAATTGGTCAAAAATATGGATTATTTAAATAGCTACACTTCACATCATCAGCCTGTAGAAGTCCACTGCTGAACACAGGCTTTCCCTTGAATGCCACGACTAACAGTCTTGTGCCGCCTCCATCCACCGACTTCCTACGACGTTTATAATCTCTTTGAGCTATATGACCTTGGCAGTGCCACTTCAACTTGCTAATTCTAAGAGCTATTTCGGTGATCTTGGTTCTTCTACAGAGGAATTTTCGGATTCTGACGTAGTGATACCCCTAGCACAGCCCTTTCCATAGCCCGTTGCGCGAGTTTGAGCTTGTCCATACGGCCAATAGTTAGTGACCACGTCTCAGTGCCGTAGATCATCACTGGGCAACACGCACTGATTATAACTGTTTTTTTAATATTTTATTTTGATGACTTTTTATAAATTTTATGTGATACTTTTATTTATCCTTACTGAAAACAATGTATGTACCTATTTTCTGGAATTGAAAAGTCGTAGTACGTAGCACTTAATTTAGTACTTATTATTTAATAATAATCTTGTTAATGTGTTACTACTGTACCAATAAATGATTCTATTATATTCTATAGACTTTCGTCTTGAGGCTCTACGCTACGGTATCACCTTTTTTAAATAATAAAATAGGCTAACACCCATAAAATAAAAACATTATAAATGAATCAATTAATAAATGCGAAAGTTTGTGTGTATGTTTGTTACACCTTCAAGCTCAAACGGCTGAACGAATTTGAGTGAAATTTGTAATGAAGATACCTTATACCTACACCACATAATATAGACTAAATTTCATCATCATAATCATCAAATTTCATCATTGTTCACGCAGGTGAAACCGCGGGGCGCAACTTATATGTAAATACCACAGAGCCTCATGACTCAAGGTTTGAATCATTTAATGTTGACAGTGATGACTTACGACACTTAGTGATTGAATCCAAAACGAGAAGATCCTTAGAAGAACAAAATACTTAATAATAATAATAACACCAGATATTGCTCTCAAAATTAACAAGTTGAAGTGGCAATGGGCAGGCCATGTTGCACAACCGTGAGAAATAAAGATCTCGAGTGGCAACTACGAACTGGACGACGAACTGGAAGGTAGAGCCTTCCACTTCGTCTTGAAACAGTGACATATTAAAGATTGCCGTAACTCGTTGAATAGAGGCGGCTGAAGACAGTTCGTCGTAGCATTCGATGGCCTATGCCTAGCAGTGGACTTTAATAGTTTCTATATTGACAACCTCGACTTGGCTCCATAACATAATTAAACCTCAAATACCGAGTATTTCAAAATGAACGTAGAATTACTTCAACTTCTGTTTTTAGGGTTCCGTAGCTAAATTGAAAAAAAAGAACCCTTATAATTTCGTCCTGTCCTGCCCGTCCGTCCGTCTGTTCGTATGTACTCGGAGACTATTATGACACTTTTAAAAGTTTTTAAAGAAGTATAAAAATAAAAAAACGTAGAGAAATTATGAAAAAAAACTGGGTGGCATTCCATTACATGTTACTGGGGGATAAATTATATAAGTATAGACTTCAAAAGGATATTTTTGAAGTTCATCATCATCATCAGCCTTAGATCATCACCTTACCTTAGGTTATCATCATTAGAAGTGCACTGCTGGACATAGGCCTCCCCCTTAGAATGCCACGACGAACGTTCTTGAGCCGCCTCCATCCACTGACTCCCCGCGACGTTTATAATGTCATTAGTCCATCGAGTGGAGGGCCTTCCGCGTCGTCCGGTTTGTGGTCGCCACTCGAGAACTTTTATTCCCCAACGGTAATAAACGGTATTTTTGGTTACACGCTATTATTATTATTGACTTTGAATTTTAACCGTGTACTGTCGTGTGTGATACGCACTTCGCTACTTTAACCCATCCCAATTAATGAAAATATTGATTTAATAAACAACATAGCCTTTATGCTATGGTATGTCCGGCCTAAGAATAGAACAACATCTACCCGAGTACTTAACACCAAACCGCGATCACCAATCCGCCAGCCAAACGTGGTGATTATGGTAAATCCCCCCATTGTATTAAATGGAGGAGACTTCGTCCAACACTGAACAACCTGGTGATGATAATAGCATTAAAAGTTCTTGAAAGCATGCGTTCTTGAAGGACAAATCGGTACCAATTGTACCATCAATGGTACTACTCAATGGTACATCTGGGATGGAGGGGAAATTTTACCTCAACTGTATGAAATTTTATATTGCAGGATCTATGCCAATATCAAAGTTACATAGGTACTTATCCAAAGTAATGTGCATTCAATAATAATCCAATATGATATATATATATAATAAAAATCCGCTATGGATCAGTATCTTCTTAAACAAATCCCAATAGATAAATAAGCGCTTATATAACAGACTGGACTAACCAGGTTTACACTCGCAATTATTACGTGGCGAATATCGACAACATCAAGTTAGATTGTCTAGTGTGCTATTTCGCGGCTATTTCCGATTTGTTGTTCCTAGTTGAATGAGATATCGTCGTATACATTATTTACCCTCACGAGAATTACAAAAAGGCAAGTTCTTGCTGTGATACGATTGTTGTGAGTACTTACGTGCATTTTGCTTTATTTTTATTTGAGTTTGTGAGCGTAATTGTAACAATAAGAGCAAATTAATTCATTCAAGTTGCATTTAGGATTGGCTTGCTTTGGTTCTACGCATTGCCAGCATGGACATGAATTCATAGGTAAATTATTTAAATATTCGATTTTGCGAATTAAAATATAATTTTGCTGTCAGAGTAGGGGTTGGAACATTCACCGTTATATAAAAGGCTCTCGCGGAGCTGTGGGGTCAGAACAGACGTAGCTTTCGTCTCATAGAGTCGGTGGAAGCAGAGACGCTCACTCCTCAGGCACCATGGCACCTCGCTTGGCAGTGAGTACCATCATCATCATATCATTACAGGGAAAGCGAATTTGTTCCCGCATCTGCGGACATTGCGGATCAAAATAATAAGTACGATCCAAGGTGTCTAGAGATATCTATCAGCAGTTCATCATCAAATTTTAATTTTTGGTTTAGTTATTAAAATGGGATCAAATCATATTGATCCGATCCAAGGTATCTGGAGATATGAACAAATTCATTAATTGCATTCAATTCATCATCAAATTCCTGTGAGCTTTATTTGTTGCATTTCATAATCTAATTGATAAATTATCTAACTTCAACTGTAAAATTAAACACCTAACTAATCAATTATTTATATTCTATGTTCAAGTATCTTATTTAGTGATAATGTTAAATATTTGGTAGCTTATAATGTGGTACAATCATTGGTTTTAAAGTTCATCATGGACAGTCCTAATTCATCCACTCGAAACTTTTTGTCTTATGAGTTAAATGGTACTTGCCTAATCGAACACATATTATGAATTCATCTTTCATTGATAGTCAATGAGTTAAAAAAGTTGTATCCATGCATATCCTGCTTATCAAATATCTGCAAAACAAAAGTGAAGAATCCTCAGTAGGATTCTCAAGATTATATCTTCTGAATAACTTTGAAGGATGAGCAGTATTTTAGTACAAACTGCTTAATACATAATATACTAATCTTGGTTATATCCTTGTGATATTATCGTGTAATTTTTAGTTTGTTAGCAAACATTATAATTTTTAAATAATAAATTATTAATAATTATCAAAAGCTCTGATGATGACCTGATAAAAAATTTAAGTTCCGTTTACGCAAGCATTATACAACTTACGAGTAGGTTGCGAGCGCGTCATTCAGAACAAGAGATTCTATCTCCATAGTAAGTTGTACTTCCACTTTCAATTTCATGCATTACACATGAATAAGGAAAAGTAGTCATATCACTTGATAAAACCGTTGACATAATTGGATGTGCAAACTTAACTGAACTTATTATTATTTCAGCTGAGCTGCTACCTACTGTCTTGCATTGGCATCTGCCTGGCGACTTTTGGACATGAACAGTTAGTATTAGAACATATTATTAATCTGCGTTGCATATGTTTACCAAATTTCTCTAAAACGCATCGTTAGCGCTACGGTCTTTACAAGTTTGCATAGAATTAGTTACGCTATGAACGAAGGCAGCCGAACCGCAAAAACGATGTTAGAGCAATTTGGTAGAGATTTCTATAAGAGATTCTCACGCGTCTCTTCATTGCGGTAAATGGTGAAAATCAACCTATTGTGTTTTAATGACAGATCTACCCTTACACTTTGTTCTCATTCATACATGTTTGACCTGGCTTTGCGATCAATTGTTCTGTTATGAAATCTTATTCTTTGTTTCGAGCGCTTTTGTGTTGCGAACATGTTATAACATGCCGATGAACACCGTTACTCATAAAGGCTTTCTGTTTCAGCGTTCATATTCGGGTGCATATACCTGAGGAGCATCATCCCTCCAAGGAGGTGATTGTCCACGAGCACCATGATGCCCACGGCGGCGGTGGATATGGCGGCGGCGGGTTTGGAGGTGGCCACGGAGGCGGTCACGGAGGGGGCGGGATAGCCAGTCACTTGCATGGAGGATTTGTTGAACATCTCAATGGAGGCCACGGTGGTGGTGGCGGAGGATACGATTTTGGAGGTGGCCACGGAGGACACGGCGGTGGTGGCGGCGGTGGATACGACTTCGGAGGTGGCCACGGAGGACACGGCGGTGGTGGCGGCGGTGGATACGATTTCGGAAGTGGCCACGGAGGACACGGCGGCGGAGGTGGGGGCGGAGGATACGATTACAGTGGTGGACATGGAGGAGGTGATTTTGGAGGTGGCCACGGTGGACACGGAGGAAGTGATTTTGGAGGCGGACATGATTTTGGAGGCATCCACGGTGGACATGAAGGAAGCGATTTTGGAGGTGGACATGATTTTGGAGGTGGCCATGGAGGCGGTGACCTTGGGGGTGGACACGGAGGTTATGACTTAGGCGGTGGACACGGTGGAGGTGATTTTGGCGGTAGCCACGGAGGCCACGGTGGTGGCGACAGCTACAGTTTAGTCGTGAGTGGGCACGGATCTGGTGGTGACCATGGTGGCGGTGGGGGTGGCTACGACCTGGGCGGCAGTCATGGAGGTGGCTTCAGTGGCAGCTTTGGAGGTGGACACGGAGGTGGTCATGATCACAGCAGCGGTGGATTCGGTGGCGGACATGGAGGTGGCCATGGAGGATTTGGCGATGGTCACGACATAGGAGGTGGGTTTGGAGGCGGTGGCGGAGGACATGTGCACTTTGGTGGTGATAGCGGCGATAGCCACGGCTTCGCTGGAGGACATGACAGTTACAGTGTCGGACACAGCAGCCACGGATCAAGCGGTGGGTTCGGGGGCGGTAGCGGTGGACATGATAGCTATTCTAGCCTGAGCAGCTACGACACTCTTGGAAGCGGACACGGAGGCCACGGAGGCGGTGGTTTCTCGGGAGGGCACGGCGGAGATAGTTACAGTTTACTCGTGGGCGGACACGGATCCAGCGGTGGACATGGCGGTGGACACGGTGGTGGACACGGTGGTGGACACAGCGACGGCCATGCCAGCTTCAGTCTTAGCGACCTTGTAGGGCACGGTGGTGGCCACGGTGGTGGCCACGGTGGCCACGGAGGTGGCTTCGGAGGTGACAGCTACACCAATGCCATTGGCGCCGGCCACGGAGGAGGACCTTACAAGAAGTAAAATTCTCTCACCGATAACGATAGCGAAATATCACAAACCAACTAAGTCATAGTCTTCGGATGCCTACCTTATACTTAATTTAAGCAGTTATGAAGTACAATTAGTATTGTAGGATAAGTTATTGTTGATTTTGTTTTAAGTAAAATATTTAATTTCCCTCTCTGTTTTATTGATCCTTTATCAGACCAAAACGCAAAGTTTTTGAGATAAGTTCACGGGTTCAAGTTCAGCCCTTCAACTTTGACGGTGATGGGCACACATAGCTGATTACGTTGATGTGAAAGGCTATGCAACAATCTGGTTACGATTGCAATTTAAAATTATCAAAGTTTACAAAATTAGATTCACGGGTTGTGGGAGTTACTTGCCTCCAAAATGTGCATCATGAATCTGCATCAAGATTCCAACCGTTGTAACATCTGCCAATCCATTGATGATATATATAACTAAAGTGTTAGAAATTAGTTTATTACTCAATGTGCCAATCACAGGAAAGAAGCAGGTACTAAAAAAGTAATTGAGCTGTTCAGTATCAGTGGCAAATCAGAACAAAGAAAATAAACATACAGAAATTTATCTGGCCTTTAGCGCCACCGCCAATTGAGTGTTTAAATAGTAAGATTTATAAAGAGCTTGGTTAGTTCCACTTTTGGACAACCGAAACTTATATAGCCCGCTGACGACGCCGAAGTAATAAAATTGAGTGTTCGAATATGAGTTCCACTTGTACCAGACAATGTTTGTAGGACTGTACAGTACAACTGTACTGCCATTAAATTTAGGGTTTTTGTATTCAGTAAAAATAAAAAAGATTTGTTGCTAACAATAGTAGATTGTATCATAAGGGAGCAAAATAATATTTTTACGGCGAGGGCGCTTTTTTGAATCCAGAACGAAGTGAGGGATTCTAGAGTAGAATCCCGAGCATAGCGAGGGATTCTTTAGTAGAATCCCGAACGTAGCGAGGGATTCAAAGTACGTCGCCCGAGCCAAAAATATATTTTGCGCCCGAGTGTTACACTCTACTTTTCATCACCCACTATGAGAAAATAAAAGGCGCCTCATATTTTATTTCAAAACAAAACCATGAATTTCTAACAATCCGTGAATAACTTATCATTTAAAAAAAAGACTTCCGCCGTTGTATTCGACTAAATATTTGGATGAAAAAAAAATTATGAAAGAACCATAGTGGTGAAAGGATTATGATACTTTCTGAATGCAAATGCTTGGTTTGTTGCTGAAAATATCAAAATCGCCATATGTATGCCTACAATATTTGAGGAGTTCCCTCTATTCCTCGTGGATTCCATCATCAGAACTGGATTCTGAAAAAAATGGGACCAATCTGGAAGTATATCTGGATATCTATTCAAATAAAAAAAGAATTTTCCAAATCGGTTCATAAACGCCGGAGATATGAGGTAACATTAAAAAAAATACAACCGAATTTAGAACCTCCTCCTTTTTGTAAAGTCGGTTAAAAATGACGAAATCGCGGGCCGTCGTTTCTAATTTTTTTTTTTTTATTCAGCTGGTGGCGCGACTATGGGCCGTCGTACCAGCCAGTATTTATTTAAACAATATTTGCGTTCGCCTTCTTTGGCGCTAAACACTAAGATGATCCAAATTTAAAAAGGGCGCGGAAAAGATAATTGCGGCGCACTTATTTGTGTTTGATTCTTTTCAAGATGTTCCAAATTCAAAAAGGGCCGTAAAAGATAATTGCGGCGCATTTATTTGAGTTCGATATATTCCAAATTTAAAAAGTGCGCGGCAAAGATAATTGCGGCGCACTTATAGAAGCTTCATACAGAAAACACCACCTTTGGGTGCACTTAAAGGCGAACCAAGTCGTCCTTTTCGAATAGATGGGATGAAATAGTAGATTGTATCATAAGGGAGCAAAATAATATTTTTACGGCGAGGGCGCTTTTTTGAATCCAGAACGAAGTGAGGGATTCTAGAGTAGAATCCCGAGCATAGCGAGGGATTCTTTAGTAGAATCCCGAACGTAGCGAGGGATTCAAAGTACGTCGCCCGAGCCAAAAATATATTTTGCGCCCGAGTGTTACACTCTACTTTTCATCACCCACTATGAGAAAATAAAAGGCGCCTCATATTTTATTTCAAAACAAAACCATGAATTTCTAACAATCCGTGAATAACTTATCATTTAAAAAAAAGACTTCCGCCGTTGTATTCGACTAAATATTTGGATGAAAAAAAATTTATGAAAGAACCATAGTGGTGAAAGGATTATGATACTTTCTGAATGCAAATGCTTGGTTTGTTGCTGAAAATATCAAAATCGCCATATGTATGCCTACAATATTTGAGGAGTTCCCTCAATTCCTCGTGGATTCCATCATCAAAACTGGATTCTGAAAAAAATGGGACCAATCTGGAAGTATATCTATTCAAATAAAAAAAGAATTTTCCAAATCGGTTCATAAACGCCGGAGATATGAGGTAACATTAAAAAAAAATACAACCGAATTTAGAACCTCCTCCTTTTTGTAAAGTCGGTTAAAAATGACGAAATCGCGGGCCGTCGTTTCTAATATGTTTTTTTTTATTCAGCTGGTAGCGCGACTATGGGCCGTCGTACCAGCCAGTATTTATTTAAACAATATTTGCGTTCGCCTTCTTTGGCGCTGAACACTAAGATGATCCAAATTTAAAAAGGGCCGTAAAAGATAATTGCGGCGCACTTATTTGAGTTCGATATATTCCAAATTTAAAAAGTGCGCGGCAAAGATAATTGCGGCGCACTTATAGAAGCTTCATACAGAAAACACCACCTTTGGGTGCACTTAAAGGCGAACCAAGTCGTCCTTTTCGAATAGATGGGATGAAAAAGATATTGCTTGAGTTTGAAATTTTTCAACACACTTTTGAACCCTTGCTCATTTGATAAGAATATAATGGCATATTTTTTTTTACCTGGATTACATTT
The DNA here is from genome assembly GCA_951392215.1 of Epirrita christyi. NCBI lineage: Eukaryota > Metazoa > Arthropoda > Insecta > Lepidoptera > Geometridae > Epirrita > Epirrita christyi. The sequence goes on from OX595833.1 coordinate 8,445,933, forward strand.
TAACTAGCGTGGTTGCTGAGAAATGCACAGTGGACAGACAACACAACAACACAGACAACTAAACCTCACTATAAGGATTTTACTTCCACTCCAAAAAATGCAAGTTATGCAAATGAAAATGTAATTATGCAATGTTTTCAAGGTTCAAATCACTTACCCAGATCACGATTTAAAAGCTGCTATTACCTCGCCCACATCACTGTCCAAGTTTCCATCTCGTAACTGCGTTACGAAACGCAAGCTGCCCTTCTCTCAAAGCTTGTTTCCGTCCAAGCCTTAAACAATTAAGCCTCCATACCTACCTGACACACACATTACCTCTACAGCACCATAATATTTAAGTACAAAGGACCGTTCTCAGCAAGTTCTGTAAAGTAACGATTTGTCAAAAGACAGCCACATTTCAGGACTCATAAAAAATGGTGTTCGTCAGTTAATTTTATAAATAAACCCCCACCAACACCTGTCACTCGTGTCTCTGAAATGCCTGAAACGGGGAGTGCTTCTTAACTCAACCCAATGAAGGTCAACCCATTTAGGTATTTATATCGACTCAACCCATTTTTATGAAATTTCTATTCTTAACTCAATGAAACGATTTATGACTAAGAACCATATTGCAAACATTAGGTTTAAAACAAAAGAAACCGCATTGGATTTGATCTTCAAGGAGCTACCATGCAACAGACACAAACAACGATGAGCAACTACTTATTTATAATATATATCATAAAAACTAATTATCATTAATTCTAAATTCCTAATGAATTCCTAAATCTCATCAAAAAGATAATGCAATGAAAAAATGGAATTCAGACGCATAGGTACTCTACTTTTATAAAACTCCTTGGAAAGTTTACAAGTAAAATTCAAAGACGTATCTACCCAAGTATGTAAAAATTCATTTGGTGTGGATTCGATCATGTGCAACATTATCTAAAACTAAACCGCGCTAAAATAAGCATTGTCCTTTTATATGTATATAATGTCAAAATGAAGACAAAAGGCAAAACAAGAATAAAACTGATGAAAAAATATACGTGACTCCTACATGTTTCTTCATAGCATTTGTTAGTGAATAATATTTTATGAAATTCGAAGGTGCTCTTCGGATTCTTCGTTGTTCAACAAGTCTTTGAGATATCTTGGCAAAGTTAAGTTAGAAAATACAAATGTGTTTATGCCATTATGGTAGACCAATATGATAAGATAGCAAGGTACTTTATTTATGAGTATTTTATGGTGTACGATGTTATGTCTTTAATTCTGTGGTAGTAACAGTTTGTGGTAGCTTTTGTTTGCATGTCTACAACCATTGATAAATGCAATAACAATTGCTTTGTACTTCCGGAAATGGAATAACTTTTGGTACATATTTTACTAAATTGTAAATAAAAACATTTTGACAATTTATTTAATAATTTATTCTACAACTAGGCACGTCAGATTTCGTGTAAAATGCATAAATACCATTATCGTTCGCACTTTCTTCAAAACTAATAAAATAATCTGATTATTGAATTATTGATATTAAAGTCATACTCGTACACAGCAGCACGTTTTTAGAGGCAAACTAATAGGGAATTTGTTTTGAAAGTAATTTATCTTAGACACTAACTACCTCATCTTGCCGAAACATAGCCCTAAGATCACGATGTGAGTACCTAAGACTACTTGAAATAGCACTTGAATCCCATGTGTTCAGATTCGATCACCATACTTTAGACTGCCCGAAGATCGGGGCATATCGGTGCCATGCTTGTACGAGTATTTTGTAGCGTGATGGAGCACTGTGAGCGTCGGTGCCACAGGCCGATCTGCACTCTTATAATCCTTCTCTAGCAAGTCTAACACTGAATACTTTTGCTTAGTATCCTTGTGAGTGCTTGTCGCACTGAGACTGGTTTCCTTTTGTCTATGCATTTGTCTCGTATCTATTATGTATTCAGTTGGTTCGGTGGGAACTGGTTCCGTGGTTTCAATTTCGAGGAAATAGTCTTCAAGTGGAGGGGACGTTGTTGTTGCAACCGAGGGCGTGTGAGTGGTGGAGGGAGGTGGTGCTTCAGCGTACTGGAAGTTGTCATTGGACGCTTCCCCGACTGACAACGGATCACTTTGTAAAGCTTCTAAAGCCATAGCCGTGTAATATGGGTGTGCGGGAGATGATTCACGGATCGTATAAGGAGTCGAAGTGGCAGAATCGATACCTTTATTTGGATCAAAATTATTGTAGGGGTCTAAGTTTAGTGAAGAACCAATGTTTGGGGTAAATGGAAAGCCACTGCCTCCTAAATGATCTACGGTAGTTTGATGATCGAGTCCACCAAAACTTATATTCTGAGTCGATACCGATTTTTTCTTACCTTTTTTCCCGTGAAAAATTGGGGCTGGACTATTGTTATTATCTTCAGCCGTGTACAAATCCGAAGACGAAGCAAACGAATCGAAATCATAGTTATTTGTATAACTGTTGTCTTTGAAGTTGCGCAAAGGATCTTTGAATTTGTTTATCCCGAAAGGGCGGGTCTGTAGCGCAGCACTGGTGCCGGCGTAAGCCTTGGGTTTGTAGTCGTGCACGACAGTGGAAGACACAGCGAAGGGTGCCGGCACACTGGCCTGGTGCAGGCCGTAGTCAGACACTTGTTTTCCGTTACCAAAATATTGTACTGATGCTGAGTTGCGGGTTTTTACATTTCCTTTATCTTTTAATTTAAATGATGGGAGCAACGGGTTCGGCCTGTAGTCATCCAGGCTCTGTTCCGTGGGACCCCCGTAAAATGACGTTGGATTTGTAGGTCTCGGCATGGCGCGGGGCTTGCTGTACGGCGAGTACATGCTCTCATAATATGAATAGTCGGTCGGAACCGATTTATGAGGTTTGGGATATTTCTTATAGACCTTCTGATCAACGCCACCGACACGAATGCCCTGACTGTTGTAGGAAACCCTAGGAGGGAACGACATTTGTTCCCTGGTAACATCTACGTCAGAAGGGATTTCTCCATGATCGTGGAAGATATGATCGTGCGTGACCTCCCGAGGATTGTATGCGGTATATTCTAAGTGAGAGGGCGTTCCCATCGAACCAAGAACTGAAAGGCCGGCGAGAGTGTCCGGCGGATACGCTAGTAAGGTCTGAGAGTTTTTGAAACGTATGAGTGGATGCGAGTGGCCGGCGAGTGTGGACATGCTTCCGACGACGGGATCGACTCTTCCGTCGTCATAAAATAGTTTGTGGATATGCTCCTCACTATAGGTGTGAATATGTTCGGTATCACCGTCGATTATTTTTTCAACTCGATGCGGTCTCCTTATTTTTCTGATAGTCCCAGATCCATCCAAATCGGAGTAAAATTGTTCGTGGAAATTTGACACTGGATGTTCATCGTCTTGTGGCTGAGGCTTTGCTCGCTGTACGGCCCGCTGTTTCGATTTTGGTTTGCGAGGAGCTTTCTTTCTGGGTGGTTCTCCGTTCACTTTGATAATCTTAACCTTTTTCGAAGGATATTTAGGGGCCGAAGCCACGGGAGGATCCGAAAAAGCCGTGGGCAGATACGTGTTATCAGATGGTTCAGGAGGAGGTGCCAAGTCGTACTCCTGGTCATCAAACTCCATGGGGTTTGGACCGTAGTAACCGCGGGCGCGGTAAAGCGGCACAATCTTGGAGCCTGCCCCGGAGGCACCGGGTACTCGGTGCTGCGGCGACTCGTCGTAAAGCTCCACGGAGTTTAGCGGTAGCAAGCTGGTGACGGCTGGAAGCGTCATGCTCGTAGGTACCGCCACCGCACCTTCTGCGCTCGGCATATAAGCCGGGGCATAATGAGAGGAGGCGGGATGGTTCGTTATGTATATCTTTTTGTGATGATGGATGTGCTTGACTTTCTGCGGTAGATGTATGCGGATCTTTTTCCTGTAACAAAAGGAAATTATAGTGCTGGCATTCAGTAGTTAAGTGGTGGATCGCATGCATGCGCGCGGTGCTCGCATTTTATGATTGCGGAGGTTCCGTCTAGCTGATGTCAATGGCTCTACGCGTGCCGCGGCACCGGCTTTCGCTATCAAAGCAGTCGCGACGTCACCACCTCCGTTGCCGTGTTGCTGTTCATTCATCATACTCGTTGCCTATACGGATATTGCTATTGTAACTTGTTTCACATATTTCATTGGTTAAGATTTGTTACACGCGCAGGGCCAACTTGTGCTTTCTAAGCGACACGCATGTATTACGCGGTTGGTTAGCTGTCGGTTTATCGTTCAATTACGCATAGCGGTGAAACACATCAATTAATCGCAATTGCGCTCCGGCATACTGACACTGACAATGCTTTCAGTTTCCATCGCATCGCTATGTGACATAATGAGTGAAAGTCCTTTTTTGCAAGCACGTAAAGGTTGACAAAGGGTTCATAAATTATATCACCTTCATTACTTCTAAGTTTTTAAAATTTGCAATATGTCAACCCTTACATGCGCTTAAGTCATGTATCATGAATATAAAATAGCATTAGAGCCAGTTTCCACCGGGGCGGAGAGGAGAGGAGACGATAACAAAGCTGGCAGGCAGGCTTGACAGGTAAAAACGAAGAATAGAAAATAATGAATTCGGATTGGTTTATTCAAACACATCTCCTCTCGTCTCCTCTCCTATCTGCCCCGGTGGAAACCAGCCCTTACGCTAGCATTTAATGACGTAATCACTGCGTACTAGTTCAACGTCATCAAAACAGCATCAGTTTGAGAGGAGTGGCCAATACCATTCAAATAAATTTTTTCGTACTCTTATTTAATACCCACTAAAATTATTTGAAACAGATGATAAAAGAACTACGGGAAAATGCTTGAAAAAAAAATACATCGTAAAGCTTTGTCTGAATTTTATAATAGTAGATTTTGCACTAAGGGAATAAAGCAGTGTCTTATGTCGCGGGCGGCATATTGAACCCTGAGTGTAACGAGGGACTCTAAAGTTAACTCCCGAGTGTAGCGAGGGAGTTATATAGAGTCCTGAGTGAAGCGAGGGGTTCAAGCTGCCCCAGACGAAGACAGGCTTTATTCCAGAGGAGCATACTCTACTTTTCACACCTACTGCGAGACAATAAAAAGCCTGGGCTCCATAAAATAAGTATCGTCTGTTTTGATGAACTCTGGAGTAGAATCATTATCGTTCGACATTTTTTGTTAACACTAATATTGCCATTGAAATTTTTATATATTACTTTAGAATATTGCAATACATTTCACTGAAAAACACAGCACCAACCTAACGTCTCTTTTGTTTCACATTCATTAAAATCGCGCCTATTTCTTTTTTTTCTGAGTTCTGCTTTTGGTGGCCAGTTCGATTTTCGAAAAACCTTTTTACAATGGCATATGGGCATTTTTTTACTTGGAGTTTTCCACGAGTTTCCACACGAATTTGACGTTCCAAATTCAAATCACTTTAATCCCTAGGGAGTTTTATACAACTTTATATCCCTAGAGAGACAATGATTTACTTTACGTTAAGGTTGCATGATATGTAATTGGACATTGTCGAGCAGGTGGTGTGAAAAAGGAACATAAACTTGTATGAAACTCCCTAGGGAATAAAGTGATTTGAATTTGTAACGTCAAATTCATGTGGAGACTCGTGGAAAACTCCAAGTAAAAAAATGCCCACATGGCATTATAAAGAGGTTTGTTTGAAAATCGAAATGGCCACCAAAAGCAGAACTCAAAAAAAAGAAAAAGGTGTGTTTACAAAGAATGTGAAACAAAAGAATCTTTTGTTTCACATGATTTTTTTTATTAACATGAATTGAGACATGAATATTGCAATATCCATGTTGATAAAAAATGTCAAACGATAGTAATTCTACTCCAGAGTTTATTACAACAGACGCTTTAGAGATTATTGGATTTCATCTACTACCGCAAAAACCAAAACAAGCTGGCTTTTTACTGTCTCGCAGAAGGTGTGAAAAGTAGAGTATGCTCCTCTGGAATAAATCCTGTCTTCGTCTTGGGCAGCTTGAACCCCTCGCTTCACTCAGGACTCTATATAACTTCCTCACTATACTCGGGAGTTAACTTTAGAGTCCCTCGTTACGCGCAGGGTTCAATATGCCGCACTGCTTTATTCCCTTAGTGCATAATTTACTATAAAAGGTCTGAATATTTTTTACTGTCATGCGAAAATATCATGAGATATCATGTCTGTACGACCTCAGAATTATCAGCCTGCAGAAGTCCACTGTTGGGCACACATTAACAATAACAATAATCCCATAACAGGGGTATAAACTTAAAATATTACTTACTTAGCTTCTGCCGTGACCTCTATAGAAGCAACAGCTACCAGAAGAGTGAACTGCAACAAAAAGAAAAACCTTTAAATGTTTGGGTTTGATGCATTAATTTTGGTAATTACAAGATAATTGTTAAAGGTAACTCCACTTTGATGAATCTCTTCCCTCCGTTAATGGTTAGACTGAGGTGAACAAATTGTAACAGGGAATGGAATGTGTATCGTACAGCCCATTTATTGGCTAACGAACTAATCGCTATTAAGTAAGATTTTACAGTACATTGCACTTTATGTTTTGAATACTTCTGCTCTTGAAAAAAAGCTAAAGCATGCGGTGCAATCAAGAAAAAAAAAATTGCAAAATTGAAATCGAAAGTGTGTATCAGTTCAACAGACAATAAATCGGATCTAAAACATTATAACTAAGTACTTTTTAATAAAGTACTCTTAACTACTCAAAATATAAGAAGTAGAGTTAACCACGCGAGTGTCAACAAATATATTAAGTGTCAAAAAACACCAGGGGGCGCTGCAATAAATGATGGAAGTTGAAAGATTTTCTTTGCCATGCACACTCGTGGAAACATTTTTTTGTGGATGATTTCATACCTCCTGTTTCCTAACGGCTTGATGGATTTTGATAAACGAGGTATATTTGGATTTGTCTCAACCTTGAAAGTGACATAGGATAAAAAGTCCCTAAAAATGACAAAAAGTCCCTAGATGCTGATTGATTTGATTGCCCTGCAATAGATGCTGAGTATTTTGCCATGCACACTCGTTTAAACATTGTTATGGATAGTTTGATGAATATCGGTTTGATCGTCTTATGTTTTGTTCATATTCGAAAACTTAAAATTTTCAAAGGAAGAATTTTTATTGTAATCTAGGGATCACAGTAATCATCATCATCAAAAGAAGAATATAAGAAGAATAGAAAAATGGAAGCCAATAGAAGTCCCCTAATGGACATTGCCCTCGCTGTTCGAATGCCACAAACGAGCTTGAACCTCTTCCACCAACTTCCCGTGACTTTTTAGTTATGCCGTTTTTTTTATTTTATTTAAAATAAATAACAGTTTGATGGTAAATAATAAGTGAAAATTGTACTCTACTGCGGTTGTGCCACAAAGTTAAATTGGAAAATTTTTACTTAACTTGTAGGGTAATTCATTTTTATTTGTTAATTAATAAAACTTTGAGCCAATAAGTATTTTAAGATAGTGGTCTAACAGTCGTCAATGTACCACGAAAGTGTAATTTCGTCGTTAAATGATTTGAAAGTGATAGATACCGTAATATGTAGGTACATACATACATAAACACACGCCTTTTCCCTGAAGGAATAGGCAGAGCCTCAAAGGGCCTCTTTTCACCGTAGTCTGCACAGTCATAGGAATAAAAAATATAATTCATATAAATTAATTGCGAATAACTTGGGACCTATTAACACCTATACAGCATGCTTAAATATGTCGGGTATATAATAAGACTTTGAAATCCATTAGTTTTGGGCACCACTGACACAACCTTTTCAATCACAGACACATTTCACCTAAAGCACAGTCCTTTAATTCACTTGTTATCACAACACATCACATTCCATAATAGCGTGCGGAGATACCGACCAATTTCAGCCAATCCATTGTTGCTCTCTTCTGGCGGTCGAAACACGTTAGACTGCTTTTCTATTAGTTTTTCGTTTGAATACTTGACAAGTGGAAACTGTAGTGGCCTTCAAGCTCATATGATAATTACCGCGGTGCGCGTGATCATTTATAACATTCATTTTCACGGCTGAAAGAATTCCGCCACATGACCACCCGCTCCTGTGAGTACTGCACTACGTGTGTTTTGCATTTGCGTTCTTATTTGTGGCAAGATTCGCTGTAAATATTCCCAAAGAAAAAAAAATACGTAAAATTATCATTAATTAGGTATTTATTTTTAATTATTAGAGCTTTTACGTAGTTGGGTTCTTGTAATTTTTTTAAGTGGAGTACTTGGTTAATAATATAAGTGTTATATTTTTATGTACTCATCAAGTCCTTTCATTCAATACCAATCTCGTTACGTATTATATTCTTCTTCTTTTAATCATGACGTCAGAGAAAAGTCTATCTCTATTTCTTCAACAGGCTGACGCTTCATTTGACGCCCTCTGTGGCGCGGCGGACGGGTTCAATTCCCGCCTCTGAACAAATATTTGTACGATCTCCAGATAATTGTTCAAGGTGTTCTGGGTATATTTCTATGTATAATAAAAAAAAATATTGTAATGTATTGTATTAAGTATATCAGTTATCTAGTACCCATAACACAAGCTCTGCTTAGCTTGGAGCTAGATAATGTTGTGTGAAATGTCCAGCATTTATTTATTTTTTTTTTCCTTTTTCCGAAATTTGAAATTTTTCTAGCATTTCTTAGTTACCCGTAGTGGAACTATAATAGTAACTTACGATTAGTATCGCGTTGAAGTCTTCTGTATGAAAAATTAAAAACTTGTGTAAAGTGGTATAGTGATGTCTTATCAAGCTGGTAAACAGTTGATTCACCATCATCAATAGTCTTTAGACGTCCACTGCTAGACGAAGTCTCCCCCATAAAATACAAAGGGGGGAACTGCCATAATCATCATGCCTAACAGGCGGATTGGGGATCGCAGTAAACGTGTTGAGTACTCAGGTAGATGTTGTAGACCATCCTCTGGTGTAATTCCTTAGTCGGCTTGAATAACATCCGCGAGAGGAGATGAAGGCCAGACACACCTCGGCCAGTTGAATACAATTGATTACTTTCTATACAACTCTTTCCAACGCTGTAGCAACTTGGTCTCTTGATCAAATTAATTATGCTTGTGTACATATTATCATCATTAGCCGTTAGACGTCCACTGTTGGACGAGGCCTTCCGCATAGAATGCAATGAGGGGGATTTACCATAATCACCGCTCTTGGCAGGCGGATTTGTGATCGCAGTATTGGGATTGAGTACTCAGATCGATGCTGCAACCCTGGTGTATTCCCTTAGTCAACTTTTATGACATCTACGGAAGGAGACGGAGGAGTCTGGATACACCACGGTAATATACAGCCATGAACATATAATGCATACAAATAAAAGACAGATTATGCAAAAACTGACAATCATTAAATGAAGTGTTGAAATAAAAACAAACTATCATGTAGGTATTAGCTTCAGTTCAGTACACGCATAATCAAGTGTGTGTGTAAGTATATCTGTTGGTAGGACAGATTAGAATAAACGATCAAGTGTACCATCATATATGTACCTCACAGCTGGATCAGCCTAACTTTATCATGACAAAAGGCATCTGACCAAATTTTAAAATGCAGGAGCAATTAAGGGTCACATACCAGACGTAGATCGACTGGAAATGCTGGTGGATAAGGCACTCCATCATACCAAATCAATCATGCGCAAATTAAAACAAACGGTTAAGTGGGTTTTCTCAATATTCATCAGTAAAGGTAACCTTATAAAATTGACCTTAATTCCCTGGACAGGAGTGGCGTTTGAGGAAGGAGCCAACAATGGAACATCATTTAAGCTGTAAATGATGATGAAGGGATCGACTAAGACAGTGGCATACAGCAGCGGTGATTGCGCGATTGAGGAGTTGCATCCCTTAACGGGGTTCAAACCCACAAAAATAGGGACAGCAAGCGTGTATCACTCACTGGGCTACCGCGGCAGCAATAGCATGACTTCGGAGCAATCGTTAAGAGACATGTATTTATTTTGTTCGAGATTACTGGTAGCGTTGATGGACACGGTTTAATATCATCGCGTGCACAGCCTGCATCGTACACGCGAGCTCGGCACATCCGCGTTGTATCACCGCCCGCGTAACGATTACAAACTGTTTGATCAACGTGTAAATGCAGCATTAAAAAAAATGGGCCGTGTGCACCTTGGCATAAACCTAAAGATCTTTGGCCATGTGGAAGGTATGATACCAATGTAGGAGGCTGGTTTGGTTGTTGTTTTGCATAAGCAACTATTTTTCTCTTACCAGAAGATATAGCTTTTTCATAAGAAAAAGCTGTATCTTCTAGTTTTCCCGTGTTACCGTTGCTAAAAGGAACCATTGTGATTAATATATAAGAAAGAGAATGCAGGCTCTTTTCATGTGTAAACTATGCAAGTCTAACCAACATAGAATGACTGTTTCCATCACCAACCTGTTTACGTCCACTGCTGGGCCAGGCCTCCAGATTTTCATAATTGGATATGCCATAATCACTGCACTTGGCAGGCGGATTGGTGATAGCAGTTTGGTGTTAAGTACTCAGGTGGATGTTACTGCCCACCTTCTGCTGTAGTCTCTCAATAACGCTTTTACTACATCCATGAGGGGAGAAGTAGGGGTATGATCTTAGGCCAGTCACACCACGGCACGGAATGACTGTGTTACTCGGTGGTAAATACTCCGGCAAAGAAATGTGGTAGAATTGAGGTCATAGAAATACGATAAGTCAGAAATGCGGTCAATGTGTAGTTTATCCTCTGGAACAGCCGCCAGCCTAGCCCCTAACGGCCATTAACCAGCGCATGCATGTGATATCTTTGCAAAACAGGTTCAAATACTATCTACTCTGCCTACTCATCATGTGTGTTCCTGAAAGTTTAGCATTGTTTGGGTTTAGGTATGAAAATCGTTAATTATTTTCCGACGCATATCATAATGTACTTACCGGTCTTGAACTGCTGATGCATTTGATAAATAGATTGATGCAAGCTGTATCGAATTTTTTAGAGATCCGCATGTAGCTACAAAAAAGAAAAAAAGAAAAAAAAACATCAGAACAAATGAATATAATAAAATTCCCATAAAACGATTTCAGTCCCAAGTATGGATAAAATAGCACTATAGATGACCTGAATTTGCATTATGCAGCTATATTGGGGTACGCCCTGCCTGATCACGCAAAACCGATCACATACTATTTGATCACGCGAATAGCTCTGTCTAATCGCGTGATTAGAGCCAACTGCTAATAGTAGATTGTATCATAAGGGAGCAAAATAATATTTTTACGGCGAGGGCGCTTTTTTTAATCCAGAGCGAAGTGAGGGATTCTAGTATTCTTTAGTAGAATCCCGAACGTAGCGAGGGATTCAAAGTACGTCGCCCGAGCCAAAAATATATTTTGCGCCCGAGTGTTACACTCTACTTTTCATCACCCACTATGAGAAAATAAAAGGGACCTCATATTTTATTGAACGAGCGAAGCGAGTTCTCTGAGTCAAGTTGGAAGAATCGGCGTTTGTATGTATGTATGTATGTATGTTTGTCCGATGAAAACTTTCTAACCATTAATTTGATTAATGAAATTTAGTATAGGGGTAGATAGTATTGGTACAATTTGTAGGTAAGGTTATGAGCTATATCCTATGTAAAGGTTATTTCGATGATGTGTAGGAAATTACCTCGAGGTGATTTTTTAAAAAAATAATAATGGAAAATATGTTATGACTTAAGTAGGTACTTAAATAGTCGGGCTGATTATGGTGTCATCGCGAGGTCTCAGTTCGGGGCGAACCACTAGTTTCAAAACAAAACCATGAATTTCTAACAATCCGTGAAATTTTACGAAAACGCGTTTTTCATTTGTTTTTTAATTCAGCCAGCGCGGGGCGCTACTATGGGCGGTCGTTTACCAGCCAGTATTTATTCAAACAATATTTGTGCTCGAACACTAAGATGTTCCAAATTCAAAAAGTGCGCCGCAAAGTTAATTGCGGCGCACTTATTTGGGTTCGATGTGTTCTAAATTCAAAAAGTTATAGAGTTTCATACAGAAAACACCACCTTTGGGTTCACTTAAAGGCGAACCAAGTCGTTCTTTTCGAATAGATGGTATGAAAAAGATAATGGATAACCCAAGATTTTATGAATTATCTAGCGAATTGGATGTAACTACCAACTAGTAACACAAAAACTTGATGATCTGCACAAGGCAATGTATAAAATAAATAAATAAATAAATAATGCTTGACATTTCACACAACATTATCTAGCCCCAAGCTAAGCAGAGCTTGTGTTATGGGCACTAGATAACTGATATACTTAAAACAATGCATTACATAGATAGATATTTTTTATTATACATAGAAAATACCCAGAACACCTGGATCTGCAGATCGCACAAATATTTGTTAAGAGACGGGGATCGAACCCGCAACCTCCTGTGTCGCAGGCGAACCTTCGCCCGCCACGCCACAGAGGTCGTCAAAATAAAGACTATGAGGGAGGTATGAAAATATATTTTATGCCCCAATGCTGCCTTCCCAGTATCGACGCTATGCTGCACCGCTGCCGCGTGTCGATCAATTGCCGTGCTAGTTCTACCAATTGAAAAATACGCCCATACTCTTATCGAAATTCTAAATCAAAGCACTTACTCTAATTCAAACTTCACATAATAATGAGTTACGGAACCCTTAAAGACTTCCCACTGCATTGCAAAGTGAAGATAGAGGAGGGATAACGATGCATTAGTGGAATTAAGTTTATCAACTATCCATGACCGCTCGCCTTGCACTTGTCGGCGCACGGTCAACTGGGCACACCGCGCCGGCTGCACTGCCGTGCAAGGATTTAAGTTCTGGGGTTCTACACATTTTGAAGAAGCGAACCACCCCCGATGGTCAGGTCCCACTAGGGTAGGTTAACAGGCTCTCTTTATCCTCTTAGTTGCGTTCGGAATTCAGGATTTTTTTGGATTGTCTGAAGCTAAGCTTCGGAGTGGAAAAATCAACTTTATCAACTTACAAATTTATTTGACTATAAAGCCCTTCCGGCTAACTTCATACAATCAATTCAAATATGTACCTATACTCTGATTTTTAATTTTAGACAATTTTTGTAAGCATACAAATGTCAAGATGTGCCACTGTACACTATATAAGTGTCATGTATGTGTGTCATATGTGAATTTACACGTATGCCACACAATCATGACACTTATACTCACAGTGGCATATTTTGACATTTGTTTGCTTACAAAAATTGTCTAAATTAAAAATTAGGGTATAGTTGCAGATATTTTTTATTTTGATGATTTTTAACACTAACTGGGAAATTTGGGACAAATAGGAAATTAATTAAAAATAATTTATATAACTTTTCATTTAAAAAACCGACTTCCGCCATAGTATTCGACAAAATAATTTTGGATGAATTTTTTTTATGAAAGAACCATAGTGGTGAAAGATTATGATACTTTCTGAATGTAAATGCTTGGTGTCTTGCTGAAAATATCAAAATCGCCATATGTATGCCTACAATATTTGAGGAGTTCCCTCAATTCCTCGTGGATCCCATCATCAGAACTGGATTCTGAAAAAAATGGGACCAATCTGGAAGTATATCTACTCAAATAAAAAAAGAATTTTCCAAATCGGTTCGTAAACGCCGGAGATATGCGGTAACAAAAATTAAAAAAAAAAAAAAAAAAAATACAACCGAATTGAGAACCTCCTCCTTTTTTGGGAAGTCGGTTAAAAACTATGTATTTATAAATGGTTTTTATTTTACCCGCACGCGTACTTCGTTAGTTAGACAAAAAATGAAACAAAAAATGTACTTATGGAATTTATCTTCCGCCTGGAGCACTTTTTAACCGACTTCAAAAGGAGGAGGTTCTCAATTCAATTTTTTTTTATGTTTGTTACCTTATATATCCGTCGATTATCGATTTGAAAAAATATTTACTTATTTGAAAGGTCGTATTTTTTTCAAAATCCAGGTGCTGATGATTGAACCACATCCATGAGAAATTGAGAGAACTCCTCAAATATTACAGGCATATATTTAGCGCATTTGCATTCAGAAAGTATCCTTTTGGTAAAGTGGAACTGATGAAGAAGATCACAGATGGCCACCGGAACTCCTCAATGATAAGTATTTCAAGGGTGGCGATAAGATATCTCGATTAAGATAGTTAAGCTACTACAATGAAGCATATTTAAATAAATAATTCTGATGAAAATGGTATCATCGAAATGATCTGATGATGAAGCCGGAAATAAAACTTTGTTTTCTAGCCGTGTTTAGCTTTATTGGAATTGTCATGAAATGGCCTTTGGCTATAAATTTACAGGTAATTATTAACACACATACAGAAAAGATAATTCGAGTCTTAGTGGCACGTTCGATCCTAAGGAGCCATTCATCTAAATAAGCGATGTATTTATATTGGCGGAAGGAAAGCTATGTGTTTTATATCTGCTGTTACATGAAGTTGATGGACAGCAAGGCTCAGCAAAGTGGTAGAAAGTGGGAAGCGTTTTACACAACAGATGCAGAAAAACAACTGAGCGCATTTTCCTCATCATTTACCAAACTGTTACGAAGATAATAATTACTTTTTACAGTTCGCATGCTGCGATTATAGATGTAGGTTAGTAGGTAGGTAGTATTGGTTTTACACATGTTAAAATATTTCGATTCAATAGGTTATCATACTGGTAAACAACTGCGCATTTGTCTCATTTTTATCTTCATCATCATCAAAGTCAAAGTCAAAGTCAAAAAGAATTTTATTCATTGAAATCACAAGGATCATTTTGAATCGTCTTATAAACTAAAATTACTCCTGTCCCAACGCAACCAAGCCTAGAAGAATCAGGCAACAAACACGGCTTGGCTTACATAAATGGTCCGTCTTACCACTAGGTGAGAAGCGCCTGTGTGGTGCCTCGGAGCAAGGAGTTGCTGATACATAGTAAATGAGAACTTAAAAACCTTAGGAAGGTAGTCAAACTTAAATAAACACCAGCAAAAATATGCAAGACAGCACACGCTACGCTTGTTATACTTATAAATAATAATCTATTAGAAACATATAAATAGGTAAGTACAGATATAGCAAATTTCCATTTTAGCAGTCGATGGGCAGAGCGACATCATGCGACGCGGCTTTATCATTCATATAGTCATCAAGAGTGTAATACGCTTTCTTTATTAGATTAATCTTTATGTAGGATTTAAATATTCGAATAGGAAGTTTAGATGCACCTCTGGAAGTTTATTATAGAACCGTACAGGATTCCCCATAAAAGACCCACTTACTTTCTTTTATCGAAATTTTGGTATATTTCATCACATCATCATCATTTCAGCCAGTCTCAGGTCTTTAAAACGCCATTCTTTTTTTTAGAGCCATCGCGAGTCTCTTCCATTCGCAAGTCAGCCTTTTGGCCGTTGTTTGTATCAGCATTCACTACAAAAGCATGTTATCTGAACTGACTTAAAATAACTAAAATAAAACATTCTCTACGTACTAAAACTAAGGTTCTCCATAATTGTATGTTACACAGCTAATGTATCCGAGACGTACACATGCATTATTGTATTATCCACAACTCTTCTTCCCGCCGCGTTCCCACACCAAATGGGAAGTCGCTATTAAAATGTTACGAGGCACTAACCAAGGTAATTGTGACCAATTTCCGAACGTTTTTATTACCCATGCAACTATCAAATTGCTATCTGGGCCAGTTAAGATCCAGCCACGCTCCAGTGAGGCCACTTTGTGTACCATAAAAAGGGCTGGAAGAGTGACCACTTCGTATTTCCAAAGCCTTAAAAGGGCCTAGAACACTCATGATCAAACTGTTAAGTCGCTATGATAATAAAAAGTAGTAGGAAAACGGAGTGCACAGAACTGCACACGAATTAATATAAGTCTAAGTGAAAAGAATAGAAAAGGTGCAACGCAGGTGGACGAGTGTTTTCACGAAAGCGGCGAGGAACTGGGAAAAATGTGCAAGGCCACACATCTCGGACCTAGGTACCTTGTGGAAAGCAGTGCGCGCGTAGCTTGAGACTTTAGACCAACAGACTTAAGACTTTAGCAGAGCAAACCTACTGAGAAACGCGGGTACGAGTTTTTGTGAGGTAAGGCGAGTACCTACCTCTCAAAAATCATATCTCGTTTACTAGATTGAGCGGAGAAAAAATGTGTAATAAATATGTAATAATAACATAATAAATAACGATACTGTTTTCGCTTAGATCGATTATGATTGATCATCTACTCATCTGATTATAATTTGGCACTGTTAGTTCAACAGGTGTTGGGCAGGTGCATAGTATAACAATTCCTAAGGCAGGTGCTATAATAGCTCGCAAAACTGACAACCGTTGGGGAATAAAGGTTCTCGAGTGGCGACCACAAACCGGACGACGCGATAGAAGAAGGCCCTTAACTTGACTAAATACATTAGAAACATCACAGGGCGTCGGTGGATGGAGGCGGCTCAAGACCTTTTGTCATGGCATTCTAGGGGGGAGGCCTATGTCCAGCTATGGACTTCTACAGGCTGATAAAATAAATAAATAAAATAAATAAATGCTGGACTTAACACAACATTATCTAGCCCCAAGCTAAGCAGAGCTTGTGTTATGGCAACTAGATAACTGATATACTTAATACAATAACATTACATTGATATATATTTTTTTATGATAAGTACATAGAAAAATACCCAGAACACTCTGAACAAATATCTGCAGATTGTACAAATATTTATTCCGAGGCGGGAATCGAACCCGCAACCTCCTGCGTCGCAGGTGAACCTTCGCCCGCCGCACCACAGAGGTCGTGAGATGATGATGATGACTATTAGTATCAAATTATTAAAGTTAACCCATCTTGCACCATAAAAATATATACCTATTCAATAGAGAAAAGTTGTTCACTTACAGTTGAGTTTAAAAAAGTCTGTTGTGCTATTGCGCTGACCAAACCTTTGCCAGTTATGACCAAGAGCATTGTAAAACAAATAATGATTTACATAGAACTTTTTATGTAAAACGCCCGATTTTGTCACTTCTTCTAAGTGGACACTACTCTTTAGAGACTTGTATGTTGCGCATCTTGTAGTAGGTATCTACACATTGTCATGTGATCAGTGTAAAAGGATTAAAGAAGAGTAGTTTTTTCTAGAAAAAAGCTCCTTGTAAAAGAGTTGGTCCTGGAAAGTACTACCACCATACCTATTTCTACCGCCAAGCAGTAGTGTGAGCATTGAAGGGTCTGGGTGCCGGACAAATTATAGGCACATGAGACTTTTCATCTTTGTGTCTTAGAATGACAGGTGCAGTACTAAGTGAGGGGCGTTCTAGGTTCTCGTCTCGTGACCCACCTAGGACGTGTGGTGGAAGCATTGCATTTGTAAGGCTGTGTTACCACTTAATATCAGGTGGGCCACAAGCCAGTTTCGTTAATTACTCAAAATCAATTACTGGACATCTAACACACAAGTTGCCGAACACGCCCCGGGGTTCCGAAAAGGTTTTTATACCGTAGACCACATCCACACGCTCCAGCAGATAATAATAATAATACCGCAGGGCACGCTTATGACGAGCGTTCGGTGAGTGGCAACACTGCGGAGCCCCATTACTCCTTGGGGTCAACAGAGACCCCTGACCCTCGGCTTGCCTTAGCCGGCGCTGGCCGAGGGTGGAGGCGCAAGAGCGAAACCTATGCTCCAAGGGTGGAATTGTTAAAGGCATAAAGCCGGGGGAGTAGCGGTTAGTTAGCAGCACACCTCTCAACACCCTTTAGCCACGCCACGCTTTAGTCCACGCCAACGTTGCCCCTTACGCTACCTTCATTGGCGGCACATTTAAGAGGCCCGTTTAGTGAACGGCAATCTGCCTAAATCGTTTTCAATAATTTATAATTGGCAGGTGCCGTTTTAATAGCCCAATAAACATTCAATTAGTATGTTCTCCTTACAATAGCACCAACTTTCATCCATTTCCACAATAGTTTAATCATTTGTCTTCCATCCATCATAACAATAATGTTTTTTTATATCCCAATTGTAAAAAGGCTTTTGCTTACTTGAAGTAAGCAAATGTAATATATTTTTATGTAAAATATGACGCAACCTCAAATTACATAAATCTAACTAAACTTGTTACGCTATAGCAAATTTTTGGTATGATTGATAAATCACTTTCTCGCTGTATTTCCCTGATTTGTGCGTTTTCATGAGTTTCACTGCCGAGTGTGGGCAGGAAGTTACACGTGCGCGCACGCCACTATCCATGTACCTACATATGTGTGTAATACCTAGCACATTCTGAACAGTGTATCCCCAGTTGTATACCTAGATTAGATCCAACGGTATATCCCCGTTTGTATGCCTAGATTAGATCCAAAGTAATTTTGATTCAATGGTATTCAAAAGGATAATTTTGGATCGTCTTAATAACTGGGCTGACATATTTTGATGATCTTTTTCCCAGCATAACGATGTATTCCACTTATAGCACCGATTTGAAGAGCACTAGGCAGCCACGATCCGTCATGGCTATTATGACTAACTCATTTCTAAACTGGGATAATAGAACACACTAAGCTAGCCTCATTTTTGCGTATTCATAACATTGTTTTAAGTGCGTAGTGTTCACTGGATTTCTCACAATCGATCGCTCTTTTTAGGGCCACCATACCACAATGAGGTCAATGATCTAACGCAGGTTAACCAAGAAAAAACCAGGGACGATGAACTAATTAACAAACTCTTAGTTTTTTATTATTATTCAAATTAATTAATATCGTAGCTCACATTCAGCAGATCATCAGTAAATGTATAACTAAAAGTCAATATCATCATCATCATGATCCGCCTCTAGAAGCCCACTGCTGGACATAGGCCTCCCCCATGAAATGCTATGACGAACGGCTTTAAGCCACCTCCATACACCGACTTCCTGCGTGTATAATATCTTTAGTCCATCGAGAAGAGGGCCTTCCTCTACTGTGTCGTCCGGTTTGTAGTTGCCACTCGAGAACCTTTATTAGGTACCCAATGGTTGTCAGTTCTGCGAGCTATATTGCATTGCAACTTCAACGTGCTAATTCAGAGTCAATGTCAGGTGGTCTTGGTTCTTCCAAAGATTTCGTCATTTCGGATTCTATCACGTAGAAACTCCTGGCATAGCTATCTCCATAGCCCATATAACTAATAAAAAACTACTCATCTAACCACAATACACGGTATCCTAGTGTGGGGCTAGTAGTCCATTTTACTTATATACCTACCTAAACTATTATCTGGGCTTAATTGTTTAAGTAGTTTATAAGTTAATACTGTGGCATGATTATATTTTTTACAAATAAATAAATAAAGAAAAAAAATGGTAAAATACTATATTTTGCAATAAGACAAAAGATATAACATAACACCCAACCGTCACATACGTAGTCATGATCCCACACTAGGATTCCCTGTGTCCTGGGTATCAGGAACTACAGATTAACATGGTACCATAGCACCCAGACCCAGACAAATATTTGCTCATCATACAAACATTTGTCCCGCAGCGGGAATCGACCCTGCAACCTCTTGCATTTCAGCCAGCTACTCGCCCGCCGCGCCACAGAGGTCGTCCTATCTATCAATCACGCATGCACGCAACGTCATAATAGTGCTGAGACCCAGGCCTACTCTCAATCAACGAGAGTGAACGAACCGAGATGCGAATCGTAGTAGTGTGAGATAGGGTGTTTCCACTTTACCCTAGCCATCCATAAAGTAGACGGTGGCGTCCGATGTACCTAAGCTTTTGCAAAGTGTTACTAGACGCAAAAGATTCTTTTACACAGGCAAAAAATAAACCACAGTAAATAGACCCTAATATCCCGTAAAAAAACCTTCAATGTAGACGACTCCGTTACTAATCGTATGGGGCATAAAAACAAAAAACCATCGAACCACGTGGATATGGGAGTTCATTCACTTGCTTGCGCATTCCCAGCTTTTAACGGTCCCAGACTCTTATTACCTATGAGAGGTAATATTCAAAGTTAAGATAAAAAGGTAAAAAAGCCAATAAGAGCCGCGTGGCTGTCCTGAGAGGCATCAATCTGGAGGCATGCTAAAGCCCACCGGTACGAGCCTTTTTATTCTCTTTCTGATTATTAGACCACATTAAAATGTCAGACAGGAGCTCTCAAACTTTTGCATAGATTTGTTGTTTCTCTTATTAAACGCTTCAGAGTATTTGAATCCTTTTACCACCGGTGAATTTGAATAGTTCGCAATCCTATAAGTCAACATTAACATCATCAGCCAGTAGAAGTCAACTGCTGGATATAGGCCTCCCCATAGAATGCCATTACGAACGGTCTTGAGCCGCCTCCATCCACTGACTTCCTGCATGTATAATGTCTTTAGTATATCGAGAGGGGGGCTTCTTCTACTGCGTCTTCCGGTTTGTGGTCGCCACTCGAGAACCTTTATTCGCCAACGGTAGTTCTGCGAGCTATATTATGACCTACCATTGCCACTTCAACTTGTTAAAAAAAATCGAGAGCTATGTCGGTGATCTTGGTTTTTCTACGGATTTCCTCATTTCAGATTTTATCACGTATTATGTACAAATATACGACGTATGTATCCTATGAGTAGTACTTCCCATGCTACTATGTTAGAAGCCGAACAGTGGGAACGAAAATATTTGACACAGGCTTAATTACATATAATCAATGGTTGTAAATAAATTAACTCATGATTGATTTGTTTCGGGCTGAAGGGTATATTATGCAGGCGATAAAGGTATTTTTTTTATACTATTAGGCAAGTAAACAAGCATTCGGCCCTCCTTATGGAAAGTAGTTACTATAGCCTGGAACGCCAGAGGCATCACACGCGCGCTGCCGACCCTGAGATATAATATGAAAAGTCTCATGTGCCTGTAATTTCACCGGCATCCGTACCCTTCAAACCGAAACACAGCAGAAACCGAGCACTAATGCTTGGCGGCAGAAATAGGTACGATGGTAGTTCTTCCACGGACGAACTCTTTCATAAGAAGTTCTACTACTAACACAACAAAACACTAAGACAACATAACAACATGACACCAAGACTAAGAGGTAATGTAAAGTAATGTAATACCACGATTATCACCAACATCAGCCCACATTAATCCATTCTTGGACATAGGCCTCTCTCAATACGCACCACTGAGCCCGGTTTTCGCTTCTCCTCATCCACTTTCAGTCCGCCACTTTTCGTAAGTCAACACTCCACCTATCCGGGGCACCCTCCGGCCACGTTTGCCAAAACGCGGTCTTCATTACGATACTACGTAGTATTGTCCTCAGTGGTATTATAATTTAAATAGGTAGAGGCTACTGCTCAACACCAAGTAGGATAATTATGTACCAATTCCGTCACTTAGCGCTAATATTAAAGTACTTAAAAATATATATGGTTTTACATAACTCCAAAAAAAGTTTAAGCACCATTGTGTTTGGAAGAGGACTTCTGAAGATTTATTACGTACAAGGAAGAGGGCTCGGACGTCTAGTAGAGTTTATTAGAAAGTCGGCTTATCTCTACATTTTTTGTGTTACGGTAAATCGGCCTTTACTTGGACAGTCGCGTCGCTCCATCTTTAAAGATAACAGAGCTATGCAGTTCTTTACATTTAATATTTAAATAGTTCTTTTTAATCGAACTTGTAGAATAAATTAAATTTCTTTACATAAATATTTTACCTTCCTCGTTGGCACTCTTAAGGTAAGGATCCCTAAATATACAAAATTATAATATAATAAACGCCATCTGTATGCGCTATAGTGTATTATCATTAATAGACTTTCACTGTTCGAATCTTGTTCGTATAAGCTATGTTTGAAATACCAAGCGTTTTGCTGACCTGCAATGATATTTCTGCACTACTTTCCAAGATTTACTGTAGGTGGAGCTGTTTTGTTTCAATAATAGAATCTTTACAAATATAGTTAGCTTTACCCGTTTGTACGTACTCTTTATATATAATTATGTAGAATATCATTATTATTTTGAGGGACTATTACGTATGTTAATGATATCTCAATTCAATCTAATGATCGAGGTATACATAAAAAGAACTAATCCTCTAGATTCTAAGTTAATATTAATATAAACGTTACCGCACCAAATACATTCCATAGTGACCAATAAAAACATCACTTCCATTCAAAAAATTACTACCGTCAATCGATGGTAAGCTCTGAGGTATTCCTAACCTTACCCTAATAATTCCCCAATCTAAAAAAAATATTATCATGAATTTAGTAATTATGGATGACTGATAAAACTAATGACATTTGAGTGAAATCCACAGCTTAAAGTTTGGGACACTTTCTCTATAGATCTTGTCCGAGAGGTAAAAGGAGCGCCACATGAGTTTGAGGTGTAAGCCCACAGACATGTAGGCCACCATAGGCACTAGTGGCCTTAGTGTTATAAAAAATAGCCTTTATTCCACTAACTTCAACCTACTTATCTAATTAATACAATTACCTATAAATATTGTGCCACTAAGTCCTTAAACTAAACATCGGTAACCTATGATTTACTCATTTAGTTTGGTTGTCTTTGCCTCCTCGAGGTTGTGTCATGCAACGCGATTAACGCAATACCATAATCTACGCCATTCCTTGTGTAAATCGTCCTCCCGTCTCATAATTTGTCTAACTTTTCTTCGATTCCCGTCTCTAGGGATGCCTAGGGTACCAGACCATTTTGTCATAGGAACACTTGCTTTCCTTTAACCCCATCGTGTGTCCGGTCCATTGGCATTTTTGTCTTTGGATTTTAGTTGATAAATCAGTCATTTTAGTCTCCTGTCTTTAGTGCTGTACTTTGTGTGTTTTTGTCTTAAGCTCTGAAGCTGAAACTTTAAGTATAAGCTCACATAACAAATTAAAACGACATGATAAATATCTTTCGCTTGCAGACTCAAAGGTCTGATGATGACCAACACAGGATGATCTAGGGTGTAATGAGGTGTTTCCATCAATTTTTCCGTTATTTAAATTTTAATGGAACACTGAAAATAGGCGATTTTTTTTTTTAAATTAACTTTTGCCTATTTGTCAATGGAGGCGGCTCAAGACTGTTCGTACTGGAATCCAAGGGGGAGGCCTATGCCCAGTTGTAAACTTTTACAGGTTGTTGATGATGATGATTGTCAATTGAATCTCTTAGAGTAGGTTTATAATTATAGAGCTATAAATTTTACAGTCCGTGACGTGTCCGGCTTAAAAATTGACGCTCCGTCTCCTCCCGAGGATGTCGTAAAAGCCGACTAATCGATTACACTAGGGTCCATCTGAGTACTCAACACCCATACTGCGATCACCAATCCACCTGCCAAGCAAAATGGGGAGGCCCATTGCATTATACGGGGTAGGCCTCGTCCAGCACTGTGATGTTGACAGAGCAATTCAGTTTCTATTAGCAATATTTTCAGGTAGCATTACTCGCTCGGTCCACATAAGAACATACTCAAGCTCCGGGGTCTTAATTAATTGGAATAGTTAAAACAGATGGGATATCATAACTACGAGCGTTGTTAGAGCACGCAGGGGAGCCAAACCACTAATATTCAAACCCGAGAGGACGCCACCCACATCGAGAGGTAAAACAAAATATATTTCAAAACCTGCTGAGTTACCATGAGCTCAGTTCAAAAACTATTTAGAACAAAATGTGGGTTTTGTAATGTCCGCAGCTATATTTAAAGTCACAGTCGCAGAAGGTCTATAGACTTCTGCGATCAAAGTTATTCAATGATGGGGGACGTCAACGACGAACCGATATTTTGTACTGAATAGTTTTTGATAGCTCATAGTATCTGGGCTATCTCCTGTCGCCGAGCTTTACCGAAAAAAGTTTTATTAAACAAAATTAACTTTGCGACACCGAAAATCTCATCTGCCGTAGACTATTTCTTAAAACATGACATAACACCCAACAGTCACATACGTAGTTATGATCCCAGGATTCCCTGTGTCGTGGGTATGAAACAAATATTTGCAGATCAGACAAACATTTGTTCCGCAGCGGGAATCGAACCCGCAACCTCTCGCATCTCACCCAGCTACTCACCCGCCGCGCCACAGAGGTCGTTGAAATGCGTGACAACTTTGAAATGTTCTCATACAATTATGTTACTTGCACTGGCAAGACTGACTAGGTGGGGTACTTTATAGATAAGTTAAGAATAACTTAAACTAAGTCGTATAAGTGTAATCATCATCATCATCATCATCAGCCTGTAGAAGTCCACTGCTGGACACAGGCCTCCTCCTAGTCCTGCAACATTTATAATGTCTTTAGTCCATCGAGTGGAGGGCCTTCCTCTACCACGTCGTTCGGTTTGTGGTCGCCCTCGAGAACCTTTATTCCCCAACTGATTGATACAATTGATAGTATCTCATAAATAACATTAGTTCAGCTACGAATGTCAATGAACCAAAACAACACTTTAAAAATCATTCATAGACATTCGCAGCTAAACTAATGATATTTATGAGATACCTACTGTCAACAAAATGAAACCGCGAGAACCTTTATTCTCTAACGGTTTTCAGTTCTGTGAGCTATATGACCTGCCCATTGCCACTTCAACCTGCTATAATTCTGAGAGCTAGGTTGGTGATCCTGGTTCTTCTACAGATTTCTTCATTACGTAGCATAGCTCTCTCCATAGCCCGCTGCGCGACTTTGAGCTTGTCTATACGGCCTATAATAAAATAAGTGTAATAGGCATAATATAGTTATAACCTGTAGTTATTTGAATGCTCTAGTTAAATCTATTGTAAACATGACAGACAATGGCGCTTTTAAATATATACATACGTGAAAGTATTACAGTAGTACATGTTCTGTTGCGTAATTAGAGCACAATTTGACTGGATAAGGTTCTTTTTTAATATTTGACGTAACATCCGGCTGCCGTTCCATTTCAGATTTTAGATATAGCCTGACCATCATAAGTAATTGAAGTTTTAATTTGACTACAGATAATTTTATTTTATAAGTGCTTTTGTATTCTATGATCGCATTAACTGATTTAACTGATCGACTTATACTTGTAAGACACTTGTATTTTGTGTAGTGGTACTAGTGGGATAAATCAGTACCAATTGTACCATCAATGGTACAACTCAATCGTACAACTGGGACGGAGGGGATTTTACACTTTCTTCTTCTTCTTCTTTTAATTATGGCCTTTGAGGAATGTTTCCTCGATTTTGCCAGTGTCTAGTAGATATATTATTCTTATTTTGATAAAATTAGGTCAAGTCGTTAGTCTCAGTCAAGTCATGTTCTAGTAAGCGGTGGTTTACTGGAATGTTGGTGGATAATAATTCCATACATTTGAAAAGACACGCCATACACTTATATTTAAATTCATTACCATGTTCTCATTAAATAAGCTACACCGGTTAATGCCACCAATATTACAAAATATCCTAGCCGTGGTATGTTCGCCCTAAGAGACCCCTCAATTTCCTCCCGTGGATGTTGTAAAAGCCGGCTAAGGGATTACGCCATGGGATGGGCAGCACAGCAGCAAACAACACCAATTCGTGTTCCAAGCGGAAAAAGTCAGAAATACTTCAGGAAAATAGAAAACGTTTTTGACCGAATGCGTGTCGAATGTCAGTCTAGCAATCAATGTCAAAATCTGACACAAATTTAAATTGCTGTCATTTATTTTGTTCACATGTTATCACATTACATAACAACATTTCTTTGGCACGCTAACATTCAATTTTATTATAGGTAAGTAAGTTTTGATCAATACTACAAAATAGAGGAGGCGAGCCGCCTTTTCGTACTTTGTGTCAATAGATAGGTGCGCGTTGATGTCTTATTTACCCGTTTTCATAATTAATACTAATACTCCGCTAAAAAATAATAATAATAAATTATACTTAATTAATAATTAACTCTTTTCAAAAACTAAAACCTTTAACAAAGAAGTGTGGATTTCGTCTGCCTCTATACTTTGATACTTACAATGTTTTCAGCTTTTGCTCAGTAAGTTGGTTTTAGTTTTTAGCTTTTTTTATTATGTTAAAACATATTAAAATGATCGAGATCGCATAATGTTTCCCTCCGGACCATCTGACCACCATGAACTTGCCACTGGTGGTGACTTGGGATTTCTATATCCCAACTGACTACCAGTGACCAAATAACACAGTACTACTCCCATATCACCACCAGTGGTGAAAATTGTCTCATTTTACCACTAGTGGTAAAATAAAACAACATCAGTAGAACTTTACCACCAGTGGTCAAATTATAAGATCAGTTTCAATTTAGTAAAATCAAGATTATCTAAACCACTTGAATAAATATACCGTTTACTATATCCAAAACATTTATTTGTATTTATTTGTACTTAAACCAAACTATCCGCTCTTAGCTATCATTAGATACTGTATATCATAGCTATATATATATATATCTCTTATATATTTACGGATAGCAGATTAGTCCCATTTCACCCCTGGTGGTGAAATTTTACACCATCTCAACACCGGTGGTCAATTAGAACTAAAATCGTGCCATTTTATCACTAGTGGTGAATTGGGAATAAGTTTTTCCCATAAGTGACCACCAGTGGGGTGGTTTCCGTCTCAATTGACAACCGGTGGCAAGTTCATGGTGGTCAGATGGTCCGGAGGGAATGTTTAGGGGTACAAAATGTTCTTTTTTTGTTTGGGCAAGTGCGCAGTATCAAATAGATTATAATTTTCTAACAAAAAGTAAATTCATGCCAATTCATTCATTCATTCAATTCAGGAATTAGATAAATGACCGTTCGAACTTTATATGACCACAAAAAAATACCTAGGTATCTACTTATTTCATGAACTCGCTAGTAAAGTAAGGCGAAATTCAAATTTATTTTGATTTTTGCTCTTTGCCGCTTATTAACACTTCTTGAGAGAGGGAACACTGATTTTTCTGTAATCAGAAGAGCTAGCACACATGTTTTAAACTGATAAGTATCTCATAAATATCATTAGTTTAGCTACGAATGTCAATGAACCAAAACAACACTATACAAATCATTCATTGACATTCGAAGCTAAATTAATGATATTTATGAGATACCTACTATCAATAAAATAAAAAGGACAAGTGCAAGACTCGCACTCGTGAGGGTTCCGATCCGTAGGTAAATTATAACGAAAATGTCCCTTTTCGAGTTTCATCCACTTTTCCCTACAAACTTCACCATCCCATTTATGGGGTAAAAACGTTGAAATTCCTAAATTTTAGACTTTTTTTATTTATTTGTGCTATCCTAGCATTCCAAATTTTATAATTGTGAAGTTACTGGAAGTACGCTAGAGGTTACTCGTTTTCGCGATTTCCATACAAAAATTAGATAATTTAATTAACACACATTAAAAAGATATGCATTGAGTCAGAAGCTTGATTTTTGTAAAGCACTATAAGATCACAGATTTTATATTTGGTATAAATGTCATGTGACCTCTAGCCGTTCCTGAGAAAAAGGGTCTTGACAGTTTTGGTAATTACATCTAAATTAGTTTGAGATGTAACTACAATTTACGGTTTTCAGATTTTTCCCTTTATTTATCCTATAAGACCTTCCTTTTTGCCAAATTTCATGATTCTAGGTCAACGCAAAGTACCTTATAGGTTTCGATTCCCTTGCGAATGTAAAAACATGCGGCATAAACGGCCGAATCTTTTTATTGCTTTGACTTAGAAGTTTGTTATTTTCACATCTCCGAGGGATTGCAGACCCTAAGTGTTTAATATTAATTTCAACTTGATACTTGCACGCGTTCCTGAGAAAAAGAGCCAGACAGACAGACGGACAACCAAGTAATCCTATAAGGGTCCCGTTTTTTGCTGTTGAGGTACGGAACCCTAAAAATTATAAAAACCATTCCAAATTCACTATTCCACCATTCCCGACCACCCAGTGGCAGTTTTTAGGGTGGTCAATGGGAATAAACCGGCTGTAGAGAAATAAGATGTTTTCGCCTTTGAAATCGGAATCCTCAAAACAAAAACATTATTTTAAAAACATTTGATACTGCTAAAGAAAGCGAAAATAAGAAAACAAATGAAGAAAAGAAAGAAAACCAAAACCCAGCTTCATCATAACTTGAGACGTATTATGATCTCAATTAGTAATTAAACCCGACCGGACACATTAATTACTCTAGCCACAACAATCGACAATTTGACGACCCCTGTGGCGCGGCGGGTGAAGGATCGCCTGCGACGCAAGAGGTTGCGGGTTCGATTCCCGCCTCGGAACAATTATTTGTATAATCTGCAGATATTTGTTCAGGGTATTCTGGGTATTTTCTATGTATAATAAAAAAAGATATCTATCTATTTAATTTACTGTATTAAGTATATCAGTTATCTAGTACCAATAACACAAGGTCTGCTTATAGTACAGTCAAATTAGGTGATTTTTTGCAAAAGTGTGGAACTAATTAGATGTAGTCATGAAAACTTTTCTAATTGTTTTGTATGGCTTAAAAATCACCTCTAATAATAAGCATCAGTAATTTCACCCTCCGGAACAGGGTGAAATAGGATGAAAAACCTTAAAATATCCGTAACTTAATGGGGGAAATAGAAGTAGTCGGTGCAATTTGGCATAGACTTTGAACCGTTATGATCTACATTTGCACCAAGTATTTTTTAAATCCGACATACGGAACATACAAAAAAAATCGTTTACAAAAAAAACTTTTTGTGGTTATGACGGCTCCAGGAAAATTAAGGTAGTCTGTGCAAATTGATAGACTTATCAGAAAAATGCTCGAAATACATTACCAGGTTTTCACCATGGTGCGTCTCACGGAAGGCACTTTTCCATATATTATTGTCGCTCTACTTCGGGGGAAATTAATGTAGGTCTGGAAATTTACTTAAGCTTATTCATTTAATTAGTACTACATCCGCCGGAAGTTTTATACTGGTTTTTTTTACGGAAGATGCATTTGTTCTACACTGTGTTCCCTACATGCACGTGGTTTTTATTAAAATAATAATGCACTAAAACAGTCTCTCTATACGTAATTTAACTTGCATCAAGTAATTTCTTTCGATTTTAAAATTTACGGCCTTTTTAAGTTTGTACCTAATACATATTTAAAAGGGTTCCGTAAGCGCCAGAAACGATGCAAACCTAGGATAAGCTTCTTTTCGTGTCATCTAACGTTTACATAAGAATCCACGACTACACGACTTAGGTCCACACTTTTTGCTAATTTGCCTGTACTATTAGCTTGGGGCTATATAATGTTGTGTGTAACGTCCAGCATTTATTTATTTATTATTATTTATTATAATCCTTAAGTCATCTTAACGAAACCCACGGGAGGAGTTGGAAGAGTCCTATTCTTAGGCCGAGGCCACAACGGCAATTACTAAGACTTTGACCACTTGGTCAAAAACAGCAAACCACATGCCTTTAAATAAATAGGTAAGTACCTTTATCTAATCATAATACACATCATCTTCATCAGACGTCCACTATTGGACAAAACCTCCCCCATAGAATACAATGGGGGGGGGGGGCTTGCCATAATAACCATAACCACGCTTGGCAGGCGGATTGGTCATCACAGAATTTATACACTACACTAATATAAAAATAGAAACCAATCACAGACAGCTTTATTCCTGCCAACGAACACAGGCTCAAGTGAAACTCATTGTTTTTACATAGCTGTGTAGAAATAAAGATATTTCTTCATATGACCTTCCGCTGTACACAGGAAACTCTCTGTTTCAAGTTGAATGCCCGTCACGGATGACTGAGCGGAAGTTGACAGTAGGCTTAGACCGACACCGATAAAATAATTAACGTTTTTTAATTAGAAAACCCTTTATTTATTTAATTGCTGTATCGGGAAGGGCTGAGGTCGGTGACCAGAATACAATTACCCCGGGGCTCTTTGTGAGCGATTTTATTCATTTTGATAATTTCAGTAATTACTTTTTAAATTAACATGGCATACATTATAATGTTCAAATAACACTAATAAACTGAACGTTGGACCAGACAGAAAAAATATGCTATTATGTTCGTTGTGTGAACTCGGACTTACAAATGTATGATTTAAGGACCAATGTGTTTACACAATATAGAACAAAAATTACTGTTCTACTTAGATGTGGATTATGGGTATTTTGTCATAACCTATACATATATGCAATTATTAAATAGATCTGGCACTCAAGCCAGACGTTATCGAGTGAGCTCAATATAATATAGGTTCTCATTGAACCTTTGTGGTTACCACAAAAAATTGTTTTCTATTTAATCCGGAACGACTAATCAACTTTTTTTTTTTTAGGAAAACCATCGGCACATAAAAACAAAATGGTAACTTATATAGTAATTTAGAGGCCATTTAAAGGTCTCCACTTGTAGAAACTTATTGATTTTGGAAGTTCACTTGTCAATGAAAACACTCTTACATACGACCAAATCAATATAAACACACGTGAATAACTACTCGTCGCCAAATGTTCTGTATTTTAATGAATAACAAGGAAACACCGCAAATCACTTGTACTTCTTTAATGGCTCGCAACCAACTGACGTTCCTTAAAACTACCCACATAAATATAATGCACAGATATACCACAATAATATTACTTTTTAAATAACTAAATACACAAAAAAACGCTAAGTAATACCTATGGGTCATTCACAATCACGATAAAATTTTACTGGGTAATCAATTTTGAGCTAGGTAATCGAAACAGTACATAGCGAAATATAATGTTTTGTTTACGGATTAAACTGTTCAAAGAAAGTGCACAAAAAAAAAGAAAAAAAAAGAAGAAAGGAAGTGAAGTGAATTTTAGTACAAAGGCGCGACAGTCACCACATTTTTTGAATACAAAATATTTAAAGGATTAGTAAGTACCACCTATGATTATTCGCTTACATTTGACTGCAACTGAAACAACAGGTGATGGCATAAACGTGGTGGCTGTGGTGCCACCATTGCCTAAGGCCCATGTTCACGAACAAATAAACGGACGATTATCGTAACCATTGGTTAAAGTGACAGATAATGTATGAAAGTATTTGTCAAAAAGAATTGATTAGTCTAACTAAACAGTCGTTTAACCATCTGTTTATGTATTGGTGAACGTGGCCTTAGACGCATGACTTACTGTGTCGCCGGTTGCAGCGACACGATGCGTGGATGCGGTGAGGCGTTTTCCACTCGGAGCGTTTTCGTCGGCACAACGTGTTAGCGACAAACAACCCATCCACGCGGTTCACTTGTATGAGATATAAGTTTAGAGCATTTCGGTAAATGCTCTAAGGATATAAGACGTACAAAACGCTCGTCCACACGTCGCATAGCGTGGATGAGCGGCAAAGCCATGCTCGTTGCAGTGTCACGTAAACAGAAGGCCAATTCTCTTAATTATTTTAAATCCACACTGAAAGTTGACCGAATCGAGACTGAATTATGAATTGACTGAAAATTGGTATTCTACTCCCTCATTTAGTCTACTTTATATTCACGGCTACCGTAGATTTGAGTAGCAAAGTAGTAATAATATATATCATGAGTGAAGAGAGATGCGTCTACTACGCTAAAATTGTAAACATTGTCCAATTGTCACATAACAATTTTAAAATTGTACCATTGAAAATTGATAATTCTTTCAAGTTTCGGTCACATTTAGATAATAATAAACTAATTTTGATAGTATCAAAATCCCCACTGCCATACCAGAGATCGCGAAGTGGGGTTATGGGAATTATCCAATCACATTTCCTTGTTTAATAATTGTCAGTTGAGGAGAACACCATTTGTGACATTATTATAACATCGGCACTTTATTTTGACTGTTTTTATTACGAGAATGGAGAATGCCTCTGGAGAATGGCATGTGTAAGGTGGATTATACAGTGTCCTCCATCGCAACAACATGTGGATGCGGTGAGGGGATTTATTCGTGGATAAAACGCCAATCCGCACACAAACTATGCCGCTCGGCGTGGACGCGCCCTTCGTTGTCATCGAACCGCACAGAAGCTTTAGGTTTACTATATCCATTCACAGAAGTTGCATACATCTCCTTAGTCTGTGAATTGCATACAGAGTTACTCTCAATCACGATCCGTATGACCAAGGTATGACCGCACGTCACCGTGAGAGATAATACCATATGTAACCCGCCTATATGGACCTACTACCCAAAGACCCGCCTTAGCGACAACTTTGTTACTTGGTTTTTTATCGTAATGTTTATGTAATAAAATATGAATATTATTATCATATCATTAAATAATTTAAAATAAGTTACAGTTGAAAAAAATATTTTATATAACTTTTTCATTTAAAAACCGACTTCCGCCATAGTATTCGACTAAATATTTGGATGACAAAAAAATTATGAAAGAACCATAGTGGTGAAAGGATTATGATACTTTTTGAATGCAAATTTTTGAGATGGCGCGGCGAGCGCTTAATTGGCTGGTGTGTGTGTATAGCTGCGATCTTTATAAAATAATTAAAATACTTTTCCAGTGTTTACGGAAATAAAAACAATCTAAAAGTGTTACATTACGTGCAAACCGTACGTCACGATATTATCTCGGTCTTAAACAAACTGCATAAACTAAAAAAAATACATTGACAAAAGTGAATAACATCGGCAAAAAGTTAGCCATAAACAAACAAAAACAATCAACAAACCCGTGAGTAGAGTGCTTTTAAGCCAAGTGACAGACTCGGAATCAGTGTAGTTAATAAACTGTTCGATTAAAGTTATAAAGAAATTAAAGCATATTCATCACTGTATGTATGCTACCCTCGTGTTTTTTTTTGTTAAACTAGCAAGTTGAACTCACGGTGACTCATAACAAAAACTGACTAATATGTTACCCAGAATTTCGTCTTTAACGCAATAAGCTCGTTGGCTCAGTGGTTGAAGCCACGCTTTATACGAGACGGCGCTGCGGGTTGAGTGTTCTATTCCCATCGGCTGTGTGTAACTTTTTGTCCTTCGAATATTTTTGCCTTTGGGATACAATTCGAAACCAAGTGGACCATATTTTATTTTGTATATTTTAATCATGGATACGGACAGTAACGTGACATTTAGACGTATGCGACGGCATAACTCAGAAAATGACCTTACACATCTGAATAGTACAATAGCTAACAACCCAAGAGTCATAATTGATGAGTCAATGCGAAGCCTACCAGATGTTTCCATATGCAATAACTCACGTATTATAGATTTGGAGATGCAAGTAGAGCAAATCAGGCAAACTCTATCTACAGCCAACCAAGAAGTTGACATCCTCACAATTGAAAATAGCTGTCTAAAAAGAGAGATAAAGAATTGTAATTTAATAATAAAGTCTCTAAATAGTATCCAAAGTCCTGTGCCCAAAAGGCTACGCTGTCAATCACCTACATTTAAGAATAGCGAGAAAATTAAACGGCAGTTGTTTGCTCTACAAATACAAGCATGCGATGTAGCAGTACAAACAGAGACACACGATCCAACACCTAGAAAGCCAGTTAAAAAATTAAACAGAAAAATTAAATTGTCCCTGAAACCCAAAAATAAGTACTTAAACAAACGCCTTCTTAAGAAATTGAGAATGTTAAAGAGAAAAGTTAAAAACTTACAGAAGGAACTGGAGAAAGTTAAGATTGACAAGAATAGGATTCAACATAAAATATTGGAATGTGCAACTAAAAACAAAATACAGAAAAGTGGTGACGAAATCCCTTATAAAAGGTTGTATAGAAATATAGAGAAGAAAAGAGTGAACATTTTTTCAGATAGCTTGGGAAGTGGAATGGCAATCAGGATGTTGGAGCAATCAGGCTCCATAGAGGTTATCAACCATTGTAAACCTGGAGCTAGGAGCGGACAAATATTGAGTAATTTCTATCAACAGACAAAGAATCTACAAGGAAATGATCTGGCGGTTATAATGATTGGAAATTATAATGAAACAAAAATGGAAATACCATATATTGAAATAGTTCGTAATATTTTGAAGAACAACTCTAGGAATTTTAATATACTACTGGGGAGTATCGTTTACGACGGTAAAAACGACTCTACAATTTATAAAATTAACACTGAACTGGCTCGGTTAGCTACAGTGTCGGAAAAAGTTAAATATCAGGAGTTAAATAAGATTAATAGAAATTTAATCAAAACCTTCATGTCTGGAGAAATCATAAGAACATGCAAACATTTTAAGAGCTCTTCATGCTTACAGTTTATTAAACCTAATTCAGATCTGTCTTCAAATTTTCTGAAAACCTCCAAGATTGTAGTAAATGGCTAATAATAGTCCACGCAAATATTCAAAGCATAGGGAATAAGTATTTAGAGATTGAACTTCTAACTGAAAACACAAACTGCGACATACTCTGTCTTTCAGAGACATGGGCGAATGAGTTTAAGATAAATGTAATGACTATTGAGGGTTACATTCTCGCTGAATTTTATAATAGGAAATTTTTCGAACATGGAGGTACAGCAATTTTCTTAAAAAATGGAATAGAGTTTAAACCAAGACATGACATTACTAAGCTAAGTTTTGAAATGAACTGTGAAGTAGCAGCAATAGAAATTAAGTTATGTAAATTAATAATAATTTGTGTTTATAGACCCGATTATGACTATTTAATATTTGAAGAAGTAATGACAAAAATTTTTGAAAAGGCTTGTAGGGAAGGAAAGAGAATTGTAATAGCAGGAGATTTCAATTTAAATGTGATGAAAAATAATAAGTATAATAAAAATCAGGTTCAAAAATTTCTTAAATTACTTGACGAGTTTAAATGTAGGATTATATTGAATGAACCTACACGAACTAAGAAAATGTCAGCTACGTGTATTGACAACTTCATTTTAAATGATGATGAAAATTTCAATCATCATGTAGGAAAAGTTTTAGATTTAAAACTGTCTGATCACAATGCTATACTATTGAATTATAAGTTTAATTGTAACAAAATTAAAATTTCTAATCAGAATAATATTTCAAGAAGGACAATGTCCCGAATCAACAAGGATTATTTTCACTATCTGTTTAATAAGGACCTTAAAAATGTTAATCACGCTGTAAATGCTACTCACAGTGCAAATGAGAAAATGAACATCTTAATGGATCACTTTAAATATTGCTACTACACTGCTTTTCCTGTAAAAACAATCAAAATTCAAAATAATAAGAAACACACATTGTCCACTAAAGGTATAGAAATATCAAGAAATAATATACAAAAACTAGAAATATTACAAAATCTCCACCCCTGTGAAACTAGGAAAGTTAAACTTAAATTGTATAAAAAAACTTTTAAAAAAGTATTGGCAACAACTAAGAAAATAGGTTATGCAAAGAGAATTCAAAAATCTACAAATAAAATTAAAATGACATGGAAAATTGTAAAGGAACAGCAAAATAAGACATCAGGATATCGTAATAACAAAATTAATACAATTCGAAATTTAAATGGACATTTAATAACAGGCTGTAAAAATATAGCAAATAGTTTTAATCATTTCTTTAATAATATCGCAGGAACTCTAACAAATAACTTAGATGTTCAAGTAGAGAATTGTAATAAATACTTGGGTAACTCACCAATTAATAAAATATTTTTTCAAGTAATTTCTCATTCTGAACTCAGAAAAATTATATTTAGTATTAAAAGTAAATCATCTAAAGACATTTATGACATGGACACTAAAACAGTGAAAGAATTAATTTTATGTAATATTAATATGTTTGGCATTATTCTAAAAGTTTTTAATGAATGTATATTGCAGGGTGTTTTTCCAGATAGTTTGAAGATCGGTAAAATAGTGCCATTATTTAAAAAGGGAGAAACAGTTGATATAGGAAATTACAGACCAGTGTGTATCTTACCCGTTTTGTCAAAATTTTTAGAAAGTGCAATCAAAACTAGAATGATCACATATTTTGAATACAATAAATTATTTACAGAATGCCAATTTGGTTTCCGAAAAGAGAGGTCAACAGAAATGGCCATCAGGAAAACTGTTTACTTCATATTAGAGGCTATGGATAAGTCGCAGAAGGTATCTAGTATCTTCTGCGACTTATCTAAAGCTTTCGATTGTTTGCGACATGACGTCTTAGTTCATAAGCTTAGCTTCTATGGTTTTGAAGGTATTGAACTTGATCTTTTACGGTCTTATTTTAATAACAGAGTTCAAATAGCTACCGTTAATAACATAAAATCAGATGCGGAACACAGTAACATAGGTGTCCCACAAGGTTCCATACTCGGGCCACTACTGTTCTTGATATATGTTAATGATTTAGCAAACTGCCTACCAGATTGGGCATTAATTACTCTCTTTGCGGACGATACGCACGTAGGGATCAAAGACAGGAAACTGGAAATAGTAGAAGAGCAAGCTAATCTGGTAGTTCAAAAATTAAAACTGTGGTTTGAAACAAATGGTATTATTCTAAATGCGGATAAAAGCACTATTTTAAACTATACTAGCAGAAAAAAGAGTAAAAATGCTACCATCCGAGAAGTCACATTTTTAGGATTTACTCTAGATTGTACTTTATCCTATAATAGCCAGATAGACAAAATATGCAAAAGGCTAGCAAGCGCTAATTATGCGTTGCTTAGATTGAAACCCATAGTTGATAAAAAAACTCTTCTATTGGTTTACTATGCTTACTGCCATTCTATAATAAACTATGCAATATCAGTCTGGGGAAACGCATCTCAAATTGAAAGAGTCCTCATTTGCCAGAAGAGGTCGTTAAGAATAATACACGGCTTACATAGATTAACTTCAGTCCGAGCTTACTTCAAGAAAGCAAAAATATTGACGGTGGTATCTTTATTTATATATAACTCTCTTATGGAAGTACATTTAAAAAAAGACGATTTACCCATGAAAATGCATATGCATAATTTTAACACTCGAAACAAAGAAAAGTTATATGTACCAAAAACCAGACTTGTTAAGACGTATAGACAAGGTATCTGCCTAAAGCTGGTTATGTATAATAAACTACCCTTAGAAATAACACGGCTGCCTCCAAACCAATTCAAACATAAAATAAAAATATTTTTTGAGTGTAATCCGTTTTACCATATTGATGAGTACATGAGTTGTTCATTTTCTGAATTGCATGACGTGTAAGTGTATTTACATTTTATTATTTTTTGTATTGTTTTGTGTTAGGCTATTAGAATTATAAGTAATTATTATGTACCAACTTGACATACCAATGTTATGCAATGTAACGGAATGGTGAAATAAATAAATATCTAAATATCTAAAATATCTTGGTTTGTTGCTGAATATATTAAAATCGCCATATGTATGCCTACAATATTTGAGGAGTTCCCTCAATTCCTCATGGATTCCATCATCAGAACTGGATTCTGATCTGACTGGACCAATCTGGAAGTATATCTATTCAAATAAAAAAAGAATTTTCCAAGTCGGTTCATAAACGCCGGAGATATGCGGTAAAAAACAATAAAAACAAAAAAAAAATACAACCAAATTGAGAACCTCCTCCTTTTTTGGGAAGTCGGTTAAAAACTAGCTTTTATTATATTAGTGATTGGAACTGTGAGCTCATCAAAATGAGCCCAAACACTGCCAGGCTACTGTTAATCATCAAAAAGTTCCGTTTTCCACCTTCCATCTCCATCATCAGATCAGCTCGCTGTTACCATAATATTGTATTGTCATCGGAACGGGACAGGTATGCAAAATTTCAGCGCAATCGGTTGGGTGGAACTGTTAATAACTCAGTTTCAAGATTCCACCCGGACAAACATACATACATTGCAAGTTAAATAAAAGCTTTTATAAAGGAACTGGCGCGGGTTTGGACTTGGCACGGGCGTCTTTCCATTCCAATCAAATTTCGTACAAACGCACGGAAATAAAATCTCAATTTAGCCTCAATTACACACCTCAAATGTATGGAACAGATGCCCGTATGGCGCTCTGTAACTGCGGCGAATTTAATTCCGTGCTTTTTGTATGAAATTTGAATGGAGTTAACGCCCATGCCATGTCCGCGCCTGCGCCTGTTCCTATGTGACTTGCACCTAATAATGGCTTGTTTATTTTTGGCCAAAGCTTGTCTTATAATATACCATACGTGATAGGTACTAAATAATAATTGCATGAGAACTATACACTGAGAACTGTATGTAGTAGCACGGGTAAGTTCCGCCATCATGTATATAAACTGTAATCTACAATCATGAAATTCTCTCTCGAACGGAGTGATAGTAAAAGTGAGAGTTCTTGCATTCACGCGCCAGCGCAAATGTACACCACCATGTCGGGAACACAGATCATGAATGGCTCTCCTTATTCTGATTTGACGACCCCTGTGGCGCGAGTAGCCGGCTGAGATTCAAGAGGTTGCGAGTTCGATTCCCGCTGCGGTACAAATATTTGTATGATCTGCAAATATTTGTTTTGAGTCTGCGTGTTATATGGTACCATAATGGTTACTGGTTACTCGTAGTTCCTGATACCCACGTCACAGGGAATCCTTGTGTGGGATCATGACTACGTATGTGACTGTTGGGTGTTATGTTATGTTATTGTTATGATAGCAAATTAGGACAAAAACATATGAAAACGGTCTGTCACTATAGTGACTGTGTCACCCTGCCTAAAAAAAAGAACAAGTGACACTAAAAAAAAAAACATCACAATCAATTCATAATTGGCAGATTAATCGCGTAACAAAAAAACATACATTCGAATTGAGAACCTCCTTCTTTTTATGAAGTCGGTTAAAAATAACACTAATTGTTGTAATCACAAGTAGAAGAGAAGCATTAATGGGGAAAAGATACAGGATGCCCAACGCAGGTTTAATATCTTAATCGATGCCATCTTCTTACATGCCCTGACACAAAAAACAAACACAACAATAAAGAAACATGCCCTAGTTCAAAACGTGGAACCAATACGGATTGGTAGCTTCAGTTACATGTTAGTGCAAAATCATTAGCTTTGTGGTTTCCTTTCATAAATAAGAGGAAACGCATCAAATATAAACGGGGACAGAGTCTGCATTTTATCTACTAAGTATACTGATTGATAACCATCTTTTGCTATAAATATTTCCATCTCGTTCCCTACGGTTAATGTCCCATTCTATGACATGAATGTAGATAACATTTTCACTTTAATAATAGAGTCCTAACTACCAATAAAACAATGTAAAATGAACCTAGTCTTCGGTCATTCTGGTCGAATATTCACAAAAATCAATAAAATGTTATTAATAAATTGTTTTTTAAGAAAATTATGCTCTATATCGAGGGATTTAAATCGAAAGTTGGTTGTGTTTTTTGCGGTTTAGATCAGATCGAAGTAGCTGAGATGCAGTGTCGCGAAACGCGACCACGTTGCGATATAAAAGGAAGTTTTGTATAATTTTCTTTATCACACACAGCCAGCCTGTACTCGCGTTCGGTCATTAAAAAAGTTCACTACTCACACGATGTCTGCACGATTTCTGGTGAGTTAAAATTAATTCAAAAATATTATGTAATATAAAATATATCAAAATAACAATTTGGTTTACATCATAATAATATAATATATAAAGATAATTAATATCTATAATAAAAGGATCAATTAATAATGATGATCCTTCTACGGATATATAATCAGAAAATTTTGATTTTATAAAAGTATTGAAACTTATTTTGACAGCAAATAAATAATTAGGTCATGGTTTATTATAATCTTAAATAATCTATCTGGAAAACAACAAGGAACTGACAGCCAAAAATAATGAAGTTCACTATTTTAGTTCACTGTATGAACTAAAGTCCTGCGTAGGCAACCTCTACACTTTGCTACGCGATTTTGAACGCCTCAGGACAATTTCGAAACAAAACCAGCAGTTTTCATGGATTTCTAATCATTGTTTCACCCAACACGCATAAAAAGTGATTTTAAATGCTCAATACGAGCAGGATGTAAACAAAATACTGAAAGTATACCTACACTTCCACTATCGCCAAACTAAGACTGATTATTTTCAAAAGTGGCTACGACTCTGAACAATTTGATTTTGTAAATTAAGTTCATTCCAAATAGTTTCTGTGAGAACTTGAACTGGCGGACAGTTTTTATAAAAAAAACTGATTATTTACAGGGTTCGTTAAACAGCAAAACTGACCAGTCTCATTTAAAGACATATTTTATAGGTAAATGAAAGGTTTACCGAGTCACTGCTACTGGACGTACCTATTATATTCTTTTTATTGTTGTTACGTAAAGACTTAGAAAGTTACGTTACGATATTTTTTCTTTATTTTTATATAGTTGGTCATTACTATTGTTATTATTAACTACCAACATATCATTTAAATTTGGAACAAAGAAGCTTTATAATAATTAGGCTGATGCGAAGGATTATATTTTTATATCAATTCTATTGTTGTGTTGCTAACGAGTTATTAATATCGATGTGCTTGCGATTGTTAGTTTTGTAATCATGCTGCTTGTTAGAGATGTGCCGTGCCTTCTTCTTCTTCTTCATTTCTTTATCTTCTTTTTTTCTTCTTTCTTTCACTTCTTGCAATGTTGTCTTGTGTTTTGTATGTGTTCTGATACACACTATATTATGGCTCATGAACTTTCGTACATTCCAAGCTCACGTTTCCTGAGCCACACATTGTGAGCGGACAAGGAACATGTTAAGATAAGAACGAAGATGCTTCAAACTATCTTGCTCATTAAAGTTGTTTCATTTCCAGTTAGCACTGGTCTGCGTGGCGGAGCTGTCATCAATAATAATGGCAGGCGGTGGCGGCGGTGGTCACAAGAAGGTGATCATCCATGTTCCAGTGTACGTAAAGCATCACCACCACAAGCACACGATAGTGAAGCACGTGCACCACAAGAGCGGTGGTGGCGGTGGTGACGACCACTATGAAGTGCTGGGATATACCTATGGGGAACCGAAGGCTGCGCCGCACCATGGAGGAGGTGAGAATCTTTCTCAGTTTTTAGGGGTGTACTTCTAGAGTTGGCGTAAAAACTGATCAGTGATCAAGATTATGTGTTTAGGTGAGTTATAAGAGATCCTAGAACTAAAAACTTGATTGCATATGGCGTCTACCATCCCGCTCTTGGCAACCTGTGGATTCAAGTACATTCATCTTCATAGAGAGCAGACCCCAAGTACCAGTGGGATGCTTATGAGAGATTCGGCTTGTAAATGGGTTGAAAAAAGTTAAATGCCCAATAGGCAGAGAATTACTTTAGCATCAGTCAGATTTTCTGTAGCTATACTAAATAACACGCAAAAAAAAAATCAAACAGAAAAATGCTGCTATAGGATTTCAGGTGGACATAACATATTATGTTGAACGTCTCATTAACTATTAAACTATTGGAAAGGTTTTCCACAGAAATCGAATTAAGGAAATAGAAATAAATTGATATCCATCGCCGTAGAACATGTTTATTCTGATACGTACATAGGTAATATGAGTTCCTTCCTGAATTTCTAAATGATTACCCTGAACGAAATTACTGTGATTTGAAAAGTATAACATATTACATATAGAGTTGTACTTTGATTATGTCTGTGATTGTATAACATTACTATTGAACCGTCTACAACTTCAGCCTTGATGATGATTTCCGATACAAACTTCAACAACCCTTCAAGAAATTTTTTCGTGAACCTTATGTCTTTGACACCAATATTTACGCTTCTATCGTATAGTTCAAACGTTTCAGTCATTCCGTAGCGCTACTGTCTAACTAAAACTGTTTCATTCGTATGTCATGGTTACATTTTGCTTGCACACGACATTTGTTTGAGATACTTACCTGCCTATCTAGATACATACAGCAGTAACAGTGTGCGTTCTATGTAAGGAAAGCAGCCAAAAATATTTTAAATCCGTTACTTTAGTATTACACACTAATCAACTTCTAAGTTCATAATTTAATTAACGACCTCCCCGTTGCGTGGCGGGCAACTGAGATGAACTGAGATGCAATAGGTGCGGGTTTGATTCTTGCTGAGGGACATATGCTTGTATGATCTTGCAATTATTTGTTCCGAGTCTGGGTGCTATGGTACCATCATGGTACTCGTTGTTCCTGATACCCACGACATAGAGAATCTTAGTGGGATCCGATATTATAATATGTGACTGTTGGCAGCGTTATGTTACGTTAAAACCGTTACGTTTACTATCATTATTGGCTGATAGTCAATAATTATAATAAAATAATTCAAACGATACAATAATTCTGCTTCATTCCAATAGTCCCTGAAGTATTTTGTCAAAGTTTCTCTGAAACAACAAGGCTAGGTTGCATAATCTGATATCGTGACCTTTCTATGGCACTAATATAGTATGGTATACTTTTCACAACGTTTTCAACTTCTTTAAAGTTTTCATAAATATACGTCTGTTTTCAGACCGAAACGATTGGATATTTCCCATGCATGCTATTTTTAACCGATTTCACAAAAAGGAGGAGGTTCTCAATTCGGTTGTAATTTTTTTTTTTTATGTTTGTTACCTCATATCTCCGACGTTTATGAACCGATTTGTTTTTTATTTTTTTTATTTTAATAGATATACTTCCAGATTGGTCCCATTTTTTTCAGAATCCAATTCTGATGATGGAATCCATGAGGAATTGAGGAAACTCGTCAAATATTGTAGGCGATATATATATAGCGATTTTGATATTTTCAGCAACAAACCAAGCATTTGCATTCAGAAAGTATCATAACCCTTTCACCACTATGGTT
This sequence comes from Epirrita christyi, assembly GCA_951392215.1. Taxonomy (NCBI): domain Eukaryota; kingdom Metazoa; phylum Arthropoda; class Insecta; order Lepidoptera; family Geometridae; genus Epirrita; species Epirrita christyi. Next base: position 8,488,907 of record OX595833.1, read on the forward strand.
TTTTCATCCAAATATTTAGTCGAATAAAATGGCGGAAGTCGGTTTTTTAAATGAAAAGTTATCGATGATATTTTCAATTTAAATGTGCTTAATATTTATTTGTTTGGATGATTACTTATTTATTGTTTTATGCTTTTAGGGCACGGCTGGGGTGCTGCCGATGAAGGTCACGAAGGAGACTCCCCCGTCAGCTTTGAAGGTGGAGACCACGGCAGCTACTCGCTCTCAGGATCTGAAGACTACAGCTCTGGACACGAATAATCATTATAATAACGACCCATGCAGGCCCTTTACTATGGGAGGTAGCTCAGGGATCATACCTAAAACAAGGTCTCAAAGACAAAATCTCTTATACAACAAAGGGATAACTATGTAAAGAGTATTGTAGCTGCTAAATTCCCTATTGGCCAACTATTGTAAATATAGCATAGTTCTGTTTGGTTGCTAGACCCACTAATACGAAGATTTGGTACAAAATATTGAAGGCATTTCAAATGTTCAAGTTAATCCTTTTATAAAGGTGTAACTCAACAAAGGTTGTGTATTTCTTGATCAATAATTATTATTTCTTTATTATATAGCTTTAGTATGAATGTGTTCGTAAACTTATAATTATTTTATTCACAAAATGTTGAAGACTTCATTACGAGATTAATCTGCGTTGATTGAATTACTGAGCCTTTGTGATAATTGATCAATTTATCACTCTGTCATTGGCCATTCAATGCTTGTAGCCCAATTGAGTGAGCGTGTAAACGTTGCCTTATAGCCAGTGTTTACACTTCAACACATACAACTCTATAATATTTCTTGAATAGTTAAAAAGCTCACGAACAATGCCACCCACAATAATAGTTACTATGATATATTTTGACCATTATGTGTGATTAGTCTTCAATAATGTGAATAGGGCTGAATTTAAGCGTAACGATGTATGTAACGAAAGTGATCGTTTCTTTTCTATGAATGAAATTGGTTGAAAGTTGTTATTTTCTAACTTCTTAGGTTAAAGAAGCCGTTGTGAATTATATACCCTGAAAAGGGAATTGTTAATATTATACCTGTTGTTAAGATTGTTTACAAAATTGTTACTCGTGTTTTATTTCAATAAACTGGTATGACCGTGGTAGTCTCGGCCTAAGAATAGAACTCCTCCAACTCCTCCGATGGATGTCATAAAAATAGAAAGGATTACGCCAGGGGATGGTCAGCAGCATCGACCTAAATACTTAAAACTATACTGCGATCACCAATCCGCCTGTCAATCGTGGTGATTATGGCGAATCCCCCCATTGCGCTATAAGGAGGCCTCAGCAGTGGATGTCTACCGGCAGATGAATAAAAACTCACCTTTTAGTATGTAGAGACAAATTATTAGTGTTGGTAGAATCTGTTCAGTGACAGACCCCTCGTGGCCAAATTGTGTACTAACGTTGTGAACTACATATTTTATTTTACTTTATTGGTGAAAACAAACAGTTAATACATTAGGATATTACTAAATAACATTGTTTATATAAATATGAGTAAATGTACAATCCACGACGTTATCTACGGATTACTAAAAAAGATTATGAAGTTATATTCAAACAATAATTAAGAGCTGGTTTCTTTTTGTCGGCATTTTGAATTGAAAATTAAAAATAGTACATAAAAGTTGTAATAGGATCAAAACGGAACAGACGCGCTATTGTACTGCCCGCTAAACAAAGCACAGCAGCGTCCTCCAATCCCACGACGGGTTTCTCGCTGAACACTCTGAATCTAAAACAATTCAGTGTACTACGCAGTATTCAGTATATCCACCGACTTCCTTTGACCTTTACAATTTCCTTAGTTTTAGGAGAGGGAACGGAAGGAAACAATTCTTCATATAGTTTCAAAAACTATAAAAACTCGTACAAAGCCCCCTGACATCAAAAACATAAACCATTTATCTTTGATTGAAGATGCATGGCAAGCTTAGCAAGACTACAATCTCACTTGAATTGTGTGTAAGTTTTACTTAGTATTGGTGAATATCTTTGATTTTTATACAATTTCTTTCATTCTAGCACTATTGTTCAATATCGATGAAATCGACGTTTTCAGGAAAACCTGTTCACAATGTGTCGAAAATGGAGCATTTTGTTAATTTTCACCCATTTTTTAAATGAAAATACGAAAATAATCATTAATGTTGATATTAACAGCAAAATACGAGGTTTCGTTGTTGGTGCAAAACTTTTTTTTTTCTTAGTGTATGTACATTTTGGGCATTGGATATTCAAGCTCCTGCTTTTGAACCACATAGGAAGAAGATTTTAAAATAAAAGTGGTCATTGGTTATTTTCATGCACCAATATACCTATATGTTACCAGTTTATATTCTGCTTTTTAGTTTTTCAATACAAAAGATTTCAACGCGCGCAACACGTCTCGAACTAAAGATATGAGTTGACTTTTGCCTAATTAAGTAAATAGTTTTATTACCACGAGTAACACCAAATCCCCATGCATAATATATAATATCCATGTATATGATGAAGGATATATATTTATGTTTTAATAAACTCTATTATGAGACGAAAGTGAGAAGAAAAGAGACGACGTGTTGCCAGTGATGACTTTATGTACAGACGTGGTCGCTATAACTACTGGTCGTAAAAAAGTCACGCAGTAGGCTATGGAGAGAGTTATGATCCAAGGGTTTCACTACGCGATAGAATCCGAAATAAGGAAATCCGTAGAAGACCCAAGATCACCGACAATTAGCTAGTTGAAGTGACAATTAGCAGATCATAAACATCGCAGAACTGACAACCGTTGGAGAATAAAGGTTCTCGAGTGGCAACCACAAACTGGACGACGTGGTAGAGAAAGGCTTGATGGACTAAAAACATTATTAACGTCACAGGAAGTTGGTGGATGGAGGTGGCTTAATAAGTTAGCTTAACGTTCATCGTGGCATTCTCGGGGGGAGGCCAATGTCTAGCAGTGGATTTCTACAAGCTGATAATGATGATGATGAGTATTTGTTTGTGAGTGATTGTGATTTTTTTGAGTGTGAGATACCAAGCCTTGAATCGTAAATTATTCTATTAAATAACATTTCTGAATATAATTGACTGCAGCCGTCGCAGTCCAATGAAAATAAAAAATCGCTACTTGGACTTTCTAATGAACCTTGCGCATTTTATTCCTTTTAGTTTACGCGTCTGTAGTCGTAACATTTATTATGTCAGGTTTCGAAGAATACTTTTGTAAATGCCTTTTAAATGTAGATGTACCTATACTAAGTTAATCGAGACAGAGCAGGGATATCAATAATAGCTAACGTTAATTCTACTTACTATCTATCAAAACTAATGACGAAGAATAATCATTTGTTACAATTTACAACTTGAAATAACATATCTACGTACTGTAATACCTACACACAGATAGTACACCGGCCTACACCTATTGGTCGGGTCAAACAAAGCATCGCAAATAGCACACAGAATAATATTTTAGCAAGTTGAAATGGCAATGGGTCATTATGTATATGTCATAGAATACATACAATATCTAAAATAAATACAATTCGTCTTGCCAAGGGGTAGGCCTATATCCCGCAGTTGATAGATAGATAAACTCTTTAATGCACACCAAATAAAAAAAAAACAAATTAAGGAAACATTAAAAAATAAACATAACGTACAATTGACGGTCTTATCGCTAAAAGCGATCTCTTCCACTTTTATTTTTATTGTTGAATTCTGTTGATGACACTGATGTATGAATGGATGGTGGCGCTATTATTGAATACTTGATTGGTCATATTCATTGATGAACCTCATAAAAGCGTGCATAAAACGTGTTTAGTATGGATTGTCCCCAAATTCAAGCGTGTAATCTCGTCCCATCGCGTCCAGACGGCTGAGTCTAAGGCCGAAATAAATAGACGTTACTTTAGACCCAAATTCAAGAATAAATAAACAAACGTTTACCGTGACCATTGGTAAAGGTAACAGATAATCTTTAAAAACACCTGTGAAAAAGAATTGGTTAGGCTAAACAGTTGTTTAACCGCCGTTGTGTTGGTGAAATCACCCCTAAGCATTAGTACGTGCTAAATACCTAACGTCTTTATCTCGGCCTTAGTTTTTTGCTAACAATCGACACGGACGTATGGTGTAGTGTAACACGGATTTTGTACGGCGACACAAATGAGCGCATACTGACAAGGACTTTCCCTTTTATATGACATCTCAAATGACCTGACTGACTTTTTTTATACCCCTCTTGGAACCCTATCCAGACAACCACATAACCTTGTATGTGCCTACCTTACCTACAAATTGAACCAATACTTACCAATCAAATTTAATGAAGATGGGATAATCAGTTAGAAAGTTATGCTCAGACTACATACAAATGTTTGTATGATCTGCAAATATTTGTTCCAGGTCTGGGTGTTGGTATCATGGTACTCGTGGTTCCTGATACCCATGACCCAGGGTACCTCTTTTCTGCCAGTTCTGCTAAAGTCCAAGGATACAGTACACTATATACATGATTGGAGCTGTCTCCCTTGATTGATGATAGAGTCTCCACCTCCACCTGCACATCCGTAGAAATGAAAACTTCATTTTTAGAAATCGTTTTTGTCTTATTTTCTCTGTTTTCCGTTTCCCATTTGTCAATCGTGAGAAACTATTTGTAAGAACTTACTGTTTATATGTACGTTTCGATTCCACTTTGCTTCCATAAAAACTATAAGAATGAACTTAACGACTTGTTTTTGTAGTTGTAAATTGTGACAGTACGTACGTGGTTCTTTAAGATTACGAGGAATATTCGTTTCTGGAAGTCATCACCATCATCATCAGCCTATAGAAGTCCACTGCTTACATAATATACATACTTACACTGTATATTATAGGCTTTCCCCTAGAACGCCACGACAAACTGTCTTGAGCCGCCTCCATCTACCGACTTCCTACGACGTTTTAGTTGACAACGGTTGTCAGTTCTACGAGCTATATCACCTGCCCATTGTCACTTCAACTTGGTAATTCTGAGAACTAATGTCTGTGATCTTGGTTCTTCTACGGATTTGCTAATTTCAGATTATTTCACGTAGTACTCCTAGCATAGCTCTCTCCATAGCCCGCTGCATGATTTTGAGTTTGCTCGGGCTGGAAGTAGTAGTAGTAAATGAGACCATGTAAAAATAATGTTTAGTAAGTCTTTAATGTAAATTAAAATATTTAACAAAATTAGTTCGCTAAAATTACAATCTCTAAAAACTAAATAACAAAAACCTACCCGGTATGATAAATATACTAAGTAGTAACTTAGTTGTTCTTAGTAAATCATTAGCAGTAATAATTATTTGAAATTATACATAAGTAATATACTTAAATTGTATATAGGTATGCGCCGTGGTGTGTCCGTCCTAGAATAGACCCTCCCTCTCCTCCCGTGGATGTGGTAAAATCAGACTAGGGTATCACAATTGGATGGTGCAGCAGCATACACCTTAGCACCTTAGCACCATTACCGCAATCACCAAACCACCTGCCAAGCGTGGTGATTATGGCAAACGCCTAATGAGGAGGCTTTTGTCCAGCAGTGGACATTAATAGTCTCATGATGATGCGGTATGTACTAACGTGGTTCAAGTCACAAAGTAGGTTAATATCTATGAAATTGTTTGATTTTTATTGTAGTAAGGTGATTGTGTAACAGTCTGAAGAAGAATGTTTTTTGCTAGTTACGCAAATCACCGTTCTTTCAGTAGTTTTGTTATGTTTTTAGTTTATGTAATTCCGGATGTAGGGCGATTCCAATTGGTTCACAGTCGTGTTCTTTTTCCTATAAAACATGTTGAATGGATGATATAATTATTGTAAGGTTGTCAAAACTGGTGGCATATATACTTAATTAAACTATTTCCTAGACTTCTACATTATTCAAATAATATATGTTGACAATATTATAAGTATTATTGAATAGATAAACAATATATTCAACGTAACAATTCCACCCCTCTCCACTGAAAACTCGAAAGAATTCGATACGTGTTTCTCCTCTCTAAGAAGCATCCTCGACAACTTTTTCACGAGGGTGCTTTGTAAAGAGGCAAAACACGTGTCGAATTCTTTAAAATTTTCGGTGGAGAGGGTTGAGAGGGGTCGTCTATTCAATATTGTAAAATTATATATAAGTACTTATCATAAAAACGAATTAGGCAAATAGTCAACAAATATTTTGGCAAAGACCTTATAGCTTTGGGCGAAGTATGACAAGATTTTAGTAAACAAGTGTCTCTATGCCTCCCGTCTTTGTAGAGTGTTGGATACCTGCTTCTCTCGAGAATGAAACAGGTGCATCGTTTATGGAGTTTCCGTCGTTCGAGAGGTAAACCGAATTGTCTCCACCTGTACCGACAAATGAGGTTTGATGATCGTCTAGTCCTAAATTTCCATCAAAGCCTGCCGGGAAATCTGATGGCTGTATAGTCAAACCAGTATTTTGTGTTGGGTCAGACGCAGCAAAGGGATCGTGTTGGGTAGTACCCGGGAAACTTTGCCCACCTGACAGGGTGACGGTTGGTTGAGGTAAAGCACCTGCAAATGGATCGTGGTTGTTCGTCTGAACTGCGCTTTGCGGAGTAAGCTCTGCGAAGGGATCATGAGCTGGCTGCTCCGCAGCTCCTCGAAGGTACCCGTAAGTAGCAGGATATGACTGCTGCAAGCCGTTGATGGAAGTGAATACATCTTCCTCGCCATCTTCCCCCTGTTCAGTCACTTCGTAGCCGGGATTACCACCAGTGTTGGGTATTACACCAGGCAACGAATCGAATACTTTTACTTGCTTTACAGTATGCGTTATTCCGTGGACTTGTGGTATTTGGTGACCAATGCCACCTCCATAAGACGGTACGGATGGCGAGTATGATGACGCGTAATCATCCTCATATGATGGTACCGGTGGCGGGTCGTAACTCGGAGTGTCGTGGTGATGATGTCCATGGCCATGACTTTTGTGGTGATGACCGTGATGTCCGTGGTGACCGTGGTGACCATGATGACCGTGGTGACCGTGTCCTTTAGACTCCGTCTTGGTCGTCGTATGGGCCTTCTTGTGATGATGGTGATAATGATGACCGTGAGGAATATGGGGCTTGGGATGATGGTGATGATGATGGTGATGCTCTTTCTTTGGCTTATGGTGATGATGGTGGATTGTTATCACTTTTGTATGATGGTCGTGGTGTATGAATTCGGGCACGTGCAAATTCACGTGGTCACTGAAAAACAAAAAAAATGAATAGGACAATAAATGTAAATTATGTCATAGTGATATGATATGACAGTGATTTCAGAATATTTTCGCAGTGCGTCTCAGAGTCAGGAGGGAAAACAGAAAAAGTAGTTTCTTAAAAAAAAAGTTCTTGGCCATCATAATATTGTGATTGGCTATCCAAAACAACACATTATTTTTTGTTAGTTCTATCAAAGTAAGACTTGACCAGATATAACTAGAAGCACTCTTGCCTGACTTCACCAACAGATCGTAGGCAGTTTTATATATTAACTTTGCAAGATAGTTTTTCATAAAAACCTGATATTTGGTACCTACCTATGCGTAAGTTTGTTTTTCCGTAAGTAAGCTAGTGCAAATGGGTGCAAATGAGTGCAAATGAAAATTATTTGAGAGATGATCGCATTATTAAAGAATTTCGCTCTAGCATAGATTGGAACTATACAGAAAACCATTTGCAGTCATGCACAAAATTATTTCAATGGAATTAATTTAACGTTAGTCGAACGATGTGCATAAATAAATATACCATGAAAATTAAACTACGATCATACTGCAACTTTTTGAAAGTAGGTATATAACTTTTCCTCAAATGCATTGAAAGCGAAGCTGGCTCATATCTTGCTCAAAGTATTAGTATTGCCAATCAGCGTGGCAATACAGCCAGCGTCTTGGGGATGCTTCCCTTTGGTAGTGATTTGGATCAGTTGAGTTATCTTTCGATCGTTTGCAACGGTCTTTAGATAGTTCAACAGTTTCAACTGTGAGTTTTTTAAAATTTTGTATGTACTTGTATTAATTGCATTATTAATTCTTTACTAAATAAATATTTATAATTCAATAATTGGTACCTCACATTACTTACATGTAAGGCATAGTACTCTTTAAGAACTAAAAATTCTTAAAAAATTCTTAAATCTTATTTATTAAAATTGCAATTGCACGGTTTGGGCTAAAAATATTCAAGAACAGTTCTTACTGGTGTTTGCCTCCATGGCCCCCGGTCTCCCCGTCCTCCAGGCACAGCACCACGAGCAGCAGCAGATACTTCTCCAAATCCATGTCGGCTCTCCACCGGCAGTCGGCACTCAATGTCCACAAAAGCTCTCAGAGGCAGTATTCAAACAACACCTGACCGGACCTACGTTCACATTTTGCTCCACATTACACTATGTACTTTTATTCTTCCCGATTTTAGTTTTATTTCAGAGTAGTAGAGCGGACAGCATTACGAGCACCACACCACCGCCACGCCACAACGGATTGAATAGCGAAACATCGTGAGATGACCATTTATTCAATTTCACTTAAATAAACCAGTAATATCAACAAAAAGACAACAACGCCATTGTTCGCAGAGCATGCCTAGAAGGCTTTATGCCGCAGCGTTGTGACCATTCTCGGTCTAATGCCCATTGGGGCAGGGTTCCATTTGTTGTTTAGGAAGTATTGCTATATATTTTGTTTTTTGTGGACATTGTGTGTAACAAGTATTTCACTACCATTACAAAACAACTCATTCGATCAAACTATAGCGCAGGGCGGGTGGTGTTACATCATAAGTATGTATTGCACGCAGCAAGCATGCAACGCAATATTTTTTTAGCTATCGGCGTAGGTGCTGTTATTTACTCCATACCTCATACGAAACTTATTCACAAAAACGACCAACGGGCCACTCTACACATAAACCCTCTTTTGTGATCAAGAAAACCGAGCTTATGTCTGATTAATCTGTATCTCTTTATCAGGCTTTGTGACCGCTATGTGTACGGGGACAATTTTTTTTTCCTTTTTTACAAGCATGTATGTAATGACAAATGAGGATATTGTGTTGTCGGAAAGATCGTTAGGAACGTAAATAAATAAAAGCACGTGCATCAATAAGGCGCGGGCGCAGGGTGGCGACCAATAAATAAAGCCGTAGGCGGAGGATTGTACCCGTAAATACTTCCAAGTGTAAACGTGGCCCATTAAAATTTAATTATCCGTTCCATTCCAATTTATTGGTTTCCCGAGGGAAACATTTTTTAAGCTTACTTGAGTTCTACATTAGATTTATATATACCGATATCGGTAGGTTCTACATATATAAACTCTCAACTCGAATCTACGTAATGCGATCAGACTAGTTAAATTACTTAATTAACTGTGCTAAACCACACTTAATAACTATGTTCAATTCAGATGAAATTAAAAATTGAATAAATCTAACCATACTTTATTTCAGACAAACAAACAAACTTAGATAATTTTTATTAACTACCTATACAATACATTTATTTATGTATAAAGTTAAATCGAATAAATTTTTTTACAGCATATCTAATCAAATATCAAAATTAACACATTTGTTTATACCAGTTTAACAATCGTGTGTTTGTGAATTAATAATATTTTCATAAAAATAATAAGTAGATACATAATAGCCATCGAAACAAAATACATACAACTATATAATTATTTAACATTCATGGACCTGGTATAGAACGGAATGAAAACAAAATTGAAATTGCAAATCGACTTTGTACCTACCGAATTTAAATTTCGGACAAGCGGTTGGAATCACTCTTCAAATAAGAGACTATGTAGAGATGTGATATGAATAAAATTAAATAATGAAAACAATGGATAATTTCCAGTCTTGGAAATTCTTGGTAGCAGAAACTAAAATCCTTACAAAAGTTACCTGAAATTCTATTTTCTATATAACTTATGTTTTGTACGATTTCTTTGTTAACATGTCTGGTACGAATTGAAAAAACCTTTGGAAAGCCTCAATTAAGCCTTAGCATATTATTTTACGAATACAAATTAAGCAAGGAAACAGAACCGATTAATAAATTACATAGGTACTTAATTTCACATTTGAACAAAAACGTGCTAATATTTTTACTTCGTACTTACGGCGTTTCAGTCTATGCTCTCGGCAGTTGTTGCAACCTGAAATAAGTTTTTTTGCTGAAAATTATAGGTTTCTAGAAAAGTTTATAGAAAACTAGTGATCAGAACTGATTGGATTAAGCCCAAACACCATCCAGGAGTTCCATTGTCGGCTGTCAACTTTCCTTCTCCATCATCCTATAAGGTTGCAGATATACCTTATTATTGTATTGAAAACGGAATATAAAAAAACTCAAATAAGTAAAACATCGTTTTCAAGATTTGATTATTTGATGGATAGTTAGACAGTTTATAATATATTAGTAATTAGTTAAAAAAAATTGTACACTAGGAAAGATTTATTCCACATGCACCAGATAAAAAACAGGTTCTTCATCAGCTGGCAGACATCCACTGCTGAACAAGGCCTTCCATAGGAGAGGGGTGATTTGTCATAAGCACCACGCTTCGTAGGCGGATTGGTGATCTCAGCATTGGTGTTAAAAACATAGATGGATGCTAACTATGTTGCCCACCCCTAGCATAATCCCTTACTCGCCTTTTACGATATCGATGGGCGGAATTGAAGGATTTCTATTGTTAGACCAAGACCATCGCAGCGGCAAAAAAAGGTTGAAAAACGAACGTAGCGTTAACTTATAAAATGTTTAAAGTATGAATACGCACAAACCCTTATGTATTAGAAGTTAAAGGCGAATTAATTGATCTGACCTAAGTCCGTCTATAAAGCGGAATCAGTCTGTTGAGTCCGTTGATGTCCCGCGGGACGTCAGGGATGTCAGGCATTTCCATAGGCACGTCGGGCAGGAACTCCGGAATAGCGAGCCCACCCACCGGCTGGCTGTGTGCACCCAACAGTGAGGGCGGCTCCTCGTGTAAATGCAGGTGATGGAAGTGCTCATGCTCCTCGGAGGGCGAGCTAGCGTGATCCATGTGCGGATGCGCGTGATGATGGTGGATAGTCTTGTACACGGTGTGCGTGTGTTTAATCTTCTTAACCTTGTAGGGGACGTGAATGACGACCTTCTTCTTACGGCTGCGGGTAGGAGAAAACCCACTTGCAATTAGCGCTTAATGGTCTGAGAAGCTAAAATTTATATAAAATTGTTATGGTTGTATTATTTGATTTGCTTCTAAAACGCTGCTAGTTTTTGCCCTGATACACTTTGACTTTGTATTGCTTTTAAAAGTTTCTAACTAGTTATTTATGAAATCATAATTGTGTTATATATAAGTATCTCTATCTCTTCACTCTTCATTAGCAGGTAGACATCAACTGCTGGGTGAGGCCTCCCCCATAGCATGCATATCGTGCAATGGGTAGATTTGCCTTAATCACTACGCTTGGCAGGCGGATTGGTGATCGCAGTTTAGTGTTAAGTACTCAGGTGGATACTGCAGCCCATCACCTGGCGTAATCGCTATCGTAGATCTCTATAAGAGCATAGCGATGACCAGCAGTGGACTGATGATGATGATGATGAATCTACAAATGAACTTTCATGCGTTTTTGTTAAAGCTACTTTATTTAGAATCGTTCAGAACAGACTTGTTATAAAAAACGTGTCCAAAAAAAACATTACTTAATACTATGGACAGGTGTTACGCAAAACGCATGATCTAATCTAGATATCCAATAATGTAACTACAAAATGCAAAACTGTAATAAGCCAACGGTTTTGGAAGCTTCCTCGTACGTCGCGCGTGAGTGAAATACCTTAACCACTTCCTGACCAAGAGTATGTAATAATACATCACATAACAAATACTTTTATGTATCAATTTGTTTATTTATGTTTCGATTTCGTTACTAGCTAATCTTGTTATTTGGGTGGTTTATTGTATGACACTTTTTAAACAACTCACCTCTCAGAACAAGTGACCAGCATAGCAAGTAATACGGTTATACACAACATCTGAAATGAATAGGTACTTAGAATTATGGATAGATATAAGGCCAAACCCCACCAACTTAAAATGAGGCGGTTAAACTACTGTTTTAGCGTAAACAAATCTTCTTGACAAATGTTTTCATACACTATACCTATTCTGTCATCACCTTAAAATCACATGATGGTTACAACGTAAAGCTTCATAATAGACCAAAAGGGAATTAAATAAACGATAGTTTTTTGCTCAGCTTCACATAAAAAAATGTTTGTGCTTACGAGTCTATTCTCTCTCCTTGTACGCAATATTTACTATTATTATGAATAATAAACAAACAATTTATAAGTACGCTCAATAAGCCTCAATAATAGTTACCTACCTAGATAGGTTAAGATAGATACATTTTTATCTAATGGCATTCACTTCATCAGCCGGTAAGTATCCACTGCTAGATGAGGCCTCCCTCATATGCATAGCGTGCAATGGGGGGACTTGCCATATTCACCACGCATCATGGCAGGCAGATTACTGATCGCAGTTTGGTGTAAATCAGGTAGATGCTGCTGCCCATCCCCTTGCGGAATCCCTCAGTTGCCTTTTCTGACATCCACAGGGGTAAAGAGTCCTATTCAACTACCACGGCTAGCTGAGACTACCTTGGTTAATTATTATATGATATTAATCGCATTTGATAGCAATTAATAAGAATAGACAATGCATCGATGTTATCAACTCCGAGCGACAACTCAATTAGTATAGTAACTTAGCGCTCTCAACTATTTGTTACCAATAAAAACACTCACCGCGATCCGAGAATCCATAATTGTATAACAATGTAGTGGAAAGCACAGAGTGTTGTGTTCGACAAAAAGCTCGGAAAGTGCGTGCGAAAACGCAAATTGATGCAGAGCAAACGTACGCGGGGATTTCCCACACTAGCACGCGAAAATGATGCGCTCGTATTCAAGTGCACAGTAACAATGAAAGCCGATGCACTTATCAATACTTATATATGCCATACACGAATGCACCCAGCTTATATCCAGAAACACGTGCGATTTGCTCCGTCCTATTTCGCGAAACGGATTCTTGCAGCGCGTCGTCTCTCTCTTGATCATCTAGAATAATCTACACTGCCTGGTTTTGCTATCATTGAGATACTATATTTTCAGGTTTTAAATCATTGATCTCAATCATCTATGCCACCAGCATGAACATTCACGACACAAGGCACTTTAAAACAATAGCCAAATTATTCGGCTTTTACGATAGAGCAACGCTACCTCACTGTCTTTAGATAGTTTTACTGTTTATGTAAGTAAAACTATACTGTTTTTAGATGCGAGTGGTTGCGGGTTCGAATCCCACTGCGGGACAAATGTTTGCATGATCTGCAAATATTTGTTCCGGGTCTGAGTGTTGTGGTACCATGGTTTACTCGTAGTTCCTGATACCCACGACGCAGGGAATCCTAGTGTGGGATCAGGACTATGTACGTGACTCATGTTAGGTGTTATGTTATGTTAATGTTATAGGTATATATTTTTTATTATGCCCTTCAGTGTAGTGGTCATCTACAGGCTGATGATGATAATGATGACACTTTCCATTACTTTGTAAATTTAAAAAAATCTGATAATATTGATAATAAAGTCAAACTAATTGATCATAACATTCAAGGAAAAGGAAGTTGTTTTTATCTGCAGCAGTAAAGTAATTGCAATAAATGTGCGTAGCTTGTAACGTTACCGAAAAGTCTAGATTCTAGCTATTCATTTTATGCAATTTCCGTACCATGTAATAATTAATGGATTTAGGCTTGTTGTTGCTACGGTAAGTATATTAAACTCACTCACGCATGATTCCCCATAGGTAGAGTAAACAACAGAATTGATACGAATAGGGCTACGAATCTTTATGTAAGTATAGCGCTCAGCATATCTGCACTAAATGTTTCAAATTGTGCCAAAGAAGTTAAAACTAAGCAACAATTGATCTAAATTATTTATATTACAGTTCAATGTTTCATTGCGAAGCGTAACCATAACTTATTTAGTAAAAACATTGTAATAATTTCCAAATAATTGCAACAACCGTATCTGAAACAGTAGCTATTATACGCCGCGTAACTTAACGTTCCGACTGCAGATAGATGACAAAACCAGAAAATTGATTCACAACTCACCGTTTAAGAAATTTTATGCAAAGAATTGATATTGATAGTAACTCTTTATCCATCGGCAGACATGTATTTGGTATATTCTACGCGGTAAAGAACCCGACTACGCAAACGCTGAAAACAAGTCACAAAATGTTGAGGAAGGCCAGTCCCCGATTCTTTACTAAACTTTTATTTGGTGCAAGTACAACTTTATAATTGAGTATTTAATATTAGTTTGATATGTTTTTGGTACTCATCAAGACCGAAAGGACGTCACAAAAAAACCCAACACATTTAATAAAAAAAAACGAGGTTGGTATATTGAGTTTAGTATGGCGTCATTAGCCACGTGGAACTTCTTGACGCTTCTTATGATTCCTCATTAAATGAAGTAGTTTCGGAACTACGAGGAATTAGATGAACAAACTTACGTACATACATATACTACTAAAATCATAACCCTCTTTTTGGTTTTCACAGTCGGGTAATGACAGCAAATGTATGAAAACAACTGCCAAAAAGCTTTGCATATACCAACTGTAGCAAAGCTGTTTTTAACTAGCTCTATATTAAAGGTCCAAGACCTGTAGACATAGAGCATGCCCTTCTAAATTGATATCATCATTAGCCTATAGGAAATAGAAGACTACTGCTCTGGACATAGGCCTCCCCCATAGAATGCCATAACGAACAGCATCGTGTCGCTTCCATCCACCGATTTCCTGTAACCTTTATAATGTTTTTGGTCCATCGAGAGAGGAGTTTTTAATTATCTTGGTTAGAGAAAAATATAAAATCTAACCTCCACAAGACAGGGCAATTTGTTGCGTATGGATTTACAGAAAGTCGAAAATTAAAGGATTCCTCAGGTTTTTAGTACAAGGCAAGGTCGTGTATAATGGACGTTTCTAGATAGCGTATGCGTAAATTGCCTTTGGTCCATTTTCATAACTGTTTTTCATAACTAGCTACGAAAAAGGCAATTTCCTTCACTGTTTCATAACTAGTTATTAAAATGGACCTTTTGTTCCCTTTTAATAACTGTTTTTCATAACTAGCTACGAAAAAGGCAATTTTCTTCACTGTTTCATAAATAGTTATTAAAATGGACCTTTTGTTCCCTTTTAATAACTGTTTTTCATAACTAGCTACGAAAAAGCCAATTTCTTTCACTGTTTCATAACTAGTTATTAAAATGGACCTTTTGTTCCCTTTTAATCGCTCCTTGCCCGTGGTCCCCGTTTAGCGGGTCTCGTTGACGGGACTACCGAAAAGCTCTTATTCGGTTTTCCAGTTAACTGTACCACCGAAGATTCTTTCATTCCGTGGTCCAGTTGACATGATCACTGGACCACCGTTAAAAAATATCTTCGCTGGTACAGTTAAGTGGACCACTCATTGTGTGTGAATAACTGTAAGGTATTTCACTTATTTTATGGCTCACTGTGTCTAAGTTGTCACAACTCTGCCAAAGGCATTTCAAAAATTAAGATCATAATTATGTCAAAATTGACAGCTAAACATTTCTATTTACTTTTGACGTTTACCTATTTATGACATTAGCTGTCAATTTTGATATTTCTTCTGACGTTTTTACCAATAATCACCACCTTTTATATTTGACAGGCTTGCATGACTATAATAGGGCATTTTCTAAATTCTGACTTGTGTGGTTTGGTGACATTGTCACTTTGACGTCAGCTATCATCTATCTATTTGGTATGGAAACTACACAATTTTGCTTTGGCTTACATGAATATAGAGCATTAAATTTTGACATTTAATGTCACTTTTAACGTTTGTTGGCAAGTAGACTTACGAAAGATATTTCTTCCGTGGTCCTGTTGACTGGAACACCGAAAAAATATTTTTTTCTGAACCTCTAAGCGGGGACCACGGGCAAGGAGTGATAAAAAGGGAACAAAAGGTCCATTTTAATAACTAGTTATGAAACAGTAAAGGAAATTGCCTTTTTCGTAGCTAGTTATGAAAACAGTTATTAAAAGGGAACAAAAGGTCCATTTTAATAACTAGTTATGGAACAGTGAAGGAAATTGCCTTTTTCGTAGCTAGTTATGAAAAACAGTTATGAAAATGGACCAAAGGGTAAATTGAGATAACGCTGTTTTTCTTAGACTGACGGTCCAAAAAACAAAAGAACGGTATAAACTAAAGTCCTCATAAGTCTTTTAATCTTAAAAAGACTGTGTTGTTTTTGGTAAGTAGCCCCATCCCATAACAAATGCAATACCCAGGTACCTCTAAAGCATTGCCCTGCGCCCGTCACCCTGAGACAAAGATGAAAAGTCTCATGTGCCTGTAATTTCACCGGCACCCATACCCTTCAAACCGGAACACAGCAATACGAGCACTACTCTTTGGCGGCGGAAATAGGTATGATGATTTCATACTCGTCATTCATGACAATAATAATTATCTTCCTAACTACCCATCACTATGAGATCACAGGTTCGATATTTCTAACCACTATTTAAATGAGCTTGTCTCGTGGTGAGTGAAATTGATGAGTAGGTAGCTACGGCAGATCATCTCATACATTGTTGCAACATCGTCTCAGACAATGTCTCTTATTAAACAGGTAGTTACATAGGTCCCACCGAGATATTCAGATAAGCTTGAAAGTTTTTCTAGAACGTTTAATCTGCTGAGAGAGATTAACTGCCTTGTAGAAAATTTCATCATCATCGTCAGCCGTTATACGTCCACTGTTGGACGAGACCTCCCCCATAGAATACAATGGGGGGATTTGAAATAATTTCCTAGCTTGGCAGGCGGATTGGTGTTGAGTACTCAGGAGGATGCTGCTGCCCCATCCCCGTTTGAAAATGTTATACTACAATACATCATATTCTTAGGCCGGACAAACCACGGCCCTCCATCTCCGTCCGCAGATGTCGTAAAAGCCAACTAAGGGATAACACCAGGGGATGAGCAGCAGCATCCACCTGAGTAATCGATATGAATACTGCGATCAGCAATCCGCTTTCCAAGCGTGGTGATTATATCAATTCCCCCCATTGTATTTGATGGGGGGGGCTTTGTCCAGCAGTGGACGTCTAAAAGCTGCTGATAATGATCTTAAATTGTGTACTCATCATTTATATTCCTCCCGCCATGCCACCAGGGGATGACAAAGGCGAGTGGTCTTTACTCTGCCTGTACTAGCCGATGTATGCGGCGAGCCTTAGCTCTTCTAGATCTTCTTCTTCTAGGCTTGATACGAATGATCCTTGTGATTTCAACGAATAAAATTCTTTTGATTTGATCCTAATCCTTGCTGAGCTGGAGAGGTTCAGTGTATTTTCTACGTTTGTAAGCCAGGTGCAGGGCCCATTGGGGCCGGCATTATGCATAACGATCATATAGAAATGCCATAGGCACCTTTCTAGGGCTTGGGTGGAATCGGATATAATGTAGTGTATCTTGTTTGGTGTTGAAGTGGCGCAGTCTAGTGAAAGATGACGCACACGTAGAGTCATGGGTTTGGAGACAATGGCATTCACCTTTTGATTGGGAATTGCCCTCCATTATCAATATTTACGATATATTTGTATTTTTATCAGTAGCAAAATGATGATCCGGCCACTGGTTGTGTTGTGGTTGTGTATGTGCTTTTTAGTTTAGTTCTGTAGATCCATCGACGGCACTTTATTGTGTAATTTCGTTTCAATGATGCGGTCTGTCACCTGGAATATTTAACAGGGAAATATTGAATACCTGCATAGCAAAGGTTTGTAGGAATGGTATTTTTATAAAGACCTATATTTCGTTCGAAGTTTTCTGGCTCTCCTGGCTGCCGTCAGTTTAGTTATTAGTTAGCTACTAATAATTTTTTTTTATTTAATAAAGAAGGAAGTAAGTAGACTATACATTCTGGAACCTTGATGGATCGAAATTTCATTAAATTTTGGCTCTTACCTGATTTTGCAAATCTTGAAAATGTTTCCACAGTCCGTACCGAAGCTCCCAATCTTCGAAGAACAGAGTAGGCTTGTCCCACGTCACGTGATGTCGACCGATGTTGTAATTCAGCATAAGTGGAGGGTTCAGCTGGGGAGCCTCCTTCGCTCGTCGCGAAATGACCTGGTTAACGTATCGGTAGAGCAATTGAGCTTTGTGGACCCAGCAGATAAGCGACATGATGGATATCACAATGGCGTGCATCCAGTACCTGGGACCAAAAAACATTTTGAGAAGTCTGGCGTCATCACATCAGACAATATTTTAGGTGTTATTATAATTTATTAAAACGAAACATCCACAATTCTTGCAATTAATACCTGCAAATAGCGGGGAGGTTCTCTTCTTTGATAGCGTAATCCTGTATAGCCATGACCATACAAGCGGCCGCCGCGGCAGTCAGTCCGCAAGGCACTTCCAGCACAATTAGGCAGATCACAGAGAACAGTGACTTCAGGTTTGAAGTACTGTTGCAGTGCAGCTTCACGGCTTTCAAGAAGTATTCGTGAAGTTTCTCTCTGTGCTGAAGGAAAAAAGCTTTGTCGCCTTTTTCGTAGAATCCTATTTTAAGGCGTACCTGTAGTTTTATATCAAATAAATGATGATGTTTTAGCATGACCTTGCATTATAAGTATTGTACATAGTCTGTAAGTAATTACCTGAGAAAACTCGTAATATATCGTAGGGACCATCAAATAAGATGCATTATTTTGTCTATCCAAAAATCTACACAAAAGGCGACTGCCAATAAGACTGTGCAGAACATTCGATGAACCGACCAGATTAATTATAACATGTTCGAACACTCCACTGTGGAAACTATTCAGATAAGACCCCACTTTGAATAGCTTCGCTGCGTGGTCCAGGAGGGTGAAAAAAACTAAAGCATCGTCATCATACAAGTTCACTATCGAAAACCAGTTCAGCATCATAGTGATTATCGAAAATCTATGGTTATTCTCCACTATCTCAAAAATCCTACGAAGACAAACTTCAATTCCCTTCCGCAAATAGCCGTACATTGGTGTTTTATTTTCATCTTTCACAATACTGTACGCGAAGAAGTCTAATAGTCTCCTTACGAACGGTAGCAACTTTTGTTCATCGATAACCCAGTTAACACTCTTCAGCAACTCGTAGAGGATCCTCATGCGATGCCGGGCTGACTTTACATCATGGAACAGAACGAAATGAATATCTGTAAGCATCATGTTGAATAGAGTAGTTTTACCTCTATTGTAATAAAGAACGACTTCTAGAATTTGACCGATGAAGCCCTCAAAAGGCCACAGCTCAACGTCAGAAAAGAATTTCAAAGTTATTTTTATGGTCGTCTCGCTGCGTTCTGGATGCAACTGATCCATTGTTTTCTGGAAGACCGCCTCGGCTTTGTGAAACTGCCTATTAACAGACCAGATGCAGTACCTTGAGGTTATCTTGTTCAATTTCAGTCGCATGCCAAAGTAGTAAACTAGGGTTAGAGAACAAATGAGTAGTTCTTGGAAGTCGGAATCCTGGAGGTTTTTTTTATTGGTGCGCTTGAGAATGTAGTCTAGGTTCTTTAAAGCGTTAATTTTAATCTGATGGAAAGCGGTATTCAGATCCATCGGCATGTAGACATTGTGCAATTGGTTTATCTTTGCTTGCAGCTCCATGCCAACAAGTGTGCCATGTTTTGAGAACATGGACATTTAAATAGTAAAATTAAGAAACGCAAAATTACATTGGTGTACACATTATTAGTGTTACATTAATAATCAAACAAAATTATGTCTGCTTGTGTATTTTTTTTTATATTTATGGCATCTGAGGATTTACTCAATTTAGCCAATATCAAGTTATTGATACAATCAAACAATGTCCAGTCGTCAAAGTCTTCTGTCAAGTCTTGTTCTAGTAAATTGATGGCAGTTTACTACTCCACTATAAAATGCCACCAAAATTACACGGTATAACACAAAAAAACACTAGAAATTGAAATAAAATAAAAAAGGACGACGTCTCCGTTCGAAAGAGCAGAAAAAGTCCGCTTGTGTATTCAATGAGCCTTTTGCCTCTATCTTATACTACACTATTACTTAGATAGTACTACTGTTTGTCTGTGCCATTACTCTCCCTAGAGTAATTTTTTTTTTTGCCATTTCCTACTACACTTACAAAATCTATCACGATATTGGCATAATTACATAGTACTATTTATTTGTGGGCATAATTCAATTCTATTGTATTTTTATGTTGTTTTTTTAGTCTTATGGTGGCACTTCACTTGGCGTATTTGCGTAAATGTTTGCATTATTTTGCCAAGGCAGAAAACATTGTGTTCTGATGGAGTCATGGTTGATTTTGCCTTGGATAAATAACGCAAACATTTGCGAATATACACCAAGTGAAGTTGCACCTTTAGGACGTAACAGTGATCATAGAGAATTGATACTATTTACTTGTAGTAGGTAAGAGTAGGTAGTTATTTTCTCTATGGTCATCTATGGGCCTTATACCCTCAGAATAAAGACTAAAGCAAATACCCGTCATAACCAGCGTAACGTTATATTCTCTTTGGCTATCCACACTATTATCAAAGATAAGTTGGTGTACAATTTTATTGGTGCCTAGCCTACCCTCAGAATAATAAGTGCCTACCCGTGAGACAAGGATTAATTTTTACCACACATAGATAGAGCAAACGACGATTTCAGTTTTATGAATTTTTCACAGAAACTTAATTAAAAACTGGTTAAGTGCGAGTTGGACTTGCGTGGATAGGGTAGGCTAGCATATAGTAATCAATAAGATCAATTAATTTATTAGTCAATAAACACAATTTATTGACTAATAAGTTAATTGATCTAGTACTTGATCTATAGGAAAGTACCTACGCGTACTTTCCGTTTCCCGTAGGAATTTGAAGATTTATAATTTTCATTTAGGTTTTTCTGTAAAGTACCTATTGTAGTAAGGCCTAATATTCCATATTTTCAACATTTTTGTCTCAGTAGTTTCGGAGATAGGGGGTAACGGTAAATTTTCAGATATTTCCTTAACTTTCCAAATTAAAATTAAAAAAATAAACACAAAATCAGTTGATATCATTGATTATTATTATTATTTACCACATGATATAATTGATAGATGTTTTTTTTTTCATTCACTAGTTTTGACCGGCATAATGTGTGTTTCATTAATGTGGCGGTAAATAAACAACTTAGCTTTAGATTAAATAAATAAGTTTATTCAATAAAAAAAGGTGTTGATTTTTTCATTAACAACATTTTCATACTTTAACCCCCGTAATAAAACTGTTAGATCCGCAAAGATTGATCAATATAATATGCTAAATATTTTTCTGTCCTACCGGAACAAGAACTACCGACTAAGATGTCCGGGAAAATCTTTATAGTAGTGGAGTAATAAATACGTTACGTACACAAACCAAAATGCACCTTTCAAAATGCTTACCTTTGTTGAACACATGCGCACATTTATTTTGTTATTTATTTACTTATTTTGTCTCGATATCGGATACTGCTTTAAAAACTTACCTTAATCTCATCCAATTTGTTTTTTTTTTATCAAGTTTTTTCATGATTTTGTGATGTGTTTATTTTATTAGGGCATGCCGAATAACGTGCCTATGAAAATGCAATTTTGTTAAGCCAGTGTCCATTCTGTGATGGCTTATGAAGACAAAGATAACGATGTAACAGATGGGCCATTTCAACCTTATTAACCATCACCAACCAATCATTACCAATCATTTTGAAACATCGTTGCAACTGGCAACCTGGCACTTAGACATCTGACTTAGGCTTTGAAGCGTTATTCCAAGTAAATGTGCAGAAAGAATCTTTGGACCGTTGTTCTTTGAAGACAATGCTGGAGCAGCCATAACTATCAATGGAGAGCGTTTACCGGGCCATGATAACGGATGTTTTGATGGCAATTTTGACTGATAACAGCATGGACATTTTTTTTCAATTCATCTTTTTGTGGCAGCCTGTTCCTCAAAAATTGTGTTTTTGTTTTTTTGTTCCTGTGGAAAAATCTCAAGCCACGGACAGTGGAAGCCTAGAAAAACAATATGCAACAGGAAATGAGTTAGGTGTCACCATGGAAGATGACACAATGACGAAAGTATAGCGTAAATAAACGAATTCCGATTCCTAATTTAGGGGAAAACTAAAAAATTAAATTAAAAACTTGTGTCAAATGCCAAACAACTTATGATAAATCAAATTATAGAACTCATTAAGAGAAATACAAACACATATTAATACGAAACTTTGGGCCTCACTCATAATTTACAGAATTAAAATCCTCAATTTGTCTTCTAATTCCCACGGGAAACAGAAAACGTAAAGATAAAATGCTTATAAAACGTGTTGATTGGCTAATAAGTTTAATTGGTCTAGTGTGGTAGCCTCCTTGTAACGCACTCGACGTGAGTATGACTCGCACTTGACCGGTTCATTTTTTTTAATGATTACCAAAACAACATGCCGAAGGTTTAAATAATAAATAAAATAATTTATTTCGAGCAAAAGTCATAGGTAAAATAAAAACCAACTAAAAACTAATTGGATTGCTGGGCAGGTGTTATCGCAGTAGTGTCTTGTCTTGTATACGGGCAGTCCACCCTACCGGCTATCATTTCCAGCATTTCCTGTTTTAATCATTGTTTCATTACTGATATCTGATACAGGCTGATTTCTAATAAAAAATAAATTTTATTTTCTACAAATTTATGATTCTCCTAATTGGCATAGAGCTATTGCGTCTATACAACCAATTATTATTATTACCTCTCAATAGTTGGCGGCTGGCGGCAATTTGAGAATGCAAATTTCTCTATTACCGCCCACTGACTGGTGACAAATGATAATGTTTTTCTCGATTTCCACCAGTGGTGACGCAACTGCTTAGCGTGAGGCGTTATTTTTGGCAAAACCAAAGAGATATAAATGTATCTAAAAATGTACAATGTAAATGTGTAATGTATGTAAAATTCTTTGTACCTTGTAAATACCAAGATCCATCGATCTCAAAACTTCTCAAAACCAAGGTACATTCAACATACTAACTTGGACCTAATTATACTAAAGTGAGCTTAGTATAAAATATTTGCTCAAAACATTTTTTGTAATCTGTCCTGAAGCGCTCTAGACACCTTTAAAATTGGAGCAGTACGTAGGTAGGTAAAGCAAGTACTTATTCTAAGAAATAAATTGACTACCTACTTACTATATTTTACCATCAGAGCGTGAAAATTAATTCTCATTCGGAATGATTGAATGAAGCCAGCGATATCGAGAACACAATGAAAGTATTATTACGTAATACTAGTTACTTCCCGGCAGTTCCGAGGGGCCGGGCGCGCGGTGCGTTCGAGCAAAAAGAGGACCTAGTCTCTCGGTCCGCTTCGCCAATCTAAACAAACGGAGTAAATACCGCTTAATCACGATTACGCCATCCATCTACCTCGACTATCATACGTTACGTGCTGTTACACTTTCGTAACGTTTCATTAACCGATCGAAGTTCTTAATCTTCACATTCAGGCGCTAAGTATCGGGTGAATTGAAACCAACATAAAATTAATAATTTATTTACTCGAATGAACACACATCAGACTATCAGTCTTCGATATCGTCTTCTTATAAACATCGATATGAGCATAAATAAGTGGTGATAAATAAATTATACGATTATTATTCATTGGTGGGATTTGAAGTGTCTAATTTAAGATTTATTGCTTGTTATTTAATTTGGAGTTGTCCGCGGCGACGGTCATCTGTTGCGGCACGGAGTAGGATTGCTGCGCGAAGGTCTGCGCGATGTAGGGGCCGGGGCCGACCTGCTCTTGCAGCTTCTCGGCCTCTTCGGGTGCCACGGGGCACATGCACGGCACCAACTGCACATGCTGCAGCGACACGGGCGTGAGTGATGCGCCCGCCGGCATGCTGATCGGAATCGGCGCAAGATTCTGCTGCATCTGCATGTTCTGCATGTTCTGCATTTCAGCCTGCGCGTACTGAGGGTTCTGGAACTGGTAGAACTTGCGCGCGTCGTACGGAGAGTACGCATACTGGTAACGGTAGGCCGGAGACATGTTCGGCGACATCGGCTGCACCCAGGATTTTTGTGGCGATGCCTGCCTGCTGAAACAACGAGCGATTATAAGCCTCAAATAAAATATCACATATACTGCGCCGGCTCAAACTAATCGAAGAACAGTTTGTTTCCGCTGAGAAACACTTGTCACCAAACAATTCAAAAACACAAACATAAAATACCGTCATAGACATAGAATAGGAAAAGCATTGGTTTAATAAATGCATTAAATGTTACGAATGATATGAAGGAAGAAGTAGTTTTTGTAAAAAAATACAAACCTCTTTTCGTCGATATCACGATATGGCTAATAATAACGACAGTGACATGTTGTACTGAGCTTGCCTTCGGTACCTATACATTTTGTGTTAATACTATGACGGTGACAGTTTAGTGGGTGAGTTCCTATTGTAAAGTATAATTAAATGGAACAAAGACGCACACATACTCTACATTAAAATCAATAAAATAAGTCAGGCAAACGTTCGCTAAATAAATAGGCATATTCGCAAAAGATACTAAAGTATAATAATAAATTAAATAATTGAATTACGTACGAAGAATCTGATCCCCATTTTAAGAAGAAAGCCTCCGACGATGCCGCAACTGCCAACACCAGCAACCAATTCAACTGAAACAAAATGATCTAATTAATATCAAACGAATTAATTTATACCATAATTGTTAACTTAATCCACAAGTATATGAATATACCGGGCGTTTTTACGCCCGGTATAGACTACTCCCGAAAAACTGAAACAGTGCATTTAGACCTTCAATATTCGGGAGCGGTCTTTTTACACCCCGTATATATATATGCAGGTGCTCTTTATGTTTAGGTACTTAAGTAACATTAAAATGTGATTCTCTGATATTCACTCTAACAGTAATTCATAAAAAACTTAGCAGCCTTTAGACGTAGGTACACTGCTAGATGAAGCCTCCCCCACAAAATACAATGGGGGGAATTGCCTTAATCACCACGCTTGGCAGGCAGATTCGTGATTACAGTATTCGTATTGAGTACTCAGTTGGATGCTGCTGCACATTCCATGGTGTAAACATTCCCTTAGTCTTTACGATATTCACGGAAGGTGATGGAGAGGGTATATTCTTAGGCTGGATACACTACGGCAAATATTTGTATGATAATAATTATTTATAACCACTTATGTGGCATATATTAATTAACAAAATACGCATAGCTTATATTTATTCGCAAAGCAGCACAATCGAAAAAATATATGAAAGATGACTATGGTAATTATGGGTGTGCAATTTTGTAGTTTTGGACTACTCTCGCAAAATTTTGGATTAACAAAATGTTACTACGTACCTATAGATACTTTTTTCGTTAAGTATGTCATGAAAGTCTTTGTTATACGTACCTAATTGAACATTTGATTAGGTACCTTTGGCTTAAAAAACATAATAACCAGAAGATTGATGAGTTTTTGTTTTACAATTGTTATAGTCTTAACCACACAATTAAGCATTTTTGTAATTATAGGTTTATGTTAAACAAACGTCAATCATTCCCTCGTTGATTTGAACGAAGTAAGAGAACACAGTTTAGTAGAGTATTAACGAATTTCGGAAGGGTTTTTTGGTAATTAGTCTAATATCGTTGTAAATTAAAATTAATACAATTTTAGAGAACGATATAACGCCACGACAAAGTACCTATTTTTTAATTATATCTGTGTTTCTGGGAACCAGAACAATCAATAATCTAGCGTTCTGGCAGATAGACACATTATAAAGTGATTTGAGCGGGTCCATAGCTAATCGTTAAATAGAGCGGAGGGGTCCCGAAATCATAAATAGTTTATTTCAATCTCATCGCTTCGCCCGTAGGTCATAAACACTTATATTCTATTGAAATAACCATTTATTTTAATAGGTTCTTAGTGGGCGTTATAATTTTGTTCAATGCCCAATATATTTACTCTTCTATTCTCATTAATACCATGAAAAATACATAAATTATTCGTACCTACAGAGATTGCTACGCTACTCTACATTTATGTAAGTTCCGACATATCTACTAGTGCGGTTATTAACTTAGTTTTGTAGGATATAAATAAATAAAATGTATTATTATAGTATCAACATATCTTTTGATAAGTGACAACAATACACTTCCTATAAATACAATATTAGAATTTTTGACTACACTCAAGTCAAAAGTTTTTTAGGTCCAGATTTCAAACTATTAAATGATTGCATCAAACTAAAGTCAACAAAATTGATTTAAATCTCAAATTCGGTAAAAGTAAACTATTATTATTGTAGTTAATGATAATAACTCAACATCGACAGGTGTCAATAAAGATGTTCCCGGGGAGAAAGGATGACTTGCACCGTTCATCAGATATCTATTAACTATAATAGTGAGCCTGTTATTGCCGTTCTATCAATTGATTTTCTCAACAAAGGATAAACTTCAACTGTCGTAGCTTATAACAATGGGTGTTATTTCTTCATATAGATTTTCTGTAGGCTTTTGATTGTTTTAACTTTTCCTGAAATTCAAGCTTCCAAGATATTGCAATGAATTGATTTATTTATTAAACGATATGATAAATTATTTAAAAAAATAGCTAGGATATTTGAAAAAGTCCAAGAATAATGTCGCTGGAAAGTGCAAATCAGCAAAAGTACTCACCATTCTATTTGAATCCAGGTACATCGCACTCGACCAGTGACAACTAAACTGAACTACTAGTGGAACGTTTACCCCCTGCGAGACTTAATTCAGAACTACGGGTCGTAGCCGAAAAAGGATTAGGGGACTTAACACAAAAAAGCCTCGTTATTTCGGGAACGAAGATGCGTGCACCCACTCTGGCCACGGAATGACCGATCCCAGGAGACCAATCGTTTTTTATACACGATATCAGAAACATTCCGTCCTTAGAAGCCGGTTCCCGACCTCAACATGAGGTATAATAATAATCTTATTAACATATCTATACTTCGATCTTCTTTACTTAGAACGTACCGTTATATTATCCCGATATTAAAAAGGAGTTTCGTAGACACTGCCTGACACTGGCCACTTAAGATAATTTCACACTTTTTTTCTTTGAGCGGTTAAGTGTTTTGACATGGATTTCTTGGGGGGAGGGTATCGGTTTAAACGGTGAGTGACGCTGGCGCTGCGGGCCGCTACACCCGCTAATAGCAGGGAAAGGATGTGCCTGACACTCGTGTCGAATCGAGATGTATTCATTACTAGAACGCCGGCATACCTTCCTTTTTCGTATTTTACAACTCATTTGAGCGTATTGATCCATGAAATCTATAAGTACCTATATCACAGTCACAGTAATCAATTCTTCTTCTTCAGCAGCCTTTTAACGTCCACTGCTGAACAAGGCCACCTCCTTAGAATGCAATGGGGGATTTGCCATAATCACCACGTTTGGCAGGCGGTAGCTAAAGCTATGCCTTACCACAGTATTAGGCACCTGTCACTCTACCTAATGGCTATCCTAGAATATTTATAAGTACCGATTTTACACATTATACGGAATTACCTTTTTTCTAAGACATCGGTATACCTACTTCCCTCCAGTAAAAAGGTTGTAAAAATCAGCTTCTATAGTACAAAACCTTTGTATTGTAGCTGTATCAGGTACCTACATACTAATCTTTAAGTTTCCCCCGTACAAATTGTCGAATATTTCGGCTGAATTACATAAACATAACAGTAACAAACTTTTGTCGCGCATCGGGAGTCGAACCCGTACGTCTTGCGTCTCAGCTGGCTACGTGCCGCCTAAGCCACGGAGGTCGTCGCTAACGCTTTTACGCAATTACGCTACAACTATCACAATTTTTTTTAAGGTATGAACCTAGAAATAAGATTTTATTTTCATGAAATTTTGTTCTCCCTTGTTTAGTAATAGGTAAAGATTAGATAGTACCCTTTAGGTAAACATCAAAATAAATGTAACCCGGGACACCTTTAACATGAAAAATATTGATCGAAAATTGCGTGTAACATGCTTATTATTCAAGTGATTATGCATTGCCTTTCAGTTTTCGTGGCATTTTTCTACGACTCGGAGCGCGTTGAAGTCTTTTGCTTGTAAAATAGATATATATAGCGTTTCTGGTAGTAAAATATTTTTTTATTGAAGGTTTGACTGATTTTGAATTCTTATGGCTTGTCCTAGATATCGATGGCGTTAACTCACCATCGATATATAATTATATGCGTTGTCACTTTACCATTTTGAATCCTCCACCCGAGATCACGTCATGAGAGACCGAAGTCTGATAAAGTTAAAACTCAGACTTCGGTCTTTAAACACCTTTTCTATGGGTTTTAAAGACAGATATCTAGACGGCAGTATGCACGCCTCCTGAAACCAGCACTTCAGAAAACTGTAACACGTCGGATCGTCAGGTTGGTTATTCGCAGTAGGTATATCTCTAGCATAAGGGTTCAAACACATCTGACGCGTTTACGTCGTCAATCTTCCGTCGCGTAATTTTTCGTAGCAAAGCTAATTCGAACAAATGTCTTCGGTGTGCGATATTACCGGCGTTACGCGACGGAAGATCGGCAACGTAAATTCCGTCAGGGGTTAGCACGAATAACTAATTTTACCAAATTGCTAGCGAGACGACCGCAAATGTTAATATTGGTCAATGACATCGGGTTAGCTTCAAATCTTTGTAATTTGATTGGACTATCGTCAATAACGGCAGTCTGTGCTAGCCCGTACGGCTAATTTACCGCAAATTGCACAGATTTCAAGCTACCCCGATGTCAAGATGCTTAGTCATTGACCAATATTAGGTAACATTTGCGGTCGTGTCGCTAGCGTCTTAGTAGCGTTAGTCAGTCTGTGCTAGCCGTAGATGTGTTTGGACTGTTAAAATGATGTCATAGCAGTTGGCGATCCCCATTTATAAGCCCGCAGTTTGGGGTCCAGCCCATGTAAACAGGGCTATTAGTACCTACAGAAATAACAACACAAAACTTCAGCTGGTAAAAGTCCATTGCTGGACATAGACCTTCCATGAAATACCACGACGGTTTTGAGCCACCTCCATCCGTCCAATTACACGCGGGCTTTTTTTTGCCTGTTTCAGGAAGCCTAAATCAACTATTTTGAGCTGTTTCATTGAAAATGTTTATAATTTTCTTTTTGATTGCTTTTTTTTTTTACCTTAAGTACCATGGTGTTTGAATAATCTGTTTAATTTTAAATTGTCATTTAACTAGTCAAAAATAACTTAACCCTTTGGCTCGCGCCTAAAACCCCCGATCTTAAATGCAAACTTGAAAATAGAATAGCATTATCAATTATTTAAGCATGGTGTTGATATGTACATCAATTCATTTAAGGGTAAATAATTATCATCGTAGGTGTACTATTTTTAACAGACTTCAAAAAAGGAGGAAGTTCTCTATTCAACTGTATTTATAATATAGTTGAGCCTGATTTTTTTTAATTTGTTCTGCTACGATTGCTACTGTTTGTGTGTAGACTCTACACACAAACGGTAGCCATCGTCGCAGAACAAATTAAAAAAAAACAGGCTCAACTATATATTTTAATATATATATATATATTATATTTTATATTTACTTTATTGTTTATTTTCAAGTTTGTTGTTTGTTTTAAGTCAACAGTAAAAATAAACAATAAAGTATATTACTAACAGTGAACCAGAGCCAACTATCCACGTCAGACTGGTAATCCTTCCTCTATCTTATATATCTATATAAAAATCAATTCCTGTTCGTTAGTCTCGCTAAAACTCGAGAACGGCTGGGCGGATTTATTTGATTTTGGTTTTGTTGTGTTCATAATTGTGACAGAAAGGTCTAAATGTACTGGGACCACCGGGAACACCGGGAACATGCGAACGAAGTCGCGTGCGGGCAGTTAGTTTGAAATAAAAAAATCATTATTCAGTTCAATATTTATTTATACAAATAAAGGCTAGATAGGTAATAACGGCAACAAGTTATTTTTAAAAAGCTTCAGTTTACTTTTATAAAGACGTTTTCTCAAAAGAGATGAAACAAAAGGGCATTTAAATTTACTTAGGTATGTGCAAAGATAACAAGTTATTATTTTATCTATCTATTATTTTTATTATCTTTATTTCCAGAAAGAAGAATACAACTTATATAAGTATATACAATTTTTTCAAAGTCTTTAGGTAGCACAACTGTTTTATTTGTATTTTATTGAATTTATTTACACTTCTTTATTCTATCAAGGAATTATTTATGAATTTATATTTATCTAATGAGTACATTTCGCAGAGCTGCTATGATACTCACCTATTCGTCATCTTCATTATCATAGTTGAACCTGCGTTTGCCATCAAACCTGAATCCATACGCAGCGGCATTCTTGACATCAACTAGCGCCGGGTTGCGGTGCTGGTAGAAACTACCATGCCCGTGCGCAGGCCTCGACGAACCGTTCGGTATCCCGTGCGCCTCTCGAGGATAGAACGCCTCAAAAGTGCCATCAGATGGCAGCACGCTCTTCAGATCACCATCATCCGGGTCGTAAGGACGGCACAGAGATGGCGCCACCAGCGCCAGCACAAACATCGCACGGAGCATCTAAAATAGAACAGCTCTTGACAACAACACCACACCAGATAAGTATACAATAGAAATCGGTTACGTACGATGGTGGGTCCGGCGAGCGTGTCTCGGTGAGGTCGGTTACGTAATGGTTGGTGAAGGCGAGCAGAGGGAGGCCGCAGTCAGTCACCTTGAGCGCGGGCTCATGCTAAAAGATAAATTTATGACGTGCGCTCCGATTCCGCAATGATACTTTCCCTTCGTTCGCTGGCCGATACTAACGCCTTTGTTGCCGCCTGTTTACGTACTGGTACACAACACTATTACACGCACGTATATAGGTACGCTTATACGTTTTCAATGTGCAATTGTATAGAACACAATACTTATGTTCACTGAGGATAGTATTAGATAGTATAGTTTCTTTTAGAAATCCTTTTAGTTCCTACATTGGACGCCTAACTCTTTGTGTGATTCAAAACAATCATGAACTAAATAGGTACATATAAAGGAAACAATAGGATTCCCACAGAATTATAATATTTAATGAAAATAGTTTTCCCTTAGAATTTTACATCACTTTAGACCAAATTAAACATTTAGGGCACAGTGATATTTATAGCAAAGACTGTATGTATGTAACCATGTATTAGAAAAGTTCTACTTATTTAGGTTATACAATTCATTCATTAAATTTCGTAAATTTATTAAACTCATCTATTAAACATTTTAATTTCGACAGCTTCTTACAATTATTTAATGTGGGATTTTAATTTTGAATAAGTACCTAATCCCATTATTTTTAAAATTGTAACGTAATTTTGTTTGTCTTTAAATAACCGCTCGAAAATGGCTCTAAATATTTAAATGAAAGTTACTTCAAAGGGATTCTTGGGACGAAAAACGATTTGGCTAGGTCCCATCTGGGAAAATCCCACAGCTGGGGAAAATATTAAACCAAGCTAAATCGTTAATGCACCCAGTTTTCGAGCATCTACTAGTTTTACTTACATGATAAGGGGGGTTTCCCCCAGCTCCAAAATTGCAAAGATATAACATTTCAAAACACGAAACGGGGTCGTAAATTGCCCAAGAATTATAAACGCGAAAATTTGCCCTAGAAACCTTTGCGGGCAATAAATTGTTATGACCAGACCATATTGTGACAGCGATTACCTGATTTAAAGTATCAATTCTTGATTAAAAATGTCTTAATGCACAGAAAATTACACAAATTAGCACAAAGCAATGTACAAATTCTAGATTGATCGTGGCACTAAACTAACTACATGTGCCATACAATAAACACCAATCCAAATAAACCCAAAACAATTATAGGTACTTACTATTTGTAACAACGCTTACAACTATTAATTTATGAGTTATGTTTGCTTATGATTATGGTCTTATAATTAACAGCGTACAAATGTGTAGTGCAAAATACTCCAATAAAATTAGACCGACTTGATCCTATTAATTTTATTATCACAAGCATTTATATAGCAATAACACTCACTATTGTTAACATTACTGGATTGCATTTACTGTTGCTAATATTGCATTTAAATGTACTTCTCTGATTTGTTTGAATATTCTGACTATTTCATTTATTGCCATAAACTTAAAAAACAATAATTGTTTTAATATCCATAAACGGTTCTTTAAAAAATTAAATAATAGAAAGCCGCCTTTTTCTAAGTCTGTTAAAAATTACTTTTTCGGTTTTTATTTTTTTTAAGTTTAATAGTTCGAGATTTGATCGAGTTCATTAGTATGCTGATAGAGGTTTTTGTATACAATGGGAACCGTGAAGAGATCCTAGTAGGGATAATCAGATGCACGTCCAAATTATTAATTTGCTACCTACATGCACGTAGCGAATTAATAGGCTTATGAATAGACTCCTACGCCTCCTCCCGTGTTAGTCGTAAAAGCAAACTAAGGCATTACACCAGGGGATAGGCAGCAGCATCCAACTGAGTACTCAACATCAATACTGCGATCACCAATTTGTCTGCCAAGCGTGGTGGGAAGTGGGGGGGGGCACTTCATTCTATGGGGGAGACCTCATCTAACAGTGAACATCCAACGGCTGAGGATGATTATCAATTCACATTCCAACCCCCAAAAAAAGCAAAGAGAAAGAAAGAGCAAGCCAAAAAAAGGTACACCTGTATAGTCATAACTACAATACACCCCAATGCAGATGTTAACCTCCCCCGTTTTGAATTAAACTTAGCCAAAACTATTTCAAACAAAATCAATATAATATATAGCACAACTAGCATTACTCTATAGATACCTACCTACATGCAATAAAATGTTAATTAGGTATGTAATACTCAAATACGGTTTTATTATAGTAGACTAGCAACTATCTGATTATGAAGGGATGTTTTAAGGGTGCCATAGTTTATCATATACCTACTGGAGATTACAATAAATAGCTTAAATTATTTGATCTACAAATGGTATCATAATAACGTTATAACATAATACATGTCGGCTATAATACAACCCCACTTATATCATAAAGAGTGATTGACTTACGGCACTGAGACGTGGTCACAGATCTGCAGCCGTTTAGGAGAAAACTCCGAAATCAACCCAGGGGCCGTAGACAAAGT
Organism: Epirrita christyi; assembly: GCA_951392215.1. Taxonomy (NCBI): domain Eukaryota; kingdom Metazoa; phylum Arthropoda; class Insecta; order Lepidoptera; family Geometridae; genus Epirrita; species Epirrita christyi. The sequence goes on from OX595833.1 coordinate 8,522,439, forward strand.
AACATTCTAATGGCGATGTCGCCAGTAGAAAAGTCCAAAATGTGTGGGATTGACGTTAGCTTTCGATATGTCACGTGGTCTTTTGTATTGAATTATGACATTAGAAATGGAATCGCTTCGAAGCGAATGCCACTTGGCTAGGCCCTCAGGCCTCCTATTTCACTGGTGAGCAGCTAGCTGTCTAAGAGAAGAAAATTCCGAATCAAACCCGGGGAGCCAGGCCTCGTATTGCACTGATTTGCAGCGGACTACGTTTCAGTGCTGAAAGACGCGACAGGTACTTATTAAATTAAATTTAAAAATATTAAGTGCGCAGGAAGTCGTTGGATGGAAGCGGCCGGGGACCGTTCGTCATAGCATTCTATGTGAAAATGCCATGATGAAGGCCTATGATGTCCAGTAGTTAACTTTTATTGGTTGATGATGATGATAATAGCAACTACTCGACACAAATCTCACGTACTCTAAAGCTTAGGTCACCCTTAATCCAGCAGTCATAAATATCATCACAATTCCTAAAATTACTTCATAACTTTACTCGAATAAAATATCTAAGCTATTTTAATGGAATTATGACTAAAACAAGTTAATTTTATAAAATTATTAAAAACCCGATTATTTTCAAATTCCATTAAAATTGGAAAAACAGAACACTTATGGAAACAAATCGTTGCACCCTAGATCCCATTCACACTGTGCTGATCATCATCAGACCCTAGAGCCTCGCGATGAGTATTTTGAGCTAAAACTGAAGGTTTCAGAAGCAAAAATGCCTGATTTCATTTTAAAAAGAAGTGTTTCGGGCTGATAATCCTGGAAACGGCAGCACCAATTTCCAGCAAACGCTAAATCCAATCACGCAAACAGCATCTTTTATAAAAATAAAAAAACGTATTGAATTCAGAGCACCCACCCGTTCAGGAGCTATGAGGCTACAGACAAACAAAAATACAGACAAACACACTATAGCCTCAAACTTATAACAGCCCTCTTTTAAGTCGGGCTGTATACACAATTGTGTTATCAAAAGATTTTGAAAATTAAAAGAAGCTTTTCTCGTTTAAATAAACCGTAAATTTTTTAATTTAACCTTTTTAATAATTCTAACTTAAATCTCGAAGTTTGATAAACGCACTTTTCTCTCATACTGTGTTTTAACAATTGGTATAAATTTAGAGCACTCTTGGTCTACTTAGATTAACGAGAAGTATTAGCTAGTATATATGCCTGACAATGGTCCTAAGGGCCGAATTCCAGAACTATGCTCAAGCATGAATCGAGACTTAGGCCCGTATTTTAGAACTAAACATAAACTATATCGAGACTCTAGCATAGATTTTTTGCAGATTTCAATGAAAACCCGTCATCAAATCTATGCTCATGTCTCGATGTCTGTCTGTATGTCGCTGCGCCTGGAAAATCCACTGTTTTTACTTATATGATTCTTTGTAATGAAGTATTTGATATGAGGTTTAAGACAACATGGCACTTGAAAATAATACCATGTGTGCAATAGGCACATTGCGCAATTTAATTGCAAAGCGCGTCTTGCTATTTTTCTAAAATATTCCTGTATGTCATGACACAAAGTCGAATTGTTCTAATTGTGTTATTAGAAAAAACGGTTTTTCGTTTTTTTTGTTGGGTTTTTTCTTTGGATTTTACAAATGGGGCGTACAGTATTAAACAGTTAATGGACTTATAAAAATATGTCAAAAGATAAGCAATGCTTAAAATATTGCCGTCACTTGCTGTTGCATAATGTCAAACAGTAACAGGACTAATTTTAAGCATTGAATTTAAATAACGTTTAAAAGTAAGAGGGTAAATAGTTTGCATTAAAAATTAACCTGTCCTATGAATTTGTTCCCACTAGTAGGCATATAGGTAATTGACTAATATAAACTTTTAATATAACAAGGACATAAATGTCAACAAAATAAACAATACATTAAAAAGAAATCACAAGTAACTAAAAATAATAATGATCATGATTCCTATATATAGTATACAAGAATAGTCCATATATAATATAAATAATAGTGACTATTCTGTACTATTTCCTAAGTTACAAAATAGTGACTATTCTCCACCATGTCTTACGTCACGGAATAGTGACTATTCTGCACCTTGTCATACGTTACGGAATAGTATCCATTCTGTACTATTTCTCCACATTAAGAGAACAAGGTAGTACCTACATTTCAAACATTTTAAAGTTAATTCAATTTCGAAAAACATTTTTACGAAAGTAGATTTTTATCATACGAAGAGATCCTTATGCGTTGGTCCTTTAGACCTTAATTTAACATTAATTTTATACATTTATCTGATATCAACAAGGTACACAATCCAAAAGCATGGAATACAAATTTAAAGCAGGACATTTATATTGATAAATATCAAAATCCTTAAGTATTATTTCAACATTTTGATCATTTGAACTTCATATTCGTTTGTTTAATTTAGGTGATTTAAATTAATTAATAATTTGTGTATATCTTTGTAAGTAAAGACATATGCGTGTGCGCATGACGTAATCCTATTAGTCTTTGCAACAACCATAAAAAGCCGGCACAATGAGATAAGAAAGAGTACACTTTCCCTACACGCGAACATTGAGACTGAACATTTGAAATAAGTGTACTTATTTGTTATTTACGCGTTACCTCTACAAAGACTAAATAGAGAGTAAGCTAATTACATTGCCATATTTGTAATTGTTATTTTGATTTAAACCCAAGCACAAATTGGTCAAAGCTCTTAAATGACAATAACACAATAATAACAAAATCTAATTTGTGACACATCCTTCTAATGTAAAGAATGCTATTGTCTAATGTCCAGATAAATAGAACGTACTTTACGGTGACTAAGTCTAAGCCTTACTTTGAAATCGTCCCTGTCTCTCTCTAATACATGTGTTTTAACATTTGTGTGACAGTGACAGGCACGATTTCAAAGTGAGGCTTAGACTTGGCCACCGTGAAGTACGTTCTATCTATCTGGACCTAGGTGTTGTTTTCTACTCAATCACAGCTGAACCGACTTCCATGAAATTTGTCAGAGATAGAACATGACCTGGATTAACACAGGCTAATTCTAATCCCAGTATCACGAGCCCATGCTACCTAGTACAAAATAATAACAAAATCTAACTTGTGAAACATCAATCAATAAATTAGTAAATGCAGATGCTCGGTGTCCGTGTTTGACACTAATACCGAATTATAATGTCAGTTATTCACTGAAATAATAATGATAAGCGCTTATTAGGAGATAACACCAAACTACACGTAAAAACACGAATAAAATAATAAAAGTTGTGTGCACCGTAAAAAAGATATTAAACTTAAAACTCTACATAGCCTTAAACATAAAAGTTCGTCTGAAGTTAAACAATTCTTAAAGTATCGCCATCTCTTATCACTTGATAAAGAGCTCATTTTAAGAAGCGCTTCAATTTAAATAGCTTTGATAATAATTGATAGGTGTATTCCTAAAGTGATCGATAAATACCGGTCAATTAATTAACCTTAGTGAAACCTGATTTATACTTTGGATGTATTTAAACGCTGTATAGGTAAGTGTCAAGTTTTGTCTTAGGCGCCGGTTGTGTGAAAGGAGAGAACCATAGTATAGAGAATCGCCCGAACACGGATTGGATGCTCTTCCATCGGGATTTGCGAACCCAACGAGCTTGTTCCTTCTTCAGTTGTTCGATACCCTGATGAAAGAAAAAAAATTAATCAAGCGCAGCTGTATTGGCGGTCATAATATTATGTTCGGCGGGCGAGTAGCCGGCTTAGACGCAAGAGGTTGCGGGTTCGATTCCCACTGCGGGACAAATGAGCATGATCTGTAAATATTTGCCCCGAATCTGGGTGTTATGGTACCATTGTACTTGTAGTTCCTGATACCCACGACACAGGGAATCCTAGTGTGGAATCGAGACTATGTATGTGACTGTTGGGTGTTATGTATGTATATATGTATTGAATTTTGAATAACTTTTCATTTAAAAAACCGACTTCCGCCATAGTATTCGACTAAATAATATTGGATGAAAAAAAAATTATGAAAGAACCATAGTGGTGAAAGGATTATGATACTTTCTGAATGCAAATGCTTGGTGTCTTGCTGAAAATATCAAAATCACCATATGTATGCCTACAATATTTGAGGAGTTCCCTCAATTCCTCATGGACCCCATCATCAGAACTGGATTCTGAAAAAAATGGGACCAATCTGGAAGTATATCTATTCAAATAAAAAAAGAATTTTCCAAATCGGTTCATAAATGCCGGAGATATGCGGTAACAAACATTAAAAAAAAAAAAAAAATACAACCGAATTGAGAACCTCGTCCTTTTTGGGAAGTCGGTTAAAAAAGAACTTTAATGTAGTAATTCATCATTTTCTGAAAGAACTAAATATAATCTCACCGGCGAGCCACAGTAAGCCGCACCTAATAAAATAATGTAATTAACCTTTAATGTAATAATAGAGTTAATATTATAATAATTCAAAGTATCATCCCCATCATTCGTTAGTTGTCCACAGCTGGGCGAGGCTCTATAAAATACAAGGGGGGGGGGGGGAGATATGGCATAATCACCACGCTTGGTAGGATTGAGGATCGCTGTGGTGTGTGTGTATTTTTAACCGACTTCCCAAAAAAGGAGGAGGTTCTCAATTCGGTTGTTTTTTTTTTTTTTCATGTTGAGTACTCAGGTGGATACTGCTGCCCATCCCATAGTGAAATACTTTAGTCGGCTTTTACGACAGTCGGCGATAAAATTTATATGGGACCACCTTTGATGTATGACCTACCAAATAAAAAAAGAATCAATGCATCAAGGCGGAGTAATCATGTAACAAACATACAAAAAAACATACAGTCGAATTGAGAGCCACCTCCTCTTTTGAAGTAGTAAGCATCATTAAAAAGAAATCCTCTCATTCCCAATTTCCTGTCGAGAACTGTAATTTGAAGATTGGATCTATTATTATCTCTATATTGTTCTCAGAGTCAAATGGGGCTTACAGTCTCATCGTTCCAGATAGCATGCAACTGCGTTCCCAACATCACGGCCGTGAATATGGCGAAGAGCAGAGCCTCGGCGATCAAGAACAACAACAGGATGACAGTGGCCGGCGGGGAATACGTGCTGCATTCACGCCACTCGTGCCTTATACACGTAGCAAATTGGTATATAGCCAGTCCAACGGCGTGGATCGATATACCCGCAATGTAGAACTGAAAATACAAACACGACAATTATATAAATTTATCTTTGCCTAACACACACTAATACAGCCATCTCTCTATAGGGATTCCCAAACTTATTTTGTCTACTGCCCACTTTGAAAATAAATTATTTTTTAGCGCCCCCATTTTTTCATTTACTTAAAAACCACTATAACTTCAAATTCAGTTAATTATTTTGAGCTATATTAGCGGAGAGCTAAACATTCATTCTAAACGAGACTTTTACTATAACCCGCAAGAGTTAACTTGAGACCTGAGCGCAGTAAGTAGTACTCAACGGCGCTCAGGTCTCAAGTTAACTCTTACGGGCTACACCTGCCAATAAGAATGATTATTGAAACGCAACTTTATAGTTTTTAGACAGAGTATGTTTTATTCAAATAAAATGCCCCCATTTTTTTCTGGGTCTCTTACTGCCCCCGTTTAGGCCTGCAGCGCCCACAAGGGGGCGTTATCGCCCACTTTGGTAAAGGCTGCGCTATACATTCAAAAAACAACAATGTCATCGAACCATTAGAGCGAGAAATTATATACTATCATCATCATTAGCCTGTAGAAGTCCACTGCTTAACATAGGCCACCCCATTATAATGCCACGACGAACGGTCTTGAGCCGCCTCCATCCACCGACTTCCTGTGACGTTTATGTCTTTATTAGTCCATCGAGTGGAGGGTCTTCCTCTACCGCATCGTCCGGTTTGTGGTCGCCACTCGAGAACCTTTATTCCCCAACGGTTATCAGTTCTTCGAGCTATATGACCTGCCCATTGCCACTTCAACTTGCTAATTCTGAGAGCTATGTCGGTGACCTTGCCACTTCGGATTACTTTCAATAGATGGCGCCATCCATAGACGTTATTCATTCCTATTCATTCCGTGCGGTTGTGTGAAATGTATTATATTTAAAAACGTTTTTTTTTTTCGTAAAAAGGTTGTGGATTCAAAGTCAATTCATACTGCTAGTATACCTAATGATTCATTTCTTAAATGCAGTTTTAAGCCTTTTCTACTTTCTATGCATACTCATAAGTTTAATGTATAAAAAAGTCTTGGGAGGGTAATTCATAAGCTAAACGTAACAGATGCATCGTTGGCAGACTGAGCTGTGAAGATCTCAAACTCTAGAATAGTTATAAATAAGATTAAAAAGTAGATAGATACATATATTAACACTTTATTGATCACCACACAATACAAAGGGCGGCCTTATCGCTGAAAGCGATCTCTCCTAGGCAACCTTTGAATGGAACGAAATGAGCAACGCTCATAATGGACTGCGGTGTACCTACAAAGTAAATCTATTCAAAATTGATTAAAAAAAAATAACAAGTTATAAACTATATTGACTAATACCTACCTATGTATAATCCCATACCTTACATATTTATAGAATAAACTAATACATATATACCAACTGAACTATAACAATCACTATGAAAGAATACCAATTACATAAGCTTAAATAACGGTAGGTAGATGTGACCAATTGGTAGTGATGTTTCACTTTTAGCTTGAAAGTGTGTTGAGAAAAGTAGGTATTTACTCACTGTGAAGAGCACAAAGTACTTCTGATTGTTTTCGCCGACGCAGTTGTTAACCCACGGGCAGTGATGGTCCATCTTGCGGATGCATCGTTGGCAGACCGAGCAGTGGTGTGCCCGTTCAGGCTTGATGCTGCAGCATTTTGTGCATTTAAAGATCACTTGCCCTTCGCGGAAACTCATCTGCTTTATCAACTCTTTGGTCGCGTTGCCTTTTGGTACGGCTCCCTGGAAACATACATACATAGTTACTGCACCAACAATACTCTACTTCTTAAGCACATCAGCAGTCTTTTGACGTCTACTGTTGGACGAGGCCTCCCCCATAGAATGCAATGGGGGGATTTACCATAATCACCACGATTCGCAGTATTGGTGTTGATTACTCAGGTGGATGCTGCTGCCCATCTCCTAGCGTAATCTCTTCGTCGGCTTTTACGACATCCACGGGAGGTGACGGAGGGTATATTCTTGGGCCGGACACACCACAATCAAGACAAATTATCAGAATTGAGATTTTGACTTTTAAATGCTAAGCGTGCTAAAATTTCGCCTCTGTGTCAGTAGTACTACTAAGAAGTACAACTGGTAGTACAAATGACACACCTTTGTATCTCTAGTACAACTACAAAAAATACAAGTACATTCACTCGACTTCACTAGACTTTTTGAATTCTAATTAAGAAAAAAACATGGGCGTGTTCCCACGCATTCCATTAAGTATATAATTATATATTATTATATTAATATCATCATCATATATATTATTTCCATTTTCGTAGTTGTTTACCTTCTATTCTTTCACAAATATCTAGACCGCGTTAGTTTCTTAAAAAATTATATATGATCAAATCATAAAAAAAAAACAATTTTTTTTGAAAACTGACTTTTGACGTGTCTAGATATTAGTGTACTGATCATGTGTACAAAATTTCATGGAGTTTGAAGAAATAATAACTGTCCCCAATTTGACGCGCTCAACGCCACCTCAATCTCCCACACGCACAGTTGGATATTTTTGTCGAAAAATGCCGGTAGTAGAAAGGCTTGCTATACTATGAGCAATTAGAGAAACTTACCGGATCAGTGAACATGGTTCTGAGATGTGAGGCGAACGCGAGAAACACCATGCATTGGAACAGGAATATGTTCATGTAGCTGTAGAACGGATACGTGCTCACGCCTGGCACGAGAATCACCATCATCACGACGAACTCCGCGTACAGGATGAGAAGCCATGTCAGGACCGCGCAGATTATACCACATATGTCCTGGCAAAAAACTTCAGTGAAAATCTTGCAGTTATTTTTATTTCATCCACATGACTGCGCCAGCAGCTTAAGCGCTTAGACAATATTATGTCACTCGTGTAGCCAAAGAGGTTAGTTAGCATGTACATACATACATAAATCACACCTGTTTCCCGGAGGGGTAGGCAGAGATCCCGGAATTCTACTTGCTACGATCCTGACATGCCTCTTTAGCATCATTCACTCTTATTACATTCTTCATACATGCGTGTCGGTTTGGGGTACTTTTGACCTGCCTCCCAATTACAGTAGCAAAATATGACAATGGGGAACGCAACAATGGGGATCCCCATTGTTGCGTTCCCCATTGTCATATTTTGACAGAAACTTATTACCTAATTATTACTCATATCAAGTTTCAAAAAATGGGGTGCGTATGATCCTAAAATACAAAAATCCAAAAATAAAAAATAAAATATCCAAACGTCTTTGCTTATACCCAGTTTACATTATTCCAGTCCAGCGATCAAATCCAGCGCTGGATTGCTTACTGGAAAAATGTAAACCGGCACTGGAATGCACTGAATCCAGTGAGCATTCCAGTCTAGTAACTGGATTGGCGGTCTACTTTTGAATCCAGTACGACCCATCCAGTGCTACTGGAATAATGTAGACGGCCAATCCAGTGCCTTTCAAACATTTTCGAAACAGATCTCTTCTTGAAATCATTGTCACTGCAGTGTTCACACATCAACGGCTTCTAAATGACTGGAATAATGTAGACGATACAGATCCAGTCCAGCACTGGACTGGATTCTCGCTGGATCACTGGACTGGAATAATGTAAACCGGGCATAAAGTTGAAATCGCATGTAATATTTGACGATGAAACTGGTTTGCACTTTAGGCTGTATTCATTTTGAGAGTTTTTGAATTAATCGAAATATACAGATCATAGATAAAAAATAAGCGGTTAAAACTTTAAAATACATCAACATCAGCCTGTAGAAGTCTACTGCTGAACATAGGTCTCCCCCTTAGAATGCCACGACGAACGGTCTTGAGCCGCCTCCATCCACCAACTTCCTGCGACGTTTATAATGTCTTTAGTCCATCGAGTGGAGCTAGGGCTTTCCTGTACTGCGTCGTCCGGTTTGTGGTCGCCACTCGAGAACCTTTAATCCCCAACCGTCATCAGTTCTTCGAGTTATATGACCAGCCCATTGCCACTTCAACTTGCTAATTCTAAGAGCTATATGTTGGTGATCTTGGTTCTTCTACGGTTTTTACTCATTTCGTATTCTATCACGTAGTGAAACTCCTAGCACAGCTCTCTCTATACGAGGAAAAAATATACAAATAAAATACAATCTAGCTAATAAATTCGTAAAAAAAATTGTGTTGTTGCCGTTGAAAATGAATTACTAATACTTTTTATTAGACTGGAAAGGCACCGCGATAATTTTAGCGTGGTTTAAATTTAGAGAATGACGCACGGAATCGCTACGGAGATCATCATCAATCATTTTGCGGACTTGGTGATAAAAACTATTTGTATTTGGGCATTACCAAAAATTAATAATAAAACAGCACGTTATCAATGGATTTACATATGTATATACTTTTTTTCCCGCTCAGCACGTTAACAATGGGTTTTCAGTTTCCCCTCCCGCATATTTATACAACAGTAACGATGTAGGTGCATTCTCTCTCATTTTAAAAAAGTTCGTGTGTACAGTACTGTCTTGCCAGGTATAGTATACACAATCTTATTTTTATCATCATCATCATCATCAACATGTAGAAGTCCACTGCTGGACACAGGCCTCCCTCTTAGAATGCCACGACGAACGGTCTTGAGCCGCCTCCATCCACCGACATCCTCCATCTTACCTTTATACACCAAGCTTTTCCTCCGCAGCATCTGTTATGCATGTCTTTGTCAGGTCGCGTGACCAGGCATTCACCGTCTATCGGGTACTGGCTATCCATATCATCTTCATCTGAGCTCTCATAAAATTCACGTATCATTGATCTTATGAATATGTAATTACCTAAAACATTCGCACTTTTGTTAGATAAAGTCAGAAACATTATAGAATAATATTTCACACATATAAAGCTACACTACTAGTTAAATGCAACGTAAAAGGCGCAGCAGAAAACTAAATGTATGAAGATGATAATAGATATTTTATATTGAAAAACAAAAAAAAAAATTTTTTTTAAATTAAACTAAGAATTTATTTGTTTCTGGTCCAGGAAATAGCACATGAAGGGTGACCTTCCATTTACATTTATACTGCGTCCTAACCTATGGTGCGCAGACATGGTCACTGACCGAGTTACAGAAGTTTACGCTCAAGATTTGCCAGAAGGCATAGGAACGCAGCATTCTACCGAGTCCGGAACACCATACTCCTTTCGATGACTGATGATGAGTGGGCTAATATTGTTACTCTTTGGGTTTAGGCACCCAAAGAGTAACAATATTAGGAAGGAGATACGCGCGACGGGCCGGCTGAGAAGGCGTTACGGGACAATCTCGAGACTTATGAGGAGTTGTGGGAGACCGCCATAAATCGGGATAAATGGAAAAATTTGAGATAGACCTTTGCCAAGCGCAGTAAATTACAACAAATAATTTAAAAAACAATGAGGTGTCTCTTTGCGTATCTACATTATTATCATAAAGAGAAAAGTTTTGTATTTTTGTTTGTAATGAATAAACTCAAAAACTACGGGAACGATTTTAAAAACTCTTTCACCAGTAGAACTTTATATTTTCACTGAGTAAAAGGAAGGTTAATTTTAATTTAAAAAAAAGTTTTTTGTTTCTTTATTTGTGGTCCACGCGAACGAAGTCACGAATGAGCCGCTAATATTTTATAATAATGTATTAAGTGCGTGTAAGTATAGTAGTCTCCGTAGTCTGTGGTAGTAAGTTATTTTGTCTATGCGTCTTTCGATTGATTTGATACACATTGTTAACGAAACGCGTTGCATACCCTTTTTTAAAAACAAGGAAATAGTTTGCACTTACAGTCCATATAATGGTTTGATTTGTAGAAATTACACACAAGTTGCAAAAAAAAACATACAAACATTTCTACTAAAGTATAGTTACGTGTCAACAACGAAGGCGAAAGAATTGTCATGGTTCGAGTTTTGAGTCTCTTAATTTTACGTTTTAGCATAATCTTTCGGACTCTTTTACTAAGTGAAGTTTTTAGTCTTCTTTAATCGTTGTAGCTAAATTCAAATAATATAACAATATTAGAAAGGATATACTTTTAGCTGCCTCATAGGTAACTTTTGCAATAATTATAATTTGGAATATTACTCACGCGGCAATTATTACATGATCATTGTTTCAAAACTAGTTATAGCCAATTAGGAAAGGCAACCAAATGTACCAGTATAGTTATAAAATCAAAAACAGGACAAAAATAATTAAATTTGCCCCTGCCTTAGGGGCAGGTTGAAAAACAGAATTTGGCTAGCACATCGACATGTCCCTTTGCTAGAATTCATGATGTGCGCACGGTCGGTTGCATCTACTATCACTTGCCAGTTGCGTATGTACGACGAGCGCATGACGGGAATCCAAGCTGACATACCGACACAGGGATGGCGTTGACCAGAGAATATAAGAGAATTCTTGTTTAGAATTCCCCCGGTAATTACAGGTAATTATAGTAGATTGTTGCACCGAGCGGAAAGTGACTTCTTGTTGCACTGACTGTTACTTTGTTACCACGAGTGCAAAAAGAAAACACACTGAGCGAGGTTCGCAATCTGCTTTTCTTTCAACTACAAGAATCCATTTTTACAAAATCTGAATAATTAAAATTCTACAATGTAGGTAATATTCATATTCAGCATTCACTCGATTCGCGGCAATTCCTTTCGTCGCGGATAGCGGTCGGCTATTTCTGATTGTTTTTTATCGCCAGTAGGTACCTACTTTAAATTTTTTAAACTTCTACGTATAGGACTACAAAGATACAACTAGATAGCGCTGTAAAATATGCTCGAATCCTCTGACAAAAACACACAACGGTTCTGTAAATAGAATCGAAACTTTTTAGAAAGAGCAGACAAGAGCAAAGGGAACGGGCTGTAATGGATTTTCATACAATATTACTGTACTGTTTTTATATATTACTGCACAGTTTGTTATCAGTGCATATAAGTGCCACTTTGTGCTTGTGGTTCAATTGAGCAATTTTTTAAATTACTTGGTGGTTGGAAGAAAATAATAATTATTGGGCATAATATAAGGTATCGATCCCCACAGCGGGACGTCAGTGCAGGTCATAACACCCCCACTTAGAATTAGAAGGTATCGATCACCCGTACTCACGTCGGCACCTTAGGCTAAGTTCAGACGAACGCGCGGCGACGCGCGCTGCCGCGCGATTCAGCTGTTCAGGTGACGGCGGCTTACACGCGGCAATCTAGCGAGAACATTCAGTGGGAATGGACGTGGAGGAGGCAATTTGCTTGTACCCACAAGCAAATTGAAAAGCAAAATTTTGAAGCAAAACCCCACACCGCAACCTGCGACGTCGTCGTCGAAAGCAAAGACGATACTGGGTGCACCCTATTTTAAGTCATAGACTTTCTTTAAGCCTGTTTGTGACTTTATATCCCACACTAAGACTACACGAAAATCGATTTTAATTAGTAAATCAATAGATATCTCGTCCTCCATTTTCGTGGATCCTTGCGTCCGTCCGCCTCAAACCACGCAGGTCATCTGAACAGGTTGATACAGGATTGTAGATCTTAAACCGCGCGTCAAGATCTTGCGCGCGGTGTATGGTGGTGCGCGCGGTCACGCGCGGTAACGCGCGGTAACGCGCGGTCATGTACGCAACAACATTGATTTGTTACAATCTTAAACCACGCGCCGAGCCAACCGCGCATCGCCGCGCGTTCATCTGAACTTAGTCTCAGCTCAGAGGGCCAAATCTAAGTTTTGCAGCAACTACCGTAGCGATAACGATTACGACGATCGTTCGTGTATTACGCAGTAACTAGCTATTAATCTGTGCCATTTCTATCGAGTGTGTGCTAGTTTAGTTGATTAGTTAACGGTTAGGTTACATTATAGATTATGAGCCCGTACAGACTTCACCATCTGATGAAGAACTGATATTTTTCCAGAAAGTCTTAATCCTAAGTGTTACTTATAATAATTAAATAATTCATAATTCATTAAAGACCAACACAAACATGTACCACAACATTAATTTCGCAAAAGCTGCACATAAAGAAAATTGCAGAGCAAACAAAAATTGTCTAAGCGCTAAGTTCAGGTCGCAGTGGAGAGTTCCGTAGACAGGATTCATAGTTAAAATTCAAGGTTAATAAAAGTATGTAAAATCTATACAACATACGTATCATATTCAAACCAAGTTTTTATGTCACTATTGTGAATTTTTTCAGAATTTTCCACCACATTATTGAAAAGTTAGAGGGTGAAGGGGACACTTTTTACAACTTTAGTAGTGTATATATCTCGCTAACATCAGTCATTTTTAAACCTTTATAAATAGCATTCACAGGTTAGGTCTTGCACATATGGGTGTAGAGGTAGACTCTACACCCATATGTGCATGGTGTATATGGTGTAGAACCATGCATGTAAAACTCAAAGTCATTGGTGGGCCAGATGCTTAAGGACCGTAGAATCAGTGGGCCGCAAACCCCAACCACAAAGAAAACAAACTCATTGCATAGATATACTTAGTAGTACTGCCCCCCTATTCTCTAACTGAAACGGTGACTAACGTTTGACAAGTAAAATTTTGATCAATTGATGGTCATATTTTTACTAGTAAAACGTTAGTCACCGAGTGACTTTCAGTTAGGGAATAGGGGGCTGGATGCTAATCATTTACTTAATCATTACTTGATAGTAAAATGACAGAAAAAATACATTATTCTTAAAATTGAATCAGGCCGCAGTCAAAGTAGGTAAGGGCCGCATGTTTGACATGCTTGGTCTACACCCATATGTGCATTGGTTTATTTTTTTCATCTCTAAGCAGGGTTTCGCTATATTTATTTAAATAAACTAATAAGGACTAATCTAATATTATGATCAAAGCTAGCTCATAAATATTTACTTCATAAAAAGGAAAACTAAAAAGGAGTAATCTAATTATGACAAAAAACTATGTCATCATGACTCCAAACCTGGAAAGAAATGCTTTGATAGTCTGGATTAAGGATAAGACTAAAAGCATGAAGTAAATATTATATATATCCCTTATTTTGCAATCACTGGAAAATTTTGGGACTCAAACACCGTAAAATCTCCACTTTTCCCTGACTTTCCACAAGCCTCATTGATTTCACTGACTTTCCCTGACCACCTTGAGCTTCCCTGACTTTTCCCTAATTTTCAAGAAAGTGGACATCCTACTTTGTTGCTTTGGATTGCCAACCATAGTATTATTTTTCGCAATTTCTCTCCACCTTTAAACACATCCTTCCTAGTACCAATACTCTCAGAGTAAAATGGCTGTGACATATGGCCAGACGGACATAAAATGATAAGGGTTTAATTTTTTGCCATTTGGCCACAGAACCCCAAAAATTAAAATCACTAAACTATGAATCTTATAAATGCTGTTTATCTGTATAAGGTAAGAGTTATGAGGTAAGAGTACTCTACCTGACATTCTGAACAATCAGTGCTTATTTCAACCCAATATTCTAATTGAAAATCCATCATACTCTTGATCGTACTGTATAGCGATAAAACAAGCAAATTAAATCAAAATATTGGACTTGCAAAGCGTATAACAAGCGGATTGTAAATGTTCAAAGGCGCAACAAAATATGAAAAAGATTATTATGTCCTGAAGATGGAATAAGGTAAACAATGATGTTTAGATTAAGAGCAAGTCAACATAATCATTACAGGTCAGTCCAGTACTTGCTAGGCTCAATGTGGTTTGCCAAATAAATAGAAGGCATTGAGATCATTACAGTAGGTACCAAATCAATTTTAACCTCGAAACACAAACAAAGAATAACTTGCATGAACCTATAAATATGATTGGTTGTTGACAGATTATGGAATAATTTGTTGTTACCTGATCAATGGCAGATTGATTCACTACAATTAGCTGAAGAGTCACTGCAGAGGTACAAATTCTTCGCAGTACCTACTTTACTAAAAATGTTGTAAAGGAACTTCCGGAATTTTACTAAAACATAAATAATGCAAGACAATTGATGTGTTCGCCTGTGCAGAGAAGTGCACTGGCCACTGAAGCTGATTTTAATTCACGCTATTCAAAATCAATAAACCGGAATGAAATTAATTCTACACGAATCTCGGAACTCTCGACTGGAACTCAAATGCAAAGAGAATCTAATCACTAATATCAACGTTCATATTCCTCCAACTATGACATTGACACAAATAAAATAAAAAAGACTGTCAAACGCTAAAGTCAATTTTAATTGCCATTCTCGATAAATCCACTTTTCATTTACCAAGCATATTTTATAAATACGATAGCAGAGCAAATGTATCTAAGGGTTTATTATACTGTGAATACACGACGTCTCTGCGGCAACAACCAAAGAACACCATAATAATGAAAAACACACATCTGTTTGTTTAATGTCGATTGACGTCGTATACCGCTATTTCACCCGTTTTACGGTGAGTAATTTCTGTTAGTGCTTGCTAATCCTTTATCCCAAATACACTGAATTTTGCGGCCCGCTTCACTCGCTGGTATCTTCTGATTTAACTAAGGATATCTTCGCCCAACTCACTTAATGCTTGCTCCGCTTGACAGCAACTCACTACAAAATTAGTTACACTAATTTTATTGCTTCTATTAGGACAGATTTTTCGATGATCCGCTAATGTGTACGTACCTAGTATTTGCACGGGAACATACAAAAACACTAAAATAGCATTCTAAACTAAAGTGTATGTTTACCCGACGCGTCGGGTTGCATATGCCGACCGGTTGGAAAAATGTATGTTGTGGCGAACGCGAACGCCACTTTCAAATGCTTCCAAATCTAACCAGACCCAAGAAGAAAGAATTTGGATTATTTCAGATGTTATAAATTGTTAAATAATTAGTGCCTCAATACTTTAGCGTTATAAGTGAAAGAACGCGGTGACGCTAACTAAACGTATAGTTAGCGTAGCGATCGATCCCCACCTAGGGGACCTAGAACTCTGCAACGTACGGACGGATTAGCATGGCATGATTGATTAGGCATCTACACTCAATAGTTAGGTAGAGTAGCGAGAATTTCACGGAGAATTATTATAAATTACGGTTCCTGCACAGAACGTACATAGGTAGTACTCTCTGGCAATCTGTCATTTGTCACAGAAATGACAGAATGCCACATTGGAGTGTCGACAACTTGACTGTCATATTATTTGGATCAACCAAAAAGGAAACCCAAATAACCAAATCAACTCGGAGTTTTATAATATTTTTAGTCTCGCGTGCAGGCAGGTTATTACTTTTCTCTCGTGGTGCATAAATTACATTGCTCTCGTCTCGGAAAAGTCGGAAATCTTCGAGGTCTCTATTGTAATTTCGGTACTATTGAGCTGCAGACAGTGAGAGAAGCTGGTCCGAATTTATACACCCTATTAACATCTATTTTCAGTTTCATTCAAGCAAAATCTGTCGTGAAAATCTAACTTCGTCCAAATAAAAAACAGTCATGGCACCGGTGAGTGAAAAGTTATTTAGGACATGCAAGAAATCGAAGTTGCGAGTTTGAGTGAACAAAACGAACACTGCGAC
The DNA here is from genome assembly GCA_951392215.1 of Epirrita christyi. NCBI lineage: Eukaryota > Metazoa > Arthropoda > Insecta > Lepidoptera > Geometridae > Epirrita > Epirrita christyi. Next base: position 8,539,312 of record OX595833.1, read on the forward strand.
TACGAGGACCAAGCGTTGCGTACCAGTAGCAGCCGGAGCCGTTACATTAATTACCCCCTACCCCCATAGTAGTGAGGCCGTAGTCCGAGTTGTAACAACCAATTGACATGGATGTATGGATGTGTCCCCGTACAAAGTCCGTGTTACACTACACCATATGTCCATGTCAATTGTTTTCTATAAATTTAGACTTTAAGTACCAACTCTTTCACACTATTTTTCGGTCCTTTTTTGATTGTTAGTAATTTGCTGTGTTATGTACCTTATATTTTGTTTAGTTTGTTGTGCCCAGCCTAAGAATATACCCCTCTGTCTTCTCCCACTGATATTGTAAAAGCTGACTAAGATATTACACTAGAGGATGGGCAGCAGACTTAAAACCAATGCTGCAATCACCAATTCGTCTACCAAGGGACAAAATCTATCATTGCATGTCATGATAATTAATAAAATAATAGTACTTAAATTATGAATACCAAAGGCTTCTGTATTTGGGAAGATGATAAAAAACTTGGAACTTGTTTTTGAAAACTTCCAATTGTCCAATTGCCTATCAATCAGTTGAGCATCATACAGTACAATACAACACAATTCTTTATTAATAACACCAAGTTATACGTCAGAATTAAAACTATTAAAATATAATTATATAATTGGCAACTCATAAAACTCATCAATTAAGTAAAATATATTATCGAGCAGCCACTTACGCAATCTCGATTAAAAAATCGCTCTGGAAGTCGCATCACGTTTAATAAAGTTCGGCAACCTGTTATATACCGATGGACCCATTATGTATACCAACCTCTCCGATTTGGAAGTACAGTGGATTTCGGGTATAACGACAATGAAGGGACCACTCTATTTTCGTCGTAATATCCGGAAGTCGTTACAGGCAAAGGTAAAGAGATACAGACACGTACACATGTGTAGCTTATATTGCAGCAAGTGTGGAGACCTTTACCTTTTGTTTATAGATATCAACTAAGTAGGTAGGGAAGCGTGTACGTTTCGGAGCTTTTATGGTTCAGTTACAAAGTGATATTCTGAGTAGCAACTGGGTTTAGTAAACTTTTGAATAAGTATGGCTGCTAGAGGCACATTCATTTATTATTGAATATTGAATATAGAGCCACATTCATTTATTATTATTGAATAATAAATGAATGTGCCTCTAGCAGCCATACTTATTCAAAAGTTTACTAAACCCAGTTGCTACTCAGAATATCACTTTGTAACTGAACCATAAAAGCTCCGAAACGTACACGCTTCCCTACCTACTTAGTTGATATCTATAAACAAAAGGTAAAGGTCTCCACACTTGCTGACCATCTGTGTGCAATGGATGTAAACAAAAGATAAGAAATGTTTGTGAAAGAAAAAAATCTTTGTGTCTTTGGCGGCCGACTCCGGTCGCAATATCTGCAAGGAATTTCTTGGAATTTGTTACAAATGATTCATTAAAAACAGTCGCTACACCCGAACTCGGCGTTACATCCAAAGTCGCTATAGCCACATGAATTTTGTACTAAAGTATGCTTTAAATTCAAGGGACTTAGATTTAACGTGTCTATAGGTAAACGGTCGCTACAGCCAAGGTCGTAATAAATGAAATCCATTGTACTTATATCAGTCTTGTATTCATCATCATCAGAAGCCTTGAGGCATCAACTACTAGATAAGGGCTCCTTAATTAATTAGAATAGGGGTAATGCTATTATCACCACACTTAGCAGGTGGATTGGAGACCTTAGTGATCATGTTGAGTACTCAGGTGGATGCTACTGTCGATCCTGGTGGTATCCTTGGTGGTGTAATCCTTTAGTTGACTTTTTCAACATCCATGGGAAAATATGGACGTGTATATTCATAGGCAACACCATGGCAATACAATTTAACATACACACATGCAACTTTAATCCTAATGGGAAGATATCCATATATCCATGAGAAGATCTTAACTAGGGAGGGAGTAGTCAGTGGCAAGTCCAAATTATATGGTAGTTAACCACTTTTGTGTTCGAAACTTAGCATTCCATAATGTGACAGGTTGCAAGCCCTTTGCCACTTATTAGAATACTAAAAGTAATCCCATCTATTAAGCAGATCTTACTATCTCTAACTCTACAAACCGTGCAACAATCTAAACGGAGCATAAATAAACAAATAATAATTTTAACCCATAAACAGTTCAACGCAATAAAAATATCTATCGTTTCAGACACCAAAAGGAAAACCACCCACCAAGGGGATGAAACAGATTCTGATGGACAACGAAGCCACCATTAAGTTTTACCGTAACATGGCATTGGGATCTATGGCTATCTATGGAACTGTCATGGCTCTCTTCTACAAAGAAGATTTTCAATATCTGATTTTGGTGAGTTATTATTATAATAATAATCTTATACGTAATGTTAGCCATACCTAGTTAAACCACCTTTTAAGTAAAAAAATACCTGTGTCTCAAATTAGTATCAAGTTATTGTAGCATCTTCGTTACTAAGAGATGAGAAATGCACTTATCTGGATTTTGATCAGATATGTCATCAGTGACAGCTTGAAGTTAGTAATGGAATTTTATTGCCTACTTAAAAGCTGCCAGACTTCTTAGCAACCAAGGTAGAACTTTTCAAAAGCTTTTGAACAGGTAACCCAATCCCATAGAACTTCTAACATTCATTGAAGATAATTATGATAATCAAATTCCAGATGACATACTGCCCGGCTGACAGGGTTTTCCTGGCTGCTGGGAAGTGTGAAGTGTGTGGCATCTTTTGAGTTGGCAACCCAATTCAATTGTGTGGAGTGTACTTCTAGCTTTCTTTTCAACCAGATCTCTTATGAAGGCACATGAGCATCTCTTAGGCTAGATCCTCATGCACCTTATTATAGTAAAACTACCTATACAGTTCTATCTGGCCCTGTTTTTACGTATTGATGTTACCCAAATAAAAATTATCTCAATAAAAAAATTCAAGATGTCAAATTTTACGTTTTAAACCAAATATTATTTTGATTTATAATGTAGTATCTATCATACTCAACTGAATTGGAGCATGAAGACTTTTCTTTAAAAACTTCAAAGAAAAGGAAACAATTCTAAGATACAAGATAAGATAATTCAAAATGATCCTTGTGATTTCAATGAATAAAATACTTTTTGATTATGATTTTACTAATCAAACATTTTGTACACAGGCACTGAATATTGGAGTTCTTATAATCTACATAATGTGCTACCAAACATTGATTTTTATGTCTCGTCCTAAATATTCCGACAGCATGGCACTCATTGATCCTGGACTCGATCTCAACATGGAAGGAGGAGTTGGAGAGTAAGTTTAGTTTACAATTAGCTTTGTGTGTCCCACTGACTCCCACTGCTAGGCAAAGGCCTCTCAACCTCTCCATGTGTATTGAACCGATTGAGCCCTGTTAAAGTTACAAGTTTCTCAATTGCCATAGCTGGGTTTTCTCGGGAAGTGGCCCTTTGGTCAAATGACACTGATTATTTATTTATATAATCAAATATATATAAGAATCAAAGTTGTGACTGAATCCTGTGTTTATTACGTATTTTATGACTGAATCACTGACCTAGAGACTTGAAGAAAAGAATTTAGAAAATTTTGTCCACCACAGGTCCAAAAAGAGCTTTAAATGTAAAACAAAAATGAGCTGTATTTCAGAAGCCCTTAGTAGTAGACACGTAAAATTATACATGTTTATTCCTCAAACAAAATAAACAAACACGTGTTCCAGTGTTACCTGAAATGTTCCTGAAAAGAATTACGGGACCGTATTCTTTGTAAAAAAAAAACATTTTACGTTTTAGCCAGATTTCAGTGTATTTCGACGTAGACGTAGTAAAAGTAAGTTTCACGGTTTTATTGTTGAGATTAAAATATTTTTAGGACCTTGAAGGTTGAAATAGGACCCCTCCATTGAAAAACTTGAGTGTAGTGTCGTTTCAAATGTCGTTAAGAATGATTTTATTTATGAAATAGGTATTTTTAATTTAAATTTGCCTTGAGGTCTGATGATGAAATCAGAGGGTGTCAACGAAACCTGTCAACGATTGGCAATACCTAGAATATTCGTGTTTGAGCTCTTTTAAGTTGTTTTTATGAAATGTTTAACGGTATTATTATTCATGACAGCCTTAGAGCATTTACACGACAACCCATTTAATGGTCTTCAATTTACTAATGTTACAACATACTTCATACTTTAATTTAGTAAAACGTAACATGCACCATTGGCCTTTGTTGCCATAAAAGCGGTTTTATATCAACTCTGTTTCAACTACCTCTGGTTCGCATTTGAGCATAAATTTTATATTTCCAGGCATATCAAGGATATAATAATCATGCTGTCTGTGACACTCCTCTTGGCCCTTGTTTCAAACTACTTCTGGCTGGCACTGCTTCTTATTCCGATCCGGGCTTTCTGGCTGCTGTGGGTCACCTTCTTGGGCCCGTGGTTCTTCCAGCCAGCCCCTCAGGAGACCGAGCAAGATGACAAGAAGAAAAAGAAGATGGAACGAAGAATGAAGCGCCAGCAGTAATTAATCTGTCATTATCTGCTACATTATATACATTATATTTAGTTATCTTTTCAAAAAGTAAAAAAACACATTTTGTTTATAAAAAAATAGTTCGCTCAATTGTTTAAGATAATTTTTTGGTGTCGCATTTGATATTTTGTTTAAGTAGTTTAATTTCTTTATCAAGAGCAACTCTTAATAAGTCATAATTTATTTTAAACATAATGTAATTATGTTTAGCATTTACAACTTGTTCAAGTTATTATAACTCTTTGGTAAGTAAGTTTTTTTGCAAGTTTATTTTTGTTTCAATATTGTTATGCCAAGGGATGTTTTGAGAATGTTATTTAGTCCATTACTGGTATCTGGTACTGTTTGTGTAAGTGGGATATTTGACTTGACATTATATTTTATGGATTAGGTAGTTTAGAAGTCCATATCAGAAACCATGTTGTATAAACAATTCATTTACCTTAATGTACTAGTCAGATACCTGATTAGATGATAGTAATTTTGTAGTGTAACTTTGTATTTATAAGATTTAACTAAAATCCTGTTTTACGAAGGATATTTTTGAAACCTTGAAGCTTAAAAAATATTTTGCTAATAATATGAAACAAATATCATAGCTTGGATGGCGCTATTTCGAACAAAGCACTATATTGTCCTACTCTATAAATTCATAAATCACTGAAAGGGTACATTATTTATAGTTCAAAGAGATACAACACTCTTAGGTAAAAATTAAAATTGTTATACAGAATAAGACCGTAAGAATGTTAGGCCGAATGTAGGATAGGAATGTCTTGTGATAAGAGTAATAAGTCTGTTATGAACAGATGTCAATTCAAACGGGACTCAGGCTATGTACGTTAGGACTATGATTATATTATACCATCAATAACTGTAGATAAAGATCAAGAACTGTAATAGAACTGCGTGTTCAGCTGTCGGAGACACTTGTCTTGTCTAAGTTGAATTATACGGATGTGGTATATGGGCCAAGACTTTTAGCTAAAACGCAGAGACTAATCCAACGTGTTCAAAACGCTTGTGCCCGTTTTTGTTTTGAAATACCGTATAGAGCTCACGTCACTCCATACTTAAATGCTCACACGGTATTGAAAATGAGACATCGGTGGAAGCTTCACTTAGCATGTCTCTTATTCGGTGTTTTGAAGCATAATGCGCCTTCTTATCTGAGTCAGAAGTTGAAGAGTGCATCAAGTTTGAGGTCCTACGAACCCCGGCAGTGTTCGTTGCAGCTCTGTGCGCAGCGGCATAGGTCAGCAGCCTTTAGAGGCAGTTTCCGCTACGCTGCAACGAAATGCTGGAATAATATTCCACCGCCAATAAGGAACCTGCAAAATGTTCTAGGGTTTAGGCAGAACCTTAAAAAATACCTACTTAATTGGCAAAGGGAGCAGGAACTCCTCAAGAATGATACGAGTGCTATATAACTATATAATTTAATATTTGTTTTTTATCTACTTATAATTATTATATCTGTTTTACTTATTATTGTTTACCGTGTATAATTTGACTTATATATTATTTATTTACTTTCATTCTATTTCTTTTTTTGAACTTAATTGTTTTTATGTTTTATTTCGTGTTTCATTGTGTCCGTGACTTTTTTTGACAAATTTATTATATTGTTTGCAAAATGGCTCCAACGGAAGACCAGCGTAGGTTGTTTACATCCTGCATATGCTGAGTTGGGGCCTTTTTGCAACAACATTTTTTATTTTATTTTATTTTTTGTTTTGTGTAACTGTTTGCTAAATTGTATGTATAATGTTGTTGCAAATAAAATTTATTCTATTCTATTCTAATACCGGTAATATCTTCATTATAATAAGTGTAATACAATTTTACGATATCGTATTACGATGCGATCCGGATCTTTGAAATCCCTGGTTAAGGATATTATTGATGGTATAAGTAGTTTGACTATCCGGAACAGAATTCCTCCCAGAGGTCAAATCAGTTTGACAACGAGGAAGGAACGTAATTTTGACGTAGCCATAACTATTTTTTTTGTTCACAAGTCTCACTGAGTTTATGTATGTGTATGGTGTGGTATACCTAGGTATCTATTTGATAGTCTCAAAATCCCCACTGCAATGCTAGCGATTGCGCGGTGGGATTTTGCTGGTGGGTTTTTTGGGAAGGAACCTGTCCAGTCCCATTGCTGTCTGCTATTTTAAAATCTTTCATCCTTTACATACTGACACATTTCGTCAAGTCGTCCAGCTTTCCTCAACACTGCTTTTCATGCCATAGTGACTATAGGGATTCGCTCCTAAAATAGTTCAAAAAAACTCTAACAACATACATAGGGACTGATGTAGTCCCTATATAGGTAGATTGTGGTAGTGGTATAGGTTTTTGTGTTGTGGCTAAAATAGTAAAAAAACAATACCTAACAACGTACCCGGTACTTTCTATGTATATACAGGTGGAAGATTTAAAACAATAGAAAGCAATGGGACTACGAGAAATACTCCTTCGTGATCCCAAAATCATAAAACCACGAAAAAACACCTGTTTATATTTTTTGCTGTTTTTTTACTGTGTTGATTCTGTGTTGCAATCCTTAGGCTAAACCGCGCTTAATTTATGCGTTCCTTTTTCATTTCAGTGTATTAGAAAAGGACTGCTATAATTTTAGCAAGTGCTGCACTGTCAGACACTTTGTTCTCTGGTTTGCTGAACTGCGGTGTTCTTACTGGTGTCGATTCTGCCTTTCTCTAAACATCATAAGATAAACGGCGCTAAAATAATCGCGGTCTTATTTAAAAAGGGTCGTGATCATTTTAGTAATACTTAGCTTTTGATAAGCTCTCGCTCGCGCTAGCAACAACTTTACTCGTTGCTCCGTATGTTTTTATTCGCTTAAGTGGTTTAAAGTCTAGGAAACCTTATGTGACTTGTTATCTCGTGTGAACTGTGAATATTTCAATAAAGTGAAAGTTGTTTGACTAAAATTGATCCAGTGTAACTTATGTGATGATCGTAAACATTTCGAACAATTTTTACCAGTTGTCGTGAATACTCGCGCTCTGCTATATTATTCCAAGCGGGCGCTGAGTCACTTATCACAGCTGATGCGAGAGAACATTGGCCGCTAACAACTACCTGCGCTTGTTATTATTTTGCTGGAGTATTGATTATTCGTCACCTGAAATGATTTGTTCGGCCTGCCGCAAGGATGCTGTTGATGGAGATGGAGAGGAGTATCTATGTTGTACGAAAGATGGCTGTAATCAACATTACCACCTGTTATGTACGGGTGAAAAAACCCCAAATAAAAATACGTGGGTGTGTCCTGAATGTCTCTGTGCAAGTAAGAAAGGAGGCAATAACAACCTCACCCCAGTAGGTGTTTCTAAAAAACCCCGGGATCCGAATATAACTATCCGTAGGAAGATTACGCCTGTTGGTGTGGACGTCCAAAAATTGGAGAGTAGCATACTTCGGAAGCCTGATGGTAATAATGAGATTTCCCTTGAGATACGCGGCTTGAAAACAGAGATGGTAGCTCTAAGAGACCAACTTTCTAAGGCTATGTATTTAATAGCTAGCTACGAGACAAAACTAGAAAGCTATGCACATAAAATGGACTTAGTGAGCAGCAAACTCGAGGCAAGTGTCAACGCAGTTGGCTTGCAGACCAATAAGGCGCTGCCTACTGAGCGTCGGCCAGGCCCACCGAGTGCAGCGGCGGCCCACCAAATAAAGCCAAAACATAAGAATGCTGACAAATATGACTTACCTAAGCCTGTTAGGTCTGTCGTATCTGACTTAATAGTAATACCTACATTGAACGAGACTCTGCATAATGCTGCAGCTCCACAGGAGAAAGTGATGAAGAGCGTAGGTGATGAAGAATCACATGCCCAGCGGTGGACTGAGGTGAGGAACCGCAAGAACCGTCGTTCGGCTTTATTGTATGGAACTGCAGGACCTGCCATAACCACACTGAAAGCGGTGGAGGTACGCAAACTTCTGCATTTATGGAACATGGAGTCCAATGTGGATGAAGTGCGACAATACCTACTTCAACTTTGTCCCACGGGTATAGTTGAGCTCACCCCCAAAGGTAACTACAAGTCGTACAAGATAGATGTTCCCGCTTATTGCTTTGAAAAATGCTAGGCAGTGGACGTGTGGCCAGTCAATGCCAGAATCAAGCCCTGGGTTCACTATAGGAAGCTGACGGGGTCCAAAAAGTCCATTGACGACGTGAGGGTCAGTTCAACTCCTCAGCCCTTTCGTGGCGCAAACACCCCGCAGCGCTAGTGTACACCTATTTTATCAAAATGTTCGTGGGCTTAAAACTAAGCTCAGTTTGTGGCGTAATAATCTTGCGGTTCTTGATCACCATCTGGTTGCCATCACTGAAACGTTTCTTGACAACTCCGTAGTAGACTCCGAACTTATAACCGGTGAATGGAGCATTTTGCGCCGAGATCGAGGAATGCCGTGCGGCGGCGTGATGCTCTGTGCGCTCGCCCCTATCGTACTGCGCCGGCGCCCTGAGCTGGAAACCGACCACGGCGAAGACCTCTGGGCGAGTTTCACCTATCGCGGTCGTTCTTTTTATGTGTGTGTTATATACATTAGCACAAGGGCCTGCGATGATGAGTATATGAGGTGGTTTTGTAAAACTGAATCTATAATTGGTAATTTAAAAGGACATGTAATTATATTGGGAGATCTTAATTTAAGCAGCGCATCCTTAAACATTGTTAATTATTTTTGTTATTTTTTAACGTTTTGTGCCCTGACTGAGAAGAATGAAGTTATGAATTTGCATGGTGGAAAGCTTGATGTTGTGTTGGTTCGGGAGAGCGATAGTGCGCGAGAGGTGTCGGTCACCGTTACTGAGGGAATAGTTCCCATTGATCCGTTATACCATCCGGCTTTGGATGTCGAGTTTGGAATCGAGTCAACTCAGAATAACTATGAAGTCATTCGACCTAGCAACATAAATCCATAATTAATTGATTCAAGCGTGACTTTGCGGAAATCCATTCTACAATATAAAATAGACGAACAAATATATAGTAACAATTCCGCTCCTCTCCAACGAAAACTCTGAAAGAATTCGACACGTGTTTCGCCTCTCAACGAAGCATCCTCAGGAAACAGTAGGCTCACTGCGTGCTAGAACGAAAAAGACACACTACTGCAAAAACTAGCACGCAGTGAGCCTACTGTTTCCTGAGGATGCTTCGTTGAGAGGCGAAACACGTGTCGAATTCTTTCAGAGTTTTCGTTGGAGAGGAGCGGAATTGTTACTATATATTTGTTCGTCTATTTTATATTGTAACATAAATCCAGTAAATGACTGGAACTTTAATAAGTGTGACTATGAGCAGTTAGATCATTTGCTCTCTAATGCTTCATGGGACAGTGTATTACAGTCGAACGATTCAACCACTGCTACAAAAATATTTTACGAAATAGTCTACCAAATTTTCGATTGTTGTATTCCTAAAAAACGTCGTCGGGAAACTTTGAACAGGCGGTACCCGGTCTGGTTTACCCAGGATATAGTTAGGGATACAAAACTCAAACTCAAACTGCATGCTGCCTGGAAGCGCAATAACTCCGATGAAAGCTATATGCGGTTTTCTGAACTCAGATGTTCTGTAAAGTGCCGGGTCGCGCATGCTTATAGTTTCTACACGAGTCGGATTGAAAACAACATCAAAATCAATCCACGTGAGTTTTGGCGTCATGTGACTAGCCTGCGGTCTAAGGGAGGTTTTGAACCTAACGTATCCTACAAGGGTCTATCGTTTACCGGAGTAGCAGCTGCTGATGCTTTTGCCAATTACTTCGGCAGTGTATTCTTACAGGATATACCTCAACTAGACGCAGAAAATGCAAATAGGCTTGACGCTAGTTCCAACAGTAATTATGTAAACTTGTTTGAAGTCACGCCGGATGATGTTGTTTACGGGATAAATAAACTTAAACTTAGTAGTTCAGTAGGACCGGACAATATCCCTTCGGCTTTAATTAAGCGAGCGAAGAAACAGATAGGTAGACCACTTCATCATATCTTTAACACTTCTTTACGCACTGGTTTATACCCTCCGCAGTGGAAGATCTCAAGAGTTACTCCTATACCCAAAAGTTCAAACAGGTTCGCTGTTGAAGAGTACCGTCCTATCGCGATACTTTCTTCACCTGCGAAGGTATTCGAGAATATCCTTCATCGACGGATATATTCACAGGTGGAGAGATATCTGGCTAACGCGCAGCACGGCTTTAGAACGAAGAGATCAGTAAACACTAACCTGTTGACTCTCGTTGAGTACATCTCCGCGCACCTGGACCGAGGTTGTCAGGTTGATGTACTGTACTTTGACTTTCAAAAGGCCTTCGATAAAGTCAACAATGACGTGCTGCTTTCGAAACTCAGCTGCATTGGGTTTGCACCAAACCTCCTCAGACTTTTATCTGACTATCTACAGAATCGCCAGCAATTTGTCAGGCTGGGGATTTATGAGTCATCTCCTTACCACACGCGCTCTGGTGTGAGTCAGGGCTCAATCCTCGGACCGCTGCTTTTTCTCCTTATGGTAAATGACTTACCGGCTGTTCTTAGGCATGCAGAGTGTCTTCTCTACGCTGATGACCTAAAACTGTACTCTAAAGTCAAATGTGAGGCAGACTGTTTGGCTATCCAGGAGGATGTTGCAGCGGTACATAGATGGAGTATTGCTAACAAAATGAACTTTAACCTGTCCAAATGTTATGTAATGACTTTTGGTCGAATGTGGCACCCAATAATCTTTAACTACGAAATGGACAATAACGTCATAGCTAGAACGGTGGCGATGAAAGATTTGGGGGTCACATTCGACCAAAAACTTACCTTCCATGATCACATTGCTACAGTCGCCAAGGAATCCTATCAAAGACTAAGCTTTGTTCTAAGAAACTCGCGGGATTTCAAAAGTGAGCACGTGATAAGGCTGCTTTTCAGTGCTCTTGTTCGTAGTAAGTTGGAAGCCAGCGCTTGCATTTGGAATCCCCATGAGAGCACTTACAAGCTTTTACTTGAGAAGGTACAAAAAGCTTTCCTTAGGTACCTGTACAAGCGCAACTTAGGATATTATCCATTTATGTATCCCACTAGGTTCCTCCAGGGCTGCCTTAGCTTCAATTCACTTGAGACTAGAAGGGCAAATGATCAGATTGTTACAGTCTGTAAAATTCTGCGTGGATTGATTGACGCTCCTGATCTTCATAACGAGCTGGCTCGATTCTTTACTCCAGACAACTATTGCGGGCGTAGGAAACACAGATTGTTTGCTGTGCCCTTGTGTCGCACTGTCGCGCGCTCTAGCTCCCCCTTGCCTCGCACTCTCGCTGCGCTCAACGCTCTTCTGCAGACTTACCCTGAATGTGATTTGTTTGCGGACGGATGGAAGAAGATCCTTATGGTGAGCCTGGCTTACTGTGAGGATAATTAATTGATTTAATCTTGTTCTGACATTAATACTATTTTTATTTTTATAATTTTGACCTTAACTTTATTATCATCTAAGTGTTTTCAATGAATGTTTTGCCTGTTGACCTAATGATTTTTATGTGACTGGAATTTTATTGTCCTAGATTTAATTGAAATGTACGAAACTATGACTTGGTGTGTAATTATGTACATAATTACACACTATAATACTTACCTAATTAGTGTAACTGGTATTTGTTGCCGTTCTAATTAGTTAAATAATAAATAAATAAATAAAATAAATAAATTTAGCAGCAAAAAATAAGACAGCAACACTTTTGTTTCAAAAGTGTCTGCCGTAGTTGTGATTGGCTAGTATTTAACAGGCATTAGAAGTATATATACGCTTAAATTAGGTGAGGTTTTTTTGTGTGGCTGCACAGAATCGTCATCCTTTTATACTTATCAAAATTTGTGAACCCATGCGGTCTTTATCACGAATAAACTTTTGATTAAAAATTATTGATTATAATTTAATACCAACCACAAACATACAAGGGGGCAAATGGAAAGTTTGACGCAAGCATATGTGTGCAATATCAGAGACTACTGGCAATATGTAACTTTGAGGGAGCGCTAGAAACAGAAAAGCATTTTTTTTACTTTACCAATTTTAAGTTAGATTATGCAATGTTACATTCTTAAAAAGTCATCATAGTCTCGGACAAGTCATGTTTTAGTAAAGCGTTGGCAGTTACTAAAAATTTGCGTTAATTCTATCCAGTCTTAATAGAATTTAGAAAATTTCCACCCCTTTGAAAAGTCACGCAATACACTTCTATTTAATTTCACTACATACTTGTACTCTTTTAATAAGCTGCATTGGTTAAAATGCCACCAAAGTTACACAGTGAAACCCAAAAAAACACTAGGAAATAAAACTAAATAAAAGCAGACCGACGCGACGTCTTATTTCGGAAAAAGCCTGCAAGCATTTTACTATTATGGACGGGTCTTCCCAGTCCTCTGATCGGAACTCCGATTGGTAGGAGGAACGGGAATTGTTTTTTCCCATTCCTCCGATTGATCTAATAATCATTATACAGTCTAGTGTAAAATAAATTAAATAAAATTATTATTATTTGATGTATGTTAAAATATCATGTAGTTATTACAGCTTCAGTCATTATTCTAAGATTATAGCTAGCTATAGATAGTTATAGCTATGCAACTACTGTGTTTCAGACCTTACTTTTAGGCACTACACACTGCACAGTCGGATAACGTTATTGGCAACTTTAAGAAAAAAAACACATATTTACTCATAAAATAGCCACAGTATGCTGTGTGCGTCTGAAAGACGTAACTTTTGTGCTCTTTGAAAGTCAACCTGTAGGTACTTGGGGCAAAGGAATTCCTCAGACCGTTCTTGTTCTTAGCTTGCTTGAGGGACCAAAATACCGCAGGAACGTGTTTCCCACTAGTTCACATAGCTTAATTTATTACAAGCTTTTAACTAGGCCTGTTAATAGGTATATTAGTTAGTTGGGACGAATCTTGAAACTGTAAAACCAGTTCCACCAGCCTGTAAAAGTTCACGAGTTTGGAACAGTGGACTTTTATAGGGCAAATTATAATGATGCAAATTAAGAAAACTATTAATTTAGTATGCTAAGTAGGTAGGTACATACCTACTACCTAACCTAAGCGCGGACGAAGTCACGAGCGGGGTCAACTGGTACCAAAAAAGCCTGCTGTGAATGCACCCCAAGGACAGCGGTGAGAGAAGAATCGCAAAGCGAGCCGTAGGTACACCCGACTTTACAACCTGAAACACTACTATGTGGAATAAAAATAAATAGTGAACTACAAATAAGTAGTGAAACCTACGAAAATATCGGCTACTATCTACCGTTCAATATGGCTACTAGGTTTTTTTAATAGCAATGCGCTTCAGAAAAGTTGCTTTTCTATAGGTATTCTTAACACAACGTAAAAATCACCTTAGTAGGTAAACATTTAACTGTGTATTGTACTACCTACTACGTCTTGTAAAATATACCAGCTCACAAAATTAACCGAATTTAATGACTTCCTACGACCGTTAACCAAGTGAACGGTCCATTGAGTGTGAGGCTAGGGAGGCAGTCCTAGTTGTTAGGACCTAGTATGCGGAACCGTATACCGGTTTTACGATAAAAAAATATGCGTGGTTGTCATAGGTATACCTAATATTTCCCGTCCTTTTTAATGTTTTTGCTCGATTTCCCATGAACGAGACGTTTTCTAATGTACCTACCTATCTTCTACCTGCTATGGGGATTCTTCATTACCATGTATGGATCATCATGGATTTGATAAATCGGGTGTTTTCTCTTGGTCCCATGATTTTGTCCCATTAATGGGGCCACGAGTGATCAGTTTTTTCGTGGTCCCATTGCTTTCTGTTATTTGAAATCTTCCATCCTATACAGTACACCTACGCAGAAATAAAACCTTTGTACTATAAAACGATAAACTTTTAAGGCAGGCGATAGTCACAATAGATTACCTTCCCCTCAGAATAATAACTAAAGCAAACTTTCCCAAACCTATCACTATTGTAGATTTGTCATGGAAGATTTGTACTGCCTTATTTGTACTGATTTGTAGGTATGCCGTGCCGGTAGACGCAAAGACAAGGTAGGTAGGTGTAGGATATATTAGGTTTTATCCATAGAATGCTATTCTAATTAAAATGTTACTGGGCCTAGAGATAAAAAGTTTGAAGACTGACGAGAGTTTTCTGTTTGCAACAGCTATTGCAAAAAACTATAATAGAAAACCGTATCGGCCGCCCCCAAAGTGGACATTACAACAAGACCGCGCGCCGCGTTCACTTCAGTTTTCCGCAGAAAACCACAGCTGCGCATACTTCCACGTGAGTTACATTTAATTTTATTAATAGTTTCACGAGTATTTTTGCTTTGCCCTTATTTATTTATTATGAATCTACAAAGAATATTTATTTATTTTTACTTTATTTTGAAGTAAGTACTTGAGTAGGTATCCATTATTTATGTACGATTTTTTAAATAGGTGAAAAACTACTGAAGTTTGCATCATTGCGAAAGATTTTTCAAACGGTTTTTTTATTTTGCCATAATCCTAATCGGAACAAGACTGTAAAAAATAAAGGGGATTTTGAAAACATCCTAAAATAAAATAGAAGTATTCTAGGGTTATCTTTGATTGAACTGATTTGTCGTTTTGTCAAGGAATTAATTAACAGCAACATTACATAAAAAAAATATAAAAAAAGAAAAAGTATATCTAAGTAGAAATAATGTAGTAGTATCTAATGTGTCATAACTTTGTTTATTTTATTTGAAGTAAAGACTAGATACGATATTGTAAGAGCAAGCTAGCGAATGTTTATTATTTTCTTTGAATTTAATTTTTTAATTTTTTTAATTTTCTACAAATTTGTGAGCATGTTACAGAACTGAGGCCTTACCAGCTCTTAAAGCTCTTAAAGCGATTCAGTACAAAATATCGGTTCCGTGATGTCCGTAGCTATATTTAAAGGCACAGTAGCAGAAGCTCTAAAGACTTCTGCGATTAAAGTTATTCACTGATGATGAATGTCAACGACGAACCGATATTTTGTACTAAATAGTTTTTGAATTGAATCGTTCTAAGAGCTCATTGTAAAGCCTCTGGGCAGAAAATACGCTCACTATAGTTTCAATCCATCCTTACAGCAGTCCAAAGTATACTTTGCTAAGTACCGTAACGAAACAATATCGCATAAAAGTACCTTAGAACTTACATATTTACCAACCTCAAGTAGTATCCTGTCATAGAGGTTTATTTACGCACAAATAGGAAAATACATTGCTATTTAGTAATCGGCAATTACACTCAGCATGGGCATAGCCAGGGGGGGATTGGGGGTTCAACCTCCCCCCCTGCGACCCCGAAATATTCAAAATGTTGAAAAAAACTTTTATTTTTTGAAAAAACACCAGTGTGGTGAATGTGTTTTTTTTTTCACATCAATATTAATATCATTTCTTGTACGTTTTTATTATTTTGTTCTCTTGAACTCCCCGAAACTAAATCCTGGCTACGCCCGTGACTCGTAGAAAAATAATTTTAGAAAAATTATGACTATACACCACGTACTTGCTATTCTACAGTTCCAGTCTCACGACCTTCGAGCGTGGTCGCGGTCGGTGCTCATGAAGAAGGTGCTCTCAGTGGCCAATGCAACGTCAGCAGGAGAATAGTGAAGTACGTGGTGTACAGTCGTAATTTTTCTACAATGATAGAAAGCCGCGATAATTTCAATTTTAGTAAAATAATTGTTGAAGTTTCATCATATTTCTACACCCAAAGCCTCGACGATCAAGTTCCCAAAATTTGAATTGCACAACTCATTTATTAGAGACTAGGCCTATGTATTGCATATTGTTTAGCATTTGGATATAAATTAATTCAAGTCAAAGACATTTATAGACGCAATCTAGGTCTCCGTTTGTTGTTACTACCAGTATTACGTACTACCAGATCTAGGCCTGTGGTTTGTTAGTTTCCCATTCAAATGTGTAGATATTGTCTAAGAACTTTTAAGCCAGTGTGATTTGGAAACCATATAATTTTTTACTGACAACCACGTGCTTAAATATTAGTTTATTAATCATGTTTACAAAATTCAATTAAATAATATTCAAAATAGGAGCAAACTTCGTTTGTATGCATGCAGTAGGCTCAAGCGGCCTAGCAGTCCTCATAATTGGTGTGTTGTTTGTGGTTTGTTCCAATAAAAACATTTTACTCTTTACTTTAATTTAGCAATTTAGCCATATAAATTTACATTACGAAATTTCAAATATCATAGCACGGTCCTTTTTAGGTCCGTTTGTTTGTCATAGCCAGTTACATAATTTTAAACAGAGGTTAATGACAAAGACGACATCGAAAGCAGAGCCTACCGTCACGTGGGGGCAATGTTATGGGACCGCGGACCAGACCCGCCTGGCGACCTCAATATTTATTGACATTGACAAATGAATTAATATTTGCCAATTAATGTTTTGTTTTGGAAACCTACCTTTTCCGCACTACATATTTGGTTATAACTACTATTATTTTTCACTTGTATTATATGTTGCTCTTATTTCGAAGGTCGCATAATTAATCCCATTCTACTTAAACGACGGTAACAATTTTGATAAAATTTACATGATAGTTGTTTACATGTTTTTGGGACAAGACATGTAGCTAGGAAAAACCCCACAGCTGGGAAAAAACATAATTCCCGAGCAAGTTCGGTCGTCTGTAAGTTTAGACTAGTCTTTCATGAAGGCTATGTCTGAAAACGTCTGACCTTTGCCACAATAGCCCACATTGATAGGTCTTAATTTAAACTCTAGACAAGCTCTACATTTAGATAGGTACTAAATATTTCAGTTCTTTTCTACAAAAAGGTTCTTTACCTAACTACTCTTTTATAACATAAGACAACCAACAGTCACATACGTAGTCATGATCCCCTAGGATTCCCTGTGTCGTGGGTGTCAGGAACTACGAGTACCGTGGTACCACACCCAGACCCGAAACAAATATTTGCAGATCATACAAACATTTGTCCCGCAGCGGGAATCGAACCCGCAACCTCTCGCATCTCAGCTGGCTACTCGCCCACCGCGCCACAGAGGTCGTTTGTTCAGGCATCGCTCGCAAATATCGTCATTGTTTCAAAATAATTCACGAACAAGTGCGAGACTCGCACTCGTGAGGGTTCCGATCCTTAGGTAAATTATTTCGAAATCGGGCCTTTTTGAGATTTAGCCACTTTTCCCTTCACCATCCTTAATTTTAGATTGTTGCCTTTAGTTGTGCCAAAACCTAGCATTCTAAATTTCAGAATTGTCAGGTTACTGGAGAGGTTTCTCAGTTTCGCGATTTTCATACAAAAATTAGATATTAATACCATATACTTTTAATGCATTGAGTTAGATCTTGATTTTTGTACAGCACTATAAAATCACAGATGTTTATTTCACAGTTCCGACGGATTGCAGAGTATTTGATATTATTTTCAACTTGATATGAACTTACACATACACGTGTTCCTGAAAAAAGGGTCTTGACAGACAGACAAACAGACGGACAACGAAGTGATTCTATACGAGTCCCGTTTTTTCGTATTTTTTTGTGAGGTACTCTAAAAAAGAATACCACCGCCAATAGGCTCTTTTCTATGCAAGAACGAAGCATAAACTAGCACTCAAACTATTATCTAATTATCTTAGAGCACTTCGGTAAATGCTCAAAGCTAACTATTAATAATAATAATAATAATAATAATTAATGCTGGACATTTCACACAACATTAATTATTATCTATGGCTACCAAGCCAAGAAATATAAATTCTTGGTGTGCCGGTATAGATAAGTATTCATTTAATCCTGCTGAGTAATCAGCCGAAAAAAAAAGAATGAAAAAAAAAAACCGTAAAATAAAAAAAAAACGGTTAAATGGCGTGAACGTTCAAGAACGGGTTTGCATTTTGGTATTTTTTTAGGTTTTTGTCATTTCCTCGCAATTCAGAAAAAAGTACTAAGTATGCAATTTCGGAAGACCCCGCAAAGACTCGGTTGGCGCATATTCCTTACAATAATACTAATTATAATAATAAATTGTAATAAATTGCTTGAAATCAACATACTCTACAATCTACATTATGTACTAAACGTAGAGAGAACTATTTATATATTTTTATTTGCTTATCTTCGTTCATCACCTTGCGGTTCATCATCATCATCATCACCAGCCTGTTTACGTCCACTGTTGGACGAGGCCTTAGGCCTTATTTTGCGGGTCTTGGGAAACTTTAATTATTATTTTATAATGCTCTACATAGATTGCGAATACCAATATACTTATATATACCATTATGTAATATACCTATATACCTACTTGTTTTTAGGTAGGTAGGTTGCGACACGCACTTTGATCTAATGTAAATGTTTCTTTAGTTTTATTGCTTGAAGAGAGACCAGTTCTTGAACCGCTTCATTGCCTATTTATCTATTCTAGTAAGCATTTGTGGGTTTTTAAACAGGTAGGTATAAGTATAAGGTAGCAGTGTTCTGTCCGGCCGAAGAATAAGTATATTCCTTTGACTTTTCTATGGATGTCGTAAAAGCCGACTTAAGGATTACATCAGGGGTTATGGGAAGCAGCATCCACCTGAGTACTTAAAATTAATACTGCGATCACCAATTCACCTGCCAAACGTGGTATGGCAAATCCCCCATTGCATTATATAGGAGAGATCCAGCAGAGAACATCTAGCGACTGATGATGATGATGGTGATGATGAAAAAGGTAAAGCTGTGACGAACATCGAGTAAGCAGGTATCACATAATATGTTTCTCATTGAAACATTATTCATTCATTCATTAATTGTACTCATTTGTTGTTTCTTAATCACACTCTCTCGTCTGAGTGAATTTCATAGAATGGCGCTAATTAACGATTTTGTTCCAGTAGATCAACCCTTAATTAAACGAATTACCTTCAGTCCACGTTCGTAGCTGATCTTTGATAACCAGCTACGAACATGGATTTTTTTTCTTGTTTGATATCCAGTTACGAGAACGGAATGTACTTAGGGTGCAATCATCAGTTCATCTGGATGTATTTTAACTACAGCGTAAACAGTTAGGAATCTACCAACTTGTATTTGATAATTCTAAATAAGTATAAAAAGCTTCATTCTGCGAAAAATATCGTAAAACCTCTACGATATATTTGAAACTACAAGAAACCTTATTCATCATGGTTAACTTGAGAACTGCGCAATCGACGACGATGCGGTTATTGAATTATACAATTAATACTGAGATATATAATAATTATATTATATTATTATACAATTGAGACTGTATGTGGAAACTTTTAATTAGCTGTCTATATTATATTACCTTTTTTTTTGTTTACCTAGCTGTAAGTTTTCCAAAAATTGATAAAATAAAATAAAATAAAATACCTACGAAACAAAATTGTGCTAAATAAAAAAAAAAAAAAACATGTTTATAGAGTCTGTTCCGAAAGAGGCGTCGGTCGTGGCCAAGTTGTGAACTACATTATTACACCAATAAAATTAGGAGCTGATGGTTTCTTTCTGCCGGCATTTTGAATCATAATCTAAAGAAATAGTTACAGAGTTGTAATAGGATTGAAACTGACGCGCTACTGGACACACAGCTAGTTTAGCACAGCTGCGCCCTCAAATCCCACGATGGGTCTCTTTCTGAACAGACTCTACCGTTTTCTTAATAAAGAACACCAAAGTGTGCCATCGGTCAAGAGGCGGCCATTTATCAGATATTGCGTTCCATGCCCCTTATGAACTTACTCTTTATTAAAATAACAAAAATCAGAACATTTTAAATCAAAACTACGTTTTTTCAAATTTCAAAATAGGCGGTCATAATGTGATACCCAATACAAAGGCATGAAGGAAAATAACATAGCAATAATAATAATAATAATAATAGCTTTATAATGATAAGGACAGGATAGGATAGGATTTATTTAGGACACTATGAAAGATATGCACCTAAGGTTCACAAGAGCACTAATAACCGTCACGATAGACTCAAATGCGACCACAACTCTAATAATTATTATCTTAACGATAGATTCAGAAGCTACCACAGGCAGGACCAATAATTATCAGCTTAAATTATGAACTAGGTAGGACATATTGATGTGGGTCGGCACTACATGTTTTCTTCTTCCATTCCATCATCTCAGCAGCCACTTAATACCTATTAACACAGTAAATATAATTACCTATTCTTATTGTCTGCATAGGTACACGTGCCGTATCATGTGGAATATGGAAGGTCATTCGGCGTATAAATTATCAGGCGATGCGTGTCTGAGTATAGTTCAATCTCCGATATAATGTTCTAAAATACGACATGCGGTCACCGACATACCTACCTAAGTACATACTCTTGTCACTATTTGCACTACTTCGAACTCTTCAAATAAAGTGCCTATTACGTGATCAATGTAAACAATCAAAGCCACGCTCGTAATGTCGATGTGAAGATCTCTGTCGTGTCCAAAATTTGAGGCCCCATAATCTTGAATCTAGAAAGGACTTGGAAGACGGAAACTCTCGATTATGGGCCAAATTTCAACATCAAAATTGTGTTTCTCATATATAACAAAAGGCTTATGGAACTCAAGCAGAAATAATGAATAGATATTTATGAAATATATACCTCTACCCACTTACGTATATTACCACACAGGAAGTAAAGGAAAATTTGTTACGGACGACATCACAGCTGACAACAATCACAGCTTCACAATACAATTTGTTTTTGTATGACTAGGTATAAGAAAATTGGACATTCCATTGTTACCAGCATGTTTTATAACATAACTTTCATGTGATAACATGTTGGTAAACAATTCTAGCCAAATTTGATGAAATTAGCCTCATGTTACTTTTTTATGTTATTACATAAGGTTCAAGCAGTGCCAAGACAGTTTAGTTATTTTGCAATTTTGAGAAATAATACGTGTACTTATGTCGTCGAGATATGTATCGTGAATTAAGTACGTAGGTACGTAAGACTACAAGCAATTTACCTTAACTAGGTAATTTGTACTGTACCTACCTACAAGTCTACTTCACGTGCCTTTGAGTGTTCGAATAAATAGTAGTACCTACCTATGTTTAAAGTTGATGCCTGCCATACTTATGGATTAACAAAGCACGCAAGAGCGTGTTCACTTTGAGGTCTAAATATCGTTCGGTAATAAATAGGTAACGATAATCCAAAGGTGAGGGGAAATTGAAACATGCATAAAATATTGGCCTAGTCAAGTCAGCGGCGTTGGGGAAACTCCAAATGGAGGCATCGTGATTGGCACTTTGTCGAAATGCGGTTCACTGTATTAGAACAGTCATGGATGAAACTAATAATATTGATTGATAACATACTGAGGATTCAGTGCTTGATTTGTAACGAGATCTTGGAGTTACCTGCAGACCACACGCTATCCTTGGGAGAATTGCATACAATTCCTCCAAAAGAAATAGTAGAGTGTCTCGCCCACTTGAGCAAGGAACCCTTGGCTCCTCAGGAAGCAGATTTTATATGGCAATCGATCGTAACCACGTACGCTGGTGTTGAGAATATCCCGGAAAAGGTGCTCATGATACTTCATTACGTAACGGTAGCTGTGAGGCCGGAGGAGTACGCAAACATAACTTTAAGCAACATCGACGTCATTGAAAACTTTGGACTGAACTATAACCTCGAACAAGCACAGATGTCAGCTATAGCCGACCGGGTTCGGGAAGATTTTGCGGGGAAAGAGCCAGAAGATTATACTTTCTATGATCTGTTAGCACTAAAACAGATTTTATGTCAGTTCAATCAAAGTGAAATAGAGAGGATCCATCCTTCGGCGTACAGAGAAGCAGCATTGACATTGGGAAAATTAAGTAATTGTGGTAATGAGGCTATGACGGGATTTGCAACATTGGCGGTACAAACCGGCGCATTTGGACCACCAAATGGATGGACCAAAACTACTGTCAATTTAATAGGAAAGGTAGCCGACTTTCTACCCCCACGGATCATACAAAAGATCAAGATGGCATCAGTGGTAGAAAAGAAACATCAGGAATAACAATTATGTAAAATCCTCTCAAAAACTGTTACACTAATAAACTTGCGGACTTAGCTTCAAACCACAGTACCTAAATAAATCAATTTAAAGCTGGTAAACACAGATGTGACTAGATGCCCTTGTACTAGAATCGGAAAGGACATTATATTGTGGTTTTTAAAGAACATTGGATATTTAGTTGTACATGTATAAAGGCAAAATAAATTTTATTTGAAGTAAAATTGTTTTTTTCTTGTACCTAACTAAATTAAGTCGCACTATACGTATAGGTATGCAACATCTAACTAGGAACACGTAGTAAAATGTACTCTCCTTTATGTCCATTATAACTCCTACACATCTTTCTATTACCGTGATTACCTTACTAAGAAATAAATACAAAAGTTAGATAACTACATAACATACACAGCACAATTAACAGTAGGACCATTGATATAAATGTAATATATATGTCAATGTGTAGGACATAGAAAGATAAAGAATTACAAAAAACGACTCTCTAGCGAGATGTAGGAATGTCAGGCGAGGTTACCTCAAGCCTACCCAAAAATAACAACAACCATTAAAATTCCAGGTCATAGAGCAGTTCCAACCACGATGACGACCGCAAGCGTACTCCTTACGGTGTCTACTAGTTGGAATGTGTGCGAGAAAGTGGACAAGGAATGCATCACAGGACAAGTCACGAAGATAGCGGCGGAAGCAGCGAAAGAACTGCGGGAGACGCCATCGACCAGAGCGGAGGGACTCCGGCTGATGCGCGATTGGATACAGCAGAACTGTGACGTCAAGAATGTTCGGCAAGGTAAGTCATCAGCATACTGTTTTTATAACTGGAAAATAAGTTACCTACACAGAAACCAAAATGAATAAAATTGTTTTCAGATGAAGAGTTCTTACTTCGATTCCTACGGCAGAAGAAATACAGTATACCTATGGCACAGCAGACCCTACTGAAGTACCTGAGTTTGAGGAGTTACTACCCAGAAATATTCAAGAATCTAGACTGCAAAGATTTGAAACTGCAAGATATCATTAGCAACGGGTAAATACATAGGAAACATAATTTATAGCATTATTACGTAAATTACTACCGATCTTAAACATTTGATTAACATCTAAGAATAGAGTTTACTTTTAAAACAAAATAAAACAATCTGGTTTCCATGATACGTTTCAAATCAGTTCGGCACACGCAAGTCTAAATTGGTCATCAATCAAAGCTTATAGGCTATTTAAATAAAATAAAAAACTGATTTGTCACGCAGTTGGTATATACGAAAAAATTATATAGTTACTTAGTTACTAAGTAGCTCTTAAGGTGCTCAATGTACACCTCGGTCCAGTGCTTCGTGAAAACGCAGTCTACATCCAGCCTGCCCCCTATAAGCTTTAGGTAGCTGTTGGTGCTGTCGGTGGTGGAGGCGGTTTCAAGACCGTTCTTCGTGACATTCTAGGGGGGAGACCTACGTTCAGTAATGGACTTCTACCGGTTGATGATGATGATGATTATTATGATAACGCCTTACCAACCGGTTGAGAGAAAGCTCCCACGTGCTATGGTCGGTCACAGCATAACTAAAATGTATTTGTATAACCTTGGAGCGAATTTCAATATGCAGATGTATGTTGTATTTCTCCTACCACCTATGATATAATTTTGTTCGCACGCAATTTCAAAACAGTTTCCTAATCTCAGGTACATAGCTGTTTCACCGGTTCTTGACAACAAGGGACGTCGGGTCATAGTGTACAATATGAGTAAGGCATTTCTTTATTTTATGTCGAAACCTGCTCGCATGCTATTTTCGCAAATGTGGATTTGTAATAAGTTTATCGTGTTGACTTGCAATAGCAAAAGCCTATTACTGCGAAATGTTTATTGCTGCATTTTTATCTCGTGCCTATAGGTGCTGCCATTCTCAATATTGTATATTTCCTCTCTGGATTTTGGCACTACAATTTAGATTTTTGTGGTATATAGTTATTTTTATAATAGGCCTTCGCACGTTCTAATTTGTTTAGTACACAAAAGCATTTTCTTCATCAGCTGTTAGACTGATGAAGAAAATGCTTTAGCCCCGTTAGCCCCATATAATACAATGGAGGGATTTGCCATAATCACCACACTTGACAGGCGGATTGGTATTGAGTACTCAGGAGTATGCTGCTGCCCATCCCCTGGTGTAAATCCTTAGTTGACTTTTACGATATCCACGCAAGGAGGCTATTCGTAGGCTGAACACATCACGGCAAGCATAAAATAATATTTATTAAATAATTCATAATAATAAATATATTAATACAGCCAAAATCCATAGGGGAAAATTATCTCGTCTTTGCCTGTTACAGTACCTACCTACTAAGCAAAGCGATCACTAAAAATATTAAAAAAAACTTAACAAACTTTTACTTGCATAGGTAACTTCAACGCAGTCAAATACAATTGCTGGGATATGTGTCGCGCCCATTTCCTCGTCTACGAAAGCTTGCTGGACGACTCCATGAACCAGATGTGTGGGTTCATTCATGTGGGCAACGGAGGCGGCGTCACCGGAGCACACATCACCTCCTGGAACCCAACGGACTTCGCCAGGCTCCTAAAGTGGGGAGAGGTAAGGAGTTAGACTGTGCCTATCCAGGGGTGCGATTTTTTACTCCGTGAATATAATACTGATTTGCCTAGTTATTGTGAGTAAACCAGATATCACATCAATAAACTGAAATACATGATTTTTCAAACTTTTTTCTATCGATGACCAAGCCAGAAACACAATTGGCAGACTATGTACTCGATACTTTTTTTTTAAAGTTATGCCTTTAAACTAGATTTTTTGAAATTTCTAGGAAACAACTTCAGTCACATATCCAAAATAAATACTTACCGAAGGAAAATATAGTTTATCATAGGTGACCAAACCAATATTTATCTAGACTAATTAGTATTCTCATAATAAATTAAATAAGATTTGAGACTTTACTTCTGTGCAAGATATGGTTGTGCGATATTCAATCTTTTTCCGTTAGTATTTGCGTCTAAAAGGCGATTCATACATATTATATTTTCGGAGCGCACTCTTAATCTCCGATTCCCAAATTTCTATATATTGTAGCACATTGATGACTAAAATTCTTATGCAAATGATATCAGTACAAGTGCCTCCTCCAGTAAATCTCCTGAAAAACGTTGATTTACGGCATTTTCGATGATATTTAGTCACTCAGTGACATAAAAAAATTGCACCCCTGAAGTTGTTTAAGAGTTGAGTCTTAGGTTCAAGCAAACATCGAACATTCCGATTGCGGGAGGTACCTAATCACTAATCACTAATTTAGTATCCATAAATGGATACTAAATTAGTGATTAGTGACAATGCTGTGCCGCTTTTACAAAAGCTTTCATCATCATCAGCCTATAGAAGTCCACTGCTGGACATAGGCCTCCCCCATGAATGTCACGACGAGCGTTCTTAAGTCGCCTCCACCCAGCGACTTCCTGCGAAATTCCTGGTCTTTAGTCCACCGAATGAAGGGCCTTCCTCTACCGCGTCGTCCGGATTGTGACAAAAGCTTTACCTTAGTACTTTTAGTGCGATCACCAATCTGCCTGCCAAGCGTGGTGAACCTATGGCCAATCCCCCCATTGCATTTGAGGGAGGCCACGTCCACCTGAGGACGCCTAGCGGCTGATTAAGAGAGTAGGAGATGGGGACCACGTAAATTAAAGCGCAGTTTATATCTATAAAATGTTGCACCATAATTAATTCCATTGTGTATGTATATCACGTATATAATATGATATAAAATATGTATTTATTTATATATTTCGTACAAGGTCGGTACATATAAGGCGCGTATTTATTTGCGAATGAAGGCCTATTGTTATACTCATAAGCCCATAGTAGAATGTTTCATCATTGAGACTATTCTCACTATGCTCTATATCGATACCGTTTTCGCTGATTATGCAATTAAACATATATGTAGATCTGCCTGACGAGCAGTCATAGAATTCGTATCTATTATCGAACTGTTGTTTTTTATTTTGGAATAATCGTTTATTTTTAGTTGGGCTACTAACTAGGCCCAGTTCTCTAATTTAAAAACATTCCAGTCACAATCTCGTGTCAGTCGCACTGTCTTGTATAGTAACTATTACATATTCCTAGCAAGAAACGCGAAGATTAAGTAATAGTTACTATACGTGGCAGTGCGACTGAGACGAGATTATATTGTGACTGGAATGTTTTTAAATTAGAGAATTGGGCCTGGATTATAAAGATATTTCCATCTCATATTACATGAAATTAGGTATGAGTACCTCCACTAAATATAACAAAAGGAATAATAAATAAAACGGGCAAGTTTGAAGTTTCGAAACCATCAAAGCCCTTTTCGAGTTTCAGACACTTTCCTACTTCAGCATCCCATTATAGGGGTCATCATCATCTTTTGCCCTTACACATCCCCTGCTGGACGAAGCCTCCCCCATGAAAGGGAATAGGGGTAATTTAGGGGGATGGGTCATTATAGGGGTAAACAAGTCGAAATTCCTCAGTTTTATTTGTGGCACAAAGACTCCTAGCAATCCAAACTTCAGAATTGTGAGGTTTACTGGAAGTAACCTTACAATTCTTCTGGATCCTACTGGAGGTACTCTTAGAGGTTTTTTAATTTTCCGTACAAAAATCAGATGTTTACTATCATATCTTTTTAAAGCATCGAGCTAGGTAGCTTGATTTTTTTACGGTAGGTACTTTAATGTCACATACATGTAAGACTTTCAAGTTGATACCTTTAAAATTTTGCCAGAAAAAGGGTGCTGACAGACAGACAGACGAACAACTAAGTGGCCCTATAAAAATATCCCGTTTTTCTGTTGAGGTACGGTACGGAACCCTAAAAAAGTGCAGATAATTTTTTATAAACTGCCTTGAAAGGTCAGCTTATAATAGCCAGTTGATCTATTGTTTCAGCAATCCGTCCCGATGAGGCACAAGGAACTCCACCTGTTGAATATACCGGCGACTATCAAGTATATAATTGACTTCGCAACCACTAAAGTGACACCGAAAATGGCCGGGAGGCTGACTGTAAGAATTATGTTGCTTTTGGAAGCATTAAAGCAAAAATTAGGGGTCAATTCAAAAAAAGTCTCCATGATTTTTGTTTCTTTATAGTGAATAAGAAAGTATACTTATGATTATGGATGAAAAACAAACAAAAAATTAAGGAACACTACTTTTTAGACAAGAGTTTACAGCTCATGTTGATGTTGATGTTATAGCTCATAGTACAGGCAAATTAGCAAAAAGTGTGGAACTAAATCGTGTAGTCGTGGATTCTTATGGAAACGTTAGATGACACGAAAAGAAGCTTATCCTAAGTTTGCACCGTTTCTGGCGCTTACGGAACCCTTTTAAATATTAGGTACAAACTTAAAAAGGCCGTAAATTTTAAAATAGAAAGAAATTACTTGATGCAAGTTAAATTACGTATAGAGAGACTGTCTTAGTGCATTATGATTTTAATAAAAACCACGTGCATGTAGGGAACACAGTGTTAAACAAATGCATCTTCCGTAAAAAAAACAGTATAAAACTTCCGGCGGATGTAGTACTAATTAAATGAATAAGTTTAAGTCGATTTCCAGAACTACATTAATTTTCCCCGAAGTAGAGCGCCAATAAAATATGGAAAAGTGCCTTCCGTGAGACGCACCATGGTGCAAACCTGGTAATGTATTTCGATCATTTTTCTGATATGTCTATCAATTTGCACCGACTACCTTAATTTTCCCGGAGCCGTAATAACCACAAAAAGTTTTTTTTGTAAATGTTTTTTTTTTGTATGTTCCGTATGTCGGATTTAAAAAATACTTGGTGCAAATGTAGATCATAACGGTTCAAAGTCTATGCCAAATTGCACCGACTACTTCTATTTCCCCCATTAAGTTACGGATATTTTTATGGTTTTCACCCTATTCCGGAGGGTGAAATTAGTGATGCTTATTATTAGAGGTGATTTTTAAGCCATACAAAACAATTAGAAAAGTTTTCATGACTACATCGAATTAGTTCCACACTTGTGCAAAAAATCACCTAATTTGACTGTACTATCATGTTGATGTTGAAATTAGTATTAATTGAGCTTATCAAAAAAGGCCTAAACACAACCAGTCTACTATTATCCATCAAGGAGTTCCGTTGTCCGCCTTCCATCTCCATCATCTTATTGACTTGATTGAAACCACGACCGTTGTCGCGCGGCGGGCGAGTAGCCGGCTGAAATGCGAGAGGTTGCGGGTTCGATTCCCGCTGCGGGACAAATGTTTATATGATCTGCTAACATTTGTTCCGGGTCTGGGTGTTATGGTCCATGGTTCTTGTAAGTAGTTCCTGATACCCACGACACATGGAATAAGTGACTGTTGGGCGTTACCACCAGAATAACTCACGGAAGATCTCTGGTGGTGATTACACCAGAGGATGGGCAGCAGCATCCGCCTGAGTATTTAACACCAAACTGCGATCACCAATCCGCCTGCCAAGCGTGGTGATTATGGTAAATCCTCCCATTGTATTCAATGGGGTCTCATCCATAGCAGTGGATGTAAACAGTTTGGTGATGAGGTAAATATTGACATTACAGATGTACACAAACCTAAAACAGCTGCACAAGAACATCGACGCGGCCTGCCTTCCCAAGGAGTATGGAGGCAATTTGCAATTCAATGACATGATCCGTTACACACAACAAATTCTGAACGAAAAAAGACAGGTCCTATTAGACCTGGATAAAATGGAGATTCTCAATACCAAAGGAATTGTATCCTCAAGAAGAAGCAATGCCTTAAAACCAGATTCCGTATCCGTAGAAGGAAGCTTTAGGAAACTAGAAATTGATTAATCCTTGCGTTCGTAGTAACAAATATAATTTAACGATAACATGAGACTATTAAGTGAAAGTCTTGTAAATACCTATTTCATGTTTCCCCGGCATGACGGTAGAAGCACTCGCTCCAAAAGTCACGTGATTATAGGCCTTCCGGTCTGTTAGGACAGATTTTTATATTGTACTGATGATATACAATACAGTTTCGAACAAAATAAATAAATTATTAATATTATAGTTCACAAATCATGACAGCAATCACATTGGTTTCTGTTAGTTTATGCAAGGAATTTTAAAGATATGCCCTACTTTTATGTCTTTTTTAAAAGAAGCTTTTATTAAATTAGTGATTAGAGAGAACTGTGAGCTGATCAAATGAGCCCAAACACTGCCAGACTATTAATCATCGAGGAGTTCTGTTGCCTGCCTTCCGTCGCACAGTCAGATCAGCTCGCCTGTCAACATAATATTGTATTGTCACCTGAACTTGATAGGTATGAAACATTTCAGCTCAATCGGTTGGGTGGAACTGATTCAAAATTCAGTTCCAAATTGATAAAGTTAAATAAAAGCTTGTAAAATTAATAAGAAACTACGGTTTTTCGTTCTGTCTGGCTCTAGTTTCCTTTCATTGGGTATCATTACTTAGGCTGTAACATGTAACTAAGAACAGATTATTTAACTGTTACATCTAGGTAGCACTTATAAAATCTTTGCCTAGACTTGCACTAGACAGAATGTAAGTACATATTTAGAATCAACGAGATGTTTAAGCAGTTTTGTAGTTTGATCTTTGTGTTAGTGATCTAGAGTAAAACTGGGATGTTAAAAGTACGCGACTATTTCTATAACTTCTTTAGTTAGCGGTCACTTTCACCATCGCTATTGATGAGTGGTTAATAGCGCTTCTGACCCACCGTACCGCCGACCATACCCCCCAGTGGTACGGTGGGTAATTTAGCTAAAGTAATAAAAAGTTAAATAAAATTTATGACCAGTAGTGTCCACTGTCCAGCCACATTTATCTACCTATCGACGGCTCTATGAAAAATACATTAGGAGGTAGGTATTGCATGATTATGTTCTTAGAATAAGATAAATATTAAAATATATTTTTTGATATAATTCCGTTTTATTTCTCAATCCTACATTATTTAACCTCTGGTTTTGAATCAAACACGCGAGTAATCCCAGTATTAGACACACTATTGATATACATGGGTACAATAGGACTGCCTAAATAGGAATATATACAAGTGTCAAATTTCTAGCATTATGTGTGACATGTATGTCGTTATCCGGGTCTGCTGCGCCATGTTTTGGTTTCTTACAAACATATAAAATGTTTTGTTAAAAAATTTGGCGCAGCAGACCCGGCTGTATATATATATCTAAATATACATAATTATTCACATCTTTGGCAATCTTAAAAAAAAAAAATTTAGATAGTAACAAACAATTTTAACGTTCAAACATTTGCCAGTAAAAAAATAGTAAAATTGAGTTAAGTTTGGCTTAAAATCGTTCCAAGCCTACACCGATTGTTTTAACTGATATACCTACAATTTGAATTTTCACTTTTCAAATATAATAAAATAATCCTAGAAAATAATATAAATTAAACCACGGGCCTGGCGGCTCGGGCGTTAGTTGAACTCAGTCGCGCGCTGCCATTGGCTGGCGCTGCGCTGGCTCAAGGTCGTTGACAATTGTAATCGCCTTAATAAAATATTATGACGGACAACCTTTACACGCTGGCCCATCGTGTATTAGGCATAGTGGCAGCCACGATGGCCTGTGATGGCGCGCAATCGGTCGGTTTTAGATTTTTCGCGCGCACATCAAAGAGCAGTGGCGTATAGTGCGGCGAGCATCCACATGATGGCCCAGCCCATCTTAGCACAAGATGAATACAAAATAAAGACGTACAGTACCTACTACTACGAAAGCAATGCGCCTCGGCAATCATCGTGACTGTCGCTTTTACACTCACTTGCAATCATAAGTAGGTCTGTTTCGAAAAAACGAAGTCGCATCACTGTCGTATGTACCTACGGTCACGTAACTCAAAGCTTCCTTAGCTCTACCACAAAATATAAATGGACAGAAGGCCAGCTCAGTACAAGCGATAACAGGAGCACGCACACATAGGACATGTACCCACGACGATCCCGGTAGAACTCAGTAACGCTTCGACCAAGTTCTACCTAGATCGTCGTGGGTACGCGTCTACGTGGGTCAGCTGGCCTTCTGTACCCATATATTTTGTGGCTCTACCTTGATTATAGGCCTTTAGGACTTTCGTTAATTTTCGAATGAAAAAAAACTAGCTCGATAAAACAAGATAAAGCGAGATAATAATCATAATTTTATATATTTTATCTTCATATTTACGGCATTGAATACATTATGATTCCGGTAGGTATATGACTAATAATGAGGCACTAAACAATATCACAGACGACTATATTAATTTATTTAAATAAGTAAGTCGATAGATGATAATATCACTTGAAGCTAATAATAGGTAAAACTAAGCTATAGCGAATGCCCAAACAATGCAGGCAAATTGATAATGTATTTCGTTTTTAGGCATTTTTTTTGTATATAAGTAACATAACACCCAACAATCACATAAATAGTCCTAATCCCACACTAGGATTCCCTGTGTCGTGGGTATCAGGAACTACGAGTAACATGGTACCAGAACTACCAAACCCGGAACAAAAATTTGCAGGTCATGCAAACATTTGTCCCGCAGCGGGAATCGAACCCGCACCTCTTGCGTCTCAGCCGGCTACTCGCCCGCTGAACCACAGTCGTCAAAATTATAAAAAGCGGCTATATGCTTTTAAACTAGTTTTATAAACATGGTATTAAGGTCTTTGATCGACAACAGTCATATACATAGTCCTGTGGCGTGATTACGTAATTCTGTTGCTGTTGATTTCAATCGATTTCAATACTGTTTCTATCCGAGATTACGCTCTTGCGATTACCCAATTCACGTATTTTGCTTACAAAGGTTAACTGCAACAAGACTAAACTGTAAATTGGGTAATCGCATAAACGTAATTTCAAATGGAACCAACATTTAAATCGTTTGAAATCAATAGCAACAGAATTACGTAATCGCCACTCTGATCCCACACTACGATTCTGCGTCGTGGGTAATGTGGCACGCTACATCCAGGCAGGTCTATGCTAGTCATCATCAGAGCCCTAGAGTCTGAAATCTAGCTTATTTAAGCTAAAAGCTTTTAGGAAATGTTAATTTTCAACGACTTTTCGTCAAAAATTAACATTGCCTAAAATGAGCTCAAACTGAAGGTTCTAGAAGCAAAAATGAAAAATCCTTTAAAAAAAATTGCGAGTGGATAATCTCGGAAACGGCTGCACCAATTTGCACTAAAACATAGCTAAGCATCTCGCAAACACCATCTTTCATACAAACAAAAATCGCATTGAAATCAGTGCATCCGTTGAGGTCACAGACAAACACTCTATGACCTCAAACATAAAGTTCAAATTGAATGAATACTATGCACAATTGAGGAACGGTTTCATTGAATGGATCCTCAGCAAGTATTGAAATAGTTTTGATATAATTGAATCCTATCATAATTATATTTTATTTAGTTAGGACAATCCCAAATACATACATATTGAGAATTGTAGAGTCATATTGGCCACATTAGACGATAAACAGCATCAACGCACAGCCTAAACCGTAAGTTCTAGAGACCAGAAATTTAAAGGTTATATTCCTTTTGTGATCTAGAGGTACACCTAAGAAAGGAATTTCCGAAATTCAACCTCCGAGGGTGCATCGGCGGTGACGTTTGCATGGGAAAAACTCCATGCGTACGAAGTCGCGGGCAATGCACTAGTAGTCTATTGATAAAAGCGTAAGGGTTACCTACCAACGCTATGCGTAAAATGCATTTACAAAAAGACTTCAGACCGACTTACTCGCAGTTGGCTAAATTCAGGCCTGTATAAAATGGCATGTACCAAAACTCTTCTGTAAGCTTTCAAGCATCTGACCATTCTTCATTCCATTGGGGTAGCGTCCGTAAGAAACGGAATAAGAAGTCAGGTTTGTAGGTAGTGTTCTTTCCGATGATAACAAAATGTGGAGTCAAGTGTCGTTGGCTCACGGACTCTGCGAAAAAGTTCTCCGCTTCATCCATCTGCTCTTGAGAAGGACCGATTTCTGTGAAGTTTCCTGCAATTGAACAAGTTATTTCAATAAAAAATATTTTATTTCAAATAACTAGCACGTGCCTGCGCGTGTGAGTAGGAAATACACAAATGAAACAGCACAACTTCAAGCTAAGCTATCGTTTCTTATGACATTTTAAGCTTTTAACGGAACTTATAGTAACCCAAAATACCTAGTACATAAATTTTGATTTGAACATCAGAATAATACCATATTATTATGTATAAAAAGTTTTATACATATGATAATACTTTAAGATGAGCGGGCTCTTACTTGGATGAATACAGGATAAATTGCGGAGTGGGAGAACAACTTCACCAAAGCTTTTTAACCTGTACATCAATAGTTTGATCGTTGAACTCAGTGGATCAGAAATCGGATGCTCGATTCATGACATTAGTGTCAACATTAGCTATTCGGACGATATGGTTCTACTGAGTTCATTGATCAACGTAGGTACTCAGAAGATTACTGAGCATTTGTGATGCATTCGCGGCGAGCCATAGCCTCAGGTAAAAAGTTAAAAATAGTGAACTTATGCTTTTTAAAGGTGGCAACAAAAGCTACTCTATTTTGCCAGTAAAGCTCGAGGGAACTCCCCTAAATTGGATCAAACATTTAAAGTACTTGGGTCACTGGGTATAACTAAGGACATGTCAGACCAGATGATAATATTGATATGGAGAGGGAACGTAGGGTCTGTGAGGTGCAATTTATGTTTTTGTGAGGTTTGTGACCCACTAAGGCACTAATTAGCTAAGAAGTGGTGGAGAACGAGGAACGAACGACCCGTCTTTCACTATTTAGAACCTAAGTTCTGTAGAAAGAAAGTAGAATAAAAGAACTAATCAGAGTCATCAACACGATGCCCTCTCAAAAATATCATGAGCATCAGAAGTGGGATCGAATTCCCATTACAAGTATCCTTCGCAATAAGAAACTTTAACCTTTACCCAAAACGCAACAATAGCGCGTTTTAAGCAGCGCAGCGCCATCTAGTATAGACGTAGTAAATTCGTAATGTAAATTTTCTAATTCATCATCAGCCTGTAAAAGTCCACTGCTGGACATAGGCCTCATAGAATGCCACGACGAACGGTCTTGAGCCGCCTCCATCCACCGACTTCCTGCTACGTTTATAATGTCTTCAGTCCATCGAGTGGAGGGCCTTCCTCTACCGCGTCGTCCGGTTTGTGGTCGCCACTCGAGAACCTTTATTCCCCAATGGTTGTCAGTTCTGCGAGCTTTAAGACCTGCCACTTCAACTTGCTAAGTCTGAGAGCTATGTCGCTTGACCTTGATTCTTCTAAGGATTTCCTTTTTTTGCTCATATAACTCTCTCCATAGCCCACTGCGTGATTTTAGCTTGTCTATACGGTCAATAGTTAGCGACCACGTCTCGAAGCCGTAAGTCATCATTGGCAACACGCACTGATTGTAGACTTGAAATTTTCTAATTAGGCGGCAAAATTTTGGGTCAGTGACTTATAGTTGTATGATTATGTTTAAGCGTTAAATATAATAGTCATTGGTGGGCGTCACCTAAGATGTATTGCATTCGGTGTTACTGGATGGGAAAAAACCCAACGAGTAACAGTGTTACTCGTTGGGAACCCTCCTTTGTAATGAGCTGGGGTTACCGAATAACATTAGGTGGGCTGCATGCTAGTTCCGTCAATTATTCAAATGAGAAAAAAAATAAGGTTAGCCAAATAACTTTTGGTGAAAACGGCGAAGGCAAGAAAGCATGTATGTATGTAATATGTATGTGGGACGTTCTCAGTCTCCCCAAGTTTTATCAAAATTTATCTTACCGCTATCGATATCACTAGTACGTGACCAGTCGTATGTATGAAATGTAAATTACATCAAAATCTTTTGTTTAAGATGTATTCAAAGTATTCACGTTTATTAAGGGCCAATTATATATACTAGTAAGGTACTAATGTACCTGACCGAGACCAAGTTTTGCACTATCTTGTTTCTATTCTACTGGTAACTCGATGGTAACTCTCAAAATATATTTCAGTGGAAGACATCACGTCGATTTTTAACAGACTTCACAAAAAGGAGGAGGTTCTTAATTCGTTTGTATTTTTGTATTCTATTTTCCTTGTAATACTTTCCACTAAGGTTTTAGTACAACAGCCAGCACAATAAAACATGACTTGACAGAGAATTTGACGACTTAGAAAGAGTGTAACGTTGCATTGAATTTATCAATTATTATTATAATTATTTATAATTTTAGATTACTTAAAACTGGCAAATGACAAAAAAAGGAAAGAAAATGGAGAAAAACGAAAAGGAAGGAAGAAAGGAAGGAAGAGGAGTAGGGGAAAGGATTTATTGGGATTTACTCACCAATAAATGCTAACACCATGGCCCCGGCGTACTGCGGGAACATGCTTGAGGGGGTGTACCACCCTAGCGCCTCGTACGTCTGCCCGTTCGTCGAAACTAGGAAATTGTAAGGCAGCTGTAAGTACCGTGATGTCTCGTTCGCCTGGAACATATAAAATAGATATTCGTTTTGTAACATAATCTTGAGCCGCATTCATCCACCGACTTCTCAAGACCGCCACAATGTCATCAATGGAATCAGCGGATGCTGCTACTCCCATCCTCTGATGTTAATGTCCGAACCTCCTCAGTAAAATAAGCTTTTTGTATCCCACGTGTATTGCTTAGGCACAATCCTCTGCTACAGGTTCCTGGAGCCTCTACTAACTACAGGCAGAATTCATATAATATATGTATTATGGTGCGAGCGAGTGATACCGTTTATAGTTTTAGTAGGATGTTGGACATTGATCCATTTAGTACCAGCATTACCAGGGCAAGGCAGTGCTTAGCCTGTAACTTTTTTAGTACTAAGGTAGGTTATTTGATTTTTTTTTATTTTTTATTCGTTAGCTTTATCTGGTTGGGTATTTTTATTTTGCATTCATCTTTTAATAATATTTGAGTTTTAGTAGCATACAACATTTGTCATCTTCCATGCAGTGTTAAATATGCAAGTGTTCACATTTTTGCTGCTATTATGTGTCTATCAGTGAAAACCTGTAATTGGCTCTCTGATGCTATTGTTAGTTACCTAAGTAAATTAATTTTAGCTGTTGGTTTTCCTTATAAATAAATAAATAAAAAATACCTTAGTTGACTTTTACGACATACACGGAAGGAGACCACGCTAGATCATGATAGTACTAACCTGCAATTTCCGTAGGAGGCTGCTACAAGTGTCCGTGCTGTGACATTCGTCTGTGTCTGTCTGGACGACAACCACGCGGCTGGCTTGCATAGGCGCCATGGCTAGCATTGGCCGGGAGACTGCACTGGGGTCCCACTGCAACCTGCTGACCAGCTGAAGGGGAATCTCGACCGGTGGCAGGATGTTTTCTACAACGAAACAAGATAGATAATAATATTATTTATATAAACTTCTTATAGACCCTCTAGCTGCATCATTATGTAATCATGTATAAAACTAACATGTAGATAGCGTTGTGGACTACATTATTAACAAGTCTTACATACTTAAATGTATGTACTAGCACAGACTGTACCTAAAATATATAATGTAGTTGTTTGTTGTCTCAAATAAATAAAATAAAAAATATAATAATAATAATTATATTATTATTATATGATTCGACGATTATCGTCCCGATAGTTGTTTCTGTGAATGGACTTATAGCGAAGAGCCTCGACCAATACCTTGAGAGGCTCTCACTAAATGGTTGGATCAACGGTCAGATTCAGAAGGCAGTACTCCTGGACTCGGCACGCATAGTCATGAGGTTGCTCTCTCTGCGGCCCTAGCCTCAGACCGCTTGGGCCTTGCTCCGCGGCCGGAGGTTTCCCGTTTAGATATATATTTTTTACTATGTTTTTTTATACTTATTGTTTTTGTGGATAGTAGTTTTTTATAGTAAACAATATATTTTTGTAACGAGATTTTAAATAAATGAATGTCATAAAAATCATTCATTGATCCAGAAAAAATTACATTATAACAATAATATGGTAACTTAGGTACCATAATTATAATTTTGTACACTAGCTCCCACACTAGGATTCCCTGTGTTGTAGGAAGATAGATTAACACTTTGATAAACACCAGAAATACCTACATATCATTAAAATGAGCAGTAGGTACAATTAGGCGACCTTAATCGCTGAAATCGATTTCTTCCAATTATCTATTGGATGGTAGTGAGCTAAACAGTAGCGGACGGCGATGCACAGAATAAAAAACTCGGTCAAGAGCGAGTCGGACCGCGTGGAGAGGGTTCCGTATAAGTAGACTAACATAGTAAGCACTAGAGTCTAGTGACTAGACCAATTAACTTATTAGTCAACTAACACAATTTTAAACACATTTTCTTATTACGAGTATTATGCGTTTCCCGTAGGAATTTGAAGATTTACATTTAGGTTTTCCTATAAAGTATTTAGAATAGTCCAATAGTAGAATAGTTTTTCTTTTCTTTTATCAGGGCATTAATAGTATTTAATTATTAGTCTATTTTATAAAAGTATATTACGTAGGTATTCGAGTTTTGTAAAACTTGTATTCATACATATACAAATCATTATTTTTAGGGTTTTTACGTACCTCGGGTACCAACGGAACCATTATAGGATTACACAGGTGTCTGTCTGTCTATTGGCTTGTCTGTCTGTCACAACCTATTTTCTCCAAATCTACTGGACCAAAAAAGCTGAAATTAAGTACATATATAGGGTTGGGTGACCCAATCACGGACCTATAGCGTAAATCAACGAATTCTGATTTCAAGGGTTAATTTTGGGGAAAAACTAGAAAAACAAAAAAAAAGACTTGTGTCAAATGCATCATGTGACATAACAAATGAAAGAGCTCGTTATGAGAAATAAAAAATTTATAATTTAAATGCTCAGTTTAAAAGATATTAAAGAAAATATGCGAAAATTTAGCATTCCCCCTATCTTCGACACTATTGAGCCAAAAATTATGAAAAACTATGGAATATTGGACTTTACTTATACACATTCCTGCCAAAACGAAGACTGTGAAGATATAAGTATTTTAAACAGACCCTTGGTCACAGGATCTATCAGTAACAAAATTATAAGCATAAGAGATCTATTAGTACAAGGGATCTAAACCACAGGATCTATCAGTAGCTACTCTTAAATATGGATAGATAGCTTCAAAATACAGTTGCTCGTCGCTCTGACACTAGTAAGAGCCAAATGTAAGATACAGATAATGCAATATCGCTTTCTCTAAACACACTTGGCGAGCCATCAGACTACACATGCAAGTATGAAGATACTATAGCTGCACCTATTGAAATCAGGAAACTCGGCATTTCTCGTCAGCCGCTCTCGTAGCAAATCCTCTTGCTTGCATCAGCGTAGTCGCCACAGGCGACACCTTAAAGCTGAGGTTACTTACCAGCATTGTTCTGAAGAATTAGAAGATAAATTCCAATAATAACTCCTAGTATCAATATCATGAGCAGCGAGGTAACAGTTATTGTTGTAACCAGGTTTCTCTCAGGCGCCTGGTTTAGTGGGAATCGATGCAGAAGGGGCGTATCTTCATTTATAATCGCTTCTGTGACGTCATCTTCTCTCCTGTAAGAACTCCGCCTTGTCTCGTGATCTGCAATGCATTTTGATTTCAATCTAACATTCATCACTTTTACAATGTAGTTCAAATAATTCATTTCACAAAATACAACTGTCTCTGTTGAGTCAATAACACCAATAACTGCAGTTTGTGATAAAAGCAACCAGTGTTTGTTTAATGATAAGAACAATTACAGCTCAATCCGGAAAGCGGTATGTCATCCATTTTGTAATAAAAACAATATTAAATTCACATAAAAATAATATAGTTTTATTGTAAAGTCAGACTCATAATAGTGTCAGAGTCGATCTGGCGCGGCATAGTGATCGGTAATTGATACAAGTGTTAGGTATTACTATACACTAGCATGTGTGTTTTCTGTCCACATATGTATGAGATGTGTGTGAGATATCATATCTCACATATCACATCACAATTATTACATACACACATACATAAACTCAGCCTATTTTCCAGTCAGGTATATAGGCGGAGGCTATACAGATTTAAACTTCAATTACTAGTGGTTCGCCTCGAACCGAGACTTTGCGACGTAGGAAACCCACTTTTTTACTATTCTACTTATGAGGAGGTTATCGGTAGGGCCCTTAAACCATTTTGTAAGCGAACGAAGTTTGCTTCTATTTTTGCTATTATTTCATCAAACTACATGAAATTTTATCACATGATCAGTACACTACTTACTACTTGAAATATAATACAATATTTCAAAGAGCTGGGTGTCGTGGCTTGTCGGGCTTAGGAACAGACAGCTCCGTCTCCTTCCAATGGATGTCGCAAAAGCCAACTAAGGCGTTACATAAGGGGATGAACAGTAGCGTCCACCTGAGTACTCAACACCAATACGCAATCACCAATCTGCCTGCCAAGAGTGGTGATTATGGGAAATCCTCCAATGGCATTCCGTGGGAGGCTTCATCCAACAGTGGACATCTAACAGCTGATGATGAAGTAGCTGGACTGAATGAGTGGAGCATGCTTCATCTCACAAGTCACAATAAATCAACGTCACATCTAATTCAAAGTGGGGGAACTTAGCTATATGCACAGAGGTCCTGAGCTACCTAGGTAGAAAATGATTTATTTCCCATGACAAAAAACAGTACATAGCCAAACTTATTACTTATTAGCATTTTCTTCTTTTGAGTAATGTAGAGTGGGTGTTAGTGCTGCATTGGGGGTGATTTATCTCTACCTCACATGTCATAATAATATATTAGTTATAGTAGAGATTGTAGCTAAATCTCTAGTATGAAATATTCCAACCAAACAACAGGTTAACAATGGAAAAGAACCACACGAAAAACGATCAAAAAAAAGTTGGAGGCCTTTGCCAGAGGGCATGCCGATTCGGACAACAATATAGAAACTAATCAGTTAATCACACATATAAAACCAACAATACGTGTAGAAAATGAATGTTGTATGAAACAAGATTCTAGGCCAAAGGTAAATACCCTACAGGTTTCTATGCGTCAGTCAGTCTGTCAGTATAAAAATATTGAATGCCATACCTTTTTATTAAATCAAATCAAAATAATTTTATTCATTGAAATCACATGGATAATTTTGAACCGTCTTATAAACTAAAATTACTCCTGTTCCAATGCAATCAAGCCTAGAAGAATTAGGCAACAAACACGGCTTGGTTTACTTAGACATTGAGTAAGAAATCAATCTTATGTGAGGCATATAAGCGTATATGATTCACAAGTAGTTTACATAGCTTTTTCCTGAAATGGTTAGCTGAGTTGACCACAGAATCGTCACAACCAAAACAACATTGATAACCAATTTGATGGGTTACCAATATTCATCGTAGGTATGTTTATTGAATTAAGGCAACTGCCCGGTCATAATTCCATCTACAACATCATTATTGCAGCTATTTTTGAACAAAGTGGCTTGACGAGTGATGATGGTAACCATGCTGCTGTCTGGTCATGGCATTGATCGGCTGGGTTATCTATGACAGACTTGTTCTTCATAGATAATTCAGTTGACCAATAAAACATTTTATAGGTTAGGTAGGTAATGTACATAGTTTACTTTTTACTTACTGTAATTGTATAACACTAGTAATTAATTGAAATCAAGCTAATGAACCAGCAGGAAACTATAGTGAATAGTAATTGCGCACAAAGAAATAATATTATTTTTTGTAGGTATGTTGTAAGTATATAAAATCTTATTTAGCTTACCAACAGAGCACAGGGGCTGCATTTTATATGACCGAGGAAATCCTTTTGCTTTTGTTTGTTAGGGTACAGCCACAACATTAGTTTATTCTACGAGGAATATTAAACAAAGGCGTTTGATATTCAAAATTGTGTCTTTGTGTCTGTCTACCAAGTTTCAAATAGGTTAAGAAAATTATTTAGTTAGTCATCGAAACGGTAGGTACGAGACACGGAACTAAAGGAAACTTAAATAATCCTAGGCAAGCAAATTTTTTTTTTTACAATGAGTTGGAATGGAAAGGTTTCTATTTTATGCACATTTCTAGAAACAACAATCTAATAAAATATAAATATTAAATACAGCTTCTTCTTCTTTTTTAATTATAAGTACAGCTGTTTGTTTTTTTTTTTTTTTTTTTTTTATGGCATCTGAGTATTTCTCAATTTTGCCAATGTCAAGTTATTGATTTAATCAAACAATGTCCAGTCGTCAAAGTCTTCTGTCAAGTCATGTTCTAGTAAATCGATGGCAGTTTACTAGAATGTTCCTGGACAATTTCCACCCCTACGAAAAGACACGCAATACACTTATTTTATTAAAATTCACTATTATATGCTCTTTATAAGCTACACCGGCCACACTGCCACCAAAATTACACGATATAACTAAAAAAAACACTAGAAATTGAAATAAAATAAAAAAGGACGACGTCTCCCTTCGAAAGAGCAGAAAAAGTCCCTGTTTGTTTTATAATGTTTGTTTTCTATTCTATTTTTGACTTTGACAGATTGGTTCAATCAACGTCACTGTCTTTTTTTACGTGTCGGGATTTGGGATCATGGAATTAATCATTGTGCTGTGTTTTATTTGTGTAGTCCCTTGATAAATAAATCTCCTTTTGTTAACCTAAATAACTCTGGTTGAGTCTCCCTTATACAAGACTGTCTAATTTTCATACTCAGATCTCCATCGTTTTACCGTCTTAGATCTTGTCGACATCGACATTGGCAAAATTGTGGTAGCTAAAGCCACAGAAGCCATAATTAAAAGAAGAAGAAGAAGAGGAAGAATGCTTGGCATGCGTTCAATGGGTACACTCTGAAGTTGTCGCCAGAGCATGTGGTTCGTAGACCATTTAGACTTTAGAGCTTAGAACAAGGACCAAGCACCTTTAGAGCATTTAATGAAAAATGCTCCGAGGTAGACAGAGTACAATACATACAGACAAACATAATAAGGCCCCAAACTTAAAAAACACTGCTCATTTTCAAAATGTTTCGACGAGTGAGTATGGCTATGTAAAGGACTTAGGTATGTCATCATCATCAACCAGTAGAAGCCAACTGCTGGACATAATAAGCTACCCCCCTAGAATGCCACGTCGGACAGTCTTGATCCACCTCCATTCACCGAGTTCCTGCAACGTTTATATAATGTCAAGAGGAGGGGCAGATACCTTCCTCTCAATGGACTTAAAAATAAAGAATTACAACTTAAAAAATAAAAAATATTCTATTACTTACCTAGGTACCTTGGTTGTTATATTAGATTTATTTAGAATTTAGA
Source organism: Epirrita christyi (assembly GCA_951392215.1). Classification (NCBI taxonomy): domain Eukaryota; kingdom Metazoa; phylum Arthropoda; class Insecta; order Lepidoptera; family Geometridae; genus Epirrita; species Epirrita christyi. The sequence continues at coordinate 8,582,560 of OX595833.1, forward strand.
TTATAAGTAAAATACTTATTGGTAGAGAACTTTATATAGGTACCTATCCTATAACATTCTCGTCGTTGAGTCGAATGCAGACATCTTATTTAAGTACAATCAAGCTGTTTAGGCTAAAGGGAGAACAAAGGAACAAACATACTTACACTACATACACCCGAAATACATAAGCCGGCAATAACTTCCGGGCAGTAGGGTAAAAAAGCTCTTCATTCCAGTACTCAGAACAAAACCTATTATCATCAGCCTAAAGGCATCCACTGCTGGAAAAGGTCTCCCCTGATAAAATACAATGGGAGAATTGCCATAATCACCACGACTGGCAGGCGGATTGGTGATCGCAGTTTAAGGTTTGAGTACTCAGGTAGATGCTGCTGCCCATCCCCTGGTGTTACCCTTAGTCGACTTTTACGACATCTACGGGAGGAGAGGGAGGGGTCTATTCTGGGCCGGACACAAGGAGGAAAGGAAAATTATTCCCAATCAGCGTATTAGCAATTCTTTATTGCATTTTCTAATTTTGTATGCAACATTGTAGTGGGTGGGTTATGCACATGAGTTACCTTTTGGAGCACACCCACAGAGGCGATAAACATGCAGGTACCTGTATATAATAAGGCTAGGTATGCTATAAATCTGGGGTACAGGTTAGGTCAGAGGGTTGCGGGGGGAACATCTGTCCGTTGCCAGTCCTGTCGCAGACGTGCCAGGCTCCGCGAGTTTCCCATCAGTTAGTTAGCATCAGTACCTTAATCTAATCTACTTACTGAAAATTAATTAATACCGTACACGGCCGTGACATCGAAGAACTGCATTTGAGGCGAAACGTCCCACGTTTGCTTTTGTGTATCCAGCAGCATAAGGGTTAACAATAAGGTGAGCCATTTCTTTGTATACTAAGACAGTGAAACTCCAGCGACTTCGTTCGCATGGAGTTTTTTCCATATAAACTGCAATACTCCGCTGCACCCGCTTAGGGAGTTAATTTCGGAAATTCCTTTCTTAGTGCACCCCTAGACAACAAAAGAAATGTACCCTCCAAATCTAAGGTCTCCAGAACTTACGGTTTATGCTAATCCTATTCCGTTCCGACCTATCCCTCCTATATCCCGTTTCCCCCGCCTACGAAGATATCTGAACAGGAGAAACTAGGTACGTCCGTGCGTAGTCCGCGCGTAATCGGAAACCGTCCCCGGGGCGTGTGGACAATAATAACTCACCAAAGTTTCATCGCTATGGGCATAGTGGCTTAGGAACGCATACGGGAGTCCCGGTTGTTCAGAAATATTCTCCGAGATGTGGACTGTCAGAAAACTTACCCGCCACCGCCTCGTGCGGACAATAACTCATTGTAGGGCATTCTATGTTGTAGGGACACAGAATGCTTAGGTGGCGGTTTTGGCGCGACACTTCGTACCCCGCTTGCAAATGGTACCTACCTACCTACCTCAGTCACTTACTGCGCCTTGTTTAGTTCATACGTTTATAAATAAATCTACATAATATCAGTAACAGGCGCTATTATTGAATACTCCCACCCACCAGAGGTCCTAAACATGGAAATAATAACCGGAGTGATTGTGAAAATCGGGAAGTAACAGATCCGACAATGTTGACCTCAACGGCCTTTGGTATGGAATATTTTAGTGAACTTGGAAACGCGTGTGTATCACGCGATATAAGTAACTCCCTCCTGATGAGATCCACACCTCAGGAGGTTAAACAAGATAGCAGTTGTAAAATTCCAACAAAATAACTCAATTACAACAAGACGCCACGCGATAACGTCATTCGAAGCCTGTTCCAGCCACCAACAGAAGCCCATTTGAACAGCAAGCAGTATGTGAACGACTATTGGCAGTGTATGTCCGGGGAAGAGAAATAATGGTCTACCCGCGGTCCGCCGAAGACGTATCACGCTGAACGGTCTACAGAGGCAGCACGAGAAGAGTGCCATGAGCCAGCTAACATTTGAGGTGCACTCAATCGTATTGAAGTGGAGTTTGGACCTGCAGATATCACTCAGGAAAGTTATGCCCGGTTGGAGGATGCTCACCGGAGGATCAGTTTTAGACTTGGAGGTAGCTCAGTCGCACTACTGCGAGTGACTGGCATGATATGAAAATAATTTTATTCTTGTTAATTATTCATAGAATCCATAGGTACAATATTTCGATACAGTGAAATTCAATATAGCGGAAGACTAACACACACAGTGTAAAGTAGCCAGCAACGTAAGCAAATTTGCCAGTGTGTTATGTTTGTGTTTAAAGTACTGTGTAACTTTATAATGTGTATATACAAAGAGTTCTTAGAAAATATGCCTTAACTTTGTTGCTGTTAGGTAGTTAGTTACTCGTAAAGCGATACCTTGTAATTGAGAACTCGTTCAGTTGTTTATCTTGCAAACTATTTTTAAATCTACATTTGTAAAGCATTTGGCCTAATACAAGTAAGAAAGTAATAATTTGGGAAACGTAGTAAGTATTTTTTTTTTTTTTTTAATTTTAAGTGGATGACTGTTGGGACACAGAATGCCTAAGTAGGTAGCGCGTTTTGCCGCACCCCGCTTGCAAATCAGTCACTTTACTGCGCCTTGAATAGTTCATACGTTTGGTAATATAAACTAGTGGTTCGCCCCGAACTGAGACCTCGCGATAACACCTTTATCAGCCCGACTACTTAACCAAGTAATTTCCATTTTTAATTTTTATAATTTGTATTTTTTTTTTTTTTATGTTTGGTACCTCATTTCTCCGGCGTTTATGAACTGATTTGGAAAATTCTTTTTTTATTTGAATATATATACTTCCAAATTGGTCCCATTTTTTTCAAAATTCATTTCTGATGATGGAGTCCATGAGGAATTGAAGGAACTCCTCAAATATTGTAGGCATACATGATGGCGATTTTGATATTTTCAGCAACAAACCAAGCATTTGCATTCAGAAAGTATTATAATCCTTTCACCACTATGGTTCTTTCATAATTTTTTTTTCATCCAAATATTTAGTCGATGTTTTCAGCAACAAACCAAGCATTTGCATTCAAAAAGTATCACAATCCTTTCACCACTATGGTTCTTTCATCATTTTTTTTTCATCCAAATATTTAGTCGAATACAATGGCGGAAGTCGGTTTTTTAAATGAAAAGTTATACTATTATTATTTTTGAAAATTTTCACCTCGAGGTCTACCAGTACAGTACAGGATCTATCAGTAACAACTCTAATTTCCTACACATCATCGAAATAACCTTTGAATAGGGCTAAGCAACGGGGCGTAATACTACATACCTGTTACCTATATCAAGTACCTGACGAATTAATTGATAACGTCCTTTTGACGAAAACCATAGAACTCCAGCGTCATTCAAATTCCTAGAAATGGGGGGTCAACAATGGATGTTATATTGGTTTGTTTTATGGAGTACATGTTTCTAAATTCTTCAGTTTCAGACTTTTCCCTGTAGTTGTGATACAAAAGCCACAAGCATACCAAATTTCAGCATTGTGGGATTGCTGGAAGTACCCTAGAATTTTTGATTTTTACGTTTTTTATTTTCCCTAATATCTCAAAAACTACTAAGGCTAAATACTTATTAAAAACAGTTTTGAAATGTCCAACCAAAGCGCTTTCATTAGACACCCCACTTGATCTGACTGTCTCACTTTTATTTTTTTTACCCCCTCTTAGACCCCAAAATCTCAGCAACCCCCTGACCGATATAGCTTACCTACAAATTGTACCAATACTATCCACCCCCATACCAAATTTCATGAAGATCGGATTAACGGTGTGGAAGTTTTCATCGGACAAACATACATACATACATACATACAAACGCCGATTCTTCCAACTTGACTCAGAGAACTCGCTTCGCTCGTTCAATAATATACTTAATTATAAATATATAATAATAATATATTATAAATAATTTGGTAATACACATAATATCAGTAACAGGCGCTATTATTGAATACTCCCACCAGAGATCCTGAAAATGGAAATAATAATCGGAGAGTCCAAAAGAAGAGACATCCGACAATCGTTATCGGCATAGTGGTTTAGGAATGCATACGGATCAAACCAAATTTCCATTTTATTTCATCAGTCCAATTCCAACTTTCTGTTGCTCTAAGTCTAGTGCCAAAGAGCAATGGAAAGAAGTTTTATAGGGATAAAACTGTGTGTGTATATTTTAATTTTGATGTTTCAGATGAAATCGGTTTATGTGGTTGTACTTATCATGGCGTTGAGAGCCGGGGGGGTCCCTTACCATGAGGAACAGCCCCGCACCTTCTGTGGGCGGCACCTTGCCGACGCGCGGCTTCTCTACTGCTTCGGGGTGACTGAGGACATGCGCAAGAGGTCCAGTCTCATGAATGTTCCATTGCTGGGTAAGGCAATTTGATTATCATGTCTTTACTATTATTACATACGAGGCAAAGCTAGGATCCTTCTCCCGGGTGGCCCTGCACACCTCAAACACATTTTATTAACTGCAACTGTAAGTACTTCCACCATCATCATCATCAGCTTGTCCACTGGCCTCCCCAAAGAGTAGCAGGATTTTTTTAAACGGACTGGGGACGGAAATTTTGTTGTTAATAACTCAGGTGGATGCTGATGCCCATCCTCTGGTGTATTCCCATCCATAGACAGCCTTTACGACATCCACGCGAGGAGAGCGAGGGGTATTTTCTAGGCCGGCCACGCCACGGCTGCATTTCTTTGTCTAATCATTATATTTTTTTTACATTTTAGCGTTATTGCGACCCGAGTGGGCAACTACGGGTTCCACGACATTATTGGAGCTTCTGGGGCAGCGCTTCATCCAAAGCACCAAGCGCGTCGGCATTGCTGACGAGTGCTGCCTCAAACCTTGCTACATCAGCGATTTACTCTACTACTGCTGAATGTGTTTTTTTTGTAGAAAAATAATAAAAATAACAATAAGAATATTTTTATTTATACCAAACGTCTGTTACATTATTTACTAGGTATAAGGATATATATTGTATATATGTTGCTGGTTCGATTCCCGCCTCGGAACAAATATTTGTACGATCTGCAGATATTTGTTCAGGGTGTTCTGGGTATTTTCTATGTATAATAAAAAATATCTATCTATGTAATATATTGTATTATGTATATCAGTTATCTAGTTGCCATAACACAAGCTCTGCTTAGCGTGGGGCTAGATAATGTTATGTGAAATGTCCAGAATTTATTTATTTATTTATTTTTTTATTTATATATCTAAAAACTTCTATTAGGTACCTACTTAGTAGATGATTGAGGGTGCATCAAAAAACCAAAATAGATTAAAATACCTGTGTTATGGTTTTTGATACCTTCCTTCGGTGAATTATACTGTGAAAGCTCTCCCTTGGATTTTATGAGATACCTATAGATAGATAAACTCTATATTGCTCACCAAATAAAAATACAAAAACAAAGGAAACATTCAAAAAATAAAATAACGTACAATTGTCGGTCTTATCGCTAAAAGCGATCTGTTCCAGACAACCTTTGAGAGAAAAAGAGGTTTTTATGAGATACAGTGCCTAAACGTAATAGTACTGAATATAACTGTAGACTACTACAGTTATATTCAGTACTATTACGCATTTTTTACACTTTCGCGATTACTACTACTAAGTAGTAATCGCGAAAGTGTAAAAAATACTAATAGTACCTACTGTATCTCATAAACACCTCTTTTTCTCTCAAAGGTTGTCTGGAACCGATCGATTTTAGCGATAAGACCATTCATTGTACGTTATTTTATATAGCTATTATACCGGCGCGGTGCTCAAAGTGTGATTGCTACCTCAAGTCATGCTTCATGATTGAGCGATCGGAAACTCACCGCGTATTCAGCTCATCAATGTTTGTGACTTGAATTGAAAATGAATATGAAACTAATTAGATAAGAACTTTTGCTAAAAATTTGAGTTTTGCTCAAATCGCCTCACGCTATTCCACTTGGTATTCATACATTCAGCAAGAACAATCGAAAAGACTATATTTTCCGCCTATTTCACAGTTGTCCGACTAGGTAATCACTTTAAAATATAATCACTATTTGCGAAAATATACTTTTTGAACGCATGATTTTGAAAGGACTATTTTCCCGTGTTTGAATGTGACACTGACCACTGAGCTCCAGATCCCTTGCATGGTGGGGCGGGGTACGGCCGTTCCACTAGCTTAGCCGCCGGAACTGTTTTTACTGTATTATTTTTACCTTGGGTGTGAGTTTATATATATGTAGAGGCCCACCCCATACGTCGAGTGGGGTGGAGCGCTCTTGGCATTCACTTTCGCCAACCCCAACCGGCCTCAGTCCAGCACCATCGTGATGCTTTCGGGAAGCGTGCGGGACGCTGACCAGGATGTTCGATAAGAGGACAGCACAAACAAACTAACAAACAGACTTGAAACAATTAAGATTACATAAATCAGCGATTCTACAACTCCCACGATGATCACACATCTTTCTTTGTTCTACCTGTTCGGATTGTGGCCTATACTCCTCCATATCCATATTCATCTTATGGTTCATTTTGTTATCAGTAAGAACACTAACTGTAACGAATTAATATCTCTAATGCATAGACATATACTACTCTAATGATTCTTGTATGGTAGGTATCCTCAACAATGATGTGTGCTCATTTTAATCCAATGAAGTCAGTTAGGTACGTCGAAAATCTACAATCAAAGCTTGTTCGCAGGTGCTAAGCTTTTAAAGTACGTAGGTATTTCGTTGTGGATAATGGAAATAGTGTCAGTGACAGGAACGCAACCTCTCTGGATATAATACATCTTAATAGATACAAGTCGCTGTCCTGCCTCCTGCCATCGGCACGGTACTGACGAAGGGAGTTTTTGTCACTCGGATTTAGGTATACCTTACTCTCACCTAAAATTTGTAAACCAATCAAAGGATCTTGCCGTTTCAAAAAGGCAGCTCGTACCACACCAAAAATAATTGCGTCAAAACAATACCTCGTGTATTATGAGGATAATAAACCGTTTTTGCTTTACCAACAAGCCTTTTTAAGATTCATGACCGTAATTCATAGTTTTTGGGACATAAAGTTTTGAGGTTAGTTTTAAAATAAATACATTCTTTAGTATCTTTTGGGCCTTGGCATGATAAAAAGGATGTTCTGATAAAAAATAACTTACTTCATAAATAGTCTGCATAATCTTAGCACTTACTACTTAGGTAGTTACAATATCCAACATTTTGGTAACATGGTAGGTAGGTACCTACTCGTGATACCCATGACACAGGAGATCCTAGTGCGGGATCAGTAACTGTTAAGTACGATCTAATAACTCGATGAGGTATATATTTAAATATTATTAATAACCAGCTATTAGTGAAGTCAGGAAAGTAGCAAGTATAGGTACAATAAAACATTTCTAATGTACAATAAAACACTAGATAGGTACGTAGCATCATTTTCATTATCATTATAATTTCATCCATTTGACGTCCCCTGCTGGACATAGGTCTTTCCCATAGAATTTCACAATGAACGGGATTGTGCCGCCCCTATCCACTGACTTCACGCGAACATTAACAGTGTCGTTGATTCGTCGAGTGGAGTATATATAGGAAAATAAACGATATTATAAAAAAAGGCATGATGTTCAAAAGCCAATAAATAATAATAAAAGAAAAAAAAGGTGGTTCCAAATATTTATGCATGCAAAACACACACTATGGTGACCAATGCTAGGTTCAGGTACACTTTCAGAATTCAAGGGCGTCGTTTCTTGTATTTAATATGAAACATTCAAGGCCTAGTATTTTATCAGGGGTTAACTGTAACAAATTAATGTTTATACAATCAATATCTAACAATAAACTAAAATCCTTATTTTATTTTAATGCAGATAGTACAAACAATACTTACGGGGGGGGGGTGTGGGCTCAATCCATGATCAGATAATCCACATTGATCACAGCGTATGTCATGCCTCAAGGGCATGACATGTATCCGTAAGTTTCGCAGCACTAATGCCAAGTATGATGACCTGGGTTCATCAAAGCAATCATCCATCGCAAGTTGAGATGCATTATTTCTAGTTTCTAGTTAGTTTGAGTAAATCGAGTATACGTATTTTAAAAAAGCCGCTGTCTTTCACAGAGCTATCTTGTCATGAATGATAATGTCATTTGTGAGTCTTACGTAGTCATTATTCTGAGGTCTTACGTATAGTAATTGCATCCTCTTTGTTTGTGAGCATAGACTATACCTACCTGCAATAATTTATCTTTGTGAGGTTCATTGCCAAGCAATGGCACCGTCACCGCACGGAAGTAAACAATACAAAATCCAATTTAACTTCATTTCAAGATCACGGGTTCATGTAAATCAATCGAAAATGTTTACGTAATTTAAAAAATATGGGTAATTTTATGAAATACATTTGATTTTGACGCAATTGGTACTAGCTCTCGGCGAGATCCTTTGGTTCCAATTCTGATATGATAGTTAGGTCTAGCTTGCATTCAAATGTTCTCCGCAAATAATAAAACTAAAACAGTTATTTTTAAATAGAGTTTCCATTTAATTAAGCACCATTTTCACAAAGATCTCATGTAAATATTGCAATTTTTTGGTTCACGTCACGCTATAACTTTTTTAAATACAAATCTACTTTCCTATACTTCTTTAGACCTGCACCCACGGTCTTCATCAAAACTCACCGATGTTATTTTGCATTCAAAAGTTCTCAATATCCGAGTACAGTAGCCAATTCTTCAATGAAAGTTAACAACCCACTTTTTCATCCCATCTATTCGAAAAGGACGACTTGGTTCGCCTGTATGAAACTTCTATAAGTGCGCCGCAATGATCTTTGCCGCGCAGTTTTTAAATTTGGAACATATCGAACTCAAATAAGTGCGCCGCAATTATCTTTTCCGCGCACTTTTTGAATTTGCAACATCTTGAAAAGAATCAAACACAACTAAGTGCGCCACAATTATCTTTGCCGCGCCCTTTTTAAATTTGGGTATCTTAGTGTTCAGCGCCAAAGAAGTCGAACGCAAATATTGTTTGAATAAATACTGGCTGGTATACGACGGCTCATAGTCGCGCCACCGGCTGAATAAAAAAAACAAATTAAAAACGAGCGAACTACAGCCCGCGATTTCGTCATTTTTAACCGACTTTACAAAAAGGAGGAGGTTCGCAATTCGGTTGTATTTTTTTATTTTTTTTTATGTTTTTACCTCATTTATCTCCGGCGCGCGGCGTTTATGAACCGATTTGGAAAAATCTTTTTTTATTTGAATAGATATACTTCCAGATTGGTCCCATTGTTTTCAGAATCCAGTTCTGATGATGGAATCCATGAGGAATTGAGGGAACTCCTCAAATATTGATACATATGGCGATTTTGATATTTTCAGCAACAAACCAATGCATTAGCATTCAGAAAGTATCATAATCCTTTCACCACTATGGCTCTTTCATAATTTTTTTTTCATCCAATTATTTAGTCGAATACAATGGCAGAAATCTGTTTTTTAAATGAAAAGTTATTCACGGATTGTTAGAAATTCATGGTTTTGTTTTGAAATAAAATATGAGGCGCTTTTAATTTCTCATAGAGAATGATGAAAAGTAGAGTGTAACACTCGGGCGCAAAATATATTTTTGGCTCGGGCGACGTACTTTGAATCCTTCGCTATACGTTCGGGATTCTACTAAAGAATCTCTCGCTACGCTCGGGATTCTACTCTAGAATCCCTCACTTCGCTCTGGATTCAAAAAAGCGCCCTCGCCGTAAAAATATTATTTTGCTCCCTTATGATACAATCTACTATTGCAGCATCACTTGCTGTTCCGTGTACATAAATAACATAGATCACACTTTCTTTCATAATTTATATTTCATGGTAAATTCCATTGTGTTCTTTCGAGGAGGCCCATAGAGAATAAATCTTATCAGTCAGAGGCCCCGTACAGCAGAGGATAATAAAGAAATGACACATAGTAAAATACGTTATTTATCCAAATTAGGTACATATGCTAACAGAGACTTACTTTTTCTGTGGCTTATGTAGATATGACTCTTCCAACTCCTCCTGTGGGTGTCGAATAAGATGATTAAGGGATTTCGCCAGGAGATGAGCAGCAGCATCCACCTGATTACTTATCACCGAACTGCGATCACCAATCCGCCTGCCAAGCGTGGTGATTACAGCAAATCCTCCCAATAACTTAACACCCAACAATTAGTTAGTTACATAGTCTTGATACCACACTAGGATTCCCTATGTCGTGGATATCAGGAACTACGACTATCATGGTACCATAACACCCAGACCCGGAACAATTATTTGCAGATCATACAAACATTTGTCCCGCAGCGGGAATCGAACCCGCAACCTCTTGCATCAAAGCCGGCTACAACCCTGCCGCGCCACAGAGGTCGTCAAACGCATTGCACTCTATGCGTATTCTATGGGGGAGGCCTCATCCAGCAGTGGATGTCTATAGATACCGGCTAATGAATGTAACTTACAGGACTATAGGTAGTTCACAGGGGTACAATGGGCGGCCTATAAGTATTATCGATAATTTTGATTTGAGGAATATAAAAATGACACTCTAGGAGGCTTATTATAAGGTAGATTCATCCGCAACACGTAGGTATTATTATAAGTTACATAAATGCTTTTAATTCTGGATGTACCCAAGTGATCGACATTTCAATTATTAAGACTACAGGCTCGCAGTCCCAGCTGATCATGACATCGCTGATTGGTTTACTTAGCGTCGATAACGAGCTAGCTCTCGACCTACGCTATCAAAACGGCTATTGACTTGAAGCAGCGAAGGCTTTGCAGTTTAATTAAAATACCGTGCTCCGGGTAAAAGCGATGGCTACACTACACTAACTAGATGTGAAACTCCCGAATTAACTTTATATGCTAACGTACTTTTGGTACTGCAAAGACGGACTACCAGTACGCCTAGCACAGGCTGACTCACGTTACCAAGACGCTAGCGAGACAACCGCAAATGGTAATATTGGCCAATGACATCGGGGTAGTTTGAAATCATTCTAATTTGATTGGTTAATATTTGACATTTACTATCGTCTTACTAGCGACTCGCTATCGTTACTGACGTTAATTAGCTTGTGCTAGCTGTACGGGGGTGCGATTTTTTTAAAGTCATCGATCGTTTAAACGTCAGTAAAATAATAATAAACCCCAAAATCCAAATTTCTATATATAGGTACATCTGAAATTTGTATATCTATGATATCAATACAAGTACATCTCATCATCATCTTTTTGATGATATTTAGTAATTTAGTGACATTCAAAAATCGCACCAGCCCCGCAATTACAATTTTAGAGGGAACGCAAAAATGGGGATCATTTTGGCAGCCTTAGCGCAGTTCAAATCTTTTGAAACTTGAAAGGAGAAATATTTAGGTCAAGAAGTTTCCCTTGTTCAAGTTTCATAAGATATACCTAGATAGCGCTAAGGCTGCTAAAATTATCCCCATTGTTGCGTTACCTCTTTCCATTTGCTACTGTAATGAGGGGTTTTCACGGCCGTTTCAAATCATGCTTTCAGCTTTGAAAATAGATGGCGCTGATCTGTAAAGTAGCAGTCAAGTGTCAAAATAAATTGAAATGTCAACATCAACAACGTAGAAATAATTTTCGTTTCGTGGTAAGTATTTATTTTTGCCTACTTCTAAAACACTACGAAATCACTAGCGCACACTCAAGAAGCAATCACAAACAGAATAATATAATGACTAATAGCCACAGACTACTTAGATAATAGTTTTGCACGCGTGCATCACAATCTTGATTGATACAGTTGAGTTAGCGCCATCTATCGAACCAATTTGAACTACTTTTGTCTTTTTAATTGAAGATGAAAAGCCCTCATTGGGGGGCTGTTCCTGATGATGACGATAACGCATGCTGGGTCGAGTGGTGTGAGGGAAGCTGGATTACTTTTGTTGTCATTGTCAGCCGGTTTCTTACAGGAGTTGTGTTGGAAACCAGCAAGTCAATAACTCTCCTTCTGGGCTGTCGGGTAAAATCATGAAAGCATGTGAGATGTGAGTACATGAAAGGTGCCCCTGCGAAGTGAACTGCTTTCACCGCACCAGTTGTTTCACCATCGATCATAAAGCCCCTATTCAATGACACCATAAAAATTTTTTCAAGCCTCATGTCGGGTGCCCGGAAAGTAACGTACGAACGTATGTATACGAAACTCCTGTATTTACTAAATTACGTATATACGTAATACACTCGAGAGCAATGAATCCGGGTCACTTAAAGAATGTTAAAAATCTCGGAAACTAAAAATGATAGATTAATGCAATAAATTGTATTTAATAGACAATGTAATACTCCTTAAATGAAGGTAAAAAAATATGAGTCACCATACATTTTATTAACACAAAATTACATAAAGAAAAAAACTGCTGATCTCTCCTTAAAACAAAAATAGGAAACATGAAATTTTTGAACTTTATTACGATTTTCTTGAATTTTAATACTTCGTATTGCCTCCTCGTGCTTCCATATAATGAATATAGAGCACTATCAACATGGTTTATGTACCCACATAAATGACAGATTACAAACAAAAGCAAAACCAAATGCTGTAATTTCGTAGTTCCATCTTCGAAAGTGGCCCTTTTTCAAATTTGATTTTTTTATGATATAACTTTACAATAACTAAGAAGTTTTAATACCTTCATTTAAGGAGTATTACATTGTCTATTAAATACAATTTATTGCATTAACCTAGCATTTTTAGTTTCCGAGATTTTTAGGATTCTTTAAGTGACCCGGATTCATTGCTCTCGAGTGTATTTGAAATAATAATTAATTTATTTATAAATACTTTTTTTTACATTATTATGCATCATGTAACGCTATCATAACCCCATTGTGCGGCAACATAAAACATTACATTTCAGACTTTTACATTATGGTTCCCACGTACACTTCGTTGAACTTTACAGGCCAAAAACGCCCCTAGTAATGTTACTACTTATATTTTTTATCTAGAACTCTGCGAACTCTGTCTTATCCGATTATATAATTATATCTACAAAGTTTTATGAAGATCTCACCTGTAGTTTTTAAATTAAAAGGGATCTCGAGCCAGACGGAATAAAAAAAAAACCGGCCAAGTGCGAGTCGGACTCGCGCACAAAGGGTTCCGTACTATTATCTATAAAAACGGCAAAAATATCACGTTTGTTGTATAAATATTTATTTTATTCTGTTTTTAAGTACCTATTTGTTATTATAGCGGCAACAGAAATACATCATCTGCGAAAATTTCAACTGTCTAACTATCACGGTTCATGAGTTACAGCCTGTGGGGTCAGCACGAATAATTTACGTTACCAAGACGATCGCAAATGTCAAATATTGGCCAATGACATCAAGGTAACTTGAAATCTTAGTAAGTTGATTGGTTCATATTTTAAAATAAAATAAATAATGCTGGACATTTCACACAACATTATCTAGCCACAAGCTAAGCAGAGCTTGTGTTATGGGTACTAGATAACTGATATACTTAATACAATGCATTACATAGATAGATATTTTTTATTATACATAGAAAATACCCAGAACACCCGGAACAATTATCTGCAGATCGCACAAATATTTGTTCCGAGGCGGGGATCGAACCCGCAACCTCCTGCGTCGCAGGTGAACCTTCGCCCGCCGCGCCACAGAGGTCGTAAAATTTTGACGTTTACTATTGTAACGCTAGCGTCCGATAACGTTAGATGTTCGTGCTTGGGTCTCTGGTGACAGACGGGCGGATGGACGGACGGACAGCGGAGCCTTAGTAATTAGGGTCTGTTTTACCCTTTGGGTACGGAACCCTAAAAACGTAGTTACTCATTAATTTCAAAACTTAATCATGTCAGATCTTCATAAAATTTTGTATTTATAATCGAAACGTCGTCTTGACATTCTTTTATCCAACGCTATGAATACGTATCATTGAGTGCTTCTTAACTCAACCCAATGAAGGTCAATCCATTTGACGACCTCTGTGGCTCGGCGGGCGACGGTTTGCCTGTGACGCAGGAGGTTGCGGGTTCGATTCCCGCCTCGGAACAAATATTTGTACGATCTGCAGATATTTGTTAAGGGTGTTCTGGGTATTTTTATATGTATAATAAAAAATATCTATCTATGTAATGTATTGTATTAAGTATATATCGGTTATCTAGTACCCATAACACAAGCTCTGCTTAGCTTGGGGCTAGATAATGTTGTGTGAAATGTCCAGAATTTATTTATTTATTTATTTATTTAGGTATTTATATCGACTCAACCCATTGAATGATCTGTGTATTATATATTTATTATAAGTATTATAAATATAACTTTGTTCTATTGTACTTGTGATTATTACTAAGCCGCCGTCCTTATTTGTTAAATAGATCCTGCCCATCCAAAGGTTGTCTTGAAGAGATCGCTCTTAAGCTATAAGACCGCCCATCGTACCTCTGATGTGAAACTTAAATCTCTTTTTTTTGTTTTGTTTTTATGGTGTAGGTACAATAAAGTTATAATCTATCTATGTACCTCTCTATCTATCTATAATCGGATAAAATTTATCAAGGTTCGCAGCGTTCTAGAGATGCAATAACGAACCAGGAAAAAATTAGAGAGACTTGGAGCTTAATTCAGCCGAAATTTTTGGCATGATGTACGTGGGAACCTTAACTCGTCTATTGAATTTATCTATTTGCCTTCCAGCGAATGTTTGAGAAAGGCTGCAGCTTTCAGAGAAGAAAACTCGGTAACCTTTTGATTTAAATCTTTGCTATTACCTAATAGGAACTTGAAACTTGGCTATGAAGATTAGGTACTTTAACAACGTAGACATAACTGTGCGGTGACGTAACATAATCATAATATATTATTATCTAGTGCACAGAAAATAAGGTTTGTTTTTGACGTACGCATTGATTAGCTAAATACACGGAAGAATGAATGTTCTTCCATGGCTAAATAGCACACGACGTACATAAAGATAAAGTTTAGGATTGCTCAAAGGTTTTTAAACTTTTTGTGGAATCGCGTTGACAAACCTCATAAAAATATTAAATTTTCGAAAAAAAAAGTAGTTTTTCGAATAAAAGTGATGAAATAGTATTATTATGGGAGATGGGACCACTATAATTATAATGTATTGAGGGCGAGAGATTCAAAGTACGTTATACAAGAGTGCAAAGTTGCACTCTTGTATAACGTTTTTAACCTCGTACACAATTTTGATGACCGACCAAGCGAAGGATTCTAAAATTGAATCACGAGCGCAGAAAAATTAGAATCCTGAGCGTTAGCGAGGGAATCAAAAGAGCACGAGGTGAAAAATCTTTGCACTCGAGTGCAACACGTAACTTTTCATCCCACCTCAGCGAGGAAATGACTAAATGCAAAAAAAAAACATAATTACAATCACAAGATTGCGAATTTTTAACAGTTTCAGTCAATTCTATTGGTGTTGGTTCCGAGTCTGAGTTTAATTAATAGAGGTATTATTTTAATGGAGGTAGAAGTAAATAGGTTTAATGTTTTGAATTCACAAACTTAGTGCACACGATGTTCTAAATTAAATTTACTTTATCCTCTTTAGCGGATAAAAACGACTTTTGCACTCAGATATCGAAGAGCAAAAATACTCTTTCCGAGATGGTGGGATGAAAATAATTTTGGCACACCCCCTCTATGAAAAAAATAAATTATAGGCGCTTTTAGTAGTGCCGAATATCAAATTAAAATTGGCTGAAATATTTCGATAAAAATTAATAAAAAAACGAATAAGAAGTTTCAGCGTTTTTTTTTAAATTTGGTTAATCAAATCAATGCCGTGAATGCCGCCTCGTCGGCAGGCGCGCTTTTTTATTACCGGCCGGACTTTATCGAAGCGAATTGCATTCAAACTTTTTAATTAAATAGTGTTCCAAACTCAAATAGTTATTTTCCTACCTCGAAAAAATTAAAGGGCTCGATGAGTACATTCCAAAAATATATACTTATATCACACTTATATATATTAACAATACTGTAAAAATAATAAAATTTTAAATATTATGAAAAACCCCCACTTAAGCTCAAACTTGAAGACTCAGCTTCCGTAATACCTACCCTAGATCCTGTTCATTCTGTTCATCATCAGAAACTAGAGCTTGATGTCGTCGAAAATGAAAATTTTGAGCTCAAAGTAAAGTTCCAGCTGGAAAAATGCCCGAGTTCCCTCGCGAATGCGAGTTGATAATCTTGGAAACAGCTGCATCAATTTCCACCAAACATAGCTAAAAACCATCTCACAAACACCTTATAAACATTGAAATCAGAGCATCCATTCCGGAGCTAATAAGCCACAGACAAACAAACATTCATAGATACAAAAACAATGTGACCACAAACTTCTAAGAAAAAAATTGTGTAGCGATGTCCGTGACGTTCTTTTGTATTAACTTCAGAGGTGGTCCCATATAAATTTTATAGAAATTGATTCAGCTCTTTTTTGAAAGAAGTCAGTTTTTGTTTTTTTTTTATACTTTTTTGCTAATAGAAGAGCTCCATAAGAACGTACACTCCCAGCGTCCCCCACCCCACACGTAAAGAGTTCGTCTGGGGAAGTAGGTAGCTACTACCTATTTCTGCTTTCAATCAATAAAAGTGCCGGTGAAATTACAGGCACATGAGATTTTTCATAGTTATGTGTCATATTTATAAAACTTTGTATACCTACATTGTTATGTCTCAGGATGACGGGACGCAGTGCAATGACAAGTAGAGCGCGTCCTAGGTGGACGTTACCTAAGAGCTTAAGAGGGTACCTGCAATTAATTAACTTCTTGGTTACATAACAGTTTGACTGCGTTTATTGAAGAAGACTTATGCATTGCGCGAATGCGCGCCTTTAGGTTTATGTGACCTTTGTGACTTTATGCAGTACCTACTCAAAGGGCATTCAGCAATCACAGCCATTTTCCAGTTTGCAAATATGATAAGTTCTGTGCAAACAGGAAGTGCACGTGTGCAGGAAACCTAGCTCTCGGCACAGAATACACGATAGTTGCTTTCAGGTGGTAGGCCGTGAGATCTCGGGAGGAACGGTTGCCAACTAAGTCCCATTTTGAATAGATCAAACCACTTCTTATCACATACAAATTTGAGCATTTTTCAAATAGTAGAGCACCTTTTGGAGGACACTAAAAACCTAGTTTGCAAGATGGGTCATCAATCTTCTATATTTTCTTCTATCTCCAAATCTATCTATCTGTCTGCTTATATAATATATTCATATTCATATATATTCTATGTATCCATCTGTCTTCTTCTATCTACATATCTGTCTTTCTCTATCATAGTCATAGTCATAGTAGTTTATTGATAACGAAAACGGTTACAGATCATTAAACATATTTATAAGTAGGTATAGGTAAAAAATAATAAATTTATAAACCCCCCCCCCCCCCGAAATATTCAAAATGTTGACAAAATGCGATACTTTTTGAAGAAACACCAGTATGGTGAATGTTTTTTTTTTCACATGAATATTAATGTTATTTCGTGTACATTTTTATGTTTTAATTTGTTGAACCCAAAGAACCTGGCTACGCCCGTGATGTATGTGACTGTTGGGTGTTTTATATGTTTGATTTGATTTGGACTCGATGGACAAAAGACATTATAAACGTCGCAGGAAGTCGGTGAATGGAGGCAGCTCCAGACCGTCCGTCTCGTGGCATTCTAAAGGAGGAGGCCTATGTGCAGCAGTGGACTTCTACAGGCTGATGATGATGATGATGATTTGATTTGATTTATTTAAATGGTAACTAAGTACCTACTTATCTCTATTTAAACGCAACGCGAGTGAAACAGGGGTTCAGCTAGTTATGATATAATATATATTATGTAAGTGATAAAACAGACGTTAGTTCTGGCTTGCAATATTTTGAATTACTCAAACTCATGGATCTCAAAATAAACTAACGCTTAGCGCGTCTAGCAATTTTTCGCTCTGGCCAAGAGTTGGCAACATCGTATATGGATACGGAACTGAAGAGGTTCCTTAGTGAAACGGGTCGAATAACTTTAGCTTTCCCAATACGCTTTCCACTGTAAGCGGGAAAAAATGAAATACTTACCATCCAATTACCGTGGCGTGTCTGGCATAAGAATATACCCCTTCGCCCCCGTGGATGTATACTAAAAGCCTTACTAAGAGATTAGACCAGGAGATGGGCAGCAGCATCCACCAGAGTACTTAACACCAAACTGCGATCACCACCACACCACCATCCTGCCTACCAAGCGTAGTGCTTACACTGAGGTTTTAATACGTTATTATATACCTCAGATTATGTAACCATTATTTTAATTTAAATAAATTATCTTATCTTATCTTATCTTATTGTTTTCAATGGGGCCTCGTTCACCAGTGGACGTTACTGGTGATGATGATGATTTATTTTACTTATCACAAAAATTATACATCCAAGGATAAAAATTTAAATAGTTTGTCAATTTATTGACATATTAGCCCTTTATTATGACACTCGCTTGACGGTAAATGGCGCCTGTTCCCCTTGTTGGGGAAAATACCCCTCCAACAATCGCCAATGACAAAAAATAATACAGGCAATTTTACTTCAGTCACTCCACGACATAAAAAATCGCACCCCAGTACGAGAACGCGAGTAACATCCGGTTCCGGACGGATGAAAGCTGACCAGATATTGTAACGCTCGCTTCGCTCGTTCGGTCAATGTATAATAAGCTAGTCGAAGGTCCGCTCCACTCAAATCACAGTGGATAGCAGGCATAATCATTCGGCTGATGCCACCTAAGCTATCGCCCACTATTATTGTTATTCGCCTTTGCTGTTTAGCTAATTGCGCAACACCGGACCGGATGATAGAGGCGTGGAGCGGTCGAAGCAATTAATTGTTTGGCTTTTAAATGTGCTGATGCTAATCTGCACTCGATGTTGTGATAAGTACCAGCTTATGGAGCAGGAATCATAGCACAGTTCTTAATGAACTTCCTAAATAGCATATAAGCCCAAGAAATTGTCGAAGCTGGTGCACTGTTTGGATGTTGGATAATTTCGAAGAGTCTCCAGTTTGGGCGTAGGTATTTGGCATCACACAATCCGGTTTCATTTTGTATCTCAGAAATTATACTTATTTAAGTACTGTTTTAGAGAAATTATATTTCATTTTCAATTTCTTAAAATTCATTATAATATTTTTATAACTAAAAACTACACTTGTGGTTTTAGTGCAGTCAATAAGTAGGTACTTATTGACTGCACTTATTACTTATGACTTTGTTAAAAATACTAAACACTAATACTTAATACTACTACTTACTTAATATGTAGTTGTAACTTAACAGAATTTTGAAAATAAGTCTTTGCAAGTAAGATTTTGCAAGTTTTGATAATTTGTCATAATCTATAGTTTTTTTTTTCTTTCTTTTTTTTATCACTCTAATTTAGTTATTTAGAAAATCAAAAGTTTGCTGGGATTTTTTAAATAAGATAACTGTCAGTGGGGTACATTGGATCGTTTTGATTTGGGGTACAGTGGATCTCGATCCACTGTACCCGACGTCTTATAAATCTATAGAAGAACCAAGGTCACTGACATATCTCTCAGAATTAGCAACTTGAAGTGGCAATGGGCAGGTCATATAGCTCGAAGAACATAACCGTTGGGGAATAAAGGTTCTCGAATGGCGACCAAAAACCGCACGACGCGGTAGAGGAAGGCCCTCCTCTCGATGGACTAAAGTCATTACAAACGTCGCAGGAAGTCTGTGTATGGTGGTGCTTCAAGACCGTTCATCGTGGCATTGTAAGGGGGGGGGGCCTATGTCCAGCAGTGGACTTCTAAAGGCGATCCATTGTAACCCAACTCATGTATAAATAGTAAATTGTCCACTGTGACCCAGTCATAGGGACAATTTACTATTTTTTTTTAAAAACTACTTTATTTCATAACCAAGCTTTTGTAAGCCTGTTTTGTAGTTTATTATGAAACTTAAATATATCTTCTAGAAATTTAACAAAACACTGGCCGATTTAGGGTGAAATAACGGAAGTTACATTACTTTAAAAAAAGGATCCACTGAACCCCATCCTACCCTACCTATAAAGGTTTTAGGAGGTGAATAATCGATCTAGCTAGGTCTCATCTATGGGAAAACACGTTTTCGTAGTTTTCCGAGCAAAGCTCGGTCACCCAGTTACTTATTATTGCTAAGTAGATGTCGTGGTGTGAGTGCCCTCCGACGTAATTTGATCCCATCCCCTGGTGTACCTTATCCCTTAGTTGACTTTTACGGCATCTACGGGAGGAGACGAAGGGGTATATTCTTAGGTCGGACGTCGGACACACCGCGGCACATTATCTATTAAGCATAGTGGATTGGTGAGCTAAGTTATTGTAAAAGATCTCTGCTCTACCAGTGTAAGCGCACTAATTTATTTGACATGATAAAAGGCAAAGGTGTTGACATCGCGAATAGGTAGGTCTAGGTACAAATCACAACGCGAATAGAATTGTAACTAAGGTACACAATACAACCAATTCTTAGTCTCACGGCTCACCACACCTACTTACGCACTTATATGCAGTGATATTTAGTACTACCTATTCTATTACACTTCTTGCCATAGGCTTATCATGATTCGTGACTCTCACCACGCACGCCTTACGTAGGGGAAGCAGGTTAAATGCCGTTCACTTAAGGGAAAAACGCAATATTTTTTTAATGAATTGTGTTTTATTAAAAGTATGAGAAGATAACAAAACATTAACTTAAGTTATCAACTTATTAACACAATATTAAATTATCCATCTTAAAATATTAGTTACAACAGTCTAAAAAAAACAGGTTTGAGCGCCATTATCCCTGGTCCATCGGTTAATACCGCTCATCCAATGGGGCAATGACGCTCAAGCCTGTTTGTTTGATTAAAACAAACGATATCCATTTGTATCAATCAACTATACGAAAAATCTACTTTTATTAACTAAACTAAGGATAAAAATCACAATTCAACATTAATTATCTTTATTAGAATTAATAACAAATCAAACTTATTCTTAGGCACATAAATCACACAGAAATCTCTCTGGAGACTCCCACGCAGGGCAAATTTGTATGTAACCACAGCCCCTAAGCAGTACATCGATACCATAAGTATACCGTTCTTTTTACGATTTCGGGGCATATCTGAAGAAAATAACATAGAAAATCACTGAGGGGTAATGGCGTTCACGTGAGCGGCATAACCCCAAATGTTCGTTTTGTATAAAAGTTGAAACTTTATAAAATTTAAAGGTAATTCCTTTAAAATGATTAACTATCGCAAAATACAATGTTTATGTAACTAAAATACAATACGATAAATATTAAAAAGTACTGAAATTAGAGACTTACCGACAAACACATCCAGCCTATAATAAGCTCGGTTTGGCCGTAAACACAAACACGTACTTACCTCGCTCTCTCACAGTGCGAGCGAACTGATTTTACTTGTCTCTGCCTACACGAGCGTTACACCCCCCGCACCTCGGTCTGTGCACCGTGTTTATCTGCATCTTATTTAGCAAGTTATTGGGGTGAGCACTATTACCCCGAGAGCGCCATTAGCCCTGCTTCCCCTAAGCATAGTAAAAAGGTTAGGGCCAGATGCTTTACCTTCGTGTTTTTGCAGGGATTTTGTATCCATTGGCGTAACCCGTGATGTAGGCATATGAATAACTAATTTTATGGTATGGGTAGGTACCTCTAGATTAGTATTCCTAAACTCGCCATGTAATATTTTATCAACTTACACTTTTTACACGACTGCGCCAATATTAGGTAGGGTTTTTTAAGAGAGGTCTTTATTTCTTGTAAAATAAACAAATTATTAAAAATTATAAAAACACAGTTTAATAAAAATACACAGCTTCAAATTAAAAGTAACTTGGCAGACTAACGCGCCTATAAAAATTATTGGTAAATTTTTTTTTTATAAATATTGGGCTCTTTATAAATCTAAGTTTTGCGATTTATATACCATTAACATAATATAAGGTTACCGAATTAATGAACCGTTAAGTACATAGTATGAGCACTTTGGGTAGCTCGCATTTTTAAAGTTTTCAAGCGTATAGTTTAGTTATACTCGGTACCTAAATATTAATTGGGTTAACTGTATAGTAGAAAAACTTTGTCAAAAATAAGAAAACATGCAGTACTTACTTAAAAATAAAATAAAACAGAGGGTATATAAAGATCGTTGCGAACGGCATACTCACTCAGCTACCCTAGGTATTAGGTAGGGTAGGTATGTTTAAATAAATATCTATGATTTGTATATTTAATAATAAAGTAAGTTTGTTCCTTTGTTACGCCCTAGAGCCACAGAATAAATTGCTAAATTGCCGCTTAGAGCATGCTCTACCATAAGTAGAGCCGAAACCCGTGGTCCGATTTCGATGATTCTTGCAAAAATAGGTTTCCTATGTCTCAGTCTTGCGACTTTGTTTTGATGTATTTTTAGGGGCTATGCCGAGGCATGTTTTTACTTTGACTGGCTTTTCTACGAGCAGGACGTCGCAGGACCGCCTGCGGTTTGCTGGCACGTCACGTCCCAGCCCCTGCCAGCACCATTCCTCTATCGCAACGTGTCATTGGACACGTCACACATACAATTATGCACGATTTATATTATCGAACGTGTGTGTGACATGACATGACATGCACCTGTAATGACACACTTACAGTTGAGACATTTCCAGAACACGGCCTCATAACGGGGACGGGAAATTAGCATACTTATCTACCTACTGGCGATTTTGAATTTTATAAATTTTGTAGGTACGTTATTAGATAATAAGTATTGAGCAATGGTCGGCGACTCGCGGTCAAAAGACAGACAAGCGCAGTACCGAGACAGGTGGCGCAAATGTCCAGGTGTGGGAGGAAACGGAAACGATTACAATAATGATTTTCTAATTAGGTTCTAGTTACAATAATGGTGACCAAACTGCGGTAAGTAGTACTTATAACTTTTTTTTATTCGATTTAAATAATGATGGATCAGAGGCCCAATTCTCTAATTTAAAAACATTCAATTCGCAGTATAATCTCGTCTCAGTCGCACTGTCACGCATAGTAACTATTACTTAATCTTCGCGTTTCTTGCTAAGAATATGGAATAGTTTCTATACGAAACGGTGCGACTGACACGAGACTGGAATGTTTTTAAATTAGAGAATTGGGCCTCTGATGGCTTGTAACGCGCGCGGTTACCCCAGCCCATAGCAAATGCTCTTAGGTCACGTCCACCTAGGACGCGACCTACGTAATAATTTATATAAGTAAATATAGTATTGTGAACAACTCATTTATTCTATGGTAATAATTGTATTAGGTATTGACCTAGGTCGATTTTTATAGAAGACGGCAGAAGTTGGATGAGAGCATTGGAAATTAAACATCTGCCATGATCAGGAAAAAAGCATGACTGAAAAAAACAGTAGATTGGTCAGTTGATCATTTCATGGATAGGAAAACACACCGATGGAATAGGTATAACGTTAGGAAGCAGGGACAAGCTTTCAACAAAATTAAATGATAGTCTAACTAACAGACTCAAAGTCTAGCTAGATGAAGGTTGCCAAGACTCTCAACACCGAAGTTAGAAGTAGGTCATACTCATAACCTACACAGTACTTAATTAATTTAATTTTCAGTTTTAGTCAGTGAAATTTACTTCCATTTTAATTTTGTCAAGACGGTGCTAACGATTTAGTTTAAAACATTATGTGCCGTGGTGTGTCCGGTCTAAGAATATACCCCTTCACCTCCCGTGGATGCAGTAAAAGCCTTACTAAAAGGGATTACACCAGCGGATGGGCAGTAACAACCATCTGAGTAAGCTTAATTATCACAAACTGCGATCATCAATCCGCCTGCCAAGCGTGGCCTAACATGTGACGTAACATGGCTTGCTGGTGATGCGATCCTATGTAAGTATAATTCGCCTCAGAATCTGGCTCTCATCGTTTTGTTACGTAAGTACATAGGTATTACCCTTACAAGACCTAAGTTATGCCAACAAGCCGGTAAGTAACATTGGTATAAGTAAGCACTACCATACCAATAATTCCGTATTCCGTAGCCCTTTCTCCTTATCAGTGCAGTTGCGTTCATAGTAGAGCCCTTTCGCTGTTTCTTATGCCATGATATAGATAAGTAGATAGATATAAAATATTTTATCGCACAAGACAAAAAAAAACAAGTAGGTACATAGGCGAACTTAATGCTAATTAGCATTTTCTTCCAGCTAACCTTAGTGTAATGTAGGTGGGTGCTTTTGCTATATAGGGAAATAATACATATCGAGATTATATAGTTAACATAATTAATTATTTTACCTACCTACTTAAAATAACTACCTATAGACATATGCTTACCTTACACATTATAATTTTGACTTATACAATAACCTACCATAAACATTATGCATACATTACTTAATAAATAAAATAAGTCCTCAATTTTGTTCAACATTTTGCAATGACAAAAAGTATTGGTAGCTGTACAGTTTGGACTTGAAGATTCCTATGGAAGCAGCTTTTCGGATTTCGACTGGAAGTTCCACAAACGGATCGCAGTGACCGTAAAAGAGTCCGTGTAAAAAGAGGTCTTTAGGAATGATCACATACCTACATGCTATGGTAAGTAGTAGTTCTTATTAAGTACACTACCCACGCCTATTACTAAAGTTTTAATAAGTCGGAAGTTTTAAAGTTCTTAAAGAGTCGGCAACGCGCGTGTGATGCCTCTGGTGTTGCAGCAGGCGTCCATCCATAGGCAGGCTACGGTAACCGCTTTCTATCAGGTGGGCCGTATGCTCGTTTGCTTACGTAGTAGTATAAAAAAAAAGAAAAAAGCAATCTGTCCTATCACTGACCGTTAGGCCAAAAACGAGAATGATTTGCTCTTTAAGTCTCGTTCCATCAAAGTTATTTTGTATGGAGTTCACATGCATAGTACGCACTTGCATAACAGTTTCCAGGTTGGAACCCAACCGGTCCGAAATATATACCTACCCACCTACCGGTAGAAGTATAACCAGCTCAATAAACGCAGAAAGTTCCGTTTAAGTTACGTATTGCTGTACCTACCTAGGTACTTCTTTACGAGCAAAACACTTGATTATGCAAAGGTTAATAAAAATAAACTTACCCAAGGAATATGTCGGAGTTGAGTATGATAAGCTTGATGGTAGATAGGTACCTAGTTATCATCAATAGCCGCCTCCATTTATTGTGTTCCTGCATCCTTTAGATTTAGAGTGTCTTATCCATCTATAGAGGGAAGCCTTCCTCTTCTGCGGCGTTCGATTTGTGGTGGCCACTCGAGAACCTTTATTTCACAAAGGTTGGTTCTGCGAGCTATATGACCTGCCCATTGCCATGCAATTCTGAGAGCTATGCGATGATCTTGGTTCTTCTACGGATTTCCTCATTTCGGATTCTATCGCGAGGGTAATCCGAGCATAGCTTTCTCCATAGCCCGCTGTGCGACTTTGAGCTTGTGTTTGAGGTCAATCTATCTATCTATCTACTTATTATATAGTAGGGGGTACCAGTAATCCCACAAAGCTAAATTTTGCCATGCTAGTTTCTTGTTACTTAGCTAAGGTTGTCTGGAAGAGATCGTTCTCTTAAGCGATAAGACCGCCCATTGTACCTACGTCTGATTTAAACTTTGTATCTTTTTTTGGTTTTTTGTTTATGGTGTACCTACCTACAATAAAGTTATAATCATCCATCTTATATGTACAACTACAGGGAAAAGTTCAAAATTTAAGAACTTCGAGATTTATTTCCTATAAAATAATAACCAATTTAACATCCTTTTGCTGACCTCTTATTTGTTGGAATTTGAATGACATTGAAGTTCAATTATGTTGGACAGTAATTTCTTCGTTAGGTTACACTTGCACTAAGCTTTACAAAGGCGCCTATTAGTTTTCTTGCAATACTGCTTGCAAGCAAGTGTATCACGACGGCAAAATATTCTAGCAAGTGGCTACCAACCTAGCTAGATTATTTTTAGATGTTGGCTGACTTCTAGTAATTCGCCAGCTTTGTACGGGTGGTGGTACCTATGTAGAATTTACGCTTAATTGGTTAGTCTATTTCAAATGGATCTTCCGATGCTGTACCTATAGGTATGATCGGAGGTTGGTTCCGCGAAATTGTTAAGTATCTACCTAAATGTTTTTTGATGACTGTACATTCAAATAACATCCTGCACAATCTTCTTTATTATATAGGTACTACCTATACCTACCTAGGCTAGGTAGGTAGGGTAGGCATACAAAAAATGAATAGGTAGACCCTACCAACGCATCCTATCCTATCATAGGGATGCACAAAAGCTATAAACGATTGTGCGCCTAAGAAAACCAACAGGCACAGGTAAAGTCACCTTCCACGGCCGTTTCGGGTTTTTCCCCGTGGACCCACTGCTATGACCCACTGGTGGGACCACGTCAAATCATTTTATCAGCGTTGAAAATACTCTGCTGAAAATGCTCTGTACCTAGCTGTCAAGTGTCAAAAATAAAATTAAACTTAAATGTCTACATCAGCAACGTAGGACATAGATATTCTAATTTCGTTTAAAAAGAATAAATAGTTCTTAAAATTCCGGTAGATGGCGGTGACTCGCAATGCTGGTGTCTTCTGAAGATTTTGCAAAAGCACCACAGAGAACAAATTCTCTTTGTTTTATCTTTTTTTCCTCCAAGTTTCGCGTTACGATTCTGAAGCTCGTTTTTCAAGTCTACAATACTATAGGTCTACTTGGTCCGGCTTCAAAAATAACAACAAAAACTTGTAACAATAACGTAACACAAACAAATATATCAGAATTTCAACAAAAACTTTACCGTGAATCTCGCTCACTTTGCCACTTTTTTGAAGTATTGAAAGTTTAAACAGAATTTTCATCAAAAAATTGTATTGAAGTACTGTGTTTATACTATTTACAAATCTAGCAAATTTTAAGGACATTGCTAAAGCAGTCTTATATTTCCTCAATTTAATATCCTTGATTATTAAAACCAATAAACAAATGTGGCAAAGTCAACTATCACTACTGGCAAGATTGCCAAATGAAAAAAAATAGGAATTTATAAAGTTGCGCATTTGCTCTCAAGAGCGATTATGCTATTCTACCTCTATCCAAAAAAACAAAATCAAAATATTACGTTATTAAGCACTGGTAACGAAATTATCCATACAAGTGGCAAAGTCAACAACTTTTTAAAAAAAAATCATACAATACAGAATAGTGTGTCAGGGTTGTCACAAATAGTCGGATTGTTCACTGAGTATCATGAACATCAGCTCGTCAATAAATGTAATAATAGTGTCTTTTTACCAACTAACAAACCAGGCAATTTAAATAAAAGCATGTAATAACTGAATTTTACCCCACTTAATATTGATATAAAGGGATTATTTTGAAATGACATCCACCTTATTACATTTCCTGTGACGTCACATAGTTGCGAATTCTTTGGTGCCAACCCTAACCCCAACCAAAACATGGCAAAGTTAACATCACAACATTTTTATTGGGGTTGGTGACTTTGCCAAATCGATTTGTGGACATAATAGAGCTTGTATCACAATAAAACAGCAATTATTTACTAAAAGAACATTAGGTTAACAAAATATGAATGATTTACTTTCGCGGACAATCTTTTTCCCCGTTAGATTTATAAAAGTTCCGGAGCACTCACTTGTTGACCGCTACCACACACAAAAAGTAACCGCCAAAAATGTCATCCCAGACGCTTTGTAGGTTGCCTGCCATATAGTATTTGGTGTTGCCATAGAACAATCTAATTTTGCGAAAAAGGTATCTTTCAAAATTCAAAATATAAATGATCTGCTACGTATGTGTTGCTCCTTGAGTTTAGTATAGAGAGCGATATGGACAGATACGTGCTCAGATACAGATATCTTACCGCATCTGCTACGTGTGTGACACACTTTAGCTGATAATGACATAATAAGGATTAACGCGATGACATTTCAGTACTTTATGAACTATACCCAAGACTGTACCCTGATTTTTAATTTCAGACAATTTTTGTAAACAAACAAATGTCAAGATATGCCATTATGTGTTTAAGTGTCATGTATGTGTGTCTTATGAGAATTTAGACGTATGCTACACAATCATGACACTTATACTCACAGTGGCATATCTTGACATTTGTTCACAAAAATTGTCTGAAATTAAAAATCAGGGTTTAAGTGCTTTTTTATTATGATAGATACAAGGAGGTCGCTAACACCACATCTATGTTTGTCCCTTTCGGCTGTACTAATATTTATTCTGTGCTTTCGGGTTTATGCTTGGAGCAAGGAACAAATGGGTTTATGCGCCTATCAAGTCTTTATATTCTTCGTTCGAGACTTTAAACCATAGTAGAACGGTGCAATCAATAACATTAACCGGTGTAGCTTATAAAGAGCACATGGTAGTGAATTTAAATAAAGTAAGTGTATTGCGTTCCTTTTCGAAGGGGTGGAAATTGTCCAGGAACATTCTAGTAAACTGCCATCGATTTACTAGAAGATGACTTGACAGAGGACTTGACGACTTCAGATGCCATTAAAAAAAATAGCTTCCACTGATTGTACCTCAGAATACTTGTCCTTATTCTGAGGATTGTACTTGTACACTGGACAAACACTACGTTAAAGCTTTTTTATGAATATCCATTAAAGTACCATTCAAAATTCTTTGGCGAGTTCTAGCATAGTTCATGTTCACTTCAAGCAAGTCTAGTTCTCTACTCTAAATCTGTGGTTCTAGTTCACTCACAAACCACAGTAAACTTTTTTTATATAGTTAGTTTCGTAAGTTCGTTCGTGTTACTTTCTATAAAATTACAGTGAGGTAGGCATAGGCAGTTGGAGTACTTGGATTTTCTTAGAAAAAACATAAACTCTAAAAGAAATGACGTGTTGTAAAGGTGCTAAAATAGCGGACTTATTCACCAAGACTATTGCTGCGACTAAATGTTTCGATAAAAACCTTCGAAAGGTAATTAAAACCGTTGCAGTTCTGTTTCGTAACATTTGCTTAGGTACATTATACCTAGTCCTCAAGTCCTCACTTACTTTGACTAGGAATAAGTTTATTTTGGAGGCTACATCTTGCCTTCCGTAATTCGTCCTCGTTTAATAAGAGCAGACTGAACTTGCTGGCTGAACTCCTAACCCAAGAATTCATACTAAACCCCAAAAATGTTGAATCCATTAAGCATTAAGTAAGTATCATCTTACATCGAATTAAGATGATGACATGGCCTGTCTTGTTAGGAACACATCCATACAAACAAAATGGGGATCACAATTTGATGTACTTACTATTTCTAGTTGAAGGTAATATGCTGCACCGAGGGCAAGATGGTCACCGAATTCCAAGTTGGTCCGGAACACCTGAATCAGGTTGGCACCCTACATGGTGGCTTCATAGCCCACCTCATCGACGCTGTGTCTACTTATGCACTCACCAGTAATAAAAATGTTGAAACAAGAGGAGTCTCCATAGAACTCAGTGTATCGTAAGTTTCTTCTTTCACCATATCAACAGTTTATTATCAGCCTGTAGAAGTCCACTGCTTGCATGGCCTTCCCCATATTAGTTTTTATAAACAACATAATCATAAAGGATCTTGCCGGGGGACCGTACCAATTGAGTCAAAACCAAATGTACTTTATAAAATACCCTATATTTTTTGAATATCATCCATATAAAAATATTTGTAGTCTATTCACAAACAAAGAATATTAGCAAAAATATAAATGTATAGAATTTGCGTGTGTGCGAAGTGTGGTATTTGTGTGTTTCTATTAAACAATATACTGTACTTACCTTCATTCTTCAGATTAAAACTAAATCTACCCTCAGTTTGTGCATAAACGATGCAGCTTGGCCAAGTTGACATTTTCTTATCTTTCTTCCTGTCACAAAATTGTTTGCGATGGAGGGCTATATGATAAATTTGTCATTCAATCATGAACTTAAGCTACACTGGTGTACTGATGTTTAACTTCTAAAGTAAATATTATTATCATCAACCAGAAGATATCTTCTGCTGGATATAGGTATCCCCCATAGAATGCCACGACAAACAGTCTTGGGCCACTTTCATCCACCAACTTCCTTTAACCGTTACAATGACATCGGTCTATAGAGTGGGCCGTCTTATACAGGGTCTTACGGTTCTTGATCGCAATCGATACACTCGGTCGGTATAGGCACTTGCCCACCTTTTGTTACATTTTTTTATGTGCCTATATAAAATAAATAAATAAAAAACTTGCTTTGTTTATACTTGTAATAATAGTTTGTTGAGCATTGTCATTTATTACCTATTCCTGAATATTATTTGAGTACTTTCCTAATTAAACATCCTTATTGTATTCCAGATACATGAGTGCAGCGAAAGAAGGTGATAATATAGAAGTTGAAGCTGTCACAAAAAAAACTGGCAAAAAGATCGCCTTCTTACAAGTAGAGGTGCGGAACAAAGACAGTGGTAGAGTCTTAGCTACAGGTAAGCACACCAAGTATATTGGTGTGTAATTTATTTTAGTGTTAGTAGAATCAATTCATAAATGGTTTCTCACCAAATCTTTTGGGTAGTTTCCTAGATAGGTTTAATCAAAAGCGAACCAAAACCAAAGTCAACCAAAAGCATGCTGTAATCAACTTGGCACTGGTAAGATACCGACAGAGTTGACAACACTGCATGCAGGTGAGTGACTGTCTCTCCAGAGGCTAAAGACCAATATGGTTGCCCTAATTATGTTATGTGTAAAAAGAAAATTAATAAATAAATGCTTGTTACTATTCATTGTATTATTTATAAAAAAACATTATGAGGAAGGAGGGGAGTTTTCTTTAAGGTCTCTCAGACCCTAACCTGAATTGATGGGGACTTCTTTAAAAAACTAGATATACCTAGTAGTAACTGCCCCCCTATTCCCTAACTGAAAGTCACTCGGTGACTAACTCGTCAAACGTTAGTCACCGAGTGACTTTCAATTAGGGAATAGGGGGGCAGGACGCTAATCGTTTATTTAATTATTACTTAATAGTAAAATGTCATAAAAATATACTTTGTTCTTAAAATTTAATCGGGCCGCAGTCAAAGCTGTAAAGGGCTGCATGTGGCCCACGGGCCGCATGTTTGACATGCTTGCGGTAGACGAATGGTCCCGGGCCGACCCCATCCACCGACTTCCTGCGACCTTTTATAATTTGTTTGTTTCATCGAGACGGGTGGGCCCTGGGGTTTTCTTTTGCTGCGTCGTCAGGCTTTTGGTCGAAATGGTTTAAAATAAATTGACTCGCATTGACGTTACGTTTACTCATGCATAGCCCAGTCGCGACTATTGCGAGTGCTACTGCGGGCGGTTGTCACGTGTAGTCAAAATGAGTAAGCGGTATTACCTACTACGGTTGCAGTGTATTAGCCTATTCCATAGTCAATTAATTAAAGAGTACACGCGTGGGAGATGAGGGCTTGCTTGATTACCTTAGGTACCGATTTTGTGTTTTTAGCAACCACAACAGAATCTAGCACAGAATATATACGAGACGGTCGCTTGGCCGTCTCGTCTTTATAGTCCGACTACAAGACCGTGCTCTACATGTATTAAAAAATTTTATGATAAAAAAAATACAACCGAATTGAGAACCTCCTCCTATTTTGTGAAGTCGGTTAAAAAGAAGTTTTTTATTTGGTTGTTAAGATTATCTATGTAATACTATTAAACGAGCAATATTTTGTGTGTAGGTATATATATTTTGAGATCTCGAAAACGGCTCTAACTATTTCGATGTGTTGTTGTTGCTTGTGTAAAATCGATCGAAGAATCTATCTAGCTGGATCTCATATCCGGGGAAAACGCGTTTTTCCAAGTTATCCGAGCAAAGCTCGCTCACCCAGGTACTGATAATTGATCTTTAATAACGCTATAGTTCCGTTTTTCAGTGGGTCAGCTAAGACAATGAACAGATTTGATAAATTCTTCTTTTCTCGTAAGTACCACAGAGAATCATGTGGTTCTTACACCAACATAAAACCACTATTAAAAATTGTTTTCTGCTCTTCCATATTTCGGTCCAGTGCTTGTACTACTTACTAAGCCAACACAACACTTTCTTCATTAAAATGTTGGTCCTTTATAATCCGATGGTGTGGAAACCCTTTTTTGCAAGGAGCTTGGCATAGATATAACATTTGCGGTCGTTGCTTATAAAACTAACGCCATTAAGGATCAAAATGAAACACCATTTTTTGCTGCTATTTATTGAAGAGAAAACATTGAATAGTAGTTACATTTCCATACATGTCGCCAATTCATTTAATATTATGTTTAAAAATGCGTTTCATATAGGTACCTTAAAATTACACATTATAATGACACTGGAATCGTATGTTCATATTATAATAAGTAAAATTGCAATATTAGTTACATAAACTTTTCTCTTCCCCTTTTTAAAGGATTTAAATAATTATTAACCTTTCCATGTTCTTTCTGTTCATTCCATTATTATTTGTTATTTTTATTATGTTTTTTATTTATTATTTAATAATTATCTGGCCCAGACACAAGGATACAGTTTTCATCAGTGGATACAAAAAGCCGCCTTCACTGTTAAATTCGGAAACTTTCGTCAATGTAAACAAGTAAACAAAAGTCCATGCAAGAGCGCTAATATTATGAAGATGGCATTTTATGCTAACGACAAACGCCTTCAATGTCATCAGTCATTCCCATCTCAGAATAATGACTTGCTTTAGTCTTTATTCTGAGATTCCCATACAATTTCTAAGGTTGTCTTTAGTTAACGCCATATGCTTGCACTCGGGTGGCCGTTCGTCTGTAACCAAGAAAATCCGACCAGTAGAGTTTCATCTCACGCACTAACCGGAGTCTTAGTCGACATCAACCTACCAGCGCGGGGTTTGCATTAATCCCAGAGCTAAACCGTTCCTTGTAATCTAGCCCTTACAATATTGTACTTAATCTAGGAACTGGATATATTCTTCCATTAGTACACCGATATCTGACATATTTGTTATGGTTAAGTTTCTTAAGCAATTTCGACTAGATTATTATATGGATGACGGTAGTAGCTATCTTATTACTACGTTAACTAGTTATAATTATGATGATTGCCAGGTACTATCATCGACACGACTATCCAGTCGGAAAAGCGTTCGCCTTGCAAGTGGCCCCTGGCTAAGCAAAGCAAGCTAGTCCCGCACTACTTGTCTACTGGTTTTAACCAATGAGAAACATAAAATACCATTTCTGTGAAAGTTCTTTCTCTTATGTTGACGATCCCTGCGGCTAGAACTGATGAAATCATCGTAGCGGGCTTTGGAGTATATGCCTGTTCCAGCCCATACATATAAACAATATTTAAATGGTTAAATTCCAGCATCGAAAGACGAACAACGGCAGCTTTGTGACCATTTGTTTAAACTTAGATTATTGGTTAGATTATCTTGATCAGCCCCCCTATTCCCTA
Source organism: Epirrita christyi (assembly GCA_951392215.1). Classification (NCBI taxonomy): domain Eukaryota; kingdom Metazoa; phylum Arthropoda; class Insecta; order Lepidoptera; family Geometridae; genus Epirrita; species Epirrita christyi. The sequence goes on from OX595833.1 coordinate 8,616,284, forward strand.
ACTGAAAGTCACTCGGTGACTAACGTTTTGACAAGTAAACTAACCATGAATTGTCAATTTTTAATGATAATTGTGAGCAATTGATGGACATTTTACTTGTCAAACGTTAGTCACTTCATTACATCTTACGACTTTCATTTAGGGAATCGGGGGGCTGAACCTTGTCGGATACACTTGTTTCATTCCGTTACCTGCAGGTACTCAATTTATAAATAATTATATTTTTTTAGTTGTACACTTGTGGTTTTTGTGCAATTTACTACATCAATAAATATTAGTTTAAACTTATAATTTTAACAGTTATTTAGCACAAGAATTGATTAGCCAGGATTTCCTATGACATTACGGCCTTATTTTCAAACAATATAATACCAATAAAATAATACCTATTATTATATTATATTAGTATTGGGTTTTTAGCATTTTTGTCGGCCTCTTGTAGGTTTGAGCGTCACTGCTTATTATTATGCTATGCATTATGACCCCTGTAAAGTCGTGTCGATGATAGGTACAATAAGGCTAACAAAAATAGGAATCGAAGAACTGGAAGTATAATTATCGAAAAATAGGAAGGGGTTTAAAATCCCAATAAGTACCATGAGTCCATGACTAATTTAAACACATCACACACAAGGGATGCGAAAGTTAAAAATAAATTCTTTTGAATTGGACCGCTCAGAAGGTGTTCATACACGTATGTCATACGTTCTTGATTACTGCGATGGCATGTCGTAGACAAGATAGAGATATTCGCCAATTAAAATGGGGTAGTTCGGTGAGCGTTTCCACTTTTACACGGTTGTTGGATGACACAACACCTGACGATGCGCGTCTTGTCAACGATGTGACATTACAATAGCCGCGAACTGTAGATGGGAGGTATCAATACTAACCTTTACTCAAGAATTCATCAACAGTTTCCATCTTGCAATTCTCTTCGAGATATTCAATGCGTTTCTTCAGCATTTGTACAGTTAGCGACAAGTCTTGCTGCGTGTTCTCCAAGGTGGTGAGGCGCGACTCGTCTTGCTCTAGCTCGGCGTCGGTCAGGTCGCGGCGAGCACGGCGCTTCTCGCGGCTCGACTCCTCTTCGCAATTCTCGCAATCGGCCCAGTAGCGGAAATCAATCGAAGGCAAATCGTCGCAGGAGATCAACCCATCTTGCACTGCTGGCAGCAGGAACACGTTCTCACCGATAGTATCGATATTATCGCTATTGTCGCAGAGAATCCGAGCCAAGCTGGTTTCCTTAATTTGTCGCAATTGTTCGGCCTCAAATACGCTGGGGTTCTCGTACCAGAATCGGTCACCGTCACGCAGGCGCGCAAACTGTTCCAAAAGCAGGCATCTGAACAGTGGTCCTACCTTTCCGCCTTCGACTTGATCTTCAAGAATACCACCGACCCACACATCTATATTGTCGACAGATCCGTACAACTCTTCCAGTTTGTCTCTGACTTTCTTCTCAGATATCTCGCCGGCCAAGTCATCGAAGTTATTTACTTCCGACATGTTACAGAATTGGCGAAATTTGTTGTAGGGAGGGATGGCGTGATCACGACTGCGTTGGATATTGATGGCGGCCAAATCCAGAGCGACAGCGTGGGTGCTGTAAAATAGCTTCTCAGTAAGTTCGGAGTTCAGATTTTGAGTGGGAGTTTTTAGTTTAGCGGGAGTGGTAAACATTCCTCGAATCAACGGGTCTACACCGCCTTCATCGACCAGCCTCCACGGTGAGAAAAATGCATAGCGGAGCTGAAGATGGCCCTCTGGGATTGTTTCGAAATTCTCATCGTAACGATGAAGAATTGGATTTATCATCGAATGACCGAAGCGCAAAGCAGCAGTAGCAAAAACGTTGGAAACCGAAGGGTTGAGGTTTGGATTGTACTCTTTGTATTCGCCTAGAAGCTGTCTTCCTTCAGGGCCGAGAATAATAGGAAGCCACTGTGTGTAAGTTATAAACTGAATTTCAGCTCCTACTACCTTCCTAGCTTCTTGGTAAACTTTGTCACCGTCCCAAAATGGATTGATGGTTTTCAGCTTTAGTGCCACACGGTTGTGTTCTCGCATCCAAATAGTGTGAAAGGCAGCCAGGCCGATTTGTTCGTTTGCTCTGATATCCCCAGCTACAAAGCAACTGCGAGTGCTTTCGTCAAGGTTACGCCGGCAATCCATCCCATTCAAACCCGTAGTAGGTAACAAAGGTTTTCTACCAGGAAAACTAGCACCTACTCTCAAAAGCCCGTTATCATTAGTTAGATCGCGCAAATCTTCGGCGACAGCTTTTTCGAAACCGTAAACTTGTGAAGCGTCGATAAACGATGTGAGTTGATTAATTTGTTCCCGCGGTTGCATAGCACCAAACAGAGCAGAAGTCATACCGGAGCCGCAGACCGCGCTCGTCCTTATGAAGTCGATGCACCTACGGTTCGTAATACGTGTATCATTTTTAGGAACTTCGATAGGAAAACAAGGTGCAGCATAGGCGCAAGTTTTTTTACAATCAACACCATCCCAGGTTTCGGAACTAACTGATGGGAGAGCATGATCTAAGTCGTGGTCGAGCCACTGACCCCACTGCATCGCCATGTGTGTAATCTTTTCATCTTCGGATATATCCGTGGTAGTAATTACCGTATTTGAAACCAGCCTCGAACCTGGGAGCGTGTATCCATTATATTTTTTGTCTTTATTCCAGCCAACTGGCTGGCTGAAGCCATTTTCATATATAGGAAAGAGGATACGCCGGAAACCGGATAAAGATGAGCCCCAAGTCGGATTAGCAAAGTTATTACAGCTTCCGTCAAAAGTGCGGTATCGAGAATGGAAGCACATATCCGAGCAGTCAAGTGGTTCTCTGTGGACTACACAACCAGAAAGCTGCGCGATAACTTCCAAGTGCTGGTTAGTTAGAATGTGCTGGTAATTAAACGGGTCAACAGATGTGATTGTCATGCCAGCATTAGTATAATCCCTAATTTTGTCCAGTGTTCTTTCATAAATTTCAGCTGCCCTAGCAACTTCTCTCGCAGGCGCGTTTGGAAAACGAGTGATCCTGTACAGGTCATGTAGGTCAACTTTGGTGCTTTTATTGTTGAATAGATTATCGACTGTTCTAGATATAGCTTGATCTATGTCTCGCGTGGCTTGAGTCAAGGCAATATTAACATATGCGTCTCCCGGAAGCTTACGATCCTTTACAGTCAAGTATACTGACGCTGTATCTCGACCGTAATCGTTGAAGACCGTACATTCATATCGACCAGTATCAGTGACAGAAACGTTGTTAATGATAAGGCTGCCGATTATAGTAATCCTAAATCTGTTATCAACAATAATACGTGCACCATCTTTTCGCCACTCTATTGCTGCTGGCGGTTCAGCTTCAACTTCGCACGGCATTTGAACAGTGGTTTCTTTATAGGCGTCTGTGTCTTCAGGTTTTAATACTATGCGTGGTGGAACGATCTCAAAACTACTAACTTTAAGAATTGCTGATTTTTCGACATATCCTTCGCTGTTTTCGGCACGGCAGTGATAAATCGCATCATCCTCGTCCGAAACATCAAGGATTGTTAATTTTCGGTGGTCATTACTTATTTCAACATTGTCACCGGGTAGCAAGGGAAGTGTGTCCCTGTACCAACTAAGAACAGGTGTAGGTACACCTCTCGCGGAACAAAATAATTCAGCGTTTTCACCCATTGGCATCGTCAAGCTTTTCGGGTACGTGTCGAAAGATGGTTTGACTGGAACGAAAAAATAACAATAATTAATTAACACTGAATTTGAGATGAACCTATTGTAGAAGCTTTTATTTAAATTCACTTGCAAGTGTGACAAATAAGAAACGAGTAAGTAACTAAAACGCTACGCAATCATGCAACTGAATTTTAATAAACCAGTTCCACCCAACCGATTGAGCTGAAATTTTGCATACATGTCAAGTTCCGATGACAACTCAATATTATGATAACAGCGAGCTGACCTGATGATGGAGACACGGCGGATGGTGGACAACGGAATTCTTCGATGAATATTAGATAGCCGGCAGTGTTAGGTTAATTTTGGTTCCGATCACTAATTACATATTATGCCTAAGCTTATTTTGAAAAATAAATTTTGAACAAAAAACTTATTTTAAATCATCAAATCATCATCGTAAGCCTTCAAGTCCACTGCTGGATATAGGCCTTCCCCTATATAATTCCACGACGAACGGTCATAAATTATTTAATTAAATCATAATATTAAGTCAAATACCGTAAATTTTTAGCTCCGCGGTCGTTTCAATTTTTCCGTGCACGTTTTTGGCGTGGCATGCATAGGAGCCTGCATCAGTCTCTTTAACATATTCTATCACAATAGATCCATTTCGATGTATGGACATATGATCCGATAGCAAAATCCTTTCGCCGTTAAAAAACCAAGAAAGATGTGGTTTTGGCTTGCCTTTGGCGGCACAATCGAGTCTCACAAACCGTTGATCAAGCTTCGCGATCTGTGCTTCAGGCAGTACGGTGAAGACGGGAGGAGCTAAAACAAGAAATAATCATGCAATCTATGCACTTTTTGTTAGTAGTAGAACTTCTTGTGAAAGAGTTCGTCCGGGAAGTACTACCACCGTACCTATTTCTGCCGCCAAGCAGTAGTGCTCGCATTGCTGTGTTTCGGTTTGAAGGTGCCGCTGAAATTACAGGCACACGAGACTTTTCATCTTTATGTCTCAGGGTAGGCAACGCGTGTGTGATGGTGTTGCAGGCGTCCATAGGCTACGGTAACAGCTTTCCAGCAGGTGAGCCGTATGATTGTTTGCTTACCAAATAGTATTAAAAAATCTCTTTCTAGAAAAACTAGGTTCTAGGACATGCCGTTTTCTTCAAGATGTTTTCATTCGCCGTTTGAGAGCACGTAACATTGCGCACGCACATACATTTTTCTAGTGGAAAAAACCATTTGGGACTGGGATTTGAACCCACGACCTATTACGATCAGAAGTCGAGAGCCTCCCACTAGACCATCAGTGCTCTCTTTTTTCGAAGATAATAATAAGATAATAGTTAATCACCCTCCTGTAATACTATAATCTAGCATTTGCTCGCGGCTCCGCCCTCGTGGAACCTCTATTATAAATTATAGCCTATTGTTATTCTGCTAGCTAAGCTATAATATTTAAGCTGTAGTTTCATCAAAATCCGTTCAGTAGTTTATGCGTGAGTTAAGTAATTAAGTTTTTTCAGTATTAAATTAAGTATTTAGATTCGAATTTTTAAAAGGGAGAAATCTCAATTCAGCCTTTTTATTTTAACCTCCGTGTTGGCTTTTTATAGGGTTTTCTTTACTGCGTTGAATTTATGTAAAGGAATTCAACGAATATAAAATTGAATGATCTCGGGGCGAAATCCAAGTAGCGCTTAAAAAAATTATTTGCCAAAAATTAACACATCGTCTATTTAGCCGAATACATTCGCGAAGTCTGTTTTTTTAGTTGAAAAGTTATTGATTAGGTATTTGTTACTCAATCACACCGAAATGGCTGAACCGATTTCGATAAAATTCGGTAGAGATTATGAGAAAACTTAATAGGATACTTTTTAGCCCGGTATCACGCGAGTGAAGCCAGGGCCGGATGCAAGTTATAAATAATATCTTTATTTTTATTAAGTAAGCCAGCCTGTTACCAAATTCATCAGGTTTGTTAATAATCATCTTTGCCGGTTTGGAGTGCGCTTCGCCGGCTGGGTTCTTCGCCATACATTCGTAAACGCCAATATCAGTTTCATCAGCATCATGAACCATAAGTGTGCCATTGTTCAATATTTCATAGCGTGTAGTCTCGACTGGAATCGCTGCTGAATCAAGGAGCCACACTATTTCGGGAGCTGGCTCGCCGGTAGCGACGCAAGTAAACATAGCATCTTCGCCAAAATTTACTACAACATCCTCAGGTTCTGTTTTGAATTCAGGGTGCTCTGAAATATTGGATTAAGTATACTTTATAGACCAGCTTTGCTTCAAATTTTATTTTCATTAGTGTTTTAGTTCTGTCTGTGGAATTAGTAAAAACAGAGATGTCCCCAAGTTTGGTCGAACAGGGGCGAATGAACGAGAATTATGTTAAGGCTGTTAAAAGAAAAATAGAAAAAAAAATGAATTTAAGGAAGAGTAAAAGTATGAAAAAATCTTTTCTGATAAAAACCGACCCCTCGATACGCAGCTAGTGCTCGAGCTCATTCGAGGTAGTCATCAGAATAAAAAATAAAAAACTCGGCATACCTCCTCCATTATCAGGTAAAATTGACTCACGGCAATTAAAATCTTTCTCGGTCATAGCTGCGAGGGAGGTGCCCATGACACTCTCGGGCTCGTAGCACGTGGCGGCGACGCTCATGTAGTTGTGGGCAGCCATCATGCGGACCATCCAGAGCAAGGAACAGTCACATATTAGAGCATTGCTGTCCAATCGAAGTTTGCGTAGTCTAGGCATGGCCGCAAATGATCCAGATGGAATGTGCTTCAGTCGGTTATTGTGGAGATACCTAAAATAAACAACCCGTTCGTGACATGCTCCGCTTCCTCGTACAGCAAATACCGAAATTGTGTTTGCATATGCCATGGAGATAACGTCTTGCTAAGTCTACTGAGGAACTATTTATATTAAATTAGTCCGAACTTACAGTCTCTCCAGACGAGGCATGTTGGTAAACATGTCTGGTTCTATGTGATGGATTTCATTTACATGCAAATATCTGAAAATACGAAAATGGTTACAGAAAAAATGCATGTTGTATTATTTGTTGTAAGCTCAATTAGCATTTTCCCGCAGCTCCGCCCGCGTACCTAAGTACTCACACGCATTTTCTAGGCACTAAATCCTTTCTCCTTTAATTCCCTACATGACAGTGAAAACTGCATCAAATAGAAAAACTAGAGTTCTCAAAAAATTAGACTAGTCTGGAGGTAACCCAGCAAAATACCTGAGCTGGGGTGAGTTTACGTAAGCCAGCATATTTTTTATCCGGCAAAAAATAAGCTGGCTCACGCAAACACACCCCAGTTTATGTACTTGGATGGTTGGCTGAGATTAATTATTTTCAAATGTGGATGTGGTCCACGTGGTCAGAGACGCGGTAAATGCTATTTATATGAATTATAGAGAAGATATAATATATTAAACGGTTGAATCTTTTTTTCTTTATTTTTAATCTTTAGTTTTTATTATTAAAGATTAAAAAAAAGAAAAAAAGTTTGATAACTTTTTATTTTTTTATTGTAAGACACAAAGAAAAACATTCAATATAAATGCGACCCAAGAGAGGCGAAGATGTGGTGGCGACTCCCGTGCATAGGAATGTTCGGGTCACATTTACACTTGACAATGTTCCAAACATAACTCACAGCTGTTCCAAGTGAATGAGATCCTTAAATACATCGGCGCTGATGTGCTGGATGCGGTTCCGATATAAATATAGATACTTGAGTCTACGCAGTCCACGGAACACTTCCGACTGGAGGGTCCTCAGAAGGTTGTCGTTGAGCAGCAGAGAGCGCAGGTGATGCATGTAGCTGAACCCGCCCGGCTCCAGTTCCTGGATCTTGTTGAAGCGCACGTCTCTGGGAAAAGAAATGTCTTTCATATACCTTCGCCTTTTACTGGGGAGGTGTCCAGCCATGGTCCTCTCATTTCAATTAACGCTTTTTCGAGTTTTCATCAAATCTCTGTGATAATCTAAAAAATCCAAATTTCATCGAAATCGGTTCAACAATTACGGCGTGATTGAATAACAAATATCCAAACTTTCACATTTATGTATAGGTACCTACTAGTGGCTCTATTTAATTGAAACTAAATGAATAAGAGATGGTTTCAGCTTCAAAGTGGATTTTAGCAATTTACGCGAACGAAGTTTGCTTCTATTTTGTCTATTATTTCTTCAAACTCCATAAAATTTTGTACATATTATGATCAGTACCTACACTAATATCTAACCACGTGGTGCGTCAGTTTTAAACAAAATAGTTTTTTTCGTTTATGATTTGGTAACCATATAATTTTTTAAGAAATTAACGCACTAAACTAAATTACTTTAATAGAATTGAAGTTATCGTGGCTTGGTATCATTTTAGAAAAATTACGACTATACACCACGTACTTTACTCGAATGAATCAATGGTCAACGAAACGTCAGCAGGGGAATAGTACGTGGTGTATAGTCGTAATTTTTCAAAATTACTTTATTTTATTTTACGTATTCTATGCTAACGGGTCTAGATATAAGTGTACTGATCATGTGTTCAAAGTTTCCTGGAGTTTGAAAAAACATTAGCCAAATCAGAAGCAAACTTCGTTCGCGTGTAAGCGCCCTTTTGCTAGCTACCAGTGACCTTCTCTTAAGTCCCAAACCCCTTTTCAGACTGAACCGGGCTCCAAAGGGGATATTATATTTATGAGGGATTTTGAGTTTTCCCAAAATCCTAAACACTGTAACTAATCTGTATTTAATTAAATTCAAATATTAAAATTGAAAATCAACTTTTCCATACATTTTGGCGACATAAACAGACCATAGGTGATTGTAAAACGTCGGAAACGTTTCCGATCGGTTTCGTTAGTTTTCCATTTCGATGTGGTAAGTAACTAAAACAATTTTCTAACTTATTTATCTAGTAAAACACAGTAATATACAATATTTATTGTTTTTTACTGTGTTTTACTAGAGAAAATTGTTATAGTTACTTACCACATCGAAATGAAAAACTAACAAATCCGATCGGAAACGTTTCCGACGTTTTAGAATCGCCCTGCAGATTGTGCATATTTTTATATTCTACCATACATTGCAGCGCCTCCTTGTGATGTTTTGCGACAAAACCTATCTATATTATTCTTCCTTGAAATCATACAAAACATCGATAAATTTAGCCTAGTTCGAGTCAATCTCCAGCCCGACGTATATATTCGATTAATAAAATCTAGGTACATTCATCATTTACTAATCATCAAAAGGCGCCACGAGGTGATCTAGTAAATTGATCTCCTGTTAAATGATGCATGCCAATGTCAGATTTGGCCTATTGTAAAGACATCAAAGGCTGGGGAGCGCCAGGCGCTCCCAAGTAATGCTTCATAGAGCCAGGGTCGATGGTCAAGGTTTATGACCTGATGATTTTGTTGCTCTGGATATGTAGACAAGAGGAGGAGGAGGAGGGAGATGATGTGATGCTTGACTATTGACTCATCACAATGTCTAAGTAAACGTGAATCGAAAGATGATGGAAGGACCGATTACCACCATGTCATGTCCGTACAAAGTAATAAGAGGGGCTAACCAACTTATAATTTAAATATGTATAACTTACCGTCAACCGAAACAAATAAGGACGGGTAAGTTGCGTATGAAGTTTCGTTAAATTATATTTTAGATGAATACTTAGTCAATTTTGGTTTGGGCTGAGTTGACCAAAGAATGAAAGAACATGGTGCATTAGAAACATAATCCTATCCTACTAATAATATTATAAACGCTAAAGTTTGTGAGTATGGATGTTTGTTACTCTTTCACGTAAAAACTACTGAATGGATTTGAGTGAAATTTGGAATGGAGATACTTTACGCTCTGGATTAACACATAGGCTACTTTTCATCATCATCATCATCATCAATTTTCATCATTATTCACGCGGGTGAAACCGCGGGGCGCAACTAGTATAAGATAAATTAAACAACAAACTATGATTAGTTTGTCATATTTGACAACTGATTAAATTACAACTATTAAAACTTTTCTACGACCTCTGTGGCGCGGGGAGCGAGTAGCCGGCTGGGATGCGAGAGGTTGTTGGTTCAATTCCCGCTGCGGGACAAATGTTTGTATGATCTACAAATATTTGTTCCGGGTGTGTTATGGTACCATGGTACTCGTAGTTTCTGATACCCACGACACAGGGAATCCTAGTGTGGGATCATCTACGTATGTGACTGTTGGGTGTTATGTAATATATTTTGTATAAAAATCAAACTCCTGACTAACTAACTGACTGACTGACAGACAACGGGCAGCCGAAACCGTCGGTCCTATTTTGATATTTGGAGGGTGTGTTCATTTTGGGTCTAGAGCAAGTGTTGAACGGTGTTTGGGAAATGCAAGCTCGAAGGTTTCAAAAAGCGAATGTAAAACAAAAATGTTCTGTATTTCGGAAACCGTTGGTAGTCGGCACTTGAAACTTGAAAGGTAGAGTGAATGTTTTAGTGTAATCTGAAAGAGTGGAAAAAGGCAAGGAAGCGCTGTTTCCAAAACAAACATTAATATTTCTAAGTTAGTTTCACGGTTTAAGTTGTTGAGAACTAGTGGTTCGTCCCGAACTGAGACCTCGCGATGACACCTTTATCAGCCTCTGACTACTTAAGTGGGGAAGAAAGGGTTATTATGTATTCAACGGCTATGTAAGCATGTTTGTATGGATCAGATCCATCAGAAATCTAAAACTACCGAGTCAATGTCTCTACCGTGAGAGAGATTTTGTAGTATTTACCCGATTTCTAAAAACATTTAGGTACTGAGATAGAATTTTCACCTTGGGGTAATTTCCTACACATCATCGAAATAACTTTTGAATAGGCCTAAGCAACGGGGCGTTCATACTACATACCTATCAAGTATCTCAGCCTATCAAGTATATCAAGTATCTGACGAATTAATTGGTAACGTCCTTTTGACGAAATCATAGAACTCCAACGTCATTCAAATTCCTAGAAATGGGAGGTCAACAACGGATATTATATTGGTTATTATTTATAGGGTACATGTCTCAAAATTTTTCAATTTCAGACTTTTTCCTGTAGTTGTAACACAAAAGCTACAAGCATACCAAATTTCAGCATTGTGGGATTGCTAGAAGTACCCTAGAGTTTTTGATTTTTACGTTTTTTATTTTCCCTAATAGCTCAGAAACTACTCCAACCAAAGCGCTTTCATTAGACACCCTGCTTGATCTCTTCTCATAACCTTACCTACAAATTATACCAATACTATCTACTTCTATACTAAATTTCATGAAGATCGGATTAACGGTTAGGAAGTTTTCATCGGACAAACACACATACATACATACATACAAACGCTGATTCTTCCGAGTTAACTCAGAGAACTCGCTTCGCTTGTTCAATAAAAAAAAACCAGGTACTCAAGGTCAAAATGGGACCCTGGAACCTGGTGTCATTTTAAAGGCCGTCAATACTTACTTATTTTTGAATTCGTGTTCGGTGTTTAACCTATGGGGAACGTCACAAGTGCACAAAGCATGATAGAGTTGGAAGGTGATTCTGAACTCCTCAACGCTTCGCAAAAGAATAGTCGTAATTGGACTCATTTGAATTGTTTTATGATTTTTTTATGGTAGATGTTTACTGTGAATGATGCAACCGGGAGTAGTTAAACAGATCTCCTCGAATGGATAACAGTAGGTGTAATTTTTTTGGTCTCTTTTGAATAGTTTTCGTGATATATGACAACCAGGGTTAGATGATAAAAGGCGGTAGGTGTTCAACGGGAACTCCTCAATCGATATCAGTAGAAGGTTAGTGTTCCGAACGACCGCTATTAGATTATGTTAGGTTGGGCGGGCGGCACACTGCACCTAGCGACCGAGCCACCGGTCGCCGCCCAGTGTAATCCGCCGGGCAACTTGTCGGGCTGATAGATTGTATATATGTAGGTAATATAGATTTAAGATTGATTATTAGGTTGAAACTGTGATTACATTAAGCATTTTTCAATATTGAAAGGAATAAATAGGTAAATAAACGGCCGGTAGTTTTGTTTGTTCTATTTATGAGAGAGAGTTTCAATCTAATCATTCTAAATTAATAAAACTGCCGGTTCTGTTTCTGCTATTTGTGCTGCTTCGGTAAGCAGCACAAATAGCAGAAACAGAAAAAGGTACCTACTAGATTGATAGAAAATACTTTATTGCACACCATAATATACAAAAAATGAAACAATTTCACAAAAAAATAACTAAACTATATATATATATATAATAAACTGTTATACAATAGGCGGTCTTATCGCTCTGTTGAAATGTCTACCAGACAACTATACAGATAGCCAAAAAAAGTCTTGGGAATCAATTAATGATATTAGTAGTGTAGTTAGACAAGCAGACACCTAATACATAATATTATCTCCTTTGATTATTTATAATCAAAGTATATCTCATAGCATTATAGCATTCATAGTCCGAATGTAAGCTCCAAGCAAGACACACCATATAGGAAATTGTACCGTTATTGGTTTGTTAATAATTCTCGCTTGGCCAATTAGTCGCTAGGGCGAGGTACGGTTTGTGGAATATAGACAGGCCGAATCCGACAGAAAATTAGTGGTTCCACTCGCAACAACAAGTTGTCTCTCCCCTCAAGCCTCAAACAGTGAACGGGCCTTTCATTTACACCCCGGAAGACATCATAGCCTCCTAGGCAGTCTCCCCGGGCGGTCAGTCTGTACCAAGAACACAACACGGACAACGGTCGAAAAAAGGAACCGTGGATACCTTTTGAGGAACCCTAAAACATCAACAGCATAACACCTAATTCGATAATTCAAGAGTGTTTTCATTCCCAGCAGCTCATTAGCAGACCATAAGTATTAATTTATCTCACAATTGAGTTTTTTGCAAACGCTTTCTTGTTGCCATTTATAGAGTAGGTACTTACTAGGTATTATTAAATTTTCAAGTCATCTACACAAATAAAGGAAAATACAATCGACCTAGATACCTAAAGCAAAACGTCACAAATGCAAAGCGACGTGAACTGTCCACTACACTGCACCCTTCAAGCTGCTGGAATCGCGGATGTTGAATGTTGATTAATTTAGTACTTACCTACCTATGTACGGAAACACGAAGCTTCATTTCAGTAACAGACGGAACTACAAGAAACAGCTAAAAAGGAAATAGTTCGAATTTTACCTGGTTTCGTGACTTGACACGAAATATGAAACTACCAGGGTACGAATCACAATCTCATCTGTGGGATCACATGCAATGCAAGAGTACAAGAATCTTGGTAAGTAATAGAGTTCCATGCAACGCAAATAAAAATTCGGGTAAAATCTGCAACTTAATGCAGCGATTCCAACACTAAGTAGGACTTCCTACCCATAATAGGGATGCTGACACCCTGTCTGGCATAATAGACAACCCACAGCCGAAACCGCTGAATACAGAGACTTGCAATTTGGAGGATGTGTTCCTTTTAGAGTGTAGTAGGGGTGTAGGTACTAAGAAAGGAATTTGGAAAGTTCGAGTGCTTGTCTCAACCCTTTAAGTATTTATACTCTACCCATTTTATTAAATTTATATTCTTGTTTCAATCCAATCCTAAAATATGAGTATTTAATCTACTGTCTAAGTTCAAACATGTGACACAGTAGACGAAGAAGCAGCTAGGTCAGCAGTTTTTTTACATGGTGTAAATACTTTTGTTTTTTAAACACCTAACGGAGTAGGTACTTACTCCGTTAGAACTTTATCTAATGGTCTTGCAAACGATATAAAATTCCACATTATGTAAAATGTGGAAAAGAAAACGTCAAACGAAGACAAATGCTATTTTAACTAAATAGGTTTCAAAAATTAATATGAATAAGCAAGGAAAATTTTCGGGAGAAGTGGTTAAAATGTATGGGAAAGTTTTTATCAGAAAAAAATAGATTGTCCTAGAATGAACGAAGCACGATCTTTGAAACTTGTAACTCTAATAACTTAAATACACTTATATTATTTTTGAGTTTTTTTTTATTTTTGGCTTTTATATGAGATTTTGTACATAAGAGTGAATTACAAGAAAAACAACTTTGCTCTGTAAAAGAAGTTGGTGATAACGAGGTTGTGCCTGGATCACGTGTGATCAGAAGCTATAGAGCTAAAACGCTGGTTATAAATTTATCTTTGCCTAGATCTACTGGATGTTAAAGTTTAATTGAAAAAATCTTTTTTTTTGTTCTTTGAGTTCAAAATGAACGAATGTTGAACTCAAAAGGACAAAAAAAACTAATTTCTCAATTTTTGTTATTCTGTGGTCTACGCGAACATCTCCCACTGGGTCAACCAACAAGGCTGTACCTTGTTTAAAAGCTGGTATTTTCAAATTCTTTTCTGAGATTAAAAGCCATATTTGAAAATATATAAAATACTGTGGTCCAATGAAATACGGAACCCATATAAGACCACCTGACACTATAGTGTCTGTCGGATCTGTCTATCTGTCCACCAGTCACAGCCTCCTGCGGTGTGGGCTGAGTTGACCAAAGAAATGAAAATAGCTTTACAATTTGCACCGTGCAACCTTCTAGTTCACACTTTTCGGACAAATTCAGGCAAACCATTTTTTTTTACTCAGTGTACCTAATTTACAACTAATTAGCGGGCGGGAAGCCCGCCATAGTAAATAAATGCGTTCATCCGCGCATAGTACATCACTAGTAGACAACCAAGCTTTGCTCGGGAATTGGGAATAGGTAAGCCCTACAAACTTCTACAATCCCTACCAACCCTAAACAACACTAAAAACTCCTAAAACCTCTAAAACACCAAAAACAAATCTCTTAAAACTCCGTAAAAACCCCTAAGAGTCCTTAAAAACTCCTACAAATTCCTTAAAACCCCTACAGTCCGTCAAAACACCCCTGCAAAATCCTGAAATCCTCCAGAAACTCCTACAAACAATTGGGCCTCAGACTACGGTCTTAGGTGTTCATTGAACGCTTTGTAGTACGGTAGAGCACACGAGCACGGGTCATATTGGGCCTCTGAGTTTTAGCAAGTAATGCACACGGACGTACGGTGTAGTGTAACACTAACAAAGATTTTTGTATGGAAATTGAGGTTCACAGAGTGTACGCTATATCATATATAAGTATACCTATATACGCTCACCGGTGTCGCTATACAAAATCCGTGTTACACTACACCATACGTCCGCCAGGCGCTGCCTCTCCTGTTCGCGCCGTGACACGAGTCCAAAGAACGCAAGGATGCGACATTGCACACAGTAGTTTATAGTCGCTTTTTCAGAAATCCCAACATGACTGTGTAACTCTTTGATGAACAATTGTTCATCAAACGTGTAACTTATCTATCCCTTCGAACCATAATATCGAATTTTAGCGTCAGTTGTAGTACCGAAGCTCTAGTTTATTTTGTGAAGCACATTAAGCGAGACATCTCGTATGTTTTCCTTGACATTTGACTTCGACGTTAGTTTCTTCTCAGAGAAACAGCTAGTTTAAATTCTTTAGCAGGCTGAGTTCGGATTTATCTAAGCTTACAGTACCTAGTAGATAGACTGCCATTTAGAGTTTATGTTCTAGCTAAAATCCTTTATTGACTTGCTCTTTTGATTCAATGTCAAAATCGTTTTCTAAAGAGTCCTTTATGCTGCGTACCGTTTATGTAAAATCAGATTAGAAATGCTAAGTATCCCCATTTTCTGATGCTTTGAATGCATTCACTGACTCCACAAATAGAGCTCAAACCTATAGAAATGCACAATGTGCAAGCTTACCAATATCCTATACTATTAAACAAGCAATACTTATTTGTAGTATACACATATACATATGTAAAATGTTTTGAGATCTCGAAAATGGCTCTAACGATTTCGATAAAATTTGCTATCCTATATAGGAAAAAATTAAAAATTATTAACCTAGGCAATTAAACTTTATACACAGGCACAGAGCTCCTTACTTATATCCCTTTTTGCTATAAGTAAGGAGCTACAAAAAGCAAAAATAGCAAAAAGGGATACCTATAAGTAAGGAGCTCTGTACCTGTGTATAAAGTTTAATTGCCTAGCTTAATAATTTTTAATTTTTTAGCTATATAGGATAGCAAATTCCATCAAAATCGTTAGAGCCATTTTCGAGATCTTAAAACATTTTACATATGTACATGTTTAATTGCTTTTTTGATGTTCAACTACATTATATAACGACAAAACAAAATTCCTCAATTTTAGACTTTTTTTTTTATTTATGTCACAAAACTTCTAGTAAATATTAAAAATTTCAGAATTGTGAGACTACTGAAAGTTAACTAGAGGTTTTTTCAATTTCGCGATTTCCATACAAAAATAGGATATTAATTGCCATAAGTATCTTTTTATTGCATTGAGTAAAAGCTTGGTTATTTATTGGTACTGTAAGCTCACCCTTGTTTATAAGGGTGAGCTCATTTAATTCAAGTTGAACCTTTACCCATTCCTGAGAAAATGGGTCTTGGCAGACAGAATAGACAGACGGACAAAAAGTGATCCTATAAAAGGTTCTCGTTTTTGAGGTACGGATCTAAACATGATATTATGCAATTTTTTAGAGGTTTCGTAAGTAAATAAATTACTATAACTTATACTATCAGGGCACGTAAGAGCGTTAATGAGTTGAAATAAAAACTGTTACCATCCTGCCTAAGTAGGTAGGTAGGTACCTACCTATCAAGTTCCACTATCAGCAAATTAGTACCATCGCAATATTATTATAATAATAAATAAATAAATAAATGCTGGACATTTTACACAACATTATCTAGCCCCAAACTAAGCAGAGCTTGTGTTATGGGTACTAGATAACTGATAATATACTTAATACAATACATTACATAGATATTTTTTTTTTATTGTACATAGAAAAATACGCAGAACACCCTGAACTATCTGCAGATCGTACAAATATTTGTTTCGAGGCGGGAATCGAACCCGCAACGACGCAGGAGTCGCAGGCGAACCTTCGCCTGCCGCGCCACAGAGGTCATATAGCAATTGTGATTTCTTTCGACACTGCTTTTGACAGATTTCTCGTGAAATCTGACCGTGTTTATAAAAAAAGTAACAGCAATAATTTTTAGAATTAAGTACAATTTACATGTAGTTAGAATTGTGCTGTTTCATTGGTTTCAAGTTTTCAGATTTATAAAATAACTTAGGCTAAATCTCAGTAGTAGGTATGTCGGTATGGTCATAAAATACTTCGCTGACCATTTTTTTTATAGGTACACCAGGGTGGTTATTCGCTATGACCTAAGAGATTCCTTGTCAATAACGTGTGACGTCACCCATGCTATTTAGCGGTGATTCCACGCAGATATCGTAACGAGCCCGCGTTATGTCACTTTTGGTCATAGCGAATACGGGGGCTGTTTTCTTTTTCGTGTGAAAGCCTTACTACTTCTGTTAAATGGTGAATTAGTGGCAACTGGCAACAACAACCCAAGTCCTTCAACAAAAAAAATGATGTCTTAGTTTATTAGGTACTAGCTGCCCGCGCGCGACTTCGTTCGCGTGTTCCCGGTGTTCCCAGTGGTCCCGGTACATTTAGACCTTCCCGTGACAATTATGAACACAACAAAACCAAAATTAAATAAATCCGTTCAGCCGTTCTCGAGTTTTAGCGAGACTAACGAACAGCAATTGATTTTATATATAATATATATATATATAATATATATATATATATATATAATATATATACATATATTTTATATATAATATATATATATATAATATATATATATATAAGGTATAAGAATCTAGGTTTATTTATGAATACCGTCAATAGCGTCAGTATATGAAGTTTGATCAAGAATTAAGTTCAGCAAGCGTAGGTATATTTCTAGGTATTTGCTCTAAGCCTGGTTATAAAGTTTGTAGTAGTATGTCACGGATGATATAATCATGACATCATTCATCCCGAAGATAAGGCAGAACGGAATCATGTAGAGTACAACTATTTTGTGGTAGGTACGACATCCTCGGCCGGCGCGCGGTGGTCGTCATCACATCGTTATCTCAGCTATATAACTTTAATTTTAAATATCAGTGGACATTGTATGTCCTGCTTCTGTTCATTACTTCATACAGCTACACGTGTGGAGAATCGTTCGCATCAATGCAAAATATGAGTCAATGTTTTAAACACATGGGATTTTTTATATGAATAATACGTTTTTATTTTAATTTTATATTATAACTCCGCAATTTTCCTTCTTGATACTTTTGTTTCATTAGTTCAAAGAAATTAGTTAATTGAACTACCTACTGAAACTTTAGTATCATTAGTAAAATTTGTTTTGATTGTGACGAAAATAGGTTATCTTCCTATTTCCATCATAATCACTAAGATATGGCTTCAGAGGAATTCGGCTTGTTTAACTACCGAATAAAACACGTCACTCTGGATAAAATTAACCTAGATAAAAACCATATTTCAGGTCAGGATAATATAAAATGGATAAGTGTGAGGACTCACACTCGTGCTGAGGGTTCCGATCCGTAGGTAAATTATTTTGAATTTGTGCCTTTTTGAGTTGATAAAGTTGAAATTTCTCAATTTTAGACTGTTGCCTTAAAGACTTCTATAGCATTCCAAATTTCAGAATTGTGAGGTTACTGGAAGTACCTTAGAGATTTCCCATTTTCACGATTTGCATACAAAAATTAGATATTAATTACAATATAGTAAGAAGCTTGATTTTTGTACAAAACTATAAAATCACAGATTTTATAGAATATGGTATAAATTGGCATGGGATACCTTAAGCCGTTCCTGGGAAAAAGGGTCTTGACGGTTTTGGTAATTTTATCTAAATTAGTTTGTGATAAATGTAACTACAAATTTACGGTTTTCGGATTTTTTTCCTTTACTTGCGCTAAGACCATACCTCCTTCTTGCCAAATTTGATGGTTCTAGGTCAAGGGGAAGTAGCCTATAGGTTTTGATTCCCTTGCGAGTGTAAAAATATGCGGCATGAGGGCTCGTACACAAAACTGCGATGCGACGTCGCATCGCAAAAATCTGCGAGCTCCCTCTACCACTTCCACTCGCACTAATCTCACTTCTCATCATCATTCTTACTTCGCATCGCATCGCATCGCAGTTTTGTGTACGAGCCCTAAACGGCCGTATCTTTTGATTGCGTTGACTTAGAAGTTTGATTTTTTCGAACCTTTTTGGGGGGCATTGCAGACCTGGGTATTTGATATTAATTTCAACTTGAAACCTGCACGCGTTCCGGGTCTTGACAGACAGACAGATAGACGGACAACGAAGTGATCCTATATAAGGCTGCGTTTCCACCAAAGATGTGCGAGGTAGATGAGCGGTGCGAGGATGCGTAGCGAGGCTGTGGAACGATGCGTAGATGAGCGGTGCGAGGGTGTGTAGCGGCCTCTTTTCAGACTGACTGGTTCATCCTTTGCACACATCCCTCGCAACACATTCCTCGTACACATTCCTCGCACACATTCCTCGCACACATCCCTCGCTTGTTTTGTACATATAAAAATCTCGCTCGCTAAGCCGTTTCCACCAGAGTTGCGCTGAACGAGGCTAGGTAAATGAAGTGATTCTATTGATTCTTAACAAACACATCCCTCGCTACGCATCCTCGCTCATCTCTGGTGGAAACGCAGCCTAAGGGTCCTTTTTTCCTGTTGAGGTACGGAACCTTAAAAAACATGGCCGTATACCTACAGCCTGTTGTCAGTTAGAAAGGACCAAGTGAAAACCTCAACACAGGCCAGTTAAATGGCTTTTAAATAGGTATATCCCAAACTGAATCTACAGGGGATGTTTTTTGAAATTTGGGAAAATGTACTGTCTGTTTTTTTCATGCCATTTCTACAAATTAAAGAATTTTGTACCTACCTATTGTTGTCATGTGGAAAAATTCATTCATTTCTTATGATGCCTGCCTATGTCAGCTTAGTCTGCGGACCGTGATAAGTCCATGGTTTTCACTTGGATGTCTCCGACTGGCACAACCAGTGTAATCTCTACGTTAGCTTCGCTGTGTGTAGTAGATAACTATAATAGAGAATAGATACTATGTACTATTCACAGTTTGAAATAAGTATGTCGGTATGTAGGTACCTATACGCACATGAAACTAAAACAGGCGCTTTCGCAAGAATAATATTTTGCTCTCTGGGATAACGCCGCGTGCGCTCATTTTGCTCATTCAAAATTAAATCAACATAGGTAGGTAAGTAAGTAGAATTTCTTTGTAGCCACGGCGAGTAGTTATCGGCCATTGCGTCTCGCAAAACTTATACAAAAGCTATTAAGCTCAATTTTACTCACAGGGTGACCGTGTCCACCGGGGCTTCGGGAACGGCTACCAGCTCCAAGCTCAAACAGCCAACCTTGTTTCTCACGCATGTGCATCGTTGCGGGCAAAATTTAACCGATTCCGAAAAATAAATATTATTGAAAAGGATTAAAGATACAAAGAAAAATAAGAGCTTCATTGTAAGTTTTGTTCGTGAGTCGTGTGAAGTTATAGTCAGTCCGCGGCGGGAGATCGCGACTACCGCTGGGAGAGCGGCTGAATGTGATTGCAGACGACGACTGGCGGGCTGCGCCGTGCCGTCCGCGGCAGCTCCGTGCGGGAGGGATGCGGGATGCGCCGCGCCTACCAAGCACCATACGCGAGCCACACCACACTCATAAGCGGAAGCGATATTTTCTACACCAATTCGTGACGTTGCTCGACCTGGGCATGGGCACTCTACAAGCACCGATAATCATTGGAACTTCTCTTGTTCTCTCTCTCTCTTTTTCTTGAAGGAATGTTCTTGCCAAAGTTGCCATTGATGGACTTGCCAAGCAAACTTTTGTTTCGAACTCAACTTTGAAGCGGCGCACGGCGCGCTGCCTTTACGTAGGTAACTACTTTGTGTCTTGAATTCGAAGCGATCAGCGATCAGTATTTTCAATGAATTTTTAAAAGCACACATGCATGACCTTGGCATAGTATCCGCAACTCAATGCAGATATACTAAAAACCCTTTTTCAGTAGGTAGACGTACCATAGCAATATCGTTTGTACTTATATCTCTAAAGCGCAAACCTGTTTCTTCGACCTGGCACTAATGTTAAATTGCCTCACAGAGTAGTTATCTTGATGTTTAAATTCCTAGGAGAAAAGTGTGTCCAGCGGCCAACAAGTGCTTTCAGCTCAAACCTCACGATTCAGAAAACTACTTACAAGAACCTTTGCCTATTTTTTGACGACGTTTAATTTAAAAATAGTAAAAGAGACGAGTTTTTCACTCTAGCATTCCGTAGTTTGGAAAGAATAATAACACTATTCATTTGTGTAGGCAAAACGTCGTTGCAGAGGCTGTTATATAATAGTCGAGTACCTATGTTAGATAATAGCATTAGGGTAGTGCCTATCGTCTTGATTGATATGCTTAAGTATTATCCTAAAAATCTGATTGAAGCGACCCAAACCTCTGTGGTGTAGGTTCAAGTGCCGTTATCGGTCTAGTATTTTGATTAATTTAATAAAAGCACTAAAATTGACACCAACGATTCCACTATGTTTAAGGGTTATAATATCTATTAGACAGCAGACGGGTCCCCATATTTATGCACTTGGATTGGAAATTACTTAGACAAAATTTGGCAGTCTATGCAATCCTAGACACGGAAGTCACAGCTACTACTAGACTTGTCTACTTTGCTTATTTATAATAGCCTCGCGAGCGGAAGCTGGATGCTGACAAAGTAATTGTTAGGTTGCTGGCCTATTTAGGCGTGTGTTATTGGTAACCTATTACTGGAAGAAAGCGTTAGCCGAGTTGGTCGTGAAAAACAATGGCGGCAATGACCTCACCACTTGTCACGTCTATATATTCCAGCGACTGTGCAACCCACAGTGAAAAGAAACCTACCCCCTTTGGGAATAATTTTTATGTCTGTATGTATATCTTAGGTCGGATTTCTATTGCACTCATATTGAATATAATAGCGTAAGACGGTTTTATACAACACCGCTAGCCGCATAAAATGAAAATAAGTATTTACAAGTTGACCTGAGTAATTCTAAAAACAACAAGTGTCGTTGAGTAATTTTATTATAAAACGAACTCAACAAGTCATAAGTTATCTGCTATACCGATAAACTTATCAACAGAAACAAAGTAAAATTAAAATCGTTAGTCGACGATGTGGCGATAATCGACGTTCTGTTGGGAAGAGACTCTTTCTTTTACTTAACTATAAATTATTACTTGCTATTTTATTTATATTTTTTTTGACGACCTCTGTGGCGCGGTGGGTGAAGGTTCGACTCCCGCCTCGGAACAAATATTTGTACGATCTGCAGATATTTGTTCAGGGTGTTCTGGGTATTTTCTATGTATGTTAAAAAATATCTATCTATGTAATGTTATTGTATTAAGTATATCAGTTATCTAGTACCCATAACACAAGCTCTGCTTAGCTTGGGGCTAGATAGATAATGTTGTGTGAAATGACCAGCATTTATTTATTTTATTTTATTTATTTCATCATCTGGTATGGTGCTGTCAGTGGTGGATTTATACTAGGGGCAGTCGGGGCTAGTGCCCAGGGCGGCAAATTTTCTAGGGCGGCAAAATTTGGAAAGTGAGAAAATAATTTCTATACAATATATAATTAACTAATTCTTTTAAATAAACATTTTATCTTTCAAGAAATATAATTCAAGTATTATGTATCACATTAAAATTTTGTATATTATTTAATATAAATAAAACATAATGTATAATAAATGCTATATAATACATAATAAATTTCCTGCAATCAATTAGTTATTCTAATTCTTAAAAAATAAGATATCAAAACTATTCAAATAAAATTTAAGTCATAGGCGGCATTTTCGTGCCCCAGGGCGGCACAAATTTAAATCCGGCCCTGGGTGCTGTGGTGTGTCTGGCCTAAGAATAGACCCCTCCATCGCCTCCCGTGGATGTCGTAAAAACCATCTAAAGGATTTCCTACACCAGGGTAGGCAGCAGCATCCACCATACTCCATACGTACTCAACACCTATATTGCGGGCACCAATGCGCCTGCCAAGCGTAAATCAAATGCGGGCAAATCCCCCCATTGAATGATATGGGGGGCTATTATGGGGTATATTGCCTCGTCCAACAGTGGATGTCTAAAAGCGGCTGATGTTATTTATCATCATCATTATCAGCCCGTAGAAGTACACTGCCTCCCCCTAGAATGTAACGACACACGGTCTTGAGCCACCTCCATCCACTGCATAACTTCCTGCGACTTTTATAATAATGTAATTGGTCCATCGAGTCCAGCAGGGCGATTCTAAAAAGTCGGAAACGTTACCGATCGGATTCGTTAGTTTTTCATTTCAATGTGGTAACTACAACAATTTTCTCTAGTAAAACCCAGTAAAAAACAATAAAAATTTTATATTACTGAGTTTTACTACAGAAAATTGTTACGAAATTGTATTAGTTACTTATCACATCGAAATGAAATACTAACGAATCCGATCGGAAACGTTTCCGACGTTTTAGAATCGCCCTGCAGGAGGGCCTTCCTCTATTACCGCGTCGTCCGGTTTGTGGTCGCCACTCGAGAACCT
This sequence comes from Epirrita christyi, assembly GCA_951392215.1. Classification (NCBI taxonomy): domain Eukaryota; kingdom Metazoa; phylum Arthropoda; class Insecta; order Lepidoptera; family Geometridae; genus Epirrita; species Epirrita christyi. The sequence goes on from OX595833.1 coordinate 8,639,728, forward strand.
TTATTCTCCAATAGTTGTCAGTTCTGCGAGTTATATCACGTCCATTGCCACTTCAACTTGTTAATTTTGCGAGCTTTGTCAGTGATCTCGGTTCTTCTACGGATTTCCTTATTTATTCTAAATGGGATTATAGGTATTATTAAACAGGGTGGAGCGGCTGGATGGAAAATACCGATATTTTTAATTTAACGTCCCGTTATTTGGCCTAATGGACTTTTCACACCACCTGCTCGACAATGTCCAATTACAAATGATGCAACCTCAACGTAAAGTAAAGCATTGTCTCTCTAGGGATATAAAGTTGTATGAAACTCCCTAGGGATTAAAGTGATTTGAATTTGGAATGTCAAATTCGAGTGGAGACTCGTGGAAAACTCTAAGTAAAAAAATGCCCATATGGCATTGTAAAGAGGTTTATTCGATATTCGAACTGGCCACAATAAGCAGAACTCAAAAAAAAAGAAAAAAGTGCGTTTACAAAGAATGTGAACAGCCTGTTTGGTGCTGTGGTTTTTTAGTAAATTTTAATGCAATATTCATGTTAATAAAAAATTACAAACGATAGTGAATCTACTCCAAAGTTTATCAAAACAGACGCTTTAGAGAATATTGATAATCTACTACCGCAAAAATCAAAACAAGCCCTGGCTTTTTATTGTCTCGCAGAACGTGTGAAAAGTAGAGTATGCTCCTCTGGAATAAAGCCTGTCTTTGTCTTGGGCAGCTTGAGTCCCTCGTTACGCTCAGGGTTCAATATGCCGCCCGCGACATAAGACACTGCTTTCTTCCCTTAGTGCATAATCTACTATAGCAACACTAGCTGAGGGTCAAAAAATACTGCGTAGGACCTCGAGATTTGATTGGCCGACATTCTTGGCAAGGAGGTTAGCATTAGAATAAAAACTGTTTTCTGTTCTTTGCAGTCATTAGTAAATTAGCGCTATTTTGGATACTGTAAGCTGAACGAACAAAGTTTTGTGTTACTTAATAATAAATCGATTGAAAATGCAAATGCATTCAAGTGATGAAGAAGATGTGTTAAGACCAGAGTTTATGAAAGAGAGGGTGGCCGATATAGTACAAAACTTGCTACCATATAACACACATTACATCAGCCTTCTATGAGTTTTGCGAAAGGAAAAATGAAAATCAAGCTTCTGGCACATTTTCAGAGTGAGTTCCTGACTTAATTTTAGTAATGTTACAAGTTTAACGTAAATTTTAGCTTTAACCTTCCTTTTTTCTTTATTAAATGTCTATTTTCGCTTATATCTTTCTTTTTCTCGTAGTCATGGTATAAAGTATAGTAGATATGTAACTTTTGATTAAAAAGGATTTATATAAAGGGTCATGAATCACTCGCGTCGTTCAGGATTCTAACACTTCACGACCGCACTTGCTTTAAATCCGTCCTTTATTCACTTGTTGCATAAGCTAGCTGTAAGTTTTCCCAAAACTTTAAAAATAAATAAATAATATGCTATTATTCTGTGACGCAGCTCGCGTCGGCCAATCAGCATGCATTTTTCACCGCTCCCCTCTATCCGCATATCTCAGCGCTTTCATACCTTCTCCAAGTTTGATACAATGTTTTGTTAGTACAAATAGTCTGTCGTAGAAATGGAAACATTAGTCGTCTATTGGCTGTGTGGTCGATGCCTCCGCGATCCCATTTGCTACAATAGGTCCGACCAAAATCGAAAGAAGTGAGAAAACTATGTTTACACGCATGTGGTGGTAGTGGTAGGGCGTTTTAGAAATAAAACCAGTTTCTTCGTAGATTAATATACTTTAATGGCGACAGAATATTACACTGAAATCTTTAAAGAACATTCAACTAAATGATTCCGTTTTATGATATTTATTTATGGCGCCTTAACTACATGGAATTACACTTATGAATATTGACACGATAATTGGAAACCACACTAGATTATATGATTGAATTATGTCATTACGTCAATAGCAAAAAAATCAAGTAACTACCTTTTTAACCTACAAATCAAACCATACCGTCATAATAAATCAAATATAAACATAGAAATTAAACAAAAGCACTATTGTATAGTGTAATTAAATTAACATTTTGCAAATAATGATGCAGCATTCTAAAATTATCGTGGTCCTTTTAATTTGTCTGTTATCAAAAGGGCTTGATCAGTTTAGCTTAAGAGTACAAAGAGCATCAATAACTACTCATTACAACAATAAAGATACAAATAAATGTCACGTTGAATAAGTATTATCGGTTTATTAGACTTATTTCAGCTCACGGACCAATATGAATGCCATGAATGAAATACTACGTACATACACAATTTCAAATGTCTGGCAGAGTCTAATTTTTGTATACCATAAAGTTCCTATTCTACATAAATTTGAAACACTGTTTCATTACTACTCCTAGAAATATACGATACCATAGTTTAAATGAGTGTGATGCCAGCACAGTCTTAACTTTGCAAAACACTGAAACAGGCTTGATAATGAGATGTTCTGTTATTATTATAGCCTCATATTCGTTTTATTATATAATGATCGGTATATTACTATAACAATCCACATACATGCATAATATACTAATTTATAGATACATAATCCAACACGCCTAGTCGATGAATTTCGATTAAATGACGTCAATTACATACAAATCTTATTGATTATTTATCTAAGTATTTATTTCAATTTATATTAGTTGGCAGTGCTACAGCGGCTGTTGCTAGCGACCTCGCCCAATTGCTACTTGCCGGATGAACCGCGGACACTTGGAACGACAAGTATATGCGGCCCTAGTCTAGATACATAACGAGCAACTATTACGGGCGTGTGGTGCGTACTATACGGATTTTAGTATGGAAATTTAGGTTCTTAATGTTTCCGCTAGAGCTAGAGGAACTTTTCGGTGTTTACATACAAAAATACGTATAGTATACCACATGCCGTGTTGCGTGTGACATTTCTAGACTAGACCCGTCTGAACTACAAGATTCAACGAGCACGAAGCACGGGTATCGTCTAGCAGATAATTTTTAAATCATAACATACGATAACGAAAATTCTGTTCTACCTTACAACTCCTTTAAAAGTTATACGTATTCTACTAGGAGCAACGCTGCCTTGCGGCCAGCGGCCCGCCTATTCTAACTCTACTGTTGTTTACCAGTTAACCTTAAATAATTCACATAGCGTCGACAAAGTTCTAAACCTACATATCGAAGCCAAAGTACAAAGTAGACATAATTTATGAAGGTATAGGTATAGGTAAACTTGATTAACTAGTACATTGTAACATATTTTTCATCAGTCATGTGTTGAAAGTAAATCAGTGTTAACTCGAAAAATGCTAAATGCGATTGACGGCACTAGGGCCGTTAGTAAATTTGAAAATAGAATGAGGCTCATTATACATTCATAATAAAATTATCATGCTACAATTAAATACAATCTCCTTGCCAAATCCTTATTTTTATTTAAAAACGGAACTGGCCACATTCAGTTTGAAAAAAAAACACAAGGCGGGAAACCGGGAAAGCAAATTTTCTTTTAATGAGAATTCAATTTATTTTATAAGACTTTTTTAGTTTCCTCGCATTCGTGATGAAAAGTTGTTATTCTCGGCTTTAATTAATAGCTTACTTACTTACATATTGTTAATAATATACTATTATCTACGACAGTAGTAATAAGAACTTCACTAACGTTATGTGACAACACACATCATGGCTAATATAGACGAGACTTAGGTATTAAGGATTCTAACATTGACCGTATAGAAATAACTGAACTCTCGTTCATCGATGTTATTCTATTCCAATTAAATGATTGAACAAGTTATACCTACCTTAAGAAAATAGCAACAGGACTTTATTCAAATGATCAGATAAGCAGATAAGATAAATATTTAGCCTGTTTCAGTGACGAACGGTCTGCATTCGGAATGCACTTTCAGTCGAGGCTTATTTACTATGGCGATAAGAATGTACGCATAAATCCCCTAACGAAAGAACAAACCGGCGCAGACCTACTTAAAAAATATGAATGAATAAAAAGCGTTCAAGTACAAGTCAGACCTCACGAAATTACTGTTTCGCACCATGTCAGTGAAAGACACCGGAATGAGAGCAAAATTGTTCCGTTTTGTACGGAATCCTAAAGCACAGACTAACAGACATTACAATTTTTGAGTACTATGTTTCCTAAACCTTAACAACAATATAATATCAAAATATTACGGACTATGAAAAAACAGTCTTCGTGGCTTTTTGACCATCAAAAATTTGTAAAATGTAAATTTTCATTTGTAAAAACCAATAAGTATCTCAAAACAGTCTAATAATTTCAAGATTAATAAAATTCACGAAGTTTTCGAGTGAACTAGGTTTTGAGTTCAACCCTTCATGTTGACTTGTCAAACAGCCAATATTTGGTATCATGACGTTACAATCTACTTCCTAACTTTGTCGCTTAACTAAAGGTTTTACTCAAACACAAATAATTATACTTGGAAAATAACATAAGCTAACGTAATAAACTAAGATAATCCATTACCAGAAGATGTGGTTTGAATAAAATTTAAATAAAAGTGCTCTTCTAAACAGTGCTTTTTGTAAATACGTGACGTTAGGGGCCCAATTTTCGCAATTATACATTCAATTCACAATATAATCTCATTTTAGTCAACTTTCGATTGATCATCGACCTTTCTGTCGCTCAGAAAGGCGTTCGTTAGAGTGAGAGAGATAACGTATGCATACGAAGATTAAGTAATAGTCACTACGTCTACGCACGCACAGACGTGACAGTTGACTGAGATGAGATTAAATTATGAATGTTTTATAATTACGAGAATTGGTTTCAGGTTATGCGCAAGTGAAATTGCTGAAATTCTACATTTTAATTTATATCTATATATTAGTAAAATAATATAATTGAGCGTGATGTCTTCACAACAGAACGGAAGTGTTTCTAACTTGGCTTAGCTCTCAATATTACGAAAAACACTAATTATCCAACATCTACTTATTTCATTATTTATCGACTTTAAAAACATTCATTTGACATATAATTATTTACCGATTTACTTAAACCGAGATTACTAATTTAATATTCTATTGCGAAAACAAAATTGGTTATTTTTATATTGAAAATTGATATGATATTAGTGCAGTAATTATATATAAATAAAAAAATGTTAAGTAACACATAATTTTTTTTACCCGCGACAAGCGTTAAAGTAGTTTTTTTATCGTTCTGTAACCATTTATGTATCTCCAAAACGGCTTTTGCAATCGTCTTGTACAAATTAAAGGAATAATACCGTAATACCTACTCAGGGTCCGTGAGGATACTCCGCTAGGGGCAGTTAGGGAAAAGTGTCCCTGAGGTGTTTCTGCAGGTTTTTGTGGAACAGGTTGGTTATTGACTTGAGACTTGGAACTACCGGATTTAGTGATTGCAGAGTAATAAGCTTAGGTGCTGGCCAAACTTGGTCATTTGTTTAGGAAATTTGATTTCAGTCGCGTTCTTAAGCTCCATCGCTTCTGTTTCTTGGGTTTGCGTTGCGGACCAGATCACGCTTGAGGTCTCTTCATTTAAGGTTATGGCATAAGGCCCTAGCCACAGAGATGTTTGCGAGCGAGTTGCGAGGAAGCAAACTTCCCTATGGAAACAAACATCCCTTTTAAATGGCTGTCGAGAGGCCCTAGTCTCGGTTTTGCAGCAACCAACGTAAAGCTGCCGGCGCGGCGGCGCGCGGAATCTATCGCGATCGGATTCCGCAGGCATGCACAGGCATACCCGATCCCACGATCCGTCGGCCTGTGCCAGCGGGTACAAGAGGGCGGGGAGGGAGCGTGCGGCAAGCAAGGAAGAGCGCGGGTGGCGGGAGGGGGCGGCTCGCTCGTTGCGGCCAGCCGCAGCACGTTGCTATGGTTGCGCGCGCGCGAGTGTTACGCGTATGCGCGATGAAAATTCCTCTTAATCTAAGAGGAAGCGGAAGCGCAAGAGGATTTTTTAACTTTCGTTTATAGGGAAGCGGTAACGGTTGAGGAACTCCAAAAAATTGCGGAACTTCCGCATTATGAGGAAGCGGAAGCGGAATCCTCATCAACCCTAATTATGATGTACCGTCTGTGTACTACGAAGTAACTCGACATTAATCTGTGTTATATTATCGAGCGTGTGCACAGATTAGTTGATAGCTACTACAAAATTTAAGAAAGATCATCGTCTTCTTTATGTTGGTTGCTGCAAAACTCGGACTAAGGTTTTTTGTGCCCGACGCTTTGACTATGTTCCGTTTTGGGTACTTAAATTGCCTCATGGTACAAAGTACCTACAAAAACCTACTTTTTCAGAGAAAATTGACATAGGGCACAAAGGCCTAGCACGCTGTCCTATATAGATATACAGGGTGGTCTACCTAGAGTAGTCCAAGTGAAAACCTGGAATAGGAAGCCTCATTGCACATCCGAATCACTATGTATGTTCTACAATTTTGGATACTTATTTAATAACTGTTTTTGTGCTCAAATTTCGACCAATTCTTATGGAAAAGAATCCATGCAGAATCATGTTTTTATGGTTGTATTACTACAACGAAACTTGCTAGGTAGTCCATGAAGCGCGGAAGTTTAAGATATTCGTATTATTTTTTTCTTTTAATTATTTGAGTGAATTGACGACGGTTTTTTTGTTACATTTCAGAACAAATGCTGAGACTTATTTCAAATTTTAATTAGTACTTAGTAACCGTTAGTACTGAAAAGTAACAAAAAGTTCCGTTGCTATTTTTCTCAAATAAATCTGTTTTTTTTCTAATATTAAAAACTACCTCACTTTATGGACTACCTACTCTGCAAGTTTCGTTATGTTAATCCAGACTCTTCACCATAAAAAAACAAAAAAATGTGAACTCTTTTCAAAAGGAATTTGAACACAAAAACAAACATTAAACAATTCAATATCGTAGAAAATACATGGATCATAATCATCCCATCATAATCCCTGGTTTTCACTTGGACTACTCTTACTGAATCACCCTGTATAGGATAGCGCACTAGGCACTAAAACCGAATTTTAAGCATTGAAGTATAAATAAATGTACTTGATTTAGTAACGAGAACACTAAGTTTGCAACCCTGGTACAATGTCATTGGATTATGAAGGTAGATGAATTAAGATAGATATTTTTATTACGACTTCTTCTGTTCTTGCACATAACAAAAATATCTATTTTTCAAATCATCAATTTTTACGGTTGAGGTGTTAGAAGTCTCGAGTCAATAGATCTAGAAGATAATGTAGATAGTGTGTGTGTGTAGGGAGGATAATATATATTTAATATATACGAATTTTATGAATATATACATATGTCCTGCCCATTGCCCATGCTAATTCGGAGAGCTATGTCGTTATTCTAAGGGGAGGCCTATGTCCAGCAGTGGACTTATATAGGCTGATAATGTTGATGAAAATTATACATTATGTAGTTGAGAAGAGAGGGTTCTAAAAACCTTTTATAGGTACAATGATTCTGTCTTCTAACCACACTCGAGCCTTCGCGTCGCGGGTAGAAATAATTAAAATATTACAATCCGTCAAACCGAACGGAAGGGACGCGCAAGACAAATGGATTGGATACTATAATACAGTATGTATCGAGTCATACTCTAGTGCGTAAACAAATAGATTGATGTGGTGTGCTTCACTTCTCCTTCTCGTTGTCCTTCTCCTGCTTGTCTTCCCTCTCCTTCTCTTGCTTGTCCTCTCTCTCCTTCTCAAGCTCCTTCTCGTCGCCCTGGAATCACAGATAAACTAGTTCACTCACTAATATCATAAATGTTTTTTTATTAAATCACTCCTTAAAGCCAATTCACACCGGATTCACACGTCACTTTGTATGTACACGCTGTGCCATGTATCTACGTGTGTCGTGGGTATCAGTAACTACGAGTACCATGGTACCATAACACCCAGACCCGGAACAAATATTAGCAGATCATACAAACATTTGTCCCGCAGCGGGAATCGAACCCGCAACCTCTTGTATCTCAGCCGGTTACTCGCCCGCCTCGCCACAGAGATCGTCTGCGCAGGCGGTGTGCTGCAGCTTTTAACGGTTGGACCAATTTCGATGAAATTTGGTTGGCTATGACTTGGATTGAGTATATAAATCCCAGTGAGTATATAATCCTGAGCTAATAAGACCTGGCTCTCATCTGTCGTTTGCCCAGCTGTAGGCTTCTACAGGCTGATGATGATGAATCAACGGTGCGTAAAAGCTACATACCTACCTAATATAAGAGGTAAATAGTGCCGAATAGTGGCTTTTGGCAGTTTGTCAACATTTGAAAATAATCTAGCAAGTGTATCATGCATGATAGCAGTATTGCAGGAAAACTATAGAGACAACATTGATGTTCAGTGTACCAAAGAAAATTATGTCCAACTTAACTGAACTACAGCGTCATTCAAATTCTTACAAATGGAAGATCAAGAACGATGTTTTTGTATTTTATTTTTTAGTGAATCTCCAAATTCTTTAAGTTTGGACTGTAGTTGTGTCACAAAAGCAACTATAACTCTGATTTTTAATTTTAGACAATTTTTGTAAACAAACAAATGTCAAGATATACCACTGTGTGTATAAGAGTCATGTATGTGTGTTATATGTGAATTTACACGTATGCTACACAATCATGACACTTATACTCACAGTGGCATATCTTGACATTTGTTTGTTTACAAAAATTGCCTGAAATTAAAAATCAGGGGCTAAATTTCCGCATTGTGGGATAAGTGGAAGTTCCCTTCGTCAGCCTGTAGAAGTCCACTGGTCATAGGCCTCCCCTTTAGAATGCCACGACGAACGGTCTTCAGCCGCCTCCATCCACCGACTCCCCGCGACGTTTATAATGTCTTTAGTCCATCGAGTGGAGGGCCTTCCTCTACCGCGTCGTCCGGTTTGTGGTCGCCACTCGAAAACCTTTATTCACCAACGGTTACCAGCGGCGATACCGTCAGCATTTTTGCTCATATCTCTAAAACTACAAAGCCTAAAATAAAACCAAAAATAGTTGTGCAACCTTAGCCCTTTCATATGACACCCCACCATGAACTGATTATCTCACCTATTTTTTACCCCTCTTGGTCCCCAATTTTCAACAACCCCTCCCCCCCTGACCGATGTTGCTCATAACCTTAACTATAAATTGTACTCAAACGATCTACTAATTTCATGAAGATCGAATAAACGGTTCGAAAGTTATCCTCAGACTAACATTCATACAAATGCCAATTCACACAAGTTGACTCATGGAACTCATTTCGCTCGTTCAATAAATGCAAGTGTTTGAATATTTTGTTTGTTACTGAGGCCCGTAGCACACCTCCGCTGCGAAACTATACAGCGGAACCGCAGTAATTTCGCCATGTCTTGTCCGTATGTAGGAGAAGCGGAACCGCCGCGGAACTGCCTGTTCTAACGCATAGATTTGACTATAATTCTATCTCTTTCCCCGCGCGGTATTGTCGATCTGCTCCGACGCCATCCACACTTCCGCGCTCCGGCCGCCATTTTGTTGCGGTGCCGCGTTGTTTTCGCACGTGTTGTGGAAGTCGACAAAAATAAAAGGCGAAACTACATTTTTTCATATAATGAACACTTCTCGCGTGGCGTTCCGACGCCAGTTCCGCTATTCAAACTACATCAGATCGCAGCGGAATTTCTACAGCGGTTTCGCGATTGAAGTTTCGCAGCGGAGGTGTGCTACGGGCGTGTATCACGCGCCATGACGGCTGAACCGATACGATGTAATATGGAAGAGATATTTGACAGTCTCCGCGGAAAGAGAATAGTCATGAGAGATGAAGGCAGTGAGCCATTACTGATTGTGTTGTTAGCAGCAACACTATCTCGTCATTATAGTTCAATTAAAAGATTATGATACGTATAATGAAAAGGTATCTTTTTTTGGATTGGTTGAGTTGCAATGTGAAAATGAAATCTATCATAATGTTATTCCGTTTTTCGCGACGCCTATTTTCTTTCCGTAGAGACCTCTAGGCTACTTTGTATCCTTGTACGGATGCTAAGACATAGACCTCTCACCTTTCATTGACGACCTCTGTGGCGCGGCGGACGAAGGTTCACCTGCGACGCAGGAGGTTGCGGGTTCGATTCTCGCCTCGGAACAAATATTTGCACAGTCTGCAGATATTCGTTCAGGGTGTTCTGGGTATTTTTCTATGTATAATAAAAAATATCTATCTATGTAATATATTGTATTAAGTATATTAGTTATCTAGTACCCATTACACAAGCTCTGCTTAGCTTGGGGCTAGATAATGTTATGTGAAATGTCCAGCATTTATTATTATATTATTATTACAGATCTCCCTTGTAGGACCTGCCACGACTAGCCGTCTCGAGCCGCCTTTATCCACAGACCACTCGAGACCGTCACAATGCTATCGGTCCATCGAGCCTACCTTGCCCTTCTCCGGCTCTTCAGGGAGGGGCTGCTTCTCGCCGGGCACGTCCCCCTCCTTGACCTCTTTCGACTCCTTCACCTGAAATAATAAATAATAGGAGTTAAAGTATGATGTTGCCAGCTGAATGTAACTTTTAATAAAAATAAAATTATTTCAAAGTTATGAATCAAAATTAAACCAATATAACTTAGCAAAATTAGCTCCTTCACCCCTTTATATTTCCCTTCCCTCTCCCCCCGCCCCTCACCCCCCTTACTTTTCCTTACGTCCTTATTCTCCCTTCACCCGCCCCTCTTTTCTCTCAATCCCCTTACTTTTCCGTCACACCCCTCTCTTTCCCGTCACCCCCCTTACTTTCCCTCTCTTAAGCTCCTCTCCCTTTACCCCCTTTCATTACCTTAAGCCTCTCGCTTTGTTCTATACACCCTGCGTAACCCCTTCACTTTTCCTCCACCCCATCACTTTTTACTCATTCCCTCACTTTTCCCTCAACCCTCTTACTTTTCCCTCACACCCTTACTTTCCCTTCACACCCTCTCACTTTTCTCTCAACACCCGTTACTTTCCCGTCACCCCCTCTCACTTTCCCTCACCCCCTCATTAAACCCCCTATCACTTTACTCACATACCTCACCTACCTCTACCTCTGTTTCTTACTCTTAGCTCCCTCATTTTTTCTTTTCCCCTTTAATTTTACTTCTTCCCCCCTTACTTTCCCTCAACCCCCCTCTTTTCTCTCACCTCCTACTTTTCTCTTAACCCCCTTACTTTCCCGTCACACTCTTCTCTTTCTCTCACCCCCCCCCCCCCACTTTTCCCTAACCCCTTTTCTCTTTCCCTCACCCCTACTAACTTTTCCGTTCTCCCTCCTCACTCCTCACTTTGCCACTTTGAAGGCAATTGTAACTACCTAATCTAACCCAACCTCATGAACCTATGGTATGTTTCATATTATTCTATATGTAGCTACCTCAGGTAGTTTAGTTAGATAGGTTACTAATAATGATTAAAAATAGGTAGGACCACATTATGCACGACGTAAGTAGCACTTCTAGAGAGTTAATTTATTCTATGATAATAGTTAGCTTCAGAGAACTAACCTGGCCTTTAAAGATCAAAAATAAAACGTCTGAAGTTACCTCCTTGGGCTTGGCCGGGGCCGGGTTCACGGGCGCGCAGATTTCATCCCAGTCAGGGAAGGCGCGCTCCTGGACGCGCGCCACCAGCCCCGCGAGGTTCGGGAACGACTCGTGCATGGCGTCGCGCAGCGCGTGCGGCACCTCCTTATCGATGAAGTGCAGCTGGGCGAGATTGGCGAACGCGACCACGTCCAACTAACGAGAGTACATACTATATATATAGTATAGATCTATAAAGACAACTAAAGTCGCCGACGACGGCTTGCAGCGACTGCACTTGGCTTTGTCGACATAGTTCTGTTATAGTAGAAGGTCGTAAAAATCATCCAAACACAAATAAGTAGTAATCTAATATTTGTAGATCTCATATTGATGCGGGAATCGAACTCACTACATGTCGTTCGTACAGGCCTCGCGCCCGACTACGGATTGTAACAATGTCAAGATCGATGATGAAGTCAAAGAAGTGAGAGATCTATGCAGCAGTGGATATCTTGCGACTGAAAACTCTTAAATAATTGGTAACTTACGAGAGTGGGCTCGTTGCCGAACATGAACGGTTTGTCGCCAAGCAGCTCCGAGAGCACGCGTAGGTCGTTCTTGCCAAGGTCGATGATTTCATCCTGGGAGTGAACCGCAATGCCGTGCGCTTTGGCCTTCTTCATCCCCTGGACAAATAACAGGATACTTTATATGTTATTATAAGTTGTTAGTAGTAGAACTTCTTGTGAAACAGTTCATCCGGGGAAGTACTACCACCGTACCTATTTCTGCCGCCAAGCGTAGTGCTAGCATTGCTATGTTTTCAAGGGTACGGGTGCCGGTGAAATTACAGGCACATGAGACTGTTCATCTTTATGTCTCAGCGTCGGCAGCGCGCGTGTGACGCCTCCGGTGTTGCAAGCGTCCATAGGCTACGGTAACTACTTTCCATCAGGTAGGCCGTATGCGTGGTTACTTGCCAAGTGATATAAAAGAAAACTGTGATTAAAAAAACCTCATTATGCTTAAAACATATTTCTTTAAAATGTCAAGTAATTTCACAATAAGAATGTTAAGTTTCAATATAGGTACTTTAAGTCTTAGAATAAGAACCCTTTAAGTGAACGCATTTGTTCAAAAAGAAATAAAAATTTCGAGTGAATGTAACAGGAAACACCGTAGTTTTTTACCGGTAGAGCATCGGATGATACGTGCTTTAGTCATTATTCTAAGGAAGATATGATCGTATCAGTCAAAATGACAAAATATTTCAAAAGCATTCTTTATTGAAACTAGCTCAAGGTCAAGGGAATTCTTCTTCTCGCGATTCTACCGGCACTGTAGTTTTTCTTATTATTTTTTGATATTTTGGCTCATTTTCAGTGTCACTTTCCGCTCGGTGCAAGCAAGAACGGAATTACCAAGTTTAAGGCTTTCATATCCGAGCGCAGTAGGTATTTAGAGTTACCTCCCACCGCGACTCGCCTCGCGGGGAGGAAATGAACTCGCTGACCCCACGGTGCAAAAATTTTGCGTCACAGTGCATATTTTAACAGTAGTACCAGCATAACTTAGTTTGGTTTACGAGATACATTGTTTTAGATATCGGTTTGATTTATATCTCTTTGTTATAAATCGCATTGATTTATAACAGCTAGGTACATAAGCTAGATGTAGTAGGTAAGTACCGTGTACCCACGGGAGGATACCCATCCACAGGAAGATACCCATTTATGGGAGGACATCCATCCACAGGAGACCTATCCAAGGGAGGATAACCATCCACGGGAGGATACCCATCCACAGGAGGATACCCATCCACAGGAGTATACCCATCCACAGGAGTATACCCATTCATGGGAGGATATCCATCAACGGGAGGAGACCCATCCAAGGGAGGATACCCATCCACCGGAAGATACCCATTCAAGGGAGAATACCCCTCCATGGGAGGATATCCATCCACAGGAGAATACCCATTCATGGGAGGATATCCATCCACGGGAGGAGACCCATCCAAGGGAGGATATCCATCCAAGGGAGAATACCTATCCATGGGAGGATATCCATCCAAAAGAGGCCAAGGGAGGATACCCATCCAAGGGAGGATACCCATCCACGGGAGGATACCTATCCATGGAAGGATATCCATCCATGGGAGGAGATCGATGCACGGGAGGAAACCCATCCATGGGAGGATATCAATCCATGGGCGGAGACCCCGGAGACGCCCGGCCGGCGGGATTTTGAGCAAGGCGAGCTGGCACTTTGTTATATTTTTATAAAATGTTTTCGAGAAAAAGTAACCATTGAATAATAATCTAAACGTCATTGCACATTTTTTGAGAGGTTTTTGGTAAGTATAGGTTTGATATACTTTGAATAAATCTTAAAACGTTTTAAAATTTCACGGTTTTCGTAATATTTTAACATCCGAGTATAAATATCATGTTTTTACCATTGAATAATGAAGAATGTTTCAAAAACTACAACATATACCTATATGTTTTTCTTAACAAAACTAACATACCTAACAAGAATATTTTATTGTTTAAAGTTGAATCAAAAATAGGTCGTTTCTCAAGTATCCTAGCCTTAAATAAGTATTTCCACAGCTACCTGACGCAAATAGCTAGCCCAGGTCAGAGCACCCCGTCCAGGTCAGGGCACCCTTCCCCCTCCCTCCTCCCCCCAAGCAATCAATGAAATGGTGTCATCCACTATTCAGCATCTAGATAGATTCAGAAGTAGGTCATGATATAAACCCAATCCTCTCAAGCAGGTTTTGGCTGCGGACAATTTTGAGGAATAAAACCACCTGCTCAAACTAGGACGAAAAAACCGATGTTATAGAAACACTATTACTCAGGGCGCTGGCATGGTATCATTTACCAACATCCAGCACGGATGGTTAGCCCGGCTGTAAACCCCCCCTCCCCTCCCCACCCCCACCCTGACACAGCAGTAACAAGTAACCCCTACTAGGTCATGACATGAATACCTCTCAAGCACAATGAGGATGAGAGAACCATGATAGAACTAAATTTTTGATAGATACCAGGTACCGCGCTGGTCCTTTTCGCCCGGGGTCTCCACATCTGCCTCCGCAGCAGTTAAAGTTAATGACTCCTAAATAGGTCATGATTTATCCTAACTACGGGGACTGCCCTTGCGGCATGAATTAGGTACACAAAAAAAAAGTTCACGTACCTTACGGCCTGAAGTGATCTTGTAGCAGAAGTTGAGTATCGGGTTGGGCAGGCGGGTGTTGAGCGCGGTCTGTAGGTTCATCTGGTATCCCTTGATGACACTGTTAGGGTACTTGGCGCGCCACCACAGCACCACCCAGGCCAGATGGTTCTCGATCATGGAGCTCATCGCGTGGGCCACGACCCGCTGCTCCGGCGTCAGAGCTAGATATGGGACAAAATTCTGCCTTAGCTCTCTTTTATAGGTGGCCTAGCTTTGTGCAACTGCACATGTGCGACGGCCTAGATAGCTTTGTAGGGCAGCCTGGAACTAGCTTAGACCTCAATACGCGGAATATGATTTCCATTTTTAGCTACGGAATATAAGTGTTGTTTGTTATTAAATTAGGCCAATTCCAACTTTAATTGGATAAAAAAGATTATTTATTTTGTAAAAGTTTACTTTGATTTATAATAAAATAATTTCATAACAATAAAATAAGGCACCACAGAACATAACACAAATAATCTGCTATTTGCCACAATGAGCAGAAATTATTATTTGTTTTAATTTTAATAAAGATTCGAAATTTCGTATTTGGAAAATGTTCGAACATAAACTGTGCTTTTGTATTTTTGTCACGTTTCTTGAAAATGAAATTGCAATTTTAAATTACCAATTTAACCAACTGATCATTATCATATTCTCCCGGCAAAACGGGATACACCGGAGCGGAGTTAGAACCGCATTCCCCAGGGGACAGTTGACAGTCGGTCACTTTGGAAAAATTTACGACAACCTGTTTGTCCTGTCCATGTCGATGCTAATTACAAGATGTGTAACAGGGGCTCTCAGGTCTTGGGCGACTCTAAATTATGCGCGTGACGTCATCAAAGAGAAAACCTAATTTAATTATTGGCCCTTTCTACTTTTTTATTCTTCAGTAACACCAAACTCAAATCAAATTCTTTATCTCAATTTTATTTCGCTAGTGCCGCGAAATTCAAATTTTATTGTGTTTTTTTGCTCATTAACACTCTTGAGACAGCAAACACTGGTTTTGCGGGAATCACACATGTTTTTATTGAAAGTATCTCATAAATATCACTAGTTTTGCTACGAATGTCAATGAACTAAAATAACACTATACAAATTATTCTGACATTCGTAGCTAAACTAATTATATTTACAAGATACTTTCAATTATAACATGTTTGTTAGGTCTCCTGATTCCCGCAAAATCAGTGTTCGCTATCTGAAGAAGTGTTGATTAGCAAAAAAAACAATAAAATTTGAATTTCTCGGCACTTACGAAACGTTTCACATTAAAATCTCAAAGATCATTTTGAATCTTGAATCCGCCTGCCAAGCGTGGTGATTATGGCAAATTCCCCCATTGTATTCAATGGGCCTCGTCCAGCAGTGCTCGTAAACAGACTGGTGATGATGATGTTACAAAGGTAGGCAATAGAATAGACGCTTCCGTCCGGACTTCAGGGAATTACAAAGGGGGTTTCTCTTAGCTAGAACTATAGATATATGAGGCTCCTGTAAAGTACTTGAAATCCCGAGGTAAATTATGTTACAACTCTCTCTCAACTTTTCTCTGGCTCATTGTTTCAAAACAAAAGTTTATTTCGTGTCAATGGTCCCGTAGTCGAGCTTTTCGGGTGAATTACACTTCAACTCTCTATAATTTTTTTCTGAGTTATTATTTAAAAAAATTAGATAATCTCATACCTTGTTAAGTGTTATCCGATTATATCTACAACATTTTATGAACATCTGACTTGTATTTTTTAATTAAAAGGAAACTAGAGGCATACGGAAAGAAAAAAACGTTGTTTCTCCTTAATTTAAAAACTACAAGTCAGATCTTCATAAAATTTCATTAAATAATCGGATAAGACCTTTGAGTACGAGGCGTTCTATATTTTTGAAAAAGTAAACCGGAAAAATGTAAGCTTCAAGAGTTGAAGCGTGATCAGCCGAAAAAATCTTTAATCCGTATACGACGCCGTCGTCCCCTTATTTATTGTGTTGCCCATCTATAATTTAGGCTTCTAGCGTTATTTGGAGGCGAAACTGGACAGCCGCTAGATTATGTAGTGTAGTTAGAGTGCGTAACTTACATGCATCGAGGCCCTTGTTGAATTTCTCGGAAAGCTCCTTGATGATGAAGGCGCTGTCGGCAATTTCATCTCCGTTTAGTTCCACAAACGGAAGTTGCCCTTTCTTTGAACGGAACTTGGCCTTATGATCCACATTCTGAAACAATGCAAACATGGCATTAAATTAGGATACCTACTTTTGTTGTTGCAAAACACAAATACCAAATCCACCACCACCAGCCTGTTTACGTCCACTGCTGGACGAGGCCTCCCTCCCCCATTGAATATAATGGGGGGATTTAAAATTAGCTTAACTTAGCTGAAATTAACAATTAGTTTTAACTACGCTTAATGGCACTATCTTAGATTTAAATTGTATTTTCTCTCTAAGTGAATTTGTATATATTCTTTTGAGAAATAAATGATTAAACCGTGGATTTGCCATAATCACCACGCTTGGCAGGCGGATTGATGATAATAATCCTACTAATATTATAAACGCGGAAGTTTGTGAGTATGGATGTTTGTTACTCTTTCACGTAAAAACTATTGAATGGATTTGAGTGAAATTTGGAATGGAGATACTTTACGCCCTGGATTATCACATAGGCTACCTTTCATCATCATCATCATCATCATCATCAATTTTCATCATTATTCACGCGGGTGAAACCGCGGGCGCAACTAGTAATATATATAATAATATATTTTTTATTGACCATAACATGATGACTTTTAAAAAATGTGGCCGTCTCCCGGAATAGCGTGAGCTGTGGCCCAGGAAACAGTGATCGCAGTTTGGTGTTGAATACTCAGGTTGTAGATGGTGCTGCCCATCCCCTGGTGTAATCTCTTAGTAAGGCTTTTACTAAATCCACGGAAGAAGGATAGGTAGGTATTCTTAGGCCGGATGCAACATGGCAACACCTACTATACCTACTCTTGTAAATTTGTTACAAAACACAAATCCATGAATTTTGCAAATCAATTTTACGCCATTCGCATTTGTTCATTACAGCATTTTAGTCTGAATCCAGAGACAGAAGAAGTTTTAACAAGCAATTTACACGGACGTATGGTTTTTTGTATGGAAAATGAACTTCACAGAGTGTACACTATCATCGGTATCGGCTCATCGGTGTCGCCATACAAAACCCGTGTTACAATACACGAGATACAATACAACACGTAGAGGCCCTGTGAGGCTCTGCCTACCCCTTCGGGGAGAAAAGGCGTGTGTTTATGTATGTATGAATATAATGAAATTGAGGTTCTTGTGGTGTCCGCTAGGGGCGCTTCTCGTTGTTTCCATACAAAAATCCGTGCAGTGTACATCACACGCCCTTGTAGTTGTTTGTTACATTTCTAGACCAGAGGCTCAAGGGGAAGACATAACAGACAATTATAATGATGATGGTGAATTTGCATTATAAACAATCGCTTAGCGGCTTATCAGGCTTAGATTATATCAATGGCAATAGGCGGTATATAGAAGTTTGCATTTGGACAGATACATTTCGCCGTTCGATATGCACACACAGTTATTTATCGAGGTAGGTACAACAAAATTACAATTTTATAACGATTATTACATAAACTGATTGCTAGGCTAAAGCGTAGTTTTTAGAAGATAAACAATATAACTTATAAAGTCATTAACTATGTCTCATAGAAAACGGTTCAGCCACCATGGCGCGCGCGGCGTGCGAAACAAACATACAAACAACTTTCGCACTTACAATATTAGAATTACATTAGTAAATGACAATGGGGAACGCAACAATGGGGATCATTTTGGCAGCCGGTATCTTAATCTTAAGAAAGAAACTTCTTGACCGAAATATTCCTCCTTTGAAGTTTCAAAAAATTTAAACAGCGCTGAGGCTGCCGAAATAATCCCCATTGTTGCGTTCCCCATTACCATAAAATGATTAAACTTTAGAAGTACACATAACTCATTAATGTATAGCTACGATTGCATACCACGTAGAGAACTGTAGGTGTATTACGAGTTTTGCATTGCAACAACCGGTTTGCGAGTCGTGAGCTTTCAACGTGACTTACGTAGTAACTATTCATCATTCTGTGCCGCGCAGTCGGTAGAAACAGTACAGATTAGTAAATAGTTACTACGTAAGTAACGTTCAATGCTCACGTTTCGCAAATCGGTTTTTGCAATGCAAAACTCGTAATACGCCCTCAGAACGCGTATCAAATATTCCACAATCCGTAACCACAAGGACCGTTTTCGAACTTGAAGTGCCTACAAGTAAAAGCGGTGGAGAGGCGTGCAGTTTTAGACCAGACGCATCCTACTTTATTGTTCTTCTGCTAAACTTCTAATAGGCGTCAATTAAAACGTCAGCAGGAGAATACAAACGTGGTTCATACAATAAGAATACCATGTGGTACACAATCGTATTATTTTTATTTAATTTTTAAACGTCACGTTTATTTTAATTCCTCAGGACTCATTAAAACAACTTTAGCCGAAATATGCTACCTAAACCCACTGAGGTATTAATAATTTGAACCAAATTATAGCCATTTTCAAGACATTTCGTTCACTGTTTAGATATGGAAGTAGAATAATTACCAACTCATTTCGTATTTGCCCAAAATGCTGTGTAAGAAGTAACGAATTATTCGTTTATCACGTGTAAGCAATTAGTACGTTCAAGTACATAATCGTATTGGTGTTTTGGGAGCCTGTAATAGTGCTTTTTTGCTCGAATTACCTATCATTCATGGAACATGACCTGTATGAATGTCCGCCATTGTGTTGGTAGGTTCGATCATACATGACGATTATTCTCAAACCTATGGTTATTCAGTTTACTGTTTTGATAGTCAGCCCAGACTTGTCCGGGACATAAAAATGTTTTGTAACAGTAAGCTTTATTTTCAAGCTGCTCATACACAACTCAACTGTCACCGACTGACCGATAAACAACAGGTTGCTTTCAATATATTGTTAACAAAGAAAGAGCAGTTATGAATAATAAGGGTTGGGTGCGGCGTGCGCGGGGCGTCCCGGCACACGGCTCGGAGCTCGGAATATCTACTCGCGTTGCCATAGAGACGACGTGCTCCAGGCTCATGAGCGGGGGTGCAGCTGTATTGATTTCGACTGGCGAGGTTCAGCGGCCGGCCATCACTCCCGCCCCGCACCCTCGGCCCGGGCACTGCGAGCGGGCCTCGAGGCGACGACATCGTTATACTTTAACAATTAACTTAACATGTATCACATACGCTCGTAATAACTGGTAAGTGAGACAATATAAAAGCACTGCGAATATCACTTAATTTTACCAAAATGTGCTAGCTAAGTTTTAAATTTTAACAACTCCATATGAAAAAATTATAATATAGGTAATATTTTTTTTTGAATTACTGAATCAATAATATGTAAACGATATATTTTGCTTTAAACATTTGTGCTTACTTTCTGAAAATAAGCTATATTTTTAAATAGTCTGCGGCTCACTGTGCTCACCACTTCGCCCTCGCTTCAAGTCGATTTCATGAGCTCGTTTCGCTCATCCAAACTTAGTGGTACCTAGTAAAAAAAACAATTTAACGCTTGACAGACACCAGACTTTTCAAAATTGCATCGGCTTCCAAATCAAATTTGAATGTAAAATATACCTACTAACCGCGTTGTTGAAAAGTTCATTTAGCTTACCTACTTTTATCTTACAAACTTTCAACACCCCTTCTTATCCCCTTAGGGATAGAATTTCGTCAAATCGAAAAGAAAGTAAAGCCGAAAGGAACATTCATGCTAAATTTCAAGTTTGTAGGCTTTACGTTTTCGGAGATCTCATGGATCAGTCACCCCATTTTGGTTTCGCTATACACGTTAATATCTCTCGTCCTCCAATCGAAGTTCATATTTATTTTACAATCTCTTCAGAACGATATCAAGTCAAAAATTAAAGCGAAGAAAAATTGTTGCCCCCTGAACTTTAAATCGTGATAATTATATTAAAATATGCATAAATTACATAACGATCCGATTAGTTACTTATGAAAAGTAATCCGAGAAGAGCTTTTTGAAAATCAGAATTAAATTGTTTTGTACCCAAATACTACACAACAAAATATGATTAATTACTAAACAATAATTAACAGATGACGACATAATTCTTTAGGTTTTTCTTTCAGCAACAGAAGCAACGTACTCTCCAGTGGATATGTGGCGTAAATCCAAACTTTGTGTATGATGAGCCAGCGCTGAAAGAGTTGAGCCGCGATATATAACGAAATTTGCGAACCGTCAATAGAATGTTATGACGGGCAAAATCTGTTACGGTTCAACGAATATACGAGCAAATATAAAAAACCTAACAACCTACCATCATCAATAAGGGTTCCGTACCTCAACAGAAAAAATTATAGGATCACCTTGTTACCTGCCTGTCTGTCTGTATGTCTGTCTGTCGGTTAAGATCCTTTTCTCAGGAGCCGCTGTAGGCCGTATCAACTTTAAATGGACCAAATATAAAAGTATGTCGAGCTTATAGCTTTATAAAAAAAGTCAGCTTCTAACTCAATGCATTGATATGGCAATTAATGCCTAATTTGGTATTAATTGGAAGGATCGGAACCCTCAGGGCGCGAGTCTCGCCTGCCGGTGCTGGCTCATACACAGAGTTTGGATATAGGCGGGCTGGTGAGCGGCAATCTTCCTATGGCCTATTTTAGTTTTACAGCTAGAACAACACATAATAATCAAGTTTTGTAGTCGAGTTTACACCCACTCCCCGTAAACCGATTGGAGTTGAAATTTTTCACACAGGTGTAGTGCGATGATCATACAAAATTCTGACTGCGAGCTGATCAGGTGGGCTAGCTCACAATTTTGGAATACTAATTTCATCATCAATATCATCAGTGAAGACAAATTTCATAAAAACTGTGTTTCATAAAAACATACTTTGAACGATGGTGCTTGGCAAATCCAACAAACATACATGTATACATGCATACTAACATACATAAACACACGCCTTTTTCTCCGAAGGGTTAGGCAGAGCCTCAAGGGCCTCGTTTCACCGTGGGTTGCAAATAAAAATATAAATAATAGAAATGCTAACAAATATTATGGAAAGTGTAATGAGTTACCGAAATAGTTCGCGCTGACAACTGTAATTATTCAGAAGTAACAGATAATGATTTAAGTTGGGGGTTAAAGTAGTTTAGATACATTGAAGTCGAGTGGGTGTTGGGTGTTGGGTGTCGGCGCACCCTGGCGGTTGGTGGTCGATGCCGCCGGGCGGGGTCGCGCAAGCGCCCGCGCCTCTTCGCGGGTCGAAGCCCTCTCGGTTGCCGACCCCCGCATCTAGGCGCTACCAATAATGCTTCCCTTTGATCACAGCACAGCCTTTCATACATCATTTCGGTACACGACATTAATAGCAACTAGGTATTTCAACGACTGTGAGTCACGACGCCGACGACGCCCTGGAGGCCAATTCACTAACTAAAAAATAGTTAAAATAGAGTTCGGATCATGATTCTATCTTGTGTCGATGTCTTAAATGTCAGAAATGCTATTCTCCTGACATAAAATACAACACTGTAATGTGATTATATCGAAATGTGACCGAAACTTGAACGATTCAAAGTTTTTTCGTTAATTTAAGCATAAGTAGATGGAGTCTCTCTTTACTCTTTCCAATTATATATATATAACTATCCTACTCTAATGGTGGTCACCATGAATTGAAAGTAGACTAAATTGTTATTTATGAGGGACTAGAAATTCAACTTTCAGTCAATTTACAATTCAGTCTCGATTTGGTCATTTTTTAGTGTAGTTTTAAATAACTTAGAGAATTGGGTCTCTGGTTAAAGGATTCAACAGTTCTTAAAGACGAATTTGAATGACTTTTACATTTTCATAGACTTTAATAGTAATTTAAGACATTCGAGAAGATAACAACACTTTAATAAATTTCTTATAGTAATTGACTGATTGTAAGAGTGAACGACAAAAAAATCTAGCACGGGATTCTTTCGCAGATAAGGTTAAAATAATGAACACAACCAGTGAACTAAACCGATACCTACCTATATACCTACTCTTTGATAATTAAATACTTAGAGCAGATAACGTTTTTATTGGCTACAATATAATTGCACGGTATATGGGCCAGGTATAGGCCAACCAATATACACTAATATAAACCAATTATACAACCAATGCATATTTCTATTTCACTAGAAAAATCATAAATACTGCTACAGAACACAAAATTTTTGTGATTAATATCCCGAAAGATAGCTATATTCCTAAGGCCTGCTAAGATAGCTATATTAATATCTTATTACGTCTTATAAAAGTATAAGTTTAATAAACAAAAAATATTGAATCCAAAAAAATGAGTTTCATCAGTTCTAGATAATTTTTTGTATGTAACTACCCCACGTAACTTGGCTTGTTTTATATTATGTTCATGCTCATGTATTATGTACCGTGGTGTGTATAATAGACCCCTCAGTCCCCTCCCATGGATGTCGTAAACGTCGACTAAGGGGATGGTCAGCAGCATCCACCTGAGTACTCAACACCAAATACTGACCAATCCGCCTGCCATTGCATACCTCCCTCATAGGAAGGCTTCGTCCAATAATGGAGGTCTCAGCTGAAGACTTATAATAATTGATTAGATTCTATTTTTAACAGACTTCAATAAAAGGAGGTTTTCAATTCGATTTTTTATAATTTTTGTTACGTAAGCATTTACCTCATATCTCCGTCGATTGGGAAAATTAGTTTTTTTTGTTTGAAAGGCTATACAGGGTGTAAAAGGACAGCTCGCGAATACTGAAGGTACCGGTAAAGCTACCTATATCATAGCTATATAAAATAGCGCGAGTTCAACGCTCCCGGTCAGCTGATCGACGCGCAGTGCCAATATTTCTGAGGAGTTTTCATTGCTTTTTTTGACGTTTTTATTTATAAACGTGTTTTTACTGATAGAAGTCTTTTTACACCCGTTATATATACTTACAGATTGGTCCCATTTTTCAAAATCCATTTCTGATGATAGAATTCATGAGGAATGGAGGGAACTCCTCAAATATTATAGGCAAACATATTTTGTATACCTTTAGCAAATAAAAACGTGCAGATAGCCGAATTCAATGGCAGAAGTCGGTTTTTTAATGAAAAGTTATATACATACATCACAATATCTTTCTATCCGCGTCAATATCTTTCTATCCGCGTTTACTGGCCCCAATGCGTACTGATATCCTGCCAGGAAACATTACGCCAATAAAGAAATAAACATCGACAGTTAGGTATATACCTACATTCTGAAGCCCATTGCTTTGTTCTGCCAATTAGCGTATGTTGTTCACTAGGTATGTGAAATCTGCAATACTTCATTACTGGAAGACAACGCTCACCGGATTAAAGCTTATGCTCAACAATGTACGTTATTGTTCAAACCCGAGTTAAGTGTAAACATCTTCACGACATAGTGTGCTGTGCTACCATTACATAAACCGTAGCAAGCGTTCTAGGAAGTTTGGCCATTGTTATGATGGTTGATGATACTTCAGGAATTTGAAGTCAACATGAGGAGACTGTACACTTTCTACGTACAACAGCAATGACATAGCATTATTTATTCAATAATTCATCGAGTAAACAAGCTAATTTTTTTTCATTACTTTGCTCCAGTATTTTGCCACCACGACTCTATCGCATGCCTTGACTAGATCCTCTCGGGTACAGGTAGTCTGGTACAGAGGGCAGGAAGTCAAACGCAGCATACTTTGCGTGGGAGCTCCACACTCACACTGTTCTTCAAATCTTTATATTATGCCCCATTTGGCTAAGTTGCTTCTCCAGCAACCAACTAGGCTAGGGTATGGAGTCTGTTAAGCGACATTTAAATTGGCCACTGCAGTTCATTCAGGCAAACTTTCTCCCGGGGTAATAAAGTCTACTGGAGCGAAGTGTTTGGTTTTTCACAGCTCGCATTTTAATTCCGCTTCACCTAGTCCCAAGGAAGTAGTGTGTGTTAAAAACAACGATGACTGCTTTTCTTTCTTAATACTTCTTACTTCTTCTTTAATAGTCTTACGCTTTTTCGTAGTATTAATCCAGTATAAAGGTCCACTAAATTGGAATAGCTAAGAGCATTAGGACAGGGCTCTTTCTTTTTAACCGATATAGTACAAGATCCAACCTAAGAGAAGACTGTATTCATCTGCATTTTGATGAGATAATTATATCTTCAATGAAAGGTAGAAGAATGATGTGCCTGCACGATGGAATTAGTTTAAGCTACCGCACTTCTCGGTGGCGAAAGAAACCCAAATGCATTTTACTCCAAACTTAGGGTCAATTCAAAACCAAATAATTAATCACGTATTTTCGAGTGTTCCCAACCTAGATGGAAATAATAAACATAAATGGGTGCGTCATCGAGAATACAAGTCGAAGTTGGGGAGCGTATTAGCTTATTTTTCTATAAAATAGGCCTCTGGGCTGTTTGTACGCCACCCGATACCATGTCCAAGCTAATGAAGTTGTTACGGATAGGTTACGAGTACGAGGTTTAATTACATTACCAAGGCGTTATCTGCGCAGTGAGACATAAGCCATTGTTTATTTACGAGCAATAAAGTTAAACTGAGGAATGTGCATGATGACCGCGTCAGGGACACGAGCGATAACCGGCTGACAACCTTACCGTAGAATATGCGCTCTTTGTTCAAAATAAACTGATCTTATTGAATTCCACTCCTTTTATTAGGGCCTCGTACCTCAAAAGAAACCAATGTAACCATTATGGGATCACTCTCGTGTCTGTCTGCCTGCCACAAATCAAAAGTATTTTATTCATTAAAACACAAGGGTCTTTTTGATCGTGCGGACTTGTCGGGCAATTTTCGTTGGTTTAAGATTTGTTCTGGCTGCTAGCTTATTTATGAGTGTGTTGTTACTGGAAGAAAGCGTTAGCCGAGTTGGTCGTGGAAAGTAATGGCGGCGATGAGCTCACCACTTGTCACGTCTATATTTCTGCGATTGTGCAACTTGAGTCTCGACTCACGCTTGAGTGTAGTTCTGGAATACGGACCTTAGATGGTTCATATAAATGTGGCGTATAGAGAGTCTAACTTAGACTGAATTTAAAACTAGACTATGAAACTGGTTTCACGGTTAGAAGGGGGCGGGCGCGCAGACGATTACCATGACGCCGCCACCATGCAATTTCTCAGCTATAATTAGCAATCCTATAATCCTGGTCCTTGGAATGAGAACCTTCCATTCATGAACCATGTTATGCAGATAGATTAATCAAGTATTCACACAACACTGCATGTCATGGTTTGGATGAATTTATAAGATATTACAGCTGTAAATCCGAAATGAGGAAATCCGTAGAAGAACTAAAATCATCGACATAACTCTCAGAATTAGCAGGTTGAAGTGGCAATGGGCAGCTCACAGAACTGACAACCGGGGAAACAAGGTTCTCGAGTGGCAACCACAAACCTAACGACGCAGTAGAGGAAGGGGCCTTCTCTAGATGCAGTCAGTAGATGTAGGCGATCAGTCGGTAGATGGAGGCGGCTCAAGACCGATCGTCTGTTATTCTAGGGGGGGGGGGGGGGGGGGGGCTGTGTCCAGCAATAGACTTTTACATGCTTATGATGATGATGACAGCTGTAAAAAATGCAACGATGTAAGTGAAACAGGTCCTTGCACAGGATCATAAAGTTATACCGATCGTTAACCTATAATGGAATAGGAATGTGCACGGCAGGTTAATAGTATACCTACCGTGGTACCTTGTGAAGTTGTGAGTAAAGTTGTTCTATGAATTGAATGCATATACAGGGCGTCCCACGGCTATGCCACATGGAGGGAAAGTACCTTGAATATTGTAGATAGAACATTTTACTCAAAGAAGACATTATTTGAATTTAAAAAACAATTTAAACTGCATTCATAGATATTTAAATAATTACATGGTTGAAATGGGAATCGAACCCGTTACACGAGAAAAATAATCAGCCTGTAGCTTTATCATACCGATCGAAAGGCTTCATTTTAAGGATTATTTTTTGCTAATTAACATAGTGTCAGAAATAAAAGGAAGACCATGAATTTTAACATTTTGAATACAACATTAATCAATTTATCAAATGCTCAAAAGGAGTCCCTTCCTGTTGAATACAAAGTCGCACTCTTTTGATTATTTTGCTCCCTGTAAATTTTTTGATCTTGTTGTGGTGGATATTTAGAATAATACGTCTAACTTCTGCTTGCAGGTAGCTCGTAGACAGTTTCATACTGGTTCTTGCAAACTAAATTTTTATCATTTTATCATGCATTTAAATTATTAATAGGGAAATAATGCGTACTTTTCAAGTGGGTACATTTACTAGTAATAGGTACTTATGATAATGTCAGTTGTATGTCCTTACGGCAATGTCAGCTTTTCATTTTTCTGAACAAAATTTCACATCAAATGTTAAAATTCTTGGTCTTCCTTTTATTTCTGACAGTATGTTATTTAGCTAAAAATAATCCTTATTATGAAGCCTTTCGATCGGTATGATAAAACTACAGGCTGATTATTTTTCTCGTGTTACGGGTTCGATTCCCGGTTCAACCATGTAATTATTTAAATATCTATGAATGCAGTTTAAATTATTTTTTAAATTCAAATAATGTCTTCTTTCAGTAAAATGTTCCATCTACAATATTCAAGGTACTTTCCCTCCATGTGGCATAGCCGTGGGACACCCTGTATTGTATATGCATTCATAAAACAACTTTACTAACAAAGTATTTATATGCCATCACAGAAAGCATAACACATAATATAACACATAGGTTAGTAGTACAACTTGTGAAAGAGTTCGTCCTTGGAAGTACTACCACTTATTTCTGCCGCTAAGCAGTAGTGCTCTCATTGCTGTGTTTCGGTTTGAAGGGACGGCCGGTAACTACTTTTAGTCAGGTGGACCGTGTGCTTGTTTGTTTGCTTGCAAAGTGGTATAAAAAAAAATAACACACTAGCAAAAAAAAATGTTTAAAACCATGGCATGACTCAGAAGAATGTTTTCCATAAACAAGCGAAGATGTTTTTTCAATAACACAGACAAAGACAACAGATTACGGAAGCGGAATCGGAATCTGAAGACCCAACCCGTTCGTTGTTTTCACGGTGGCTGGGTCAGTTGTGACCCGAATTCTTTCGTTGATGTTTCGACATGGCCGTCGTCGTTTTAAAACCATACCTATAACGTAGTGGCCGCAAGAAAAAGTAAAAAAAAAAAATTATAGCATGCTCATGAAGGACCTCGAAATGGTCAACGAATCGTCAGCAGGAGAATAGTAAAGTACGTGGAGTATAGTCTTAATTTTGCCAAAACTTTATAGCATTTTAGAGATAAAATATGTGAATTCAGCGCATTTGCATTTAAAATAACCGTTTTAAAGGCCGCATTAAAGGGCCTAAAGTTAGTTGTGGGAAAGCAATGGCGGCGATGAGCTCACTACTGGTAACGTCTATAATCTTTCGACTGAGTGACTCACGGTCAAAAGAACCCTTCGGGGGAAAAGGCATGTGTCTATAAAATCGTACAATCCAGACCATAACAGTTTAAATTAACTACATCACTATAAATAAAACTAATTTAACGTGAGTTACACTTTTAGCTTTAACAGTCCAAGAATAGGATGCATGGCTAACCGGGCTTTTCCTTTAGGTAAGCCTAAAGCCTAAGGGCCTAAAGTCGCGCCGGAATAATTGGTGATGATAGACCACTTGTTCGCGTTCCTAGCCCACATCTAAAGACCCGAGACCTGTGATACGCTGGTTGATCCATGGACTCAATTTCTTCTAATTGCAATTCTGTTAGCGCCGCGTGGTAATTGCGCTGGCAAATGGATATAGGGAACGCAACAATGGGGCACATTTTAAGAGTTTTATGCTTGATTTCACCTGCTAATTATGGGACAGAGATACGCAAGTCAAATCTGTCAGATTTGCATAAAAAACTGTCAATTAACTTGACACAAGTAAATGTCTGGTAAAATCATGGATCATTATATCCGTGCTTTCCATGGATATAGGACTAAGTACCTGGTCAAAAAAGTGGTAAAGTTCGGTGAACATGGCCATTAGTGCTGTCTAAAAATATTAAAACTTGTTGACCGAGAATTTCCCTTTTTCATGTATAAAAAGCTTTGGACTCTCGAAACGATCCCCATAATTGCGTTCCCGGTGGTCATTAGCTAGCGCAATTGCACCACATATGGCCGCCCATATGGCACTACTATATAGTGGTAGTGCTAAGTTGCCCGGAACTTGAGAAAGTGCAGTCGGCATACCGCAGCCGCATGATTTCATAGCTCAGTGGCTAGCTGCTGCCGTTTCCCGATCGCATTGTAGCAACATAATGATTACGAAAGTGCATAATTCCAATTAAGTAAATTTCATCTTGGGGTTACTTTCAGGAAATAAAGAGAGAAAGAACATACTACAACTCAGCTACAATTTTAAAACGAGCGAAGCGAGTTCTTTTATTTGACTTGGACGAATTGGCGTTTGTTTATACATACAAACGCCAAGTCACCTGTAACTGTAGGTTCAAGTTAAGTGTAGGTTAGTCTGAGGGTAATTTTCGAACCGTGGACCTGACCTTCATGAAATTTGGTAGGTGGGTATTGGTGCAATTTGTAAGTAAGGTATCGAGCTAAATTGGTAGGAGGGTTATTGAAATATTAATTTATTCCCACTAGTTCCTTTTGGCAGTAATTTGGCATGCTAGAAGCTTTTGACACGCAAATACAGAGAAAAGTAAAAAAATTAAGAATTTCTAGATTTATATTTTTTTACCTACTTGCATGAAAAACCAATATAACATTCATCCATTGTTGACCTCCCACTAGTTGGAATTTGAGTGACGTTGAATATAAATTTCATCGATATTTTACAAAGTTGCATGAAACTGAGTCGACGCATTACAAAATAAGAAAACATCAAAATAACTCATTTTTATGGAGAACTCACGCTTGACCAAAAAATAACTACGCCAAAATCGTTTTCATACAAAATGAGTAAATGGTTCCAAAGCCAGTTTTCCCGTATCTCTTAAGGATTCGGATATGCCCTGTCCAAGTAAAAAAAAACACTATGTATTGTAGTACAATGTAAGGGAACAATATACCTGGCGGAGTATACAATAATTATACCATGCCGTAACGTAGGTTTACGAATTAGGTCATCGCAAAACTGTATACTCCGAACTGGGACAGTATTGCTATACTTACTTACTAATTATGATTTACCGGTTCATGATATATATCGAATACGAATGAACGCCCGCGTATTGCATTTCACGTACACTTCCGTGGCTGAAGCAGGAGCTAGGCGTGGCACTTCAAATCAGCTTGCAATGCAAAATAAGCTTTAATTTAAATCACGAAAATATCGGGAGAACGTACGCAGCTCGCCTGTTTTTGTCAAATGGAACGTTTATACAGGATGTCCTAGGCCAGGAGGTCCTAGGCCAGGAGGTCCTAGGCCAGGAGGTCGGCGACCGATGGGCATCGTACTTGGACGAATTATCACAATAATTGTGATAATTCGTCCAAGGCATCGTAGGTACACATCGTTCGGATCGCCCTCTACAAGAACACTACAAGTATGTTTCGCGATTTTCTTTTGTTTAGAAGTTCTTTGTGAGATTTTTTTATTGACACGGAGTAACCCGTAAGAAACCACAAGAAAAAATTATTAGTGATCTTTTCAAAAACCGTGTTTTGTGTTCATACCTTTTCAGTTGGATGGAATTATAAATAACGTTGGTATTGTTACCGATGCTTCGCATACAAAGGGAAATCGTTCAAAGCATTTAACAACAATTCGATTCACATATCATGTAGGTACGTAATCTCTCTATCTGTAGGTAAGGTATGAAAACATTGAACTACCTACGAGACAACGTCAACACGTTGGAAAGTAATATCTATACTATTGTAACTCCATTTCAATCGCGTCTGAAGTGAAGTCAGTTATGTTTTAATTGCATCTTATAAAATGAGAGCTGTTTAAATGTTTTTCATATTTTTAACCGACTTAAAAAAAAGGAGGAGGTTCTCAAAACTGTTGTATTTTTTTATATTTTTTACCTCATATCTCTCTGTCTTTTATACACCAATTTGGGTTTTTTTTTTTTATTTAATTTTTTTGATTTATTCCAAATTGGTTCGGTTCGATGGTTCATCGAACTGATCTGATGATGAAGCCGGAAATAAAACTTTGTATTGTAGCCGTGTTTGGGCTCATTGGAATTCTCATAAGATTTACTCTGGCTAAAAATGATTTTAATGGTAATAAATATCCCCTGATCTAAAGATGAATCCGGAAGGAAGGAACCATAACTCAACCATAAAATAAAACAATGTATCCATTGGAATTGTCATGAAATGCACTCTGGCTATAAAATAATTTTAATGGTCCATGCGTTCAACTTGCGCTACTTGAGTCGTATTTTATGTATGGCCTTGATTTAATCCTTTCGCCACACTCGTTTTCTCACCATCAAAATATCATCCAGATACTTGGTAAAATACAATGGCGGAAGTCGGTTTTTGAAACGAAAAGTTATTATGTCCTATGTGTTTTTATACTCCTAAGCTTTAGCCGCGTGACACCTACATACAAAGATTTTCTACACACCTCGTTAATTCCCTACACATCAGTGGAAACTGCATAAAAATCAGTCCAGTAGAACAAGAGTGCCGAAAAAATGCACACACAGTCGAGGCCGTGCCATTGTTTTATATAACAACCTGTAAAATGGTACCAATTTTAAGAAGCATTCTGGAACACCCCTCTTCTCGATAAGCCTATGCCATTACGATATTCGGTGGATGGAGGCTGCTCAAGACCGTTCGTCATGTTCTATGTGGGCTCGACATGTTCTTTAATAACAATTTAAGACATTATTGTTTAAAAAGTTATGTTATTTTGTCTGTGGCATATAAGCTGACAATTTAGTTGGCAAGAATTAAACGTAATTAGACCTATTTAGTCTCCGAGGGATTGTGTTATACCTACTGTTAAACACGCAAACCGTTCCTTTGGGAGTAGGAACGAATAAGTTGCCGTAATAGTTAACACGGTGCGTGTTTACTACCAAAGTTGAAGTGTAAATATTGGTGACAGCGAACTAATCTGATAGTGGAAAACCGAAACAATAAGAAGCGGCAAATAAGCTGATGCACCGGTACGCGTGACACGTGACAGCGCAGCAGAGGATTTTGTATTAGATTAGAGATTGCTACTGCGCAAGTCACGTGGTTCGCCCAACTTGATTGCCTTCTGTCATACTTGACGTGTTGGGGGACCCATTTTGAACAGCTTGCGAAGTTCGATCTACTAACTTCATGATTATAATTCTCCAGACGAATTTCATAAGTTCCATTTAAAAAATATATTTTTCACCAAAAATGCTTTCATTTTGCACAGTAAAGTACGAACGACGACGTAGCCACCTTTAAGTCATGTCATGTCATGCCCAATGTTCAGACACAGGCTATACGAATTGGTGAGAGCGTTATCTTTGAATTGGCTTTCTATCGGTAAACCAAGAGCATTCTTGTATTTAAATAAATAAATAATAAATAAATAATACTGGACATTTCACACAACATTATCTAGCCCCAAGCTAAGCAGAGCTTGTGTTATGGAAACTAGATAACTGATATAGGTACGTAATATAAGACATTACATAGATAGATATTTTTATTATATATAGAAAATACCCAGAACACCCGGAAAATTATTTACATTTACATTTTTATTTACACAAAAACATTAGCTATTATTGGCTATTAGACCATTGCGGTACTATATGTGGGTTACTAATTTGAGTGTGGTTTCCAACAACCCAGTCATTGACTTGGATGCTCGCTCAAGGAACAAAAGCTTGTACTTATCGAACACGCTAACCGACTTTAAGTAAAGCTCAATGGGTTCACACATTTGCAATAGCTGAGGCCTTACCATGAGCTCTTAAAGCGATTCAGTTCAAAAACTATTCAGTCCAAAATATCGGCTCCGTGATATTTAAAAACTGAAGGTCTATTCTATAGACTTGTGCGATTAAAGTTATTCAATGATGACGGATGTCAACGACGCAACGAACCAATATTTTGTGTAAGTACTGAATAGTTTTTGAACAGCCCCCTTATTCGCTATGACCAAACGTAACAAAACGCGGGCTCGTTTACGATATCTGCGTGGAATCATCGCTGAATCGTATGGGTGACGTCACACGTTATCAAGGAATCTCTTAGGTCATAGCGAATAACCACCCTGAACGTAAAAAAACTTGGGTATTATTATTTATTATGGCTAGTCAATTAAAACAGACAAATTACAAAGAGAAACGAATAAATAGTTACTAGGGCATGTTCTTAAGCGATCATTACGAGTATCTCAGAAATTAATGATCTCAAAAAGCTGGGAGTTCTTTGCATTACCGCCCATTGGAACTTTGAGGTCATCGACCGCTACGGTGGCCATGGTGTACGCTGCTATCTAAGCAGTAAGTAGAGATACGATTACTCGAGTCTCGACTCATTTACTAAGAAAGGCGTTTATGGTCGGCGCGGTCACCCACTACCTTACTCTACTGCTAGGTAGACACCGTGCGGCGACTAACTCTTTAGTGGAATTCAGTCTTCAATTGATTTAAAGATCCAGACGCAAGATCAGTGGGCATTACAACAGGGTTCAATGAACCAGTGAGCATGGGAATGTGGCAACGGTTGCAGCTCCACTTTTGTTTTCTAGGGCAATGTACATATGGGTAACTGCTTTATAATTCAACAACAAAAGCTAACGATCGTTTGGGATAACAAAGCAAATCAGTACCTACCCATATTGTGCTAGTTGTATTGTATTGTAACATAGTGATGGCCAATTTCAACTTCCGCAGCATTTAAGAGTCAGTTAGTTGTTTCAGCGCACGCAGCTAAAATAAAGTTATAAGATCAAAAGTAGGAATGAACTATTTTTACCCGACTACGGCAAAGCAAAAGGAGGGTTATGATTTTAGCAATCTATGCATGTATGTGACTTTGTTCACGAAACGACTTGACAGATTTTGTATTGATTTTTTAGTTGTATCCTCTCCAAACGCAGCATTGGTATTGCGAGCTGTATCACAGAATAAATATTAGTACAAGTGGCTGTATATCTGCTGCGTTAGAACCACGTTGAAACTCGTATAAAAAAATACTGAAATTAATAAAATGTGGGTTGAAATTACTCTTATTTTTGAGGTTTCCATGTTTAACTCAAGTCATCATCATTTATACGTCCACTGCTAGACGAGACCTCCCCCATAAAATACAATGGGGGGAATTTCCATGATCACCACGCTCGGTAGGTGGAGTAGGTATTTGTGTTGAGTACTCAGGTGGATGCGGATGCCCATCCCCTGGTGTAACCCCTTAGTCGGCTTTTACGACAACTTTTACTCAAATACCACGATTCTATAGTCCTTTAACTATTTGTTTTTATTGAACGAGCGAAGCGAGTTCTCTGATTTAATAGTAGTGAGGCTTTTCCAAATAAAAATTGTTGATTTTGCCTTCCTCTTTGAAATTTTAATAATTTGATAATTGAACGAGCGAAGCGAGTTCTCTGAGTCAAGTTGGAAGAATCGGCGTTTGTATGTATGTATGTCCGATGAAAACTTCCAAACCATTAATCCGATCTTCATGAAATTTGGTATGGGGGTAGATAGTATTGGTACAATTTGTAGGTAAGGTTATGAGCTATATCGATCAGGGGGTTGCTGAGGTATTGGGGTCCAAGAGGGGGTAAAAAAAATAAAAGTGAGACAGTCAGATCAAGTGGGGTGTCTAATGAAAGCGCTTTGGTTGGACATTTCAAAACTGTTTTTAATATTTATTTAGCCTTAGTAGTTTTCGAGATATTAGGAAAAATAAAAAACGTAAAAACCCAAAATTCTAGGGTACTTCCAGCAATCCCACAATGCTGAAATTTGGTATGCTTGTGGCTTTTGTGTCACAACTACAGGGAAAAGTCTGAAATTGAAGAATTTAGAAACATGTACGCCATAAAACAAAAACCAATATAAAATCCATTGTTGACCTCCCATTTCTAAGAATTTAAATGACGTTGGAGTTCTATGGTTTTCATCAAAAGGACGTTATCAATTAATTCGTCAGGTACTTGATATAGGTACTAACAGGTATGTTGTATAATTACGCCCCGTTGCTTAGCCCTATTCAAAGGTTATTTCGATGATGTGTAGGAAATTAGAGTAGTTACTGATAGATCCTGTACTGTACTGGTAGAGCTCGAGGTGAAAATTTTCAAAAATAATAATACAAAATATGGAAATTACTTAGTTAAGTAGTCGGGCTGATAAAGGTGTTATCGCGCGAGGTCTCAGTTCGGGGCGAACCACTAGTTAGGCGTATGGAACGCTTTTACCTAGCTTGTTATAGTTCTGCCCCTATATTCCCTATCTTGAAAGTCACTCGGTGACTAACGTTTGACAAGTAAAATTACCATCAATTGACAATTCTTAATGATAACTTTAACTGATAGTCATTTTACTTGGCAAACTTTGAAAGTCACTCGGTTAGTCACCGAGTGACTTTCAGCACGTCAAATACGGGTTTTGATAGTTTACGAAACTATATGAAGTTTCGTTTCCATCCAATACATTTACTGACAGCGTCCTTAGCGAAAACGAGAAGAAAACTAAGGACGCTGTCAGTAAATGTATTGGATGGAAACGAAACTTCATAAAGCTTCGAAAACTATCAAAACCCTTACTAAACCCCCTGTTAGGGAATAGGGGGCCCTGAGCTTTAACCACCGGTTTTACTTAACACTTGACACAAGCTTGACGTTCAAAAACGGTCCTTGTACTTACGGATTAGAGAATATTTTACTTTGACGGAATAACTAGGAGCGTTCAGTTTTAGCTCAGAATAATATTGCTTTACAATATTCTGAGAGTTTTAGGACGCACTCGTTTTTATTCTATTGTTTTCAGCTTTAGCGCAGTAGATTTTAATATTTAAACTTTTTTTTTAATTATGCGTACGTACTATAGCTCTGCTTTGTTCATGTGTTAACCTACTTGTTTGTGTGTAATGAAGAATAAAGAAACACTGAAAATACTTTGAGTACTTTGTGATCTGGGTTAAATGATGTCATGGAAGTCCTGAATAAAATGGTATCAAGAATGTTAGCCTTAATTTATCTCAATTAAAATAGATAAACGATGTAACTGTAATGGTGCGGTTACACATTACAAGAAATACGTACAGGCGGCAAAGTTAATTGGTTACAGATTAAATAATAGTAACAGAGTCCCGAGTGCCAAAAAGCTTACATACTCTATCGCATTTTAAGACATAAAGCCGGGCGTGACACTTGTATTTTGTGTAGTGGTACTAGTGGGATAAATCAGTAGGGGAGACCTAGGAGAGATGTGACAGAGGTGAGTTGTGACAAGGCCGATTTCTCCTAACCTATTATAGGTAGCGAACTGGCAACACCGCATGCATGACGCTTTCGATACGCGCTACTCGACTCAGTACATGCCGGCGACGCACGAGGCGCTGTTGTGTAAATACGACGGTTGTGTACAAAAAAATGCGAAAAGTAAGTTTTTCTTCAAAATTTTATTTGAATTTATATCATTTCTTATTATATGTGCTTTGCTTTCCTATTTGTTCTTAAGTTGTATGGTTATTCAACTCTCAAAACATAGCAATAATCTTTTGTGTGCGCATCGTGTTTAGAAAATATGAATTATTATTCAGATCAAGTCGTCATTTGAAACACCTAGGCGAGTTGTGACAGCCTGTCACAACTCTCCTATATTACTCCATTTTGAACCTTTGGCTAATTCCTTAATGTTTTTATTAATTTTAGATGTTTGTTTATGTCTTAGTAGGTAGGTACATAATGTATATAATGGCATACTGCATGCTGAATGGCTCTTTTTTTGTTTCAGAATGCCTAATAACTACTGATAGAGGAACCGCTAGTGTCGAAATCTACGACCTGGCTTTTGAAGAAGTCAAGTTAAGAGGTAAAAGTTTAAGAGATGCTGCGGCCTCTTACAATCAAAACTACATTTACTTTATCAAGATTAAGAAGAAAGAGGCTTATCTAATTATGGGCTGACAAAGAAAGAAACTAGAGTCATTGCATAGAAGTTAGCCAAAAAATATAATAAAAAAGTTCCAGAGTCATGGGACAAAAATGAAAAAGCAGGAGAAGTGTGGCTCAAGCTATTTATGCAACGACATCCTAATTTATCTTTACGACTGCCTCAAGCCATTAGCATTTTGGACTGATTATTATAATAATAATGATTGATCTCAAAGCGATGCCATATTAAATTAATTCAAACTATAATTACTTGTTATGAGAATGTTAATGTTAATTTTGTTGATACTTAAGCATAATAAAAGTACTTTTTCCTAAAAAAACCTGTTTGATTTATTAATATTAAGTGTAATGATATTTTTTTTATCTAATATAATGCTGTCACATCTTACCTCGGTACCTGTCACAACTTACCTCGGTCGTAGGAGAGTAGTGACAGGGGGAGTGGTCATTCATTTTGTCGATTTTCTCAGAAACCATAATACTTAAATTCGTTTTGGTGATTGTTTTGGAAACAGAAGGAATGCCGCTAAATTAATTCACATGGGTCATAACTGTGGAATGTTTCATGAGCGAAATATGGCCCCAAAAGTAAAAACTGTCACAACCCTCCTAGGTCTCCCCTACTCAATGGTACATCTGGGACGGAGGGCATTTTTTTTTCTTTAACTGAAATGTAAAAACACAACATTGCTAAATACACAAGTTGTGGTAAAAAGTACAACACATGAATCATTCAGTTTCTACTTAAATTTTTAAACACATTGGGCGATAAACAATTAGCTTTGCCGTCTTCTGTATCACTGGGAGAAACTTATACAACAACTTCGATCAAACCTCTCAGTATATTTATGTATACAATGCTCGTTATAAGAAAACATTATCACATAATCCATTCTCAATTAATTTTATAGCTTTAATCAGGTAAGTATAAGCGCGGCCACAGACCTGCCGATTCTATTCTGTTCTACCTAGAATAGCAAAGAACAGAATTTAAACCGGGTTCATCGTCACACACTTACCGGGCGACAGGCTTTCTTGATTGGCGCTGAGTTGTAATCTAGTGCTTGTGAGTGACGACATAAGGCTCTTTCTGAACTGCCAGAACGTTCTGATCGGCGATGAGGACTGTTGCTTGCTGACTGGGCGTTCTTACCGGTTAGGTTCGGTAGGTGCGTTGTACACTGTTGTTCAGTGGTACACTTTGTTGCATTCTAGCCTCCAGATTTCAATTATTTTCTTTACTGTTCTAGGTAGAAAAAAATAGAACCGACAGGTCTGTGACACCCTTAGCCTTACTATGTACCTAAGTAGAAACGGCAAGGTCTCGTAATCTTATCCAGTGACCGCCTGAGTCTTACTTACCTATGGGCTCGTACACAAAACTGCGATACGATGCGATGCGAATTCGCAACGCAGAAAATTACGCTAAAAAATTAAAAATTACGCAAAAAATGCGTAGGGAGCTCGCAGATTTTTGCGATGCGACGTCGCATCGCAGTTTTGTGTACGAGCCCTAACACCAAAACGCAACCGTAACGAATAATCCTATATGATAATATAATTAATGATAATCTGACACCGAAAAAATTAGACATTATATTTTTGTATTTCCGTAGCCATTATCTCAAAACATATCTACTTACAACCTACCTACATAAGTGATCTTTAAGTTCTACTACCTTCATTTTATTTCAGAATTTTCCACCCCGTTGTCGAAACCGTTGTTGGGGCGTGGTGTGTACCGGGCCGTGGTGTGTTAGGCCTAAGAATAGACCCCTCTTTCTCCCCCCGCGGATGTAGTAAAAACCTTACAAAGGCTTTAAAGGATTAAACCAGGAGATGGGCAGCAGCATTCACCTGAGTGTTTAACACCAAACTGCGATCACCAATCCGGCTGCCGAGCGCGGTGGTTATGGCAAATCTTAATGGGGGAGGCCTCGTCCAACAGTGGACGTAAACAGGTTGGTGATGATGATGATGATATTGTTGAAAAGGACTCGCTGTTTACGATTTTAGAAGCGTATATCTCACCAACTATAAAAAATACATTTAGAACCTCATAATATCATTATTGATATCTAAAGATACAAAGCATAAGTGCATTTTTTTCGTCCTTTGTTGTATTTGGAATGCCACGCCTATTTTTTTTTAATTTCACTACTCCATTTATAGCGTTTCATAGAATACACCTAACTAACTTAAAAAAAAAGGATTTTATTCGATTCGGTTGTATGTTTGTTCAAACCGGCCGCGACCCGTCCACCCACCAGCTTCACCCACCAGTGGGACCACGGGGAATTTCTTTTTCCCCGTGCACCCACTGCAACCTTATGCATAAGGCAGGAAAAATATATATCGATATAAATACTATTTTAACAATTCATTATTAAGTAATACAAACAAAACAACACATTCCTATGGAAAATTAAAACGAAAAACCAAACAACAGACGACCGAATTATTAAAGAGAAATTAATAAATCATAAATAACCTAGAAGCCAAAAACAAAAAGTAATTCCTAACGCAACTTCTCCAAGAAATGACCAACGCGTCATTTTTCCGTGAATAAGTTGCATTTGTGCTTGAAGTATCTGATAGTCTCTTTATTTATAGTATGTATCCCGTGAATCGTTTAATTTAGATTTTGGCGTTAAATATATTTTAGTCAGAAGTTTAGCTATCGTTACATAATTTTTATTCACTTTTTTATTAATGCCGGCGTTCCAGCTTTCGGAAACGTTATTAGTTCTGCGCCTTCTGTTGTACACGCACCATTCCTTGATGTTTTTTTCTTTGATATCGATATTTTCCCGCCATAATGCAGTGGGTGCACGGGGAAAAAGAAATTCCCCGTGGTCCCACTGGTGGGTGAAGCTGGTGGGTGGACGGGTCGCGGCCCGTTCAAACATAGTGTCCCAAGCCAAAAAGGGATGAAAGGATATCTTCTTAAATACAGCAACAGCATCAACAAGAAATAAGTTTACCATTGCTCGTGCGTGTTCTAGTATTGGTGAGGTGGAATTCAAAGGATAGTGGCCAGGTAATGGCATCCCACGCACCACCTCAGGCGAATCTTCGCAAAATTGCTGAATCGAATAATGATTGTATAATGTTATCCATTCGGCAATGAAAATCGAGTTTAAATCTAGATATTGGTTATTAACGATTTTGTAAGCGGAGATGAGGTCCCTAACCACCTCAAACCAAAAAAGATATCAGATCAAGAGAAGAGGAGGAAAGAGAGAATCCCAGCGTATGTCCGGAAGATGTAGAAATGCCATATAGTTGCGCAACTCTTGTAATTTCCCTTCAGTCAAGTTGCTAACTGACTGACGAGGTCAAACTATAGCTATTTCAGAAATGGTACAAAAAAAATGCATTTATCGTTTCCTTTTAGGCAAGCTGTAAACTTTTGAAGCATGAACTTCGTTGCTCATCAACCTCATTAGGAGGCTTGCATGCATACCTAACTGATTGAGCAACAACGAAGTATGTGACATACAAATAAGGTGATGTATTTGAGGTTTGATTAAACACTGCGTATGTATTTGCACTGAGGACGTGTATGAAATTTTCAATGAGGTAAACCTTTGATGGCGCAGTTGAATCGATAGCACCTGATTTATACCAGGCCGCTAAATTTTTACATTACATTACAACTACTTTGCACTTTATCGCAGTCGTTTATTTGTTCAAATTGTTAACCCTTCTAACGCCCGATCATGGATGCTGCTGCCCATACCCTGGTGTAATCCTTAGAGTAAGAGCTTAGAGGCTGATATCATTTCGTACTACTTACATATCTATCACCCGTCTATAATATACGGTGACAAAACTATTATTATTATTGTACTTAGTTGTGTATCAGGAAATTAATATTAGATGAAAACTATCCAGTTGTACTTAATGAAAATTAATCTTAAATAACACAACTTTGTGCTTACTTGTTGGTTTATGAGGAAAACGGGATGTAGTAGGTACCTAGGCAGGTACCTTGTGTTCGAAATTATCAAGATAACTATGGGTCTTGAAAATTATCATAGATATATACCTAGCAATCCTTTGTATTAGTAACTGGTATTATCTATCAACATTTATGTTAGAAATATTATCAAATTATACACATTTAACAATTAAGTTAATCTTTTATTTTTCGGCATCATTTCGTAACTAAAAGCTTCTAAAACAAACGTAAAGCATAACGTTATGATATGATATCAGTACCTATAATAATAGATTTGCGAAAGGATCGCGTAGGAGTTCAAGGCATGAACTAGACACCTTCACGGAGAAAATGCAGGGAGACCATATCCCAACAATGGCATAAACAGCAGTATTCATTCATACTGAAATAAATAAATAAATAAATGCTGGACATTTCACACAACATTATCTAGCCTCAAGCTAAGCAGAGCTTGTGTTATGGGTACTAGATAACTGATATACTTAATACAATGCATTACATAGACAGATTTTTTTTTTTTTTTTTAAATATCAAAAGTTACTTTTCAATTGCCATAATTTTAGGCACCACGTAGCAAAACTAATAGGACCATAATGCTAGCATGTGACAGACTTTCATACGGAACTCTCTATCATTAATTCCTTTAATTTTTTTATATCTCATCGATGCTCGTAACGCGTAAATTACTTATTTGTGTAAATAACAAAGAGCCTGCGGTAATAATATAAATACAAGGGCGTAGGTCTACAATGTTAAGTACGAAGGTTTATTAATATTTTCCAAGCCAATTGTACTATACATACCTACAACCAAATAATGTGTAGGTACTTATTAATGCGTTCAACTGAGAACGATAAAAAATAACAGTTTTACAACCCTCAAAATCCACAAATATCGCGTCTCGCAAGTTGGTTCCCAAAAATTGAACCTTCTGGACAGTATAAACAAGCCGATTAGCAGCGGAGACGAAAGCCTACAGTAAAATGTGGCGTAGGTAGTAAGTAGGTAACTATGAGAGCTCGTCGGACTGAGGTAGCAGCTATGAGGCGAGGTGGGTACCTACAGTCTAGACAGAAAGGGATTTAGGGGCGTACACAAGTATTGTGTATATATCGATAATCCACCCCAGTCCAGCCAGCTCCCGGCTGTTAGGCCTATACGTTCACCATAGCCACCCACCTCCACCTCCCGCGATTCCGCCATAGGCCGGATCAAGCAAAATTTTGAGTGATAGTAGAGATAGGTATGCTGCTACCGCAATGTAAGTTAATGATACCTGGCTGTTGGTTCTATTCAGAACGGATGTATGGCTAGATAGATGGGTTGACGCTCAGCAATTTCAGCGGGGCGATGCTATCCTGTCTAGCTTCCTTATTTGTTGGCTGACTCGCTTGCTATCTTCATCGTCAGCCGGTAGACATCCACTGCTAGATGAGGCCTCCCCCATAGCATACACAGCGTGCAATGGGGGGATTTGTCATAATCACCACGCTTGGCAGGCGGATTGGTGATCGCAGTTTAGTGTTAACTACTCAGGTGGATGTAGCAGCATCTCCTGGCGTAATCCTTTAGTCGCCTTTTACGACATCCACAGGAAGAGTTGGAGGAGTCCTATTCTTACTTATGAGACTACCATGGTTCATTTTTATCACGCTTTATTTGGCCAACACAAAATGGGTTACATGAAAGGGATGAAGATATACGTTGCTCTATTTTAGGGGCATTAGTAAGTATAAAGTTCTATTGCTATGACGACCGTGGCCCGCCGGGCAAGTAGCCAGCTGAGATATTAGAGGTGCTAGTTCGATTCCCGCTCCGGAACAAATGTTGTGTTTGTTGGGTGTTGTCATGCCTAGGTCA
Source organism: Epirrita christyi (assembly GCA_951392215.1). Lineage (NCBI taxonomy): Eukaryota > Metazoa > Arthropoda > Insecta > Lepidoptera > Geometridae > Epirrita > Epirrita christyi. Next base: position 8,682,686 of record OX595833.1, read on the forward strand.
TAAACTATTACATTATACGATTACGTTTTTAGTGTTCATAGTTATTTTTTTAGTTTTTATAGTAAAGTTATTGTAATTGAAATAAGAACACAAAGAAATCCTATTTTTTTTTAAAAGTCGCTATTAAATTACCTCGATTCAGTCAACAAGTAACAAAACTAGAAGCACGACCAATCAACTTTCACACTATCTCCTTCTTCTTCTGTTTTTAATTGGTCTCTTTCATCATCTTATGATTTGAAATCCATGACATTGGCAAAATGTCAAGTGGAAACTAAAGCAACCGAAGCCACAAATATAAGAAAAAGGATGGGATAGCACTTCATCACTGCCTGCCTTAAATAGGAGTTTCAGCCACTTTTTCTTAGATCACCAACCAATTTACCATGCAAAAGAAACTAAATCCCTCAATTTTAGACTTTTTCTTTTACTTGTGTCACAAAGCCTCTTAACATTTAAAATTTTAGAATTGTGCTGTTACTGGAAGTTACTTAGAGGTTTGACACCTCTATGGTGCGGCAGGCGAGCAGCCGGCAGAGATGCAAGAGGTTGCGGGTTCGATTCTCACTGCGGGACAAATGTTTGTATGATCTGCAAATGTTTATTCCGGGTCAGAGTGTGATGGTACCATGTTACTCATAGTTCCTGATACCCACGACACAGGGAATCCTAGTGAGGGATTAAGACTACATATACGACTGTTGGGTGTTATGTTACGGTTTTTAATTTTAGCGATTTTCATACAAAATAAGACATTTGTTGGCATATCTTTTGAATACACTGACTTTTTACAGCACTATATAAGCTCACAGACTTTTTTATTTGGTATAAATAACAAGTGGATACCTTTGGCTGTTTGCACACATTCCCCAAAATTAGGTGTCTTGATTCTAAACCCATCCCCCTGTAATATATGTCAATGCCCATCCCATTAACAGGATCAGTAATTTATAATAGTTAAATTCAATTATCATTAAATTAGAGCAAAGCAACAGTTACAAAAAAAATATAACGAATTTCAAAGAGATAAAAAAAGTCACTGCAATGAGCCTTTGGTTCTATAATAGTTTAAAAAAAAATAAAGAAAAGAACTAAAATAAGATCCGAACGTTACGTCCAGAGTTTTAAATTAAGTATAAAAGACAAGTGAAAAACGACGCTTTCCATTTTATACAATATACTTAATGATTCAGTGAAAGCAAGTAGATTGTTAAGGAATTTATTGGAAAAGTAAGCATATTTAGCACAGTATGGTTCAATGCACTTACCTCGTATTTGATGCCAGCCAGACGGAGCCATGTTTCAACTTTCAAGCAGTACGGAGAAGTCGACGGCAACAAAGGGGTTCGCGAGAATTGGTACAAATACGCGACATCTTTATCGAAATTAGCTTTGTGCACGGTCGGCTTCGGCGGAGGAGGCTCAACTTTCTTTTCTTCAACTTTTTCTTCGGTTTTGTCGGCTACCGGTATCTCTTCTTTGGTTTGGCTATTGTCTGCAGGCGCGACCTCTTTCACCTCCTTTTCTTTCCCCTCTCCGTTGCCAGGAACGTTGCTCTTTATTTCGGAGGTCATTGCAAAGTTTTTACTAAAGTAGTTGAACAAATTCACTGGTAAACATTCAATGAACCTGCGAACCAGAAATAAAATTCACCGCCCGAAACCACAACGCGATAGGACCTACGCGTCTACGCGACTTTATCGACGCGAGAAAGAAAGACGTGTGAGCGTTAGTGCAAATGAAATTCAAGTTATTCAACTGCCTGCCGGTCGCCAGCCAACCCGCGCGCGCTTTTACCAGAGTTGCCAACAATAATTTAGAAATTCCGTCATTAATCCAATAAGCTAGCGAGGGTTATACATGACTTAGCCTCGTCTTAAATTTATAAAAAATCTCCATAATCACTCTAACCAGTCCAAAATTACTAAGGCCTGTATTAAATAGATCAAACTCTGAAAACAAACTTGCGAGTTCACTAAAAATTTCAGTTTTGTATGGGAATTATGAAATTAGAACACACTCAAGTTCCGCTTTCGTCGTTTCGTTAAACTAAAAATAAAAGTTAGTATTTTTTTTGTCATAGCGATGTGAAAAAATCAAGCTTCGCAATCAGCCCGCAACGCTGCCAAAACCGACGCGTGTTATTAGAAAATAGAACACCACGCGTGTTAACGGTGAAGGGAATAATCTTCTCTAAGGGAATAATGCTGGGGATATACTGTGAACAGAACACAGAACAGTAACACCAGAACCCCAATGAGGGGTTTTCACGGCCGTTTATAATCATGCTTTCAGCGTTGAAAATAGATGGCGCTGCTCTGTACCTAGCTGTCAAGTGTCAAAATAAAGTTAAATGTCAACATCAACAACGTAGATATACGTACGTTTCGTGGTATTTATTTTTGCCTATTTCTAAAAACACCACAAAATCACTAGCGCACACTCAAGAAGCAAACACAAACAGAATAACAAGACTAATAGCCACAGACTAGTTTGATAATAGCGTAGTACGCGTACACCACAGATAATACATTTGACAATCTTGGCAGCTAGATCAACTCTAGCTGCCAAGATTAGCTAAGCTAGGTACAGAGCAGCGCCATCTATTTTCAACGCTGAAAGCATGATTATAAACGGCCGTGAAAACCCCTCATTTTTTTTTTCCTCAAACTTTTCTGTGTTCTGTTCACAGTATATCCCCAGCATTATTCCCTTACACCACAGATAATACATTTGACAATCTTGGCAGCTAGAGTTGAGTCAGTGCCATCTAGATGTGAAATGAAAACTTTCCAGAATATTATACCTGATTATGCTAGAACACACGTCTTCCCGCGTTGTTTTCATCTTGCTTTATTTGTCTCATAAAGTATGAAGAATATTGGACCAATCAGAGAATGTCAAAATCATGCTTTTGACAGCCCGCGAAACTGTCGGTGAGTGGACCGATGCGTGTTTTTAGGAATATACTAGAACTAGGGACGGCAAAGAACATAAATTATCAGCTGATTTTACGAGCCATGTTGTCGGGTCACAGTATGCACGCCTCCATAGAACCTAGTACCTACTTCAGAAAATGTGATCTGACATGTTCTTGGGTTGGGTGCTCGCAGTATACAGGGCGTAAAAAGACTACTCCTGAAAACTGAAACAGTGCATGTAGGCCATGATTCTGAAAATATTTAAAGATTAAAAAATTCAAAAAAAATGCTCACATAAGGGCCACTTTTTTGTTTTTTGTTTATAAATATCCACAAAATATCGTTAAAGGAAAACAAAAACCTAATTTTCATTATTAAAAACACGTTAATAAACAAAAACATCAAAAAAAGCAATGAAAAGCACATAAGAAATATTGGCGCTACGGGTCGATCAGCTGACCGGGAGCGTTGTACTCGCGCGGCCGGATTAAATGCGTATATTGCAGGCTGACAAATACGATACGAAATTAAAAAAAAGCTTTTCTTCGGTATGATAGCTAAAGATATTTAAATAGCCGGAGATCCCTCTAGACGAGACGCTCCAATAGCGCGAGGCTATCCCGTGTTCAGTGAAATCTAGCAAGCAAGTGGCTTAGGTGGCAGCACCGGTTCGCTACGCCCGCCACCCTCCCCTGCGTCTCGATAACTCGTCTCGCTTAATACATATTTGTAGGTACCACATCACATCCGGTGCGTCAGGCGTCCGGTCTGCGGTCTCTAGTCTACTCTACCTACACCTTGTCAACACACGCACGCACAACCATGGATTTGGTACCCTTCTTATGCACAAATAGTCTGTTCAGAAAGAGAGCCGTCGTGACCAAATTGTGAACTACATAATTAACTATTATTAAAACCAAACCTATGAGCTGGTTTCTTTCTGTCTGCATTTGAATCATAAACTAAGGAAATAGTACCTCACAGTTGTAATAGGATCAAAACGGAACAGACGCGTTGTCTTATTGCCCGCTAAACAAAACGTAATTAAGCACAGCAGCGCCCTTCAATCCCACGACCGACAGGTCACAGACTAACAGCATAGAACCACTTTACTTACGAGCAACTGAGTCCCAAGCACAAACATGGAAGCTAATGACAATCGGGACGCCTTGTTTGATTCATGGAAGTAATTGTACTATCATAGTATATTCCATGGATATAATGTAGGTACTATTAATAATTCTTCTTTTAATTATGGCTTTATTAAAACCCACCTGTAGGGAGACGGTATCGAGGTGTCTGAGCATTGTGCCCGGCACCCCCATTCCCTAACTGAAAGTCACTCGGTGACTATGACTAACGTTTGACCAAAGATTTAAATCTTTGCGTTTGACAAGTAAAATGACCATCAATTGATAATTCTTAAAGATAATTTTCCTAATTTTCAGCAATTGATGGACATTTTACTTGTCAAACGTTGATCACCGAGTCAACCGAGTGAATATGAGGTAAGTAATAAAGAGGCAGGTCTTCCAGCGATTCTGCGATTCATCCTACGGCTCGAATAAACCTAAGCCCATAAATGGATTTTATCGGTTTGTATATGGCATCAACATCAATGGTGAATACACCACTCACCTTCGATTTGCCCATTCCGGACCCATAATACCCCTGAAAGATACCCCTGGGGGTGCCACGGGAACTAAGATTTGCCGATGACATAGTCAAGATGGCAGAATCGCTGGAAGACCTGCCTCTTTATTACTTTACCTCATATTCTCTAACTGAAAGTTGACGGTTGACTCGGTGACTAAAGTTTGACAAGTAAAACATTTTACTTGTCAAACGTCAGTAACCGAGAAAAAAATTAAATGTGCGTTTGTGCGTCTTATCAATTTCGCGGGCACCTTCTTTCTTCGCTCGCGGCTCGCATCGCATACCGCAGGCGGCGACTAGATCTTTCGCGCCCGGACCTAGTTAGGGTTTTTAGTATTTTTTTTGATAATTTGTTATGTACTTTGTTATTTTGTTTTAAGCTACGGTATGATCACAAAATACAAACATCCAAAAATAAAAAACAAAATGAATCATATGCTTACATCATATCAAAGTAAATTTATTATTCATTGAAATCACAACTGTACTGTTAGGTAGGTACTAAGAATCCGTTTCACGAAAGAACTTCCATGCCATTTGAGGGACTAACTTTCTTATAGATAATATATGATTTCGCACCTTCGACAGTATAAACTAGCAGCGCCCAGCCATGGGACTTCTTCCGTGGCACGGATTCTATGCTAGTCTTTATAACTCCTGTTAGAGGTGGAAACTTAGCAATCAGTATAAATGGCTAATAATAAAACAATATTTCTGTGTCAAAACACGTAACATGACTTGGTGAGAAAGGCCCTGTTGTTTTAAATCAGTAGTCATAATTATTACTTAACAAAGTTGCCAGCTTCCTATATTTTAGTTAGAAGCTAATTACCTATATCATAAAACTAGGCCATTCTCAAAAACCCCATCAGTTGGGTTTTTTGGGAAAATTATAAAAAAGTCACCACAACAGTCGGTTTTTCAATTTACTTACTGAAAAAAATGTTTGAAATTTGACACACGTGACATGTAATGTTGGAAGAGGCATATTTTTTTTAGATAGGAGACAATGCTCTTTCATTGACATAACATAATATAACACCCAACAATCACATACATTCATAGTCCTGGTCCCACACTAAGATTCCCTGTGTCGTGGGTATCAGGAACTACGAGTGCCATGGTAGGTACCACAACACCAAGACCAGGAACAAATATTTGCAGGTCATGCCAACATTTGTTCCGCAGCGGGAATCGAACCCGCAAACTCTTGCTTCTCAGCCGGCTAATCACCCGCCGCGCCATGAGGTATCATTCGAGATGGCATTTGAAGCCCATACCTTCTTATTATGACAGCCAAGCAAGACAATTAAATCGACACTAGAATTCCAGTTATATTTTTTCAGTAAGCCGATTTTTTTGGTGCAATGCTAAGAAATGATCGTGCTCTTTCAAATATGTCACATGTGGCGCTTTGGGTCAGTTGCCCACATATTTTACCCAGCCTCCTTTAGTCAAACTGTAAAGTTTTAAGGAATAGGGTCTTTTTATTAATGCAGAAAGACCTTTAATTTGTTTCACAACCAGTAGGAAAGCATATGCTCGTTATTTTTTATATTATTTGATTCACTGTATCTAAAAAACAAGTAACAATTATTGTAACTCCTAGTGTAAATATAAAAATAACATTATTAAGTCAAATAGTAACAAACTAGATTCGTAACTATAAGTGATAACTAGGTACCTACTAAAGAACGACACAAATGTTTACAAAACACAACTAATTCGTTCTTATCTTTCCGTTATAAGATCACAACACGATTATTAGGTACTATTCTACTTTCTCTCGTGCGTGGCACTGGTTCTTTTTTGGTCCAAGTATTTAACTCTAAAAAGAGCGTTTAATTGTGACCAACCGTTGGCGTTTCCAGAAAGAACCATGAACTATTATTACTAGATCTCTTCTTACATAGTAACTAACTTCATTTTGTAACACGTGATATTTTCACATACCGACATGTTGGTGAAGGCACCGGCATGTTGGTGAAGACATCAACATGTTGTTGGTGACACCAACAGGTTTGGACAGTGAATATTTCCCGTGTTAAAAAATGTATACAATTTACGAAAGATTTACTAAAATGTAAACTGGCATGTGACACATCAAAATTAGTATCTAGCTAGCTTCGTTATGCTCGATAATTCACATTTAATTACGATAATATATTATCGGCATTTGAAAATTTATTGCTCATTCTTAAATAAACATTTAATTAACCGCGTAACATTGCGTTAACCATACGAGATTTTACCACAAAACGCACAATCGCAGTGAACAGTCACATAATAAAGTTAACTTCACGTGAGGTAATTTATGTTAAAACATTAAGACACTTTGTTCCAGGCATTAATTAAGGTTCTCATTGATACTGTGCGCAAAGAGACAGGCCAATGAAAGAGGAAAATGAAAAAGTGTGACAAATTGAAAAAAATATCAGCCTCTGTCCTTTGCACACACACTTTTAGTGCTAGACACTATTTAAAATTATTATTGGTGTGACAAATAGAATGCTAATAATATCTATATTTTTTTTTTATTTTCCTTATTAATTTTGGGTCTATTCGTATGTTTTTTTATTTGACGCGTTTTTCAGTTTCATGTTTCTCAAGCCAGCCTCGTGTTATCTCACAAGGACTTTGCATGAAGAAGAGAATGCCTAGTGGCAACTAGGTTGAAGAAGTGAATACTTATGTAAGTCTCATGAGAGATAAAAATTTCATTTCATTTTCAAAAAAACATTTTCATTTCATTTCATTCTTTATAAAAAATATGCCTTATAAAAACATGTTAAACAAAAAATTAAACAATATGTGAAGAGTATTGCTATCTCACGCCAATGCATTGGTAATGGCAAACAGTGCCAGAGCTTTAAATAGCTTTTATAAGTAAATTTAGACAGCATTAACATAGTGTAATAATTTTATACATTTATGCAGCGAAAATTCATAGAAAAATGTGAATTAAAAAGGTAGACAAGCTGCGCCAGAAAACGCTATGCAAATATATGGAGTTTGACTTATACGATCGACAAGGCAATTCCAATAATCAATAATCATTTATTTGGTAAGAGTATTACACGTCACATAAGCACATGCCTAGGCATATATGCTATACTACAGTATAGTATTATGTACATAATATAGCATTAATATAATTAAAAAAAAAACAATTAAAGTCATGCTACAATTAAAATAATAAAATTGAATTCAGAATATAATAATAATAATAAAATTACAATTAGAGGCATATTACAATTAAAATAATAAAATTAAATTCAGATACACTGAAATAATTAGAAATATAATACAATAAATAAATTTGTGTGATACACATGTCAATGAATTCCTCATAGCTATAGAAAGTGTTGCTTATGAGCCAGTGCTTTAGTATATTTAAATGCGTTAAAACTAGCAAGTTATATTTGCTTAGCGTTTTCGTATTACGCTAACTCTTTTATAGCAGTTTGTTTCGAGAGGGACGATTATAATTTGAATATTATTTTTTTAAATAGCTTGTTTACTTGGAAGGTATTTCAGTTTAATTATGAATTTGAAAGGTTGCTCTTAGATGAGACTTAAACTTTCCCGATACGAACAAATAGCTATTTATAATTTTACTGGTATTTTCAAACGAAACCTTTTAGGAGGCGTCCATTTATAACGTGAGGCGATTTTAGCCATTATTGACCCCCACTGCCCCCTTTGTTAGATGTCGATACACCGTCGTGAGATTTGTGTCAACCAATAATTTCACGCGAGATTTCAAATTGCGTATTTTTACCGCACTTTGCTGCCGCCCAGGCACTTTCGTACGCCGCATTGTTTGTAGAGTCGCGTTTGGCTGGCAGGTGGCAGTCTTCCCCCCCCCCTTAAACGCCTCACGTAATTAATGGATCCCTTAAGAGTTTTGACCGTTACGGCATTCGCGGTCGTTAAGTACCTACCTTTAAAAATATCTTAGTTTACAATGTTAGGTTATATTTACAAGATTTAAGACAGCAAAAACTTTTTATCAAGGTTTTTTTCTACATAAGATATGTATACATACAATCTATGCGGTAAATCTTTAACACATTATAGATTTTCCTTAAGCTTTTGCTTTATCATGGCTTAATAATAATAATTATGACTTATTAAGTAATAATGACGGTTGCTTATACAAAGCGTTCTAACCTTGTTTAAGATTTATATCTCTCTAGCTTGTTCTATCATATGCGGCACTTACTCGAAAGAGAAATAGCAATTATGATATAAAATATTTATAACATAATCACTATATACATGACAAATATATGCAGCATTCACTAAATTAAAATTGGCGGCCTTTTTAATAAACTGAAATAACAGGGCTGCTGGTGTCCTTTTTTAATAAACTAAAACAACAGGGACCGCTGGTTTCCCCTTCTAATAATCTGAAATTAAAGGGACCGCTGGTGTCCCCTTCTAATAAACTAAAATAAAAGGGACAGCTGGTGTCCCCTTCTAATAAACTGATAAAAAAGGGAACGCTGGTGTTCCCTTCTATTAATCTTAAATAACAGGGACCGCTGGTGTCCCCTTCTAATAAACTGAAATAAAAGGGACAGCTGGTGTCTCCTTCTAATAAACTGATAAAAAAAGGGAACGCTGGTGTTTCCTTCTATTAAACTGAAATAAAAAGGACCGCTGGTGTCCCCTTCCATTAAACTGAAATAAAAGGGCCAGATGTAGCCCCCCTTCTAATACTTAACCTAAAATAAAAGGGACCGCCACAATTTAAACGCATCAAGTTTTAGAGAATGCTGCACAGAATTCATATTTATTAATATTTAAATATTAAAAATGTATTTCGAAATATAAAACGAACACTAACCTTGTATAAAAATATTCAGATTTAGTAAAATTGGCCTGATTTTACTAGTCTTGTAAAAATAATATGTAATGGCCTTGTGTATAATTTGTCACCCTAAAACTATTGAGTAAAGCATTTTGTGATTATTTATTTTACTGCGTGATGAGCTATAAAATATACCTAATGATTATCCAGTATCCACATAATTTTTGGGCACTCTGAGCCTCAATTCTCGTTATTATTGAATATTCAATTTACAATCTAATCTCATATCATTCAACTGCCACTACGTGCGTTGACGTAGTAACTATTAGGTACTTGATTTTCACATGCATACGATGTCTTTCTCGCTATAACAAACGCCTTAGCAAAAGAAAGGTTGATGATTAATCGAAAGATGACCGAGATGAGATTGAATTGTCAAATAATTACGAGAATTACCTTCCAGTTTGTGATTGAGTTAAAAACTTATTTGTTTATTGAATTTGGCAACTTTTTTAACTGTGTGTCAAATGTAGAAAAACAAAATTTTAAAAAAAACTGCTTTGTAAGTTGTAAATTTTAAAATTACCTTCATCTAAGTTAGAAAATTATCCCTTTGACTTTATTCCTATTCATATGAATGTTTTTACTAATAAAACGCAATCTTTTGATTTGATCTAAGATGACCTTCGCAGCGCGGTGGGCGAGTAGCCGGCTGAGACGCAAGCAAGAGGTGCGGGTTCGATTCCCGCTGCGTAACAAATGTTTAGCATGATCTGCAAATATTTGTTCAGAGTCTGGGTGTTGTGTTACCATGGTACTCGTTGTCCCGATTGGGAGTTATGTTTATGTTTGATTGAGTGTTCATTAGCATTCCACGTTCAGTGCTAGTTTGGTATTCGTCTCAGAACTAAACAATGACGTCCAAATATAGCCCAATGGTTACAACGTAACACTGCCGCAATAGTAGCGTAATAGCTCCATCCAAATTAAGCTATCAAGGGAACACGTACCAAATATCGAATATGTAAAGTTGTCCTATTAGAGCCCAATATGCATTACATTATCCCACTTCAAGGTTGCCTAAAATTGTTGAAATCAGTGTTTTAAATCTACACCAATATGACAAAGAGAAAAGATTTTTGTTTGTAATGAATAAGCTTAAAAATTACTGAACAGATTTTAAAAATTAAATCAACAGTAGAATGCTATATTATCACAGTAATAGGATATATTTTGTTTAAAAATAAATAGGTAATCTAACCTTTAGCTGTACCAAAATAAAAGGGTTTTCACGGATGGAAATCGACAGTAAGCACACTCACAAACAATCATCAGTCACATAGATTGTTCTGGTCCCACACTAGGATTCTCTGTGCCGTGGGTATCAAAGAACTACGAGTACCATGGTACACCCAGCCCGTAACAAATATTTGTCCCGTAGCGGGAATGAACCCACACCTTTCACATCTCAGTCTGCTACTCGCCCGCTGCGTCACCCTTCTGACGCATAATGACCAACACGCTTTTTGACTAATTTTAAATACGCATCTTGACATTTGCGCAATATGTGCAATACGCATTTGACATACACGCAAAATCACGTCATAAAGTGATCCTATATCATATTATTATTATTATTTGTCCACAATGTTATAATTTTCAATGTTATTATAATTTAGTATGTTTTTATTGTGTATTGTGTTAATTGCATTAACATGCATAAGTGCATTATATATTAAGTGGTTATATATGCATTATAGTGCAAGTGGTTGCGGCCGTTCTAATAAATTAATAAATACTGTAAATGGTTCCGTTGGTACCTTTTCAAGTACGGGACTCGAATCAAAATGTTGGGAGTTGTCTATTATTTAGTCTGTTTGATGAAATAATGATTTCAAACAAATCACTTGTATAGTTGCAAAAGTAGACAGTTCTATTAGGGTGTATTTCCAAGTCTCACACTCAGATGACTGTCTACTCAGATGTAAGAAGCCATATATTATGTACACATGTACTTTGTATTTAACCAAAGCCGTTTTCGATATTAATATTATCTATCTACGATATGCTGATGGGTACCATCGCAACGTTGTGATACTCTGTTCTATCCTACTTGTTATACAAATGCGATTGTTTTATAATATTTGTGGTGTGTCCGGCCTAAGAATATACCCTCCATCTCCTCCGGTGGATGACGTAAAAGACGACTCAGGGAACACACCAAATATTAAACTATTAGTTACGATACAAATTTCAATGAATGATTTAAAGTGTTGTTTTGGTTCATTGATATACGTTGCTAAACTAATTATATTTATGAGAATCAATTAAAACATGTGTGTTAGGTCTTCTGATTCCCGCAAAATCAGTGTTCGCTATCTCAAGATGTGTTGATGAGCAAAAAACACAGTGCAATTTGAATTTCGCGCCACTTTGCTAATGTTCCACCTTGAAACTTACAAATATTCCAAGTTAACCCAATCAATATTGCCAATATTGTGGCCAAAATAATTGGCCAGTCACATCGTCTCGGTAATGTTAGTTATTCGTGCGGTATTACATACAGTTATTTACATTACATACATTAAACTGTATTACATACTAATGGCCTTATTCATAATCATTTATTAAACCTATTTTAGTTAAAATGGCTTTTGTCTTGTTCTCTCTAATGTAAAATGTCATAAGCCAAAACAAGACAAAAGCTATTTTAGCTAAAACAGGTTTAAAAATGATTATGAAAAAGGGGGTATGTATTTAAGAAAACCAACGTTGCTATGGTAACAATCTGCGGAACAACGATAGATTAAACATTGACGCCGACTGTTAAGCTACAGCTACGCTTTTATTCCGAGTCAGAGGTTGTACTCGACGGGGTGTAGCTGTAGTAGTGTTGCTGCTAGGTAGTGTTGATCTGTTCCACGTTCAAGTGAGTGATGAACCGAAGTCTCATCTGCAGCGACGGGCGAAGCTTACGGATCACACTCTCAACTTCATTCTTCATCGTATCGCCAACGAACATGTATTTTATGTGGTAACTGAAGTGTTGTTCAGGAAAATAAACTCCCACATTGTTATAGCAAGTTTTAAATCACTTGGCGTGAGTACAATGAACCACAATATTGAACTTAATAACATTTCAGTGAAATCCAAAGGCTATAATAATCTACTAGTGCTATCTACACCGGCATGCAATGAAATAGGGTCACTTAAATACTTCCCAAACAATGTAAGATATCGAATTTAAATAAAAATCATATTAAAATTACATACGGCATTAATGTAATAACTTTCGTAAAAAAAACAGTGACCTATGGTTCATAGTTTAGGATATATCTTCCAAGCGACCTCTTTTCATTGCACACCAGTTTAGATTCGATTGACACTGACGCACGGTGTAGTGTAACACGGATTTTAGTATGGCAACTGAGGTTCGCAAAGGGCTCATCAGTGTCTTTGTACAAAAATCGTGTCACACTACACAAATACGTCCGTATCAATTGCTTGTTAAAGGGGCTACAGGCCTTTGATGGGCCATATTAGCATGCATTGTTGAATTCACGATCCTTTGTCGGTCAATAAAAGGATACAGCAAGTCGCATATCGGGTCAATATACGCGAGATGAGCCTGCGACTTGTCGATATGCGCCAGCAGCTCGTAGAGCGCGAGCGTTACGTCCATCACGGCGCGCGACAGGTCAGAGTTGAACCGCTGCAGGAACGGACCGACCAGGTGGCAAAGAAACAGCAGTTGCGTCTCCGAGTGAATCTCGAGAGCTAGTTTGTCTTTGATGTAACTGAAACATTTATTGCTTTTTAGCTTCGAGCAACACGGAAGGGAGGGAGTAGCCATTCGCAGCGTTCCCGTCTGTCAAACTACAAGCCAAAGTAGGCATATGCGTTTAATAAAACTAGTTGAGGTTTGTTCTTATTTTGAGGAGGTGTGCAAGGTTTGTTAGTGTGAGTGTCGTCATTACAGTGTTGTATTTGGATGTGTATATGCGGAATTGCACATGTGTGCACATTTCCCCCCGCAAAAAAAGACAGAACTATTTGAATGGTAATATATCGCTAAGGCTACTCCCTTCCGGCTCGCGGCAGGAAGTCCGTGTTGCTCGAAGCTTTTTAGGGTTCTGTGCCTCAAAAGATACCAACGGAACCATTATTAGAGTTCCATACCCCAAAAGGTACCAACGGAACCGTTATGGGATCACTCAGGTGTCTGTCTGTCCGTCACAGCCAGGCTGATGACGATAATGATGATAAGGATTGTAAGGACTTACAATCCCAAGAGAAACGGAAAATGCTCGCAATGAGAAAATGCGTATTAAATTGTGTTGATTGTCTGAGATTAACCCAGAGGATGGATAGCAGCATCCAACTGAGTACTCAATACGAATCCACCTGCCAAGCGTGGTGATTATGGTATATTCCTCCATTGCTTTCTACGGGGAAGGCCTCGCCCAACAGCCAACAGTAACGATTAATAATGATGATTAAAAGAAAGTATACTTACATCGGCACTTGCATGATTTGTCCGGCACCGGCGTGATACCAGATGGCATGCGCCAGCGCCAACGTCAAGCTGTACTTATTCTCCAACATCACCTCGCTGGTTGTCTTCAGACTGAACAGCTGAAATGGGGTGTGCGAGTGCGGCCACTCCGTCAGCTCACTGTCTGCAATCACTTCCGAGACACGCTCCTGTATGACCGTCCAGTACGGATCCGGCAACGCGGCCATTATAAGCCCTATCGCATTGATCCAGAGCTGAATCTTCATTGGGGGGATGACGACGAATCCCTTTGATATGACGTCCAGCAAACTGTTTCCGACGTATTTGGGAGACATGGGGAGAGCCATCAGCTCGACGCAGGTGACGTAGAGCGAGTGGGCGGATGGATTGGGGTACTCGTTGAAACGCCAGTCCGTGTTTGGAAAGTGCGAGTTACCGTTCATCGCTGGGAAGATGTTAAGGAAATGATACAAAAGACAAAAAACAAGTACATACGCAAATTTAGTGCTATTTAACATTCTCTTCTAGCTAACCATTGTATTATGTAGGATCGGTCAAATACTGAACTGATCATCCTATAGAGATATCCTATAGACGCATTGAAAATTTTTGTATGAATTAAAGAAGGCAGGTATGAAGAATGAAATGAAAAATTTCCTTTATAGTTTTGTTAGATTTTGTTGATGAATTCACTAACCCAATTCATAACTTATAAGTTACCAAATGGTCTAAATATTAAAACGTGTTAGAAGTTAAGATTTCAATTTTAAAAAGGTTAAAAACGAGGTTTATTTTTTTATTTTTTTTATAGAGTGGAGTAATTCAAATTATATACTGAATTTATGATTTCACTAGAAACACGATATTTTTTTTTCTTTTTGTAAACTTTATGAACTCAAATCAAAAACTTAAATAATGTAGAGCTCATTTTGTTAACCTACAGCGTCTTAAGAGTCTAATTATCGATATAATGATAAGACGATAACGACTCGATAAGTCAATACCGACGACGACACGACAAGACGCACTTCATCTCAAATAGTCGCACGCATCCGCAAGAGCTTTGATAAATTTGGCAATTCAAGTCATATTTAAACTTCGGCATATTATTTTTAACCGGGCAATGCTCGGTGTTTCTCTGAAAGATAAAATGCTACTGCTCAAAACTTATTTCATGTTTTCATAACATGTTTCATGTATGTGTAAAAGGATACTGTCCACCATTCTGTTGACAAGCGTCAAGTAGTAGTTGAGGTCCGGGGTCCACCCAGTCGCGTCCGTTTCAGATTTGTTCAGATATGCCTGGAATACCTCCGTGGTCGCCCAACCAGACGGACGCACATCCTTGAGAGAACCCAGTACAGCATTTAAGAGTTTTCGTTTCAGTAGCGGCTTGTCGCGTAGCTTGGACTCGTAGTAGTGGAGAGTATTGTACAGGAATGTTACTGGACGGTCTGGAATAGGTTTATATTGCGTTCAGTTTAGATTTTCAATGCCCCGGTTAGCTTATTAGGTTCATGGAGTTTCTGGAATAATTTTAAGATTTTCTAACCAGCCATGACGTTGTAGTGTAAAGTGGAGATAGAGGTCAGTCATCATCATCATCACCAGCCGGTTAAAGTTTAAAGCTGGTCATGGGCCTCCCCAAAAGAATGCCACGAGACTTTCAGCCGCCTCCATCCACCGACAAAAACCCAACTAAACTGAAGGAATTTCTGTTAGTAGTAGAAATTCTTGTGAGAGTTCGTCCGAGGAAGTACTACCACCGTACCTATTTCAGCCGCCAAGCAGTAGTGCTCGCATTGCTGTGTTTCGGTTCGAAGAGTACGGGTGCCGGTGAAATTACAGGCACATGAGACTTTTCACCTTTATGTCTCAGGGTCGGCAGCGCGCGTGTGATGCCTCTGGTGTTGCAGGCGTCCATAAGCTACAGTAACTACTTTCCATCAGGTGAGTCGTATGCTTGTTTGCTTGCCAAGTAGAAAAAAAAAGAAAAAAGTAGTAATTATCATCATCAGGTTGTAGAAGGCCTCTGCTAGGCATAGAACTACTTCATAGAATGCCACTAAGAACGGTTTTGAGCCATCCCCAGCCAAAACATCCTGCGGCCTTTAAAATGTCTTCGGTCAATCGAGAGGGGACCCCCCTCTCCTGCACTGCATCGTTCATTTTTAAAGGATTAAATAAGACTAATGGATACCGCGCGCGACTGTCAATTGCTTCTGTCATATCCATAGTTTAGTTAGCGGCTTTTCTAAATGCCCTGGGTGGTTATTCGCTATGACCTTAGAGATTCCTTGTCAATAACGTGTGACGTCACCCATACGATTCAGCGATGATTCCACGCAGATATCGTAAACGAGCCCGCGTTATATTACGTTTGGTCATAGCGAATAAGGGGGCTGGTTCAAATAACTTACCGTGGAATTTGTACAGGTACCCTAAATGCTCCAGCAGTTGTTCAAGGTTCTTGCTGACTTGAGGTATCTCCAGGTACCGGTGTACGACAATGTCTAACACCGGTATGAATCTAAGACACACGTTGCTTAGGTATACGGGAATAGGGCCGCCGTAAGCGTTATTCGGCTCTTCTGGTGCGAACTTTTCAGGATATTTTCTGTGGAAAGTTAGATGCTTGTCGTACCTGTAGAAGATGGAAATTATATTTTATTTATATTTATTTTCTATTTTAGACGACCTCTGTGGCGCGGCGGGTGAAGGTTCGCCTGCGACGCAGGAGGTTGTGGGTTCGATTCCCACCTCGGAACAAATATTTGTACGATCTGCATATAATTGTTCAGGATGTTCTGGGTATTTTCTATGTATAATAAAAAATCGTAGAACTAAAGTTGTTCGCCATGACGTATGTATTACCCTCCCTCGGGCTTTTAGGGGTATATTGTTACACATTGTATAGCTAATTTCACTATGACCTTTCGAGAATGATAGACTCGTTTTCTACAAATGTGAACTTTTCACGTACCGATATATCGGTGTAAGCCCGATCAAATTTTGAGCCTTCTTCAGTGAACGCGACGCACTCCCTCGGCGTCCCGTTTAGCACGCAACGCCATTTAGTGCTAAACGGGACGTTGAGTGCTGACCGGAAAACGTACACCGAAATACCGGTACCTGAAAAATACCTGTTTTTACAAAATGGACCACCTGGCTAAATCCAAAAACTGGACAAAAAAAACAGTTTCTAGCAAAGCTCGCTCAGCCAACCAATACAAAACAATACAATGAATTACCGAATGAATGTGTAGGGCATTCTGCAAAAAAGGCATTGTGCTTACTAAGGCACTATGAAACTAAGTCGTTTTGCTTTTATAGTCGTTATGCAATCTTGTCCTTACGAACCTAACCCGCCGTGGTGTGTCCGATTTAAGAATATACCCCTGCTACTCCTCCCATAGATGTAGTAAAAGCGTTCAGTGGGGTAAGCACGAATATCTAACGTTATCGAGACGATCGCCTATGTCAAATATTGACCAATGACATTAGGGTGTTTTGAAATCTTTGTAAGTTGATTGGTTAATATTTGACGTTTACAATCGTCTCTCTAGCGCCTCGATAACGTTAGATGTTCGTGCTTGAGCCTCTGCATCAACGTGAGTACTTAACACCAAACTGCGATCACCAATCCGCATGCCTAGCGTGGTGATTATGTCAAATCCCCCCATTTAATTATATGGGGGAGGCTTCGTCCAATAGTGGACGTTTAAAAGGCTATTGAAAAAGAATGAATGACCAATTATTTTGCTTCCAGTGCTCAGGCGAGTTCTCCTTGACGAAGTCCTGCGCTCGGTTCCTGAGCTCGGATCCCTTCAGCAGTAGCAGCTGGATGATGTACAGGCACACCTGGCTCTCGTTTCCGTCGGGGTTGGGCCGCAGGACCTGTCGATGAGCGATCAAGTCACTTCTAACATTACGCCTATTTTTACCACCAAGCAATAACGTTCCGATACCTACACTACCGACCTAGCTAGTTGAAGTGGCAATGGGCTGGTCGTAATGTGCCATGTGACCACTGAGGAATAAAGAGGTTCTTGAGTGGCAACCATAAACAACACGATGCAAAGGGAAAAAGGAAGGCCCCCCTCTCGGTGGACCGAGGACATTTTAAAGGTAGCGGGAATTGGGGGCTCAACACCAATCGTCGTGGCATTCTATAGATGATTATGTGTTCCGGTGAAATTACAGGCACATGAGACTTTGTCTGGCCGCAGTGCAATGCCACCTAGGTGGACGTGGCCTATGAGGTATTACAGTGTAATAGTACCTTGTCAATTACTCAAATAAAAAAGTTATAGATTGTTCACCGTGGGCCGCAGTATTCTCGGCCTAAGAATAGGACTCCTCCAACACCTCTTGTGGATGTTGTCGTAAAAGGCACGTAACAAAAGTATTTTTTCATAATTTTAAAACGCTTTGTTTTAGGACTCTCCTAATATCTCTGAAACTACTGAGTCAAAAATTTTTGGAAAAAATATGGAATATTGGGCCTTTCTCATACTTTACAGGAAAACCTACAAAAATCCCACGGGAAACTGAAAATAGTCGTAATGAGAAAATGCGTATATAATTGGGTTGATTGATTAATAAGTTAATTGGTCTAGTGATTACTGTGGTAGCCTACTTATAGGGAACACTCTCCACGCGAGTCTGACTCGCACTTGAGCGGTTTTTTTTTATCTTATTGCACTAAAAGCTGTAGCATACCAGTGTTAAGGTACAAACTCACTAAGCACAGCACGAGTTTATCGATGGTGACGATGTTGTACTTCCATATGATATCGTTGATCGCGTCAACGCATTTGTTAATATGCGGTCCGCCCGCTGGGTTCGTCACTTCGAGGACTAGGTAGTCGCAGAACTTGCGAAGGTGCGCTGATAGCGCCCGGGCGCCTATGCGCTCTAATATCCTGAAAAATAACATACCTTTTACAGTACATACATACTGGATTGTCAATCTTATCAATTTTGCAAAGTCAAAGTCAATTGAAAGTTGAGTCAAAGAATTTTATTCATTGAAATCACAAGGATCATTTTGAATCGTCTTATAAACTAAAATTACTCCTATTCAAACGCGACCAAGCCTAGAAGAATCAGGCAACAAACACGGCTTGGCTTACATAAATGGTACGTTTTACCACTAGGTGAGAAGCGCCTGTGTGGTGCCTCGGACCAAGGAGTTGCTGATACATAGTAAACAAGAACTTAAAAACCTTAGGAAGGTAGTCAAAATTAAATAAACATCAGCAACAATATGCAAGACAGCACACGCTACGCTTGTTATATGACATAACAGTAAAACGCACAACCGTAGACAGAGTAACCAATAGACAACTAGATAACTTCCATCGCAGTCATACAAGAAACAGAACAACTTATTTTATGCATAATCATGTAAAGAAATGAATGATAATGATTTTTTGACGCATGTCGCGTGCCTGTTTTTTGAAGGTCCGCACACTACTGTGCGACAGTTCTGTAGAAAAATATATTTGAAAATAGATTGTGCTGAGCACGGAAATACACACTGAATTAGTTGTAAATTGTGAATAATAAATTCCTATAACGAATTTCCTTCGGAAAATGGTTCAGTGTATTGTATTCAGTGTAGATGTAAAGTTATCTATCGTTTTATCTCACAACAGCTATTTGTCTATTGGTTACTCTGTCTACGCCCACACCGCTTTAGTTCAACTACTCGACGCAATTGACAGAACAATCAAGCATGAAACTCAATAACGTGTACCGTAATACCCTGTCATGGCGAAAAACTTTAGATCTACGATTTTATAAAACTTTCGATGTTTTTGTATATTATTGTTTGTATACTGAAGATTTACGCCCTCTATCAAAGCCGTCGTTGCAATATACAACGTGTGTCGTAATGGGCATATCATGAATGAAAAACATCGAAAGTTTTATAAAGTCGTAGAATTACCTCTGACGACTTCTGTGGCGCGGCGGGCGAACGTTCGCCTGCTACGCAGGAGGTTGCGGGTTCGATTCCCACCTCGGAACAAATATTTGTACAATCTGCAGATATTTGTTCAGGGTGTTCTGGGTATTTTCCATGTATAATTAAAAATATCTATCTATGTAATGTATTGTATTAAGTACATCAGTTATCCACCCATACCCATAGCACAAGCTCAGGGTGGTTATTCCCCATGACCCAAGAGATTCCTTGCCAATAACGTGTGACGTCATATCGTGTTCTAAACGCAAACGTGGTTCCTAAACACACCATGGTGTGGAATCGAATAACTGTATTCCGTATGCCACAAGATAGGTTATCTATGCCTCGTGTTTTCTTCTATTTGATTTTACGTGATTCGTTCAAAATCATACATCCGGTGTTTTCGGAAAATTATTGGTTTTTAATCAATTTTAATTTTTTGTGTCCTATCTTCAATTCAAATAAGTATACCGTGAATTATAGAATTGCTAAACTATATTTTATAACAATTTCGGTTATTTTTAAAGTTTAAAGTCCAAAAAGTAAGTAAGACATATGTATATAAATCTCGCACGACTAGTTTCGGAACGAATCGTAGTACATCTCCCTAGTCTGTGGAACGAATAGCCAAGACATTAAACCTACCCCACGGACAGTCCATTCCATTGATGGGTTTCTGGAGCCAGAAGTGGGCTCCAAATAATGCCTAACTTTCCAATAGCGACTGTAAGCTAGGAAGTTCATATTTTTATCAGACATGTAGATTCACATAACACAAGCCTAAATATGAAATGGCGTACCGCGGAAACCAATAGTTTTGGAGATATTAATTTATCATTAATTTATACCATCTATCGGTCACTCTCATTCGCAAAAAAAAACGAAAAATCATGATTCCAAACTATCAAAACTGATAATCTAATGTAAAAAAGTCAAATACCACGGTAACAAGGCGTTCGGATAGTGATTTCAAAAATGAATATCTCCAAAACTATTGGTTTCCGCGGTACGCCATTTCATATTTAGGCTTGTGTTATGTGAACTCATATGTGATAAAAATATGAACTTCTTAGCTCACAGTCGCTATTGGAAAGTTGAGCCCTAAAATTTTTGGTGGGTTTCATTCGTGGCGTCTCAAAGTGAACTTTTCAAGTAGGTACCGTGTTTACCTTCCCTTGTTAGAGTGTATTATGCTCCTTGATCCTACCATCCAAAAAATAAATTCTGCTCATCTTTACTAGGAATTAGGAGTAGTTATTGATAGAACCTGTGGTTTAGATCCCTTAGGCGTTTGTTAGTGCAAGTATCTGTTTGCGTTTCTTTTTGTAACAACAAATTCACCACAAATGAATCTTCACTTATTCTTCATCAGCCGGAGACATCCACTGCTGGATGAGGCCTCCCCCATAGCATGCATATCGTGCAATGGGAGGATTTTCCATAATCATCACGCTTGGCAGGCGGATTGGTGATCACAGATATGGTGTTAAGTAGGTAGGTACTCAGGTGGATGCTGCAGCAAGAGGTTGCGGGTTCGATTCCCGCTGTGGAACAAATGTTTGCATGATCTGCAAGTATTTGTCCCGGGTCTGGGTGCTGTAGTACCATGAGACTCGTAGTCCTGATATCCACGACACAGGGAAAGCCTACGTAAGTGTGTGAATGTTGGGTGTTATGTTATGTTATATAGTTAATCCTTTAGTCGCCTAGACGACTAAGGGACTCGCTTTCTATGAAAAAAACCACAGGAGGAGTTGGAGGAGTTCTATTCTTAGGCTGAGACTATCATGGCTACACAAACAAATCGGCACACAATATTTAACGTAGAGATCTATATCTATTGATCTCTATGATATACCAACACAAATTTGGTGCATAATGTTATTTCATTACCATAATTTTATGAAAAACTAAGCCGCGTTTCGTCCACGTTATCCCAAACGCGGAAGATTGAAGCACGTTATTTTGACAATTCGTAACATGCTTGTAACGCGCCTTGTCGTGTTTATCAAATCTGACATTGGCATACAGAATACGATTGAGCGATGATTCCACGCAGATATCGTAACGTGCCCGCGTTATGTTACGTTTGGTCATGGGGAATCAGGGCCCTGCTTAGCTTGGGGCTAGATAATGTTGTGTGAAATGTCCAGCATTGATTTATTACTATTATTAATTATTAAAGTTTTTCGCCATTACGGGGCGAGCAATATTTGTATATATTATATATTTTGACATTTCGAAAACGGCTCTAACGATTTCGATTAAATTTTCTATATGCGGGTTTATGAGGGCGAAAAATCGATCTAGCTCATCACTATCACACATCTCTGGGAGAACGCGTTTTTCCGAGTTTTCCGAGCAAGGCTCGGCCGGCCACTCAGGTGCTGACTTACTTAAAAGCGATAGGGTTGATCCGGTTAGTCTCAAAGATCATCTTCCACAAGAGGCATAGGAACAGCGGCGTGCCAGGCACCGAAAAGTGCGATATAATGTCGTTGTCATTCGCCATCGACGTCCACTTGCGGTACTCCTCCTCAACAGACTTCTTCAGCACTTGTTTGTTCTCTTGAGAGGTTGTGTTCTGGGAAA
Source organism: Epirrita christyi (assembly GCA_951392215.1). Lineage (NCBI taxonomy): Eukaryota > Metazoa > Arthropoda > Insecta > Lepidoptera > Geometridae > Epirrita > Epirrita christyi. The sequence continues at coordinate 8,705,158 of OX595833.1, forward strand.
AAAACGTTAAAAACTAATTCAGTTATACATTACTCAAAATAATAATATTACTCTTTCAATGGTATTGTGGCGATAGCGGGAGGTCGGTGGGTGGAGGCGGTTCAAGACCGTTTGTCGTGACATTCTTTGTGGCCTACGTCCATAAGTAGAGTTTTTCCCGCTGAAGACGATGTAATAGCACGAGTACTGGTCTGAAGAAATGTCTGCAGACATCTGAATTTTATCTTCAATGACAGCTAGGAGTTGCATCTACAGTGCAGATAATACTCCTAGCGACTAGTGAGTCTAGTGTAGATGTAGATTCTACACAATAGAGTTGGGTAACTATCTCAAATGCTGCCACACATCCCAGCATCCATGCCCTATTTGCAGGGCAGTACGTGACTTGGATTTTGATCAGATATATCTTCAATAACAGCTAGAAGTATTATCTTTTCTTAATGGAATTAGTCCAGCCGGCCAAAGAGTAAACCCCCATCTCCTCCCGTTGATGTCGTAAAAGCCGACTAAGGTTACACCAGGGCATCGGCATCAGCATCCACCTCAACAAGAATACTGCAATCACCAATCCGCCGGTCAAGCGTGGTGATTACGCCAATCCATTCCCCCATTATACAGCAGTGGACGTCTAAAGGCTCCTAAAAATATTATCAAAATAAAACTAGAAGTATTATCTTTACGATGACTGCTGGGAATGTGCAGCAATTTTTGAGCAGGCAGCGTAATTCTATCTCGTAGAGAATACTTACATAGCCAATGCCATTCAATGTCATTGCAGATACTCTTGATTACATGAACATGATTAGATGAATAGACGAAGGCACTGTTAGGACGGATTTCGTAAATAATGTAGTAACCTGAGAGAAGAATTCCACGAGCACCGGCGGGAAGCACTGCAACGTGTGCTGGGACCACATGTGCGGCGTGTTCGTTATTATGGTGGTCAGCAGCTCCTTCACTGCTGCTCCGTCGCTGGCTAACAAACAATACAGTAAACCCCTTAGTGCCGTTGATACAGTATACAACGTCAGTTAGCATAATCAGCCTATAATGCTTCCACTGCTAGAACTCTGACACGACTTTCGACGAGAGTGAATGGGCTTTACGGCGCCTAGCACAATGAGGGTTGATGTTGCCACCATGCCTTCAATTTTCTTATCTAGGGCAAGCCGGTTCTGTCACGATGTATGATCGAATAACAATTAATAATAATATGCCATTGAAATGGCACTTCATTGACACTGTCAATTACTTTCAAATGGCCAATTTATATAAATAGTCTTTAGTAAGTATCCATCTCTAAAGAGGTTTTGATAACTTAATCTAATACTTCAAATAAAGGTTACGTATTAAGAATGAGAAGTACTTTCTCGTAACTATTTGTAAGTTTCCTGTTTCGAAACCGAGGTGTCGTGTAAGGAAAAAAACTTATTCCTTAGTAACTAGTTACGAACGAAACCGAATTTTTGTTTTACCGTAACCAGTTACGAACTTGCGGTTTCGTATGCGGCCGAAAGGAAACAACTGTATAGCCTAACCTTTTTATATTGGTGTGTGTTTGGCCATTAGTATTCCATACGTGACAGTTTGCAAATCCATCGCCGCTTATTAGAAAACCATCGTAAGCCCATCTGCGAAGACATAACCAAGAGAGAAAAGACAAGTACCTGCTCCAGTCATATAGATGCCGCGTGCCAGTGTGAGCACCAACACGCGGTTGAGCTCCTCGCTCTCCGAGGACACCAGGGACTTTGGCTCGGAGACAACGCGCGACATTTGCAGCTGCACGCCGGAGCTGCCCAGGCTTGTGATGAGTCGGAGCGCAGTGCTTTCGAAGCTTTAAAAAATCATTCACATCATAATCAGCAGGAAAAATATATTTTTTTGACCAAATCTTTATTCTTATTGAAAAGAATGTACGATAAGCAAGTTATTACTCTGATTTTTTATCTTAGACAATTTTGTAAAGAAACAAATGCCAAGATATGCCACTGTGTGTATAAGTGTCATGTATGTGTATCATATGTGTATAACACGTGTGTGTCATACACAATCATGACACTTATAAACACAGTGATATTTCTTTGTTTACAAAAATTGTCTAAGATTAAAATCAGAGTATAGTTTGTATGACACTGACCACAATTGCAGCTGCGTCTGATTGGCTTGCGGGTACGCGGCTAATGAATGTATGTTGGAGAGCAACGTCACTCTGTAGTGCGGTTGTATGTGGTGGATGCGGTACGAAAACATGTCCAGCAGATTGTGGAGGATTCCCCACGCGTGGGACTTGAACACGTTTGGAAGCAATTGATCTAAAAAGTAAAAGTTTACTGCAATTGAGTATGCTATAGATATATAAATAGATAATAATATATCTTACAATAATCACGCAGCTATTTGAAATTTAATCATCATCATCATCAGCCTGTAGAAGTCCACTGCTGGACATAGGCCCTTAGAATGCCACTACGAACGGTCTTGAGCCGCCACCATCCACCAACTTCCTGCGACGTTTATTAATGTTTTTAGTACATCGAATGGAGGGCTTTAATTAAATTAAATGGGATAATTAAACTTTCACTTATAAAAATCTGACAATAGCTAAGCAATGCTTATATTGTCATCTCTTACATGCTTCTTCTTTTGCATAGTGGCAAACAGAGACAGGACTTTTATTAAGCAATGCTTTAACGTAACGTCAGTATTGTAGTAATTCCATAAATAAAGGTTTTTTTATTAGTAAATAAGCATTAAAAAAACAACAACAAAACTAAACAAGCAACAGAAATATTAGAGTGAAATGAATCTGGAACAGTTTACTCTATTGCTCAAGCATGATTGAAAGTAGTTATACAAATACTTACTGATAAATCCTTTGATCCCCAGCGATTCTATTTCAGTGTATACCAGCAACCGGCTATAAGTCTCGACCAAAGCTGGAGCCATCATACTACTGCCAGGTATATTGGTTTTGTTCTGGGCCAGTTTAGCTACATGCGTCACGATTGAATGTATCAAAGACATTTTGCAGTGTAAGGTCAGACTGTCCAGTATACACATGGATAATGGAACAGTTGGCAATGGAGTTCCAGGGTTTCCATTGGGTAGAGCTTTTTGATTTCCGAATAAAGTTTCTATGATTATGCCCATGGGTCGAGCGTAGAATTCCTGGTTGGTGGAATAAGCGTTGCAGAGTAAGGCAATGCGGTAGTCGGAACCCATCAGAGCTGGGGTGTTGTTCGAAGTCACTAGGTGCTGCAGATACCTGGAATATAGAGTATTCGTAGCACGTATTCACAACAAGGCCCAAGGCTTCTCATTATTACGCGTTTTTTATTCGTATTTTGCACCACCTACATAAATTTTATGTACAATAACACCCCAACATACGTAGTTTTGATCCCACACTAGGATTCCCTGTCATGTGTATCAGGAACTACGAGTACCATGGTACCATAACACCCAGACCCGGAATAAATATTTGCAGATCATACAAACATTTGTCCCGCAGCGGGAATCGAACCCGCAACCTCTTGCATCTCAGCCGGCTACCCTCCCGCCGCGACACAGAGGTTGTCCAATACACTAAGTTTAGCTGGTAGAGAATGCTTCCTAGCATTAAGTTCGCCTATATAAACATTATTTGTTTTGTGCAATAAAAAATATGAACAATGATTGAATGGCAAATAAATAAGCCTACCTAATATTGAAATATTTGTAACTTTTGTGTGTTCGCGAAGTCTCAGTTCGGGACGAACCACAAAACAGTAATTATTAGATAATAATAATAAGTAATAAAAATATTATGTTATGATACTGCTACAAAACTCACTCATACTGAAGTTTTAAATTTTGAGGCATGGTCATTGTCTTGTGTTCCGACTCCGCTTTCTTCAACAAATGCATCCAAATGCAAACTACCGCCGTTTGGTGTGTGCAGTGTGCTTTGGTGCAATCAGGTACTGACAATGGCTCTTTCTCGGGGTACAGGAGCTCATGCAGCTTAATTATGGGCAGAAAGTTGGAGAGAGGATTCCTCTGAATGCTTCCAGATATAAATTGCAGTAGAACCCACATCAGATGGTCTCTTCCCTTCTTCATATCATGCCCAATGAGTTTATTGTGCAACCCCATAACAATATTTGGGAAGGAAGCAAATCCAATCAGGATCAGATAGATGACTTGCGATGATAAGTGCAGCCAGCACCAATGTGTCGATGACATTTCATCCTCTTCAGTTTCTTGTTCACTTCTTTCCATGGGTAGTATCATAAGCTCCACTAACTGATCTTCTAACGCGATGCATCTTTGTTTGTGCTGCTTTTGAAGACCCAGCATTGAGCACATCATATCTCTTGAATAGGGCTGCTGCAGAACATGTCTCAGCAAAGATATTTGCGGTTTCAAGAGATCATCATCATAAGGTAAGTTTCCTTTGAGGGAAAACTTCAAAGTGGTAGGATCAAGCCTCCAAGGATTGATGAGATGATCGGCATAGCCAGAAAATTCTACAACTGGCAGCATTTGTGAGTGTCCAATTATGGAAACCATTTGAGCGCATGGTTTAAAACTCTCGACAAAGCTAGTTAAGAGTTTGGCTAATTGCTAAAAAAAAATGTTATTAATTGTTAGTAGTAGAACTTCTTGTGAAAAAGTTAATGCGGGGAAACACAAAATAAATTGTGGGGGAAGTACTACCACCGTACCTATTTCTGCCGCCAAGCAGTAGTGCTAGCATTGCTGTATTTCGGTTTGAAGGGTATGGGTGCCGGTGAAATTACAGGCACATGAGACATCTTTATGTCTCTGGGTCGGCAGCGCACGTGTGATGCCTCTGGTGTTGCAGACGTCCATAAGCTACGGTAACTACTTTCCATCAGGTGGGACGTGTGCTTGTTTGCTTGTCAAGTAGTATATAAAAAAAAAGAAAAGGTAATTGCAATTATTATATTTATCATCTTCTTCTTCATCAGCCGGTAGACATCCACTGCTGGATGAGGCTTCCCCCATAGCATGCATAGCGTACAACCCTATGCGTGCAATGGGGGGATTTGCCAGAATCACCCACGCTTGGCCAGTGGATGGTCGGGGCTGCAGTTGCTGTTGTTTTTTTATTGATTATTATCATCTATATTTCAAAAAGCTTGGATTTCATAGTGACTTACCCAATGAGGCCAGTGATTGTTGTCGGGATAATCTTTTTGTATTTCAGTAACTATAAAATATGCTGGTAATAAGGAAGCATTACGATCAAAAATATACTCGATAACAATATATAAGGCTTTCAGTTGAGGCATTGTACTAGAGTTTAATTTTACAGGCAGTGTGTGCGCTTTTTCTCTACATCCCTAGAAACAAACAAAAACATGGTCAAAAATTATCACATATACAGTACAAGCCTGATAGTGCTGCGCTCACTAATCCAGTATGTCCATTACATGGGCATCTTTTTATGGTTGAAACCAAAAAAATCTCTAGCTTTATAATCCGCCAGTAAAAGCAATACCTCCTGTAATCCGGTATTTCTATAAGTTTAACAGTTGTTTTTCTATGGTAGGTCTCTTTATACATCAGATTTAGATGGTAATTTTTAGGTTTTTATTTGGAAATGGGTTGCAGGATTATCAAGCTTGTGCTTATACTGATATTTAAAATACTTTAATGTTGAGGACTTACTTTCATTATCTCTCTGACTCCTTTATAATCCACCCCTCCAATCACTCTTCTAATCAAATTAAAACATTCAATCCAAAAGTCGGCGTTTTCGTAGATAAGTTTTTCGTTTGTCAAAATACAGTCACACAGCATCCTAAAAAATAGCAATTTAATTCAAATCAACACATGTGACATGAGTTCTAACTTCCAAGTATGGGAGGCTGGCATAGTAGTCTGCCGACACACAATTGTTAACTTGTGGTGCACCATAAAACCTATTGTATATATAAAGGGTTATTGGTAATTCAATGTGTTCCGGGCAGGAGATGGGGGTGCACCAATGCAACAAATTTAAGCCCCCAATGTATGGCCTAAAGTTAATAGTTTTTGAGATATTTGCAATTAAGTGATTTTTAGAAAAATACCCATTTTTTGATACTCAAGATGAAATAAAATACAATTAATCCATACTATTAAACAAGCAATATTTGTATGTATATTACCTGTTTTGAGATCTTCAAATCGGCTCTAACGATTTTGATGAATTAGATATCTAGGAGGGTTTTTGGGGCCAAAAAATCAATCTAGCTAGGTCTTATCTCAGGAAAAACGCATTATTCCGAGTTTTCATGGTAAGATCGGTAATAGTTCAGCTACTAGAAACTAATAGCTCTGCAGTCTCTCTTAGTTTTGTAATTGTTAAAAAAAAGATCTTAAGTAGGTAGGTATATCATGTTAGGCTCGTCTTGGAAGAAGATATATTACTAGTTGCACTAAACTGGGATCAGTTAAATAAGGAATGTTTAATGCATAAACATAAATTGTGAATATAATGGGTACCAAAGTTTTCATTATAATACCTTCAACTATCTCAGAAATGTGCCACTTTAAGATATCATATAGATAAATATTTTTTATTTTTTTTCTGCACGTTACTATGCCAAAAAGTTTGAACCCCTTTATAATTGATTTCGGTCGGAGTGTCGATAAGGGGGCGCTGAGGAAAAAAGACTCTGCCAAATTTTTGAGCGAGATTCTTCTAAGTCTTTTTTTTTGCGATATTTTGTCAGAGTCTTTTTTCTTCAGCGCCCCCTTATCTACACCCCAACCTTGATTTCACTTAAATAGGCCGCTTTGCTAATTATGCATAGAGTTACCTTGCTTGTAAAATATTGGAGTTTATCAAGTTTTCCAGTAGAGTCAGGAGCTGTCTCATCTTATACCTATTGGTTAAAACCGCTGTTAGGGTCAGGTACTGTCTCATGGCAGATTCCTGCATTTCCGGACCCAACGTAGACATGATGCTGTCAAGCTTCTTCTGGTATTTTGACAACCTATTGTTTTCCTCCTCATGTTTGTAGACCAAGAAACAACTGAATGCTTCTTCTACTGCCTCCACTCTCTGCAAGTATAAATACTGTAGAGTCTGAACTATCCCAATAAATTATTATAAGCAAGATAAAATGGGCAGGCATTATTTATCACGTCACTGTACCTACGCGACACACAGATTTCTTACCAATATCTCATGCACTATATTCGCTACTTGTGTGTCCCCCATGTTCGCTATTGTTCCTATATCACACAATGTCTTTTCCGGTTCACTATCAAAGATTGTCATTGAAACACTCAGGAATCATACGGCGTGCTACAAACTAAATTACCATCAAAAGGGCTCATCTTCACCATCACGTCGTATAACGAACGTGGTGATAATATTTATTGGACGTGTCGTGACTATGAATTACCAGAAAAGTATATAGAGCTAGGAAAACTTTCAATAAATCCGCATGTTCGTGTACTTTACGGTTTATCTTAGTATCTAGGCTAAGGCTTTATTCTAAAAAAGATTTAGGAATAATTATGTTATTATTATCCATCACTTTTTTGATTGATTCCACACTCCACAGACTAGACTAGTAGTAGTAGGATAGGATGCTCTGGCGGCAACTAACAACCAGATAGTACTCATTGAACGCACCCCTCAGGCAGAGAACACACCAGAGCACACAGTTTGAGTTTGCTACAGTTTGGCACATTGGGCACTAGGATCTGTTTGTCTGTGGGCAGCAGCAGAGATATTCTATGTTATGTAGTACTTATTTTCTCTATGAGTATTATGTTCCTTGGTGTAGTAAGGTAGTAAGTAATAAATGTAATAATGCAGGCGTGAATGGTGTTTTCTTCGTATAGATTAAATTTACGTCGTTTCTATGGTGTTCTATCTAGTTAAATTCTTAATCTTTAGCTTTCTGGGGTAATGGAGTCTCCGCCATTCTCAACACATTCAGAAGCTCCTCCGCTCAGTGAAGACAGTGGCTTACTTATTACAAGTGGATCTTTCTCAAGTGATTCCGCGAGTGGATGGCATCACGTTGCCTCTGAGGTATGTATCAGATAATCTATTACCTTGAACGAAAATTAATTTTTTACTTGTTATTCCATACGAACCTGAAGAAAATATATGGCAGTACCTGTGGTGCATGAAATCTATCTTCATTTAGTACCTATACTTAAATATTGAAGTACGTTACCTAAATGCATACACATTGTCACTAGGCACTCTTATTATAATAGTGCAATGATAAAAACCTATCAAGTGTGAATAATTCAACCAAGCTGAACCTCACTGAATGATAAGATAATATGTTCACTGCTGACTATTCAAAAGAACACTGAATAATTTGTATCTAAACACCTCCTAAATTTCTTTTACACATAGCAAATAATGTATTGAGACAGAGACAATTTTGTTTTTGTTTCATGTGTTTTCTTTAAGAGCTTTCCTCTTGGATTCCCTGGGGGATCCGCAGACACTCGCTATTGCTCTTAGTCTATCTAGTGGACGACTTTTCTCTACTGTGTTGTCTGGTTTGTGGTTGCAACTCAATAACCTTTATTCCCCAACGGTTGTCAATTCTGCAAGCTATATGACCTGCCCATTACCACTTTAACTTGCTAAAACTGAGAGCTATGTTGGTGACCTTGGTTCTTCTACAAATTTTCTAATTTCGGATTCTATCATGTAGTGAAACTCCTAGCATAGCTGTCTCCATAGCCCACTGTGTGACTTTGGGGTTGTCTATATGGCCAATAGTTAAGACCAGTGCCGTAAGTCATCAAAAACAAAATTATAGTACTAAAATTAATACTGCTACAAGAAAAAATATTATAAATTTTTACTGTTGGTACCTATACTATAATTTTGCGTTTATATATTTACAATCAACCATTGACGCTAACAAGTAAACAGATGTTATAAGAAACATGTGAAAACTTTAAAGTTTGAAATGAGATATTATTCATCTAGTGAGGTTTTTAATTTTTTTATTTTTTTTTATTTTTTTTATAATTTACTAGCATTGTCCGCTCCACCCAATGATTTCTACCTTAAAACCTCTCTTGACAGTACCCATACACAACAGTGAAAACCGCATTAAAATCCATCCATTAAAACTCAGATAACTGGCGGTACATCACAGTATAAGTATAATGCCTAGCAAATGGTACATCACATTATAAATTAGAACGCCTAGCAAATGGTACATCACAGATCGAATAAGAACGCCTAGCAAATAGTACATCACAGTGTAAATAAGAACATCTAGCAAATGGTACATTACAGTATAAATTAGAATGCCTAGCAAATGGTACACCACAGTTTGAATAAGAACGTGTAGTATACAAACGTCTAGCAAATGGTACATCATGGTATAAATTAGACTGCCTAGCAAATGGTATATTACAATTTAAATAAAAACGCCTAGCGATTTGGATATAGCAACAATGCAAATTATTTAACAATTAAGATATACTGAAACTTTTGATGACTTTCATGGCGAGGTGGGTTAGTAGCCGCGAGAGGTGCAGGTTCGATTCCCGCTGCGTGGGAAATGATCTGCAAAAATTATTTTTCCGGGTTTGGTTATTGTAGTACCATGGTTCTTGCATCACCGAGACCTAGTAGAGGTCAGAATTATTTATGTGGCTTTGGGTGTTATTTATTTATAAAACACATAATGACAACCTCTGTGGCGAGGCGGGCGTGTAGCCGGCTGAGATGCGAGCGGTTGCGGGTTCGATTCCCGCTACGGGACAAATGTTTGTATAATCTGCAAATATTTGTTCCGGGTCTGGGTGTTATGGTACCATGGTACTCGTAGTTCCTGATACCCACAACACAGGGAATCCTAGTGTGGGATCAGGACTACGTATGTGACTGTTGGGTGTTATGTTATGTTTTGTGTTTGTTTTGTTACAATAATAATTATGATTTTGTTTGTACAGTTACAAGAGAGTGACTTTGATGAGACGTCTCTATCACTTTGTGAATCAACCGATGCTTCGGAGCGGATGTGCGGGGATTTTTTCAATACTGTTAAGAAAGGTCCTGGGAAAAATATAGTGACTACTATTGAACCTCCACTAGAGTTTCAGGTAAATACTTATAAACAAATTAATTCCTATTTCTTAATATCGTTTTAATCCCTGACTAACCATAGTGTGATTGTGAAAGGGTGTCAGATTTGAATGCAGTTCTTTTTGTATGAAAGCTGATGTTTGCAAGATTGTTCTTAACTATCTATGTTACTATGTTAGGTAGAAATTAGTGCAGCTTTTCCATGATTTGATGCTCTCAACCCTGTTTTTGAAAAGATCTCAGCCATAATTTCAACCAGAAACTTCCGTTTGAATATTAAATATGTTTTTAGAAAAATGTATTTTTCATAATAAAGTTTTATTAAATTAGTGATTGGAACCGTAAGCTGATCAAAATGAGCCCAAACACTGCCAGGCTACTACTTATCATCGAGGAGTTCTGTTGTCCACCTTCCGAGTCCATCATCAGATCAGCTCACCATCACCATAATATTGTATTTGTCATCTGAACTTGATAGGTATGAAAAACATTTCAGCTCAATCGGTTAAAGATAACTGATTTAAAATTCATTTGCAAGATTCCACCTGGACAAACATACATACCTACATTGCAAGTTAAATAAAAGCTCTTAAAATATCCAGTTTGGATGACATCAGACTGAAGGTTACACTCTAGAGTGTGAAGATCCAAGGAAGAACTCTCTTCTTCTCTTCTTCTTCCTTCTCTTTAGGGTTGCAGTTGAAACCGACATTTCTTTCTCCCGCATACTCCAGGTTTTGATGACTAGCATTAGAGAAAGAAAAGGGTTTTAAGTTATGTAAAAATTTACTTGTTGTTTATCTGAATTAAAATGCCAAGTAGTACCTTCCTACTTATTCAAGCATTCTAATTTCAGGTCACGTCACAGTGACCAACCGTGTACAGGAAAATATTAACCACAATAATGATAGGTTATTTTTTATTACAGGACAATCCGTCCCCTGCAGTAATCATCGGAAATGGCTTGACTGTGCTTGTGACTCCCTCGGTGGTTTTAAACGATGGTTCACCAATAAAGACAACGAAAACAAATCTAGAATTGCCGCAAGAAACTAAGCGGCACATTTCACCTTTGTACCCTCGAAAATTGAAACCAGAAGCTTTATATGAGCGTCGACAATGTCTGAACCATAGATTCGCAAGCCCTCGTTTGTTACATTTGAGCCCATGTCGTGCTAACCGACCGTCCTCGCGGAACTCTCTGACGTCCCGTTTATCCAGTAGCCACAACTCCCTCGTCACCCAATTCCAAGCTGATGACTCCAGTTTCATCACACAGGCGATCTCCCACGATACGCTGTCCGCCAAAACGTGCGATATAACTGATATGTACAATGTCCCGTTTGACAGCGATATCTACGCAGTTCCCATAGATATGGTACGGCCCTCACACGCCAGTCTAAGAAACAAAGGAAAGAAACCGCCCAGGACCAAGAAGCGTGCCAAAAGTACGCAACAGAGCACTTGCTCTATCATCGCGCCTGACAAAACTCACAAGCCAAAGGAAATAAACAGAAATAAAGACGTCAAATCCAAAAGGAACAGCTTGCCGAGTTCATCGTTTAAGAAAAACATCGTTGACTCCGATACGGATTCTCTTCATTTGACTTTACGTGAAATGCGAAAATACTTGCACACACTTTATTCTAGTTCTAGTGACTCCGAGTGCAAAGCTACCATTAAGAAGAATAACACAATAGTGTCCTGTGTTGGTATTCAAACGCGGCAGGCGAATAAGGATAACACTGTATCATATTTGAAAGAGAGTAATGATTTAAAATCCTTGGAGACGAATAACAACCACAAGAAATCGAGCAAGAATAGCTTCGGATTGAATGCTAAGAATAAGAAGCACAAAGAGAATATTCCGAAAGATTCCGCTGAAGGAGAGAAGACCGAAAAGGCTGCGAAGAAAATAAATCAGAAGGCGAAGATGTCGCCTGTGAGGATTTTGTCGATGAACCTGAAGCAGAGTTTCTGTAATTTATTCCGTTGGCGCCGGCAGCCTGGGGGAGATAGCCTGGCGGAGGTATCTGCCACTGACGGGGGGCTTAAGGGGTCCCCACCGCCGGCAGTGCGTCGCGCATTGCCACCGCTGCCCCAGAGCCCGCAGACCTCGCAAGCCGCGCGGAGGACTGAAGAAGAGACAGTCACTGACTTTGCTACCTCCATTCAGAAAGTCAAAGATGTAAGTATTCATACACATAGAGTTAAAAAAAATCGCAGATTTTTATTTTTGCAGAAAAATCAAAATCCAATTTGAATTAAATTAAATTTGAGTATTTCCACCACCTAAAATAAGTCTAATTTTAAACGAATCCATACATATGATACAAACTTTTAATCAAAAAACTAGCACGCTGCTCACCTCTGTAATCAGAAGTAAACTTTGAAAATAACCAATAATAATGAAATAACTGTTGTAAACACAATATGAATTAACAGTACAAGAAACTCTCAAAATGTGGTAGAATGTTGAGACGTTTCTGCGACTGGTACGTTGCTCGGGGGGATGATAAAACGAGAGTTCACGATGCCAGCCGAGCCGAACCGAAGTACTGCTCATCTCTACTAGCCCACAAATTACTGAAAAAATACATAAGTTATGAGTATATTTATAATTATATCAAGCCTAGCGTGTGCTGTCTTATAAACTTTTGCTGATGTTTTTACTTTTGACTACCTTCCTAAGGTTTTTAAGTTCTCATTTACTATGTATCAGCTTCTCCCTGCTCCGAGGCACCACACAGGCGCTTCCCACCTAGTGGTAAGACGGATCATGAAAGTAAACCAAGCCTTGTTTGTTGCCTGATTCTTCTAGGCGTAGTCGCATCGGAACAGGAGTAATTTTAATTAATAAAACGATTCGAAATTATCTTTTCGATTTGAATGAATAACATTATTTTGATTTGATAACCCTCTCCACGCGAGTCCGACTCGCACTTGACCGATTATTATTTCCAAATCTTAACAGAACCTTTTATTTTTTCAGTATGGCTGGTACTGGGGTCCCATTTCAGTTGAAGACGCTGAGAAGATCCTGTCAAATGAGCCGGATGGTTCGTTCATAGTTCGGGATAGCAGCGACGACCATTATATTTTCACTCTTACGTTCAAACTGAACGGCCTGAGGCACGTTAGAATTGAACACGACCAGGGTAAGTGACACGAGGTTACTCTTGCCCTAAATCCTGCATAATCATTTCTGTTACTGGGTAGATAGGGTGCGTCATGTCTAAAACTTCACGGCCGTGAACAGAGTAACCAATAGACCAAATGTTTGTTTTACCACATGTGAGATAGAATGATAGACAACTTTTACACCCGAATACACTACACTGAACCATTTTTCGAAGGAAATTCTAGAAATTTGCTCACAATTTACAACTAATTCAGCGTGTCTTTCCGTGCTCACAATCTATTTTCAAATATATTTTTCACACAAAGCATACAGAACTGTTTAGCACAGTAGTGTGCTGATCTTAAAAAAACCGGCGCGCGACTTTGTGGCAAATAATCATATTATATTTCTGTCCCATTTCTTTACATGAAGTATGCATAAGTTGTTCTCTTTTCTTATGATTGCGTTGGAAGTTATCTAGTTGTCTATTGATTACTCTGTCTACGTGCACGCCCCCTTCCGCTTTTACTTGGCACTTGACACAAGCTTGACGTTAGGAAACGGTCCTTAAGGCCAAAACTCACGGCATACGTATGCAACAGGTAACGTAGACACGCGCGTCTCTATGCCGTAGAGACGCACGTCTCCAGGGACGCCAGGGGTCCCCCTGTCACAGTGGGTTACGCATACATCCACGCTTACGCGTTTGTTTGGTGTGACGTCAAATGGGGAATGTCATTGAATACAACGTCATCACTGCCGCTTTGACGTTCCGCTCTGCTTAGGGCACACAGCCTGTTTGTCTTTTGGGAGCTGCAATGCGTAACGTCACGCATTACGTCTAAGTGCACGTCACGCAAGCGGTCTGCCATGCTCATACAGTTCCATACATTACAACTCAGTGGTACGTGCACGTGCACGTCTACGTGTACGCAGCCGGTGTGCTGTGGCCTTTATGGTTACGTAATATGGAATCTTTTATTTTGACGTTATGGAGTAGTGGGGCTTTCAGTTTTAGGTTACAAACTTGATGTTAATATAATGATTACTTGAGGATGTAATCTAAACAAAACAAAAACAGAAACACGATCGGTAGTTCTTTTCTAGATAGATTTATTTTTTATAATCGGTTCTCGTAGAACACGTTTTACGTCCATCCTTCTTATCTAGAAAATATTTCCGGTTTATTTTTGTAATAGTGCTTTCACTTTCTTTCAGTTCTGCTTGACTCCGCCCATTTGAGAGCCGAAATAATTTAACATATCGTCTTAAACTCTTAATTGAAAGTGATTATCACTTCGTTAGAAAACAAGACGGAGCTTGGTTTAAATAACTCCAATATTCAAGTCAAAAATTCAACTTCCCATACAAACTGCACTGTCTTCAGCCGCTGTCAAACTGATTAATAGCTTGTAAAATTGCTTATTGTCAATCAGGTAGCTTCTGTTTCGGCGGGTGCACTATGTTCAAGGCCCAGACTATAGTGGAGTTCATCGAGAACGCAGTGGAGACGTCCCGCAGCGGTCGATACCTCTTCTTCCTGAATCTCAGACCTGTGTTGGGCCCGGTGCGGGTCCAGCTGTTGTACCCAGTATCCAGGTTCAAGAGGGTTCAGAGTCTACAGCACATGTGCAGGTAACCTTCAATTATTTACAACCATAGGTAAGGCGCTTGGCAGGCAGATGAGTGATTGCAGTACTCAGGTAGAAGCTGCTGCCCATCCACTGGTGTAATTCCTTAGTTGCCATTAACGACATCCACGGGAGGCAACGGAGGGGGTCATACCACCACGGAATGAGCTCGTTTATCACGTTGTTTACAACTATAAACTGTTATTATAGTCGTTTATATTTCTAAAATGATAGTATGTAGTGTGTAGTATGTAATACTAGTGGTTCGCCCCGAACTGAGAACTCGCGATAACACCTTTAACAGCCCGACTACTTAACTAAGTAATTTCCATATTTTCTATTATTATTTTTGAAAATTTTCCCCTCGAGGTCTACCAGTACAGTACAGGATCTACCAGTAACTACTCTAATTTCCTACACATCATCGAAATAACCTTTGAATAGGGCTAAGCAACGGGGCGTAGTTATACTACATACCTGTTAGTACCTATATCAAGTACCTGACGAATTAATCGATAACGTCCTTTGATGAAAACCATAGAACTCCAACGTCATTCAAATTCTTCGAAATGGGAGGTCAACAATGGATGTTATATTGGTTAATGTTTTATGGAGTACATGTTTCTAAATTCTTCAATTTCAGACTTTTCCCTGTAGTTGTGACACAAAAGCCACAAGCATACCAAATTTCAGCATTGTGGGATTGCTGGAAGTACCCTAGAATTTTGGGTTTTTACGTTTTTTATTTTCCGTAATATCTCAAAAACTACTAAGGGTAAATAATTATTAAAAAAAGTTTTGAAATGTCCAACCAAAGCGCTTTCATTAGACCCACTTGATCTGACTGTCTCACTTTTTTTTTACCCCCTCTTGGACCCCAATATCTCAGCAACCCCCTGACCGATATAGCTCATAACCTTACCTACAAATTGTACCAATACTATCTACCCCCATACCAAATTTCATAAAGATCGGATTAACGGTTTGGAAGTTTTCATCGGACAAACATACATACATACATACAAACGCCGATTCTTCCAACTTGACTCAGAGAACTCGCTTCGCTCGTTCAATTATATAAGTACTTACATTATTATAGTACTTTATTCTTCTCCTGCTGATTTTTCGGGTTTAGTGGGCCTGCCTCATGAGCACCGCCCGCGACCACACGAGCACTGAGTGATATGAGAACACCCTGGTTCCTTAAGCAGGAGATTAATAAAATATGTGGTTATTTCTAAATTAATACCAAGCCACGATAATTTCAACCGTATAGTGTCGTTTTTTTTTCAGATTTGTGATATTAAAATACGTGCGACGAGATCTCATAAACAGTCTACCCCTGCCGCGGCGGTTGGTCGACTACTTGAGCGCGACCCATTACTACTCTGAGTTGCTGGCCGACACTTAGCCGGGTTCGAGCTACTTATATTTATTACAATTATTTTTTATTTAAAATATAGGTTCTCTTTTCTCGCATTCGATTTTAAAATAAGTTTGACTTGATGTCATTCTACGTATGGAACGTTTGCATAGAGCATCAAATAAGTCACGCGGCTATTATTTCCAAAGAACAGTTTTTTTTTCTTTTCTGTGATTATTTCGATACATGTTATTGGCTCTACAGATAGGTTACGTGCCGGTAATCTAGCAACGATAATTGGATGACTGGCTGAAAATGCTGCATAGCAGCCCTCCGTTTGTGCAATCAACAATGTCCTTCTGCAATAAAGAATTAAGTAAATCATTCTTCAGAAATAACAAAGATTGCTGGTAGAGTCTGTTCAGAAAGAGAGCCGCTGTGGTCAAAAAGTGACTAACGTTGTGATTTTACGTGGCGACCCATCCCCGCCATCCGGAAAATGTCAAACTCATCTGCCATGTCGTATTGCTTGGTATTTCTCTAACCTTAATAATTTTAATTTTATTTTATTTTTAGAGAAATCTTTTTCGTTTTTAATTTTCTATTCTTTTATATCTAAACCGGTCATATTCTTACGACACTCTCCTATAAGATTTATGAATCTATCATAACTCGCTGGCACAATTGTGACAGCCACAGATGCCATAAACTAAGAAGTGAACTTACATTTTGTTTTTTAGTGACACACCCTTTATTGTGTTGCAAGTGAAACAAAAAAGGTCTCTTTCTGAATAGACTTTAACTAAACTGGTAACTGGTTTCTCAATCTGTTAATCGATGCAATATTGAAAATGAGTTTTGTTTAGTATAATTTGTAATCAGTTGGAAGTTGTTTAACGTTAGTAGTGAAGTACATTTTATTTATTTTTAATGAATTTGCTAAAAATGGCGATGGGGTAAAGATGGACGTTAGTGTATTACAAGGTTGTTGAGTGCTAGATTGACTTGATTGAAAACGTAATGTAATTCTTGATAACAATGTTAATTATGAAGGTTGTGTAATCTATATTAAACAACGACAGCAATAATCAAAACACAGTATGACTTATAAAAGGAAAACCTAGTGACGAAACACAATGTTAAAGAATGTGAAATATTCTCTTTTAATCATTTGCGGTTAATTATTCTATGATTTGACGAGTTTGAGTCGCGCAGCGGGCTATGCTACTATAGTGAATCCCCTAGCATAGCTCTATTTCGTGATAGAATCCGAAATGAGGATTAAATCTGGGCCAGACGACTCGTCCTGATAGTTTGCTCCATGGAATCTTTGGGACATTTTAGTTGATTTTTAGTCGTTTTACCAGAAACTTATAAAAGAACCAAGATCACTGACGTAGCTCTCAGAATTAGCAAGTTGAAGTGACAATGGGCAGATAATACATATAGCTCGCAGAACTGACAACCATTGGGGAATAAAGGTTTTCGAGTGGCGACCACAAACCGGACGACGCGGTAGAGGAAGGCCCTCCACTCAATGGTCTAAAGACATTATAAACGTTGTAGGCAGTCGGTGGATGGGGGCGCTTCAGGACCGTTCGTCGTGGCATTCTAGGCTTATGGTCACCAGTGGTCTTCTACAGGCTTATGATGATGATGATTCTATGATTGTGCATGAATGTACGATGTGATCCGCTTACTAGGGTTTTTATTAGATACTGTGAGTTACAAACGTACATACCTACATGTTTCCATAGAAAAATTAAAATAGCTTTATGATTTTTACCTTAAATTACCGCGAATGAAACTCGAAAGCCCAAGAAAACGTTTTAAGATTTTGCTCGTTTAAAATGTACATTTATTTACTGCAGTATTTTAACAGCTTTATATTGAATATATACCTTACAAATTCTAGTTGCTAGTTTCAGCACTATGAATAGGATTATATCTTCCTTCCGCGAGTATACGGGGTGTAAAAAGGCAGCTCCCGAATACTGAAGGTACCGGTAAAGCTACCTATACTATAGCTATATAAAATAGCTTTCACCTGAGAAGTGATTCATACCGGAGAAAATCTTTTTTTTCGTTTCGTATCCTATTTTTCAGCCAGCAATGAACGCATTTATTCCGGCCGCGCGAGTTCAACGCTCCCGGTCAGCTGATCGACCCGTAGGGTCAATATTTCTCATGTGCTTTACATTGCTTTTTTTGACGTTTTTATTTATTACCGTGTTTTTAATAATGGAAATTAGGTTTTTGTATTCTTTTAACAATATTTTATGGATATTTATAAAGAAAACACGAAAAAAGCGGACCGAAATTTTGACCGAAAGCGGGCGGACATTTTTTTCCGTGTTTTTTCAGCTTAAATATTTTCAGAATCATGGTCTGAATGCACTGTTTCAATTTTCGGGATTAGTCTTTTTACGCCCGGTATATCTCTAAATAGTATACAAAATATATTCTAAACCCTTTTGATGATTAAGTATTAAACTATAATGAAGTACCTTTTCGTTTAAAAATAATATAGAAATACATAATAAATACAGAGATAGCCCTATAGATTTTATCTATAACAGTACCTGTTTTAGGGCCAGTGTCAGCGAATGTGAAGCAGAAATATGTAATATCAACCTATAGAATTGAATATGTCCTAATTTGTCACGATTTTCATTGTTTGATATTACACATCTCACCGCTTTGTTGGATACCGGGCCTTATAGTGGCATTAGAGATAAGATTATTTTTCTATGACACTAGTTAATAGGTTTTGTGTGGATGAAAACAGGGTTATAATAACTTTCCCTGCGGAACCAGCAGGGCTATTCTAAAACGTACGGAAGGGTTTCCGATCGGATTCGTTAGTTTTTCATTTCGATGTGGTAACTAAAAAGATTTTCTCTTGTGTTTTACTACACAGTAATATAAAATATTTATTGTTTTTTTCTGTGTTTTACTTGATAAATTTGTTTTAGTTACTTACCTCATCGAAATGAAAAACTAACGAATCCGATCGGAAACCCTTCCGAACGTTATAGAATAGCCCTGCAGGTTTGACGTTAGCGACGTGGAGATTACGTGATTCAATAAAGTATATTAGTATATAACGACTAAGGACATTGACCAACATATTTTTCATGCTGACATCACTATCTTTGTCACTAGGGGACACTCATTGCAAGTCATAGAACACATTGTTTAAAATCACACTTATGCACAAGCAGAAAATTGCTCAACAAGTCCGCGATAGGGCCTCTAGAAAACTGACCAAGAATAGAAATAACCAACCAGAAAAATTACCAACTATAGAGACTCCTACCTACCGTATATTATACAGGGCGTCCCACGGCTATGCCACATGGAGGGAAAGTAACTTAAATATTGTAGATGGAAAATTTTACTGAAAGAAGACATTATTTGAATTTAAAAAACAATTTAAACTGCATTCATAGATATTTAAATAATTACATGGTTGAACCGGAAATCGAACCCGTTACACGAGAAAAATAATCAGTCTGTACTGGACGCTTTAATACTGGTTCTTCTCAAGTGGGTACATTTATTAGTAATAGGTACTTATGATAATGTCAGTTGTATGTCCTTACGGCAATGTCAGCTTTTAATTTTTCTGAACAAATTTTTTCATCAAATGTTAAATTTCATGGTCTTCCTTTTATTTCTGACACTATGTTAATTAGCAAAAAATAATCCTTGTGATGAAGCCTTTCGATTGGTATGTTAAAGCTACAGGGTGATTATTTTTCTCGTATAACGGGTTCGATTCCCCGTTCAACCATGTAATTATTTAAATATCTATGAATGCAGTTTAAATTGTTTTTTAAATTCAAATAATGTCTTCTTTCAGTAAAATGTTCCATCTACGATATTCAAGGTACTTTCCCTCCATGTGGCATAGTCGTGGGCCGCCCTGTATACCGTGGTATCCTGTATTTAACTCAAAACCTATTCTAAACGAACTAGCCTTTTTTTATTGAACATTTTTAAATTTGATAATTTTTTCAATTGGACATTATTATAATTGGACATATTTATTGTTGGACGTTTTACTATTGGACATTTTTAGTACATTTTAATAATTGGACATTATTACTTTTGGACATTGGTTTTGGACATTTTTCTTTTTTGACATTAATCGTGCAAATCCATCCCTAGTACATTTAGCGTATTTAATACGCTAATACGCTAAATGTACTATAGGGATGATAGTAGATCGGTCGTGTTATTCATTTTAATCATTTATTTTTTTAGTAGAGCTACTTGTGTAGAGTTCGTTCGGGGAAGCACAAACCATAGATAACTATTTCTGCCGCCATCATTTATTTGACCATTTTATGTTCCCGTTTGAAGGGTACGGATGCCGGTGAAATTAAAAGCACATGAGACTTTTCATCTTTTTTTTCACGTATGTCACGTAGGGCGCATTTTAGGTGGACGTGACCTAAGAGGTATTGCACTTGTTACGGGTTGGGTTACCGCTTAGCATCAGGTGGGCCCATGCCAGTTCCGTCGATAACTATTTACAATTATTGGCAATTGGTCCCTGAACTAAATTCTATGACAATCGGTTACAAGAATCAGATTGAATGTTTCTTATTGATGATTACTACATTGAAACAAATGTTAGACTATTATTAACATAATACACACATATGTAGTCATGAAGCCACAGTAGGATTCCCGAGGTCGAGGTTATCAGAAACTAACGAGTACCATGTTACCATAACACCCAGACCAGCAACAAATATTTGCATTCAAAAACATTCTATAATTGTATCGTACTAGATGGCAATTTTAAGGTAAAGCTAGGAATACTCTTAGCTCAATGGTTCAATGGGAAAATATTTATAAACTGCTAAAACAATCAACCACGCAAAAACTTATCGTCTACCATTCTCGGGGGCTGTCGAGCCGATTTTCGGTAACTTCTCGAATACTTGCAGTTGTAATCGCAATTTTGTGAGCAAACTGCCCCGAATATAGACTACTGTCTGTAGTTATCAGACGGTGCTTAGAATTACACTATTTGGGAACCTCTATGTGTAATTTAGACCGGTTGGCACCTGACCAGGTTCATAGGTTATAACAAACACATACCTAATACCCAGGGTGTGGTTAGCATGAATAAAGAACGCGAAGCGAGGCTACACGACATATTTGACGTTGCTTTTTGCAATGCGAACAGTTAGCATGCTGAGTACAGCCCATCCAAAAACACATTGTGTACGTACATACACTCGAGAGCAATGAATCCGGGTCACTTAAAGAATCCTAAAAATCTCGGAAACTAAAAATGCTAGGTTAATGCAATAAATTGTATTTAATAGACAATGTAATACTCCTTAAATGAAGGTATTAAAACTTCTTAGTTATTGTAAAGTTATATCATAAAAAAATCAAATTTGAAAAAGGGCCACTTTCGAAGATGGAACTACGAAATTACAGCATTTGGTTTTGCTTTTGTTTGTAATCTGTCATTTATCATTGTTTGATTTCTGTTTTTTTGTTGTTTTTTTTCTGCGTAAACGCAGTAATGGAAGCACAAGGAGGCAATACGAAGTATTAAAATTCAAGAAAATCGTAATAAAGTTCAAAAATTTCATGTTTCCTATTTTTGTTTTAAGGAGAGATCAGCAGTTTTTTTCTTTATGTAATTTTGTGTTAATAAAATGTATGGTGACTCATATTTTTTTACCTTCATTTAAGGAGTATTACATTGTCTATTAAATACAATTTTTTGCATGAATCTATCATTTTTAGTTTCCGAGATTTTTAACATTCTTTAAGTGACCCGGATTCATTGCTCTCGAGTGTAGCTACCGCAAATAGCATTTTATTTGTGTACCTATTGAATTATGCTTTTGTTTATGCTGAGCATGCAAAACATTGAACGTTAACATTAAACCATACATAAGACCGCATTTAGGAGGTCTTAAGTATGGTTTTGATGAGCAAGGAACACAGGCAACCGCTGTACTTTGTGGCTCGGCAATAGCGCGACTATATCACTATAGTGATTGTGATGTTAAATGTTATACTGTAGGTATTGTTCGAATCATGTAATCTAAATAGCGGCTGTGGTTAGGCGTATGAATTAGATAAATTTTGCCGTTATTAATGTTAAATAAAAAGATTTATATTCGATATAAATTATTTTGCTACTATGACATCATGTTTACTTAAATCTAGTTTAAGGTATGGCGTAGGTAACCCTTTGCGAATCCGAGCGGCATTACTCAACCAATGCTAAATATTATATTCATCCGCTGGTGATTTCTCTGTAAACTTGTAATACCACGCTACAAATATAATCTCATCGTGATTAATCTAAAATTAAAATTAATAATTTATTATTATAAGTGTGTTGAAACATAATATATAACCAATGATTTAAATACTATGTGCATAATGTGAGCAATTACTTACGAATTACAGTTCAGAATGTGTTATTATGAGGAAAAAATAAAATTTTAACAAAAAATACATTATGGCGCTTTAAATCAGCCTATTTATCTTTATGTAGTCTCGATGTAAGCACTACGTGCGGGTTTGTATTAATGAATGATTCGTCACATCACAATAATACCTGGGGCATGTTTCACGAAAGATTGAAGAAAGAAATGTGTAGTACCATTGCTACACATTTCTTCTACGCAAGTTTTCACTTTGCAAAATGACGAGCCAGCGCTACCAAGGCAACACACTTTGTAGCTTATAATCTATAAGACGCAAGCCCCTGGTATAATCAGGATAAACAACATTCTGATTGTTCTTTTGTAATTTGCGTAACACTCATAAAATAGTTGTTGTAACTTTTTGAATTGAATGAGAATGGCCAATCTGATAGATAAAGCACCATGGAGTTCTTGTATAGTGAAGACAATCAACGTGTTTCTGTTGCCGAATGACCGGTATTATACGAGTAGCCCATCGTCATCGTCGATATCCGAATGTGCTGTGGAATATTAAAGTATTTCATATAAATGTTATCATAAGTTGAAATAGTTTATGTTAACACAAAATTTGATGGCATTCAATTACCAAACCAATTATTACGTAGTTGTTAGCCATAAGTGGGTAGGTACTTGTACGTAGAATAAAGCTGTTGTTTACGTGTTAATGATTGCGTGTTTTCGCACGATGACTGAATAGTATTGTAATATCAGGATTGGTAAGTATAGGGCACAATGACTCCTCCTTCCGCGGAAGGGGCCATGTACAAAGTATTTGTGATTCTAAAGTCATGTTCACTCACTGGCGGTGTGGTAGTAGTTAAATGTAAGCATGGCTGGCGCGCTCCAGTCGCAAAAGCATAATCGTTGTTATAAATATATCCTTATGAATTAAGTTGTAAGTCTAGGGCAGTGTCGTGGACTAAAAATAAGAGTTATAATCATAGCACTTCGCATCGACCGCTGCTGTAATGAACTGTAGAAAGCCAATGCGCATATGTACCTATGTATATCTAATATTATATGTTATCTGCGTACAACGTACACGAGCACGTGTATACATTAACAGAACGCCAATTCTCGTAATTATTTGAAAGCCTCACTGAATGTTGACCGAATCGAGACTGAATTGTGAATTGACTGAAAATTTATATTCTGCATAATAATAATTTAGTTTACTTTCCATGTAGGATAGTTTTATATATCATTAGTAAAAGTGAACTTGTCTATTAAGGCGAAGTGGGCACTGCGGCCGACGACGTGAGGGGGGCCGCGCGCAATCACATTGCACAGTATTATAAATAATTACATTAAAAATAACATGTACTCTCTTAAAGTAAAATCAAATCATAATCCCTGAAAGTATTTGAGGCACGGGAGACAAAATTTCATTGAAATGTTTGTAATCACAATCGAATGAAACTGCCGTTTACCTATATGGACATATAAAAAGGAAGATCTTGAGGCAACTTTGTGTTTATTTTTAACGAGCTCTCTGTTGTCATTAGTATTTCGAACCCCATAATTCATTAACTGGTAAACTCAATTTTCAGTAGGTATCATTTAAAATAAAGTCGAATTTGTAGTTTTTAACACTGGTTTTTTTTTTGCATGTAATCTTAATACGGCAAATCTTCCCATTTCACTTATTAATTGATTGATTTATTTTTTGATTGTTAATTCTCATGAGTTGAGGAGGATACAAGGATTTTTACACTTTAGTTACTTATAGTATAAAAAATCCTTGGGAGGATACCGTTCATGACGTATATGACATCGACATAGACCGGAGGCCCAAGCACGAACATCTAACGTTATCGAGACGCTAGCGTTACGATAGTAAACGTCAAATATGAACCAATCAACTTACTAAGATTTCAAGTTACCCTGATGTCATTGGCCAATATTTGACATTTGCGATCGTCTCGCTAGAGCGTCTTGGTAACGTAAATTATTCGTGCTGACCCCACGGAACCTGATCCGAACTTTATTTTGACTATTTTTCATTACGAGAATTGGGGTTCAGTTTAAAATGTTTGTATTCATTAAATTGCGTAAGAGATTGAAATATTTTTGTATGATAAATGTCCAAAGAAATACATAATAAGCTTTGATACAAATGTGAAATGTCGTCCGTCTGGCTGGACTGGTTCCGAGACATGTACTTTTTAAAATACATTTATAACTTTTACTATCTATGCTCTTTAATTTTTAACTTTCCATCCTGAAAAGGCATATGCAATACACTTCTTGTAACTTCTCATGTAATAAGCATTCTAGAGGATCTTGTACTTAGGTTATGTTTAATTACTATTTTATTATATTTAAATAATATCTATAAAAATATCTCATGTCAAAATTCTCAAGTAAAATTCGACACAGGATGTTCGTTCTGTATCTTACTAATATTTTCTAGTTCATCACAGAAAGTTTCGTAATAATATCAAAACAAACTATTTTTTTGCGAGGTAATCTATAATCATAGGTGAAACTAAACCACGTGCCAGAGAAGAAATCTTCAATACCGTTGAACCTCTAAAAAAATGTCGAACAAATTACGACATTATTCAAAAGGCACAAATTGTGATACCTAATATTGATGTAGATAATATAAATTCTTAATTACGGTGACAAGAAAAATATTTCACTCCGAGTCTGGGTCGTGGTTTAGTTAGATCATTCAATTATGTAATGGATTTGGAATCGAGCACCCCGTGCTACGTCAATTGATGCGAGCTAAGTGATACATATAACAAAGAACTTGTGATAAATATAATATATTATTCTACGTAATATAATTTTTTGTACAGAAAGTAGCATACAGATAACTTGGAGTAAAACTAATTGACTGTTTAGTAATGGTATAAATAATTATTTTCTGACTGATACAAATCTGTAAGTACATACCGGATATCTAATAAATAGTTCGCTCAATATTTATAAACCGAATATATCTACCTAATTCGAATATCAAAATGTTTCAAAACAAAATGCTTGGTAAAATTATAGTTCGCTAAAAGTTTTAGATTAAATTCGCTAGGGAATAGAAAATGTATACCGTACTATTAATGAGAAAAAAACATTGCTTTATATTGCTTAGGTCTTTTTGAGATTTCGATTCTGTGTGTGAATCCTATAAAGTTGAACCGCGCTGGCTTGGGTTTAGTTTACAGGGAACAAAACGTTCACCAAACGAGAGGTGAATTCATTAATCGGGGTACTTGCATTTATTCTTTACCTCACTCTCTTACAATTTACAAAATCAAAATGTTTTTTTTGTTCATACGCAAATATTGAGCAGTGATTTTGTACTCGTATCTTACAACTTAAATTGGGAAATAGACTGAAAAAAACAACTTCTGGGATTCTAAATAGTTTCATAAAAGTATTGTCTATAATTCTTAATCTTGCGTCAGCAAACTATACTTCAGTAAACTATCTTGCGGTCGGAACTTGTAATATTTTTTACTCTAAAATTCCACTTTCACTCCTTATTTAAACCAAAATATTCCAAAGCTTACTAATATTTGGGGCTACGGTATTATTTCGGTCAGGCGAGCGGAATATAGCACCTGTTCTACTATTTTTGCTGGTTTTATCGTATTAAATTTTGTTAAAGGTCGTAATTGGCTGATTAGCTGATAAGTGGCTTAGCAAAAGTACAAAATATTAAATGGACGACGTGTTCGTTCACATATATTTTAGACAATGAATTTAATTCATATTGTTCGCGTTGCAATGTTAGCGTACAATTTATTATGGGAGATTAATGTTAGCTCCTATTGATACGTAATAATGAAATATTTGAATCTTTTGGCTCGTTTGACAAAATTGACTTTGGCCGTTAATTTGGGCAGACGACATCTACTTCTAAATCCTTCTCTATATCGAAATGAAATTGAAAATTTTAAAATTCTGGAATTGTGTAATCTAAAACCAGTCGCGTAGCTTGTATATTTTATCTTCAATTTAACTCTATATCGATATGTGATAGATGTCGATATTTTTAAGTAATAACAATAAAATTATGATGGTATATAATAAGTAAATAATTAATTTATAATAATTACGAGTGCAGTAGTGTTAATTGTAACTTGTCATTTATTTTATAATTGACATCTTGCTTGTCCCTATTGATGTTATTTAATGTTATTTCCAAAGCACAAATTACTATGATTTAAATGTAAAGCTTTGTAGATTGTTCTTTACTTATTTACTAACGTTGATTAACTGTGTATTTGTTATGTATAATGAATGTAATATTTAAGTTAATTTAACGCATGTAATGCACTTTTGTGTAATTCTCTAAGGGTAGGGTAGTGGCATTTTGTTTTATAAAAACTGGGACACTGGAATAAATAGGTTCCGATTAAATAATTTATGTTTTATTATTAATTTACATCCTGTGTAAGTATTTATTCCCTTTTAAGATATTTCATTAAGCAAATCACTAACTTATCTTACGTGATAGAATCAGAAATGAGGGAATCCGTAGAAAAACCAAGATCACCGACATATCTCTCAGAATTAGCAAGTTGAAGTGGCAATGGGCAGGTCATTCACCTCGCAGATCTGACAACCGCTGGGGAATAAAGGTTCTTCCAGTGGCGTCCACAAACTGGACGGCGCGGGAAAGGAAGGCCCTCCACTCGATGGACTAAAGACATTATAAACGTCGCAGCAAATCGGTGGATGGAGACGGCTCAAGACCGTTCGTCGTGACATTCTAGGGGGAGGCATATGTCCGGCGGTGGACTTCTACAAGCTGATGATGATAATAACCAAGGACATTTAACACTATCAGGCATAGTGGGGTATGGACCCTTACATTGTAACATGGCCTTTTTATTTCCAATCCGATAGCAACACACGAGTATAACCCGATGCGTATAGTGTTAAAAAATTTAAAGCATTAAGGTGATTGCTCTCGCATGTGGTGCGAAATTCAAATTTTATTGCGTTTTTGCTCATTACAGCTCATCAACACTTCTTGAGATAGTAAAAACTGATTTTGCGAAAACTAGGAGACCTAACACACATGTTTTAGTTTATAGTTTCACATATAGATCATTACTTCAGCTACGAATACTCTTCAAAGATTTTTACAGTGTTTTTTTGGTTTAAAGGTAAGCGTAGCTTAAATAATGACATTTATGAGATACTATCAATTAAAACATGTGTGCTAGGTCTCCTAGTTTTCGCAAAATCTGTTTTCTCTATTTCAAGAAGTGTTGATTAGCTGTGATTTACAAAAAACACAATAAAATTTGAATTTCGCGCCACATGTGAGAGCAATCACCTTAAAATTTGATACAGAAAATATTACTTATTTAACTTATACTCTATTATAGCCTATGTCAGGCATTGGACGCCTACCGGCTGTTGATAAAGGAACATTAAATGAATGAGTTTTTTCCAGTCCTCCGGTCGAAACTCCGATTATTACCCTCTTTCTCACAAGTACTAATCTGAAAAATCTAAAACGAACTTACCCAATGTAAATTATATTCCAAACTAAAATCGCGCGTCCCACTTTTTAACCGACTTCAAAAAAGGAGGAGGTCCCCAAATCGGTTGTATTTTTATTACCTACGTCAGTATAAAATATTCGTTATTCGCTGTAATCACTGTGCGTAGAAGCCAATTAAACGCGGCGAAGAGGCGCGCAACTTTAGCTTGTAATATATCTTGATCTGTGCAGGTTATTGCTGAATTTATTTTAAAAGCTAATAAGTTAAGTAAGGTATAGTACTCTTTCTCAATGAAGACTGCACACCATATAACATTACACCCAACTGTCACATACATAATCCTTGATCCCACACCAGGATACCCTGTCGTGGGTATCAGGAACTACGAGTATCATGTTACCACAAAACGGACTTGTTGGGCCAAAATTAGTATAAAATTTGTCCTGTCTGCTGACTTATTTAGGAGGTTGTTATTACTGGAAGAAAGCGTTAGCCGAGTTGGTCGTGGAAAGCAATGGCGGCGATGAGCTCACCATTTGTCACGTCTATATTTCTGCGACTGTGCAACCCACGGTGAAAAGAGGCCCTTTGAGGCTCTGCCTACCCTTTGCGGAAAAAGGCATGTATATGTATGTACAACAATCCCGTAACAAATATTTGCAGATCATGAAAACATTTGTTCAGCAGGAATTAAACCCGCAACCTCAACCATTTCAGAAGGCTACTGGCCCACCGTATTCGTTGTCCGTTATCCATTGTCGTCATGCAAATTCTACCGTTATTTATTGAATCTAAATATTCAATAAAGCTCACTTTACATTGTGCTACAGTTACCTCATCAACTCAAGTGCCGCAGAAGCAGGAGCCTCTGATGCTACTACCTGCGAAGCATATGAACCTGCACCTTTTTCGAAGTCGGTTATAAATAGATAGAGATCTGACTTCAAAAAAAGGACGAGGTTCTCAATTCGGAAGATTTTTGTTTTTTTTATGTGTTACCTCATAACTTCGTCATTTATTGAATTGGAAAATTATTTTTTTATTTAATAGGAATATACTCCTAGATTGGTCCTATTTTTATCAAAATCCAGTTCTGATGATGGAATCCATGAGGAATTGAGGGAACTCCTTGTATATTATAGGCACAAATATTATTTTGGTATTTTCAGCAACAACACTCAACGACACCAACTGACATACTTAGTCGATTTCGTGAGACTGAAAAAATATTTTAAGACAGGGCTGATATTTTCGAAAAAATATTTTTTCACACCACCTGCTCGACAATGTCCAATTACAAATCATGCAACCTCAACGTAAAGTACAGCATTGTCTCTCTAGGGATATAAAGTTGTATGAAACTCCCTAGGGATTAAAGTGATTTGAATTTAGAACGTCAAATTCGTGTTGGAAACTCGTGGAAAACTCTGAGTAAAAAAATGACCATATGGCATTGTAAAGAGGTTTGTTCGAAAATCGAACTGGCCAATATAGCAGAACTCGAAAGAAAAAAAGAAATAGGCGCGATTTTAAAGAATGTGAAACAAAAGAGATGTTTGGTGCTGTGATTTTCAGTGAGTTTTATTGCAATATTTTTGTAATATAATATTATGTCAGTGACAATATTAGTGTTAACAAAAAATGTCGAACGATAATGATTCTACTCCAGAGTTTATCAAAACAGACGATACTTATTTAATGGAGCCTTGGCCTTTTATTGCCTCGCAGTAGGTGTGAAAAGTAGAGTATGCTTCTCTGGAATAAAGCCTGTCTTCGTCTTGGGCAGCTTGAACCCCTCGCTTCACTCAGGACTCTATATAACTCCCTCGCTACACTCGGGAGTTAACTTTAGAGTCCCTCGTTACGCTCAGGGTTCAATATGCCGCCCGCGACATAAGACACTGCTTTATTCCCTTAGTACATTATCTACTATTGTTTCTTTCTTTGTGGCCCAGGCAAACGAAGTCGTGAACGAGCTGCTAGATAACCATTCAAATCTCTTGTTGTGTAAGTAGATGAAGCTACCTACGTCAAAAACTCTTGGCTTAAAATATAAAAATATAAAGTCTATATTTGCAGGTTTATAATGTTCGGTCGAATTGGGACTAAAAATAATATTTATTTTGAAGGTCCCATTTCGTACCATTTCGGTCGAGTTGGGATTAAACTCATATGAACACCAAGATTTTCTCATTGGTGATTGGAATGGTCGTGTTTATTCCTCTTCCGAAGCTCAAACAATTGTAATAATTAGCAGTTTCAGATCCAATCTGCGAAAATCGTTTTTGGAGAAATATATTGCAGTGAAATTTCAAAAGTTAAAGTAGTTTTGTTTTATGTTTAGTCAACTGTCTCACCTGATGGAAAGTGACACTTGTCTAGAAGATATCTCTTTTTACCTTCGACTTTAAAACACCTAAGTAGCTTGAAGATATCGGGGAAAACATACGCTGGCAATCTGACCGCAGAGCATAGGTGGACGCGACATGACCACTGAGTGGAAATCTAACTCCGTAGCATAACAACCCGCATGAGTAATGCCAGGAGGGAACGCCCACAGAGCCCGTCCAATGAGTTTTATAAACCAAGGGGTTGAAAGACGCCCCGCCCCTTGCCGCCACCCCCACTGATGACGTATTCACTAGCCACCCCCAGCAGTCGCCGCAGAAGATGTGATCATTTGGTGTCGACCAGTTGACAGGTTGAAGTAATCCACATAAAGACTACATCATTGGTGAGTGAAATTTATTTTTATATTTGCTGTTTGTTTGCGAATTTTGAATAAGTATTTTCAATTGCGTTAGTTAATAATCGGAAAAAGTGGATGCCTATGTAAAGTAAGGCTAATGCAGTGATGATGACGAGTACGGACTCATGCATGCTGCTGATGAACTACTAATTTAGTTATTACGCAAACTGACTATTGGTAATTATTATAATTGAATGTCCTGAATTGAATGTAAATTTTCTGAATAAGTTCAATGAAGTTGTTAATAGTTTTGTACAAAAAGAAAACATTAAGGATACCTACCGTTGGCTAAAACATTTTCTCGCGTTTGTTTATAACCTTACCTGAATCCAATTGAGGCAGTGCAGTGCATGTAGTTGCTACGACGTAATTTTTCCGCTCACATTTTTAAACTAATTTACAACAGCTTTATTGACTGGGTACGGCATACTGTCCTGTAAAATCTAAAGCATTTTCAACAGCCTTCAGCCGTCCACTGCTGGACGAAGCCTCCCCCATAGAATGCAATGGAGGGATTTGCCATAATCAATCACGCTTGACAGGCGGATTGGTGATCGCATTTAAAATGCTGCTACCCATCCCCTGGTGTAATCCCATAGTAAGGCTTTTACTACATCCACGGGAGGAAAAGGAGGGGTATATTCTTAGGCCCGACACACCACGGCACTATCTAAAGCATAAGTAAAAGATATTATTTTTACAAGCTACTACGTAGTAATTACCGAATACATAACTTATTGATATAAATTAATTGTTTATGAGAAAAACCTTTCTGAAATTGAACACATTCTATAACAAAGCTTTCTTTCACACTCGTAGACCATAAGTGGGCTCTCTGCATTGTGTATACCGGTAGCATTTATAGGTACAATGCTGTTTGTACCCGATTGAAAATTGACCGATGCCGTCGGAACAAAAAAATTCTGTGCGCGGTTTGAATGGATCTGCTATAAATGTTAACATGCTCAAAACCCTTTACCTCTGTATAGTCAACTTTACGATGCCACAGATCCGATGCAAGAGTTTTGCAAGTTGCAACGCGGCTCCTGCTGCGACCGATTGACGTCAGAGGGACTAGTCTAAATTTTGTAGCAACCATCGTAACGATGACGATTACGACAATCGTCCGTGTATTTGACGACCTCCGTGGCGCAGTGGGCGTGTAGCCGGCTGAGACGCAAAAGGTGCAGGTTCGATTTCCACTTTATATAGCCATAGTATAACTATTTAAAAATATCATTTTTGTAAGGGAATTTTGGAATTGGAACACACTCAAGATCGTTCTCAGAGTCAAGTTCGATTTATAATTATGGGAGTAGGTTTATATCATGGAATTATTAGTCTATACATGC
The DNA here is from genome assembly GCA_951392215.1 of Epirrita christyi. Lineage (NCBI taxonomy): Eukaryota > Metazoa > Arthropoda > Insecta > Lepidoptera > Geometridae > Epirrita > Epirrita christyi. The sequence continues at coordinate 8,737,393 of OX595833.1, forward strand.
ACTCAGTTACAGACGTGACAGTTGACTGAGGTGAGATTAGATTGTGAAGTGAATGTTCAATAATTACAAGAATGGGGTTCAGAGTGTGAAAGTTGGTCGGTCTTATCAAAGGGAGAATCAACTAGAAATTATAACAACATTATTTTTCCTGAAAAACAAAGGACAACACTATTATAACCCACAGCACAATAATTAAAGCAAATTAAAATTATTTGTTTTCTTCATCGTTTTGTTGCTAAATCTGGCAGCATGATTGCTTTTTTAAATTTTTCTCTAACAAGCGAGTTTGTTTTCATTCATTAGTGTGTTTGGCTAATGTTAAGCACGGTAGGGTTATGACGGCATATACTGGCTTTTTAATTTTAATGTTAATTTGATTGTCCGTGATTATCTCCTAAAAAAAAGTGGTGAACAATTTTTAACTACAGTCCTGTAATTGTATACATATAATAGTAACACTAAAGTGATTAGCGGCTACCAAAATCCTGCATATTAGCCCTTCAAACTCACGTCCTGTATTTCAAAATCATTATCGATCTATAGTGAGCTTTTCCTTTGGACGCACTGAGGCATTACTGGATCCATAGTTATTTCTTAGTCTTGGCCTAGGTAGTGGATAAACTTTAGGATGAAAATATGGGTGTATTGCTCTCTTTCCCTGCTCTGATAGTAACATAGACATTAGAAATGCACTTGAAATTATATAATGTGACGAGTGTGAGATATCACTGCAAGGGAATAATGGGACAAATGCAATGCCGAAAATGGCTTAATGTCTATTAATTCCTGAAACTGATTTATAATAACATCTAAAGCTATGAGTAAGAGTGCATGGTGAAATTGAAGACTGTAAAACGCCTCTTCATAAGCCGTTAGACATCCACTGCTGTATGAGGGAGGCCCCATCCCATATAGCATGCATAGCGTGCTATGAAGGGATTTGCCATAATCACCACGCTCAGCTGGATGCTGCTGGCCATCCCCTGGCGTAATCCCTTAGACGCCTTTTACGACATTCACAGGAAGAGTTGGAGGAGTCCTATTCTTAGGCCGAGACTACCACGGCTCCTAAGACTACTACGGTGCATTTAGTGCCTATATAAAGCAATATTTACATTGGAAAAATGTGCTACGGCGTAGCAGATACACTGCTACGTGAGCCTTATTACGTGCAGGAAGGACGGATCTATCCTCCTCGGATGTGAGAAGAATGGGTTAATCATTAAAAGGTTGTAAAACAGTACCTAGGTATGGACAACCGACTTTCCAAAATAGGAGGAGGTTCTCAATTCAGTTGTATTTTTTTTTTTTTTTTATGTTTGTTACCGCATATCTCCTGTGTTTGTGAACCGATTTGGAAAATTCTTTTTTTATTTGAATACATATACTTCCAGATTGGTCCCATTTTTTTCAAAACCCAGTTCTGTTGATGGAATCTATGAGGAATTGAGGGAACTCCTCTTATATTGTAGGCATACATATAGCAATTTTGATATTTTCAGCAACAAACCAAGCATTTGCATTCAAAAAGTATCATAATCCTTTCACCACTATGGTTCTTTCATAATTTTTTTTTCATCCAAATATTTAGTCGAATACTAAGGCGGAAGTCGGTTTTTTAAATGAAAAGTTATTTTCCTCCAAATACGGTATTTTTTAACTGAAACTTAGACGTGTGAGCCACTCAACAGGGCCACGTCCAACAAAACTGTCTGCGTATTGCCGCCCTGAGAGCTGTACGTCTAGTACGGGTTTTGATAGTCTTCGAAAACTATACGAAGTTTCGTTTCCTTCCATACATTTACTGACAGCAGCCTTAGTTTTCTTCTCGTTTTCGCTAGGGGCGCTGCATGTAAATGTATGGAAGGAAACGAAACTTCATATAGTTTCGAAAACTATCAAAACCAGTACTAAGCCCCCTGATTCTATGTTTTGGCAAGCAATTGATACGGACGTATAGTGTAGTGTAACACGGATTTTTGTAAGGAAAATGCATGGATATAGTAGGCACGTAGTATAACAATTCCTTGGGAAAATGAGGTTCAAGGAGTGTACGCTAGGGGCGGTCATCGGTGTCGCCATACAAAAATCCACACTACACTAATGAGGCCCAGTTCACTAATTTAAAAACATTCCAGTCACAAAATAATCTCGTGTCAGTCGCACTGTCTCGTATAGTAACCATTACGCGAAGATTAAGTAATAGCTACTTACTATACGTAACAGTGCGACTGAGACGAGATTATACTGTGAATTGAATGTTTTTAAATTAGAGAATTGGGCCTCAGACGTCTGTGTCAATTTTGTGCAAAATACTTAGAATCAGCTCACAGTTGAAGGAAAAAAATCACCAAAAGAAAAAATCACAGTTTTTTTTCATGCAATCACCAAACATTTAAAAAGGTATACGTTGTGTTTTCTGCTGTGAACGTGTTAAGTAGCCAGCCGACTAAAACTACTCAAAAATATTAGATGCACTTGAATGGTTCTCAGCATATCATAGTTTCACCCGATCCCGTCGGTCAGGTGAAGTCAGTTCAAATGCCACACAAACACATCCGGCACCCCTCGGGGCAGACACACGCAACAAATCAGGGTATAATTATATCATTTAATAATGACGACGACAATATGTTTGACAGCACAGCCCGTGCCGCGTCACCCTTACGGAATTCCATCAATATGTTCCGATTTTCGACCGCCCAAACAAAAACAAGAAACTTTTACAAAAAAATTAAAACCTCGACTATTTTCAGTGTTCTATTAAAATTAGAAAAACAAAACACTAATGAAAACACACTGTTACACCCTACCTGTTCATCCTATGCTGGTCATCATCGTAGTCATGTCGTTTTAATTTGATATTTAGGAGATGTCACCGGTTGATATATCAAAAGGGCGCTTTAGTAAGCTTATGAGTAAAGGTTAGTACTTAATAACTAATACAGATTTCGTCCTCTGGGAGAGCTTCAACACCAGAGGACATTCATAATTGTTTTCAATTTCTTTCAGGATGCTGTTGTGGCTTGTGCGCACTCTGCTTAGCAGTTTTTTTCCGCCTGTTACTCAGTAGTTATTAGACATACCTACTTAATATCGAGAGCATTATATTAACTTTATATCACTTAAGTTGTTATTTTCATACTCAATCAAACTAAAAAGAATTTTCCCTAATCACAATATGCTTAGTTGTTACACCATTTATTTTTATTTGTCGTCTTTATGCTTGTGCATTTGCCAGTTTCATGTAATTTAATATGCGATTTGCAACTTTACACTCTTTCCAAGTCGTCAAAGTCTCAGTCAAGGCATGTTTTAGTAAAGCGGTGGCAGTTTTAATATGATTGAAAAAAAGCTTATTAGAACTTACCAACCACTTTAAAAAATAATGCAAAACACTTATATTTAATTTCCCTAACATAAAATACATGTATTTTTTAATATGATATGATATAATGGTTAAAATTTCACCGAAAATACACGTCATTAAACAAAAATACAATAGAAAATAAAATTAAATAAAAGTAGACAACCTGCATTGTCCGTTATGCCCGTGGTGTGTCCGGCCTACGAATAGAACCATCCATACCCCCTCCCGTGGATGTCGTAAAAGCCGACTTAGGGATTAGGTACACTAGGGGATGGGCAGCAGCATCCGCCTTAGTACTCGACACGAATACTGCGATCACCAATCCATCTACCAAGCGAGGTGATTATGGTAATTCCCCCCATTGTATTTTATGGGGGAGGCCTCGTGCAGCCGTGGACGTCAAAAGGCGGATGACGGTGAGACAATGTCTCTTTTAAAAAAATGCGAGAAGAGTCCCCTAGTGACTCACTTACACACTTTAGATCTCACTTTGAACTTATACTATAAGTAGGTAGGTAGGATCGTTATTTAGGTCTTTGGTAGGCAGACTGGAAGTCAATCGTTTTGACTTTACCTACGAGTATAAATCGAGCTGGCCACAGGGCAGGAACCATGTCGTTTATTCGTAATTACGGACTAGCCCCATAATTTTCACCGCACATAAGGTGTAATTGTGACCTATGACGTCACGCCGCAATTACGAAAATATGTCAGATTGTGCCTTGCTTGATATTTTGTTAGAGAAAGGTCGATTTAGGGTTGAGTTTCATACAACTATACTGCAGCACACCCGGCGGTTCGCGACTCCCATAAAAGGATGTTTTGTGCATATAGGATGACGTCTGTAGATGCGTAGTGTAGCACTCGTAGTAGTGTAGCTGGACACTGTGTTGAGGGCATTTATGTGTAAACCTTGGATTGTTTTTTATGGTTCCGCATCTCAACAGGAAAAAACGCAACCCTTACATTTACAGGATGCACGTTGCTCACCGTTGCCTGTCTGTCTGTCGGTCTGTTTGTAATATGACTGTTTATCTATCTGTCTGTTATGACCTTTTTCTCCGGAACAGCTTGAACTTGAATTCACAGACCTTTATATTTATAGAAAATATAAAGGCATGTAAGTGTTGTGCAAAAATCAAGCTTCTAAATCATTGCATTTAAAAAATATGGCACTGAATGTCCAACTTTTGTATGGAAATCGTGAAAATGAACCTCTTGGGAACTTCCAGTGTCCTCACAATTCTAAAATTTGAAATGCTTAACAAACAAAGAAAAAAGTATAAAATTAAGGAATTTCGACTTTTGTATAAATGTGATGGTGAAGTTTGTAGGAAAAAGTGGCTAAAACTCGAAAAGGGATCTGACAATTTCGAAATAGTTTACGGATCGGAACCCTCAGGGCGCAAGTCTTGCTCTACTTGTTCGTTTTTTACCATATTTTCTATCAACTTCTTGAACTTCTCAAGCCATAACGCGGTTGTGGCTCCACGAGTCGGGGAATAAACAACTTTTATCGACATCAATATCGCTGCGGATGGCTGTAAGGCAAGTCAGCTCACACTTCCCCTTGACACGAGCCTCGTGGGAACAGAGCCATGCGTTCAAGAGCAATTACCGAACGACCATTGTGTCGCACCCGATACCTACAACACACAGACGGACAGAGTCTGAAAATGACACGGACTTTGAAAGGCCTTCCAATGTTATACCCTACCTGGTTTTACCAGCGTATCATTTTGTGCTATATTTTGGAATATATTTAGTTCTCTTTCCCACACATTGTTTTGTTAGATATTGGTTCGTCTGGGGTTTTATGAGATATTTTTTATATCGTGTGCTTAGGTCGTTTTTGATCATACGTACCAGACCATACCTATTATAGAGCGGCCAAAACGCCGCGCCTAATGGTCAATTTATATACCAAACCAAGAGAGTACGCATTGACACAATATTAGCCCTACAAAGTTTTGCAAATGGGTAATATGCTAATCTGATAAAAATTCTATGAATCTCTCGTTTTATCCGAGCTGACATGGAAGACTTACTTTTAAATTTCACCCGGGTGACGAGCCCGAGGGACCGAATTTGAATAATTAATCGATTATTGATACGAGAACTCGATGACGTGGCAACATCTTTTCATGCTCTCTGCAGTTTTGAAAAGCCACGTAAATTTGGGTTTAGAGGGATATTTGATTGCCCCCATTGTCTGAAAAATAATTATGCACACATGCATTATGCTCTTACGAACAACTATGGCCTTACCATGGGCTCTTATGGCGATTCAGTTCAAAAACTATTCAGTACAAAATATCAGTTCCGTGATGTCCGCAGCTCAAGGCACAGTAGCAGAAGGTCTATAGACTTCTGCGATTGAAGTTATTCAATGATGACGGATGTCGACGACTGAATAGTTTTTGAACTGAATCGCTATAAGAGCTCATGGTATCCTGTGGGTACATTAAAATTTTTGTCATTGTGACGGATTTCACCGCCATTTTCCGCAGCTCAAAGAGTTAAATAAATACTAACTAGTTTAAATTTCAAATGGGCACCAGGGGTGCGATTTTTGAGTGTCATCGAGACCATTCATCCGTGGTCGCCTGATCTTGTAACAACTTGTTCAAAAACCAAAAACATTTCAAACAATAGCTTTTAAAAATTGACTTACATAATTCAGCTGTTATACAATTCGGAATTGCGACGAATGATGTAAAGTGGATAATATGATAATCGCAAGCTAAAACTCAATGGCTGAACCCAGGTAAAATACCGGAACAATGCCCTAAAGCGAAGCTCACCCGTAGAAAAGTTATGGTAACTGTTTGGCGGACAAACCATTTTAACATTACAAGACCTGCAGTTATAAACCATATACGTCATCATCCGCAAGACCTAGCCCCAACAAATTAGCATTTCTCCCGCAAATGGTAAATTTCCTGCAAGGAAAAAATAAATATACCAGCATTAACCGGACCGCCACTGGTCATCGTCAATAATGCTATACTTCTAAATCAGGTGGTAATGGAATCTATGGGCAAACCAGAATCGCTGTGCAGAGTTTGTGGTGACAAAGCTTCGGGGAAGCACTATGGAGTTGCGTCCTGCGACGGCTGCCGAGGCTTCTTTAAGAGGAGCATCCGACGGTAACTGAACTAATACGCACCTACCTATAGACAGAATTAGCAAAAGAAATAGGCTGGACATTCTCAGACAATCAGTTCGCAGATCCGCAGTGATACCCTACTAGGGGTTAGTCAGTACAGTTTGCGTTCCATAGGTACGTGAAGTTAGGAACCCTATATTGGCGCTTTTAACATACCTAACCTGATGATTTCCTTCACCGTTTTGAGCACTTGTTAAATGCATATGAATTTTTCGTGTGAGAAATCCATTACCCCCGGATCCCCCCCTCCCAGGATCTAAACCCACTACCTTCTGTTTGGATATCGGGCTATTCTGCAATTTTTAGTTCATTGTTACAGTGATAGAGTAAGTAGACCTGTTATCCGCCTTCTGCTACAATTTCGTTTCTTCTTTCTGGTTTCTGTGGAGTTCGTTTTCCTTTAAATAAATAGAAAAGTATTTAACATCATACAACATTCCAAAGCTGTAATTTTTGTTTGAAAACTTCATGAGTATCATTTATTATGTATACAAACATACGTACATATATCTGTTTTCCTTGATATTATTTGATAGACCCCACTCGAGTTTCATTGACGTACGGACAACTTAAAATCAAGAAACAATATTGAAATACAAAGAAAAACAGTTACCGTAAGTTAAACCGGTGGTTTTACATAATCAATTTACTAGGTAGGTGTCAGGTTAGGTTACATTATAATAGGTTTATTTATTAGGTTAGGTTAGGTATTAGTGAATGCAGAAAAAGCCAATATGGGATTCAGAAAGAGCCAGGGGATGGGCAGCAGCATCAACCTGAGTATTTAACACAGAACTGCGATCACCCAATTTATCTGCCAAGCGTGGTGATTATGCTAAACCCCCGATTGTATTCAATGGGGGGAGGTCTCGTCTAACAGTGGACGTAACCAGGCTAGCTAGTGATGATGATAATGATTAGCCTGGCCTCTACATCTTAGAAAAATACAATAGTTGTAAGTATCTATAAATAAATCTATATAAAGTAAGCACTTTTAGGTACTAGAAAGATGATCCGACTAATCAAAGGATTCATTTTAATATTAACTCTCTTTCCGGGCGCGCTTTTTTCAGTCTGGTACAAAATTTGCATTCTATTTTGTGGTTTTACTGGTCTATTTTAGACCAGTTTCACCTAATATATGGAGCTGAAATTTTTCATACCTGTTAAATTCCAATGACAACACAAAATTATGGTAAAATCCAGCTGATCTGGTGATAGAGATGGAAGGTGGACAACAGAACTTCTTGATGGAAAATGGTAGACCGGTCATGTGTAGGCTCATTTTGATCAACTCACAGTTCTGATTACTATGTAAATTCACCAGAAAGAGACGGCGAAGAAAAAATGGTTTTTGAGTTATAAAGGCTTGAAGGGTTTTTGATTGAAAATTGAAAATTCAAGCCTAAAAAGCATTTTTTTTATATATAAGTACAACGTTTTTAAAACGGACTAAATGGAAAATAATCTATAGTTGAATAACGTGGGGGCTCATGCAATAGATAATTATATTATAATTATTGATAATTTCATTTTATTGCAATGCAAATGATGTGAACTGTTGTGGGAGTTTTCTCAACGACTTTGCTTTACACTCCTTACATGTTATAAATATAATACATTTTAGTCGGTTTTAAAAAGTAAAAAGAAATATATTATAGTAATTATTTAGTATAAGCCCGAACTCTGTAGTATAAAATCCAAGCCACAAAATAGAACATGCTCTACCTCTTTGGTACCTAAGAAAGTTTAATAAGCTGACACTTTATTATACAATACAATACAATACAAATATTTATTTGTTCGTAACATAGGTAGGTTACAGTTTAATACAGATGTTATAATAATGTTATAGATTCACCATGTTTCGCCTTCATTTAGACATACAAACTTAAAAAAATAATAATATTCATTTTAATTATACATGCATTTTTTTATCATTAATCAGAAAATTATAATATCATTGCGAATAAATTACTGAAAAAGGTACCTACCTATAGTTTCCAAATAGCAAATGTCAAATAATTAAAATGTTATGTCTGCAAGGTATTAATTGAGTAATATGCTTTTCACACCACCTGCTCGACAATGTCCAATTACAAATCATGCAACCTCAACGTAAAGTAAAGCATTGTCTCTCTAGGGATATAAAGTTGTATGAAACTCCCTAGGGATTAAAGTGATTTGAATTTAGAACGTCAAATTCGTGTTGGAAACTCGTGGAAAACCCTGAGTAAAAAAATTACCATATGACATTGTAAAGAGGTTTGTTCGAAAATCAAACTGGCCACCATAGCAAAACTCGAAAAAAAAAGAAATAGGGCGATTTTAAAGAATGTGAAACAAAAGAGATGTTTGGTGCTGTGATTTTCAGTGAATTTTATTGCAATATTTTTGTAATATAATATTATGTCAGTGACAATATTAGTGTTAACAAAAAATGTCGAACGATAATGATTCTACTCCAGAGTTTATCAAAACAGACGATACTTATTTAATGGAGCCTTGGCCTTTTATTGCCTCGCAGTAGGTGTGAAAAGTAGAGTATGCTCCTCTGGAATAAAGCCTGTCTTCGTCTTGGGCAGCTTGAACCCCTCGCTTTACTCAGGACTCTATATAACTCCCTCGCTACACTCGGGAGTTTACTTTAGAGTCCCTCGTTACGCTCAGGGTTCAATATGCCGCCCGCGACATAAGACACTGCTTTATTCCCTTAGTGCATAATCTACTATTATTTGTCAAAATATTATTTACTTTATTTTTGAATAGGTATATGAAAATTTCCTAATTATTTTATCTCTCTAGGTAGCTTATTATATGTTTTGGGTGCCATACAGAAAACATTTTTGTTGTGCAGGGCTGTCTTGTGAGGTGGTATCAATCTGTAATCTATTTAAACGCTTACTTTGCAGTACTCCAAATTGATCGATATTCTTTCCGACTTATATTTTACTTTATTAATATTTTATTATTTGTATGATAAACTCATTCCTCTGCCTTTTATTTAGAAACTTAGACTACGTGTGCAAAGAAAACGGCCGGTGTGTGGTGGATGTCTCCAGACGGAACCAGTGCCAGGCTTGCAGGTTCTCTAAGTGTCTCAGGGTTAACATGAAGAAGGATGGTAAGCATTCTCATATACAAATATATCTTATATCTTATAATAAACAAGCTTATTATAAGATTATAAAAAATATAATTTGAATATATTAATACTGTAGTTTAGTAAGCGCAGACATCTGAAAAGCTCAAATTAATCCTCATCACCATCATCAGCCTTTAGACGTCCACTTCTGGGCGAGGCCTCCCCCATAAAATCCAATGGAGGAATTGCCATAATCACCACGCTTGGCAGGCAAATTGGGGCGGTTTGGTGATCGCAGTATTTGTGTTGAGTAATACTCAGATGCATGCTTCCCAATTTCCGGGTGTAATCCCTTACCCGGCTTTTACGAAATCCATAGGAGGAGATGGAGGGGTCTATTATTAGGCCGGACGCGACACGACTCGAATCATTATGCTTTGGGAATAATCAATAGAGAACGAACAGGGACGAGCACTTGTCTCACAATAAAGCATTTACCCACTTCCTCCGACACAGCATGTCTTTTCCATTAGGAAACATTTCAAGTATTTGCGGTAGACAAGGTCGCTAAGTGGTGAGAGATAAAAACGCGAGGGCAGGGCGGGGGGACACCCTCCCCCCGTGATCGAACTAAGAGTCAAAATATTGAGATATTAATATCGTATATATTTTCGATATATTTGACGTATAGATTTTGTACTAGATCACTGTACTTACTTACAAGATTTTGGAACACGGCTTCTCTATTTAATAAAAAAATGCTACATGTGATAAAAATATCATCTCACGCAATTTTTTCAAGTTAATAAATCCAATTGTCTTCACCAAAATAATCATGTTTTTTCAAATAGATAGGGATTCATAAAATCACACTTACCACAAGCCCCTCCGACCTGAGTGTGACCCATCCAGAAGTGTTAAGGCCGGGCCTAAAGCAATGCCAATAAAATAAATAAAATAAATAAAAAAATGCCAATCCTAATCCTAAATGCCAATCGTAGATTCGATTTTTACCAATGATAGTCAATTCTGATTAAAAATAGGCCTTCGGAATTATAATATACTAATAAAAGTAGTAGTAAGTTTCTCTATTGAAAAAATCACAAATTAAGTAGGTCTAGGTTTTGCCTATTTTCGATTTGTTTTCAACACGATGTTTATAAGGTCAACAATTTGATCATTGCAATCTGTTACAAATTGATTGAGGACTGATTCTAAGGGTAATTGTAATATGTGCTATATTTTAAAAATATTCATACTAAATGAATCTATTCGAGCGGCATTGGGCGTGTTTTTTTGTATGAAGATTTCTGTTTAGGCGCAGCCTTAAGAAAACAAACATACTTAGAGCACGCCGCGGCTTTCGGCGAAGCTCGCCTGTCGGCCGCAGCCGCTTTTCACACAAATATTTGTTTACATTATAAAATTGATTGCGCCCTGCATGCCACCTCCTTCCGTGCACACTTTACGCCTTCTGGCACCTCTATTATATTACACTTACCATCCCCTTACATCAACACAGTTCGCCAACCTCTTGTAAAGTACTTAAGGTTTGAGATTTTCTAGTTTCCTAAACCAAATGCAAAAATAAAACATCGGTAACATTTTGCTTTTACTTTGGGGATAATTCATAAAATCTAAAAATATATAGGCACAGAATTAGGAGCTTAAGTTACCTGGAATACTTGTTCAAAATATTGAGTACTTTTGTTATTCCTAAGAATTACGATTCAGCCAGTTAACTAGGTGTTGTTTCCAGCTGTCCAACACGAGCGTGCTCCACGTCCATTGGCTCCACACCAAATTGCTCTACAGAAACTTGGCTACACCTTCACAAGACACCCATCTTTCGTGCCCAGCCCTGCCCCCCTAACGTTCTCCGCATTCCCTTCCCTACACTCACACAGCGCCGGCGGCATGGTGCCTGGACTCTCAGACAGTTTACCGAACGCACATAACTCGTTCCTTGACAGAAACTCCTTTCAAGATTTTGCGATGTCAAGAATTCCCGAGACGGTACCCGATGTCCCTCTTATCGGCTCTCATGTGAACGCACTGAGTTCGTTGAGTTCGTTCAAGATACCTTTATTCTCGACTCCTCTACACTATCCTGTATCACATCCCGGATATTTTCCCACGAACATTTTCTACCCTTCCGTTATATCCTCCGATCCTCCCACATCGACAGTGGATAGTAAGTTTACCATTTTCTTACGGTATTTTCTTGGAATGCTTTTTACCTGTAACCGTATCATATTCTTTACAGAGCCGATGGCGAATGGGTTCAGTTCGGTCAAGGCACCTACATCAATGGAACACAGAAATTTTCCTGAAAAGCCAGACTCACAATTTTCTGCCAAAATAAAGGAAGATGAAGTGTCGAGTTCAGAAGAGGCTTTCAAGGCCGACGGCCCTCTTAAGAACAAGACTGAAGAAGGTAAACTAAACCTACTCTACTTTACAATCGTGCGATAGGTAGGTATATAGATATCTTGTATAGATGATTATAGGACTAACTGAAGGAATGCTAATGAAAATATCGGGAGAAAACCTAATCTTCGAAGACATTAACGAACCGAACCGAACTAAATACCTTCAACACCATCTCTGTTTTTAACCGACTTCAAAAAAAGGAGGAGGTTCTCAATTCGACTTTATGTTTTGTATGTTTGTTATACTTAGTTCATACTTTAGAGGTATATACATTTTATTGAAATTGATTTAGCGCTTTTTGAAAGAATCGGTTCAGTTATTTTTCTAAAAAATAACTTTATTATTATCTTCTTTCACCGATCGGTGACAAAGCATTCCCAGGGCCAGGGCATACCTCATTGTCTTAACACAGGGTGACTTAGAAAGAACAAATTAATGCATTGAGTAAAAGTATTTTCTTCTGTCACAATAGATTCCAGAACGATATATCTTCATTCTCCCAATTTCGAACCACCTATACATATTGTTTCAAAGGCATCATTGGAGCCCCAAGAAGTGACATCAATTGACTTAAGGGAGCGACAGAAATCGAATCGGATAGAAGTCGATAGCAAGAGTTCTGAGGAAACCAGACTATTCGAGCTGAAACTAAAGAAGTATTATGAGTACGGGAGGATATCGAGTGAAGGAATCTATGATCCGGCTGCAAAATTACTAGTAGCTTCGATTAAATGGCTGCATGGAGTCGATTTTTTTGCGCAAATTAAAGCTTCTGAACAAGTGACTCTTCTACACTGTAACTGGAAGGAAATATTCTTTATTACTGCAGCTCAATATTCGTTCTATTTTGAAGGTTAGTGATTAAGTTAGTTCTTCATTTCCTCTACACTCTCGGCGGGAACAGCATGAGATAAAAAGGTTCTCGAATTGCAACCACGAACCGGACGACGCAGTCAGTATGAAGGCCCCGCTCTCGATGGGCCGACGACAAAGGCAGTCGTCGGATAGAGGCGGCTTAAGACCGTTCATCGTGGCATTCTATGGGAGACGTTTAAGTCCTGTAGTAGGTAAACTTCTACAGGCTGATGATGATGATGGTGATTTTTTGCCGAGAGTGTTTAGCGCCTTCTTTTCTATAGACCAAATTCTATAGAGATATCGTTATCAAACCATTATTTTGTTCTTAGCCATACCTATCATACAAATATAACCTCTATATAGGTACTCTAATATATGAGAATAGATGGTGATTAGGTCCATTTGCTGCAAGTTGTCACGGAGTATTCACCGAGAGTGTAGAGTGCCATTTTCTATAGACCTATCGATTATAAACTTTGTTGAAAGTTTGCCATAAGTACTGCTTCTATTATGTAGGTTACTTAAATACCTACCTTACTATTATGCAAGTGTTTAATCTAATCGCTAAGCGATGCTCAGAAAATAACCTTTTTTTCACTTAGTGATTATAAAACATTTAGGTAGATATAGAGGATGGAAGATTTAAAATCAACAGAAAGCAAGGGTTCTTTCTTGGGACTGCGAGAAATTATGTAACCAGAAAAAACAGCTGGATATGACTTTATTTGCAGATCACGTACCATCTGCGCTAGCATCAAAGCGACTAAATCTAAAAGACGAGCTCAAAAAGATAACGAATCTCTTGAAGAGGATCTCTAAATGCCGATTAGATAAATCCGAATACGACTGGATCAAGACTGTACTGTTATTTCGTACTGGTAAGTGTTATCACAATCGGCATCAACTTAATGCAGTCCACTGCTGGACATAGGTCTTTCGATGGCCACTGAGCCCGGTTTTCAGCTCAACCAACCATCCGACTGGCTACTAATATGCGCAAATCGTCGCTCAAGAAAAAATTGTTTTGATATGTGCTTTTATGCTTTTCATCCGGCTTGTCTTGACGCTTCAATCTGATAATTCAAAACCTTTTGAAAACCATGTTAAAAAAAATTATTTAACTTGAAATGAGTTTCAACAAACGACTTCTGCAACCGATTCAAAACTCAAGTCGATAGTAATGGTAATACCACGGACGGACGGAGTGACAGCGAAGTCTCACCATAAGGGTTTCTGTTTAACCATAAAAATGAACCTGACACATTGTACCTGTAGGTAATATAATTTTACTTTCACAGAGTCTTCCGATAGTCCATCTTCAAACGTGGAGTTACTACAAGACCAGACGTTGGCTTCTCTGCAAGAGCATTGCGCCGCAAAGGATGCGTCGCGGTTCGCTCGGCTCATGCTGCTGGTAGCCTCGATCTGCGGTATGGCTAACCAAGGGACCATCGAAGTCCTGCTCTTCCCCTGCTTCACCACAGACGATATTAATACCACACTCAGTCGTATACTCATGTTTTCGTCATCATTGTAAAAACAATACTAATTCTTCAGTGCCGTGACATGAAACGTTAAGTGTGTATCTACCAACTGTGTGGTAGACTGGATGAATGGACTGATTTAGCTTGTCTTACGTCCAACTCTTGGAAAATTCCTGTTGTGTCACAAACGTCTAGAATTCTAGATGTTACTTAACATGAACCCACGTGATTTACAACATCAATACCACTCAGGCCTATACCAACGTACCTAATCATATTATTGCTCTTTGTAAATGTAAGTCAACTAATAAAAAAACATTTAATATCTCTACCTCTAGTCAATAGCCATAGAAGGTAGTACTAAGTAATAAAATGATTTGTCCCTTCTATTCCAGTTTTACTGTTGTGACTGTAGCTGTGGGAACTTAAATTCCTTACTGCGAACTGAAAATCAAATCAAAATAATTTTATTCATTGAAATCAGAAGGATCATTTTGAATCGTCTTGTATACTTAAAAGTACTCCTATTCCAAAGAACTAATCAAAACGGCTTTATGCTAGGAGTTTCACTACGTGATAGAATCAGAAATGTCATGATCACCGACATAGCTGTCAGAATTAGCAAGTTGACCCTTATAGTACAGGCAAATTAGCAAAATGTGTGGACCTAAGTCGTGTAGTCGTGGATTCTTATGTAAACATTAGATGACACGAAAAGAAGCTTATCCTAGGTTTGCACCGTTTCTGGCGCTTACGGAACCCTTTTAAATATTAGGTACAAACTTAAAAGGGCCGTAAATTTTAAAATAGGAAGAAATTACTTGATGCAAGTTAAATTCTGTGGTGTCTTCTTGTGTATGCCACGCACATTTGGAGTGAGGCCATCGAGAAACACGGTGAAGCACTGGCTGTTTCACTAGACGTCTCGAAGGCCTTTGACAGGGTATGGCACACTAGCCTTATTGGCAAGCTTCCAGCTTACGGACTACCAGTTCGATTCTGCTCCTGGCTCGCTGACTTTCTGAGGGAAAGATCAATTCGAGTAGTCATTGATGGCTGCTCGTCTGATCAATTAGCCATCAATGCCGGGGTACCTCAGGGGTCGGTGCTCTCTGCCACGTTGTTTCTGCTGCATATCAATGATTTGCTCATGCCCGGTGTCATTGGGTACGCAGACGACAGCACAGTTGTGGAGAGGTACGTTTCAACTGCTCGAGCTAGTCAGAGTGAAGTTCAGAAGCTGAGAGATGAGATGCTTCAGCGTTTGAATTTGACTCTCAAGGCTGTGTCCGACTGGGGCGATGCCAATCTTGTTAAATTCAACGCCTCCAAAACGCAGGCTTGTCTCTTCTCGTCGAAAAAAAGTCAGTTTCTTCAAGTTCCCATTTTCCGGGATGTACCTATAGATATAGGAGATCACCTGGAGCTCTTGGGTGTTTCACTTTCGCCTACTCTCAACTTCGGCTCATACATCGAGTCAAAGGCAAAAACAGCTGCTATGAAGCTGGGTATCCTGAATAAGGTAAAGCGATACTTCACACCGGGACAGCTTCTCAACTTATACAAAGCACAAGTCCGGTCTGGTATGGAGTATTGCTGCCATGTTTGGGATGGCTCGGCCAAACACCAGCTAGCTGCCTTAGACTCGATTGAACGCAGAGCTTTCAGGCTTATAGGGCAGCAATATATGGCGGAGACTAAGATCCAGAGTCTCGAGCACCGCCGTAATGTTGCTAGCCTTTCCATTTTCTATAGGTTGCATTTCGGAGAATGTGCCCAGGAACTATATGATTTGATCCCACCATCTCCTTTTCATCATAGGACGAGCAGGCGCACGGCTCAGTACCATCCTTACCTCATTAGTATACCTTCTATTCGTACTAAGCGTTTCGGTTCCACCTTTATTATGCGAACTGCTAAGGAGTGGAACTCGCTGCCGTCGTCTGTCTTTCCTGAAAACTATAATTTGGGTCTTTTCAAGGCAAGAGTGAATAGGTGCCTTCTAGACCTTCGTGCTCCATCGTCGGCTGCATCATCACTTACCAACAGGTGAGATCGCGGTCAAACGAGGGTCTATAATAGTAAAAAAAAAAAAAAAAAAAAAAAAAAAAAAATTCGTATAGAGAGACTGTTTTAGTGCATTATGATTTTAATAAAAACCACGTGCATGTAGGGAACACAGTGCTGAACAAATGCATCTTCCGTAAAAAAAAAACCAGTATAAAACTTCCGGCGGATGTAGTACTAATTAAATGAATAAGTTTAAGTTATTTTTAAGTCATACAAAACAATTAGAAAAGTTTTCATGACTACATCTAATTAGTTCCACACTTTTGCAAAAAATCACCTAATTTGACTGTACTATTAGAATAAGGACTGAAGCACAGTTGACCAGTGGGGTAGAGTAGTGTGAAGGTGAGTCGGACGCGGAATTGGCAATGGACAGGTCATATAGCTCGCAGAACTGACAACCGTTGGGGATTAAATAACTCTGAGTTATTCAGATCTAACTCAGATCCGTGATGACATCCTACTACGGGGAAGTCATGCAGATGCAAGTCCAAACAATGCATTTGGCACATACTCCCTTTTTGCTTTTAGTTAGTTCTTTTTATACTTCTTAGCAAGCCAACAAAGATACGGCCCGCCTGATGGAAAATAGTTATTGTTACCGCAGCCTATGGGCGCCTGTAACACCAGATGCATCACCACGCGCGCTACTGACCCTGAGATATAAATGAAAAGTCTCATTTGCCTGTAATAAACGGTAATTTCACCGGCACCCGTACCTTTCACACCGAAACAGCAATGCGAGTAATATTTACTGCTTGGCGACAGAAATAGGTACGGTGGTAGTACTTCCTCGGACGAACTCTTTCACAAGAAGTTTTGCTATTTGTACTAACAAAAAACAAAAACATATAAACAGGGTGTCCCCAAAAAATTGAGAATCTACGAGGTAGAGCACCCCACGTCATGTATCGTATGATCCACGTCTTTCTTTTGTTTATAAGTTGGGGCTACTTACCAACTTTAAAAAAAAGAGGTTCTTAATTCAATCGATAGCGGAAAACGTTGTGAGGACTCCGGCATATCAAGCATAAAGGCATGTGTTATGTGCATGAAAGGAGCCTCTGTGGGGCACGCTTCCTTTCACCACACTTGTTCTTTAATCATCGGTCACAACTTCACAAGGCTCTTTTCCGGCCTGAATTCTTCAACCTGCCCCCCTATTCCCCTAACTGAAAGTCACTCGGTGACTAATATTTGACAAGTAAAATGACCACCAATTGCTCAAAATTATCACAATTGATGGTCATTTTACTTGTCAAACTGGAGTCACCGAGTGACTTTTAGTTAGGGAATAGGGGGGCAGGTCACTGACCTTAGGTTACCAAAAAACCCAGAAAAAATTGTCAGCCCCCTTTAAATTAAGGCCACTGGCATTTTTTTAAAATATTTATATTCCAGGGTAGGTAGGTACCCCCCATTTTAAATACACTCATTTACACCTATAATTTATTTTATATATTTTTAAAAATCGGTTCAGTGGTTTTCGGGTTCTGATGGTTCTGGTTCATCTATATAGACGCTAACCACATTATACCTTTCCTCACTGAAACCAGACGTTGCCTACTTGCCTCACTAAAGTAGTCTGGCATAAAGTAAACTGTGGAACTATAGCTAGGTATGTGGAGGATTCTGATATCCTTGGATTGCTAGCTTTACACTATTTTATCCGTTTATTCCAATATTTGTGAATAAATCTTTGTTTTTTCCAAGCTTTACACCTTGAAACCTGAATAAACGAATATATCTTACTAGAAACAAATACCTTGCTTTTCATTTTATAATCCGCGCCAGTGTGCCACGGTGTGCCTTAGATCTCCTCCTGAGGATGTCGTAACTCGTAAAAGCCGACTACGGGACACACCAGGAGGGGATGGGCGTTTGGGCAGCAGCATCCACCTGCTACTCAACACGAATACTGCGATCACCAATCCGCCTGCCAAGCGTGGTGATTATGGCAAATCATCCCCTTTGCATTCTTTTGGTTGGGGTCCTCGTTCAACAGTGGACTTCAACGGCTGATGATGATAATTAATCCGGGACAGAAGAGAAGAACAGACTGAAAGATTATGATGATGATGATGACGTAGGTAGGTACTTCAATTTGGGGAGTAATTGTCCATCCAGTAGGTAGGCGGGGCCAACTGGACACCTGAGGATGTAATCTAAGCTTTTCAGCAACAAACAGAAAATGCCATATTGTTATTTTCAGGTACCTACATTATGGCATTTTTATATTTTTAGGTGGGTAGATGAAAATAATATAACACTAAAATACACATATATGAACACCGTGTGTATATTTCTCCTAAAACCGTTCACAACACGAAACACAAAAATATACATAGACGACCAATACAATATTTGCCATAAGAGATAGACAATAGCGAATATGAAATCGTTTGCAAGAAATGCAAAAATGCATATGACAGTAACTAATACAAATTCAATACAGACATACACTATGCCGACCCATAAAAACAATAAAATTAAATGATCATTGTATGTCATCGCTGAGACTAGTAGTAATATGTGTACCCCAAACAACAGAATTCCTAACACAACATAAACTAGTACAATTCCATCAGCAACGTTGGGTAAGGTTCCATGTTCGACTAGGAAAGGACTCCCGGTGCCATAGAAGAGTATCAGCATAAAACTTGGCACAAGCCCTGATACAGCTATTATTATAGTTCCAACCTTCAGCGATAAGCAGCAGAAGCAGCGTTTTGCTACAGGACAGTTATCTAAAATTGAGTTTGTCATTGTTCTTATTCTGATGGATTTCTTTAGAACCTGAAAAAAAATGTTATACAAAGTCTGTTGATAATTTGATTATATATTAGGAAGTAGATACCTAAATAGTAGTTAAATGCCGGTCACACAGCGCACTAAGTAGGTAACTACGTAGGTACGTACTTTAACAACTATCTATACGGGGTGTAAAATTACAGCTCCCGAATACTGACGGTACCAGTAAAGCTACCTATATCATAGCTATATAAAATAGCTTTCGCCTGAGAGGTTATTCATACCGGAGAAAACCTTTTTTTCGTTTCGTATCGTATTTGTCAGCCAGCAATGTACGCATTTATTCCGGCCGCGCGAGTTCAACGCTCCCGGTCAGCTGATCGACCCGTAGGGCCAATATTTCTCATGTGGTTTTCATTGCTTTTTTTGACGTCTTTATTTATTAACGTGTTTTTAATGATGGAAAATAGGTTTTTGTGTTCCTTTAATGATATTTTATGGATATTTATAAAGAAAACACGAAAAAAGCGGACCAAAAGTGAGAATTTTTTTCGTGGTTTTTCAGCTTAAATATTTTCAGAATCATGGTCTGAATACACTGTTTCAGTTTTCGGGAGTAGTCTTTTTACGCCCGGTATACAGGGACATGTCTGATGATTCATCATCATCTGCCTATACAAAATACACTGCTGCAATACCACGACGAATGGTCTCGGGCCGCCTCCATCCAACGACTTCCTGCGATCTAATGTCTTTGTTCCATCGAGGGAGGGGTATATTTCTACATGCGTTGTCCGGTGTGTGGTCACCACTGGAGAACCTTTATCCCACATCAATTGTCAATACTGCGAGCTATAAGTATATGGCCTGCCCATTGCCAGTTCAACTTGCTAATTCTGAGAACTATATATGTGTCTAGTTCTTTTACGGATTTTCTCATTTTGTAATTCCTTCCCGTAGTGAATCTGCGAGCATAGCGCTCTTCATAGGCCAATAACATGAGAAATAACATCTGCCTGTCTCACCCCTTTCTGCAATTGGATAGGTGAAGAAAGATAGGCAGTGGTCTTGCTGTAGAAACACTTCAACACTTCGATATACCGGGTCGATCGGTCACCGCTATAGTGTCTGTAACACTGTGTCTCGACTGAATCGAAGGCTTTCTCGTAGTCCACAAACGCTAGACATAGCGGCTGATTACTCTTCGGTCTTCTGTATGATCTTCTGGAGCGTTTGGATGTGGTGTGGTGGTGGGATTTTTGTTTAGTCGAGCTTTTTTGTGAAAGAGTCCGTCCGGAGAAGTACTACCGTACCTTATATTTCTGCCGCCAAGCAGTTATGCTTGCATTGCTGTGTTCCAGTTTAAAGGGTATGGGTGCCGGTGAAATTACAGGCACATGGGACTTAGCATCTTTATGTCTCAGTGTGGCGGGCGTAGTACAGTGCCATGCAGGCCGCGTCCTAGGTGGACATGATCTGTGTAGGTATAGTAATAATGCATTGTTAAAGGCAGAATTGGCCATCTGCATGCTCCGTCAAATATACAAGTTAAAAAAAAGCAGTAGATAGGTACTGTAGCTTTTTCGGAACCCTGCTAGTTTGGGAGGCTGAAACTCATCGAACCTACAATTGGTAAATAGGTAGGTAGGTAACTATTCTTTAAACTAGCTTAGATGGCGTGGCTCAGCAGCGAAATGAGTCTATAATTACCTACTCAAGAGGGTGTTGTAATTTTTTTTGAAGAAAACGGTCCACGGTCCTCTTGTCGAGTCTTCCAAGACGAGCCTCCTTGACTTTGGAGTTACTTCGTTACATTCTCACTCAGTAAAGGTAAAAGTTACAAACTTGATGTTTATACAGTGATTACTTGAGGATGTAATCTAACTAAATCATAGATCAGAAACACGATTGGTAAAACTTTTCTCGATAGATTTATTTTTTGAAACTGGCCCTCCTAAAACCTTTTTAACGTACATACTTCGAATCTAGAAGATATTGACGGCAAATTTTTATACAATTCGGTAGAAAATCACAGCACGTAATAAAATAGAAGATGATTTATTTTTATATTTGCTACTTTTTAAGCAAAACGAAGATTTGTCACATGTCGCTTACGTCATTTACTTCTGAGTGCTTCTGGGAAGGACCTAATCTATACCGCATCTCTTCTCGGGCTCAAGTGAGTAATAGCGCTATCACTTTCTAATTCGGGCTCATGGGCGGAGTTAGCGTGGGAAATTTTTTCAAGGAGTATCGTCTTTGCAGTCTCATTTAGCTTCGCCCTGCCATGAGTGCTCAGATCGAGAATTGCTGGGTTCTATTTTTACGATGGGTCAAAGAACTCCGACCTAACTGCTTGGACAATTTTCACCAGTCCGTTTTTCAACTCGTCCTCTGTATCGCATTCAGCATTAGAAGCGATTTTTGGAGTTCCAACTGAAAGGTCTCGGGTTTTGAATTTAGACAGGGCTTTTCTTGCTTAACATTGAGCATGCCTCATGATCACAAACGGTGATCGCTGCTGGTTTTGACCCTGTTGATCACATGAATCATTGAATATTTTCATCTTGGTCATCATAATTAAATCTATTTCGCGTGAGGGAACCGCGGTGCATACAGGTCCATTTCCTGGAGGACCGCTTCTAGAAAAGGAGTTCATCGTAAAGAGTACCTCCTTCATGAAGTCGACCTAACGCGGAACCCTTAGGTTCCGCTGTCCAAAATTTCTATTGCCCCACTCACAATTCATCGGCATTCCTGACGCCCAGCCGCGAGTTAAAGTGCCCTATAACAACCGTAAAGTGTTTCCGAGGCATGCATGGCATTTTGAAATGTCGTCATCATAGCCTGCACTTACTTAGCTTTAGTCATTAATCTAAGTGCACTTCATCGTCGTTGACGTTTCGAGTGCTGGGCTTATACCTATAATATAACCTTCAGCAAATACCGTTTGGTGATTTTGTGTAGGTATACCCACTCTACTCGTAACACTTCTTCTTTACAATGTTGTTGACGAGGGACTTTGTACAAGAAAACCGATACCGTGTTGGGACAGGTGATTGCACCCTCCTGGTAGTAGAGCAAGTTGCCGGAATTTAGAACTATCGTGTCCACCCCCTCTCATCGGACTTATCCTTATGATAATCCTATTGATAGGATGTGACAGGGTTCCTATCACATTCCAGTGCAACTTACTTACCACGACCTCCAGCTCAATTATCTTCTCCTCAGCGTCCGCGCGTTATAAGTTGCCATGTGAAGAGATCGCTGAGGTTGGTAGCTGGATCTCTTCTAGAGATTCTTAGCACCCCCTGCACCCGCTATTACCGTGGCAGTAACAGGAATAGCGGAGCCGCCAGACACTGGGGGACCTCTTACAATAGGGTTAGGTAGGTAGCCTAATAGTTTTGTCATAGGTAATCACCACGCTTGGCAGTCGGATTGGAGATCGCAGTACCTATAGGTGTTAATTACTCAGGTGGATGCTGTTGCTCACCCCCTGGTGTAGGTTATCCCTTGGTCGGCTTTTTCGACATCCACGGGAGGAGAGGGAGGGGTCTTTCTATAGCGGACACCCAATGACACTGTCTGTCTGGTAAAATAAGGTTTTTAGCTTTATCACAAACTACAGTAAGTACTTACATACTAACTGACGGGATACCAAATCAGACAATTAATTTTAAATGTAGATATGATAAATAACAACAAAAAATTTACAACAGAAAAATCCTCAACTAAGACAAATACCTACTCATACCTTAGAGAATTTAAATTCTCCAAGACTCATACCATAGTACTAGTGTTTGTTTGTGTTGCGTGCTCATACCCACAGAACGCATATACTCCTAGCGGAGGCTCATACCTTGTCATTATTCTATGCTCATACCTGCTCATACCATTCTTCTTCCATGGCTCATACCTACGATATGCTACGAGTGCGTTCCATTTGGGTGATATTACGTTATTTTCGTTATTTTTGATCACAAATGAAGTTCCATTCGATTTGAAAGTGCTCACTATGATCGTTTGTAACTGTTTTCACCGTCCTTTCAGACAGATTAAAAACGCTAAGAACGCCACCGAATTTTGCCAATTTTTACCCAGCTATTCCAATGGGTAAAAATTATCGTTTTTTGACATTTGCGTAATGTTTGACATTCTGAAGTTATTTGTTTCGTAAAAATTTTTGATCAAAACTACTCATTTTTATGGAGAACTCACGCTTGACCAAAAAAATAACTATGCCAAAATCATTTTCATACAAAATGAGAAAATGGTTCTAAAGACAGTTTTCCCGTATGTCTTATGGATTCGGATATCCCCATACTGTCCCATTTAAAAAAAACACCCTGTATATCTACGTTGTTGATGTTGACATTTAACTTTATTTTGACACTTGACCGCTACGTACAGTGCAGTGCCATCTATTTTCAACACTGAAACCATGATTTGAAACCTTAGAGATAAATTCTCTAAGTTTGAAACGGCCGTGAAAACCCCTCACGTTCGTCATGTCATGGATGGTATAATGTTGGACTGATTGGATGTTTTGGTATAAGTCGCGCAATGAGTTGTGAGTATGAGCACTCGGTGAAATTGGTGGGGTTGATTGCGCATGTGTACATGTGTGCGCGTCGGTATTTAGGGAGCGTGAGAGTCGAGACGCGAGTGCGGGGCGCGCGGTATGGGAAGGCGATTGATTGATCAACCAATACGTGCCGGCGCGGCGCGGTGAGCTGGCCGCGCCTCTCCCGTCGCACCACTCTCCCCCCGCTAAACAGCCCCAAAAAATTACTACTACGCATTGAAGGTTAGCGCTCATAACTCATTGCGCGACCTGCCCCCTTATTCGCTATGACCAAACGTGACATAACGCGGGCTAGTTACGATATCTGCGTGGAATCATCGCTGAATAGCATGGGTGACGTCACACGTTATTGACAAGGAATCTCATAGGTCATAGCGAATAACTACCCTGTGGGGTTAAGATAGTGGTAGTCCATAGTGGCATATCTTGACATTTCTTTGTTTACAAATAATGTCTAAGATTAAAAATCAGAATAAACAACGGTACCCATTGAACGCACCCTTGTGGTCAGACAGCAGCACAATAGCATTACATCGTCTATGGGTTGGTTGGAGTAGAGTAGAGCATGGGTATTTTTTTTTTGGTAGGTAGGTAGTGTAGTGTGCGTTGCGTCTTGCGCTTGCGTGCGTGCCTATTTGCAAAGTAGAAGCACGTGAAATTTTTGTTTTGATGGTTTTTGCTTTTGGTAACCATCAATAATACAAAGCAAATTAATATTTATTTGCTATATTGAGTGCCCCAGCGGGGCTCGTACTGTGGATTGTTTTATTGTAAGACATGTAATACCAAATAAACAATAAATATATTCAAGATAAACTATAAAGTTTTTAAATATCGTTATACAAACAATCCGAAAATAAGTTACAAGTTAAAAGAGCCATGGACAGACATAAAGAAGAAATGGTAAGTCACTAAATAAGTTTATAATAAAGGAATGCCTAATTTTACTCACTTGCATCGGTACCTATGTGCATTTTTATATTTTGCTACATTCTACATATAAAGATTTGATGATTTCTATTATGTACATCATACTCAAAGTCATTGGTGGGCCAAATGCTTCAAAACCATAGAACCAGTGGGCCGCAAAACCCAACCATAAAGAAAACAAACTCATTCATAGATATACCTAGTAGTAGGTACCCTAGGAGAGCACCTATTCCCTAACTGAAAGTAAAATGACTATCAATTGACAATTCTTTATGATAATTTAGACCAATTGATGGCCATATTTTTACTCGTCAAACGTTAGTCACCCAGTGACTTTCAGTTTTGGGAAAATGAGGGGGTAGGACACTAATCGTTTATTTAATCATTATTTAATAGTAAAATAAAAGAAAAATATACTATATGTTCTTAAAATTGAATCGGGCCGCAGTCAAAGTTATAAAGGGCCGCACATAACTTCTTTACATCAGGAAATATATTTGTTGCTATGACACATACAACACAAAATGTTCACATTGCATAGGTACATGTTTTTACTCATGCGTATTCATGCAGTATAGGAAGGCCCTCCACTCGATGAACTAAAGATATTATAAACGATGCAAGAAGTCGGTCGATGGAGGCGCCTCAAGACTGTTCGTCATGGCATTCTAAGGGATAATATAAATAAAATGGGTAGATAAAAGTATGTTTCTGGTTAGTTACTAGTTACTCAAAAATTATCTTTATATACTAATAATAATTTAAGAATAATAATAATACAAGCCTACAAAATTTAGAAAATACAAGTTAAACAGTTGTGCTATCTAAAGACTTGCAATTGGTCTAAAAATAGCTCACTGAATTAGTTGGTTACCTACTTGAATAATTTATTATTTCTTGAGATTCCATTTGAAACAATTTTTTATTGTGGCACAATCAAGATATCTAACCTCGAGAATTAATGTGGGTTATCAAAGTTTTCATAATGATATTACTGATTTGTTGATCCTACTATCCTACTAATATTATAAACGCGAAAGTTTGTGAGTATGGATGGATGTTTGTTACTCTTTCACGTAAAAACTACTGAATGGATTTGAGTGAAATTTGGAATGGAGATACTTTACGCCCTGGATTAACACATAGGCTACTTTTCATCATCATCATCATCACCAATTTTCATCATTATTCACGCGGGTGAAACCGCGGGGCGCAACTAGTATTATACAGGGTGTTTTTTTTAAATGGGACAGTATGGGGATATCCGAATCCATAAGAGATACGGGAAAACTGTCTTTGGAACCATTTGCTAATTTTGTATGAAAATGATTTTGGCATAGTTATTTTTTTGGTCAAGCGTGAGTTCTCCATAAAAATGAGTAGTTTTGATCAAAAAAAATTTTATGCGTATCGACTCAGTTTCATGTAAGGATTGTTTCAGTGTATTGGAAGAAAAAAATCTGAGCAGCAGAAGTTAGTCAAATTTTATAAAATGTTTTCTCATACAAATTGTAACTAATCTGGTACCTACGTTAATAAAACTATCGCAATAATTTTTCAAAATGGCCTCCCTCTTGCCGTTTCCAGGTACGGGCACGTTTCAGAACATCTCTAGTGGAATTACATGAAACTGAGTCGAAACGCATAAAAAAAAATTTTGATCAAAACTACTCATTTTTATGGAGAACTCACGCTTGACCAAAAAATAACTATGCCAAAATCATTTTCATACAAAATGAGCAAATGGTTCGAAAGACAGTTTTCCCGTATCTCTTATGGATTCGGATATCCCCATACTGTCCCATTTAAAAAAAACACCCTGTATATATATATTATATAGTGTGCTCAAGCATCTCTTATTGACTGAATAAGGTCCACTGCTCAGTGTATACATTTTAAATTAATTTAAAATAACCATTACATACTTACAAAGTAACTGCAAGAGATGAATAGGAGTATGTTCACTTAGTCAATAGATGATTCAATTAATAAAATAGTTGTGAGTTTGAATAAACCATTTTTCGTTACAATGCCCTACATCCAATTGTAAAATGTACAATTGGATTGATCTCTGCTTTATTTCACTTTGTTTCAGTACGAAGGCAAAACACCATGGTACAAGCACATTACTGTGGAACCTACAATGTTCTTATACATGATGGCATTTATGATCACTAATGTCATAGAACAGACATATTATGTGTTCCAAGCATGCAACGTCAACCACAACTACAGCGCAGAGATTTGTTATAATATTAGCGATTATGAAGAAATCAATAAGGAAGTACAGGTATGTTATCAACTTTATTATACCCAAAGCAGGTACTTTTTAGGGTTCCATGGTCAGTTGTTTGGGCCGTCCATCCATCCCAGTCTGTCACAGCATCATAAATTTCACATTTAAAAAAAAAAATTGTTCCTTCTTTCAGCGAGCTATACCGATGCTGTGAAAACAGACGGATAGACAAGAATTCTAAATATGGTATATTCCTATTTTTTAACCGACTTCAAAAAGGTGGTTTTCTGAATTTGTGTAGACTTTTCAACCTTTACTCTTTAAAATAGATTATGATGTTTATCCAGAGTCTCAAACAAAAAAATATATGAGGTTTTGTCATCTTTGTAGGTGACTGTATCAACATTCCACCAGTGGAATGGCATCGCCAGCCATGTGGTGCCACTCCTACTTGCATTCTTCCTTGGCTCATACAGTGACAAGCGAGGCAGGAAATTCATCTTGCTTGCAGGGCTTGTGGGGAAACTGTACTTCTCGCTGATGATTACTATAAACACTATGCATGGTATGTTAACATAACTCTAGAAGAAATAAGAGGTATAATGTTACATGAGAGAATGGCATGGACACCTGATTGTGTAGAAAAAAATTGCAATAATATGGAACAACAAGTTGCAATGGGCAGACGTATAGCTTGCAGAACTGACAACTATGGCGAATGAAGGTTTCCCACTTGATGTACCGACGACACTATAATGGTCGTAGGAAGTCAGTGGATTGAGGGGTGCAAGCGCGTTCATAGTACCATATGTGGGAGGCTTATGTCCAATATTATTGGACGTCAATCTGCTGAAATTATGAATGGTGGTGATTGTTTAGCTGAACTGTGCGAATCCCTGCGAATTTCTAAAATAGCTCTGCAGGCCTATTCTAAAACGTTCGGAAGGGTTTCCGATCAGATTCGTTAGTTTTTAAAAGCTTTTATTTAACTTTCAATGTATGTATGTTTGTCCAGGTGGAATCTTGCAAATGATTTTTAAATCAGTTATCTTTAACCGATTGTGCTGAAATTTTTCAGACCTGTCAAGTTCAGATGACAATACAATATTATGGTGACTTCGAGCTGATGTGATGATGGAGACGGAAGGTCCTCCTCGATGATTAATAGTAGCCTGGCACTATTTGGGCTCATGTTGATCAGCTCACGGTTCCGATCACTAATTTAATAAAAGATTGTTATGAAAAATACATTTTTCAAAAAACTTATTCATTTCGATGTGGTAAGTAACTAAACAATTTTCTTTAGTAAAACACAGTAAAAAACAATCAATATTGTATATTATTGTGTTTTACTAGAGAAAATTGTTTTAGTTATTTATTTATTTATTTAGTTACTACATCGAAATGAAAAACTAACGAATCGAATCGGAAATTCTTCCGAACGGTTTAAAATAGCCCTGCTGGAGGTCAATTCTCGCGTTAATAGACTTAATGTCGAATCCGTCATTTTCATACAAGATCTGTCGAAACTGTCAGCTATTTGTATGCAAATGTCGAATTCGACATCATGTCTACAATTCGAGATTTGGCCCTGCTTACGTAACCCGAGTTTCATAACCAGTTACCTTTTTCTTTCTATTCATAGTTCTAACCTCGGTATATCCTTTCAAACGTTGTATTCTGTGTACCTACTGTCTCTCAATCTTGCTCAGGTGTACGCGCGAGCCCAGTCTAGTATTTTCTCCGCCTACGACCACAAAAATCCACTTGAGTAACTGCAAGGTAGGTAACTGATAATAGGTTTCCCGCCTTAAAACTAATCAATTATGAATAATTTAATGCATGTACCTACTTATCAAATTTTATCGAACCGTAAAAGCCCAAAGAGCATGGCTCTAGTCAAGAACCATCCGCCCGCGGTTTTGCTCGCCTGGTATAGTAATCGGCAATCAAGTTGAGCCCGGCGCGCGTACCACGTGACTGCGCAGCAGAGGATATTGCTGAAGTTGGTACTGGTACTGGTGGTCACGTGGTACTCCTGCTAGGTCTCAACTTGATTGCCTTCTATTCAACCGAAATAAGGTATCCTATGTGTAAATTAATGTCTATGTGTATTTATTCGAAATCTTTTCGGCAGCTATTGAGCTATTGAGATATACCTATTCAATTACAGAAACATAGAAACGTGCAAACATTCACACATTATAATCTTAGGTAGGATTTAAATGGGATCAGCAAAATATGCCAGTAAACCAAATAATGATTGCAGCTTGGCCATTGGAGTATGTGATTTACACGGCTGCATTCCCCAGTGCCCTGACCGGCGCTGACTTGGCGATATTTGCGGGATGCTTTGCATACATCGCCGATGTGTCTTCGCTCAAGAACAGGACCCTAAGGGTCGGTATTCTTGACGTGGTATACTTGACTGCTATGCCGACTGGTATCGCGATAGGTAAGCTTTTTTGCACATTACTTAGATATAACGGATCTGACGGACCTATTAGTCGGGTTTTAGCAGGCCCTTTTAGGCCTTCACACGCGAGTCTAAGCTTGGATGAGTGCCGCCTGTTCTCTTTAACAAAAGCGTAAATGATTAGGTATGTGCATGCACTGACTTAACTACCATTTTATTGTATTACGTGATAAAATGAAAATGAATAATCATCAGCTTTAGATAAATAGTGATAGAAATGTGTAACAAGCTCTCGAGATGTAGATAATGCAAGTGGCAGTTTTATCTGGTACTGAGATAACTTTGATGTTGGATTATGTTGAATTGTTTTTAAGAGGCCGAGTGCCGTGGCTCGTTCAAGGACAAATGCGTCGCCAGAGATGTGAGATACTTATCTGATGCACAATTTATACCGACGCCAAAAAATCGGTTGTAGTATAACAAAGCTGTGTGGGAGCTAAAATCAACATAATATAAGGGTACACACAATACAATCACCTTATGTTGCCACTTTGAAAGTTTAGCTATTTCTAAAGAAACGTTGCAAATCTCTATGGCGGCGGCTTTCGACCAATATACCTACCTACCCATCCTTTAACATGCCATGGTGTGTCGGGCCTAAAAACAGACCCATCCGTCTCTTTCCTTGGATGTTTACTGAGGGATTTGGTACACCAGGGGACGGGCAGCAGCATCCACCACTGCGATCACAAATCCGCCTACCAAGCGTGGTGATTACGGCAAATCCGTGTGAGGATCCGACGAGGCCTCGTTCAGCAGTGGACGTAAACTAGCTGATGATGATGATGATGATCCTGTAACAATGACTATACGTTCTACGCATGTATGAATTATATTAAGACTGTATATTTTTCAGGGAACGTTCTTTACACTAAAGTTGTAAACAAATCCTTCACTGCCATGTTCGCTATCAACACGAGCCTGATGGTCTTAGCAACGTTATACACCTTTCTATTCCTCAAATGGCAGACGACGCCCGAACAAAAATCACTGAAGGAAGCTGGAGTGACCAATCCTATAACAGACTTCTTAGACGTGGATAATCTAACGAGTACATTGAAAACTCTGTCCAAGAAGCGCCCAAATAATCGAAGACTCTTCCTGTGGCTGTTGCTTATTTCTATGGCATTCTACACTTTTCAAAGAGGTAATTACCACCAGACTAGATAACTCAAAAACATTGCTTCCAGCGCTATCGCAATGGCTATGAGCTGTGAGTTTCAGCTCTTTTTTCGTGTACCATAATACGAGAAACATAACATAACACCCAACACTCATATAGTCCTGATCCCACAATAGGATTCCCTGTGTCGTATCAAGGAATTACGAGTACCATGGCACCACAACACACAGACCCGGAACAAATACACTTCTCATCAAAAAAATAGAAACACTACCAAGAATGTCTTTCTGGCGACAAATACCAAATTAGAGGATTATTTCTTTAGGAAAAGCCATCATACTGTTATATGACAATATTTTTTTTCCTTTTATTACAATTTTTTTCTAATAATCCATTAGACACATAAACTTGAGAAGTAATTTTTTTGATGAGAAGTGTATTTGCAGAACATCGGAGGTCGGAACCGACCGCAAGGTGCCCAAGTGCTTCCAATATCGTTAAGGTGGAACGATTCGCAAGTGGCGTGAAATTCTAATTTAATGTGATGGGAAAAAACACAATAGCATTTAAATTTCGCGCCACTTGCGAAATGTTCCACCTTAATTACCGCGCTAAAGTTTTCCGCGAGTCTTACTAATTGACTAAAATGAAACGACCGCGATTATTTTAATTAGATGCAGGTGTAAGGTAGGTACAGTACCCACTGTACCTACCTTACACCTAAGGTAGGTACCGTTATTGTTTACGCCTCGGTAGCCACGGACTTTTGTTCCCATTAAAATTAGGTACCGCTTAGTGGGAATAAAACACAAGAATGTAGCTGTTTTTGTTACCTTCTGCGAATCACTTTTGAAACAATGCAAGTGTGCTCGGTAGGAATGTAATTTATTTTCTTGACTTGACTGGCAAAGCCATTGTTTATTCACATTTCATGGAACGTTTTCCTTCCAAAGTTGACCGAGCGAAGCGAGAGCTCGGTGTTAATTCGAGGGTGTCGGCTTTCGTACGTACGTAGGCGGGTCATTCCCAAAACCCTACCACGCGATCGTTGGCATGACTGTGGGGATTTTGATACTATCAAATTGAACAACAAGCTCACAGACCTATATATAACCTTTATATGAATTTCAAGTTGATACCTTTGCCGTTCCTGTGAAAACGGGTATTGACAGACAGACAGGCGGCCAACAAAGTGATCCTATAAGGGTCCCGTTTTTTTCCTGTTGAGGTACGGAACTCTTAAACAAAGAAAAATTAGCAAAGTTACGTTTTGTCTTCAGATGAGCGTCCAGTGATGTACCTGTACACGTCATCAGTGTTCAAATGGGACGCGACTACCTTCAGTCACTTCCGGACGTATCTCAGCATATTGTACGTAACCGCCATGCTCTTCGGCATCCCGCTCATGACGAAAGTGCTTCATTGGAGAGACACGGTTAGTACTACCTACTATACAACCAATAGTATATTGTTATACAAGGGCAAGCGATCAATTACACCTGAGATAAAGCGAGAGAGGACGCTAGAGTTCGAGGGTTCGAGTTCGCTAACAGCTGAGACATGCCATTGGTGTATACTGTAAGTGCAGTAAGCAGTTGAATTTAAATATATAAATAAATAAATGTCTTCACGAATGCGAAGAAATTAAAAAAGCCTTAATTTCTTCAATAAAAAATTAAATTGAATTTTAAAAACTGTTGGTTGTTAAAAATAGAATTTGCGTTTCCGGTTTTCCGACTTGTAGCCAAAAACACAGTCTAAACCACAGGGCTCTGTCCCCGCATCTCTTTTCTTTTATATATGTAGGTATACAGCAAGACAGTATTTTATTATTGCTCAAGTTCACCCCTCACTTAGTAATTTAGAGTACCAATTGGTAATATCACCGCTCAAAATGCTATTTAGTTGCTGCTCAATTAATTAGCACCCACATTTTGTTAGTAGTAGAGCTTCTTGTGAAAAAGTTTGTCCGGGGAAGTATCTACTACTACCATGCCTATTTCTGCCACCAAGCAGTAATGCTCGCATTGCCATATCTTGTGATTGAGACATAGGTAAAGTAAAGTAGTAGTAGTAAGTAGGTGTGGTAAAGTTACCACGCGAGCGAAACCGCAGCCAGACGACTATTTTTTACCTACCTAGCTATACTACACCTATCTCTATAACCTCAACTCTCAATAACCTTGTGCCATTACTCTGTAATCTGTACAATCTCCTACAGGCTAGGTACTGAAAACTGCTGTTTACATAAGCTCAAGACACTCAGATCCATAATAGAGATATATAAGGATACTATTAGGGGGTAGTCAGAGACAATACAAGAAGTATAAAAAAAAGAAAAGAATAATGTTAAATAGTTGCAATTAAACCTTATATTTATTAGTAGCTATATAGTAACCTATTATATTTATTACTAACCTATTCACTTCTTATCTATTTTGCATTGTTCTCTTATCTAATTGTCAGTCAGGCATTATGCAAAGCATGCCCTCTTTTCACAAATTGTGGCTAAAAGGTCATTGACACCAACGACTGCGACAGTAATAGCTTGTGCTGCTGCGATACCCCGCATTGTTAAAAGTACTATCTCTAACATAACCTAACTACACCGGCTAAAATGCGACCAAAATTAAAAGATTCAAAAATCAACAAATAAAAAAGAAATGGACCTTTTGAAAAATCTGAAAAATTCTATAATATACATAGTACACATTTATCTATTATGTACATTTAAACCTATACCTAGCCTGCCCTTAATGTCGTATTTCGTATATAAAACATTTTCCATTTAGTCCATTTCATTGTAATTTAACCGTTTTTAAAATTAGAGAATTTGACCTGTGTTGTTAAGAGCATCCAATCCATTACAACTGCAATACTTCGTAGGTCACGTCCGTCTAGGACGTATCCTTCGTGGTATTACACTGCGCCCTCAATCTTGATACATAAAGTTGAAAAGTCTCATGTGCCTGAATTTAACTGGTACCCTTCAAATCGGAACACAGCAATGCTCACTTCTTTGCGAAAGAAATGGTATGGTGGTAGTGCTTTCCCGGGCGAACTCTTTCACAAAGAGTTTCACAGCTAACTAGGTCCGCAAAACAATGTTTGAACATAAACCATTTTCGCCAACAGCTAATAGTGATGCTGGGGGCAACCGCCCACATATCGGGGCACTTGATCTACGCGCAGGCAACCACAGATAAGCTGATGTATGTGGGTGCAACTGCGGCAGCGCTCGGCCCGTGTGTGGCGCCCCTTATACGGTCCATGACGTCGAAAGTGCTGCCGCCTGGTGAAAGAGGTGAGTAGAATTTTTAAGCGCATCAGATGCTCATAGGTTTTCACTCTGAACATCTGATTCATAAAATGAGAACCGATTTGTTTGTGCCCTACGAATAGCTAAGCTAAGCCAGCTACTACGCGACGTGTAGGGTGCAAATTAATGTGTTTTTTCGTATTTATAGAATTAGACAGAGGTTGGTTCTTAACGATACTAAGCGTACACTCTGTTAGGTGTTTTGCAAATATGGCGTTTTGAGGGCTTCGTTCTTATTCTACATAATAAATAAAATAATATGTAGTACTTAGAACTTTCACTAGTCCTAGTGATACACATCATGGCGGCCTGTACAGTGGTTGTCGTGCTAGCTGTGTCGTAAATTGAGCTCGGAACTAAATACAACGTACAGACGGCGAAGCTAATTGGTCACCCCCCTCGTCACTGATTAAATAATAGTTACTAGGCCCCGCGTGCCAAATAACATAATTTTTTATTGCATTGGCAGTAATTTTTAATGTTTTTCTTTCACATACATATGGCTCAGTGTTTTTCCTACAAACTTCACCATCCCATTTTAGGTGTAAAAAGTAGAGTTGCCGCGAATACTCGCTATTATTCGGTATTCGGCATTACTCGTAATTTTTTTGATATTCGTCGAATACCGAATAATAGCTAGTATTATTCGGCATTCGGCGAATAGTCGTTGAAAATAAACTTTTAACGAACAAAAGAACCAATGAGTTAAAAATAATCATTTTTTTAATTATTTTCCTTAATAAAACAATACACAATATCTATTATTATCTGTAATTTGTGCCTGTGCCTATCATATTCATGAAATTAAATTAGTAAGGCTTTTTAATTAATATTTAAAATCCAACAGAGGCAGATTGTAGTGCAAAAAAACATTTTTTTCTGCACGTTCTGGAGCAAGTCGGTTTCGTTTTTCCTCGTAAATTAAACCTGCCTCGGAAAATAGTCTTTCTGAATAAACAGAGCTTGGTGGTGTGATTAAGTATCGTTTAGCAAGCTTACTTAAAATAGGAAATCTATTCGTGTTGGTACTCAAAGCCCACCATTCATATGGGTTTATTTTTCTGTCAGCCTTTGCTAATGCGATGTAGTTGGCGATTTCTTCAGCAGTGGCATTCTTGGGTTGCTCTTCAGTAGGTTGCTCTATAGATGATTCTTCAAAACATGCCCAAAATAGTTTGAGTTTCCGAATCATGCTCACTTTCATTGTCTAAATGTAGGTATGTATAACATGAAACAGATTTCTTTAACTTTATTGTTTTCTTTTCTCACAACCTTAGAAGAAATTAGAAATATTTTTAATGTGTTTAATGTTTTTTTTATATGTCGAATAGTAATGTCGAGTTATTCGACTATTCGCCAAAGTGAATGGCGATTAATCGGTATTCGACTATTCGCTATAAACACTATTCGCGGCAACTCTAGTAAAAAGTCGAAATTCCTCAATTTTAAACTTTTTACTTTATTTGTGCAAGAAAACCTCCTAACACTCCAAATTTCAGAATTGTGAGGTCACAGGACACTAGAGATTTTTTAATTTTCTTTCGTACAAAAATTAGCTATTCATTGTGTCATATCTTTTTATTGCATTGAGTTGAAGCACTAAAGCTCAAATACCTTTATATTTGGTATAAAGAAGTTGATACCTTACTGTGAAAAAGTGTCTCGACAGACAGACAGGCAGACGGACGCCAGTGATCCTATAAGGGTCCCGTTCTTTCCTGTTGAGGTACAGACCCCTTAAAAGTACAGAAAAATTATAATCTTTAAACACACTCTGGGGGTTAATCAATTATCTGTGCTGTCTGTGCCTAAATAAGTTTGATGCAAAATGCAATAATTTCACGATCACATTACACACGAATGACGACCTCTGTGGCGCGGCGGGCGAAGGTTCGCCTGCGACGCAGGAGGTTGCGGGTTCGATTCCCGCCTCTGAACAAATATTTGTTAAGGGTGTTCCGGGTATTTTTCTATGTATAATAAAAAATATCTATCTATGTAATGTACACTCGGTTCCAAAAATTACGGGTCAGTCACAAAAATTGAAATACCTCCAGAACTGTAAAAGCTAGATCAATGAAATAAAAAACAGAATAAAGACTTTTTAGTTGCGCTTCTAATAGCATATTATTTAAACTGGTTGATGAAAAAAAACTTCATTAGAAAAACAAAATTTAAAAAAATGACTATTTTTAAAAACAAAATTTTTGTTTCATGTCATTATGGATGCTTTCCATTTCTATTCTGCCACAAAAAAAATTATCGTGAACGTCTTCCACGTGCATAATTATTATTCTGTGAGGTGAAGCATGGCAGTCACGCTAGAGGAATGTACCAGAATCCTAACTTTTTTGGAACTTGGGCGGAGCCAGCGTGAAACAGCCAGAAACATTGGTGTATCTTTGTCGACTGTTCAGCGGGTAGTCCAGCGGTACCAAGAGACCGGATCACACCTTAGAAGACCAGGAAATGGCAGACCAAGATGCACAACGGCCAGGGAAGACAGACAACTGGTGGCTACAATGCTCCGAAATCGTTTTCAAACTGCTGTTGGTCTAAAAACTCACTTTATTCGCTTTGGAGGTGGCAATTTAAGCGCTCAAACAGTAAGAAGACGTCTTGCTGAAGCAAATTTGAAACCATTGAGGCCCGCAAATGGCCCCAAACTGGAACGGGGACATCGAATTGCAAGACAGAGATACGTGCGCGAACACCTAAACTGGACACTAGACGATTGGTCTAGGGTAATGTTCACGGACGAGTCTAAATTCATGCTTTATAAGCATGATGGTAGGCAGTTGGTGTACAGAAGACCAGGGGAGCGCTTCCATCAAGCGTGTGTGGAGGAAAAAGTGGCGTACGGTGGAGGCTCCGTACAAGTTTGGGCTGGGATTTCTGCTGAGGCCCGCACCGAGCTGGTGCTCATTCAAAATGGAACTCTAAATGCAGAGAGGTACGTGGAAGAGATCCTCAATGAACATGTAGGTCCTTTCATGGCCAGGATGGACCGGCATGGCATATTAATGCATGATAATGCGCGTCCCCATACCGCCAGAATTGTACATGACTACCTTGAAGAGGTCGGTATCGAACTCATGCAGTGGCCAGCGCGAAGCCCGGACTTAAACCCCATCGAGCACGCCTGGGACGAGCTTCAGAGATGCGTGAAAGGTCGAAACCCCCCACCAATCACGCTTCCCGAGCTCATACAAGCACTGGTGGAGGAATGGGAAGGTATTCCTCAGCACCGGCTCCGAAATTTGGTGTACAGCATGCCTAATCGCCTGGAAGCTGTCAGAAGAGCTCGTGGAGGCAATACAAAGTATTAAATGAAGAAAGTGATGAAAAACAGCAAAAAAACAATCATAACAAAAAATGTAATCTTAAGAAAAATATGACTACTTTAGTTTTTTTTTAATTTAA
Organism: Epirrita christyi; assembly: GCA_951392215.1. NCBI lineage: Eukaryota > Metazoa > Arthropoda > Insecta > Lepidoptera > Geometridae > Epirrita > Epirrita christyi. The sequence goes on from OX595833.1 coordinate 8,774,708, forward strand.
GATTAATATTGTGGGTGTAACTAAGTTTTATTTTATTTTTTATCTGTATAATTAAATTCTCAATTGAACAGTCTTCGTTTCATTAGGATGGCATACGTAGTTCGGGAGATATTCGGGTTTATGTGACTGACCCGTTATTTTTGGAACCGAGTGTATATCAGTTATCTAGTACCCATAACACAAGCTCTGCTTAGCTTTGGACTAGATAGATAATGTTGTGTGAAATGTCCAGCATTTATTTATTTAAAAAAAAGAATGCAGAAAATGACCACGTTAAGCTAAACAACAATACAAATCGTTCCTACCAAGAAAACAAACTCAGTAGAGCAGATACTTATCATAATCTTATGATCTTCGTCGTCAAAATAAGATTCGTTTCGTTAATGGTCAAGGCCGGATTGATATGATGAAATTATTTGTAACATAACAGCGAGATAATGAGATGACCGTGACGTGGACAAAAAAGATGGTTGTTTTTGATGGATTGCATGTCTGAAGAGCAAAATAACAAAATATTGTTTGGTTGGATCATTGCAGACGTCCTTTTTGCCCTCTCATATAACCCTTGCCGCTCTACGGAACACAAAACTGATGTTATATCTTATACAGGGTGTTTTTTTGGAAATGGGACAGTATGGGGATATCCGAATCCATAAGAGATACAGGAAAACTGTCTTTGGAACCGTTTACTCATTTTGTATGAAAATGATTTTGGCATAGTTATTTTTTTGCCCAAGCGTGAGTTCTCCCTAAAAATTTGATGTTTTGATCAGAATTTTTTTAATGCTCAGTTTTATGTAACGTTTGTTTCATTGTATCGGAAGAAAAAAATCTGAGCAGTAAAAGTTAGTCAAATTTAATAAAATATTTTCTCATACAATTTGTAAGCAACTGAGGCCCAATTCTCTAATTTAAAAACATTAAATTCACAGTATAATCTCGTCTCAGTCGCACTATCACGTATAGTAACTATTACTTAATCTTCGCGTTTCTTGCGAATAATATGTAATAGTTACTATACGAAACAGTGCGACTGACACGAGATTATATTGTGACTGGAATGTTTTTAAATTAGAGAATTGGGCCTGTACTACGTTAATAAAACTATCGCAATAAATTTTCAAAATGGCCCCTCTTGCTCCCTCTTGTGGAATGGATCCCTCTTGCTGTTTCAAGTTACGGGCACGTTTCAGAACACCTCTAGTGGCCTTAGACAAAGATGTTCTTATTAAAATTTGACAAAACTATTTAGGTACGTAGTAAGTAAAATAGTTTAGTTTGTAGTTGTCGAGTCTATGTGGCAAAAAAGACCTGTGTGGCTACTCTTGACGCTCTACTCCAATCCTAATTCAGGATTTAGTGTCATTTGTCGTCAGAGAGTACTAGATTCCTTGGTCATTTGGTACTCTTGAATTCAATACTAGTGCACGATTTAGAATGAAATGGAGATTGGTGGAATTTTATGGAACTAAGTGAAATCAACTTTCTGTCTCTGTTGTTCTTCACGAGTCAACACGCGTGCTCTATCTCGATTTCAAACTCGATTTGGTTCAAGAGTGCCAAACAAGCGTTATTAGGATTGAAACTGGATTGAGATTAGAACTGTTTTCAAGAGTAGCCCTGCTGTTCAATTATTGCATCCTAATCTTCATTTCAGGTGTTGCGTACGCATTCCTCTCCGTAATGGAAAACGCGGTGGCCATGTTTGCGTCTATCATATACTCGCAACTGTACAAGGCCACGCTGAACACAAGCTACATCAACGCTATCTTCTACCTGACAATATCCACGCAACTCATCGTGTTCCTTTCGGCATTGTGAGCAACTTATTAGTTAATACTAGCGTTTCGAACCTAACTTACACGAATGTACTAAACACTCAAACCTTGTTAAATTCTCTACACGACAATGAAAACTGCATTTGAATCTGTAGAATCTGCTGCGTTTCCATCAAAGATGTGCGAGGTAGATGAGCGATGCGAGGATGCGTAGCAGGCTGTGGAACGGTGCGTAGATGAGCGGTGCGAGGGTGTGTAGCGGGCTCTTTTCAGACTGACTGCTAGTAGTTTCTCGCTCGCGTCCATCCTTTGCGCACATCTCTCGCACACATCCCTCGCAACACATTCCTCGCACACATCCCTCGCACGCACCTCGCTTGTTTTGTACGTATAAAAACCTCGCTCGCTAAGCCGTTTCCACCAGAGATGCGCTAAGCGAGGCTAGGTAAATGAAGTGATTCTATTGGTTTTTAACAAACACATCCCTTGCTACGCTCATCTTTGGTGGAAACGCAGCCTTATACCTACGTTTGCATCAGGGTTGCACGTGATAATTATTAACGGTAATAATTATCAAGATAATAACGTACTGATAATTTATCAATGATAATAACGTTTATTATGTATAAACGTTATTATCGTGTGATTATGCGTAAAGTCTACAGCGTGTATCCAAACGCGGGTAAAGTGCATAATTTTTTTGTCGAGAAGATTACGAGGGCGATGTCCCATTGATTAATTTAACTGAACTTATTACTAATTAGTTAAATCTTACTAAAATCAATCATCAATAAGATGTTATAATAAATAATATATCAATAAGCATTTATTATTATTATTATTATTATTATTATGTAGTGATAAGTTAATAAGACTAAGATTTTTGATAATAACCAGTTAGTGATCCTTATACCTATAGGATAACTATCAATGAACATAATTATCTTAATAATAGACTGTCAGACAGTCGTTGCCTTTAATATACATATTAGAATACCGACATTACATATGTAACTTGTCACTTTATGCCACGCATTACACGACGAGATGTAACTTTATGCCACGCATGCCACAATGACATGTAACTTTGTTACGCATTACAAAGTGGGATGTAACTTTATACCACGCATGACACGGCGACATGTAACTTTACACTGTCTACTTATTAGATGACAAGGGTGAGTTATTTCGATAAATACTTGTCTAATCTCATTAATCCATCTACTGAGATATTTTCATAATCATTCATATCTTATTTTTCTTTGTATTTCAGAACAATGGAGCTTTTGTTGAAAGGACGAAAATTGGAAGCTATCATTGAAAAAGAAGAAAAGTGCATCGCTAGATGATAATGTAGGTACTATATTTTGTGTACAAAATACACATAAATGTATAGGTTACATAATAAAATCCCAATGTGCAATGTAATAGTAATACGGTATAGTATAATTAATAATAATAATAATGCTGGACATTTCACACAACATTATCTAGCCCCAAGCTAAGCAGAGCTTGTGTTATGGGTACTAGATAACTGATATACTTAATACAATACATTACATAGATAGATATTTTTTATTATACATAGAAAATACCCAGAATTTACTATTACATAATTCGTATGTAATAGTAAATATACATTACTTAGCACGTATTAATTCATAGCATTGTTATCACTCGGATCTCTATCACGCTTGTGTTAATATTTGTGTGACAGGGATAGAGATAAGCATTAGTTTGTGCTAAATCACGTCTATTTATATTAGCTAAGTGAAATAAAAATCGTATTTATGATATTAAGTATCTTTATTTTGTGTTATTTTATGTAAAGCTTCAATTAGGTCATTACCTATTGTTAGTAGTAGAACTTATTGTGATTGAGTTCGTCCGGGGAAGTACTACCACCGTACCTATTTCTGCCGCCAAGCAGTAGTGTTCGCATTGCTGTGTTTCGGTTTGAAGGGTACGGGTGCCGGTGAAATTACAGTCACATGAGACTTTTCATCTTTATGTCTCAGGGTCGGCAGCGTGCGTGTGATGCCTCTGGTGTTACAGGCGTTCATAGGCTACGGTAACTGCTTTCCATCTGGTGGGCCGTAAGCTTGTCTGCTTGCCAAGTAGCATAAAAAAAAAAAAATAACCTTAATGTGCCTTATGTTGAACTACACCTTCCCCCTACAGGTATTTTACATTTACAAAACTAAACGTCTACTGCCTACCTACTTCTTCCGGAGAACCTGTTTCATGGAAGCTGGTGAGGTTCATCATCAGCCTGTAGAAGTCCACTGCTGGACATAGGTCTTCCCTCTCAAAAGCAACGACGATTGGTCTTGAGCCGCCTCCATCCACCGACTTCCTGCTACGTTTATAATGTCTTTAATCCAACCAGATGAGGCTTTCCTCTACTGCTGGAGAGCTAGTGAGGTTACGTAGTCGTGTATAATAGTGTAGTGTACGCGTCTGTAAGTACATATATACCGGGAGTAAAAAGACTACTCCCGAAAACTGAAACAGTGTATTCAGACCATTATTCTGAAAATATTTAAGCTGAAAAAACACGAAAAAAAATGCTTACTTTTGGTCAGCTTTTTTCGTGGTTTCTTTATAAGTATCCATAAAATATCGTTAAAGGAACACAAAAACCTATTTTCCATCATTAAAAACACGTTAATAAATAAAAACGTCAAAAAAAAGCAATGAAAAGCACATGAGAAATATCGGCTCCACGGGTCGATCAGCTGACCGGGAGCGTTGAACTCGCGTGGCCGGAATAAATGCGTACATTGCTGGCTGACAAATACGATACGAAACGAAAAAAAAAGTTTTCTCCGGTATGAATCACCTCTCAGGCGAAAGCTATTTTATATAGCTATGATATAGGTAGCTTTACCGGTACCTTCAGTATTCGGGAGCTGTCTTTTATGTAGTATAGAGAAAGAAACTAACTTCTTTCTCTTTTTAACCGACATCACAAAAAAGGAGGAGGTTTTCAATTCAGTTGTATTTTTTTTTGTATATAATCATAGACAAGTAAATAATATTGTCTGTGATATAATATAGAGAACTACTTAGTTGCATTTATCTTAGTAAAGGAAATCTTAATAAGACCCCAATAGTCACACACATAGCCTGATCCACACTATTATAATTGTATGGTACCACAACACCCAGACCCGGAGCTAATATTTGCAGATCATGCAAACCCAGCAGCGAGAATCGAACCCACACCTCTTGCGTCTCATCCGGCTGCTCGCCTGCCACGCCATAGATATCGTCAAGAATAGTAACGTAATCTTCATGGTGTGTAGCTTGTTTTGTCAATGTTAAGATTCTTATTTATCTGAAGTGTTACTGTAGTTAAATTTGTGGTGAAATTTCACCACGATTTCTTGTCACTGGCTGCCTGGCTATGAGGCACGAAGAAAATAAATAAATTGAAATTTCACCACGATTTCTTGTCACTGGCTGCCTGGCTATGAGGCACGAAGAAAATAAATAAATAAATAATATGCTGTGGTTGTGGCCAAATCTTTCAAGCCACCTCATCAAAATAATTCCTGTAGTTATTGCATCAAGCCTACAAAGACATCTTACTCCCTAGCATGAGTTTGATTCTCCCCAGTATAAATTATCTAAGCACATTTATGTGGGATAAATAAAATAAACCCTAAAAAATCGAATAAAAAATCACGTTTCTCGAACCACGTATCTATAGCCTCCACTTAGTTCCCAAGTTTACTCAACTCAAGACTAGATGACGCCACTAGTAGATTAGAAAGCGTTATCGTTTTTATTCCTTGATTGAAAAACTATTACCCCCTTATTCATAATCATATTTAACCGACTTCCCAAAAAGGAGGAGGTTCTCAATTCGATTGTATTTTTAAACCTATTTTAGTTAAAATGTGTTTTGTCTTGTTTTGACGTATGACATTTTACATCAGAGAGAAGACAAAAGCTATTTTAACTAAAATAGGTTTAAACAATGATTATGAATAAGGCCCTTAGGATTTTGTTTTTTGCATAGGATAGTAGTAGTAAAAACTACAATACTAAAATAATAAAAATACAACACTAGTCTGTGAAAATTTTAACTGGCTAATTTATACTGGGTCATGCCCAATTCCAAATGCTAAGAACTTTTCCCAAACCCCACCGCGCGATCTCGTACCCCAGTGACAGAATGACTGCGTAAACTTAGTTATATTGGGTACCTTACCATTGGGTAGGTACCTACGGAACAATAAAATGGTTTGATTTTGTTATTTAAATGCTTAGTTCATATAGTTATTTAAGTATAATTAAAAATTGACTAGTTAGGCCTACTTTGGTCAACAGATTGTTGACCAAATCGGCAATCTGCCACACATTAACTTTAATGAAGATCGGATAACGGTTCGAAAGTTTCCTCAAACTAACCATACTTACATCAAGTTGCAGAACTCTCTTCGCTCAGTTAATAAAAGATAATTTTGTTTAAAATTTTATTTTATTTTAATTTATAATGACAATTATCATTTAAGCATTTTTTTCTATAGGTTTTATAAAAATTTATAAACAGACACACAAATAAAAAAAAGTTATACCGTTTTTTGTAAAAATTCAAATGACCACGACTGTGGGTTTACTTATGACGTATGCACATTAAGAATAGATTTAAAAATTTAAGAAAATTTATCGATAAATTTGAATTTAGAACAAAATTTTAGTTTGAAAGTTCACAGATAGTATTTAGCACGAGTTCCAGCCCAGATTGAGATGGCTGCACTCATTTGAATTTTGCCGAGACGTGGTTGAAAAGAATGCTACGAGTATTATATACACGATACAGTTGGGTTGCCAGCTTTTCGTTTCGCGAGCGACATTTTATCACTACTTCTTACCTAAACTTTAATGAGGTAGATAGTGAAAGAATTTGGCTGTCAGTGCTCTAACATTTTAGTCACGTCTCATCAAAATCCAATGAGTGAAGGCCTGATATTGGATTTATGTATAATAATATCATTTAAGCACACAGAGGCCCAATTCTCTATGTTATTTTAAAACTACACTGAAAGTTGACCGAATCAAGAATGAATTGTAAATTGACTGAAAGTTGAATTTCTAGTCCCTCATAAATAACAATTTAGTCTACTTTCAATTCATGGTGACCACCATTAGAGTAGGATAGTTATATACATAATTGGAAAGAGTAAAGAGAGACTCCATCTACTTATGCTAAAATTAACGAAAAAACTTTAAATCGTTCAAGTTTCGGTCACATTTCGATATAATCACATTACAGTGTTGTCAGGAGAATACCATTTCTGACATTTAAGACATCGACACAAGATCGAAACATGATCCGAACTCTATTTTAACTATTTTTTAGTTAGTGAATTGGGCCTCAGAGATTCACATATATGAGTAGTAGAATCCTAAACGCATTCATTATGTAATTACCCTATCGTTGAGCTTGTTCTTAACCTACAATTAGAATGATAACCCTAGATGGCGTGATTGGGCCTTACTCGTTCAAACGAGTTACCTACATTTATTAGTTACAATTCTTTATCTTATCGAATTTGTCATGTTTTCTCTTATAAATTGTCATGCTTCGGGCGGGAGTGGTGCGGAGAAGGCGTTGATTATGAGGACGTCGCAGTGCTCAATTATAGATTTAGTATTGTTGAAAACCTGTCTCGTCATTGTAGCTCGCTCAAAAACATTGTTCGCTAGAGCGGCCGGAATTGGCCTGTCATGTCACAGAGTAAGAGCGCACTAGCAGTCTTTCTCGATGTTCAGGGGCTTAGTACAGGTTTTGGTAGTTTACGAAACTATATGAAGTTTCGTTTCCTTCCATACATTTACTTGCAGCGCCCCTAGCGAAAACGAGAAGAAAACTAAGGACGCTGTCAGTAAATGTATTAGATGGAAACGAAACTTCATATAGTTTCGTAAACTATCAAAACATGTACTAAGCCCCCTGAGCGAGAGATAGAGATAGCGTTACGGGAAATGCGAATGCGATGTTATGGGGAATACGGTTCCTGGTGGACAGATGTGACCTAACTCATGATGGGATCTTTTGAACCCTCGTTGGGCATATGACAAATCCAACGATAAGTATATATGATATTTGGCAGCGGTCGCTAGTCAAGCGGAGAGCCAGTCGGTAAGTAGCTGACGGATGTGGTGACGAGCCTCGATCAGCTCGCTGGAGTCCGACTCGCTGGACGGGTACATATTCGCGCAGTGAGCTGTCCCTGCAAACAACAACAGTGGGGTTAGCACGAATATCTGTTGTTTAGTCGCTAGCGAGACGATCGCCATCATCAGCCGTAGACCGCTTCTGGATTAGCCCTTTGAATGCAATAACATAAATAGTCACATACATAGTCCTGATGCCACAATAGGATTCCTTGTCGTGGGTATCAGGAACTACGAGTACCATGGTACCACAACATCCAGATATTTGCAATCATTTGTCCCGTAGCGGGAATCGAACCCGCACCTCTTGCGTCTCAGCCGACTGCTCACCCGCCACGCCACGTAGTTTGGGGCAATGGAAAGAATGAGGAAAGAATTTGAGCAAGAATACCCGGCAGAAATGCAAGAGGTGCCGGTTCGATTCCCGCTGCGGGACAAATGTTTGGATGATCTAAAAATATATGCAGATAAAAAAAAATACTCGTTCTTCACAAAATGGTCACTTTTGACACTTTTGCGATACCAAAAGTGTCAAAAATTACAATTTTGTGATAATTCATTAACAATTCAAACACAATTTGTTTAGTAGAATTGGGGCCCTGGGGAGCGATTTTTGAATGTCAACGAGTGACTAAAAGTCATTAAAATTTTTGTTGTTTTTTTTATGCTACTTGGCAAGCAGACTAGCTTACGGCCCACCAGATGGAAAGCAGTTGCCGTAGCCTATGAACGCCTGTAACACCAGAGGCATCACACGCGCGCTACCGACCCTGAGACATAAAGATGAAAAGTCTCATGTGCCTGTAATTTCACCGGCACCCGTACCCTTCAAACCGAAACACAGCAATGCGAACATTACTGCTTGGCGGCAGAAATAGGTACGGTGGTAGTACTTCCCCGGACGAAATCTTTCACAAGAAGTTCTACTACTAACAAAACTATGTTATGTTGTTAAATTTTCTAAATTTCTAGACATTTGAAACTCATTGAAGACTAAAATTCTTATACCCATGATATCAATACAAGTGCCTCCTCCAGTGTATCCCCTGAAAAACGGTGATTTGCCGCCTTTTTGACGATATTTAGTGACTCATTAAAAAATCGCACCCCTTGACTGTGTTCTGTATGTGACTGTTGGATGTTATGTTACTAACCCTTGATGAATATAGCCGGTGCCTCGGCGAGGCGAGACGCGGTTACCCCGAGGGCGTGCCACGGGTCGATGGAGCCGTGCACAAACACGACTCGACTCACGGAGATATTCAGTGCTCCGTAGTCATCATTTGTCCAGCGCGCGGCTCTGTTTATAAACTTCTTTCCAAATCTGTAACATCGTCATCAGCAGTCTTTAGACATCTACTGCTCCTTAATTTGCTATTAAATGCAATGGGGGGATTTGCCATAATCACCACGCATGGCAGACGGATTGGTGTTGTGTACTCGGGTGGATGCTGATCCCCTGGTGTAATCCCTAATCGGCTTTTACGACATCCACGGGAGGAGACCAAATTGTTAGCCCGGACACACCACGGTCAATAAATAATATGGTACGAGGCGAGTTTTTTTATAGCATCACACGAGTGTTTTAAGATCAAATTATGTGCAGTTTCATACACTACTTTATCTATTCTCATGATAGCTTTTATCTAACTCTCATACTGAAGAAGTTTCTTATAGAAAACATCACCTTTGGGTGCACTTAAAGGCGAACCAAGTCGTCCTTTTCGAAAAGATGGGATGAAAAAAATTAAAAACAATACTTGAATGACAGTCTTTACACACAAGGAGGTTGCAATGCAGTTTTTCTACATAATCTGTGGACGCAGCGTAACACGCATCAGCAAATGGTTGTTGGCGCTAAACGTTTACAAATAAATGCAAAAATAAGCTGTAATTTTACGCAAAAGAAACTAAGACTTTCTGCTAAGAAACGATAACGGGGTATCGTGCGGGTATATTTATATACCCAAGCGAAGCCAGGCGGACCACTAGTTACTAGGAATGAGTTAAAAAACTAGAACAGTTAACAATTAGTCTGAAGAGCCTAATATGACTACGAACCGATGTGACCAATCATCGGACCAAATTGGAAAATTCGGAGAAAATGGTCGCCGAGTTGAACAATTAAAGTGTGTCACACACGTAGCAGATGCGGTAAGATATCTGTATCTGAGCGCGTATCTGTCCATATCGCTCTCTATGCTAAACTCAAGGAGCAACACACACGTAACAGATCACTTATATTTTACCGTCAAGCATCTGGTAGGCACCGACATATATATATCAAAAGATGGACAGATGTTATCTGTGTATATCCGCATAGATAGATCCGCACCAAGAAACAAGTATAGACAGTTTGAAGGTCTCTGCGTGAATGTATAATTTTCGTATATTATAAGTTTTTATACGCATATTAAATATTATCGTTTATGCTACGTGTGTACCTTTGAGAATTGCGCAATACCAAAAACAATGCACCGACAATATCGCCGCAGTCAGCGCAAAACGTGAAGCGCGGCATGGCGTCACCCGATGCCATACCTCACAGGTCAGCATTTCAACAAATGCGACTCATGACACCGTTTTGCAGGTAAATGACCGCCCGGCCCCGATTTGCCTTCTCCTGCTCCACGTCCTCACCAGAGAGCTAATTCTAAGTTATGAAAAGCAATTGACACGGACGTATGGTGCAGTGTAACACGGATTACTGTATGGAAAATGAGGTTCACAGAGTGTACGCTAGGGGCGCTCATCGGTGTCGCCATACAAAATCCTTACACTACACCATACGTTGTCAATTATGTGCTAAAAACTAGAATCAGCTCTAAGGAAAGGAAGAGTTACACGCAAGTGTCCTGCCAGCCTTAGCCGCCGCACACAAAATTCCTCAAAATATGTAAAATTATAGTTTTAGGTATAATTTATTGTACATTTGCCATGTAGCCTGAAATAAATATATTATTATTTAAAAAAACACTTGACTCTTGTAGGTAATAAAACTTCATTCCCAGTAGAATACCAAATTGTGTTTGTATTAGTATCGAGAACAGCAGCTGCGTAAATAAGGTAGGTAAAGTCTAGAAACAATAACAAATATGAAAACTTCCTTTATCTACCCTACTTCGAATTGTTAGCTATGTGTTATCGCCATTTGTCGGAATAACATTTGCGGAAATTAATTATTCGAAGTGAAGCCTTTTTAGGGTTCCGTACCCAAAGGGTGCCAACGTGACACTCTTACAAAGCCTATGCTGGGGTGCCCCGGGCCGTCCGTCTGTTTGTAATTTATCACATGGGCATATTAGCCTGTTGAAATTTTCTCAGATTATTGTGTTGTTGTGGCATGAACCTATGTAAATAATAAAAATGCAAAAAACCAAAACCCCGCATAAGAGTTCAACCTTATAAGATGTAATTCGACCTTCCGTAAACAAAATGCAATTAGTAAATGTTATGACTTCACTATATGACTGACAAATTTAATTACTGTTTTGATTGAACCAATAAAGAACGTTTGATAAAATTAAGTAAGTATGGCCAAACGCACTATTGAGATCCTACCAGAAGGTAGCTACAGCCAACCAGTGTAGCCGCCAAGGTCTACGGGCATGTTCGGTGTATATTGTAATAAAGAGCCTGCTGTACATGCAGAACAGTGAAGGTTATCTTGGATATCCTGTAATAAAAACTTTTACGAGTTACGTAGTGAAAACTTTAACTTGAAAATGGAACCCTACGCTATGCGTTCTCATACGCATTAGACCGGTTTATAGCTATTCAGCAACCGTATCGCTATTTATCTATTAATCCATTCATGATCTATCGATGGTTAAAGACTTAAGTTCATTACCATCATCATCAAACGTTAGACGTCTACTGCTGTACGAGGCCTCCCCCATAGAATGAATGAGGGTATTTGCCATAATCACCACGCTTGGCAGGCGGATTGGTGGTTCACAAGACTGTCTGCGCGTCGTTTTTATCGCCAGGGGACGCTGAAAGGGCGGAAATATTTATGAAATTTTATTACTTTTTACCGAAAACATCTTGGCATTGCTGGGTATAGAAATCCAAATTGAAGGAATCGCCAAAAACATCAGTCGCACCCGATGATGTCTGGTAGAAACCGAACTCTGTACATGTTTGGTACATCCATTGACGAGCTGAAATTTCATAATTAATCTCTTATTCATAATCAATTTTTAAACCTTTGATAGCTAAAATTACGTTTGTCTTGTTTTGACGGATGTCATTTTACATCAGAGAGAACGAAACATAAGCTATTTTAACTAAAATATGTTATTAAAAATGATTATGAATAAGGAGGTAAGTAGTAGTCGTGTTTTTTATTTTCTTTTATCGGCTCGGCGAGGCCTACCCCAAAAATACAATGGGGGGCGTTGCCATATTTACCAAGCTTGGCAGGCAAATTTATGTTTTCTGGATCTGAATAATAACTACACATAACCTATTATGACTATTTATGACCTAGATTGAAGTGAAGGCTAGCGGCGGCGGCCTCCGTCCACTTGGATGGCTCCATTGATAGATTCAAGATGGATAGAGACCATGCAGGGCTAAGATGGCCACTTTATATGAATCATAATATATCATAATATGTATAATACGATAGGAATCGTATTATGATTCATATAGTGGCCTTTTTAGGGCCTCCGCTCATGGACCGTACGTATCGTAAGCGTATTAGTCAAGACACAACGAGTACGAGACCCGTAGAGTTCTACAAACGAATCGTCGCGTAGGCGTATCGTTTTGTAAGTGAAATCTCAGTTGAAATCAATAAGTGTGAAAAAAGTTTAATACGCTTGCTTTTTTACGCCAGTACGCTACGACTATCGTAGTAGTGACTATAAAAATCTCATACCATTCGCTGCAACGCCGCTTTGTGTGCGGACTTGTTTGTACATTTTTGTTAGTAGTAGAACTTCTTGTGAAAGAGTTCGTCCGGGGAAGTACTACCACCGTACCTATTTCTGCCGCCAAGCAGTAGTGTTCGCATTGCTGTGTTTCGGTTTGAAGGGTACGGGTGCCGGTGAAATTACAGGCACATGAGACTTATCATCTTTATGTCGCAGGGTCGGCAGCGCGCGTATGATGCCTCTGGTGTTACAGGCGTTCATAGGCTACGGTAACTGCTTTCCATCTGGTGGGCCGTAAACTTGTCTGCTTGCCTAGTAGCATAAAAAAAAATAAAAAAATGTACGTACTCGTATCGCTCTCGTCTTATGCGCGTATGTATACGCACATCGCTTACGATACGACGCCGTGTGCGGAGGCCCTAAGACCTGCAGGAGATTTGCGCAATAACAATTTCTAATACAAAATTCTCTGCTGCGCGGTCACGTGGTACGCCCGCCAGGTCTCATTTTGATTGCGTTCTGCATTATACACGTGACTGCGCAGCAAAATTTTGTATTAGAAACTGCTACTGCGCAAATCACGAAGTACGCCCGTCTTAATTAGATTGCCTTCTACATTATACGTGACTATTAGCAATTTCTATGCAATATCTTGTGCGCAGTCACGTGGTAGGTACGCGCGCCGGGGCTTAACTTATTTGCTTACTAATCGGTCTTGACCGAGTCTGACCTAAGCAATTCTGAATATCGATGTCATAACTTGTAAGGTGTCTTCAGAACAATATGCTAAAATTTGGTAAAGTTGAAAGGTAAAATTTACAAATCCCGCGCTTTCATAATTAGATATACAGAATTATTCTTGATGTAGGTTTTAAATCTTCGGATTTTCAGAATTTCCCGTAAAAGACCCACGTACTTTCTATGATAGTATATTTTAAATATTCAGTTTATTTTTATTTCTCGTATAAATTTTTCTTAAAAATTATCCCATTGTTTTAAGTGTGTAGCTTGTGTATCTACTAAGTTACAACATAGTATACATACTTCCTTCCGGATTGAGTGTGACATTCCTTAAGTCTTGTATTTCAGCATCGTAACCATAGTCCAAACAAGTTAAATTGGATTTTTCCAAAATTATCGCGTTGAATTTGGCGAGCTTCTTGTAAGCCGGTTCGGGCACTGGCTTAGTCAACATATCGCACACCTGAAGCAACAAACATATTAAGTTGTTAACAAACATATAAAAACACCTGTATCTCAGGCGAAAAATTCCCTCTGGATGGACCAAAGGCATTATAAAGGTCAACGTAGTCAGTGGATGGAGGTAGCCTGAGACCGTTCGTCATGGCAGTCTATGGGAGGCCTATGCCCAGCAGTGGACTAGAATGATGATGAGGCAGGAAATTGTTGAGGAGGCCTGGACCCAAAAGGTTGTAGCGCCACAGGAAAAAATTGAGAAACTGTTGAATCATCAACCGGTAGGCATCCCCTGCTGGACGAGGCCTTCCCCATAGAAAGCAATGGGGGGGTTTTACCATAATCACCTTGCTTGGCAGGGGACTGTTAATCGCAGTATTGGTGTTAAGAAATCAGGATGTTAAGTAAACTGCTTCATCGGCATCTTTCGTTTAAGGTAAACAGCTTTTTGGGCAAATCCCATGTATAGGTATTTTGCCCTCATTGTCATCTCGCGTTTAAGGTAACTCGATCAAAAGGGATTGTGGATGGCCATTCCCTAATTAAATATTAATGTAAACGTTTGATCCGTTTGTTTTTTGTGGAAATGAATCCGCACCTCTTGTATATCGGCCGGCCATTTACCCGCCACGTCACTGAGGTCGTCAAATGCTGCATAGTAGGTAACTAATTGTAAATAATATTCATCGGTGTACTTACAGTGTTTATAGTTAGGTTTTTGTATTTTGGTTTGACACTAAATCTGTTATCCTCATTGTATTGAACGAGGCCAGCAAAATCATCAGCTACTAAACTGAAAAAATTTTGTTCGTCCTTGGCTGTGGCTGCGCTGAATGATTTACATACACTACAACAAAATATTTTTATAGTTGATAGGTGGGTTTTACAATTATGAGACACTAAGTTTTTTCGGTCAGTCTGGTTTTCTAATTAACATAACGTCAAACTAGGACGTATCCTAAGTGCACTATCTGTATGGGTAACATTTACTAACTAAATAAATAACAGAAAACTCTTTTTCAATTTAGTTTGAATCAGTTTGCATTTTTTTTTTTTTTTTTGCGGCTTTAATATCACTGCGGTCATCAGACCTATTGTGATCGCCACTTGTTACATATCGCCCCTAGAAAGTGGCGTTCACAGTTCACCGCTAAACCCTACTAGCTGTTAGGAACCGTAGGATTTTCTTAGGGGTGATTTCCATTAGCTCATCCGGGCTGAGAAAGTGTTTGCCCAGATAGATGCTGCGTTTGTGCATTAATGGCCCGCACTCTCCTAGCAGATGAAGGGGCGATTCATCCGCCTCTTCACAGAGTCTGCAGGATTGCGTATCACATAGCCTTAACTTGAACATATGCTTGTTAAGGCGACAGTGTCCAGTCAGGGCTCTCAGTTTGCATTAAGTGCACTACCTGTGTGGGTACTATTTACTAGTAAATAAATAACAGATATATATAAGTGGACTCACTTGAACTCTTTTTCAATTTCGTTCGGATCAGTTTGCATTAAGTGCACTATCTGCTGGTGTGCCAACTTCACTTGGTTTACGCAATCATTTCCCTTTGTCTTTTCTTGTATTGCTTTCACCACTACTTCAAAGTATTCTAAAACCAAAATACATGTAGATCAAGTTTAACAAAAATTACAAAAACATCTTTGAAATAGGTTCCTAGACAATGTAATGTCTGCTAGGAGCCATCATCAACCATCTTATAATGAAAAAACGTATAAACCTTGTTTATTAGGTTTATACGTTTTTTCATTATAAGATGCACATTGCATAACGGTCCCAGGCGGCTCACAAGATCGAACTGGATGTTTTTTTAAGGTGAAAGCAGGCTTAGAAATCCCTGTAATGGGATACTCTAGGCTGCTCAATGATGAAAACAATGAAAAACTTACCTTTGAAGTCGACTTTGGCCAGCAAAGGTCCACTGGAAGACACTGCAGCATAAACAAGATGAGGAAACTTCATCCTCAGCCAAGCAGCCAGCGAGCCCGGATAGGATCCACCGAAGGCTATCCATTTTTCGTTGGTCAGGCCATACTTTTCATTCATAGCACCTATGAAATTTGCTAGATCGGCCAGTGCTTGATATGATGATAGATATTGCAGGTTTTTCACTGACAAATCCCTGAAAATGAATAAGTTTTTACAGCGATGAAGGCCATTTCCTCCCTAGATTTTGGCTCTACAATTTTGTTTTAGTGTAGGTTAGATAGGTATTATTTTTATCGCCCATGGTAAAAACATGTAAACTGTAAATCATCATTTTTCTAAAGCTAACCAGGGAGATATAGAGGGATATCTGTTGGGGAATCCACTGTCTACATTAGTCTTGAGGTCCAACATGGCTTATCTCAAGAATGGTTCCGGACTACGGCTTGAAGTGCGAAGGCTCTCTTAGACAGGAACATCAACATGATTTTACATTTACATTCACCAGAAATGATAAAGTAACGGTACTTTATAAGATAGTGAAATTTATAAATATGGTCATATTATAGAGGTTAATATATATTATTATATTCTATTGAAACATATCTTTGTTTGTAGGAATGTCTAGAATAAAATTATTTACCTCGTCGGGAAACTTTCTCCATAATAGCGATGTTCCAAATTTATACACAACGCTTTGAACTGCTTTGCATATTCTATCCAAGCGCCGTTGACCATCCATCGAGCGTCAGCAGGGCCTTCACCACCAATCATTAAGAAAACTGGCCCCGGATTCGTAAAATCATAAAAACTTTCATTTATGAAGTATCGCTGAGAATAATAAGGAATAACTTATTAGAAATAGCAAGGTACAAAATTGTGATAGCAAGCCACAGAGGCCATAAATTATTTAGTATTTATGTAGGTACTTTTAGGCTTAAGAAAAACAACATTTTTATTTTTAAATCTTTATGAATTAATATAATATCCTACGGCTCGGACACAACTGTCCCTTATTTTTTTTTTGTTATACTGGGACTGTGACTGTACTTCGGAGCCCTACACTACGCTTGATTCGAGAGGAAACTCATTTGGCCGGTTTATTGTAAGTAGGTAACACATTCTTACCTGTTTCCAAGTTCTCACATCTGAGTAGGTTGAGTGGTCGACCTTTTGGTCGAACCACTGAGCTTGAGGGACGTTATCTTTGCTGTAATCTCCGGGGGCACCGAGATTGCCCCCGGTGCTTCGTCCGTGCCTAAAATGCTTTTCACTAAAAACCAATAAAAACACATTCAAAAGCAAATAACAAACTATTGCAAATTTCCTCATTTTGGTTGAGACGCGATCTAAGAGTAAAAGAATTATTAAAGCAAAAATTCAGGAACGCTTCCTGTAAAGTTTTTACAGTTTTCTCGTAAAAGTTTCAATCTTTCACTTCACTTTAATCTGTGAATCTGTGGTTATAATTACAAAAAGTGCGTTCAATAGGTACACTCCGGTTGTTAGTTGTCGGTTGTCGCCAAAGCGTATGTTGTTTTGTTCAGAGGTGATGCCAACTGAATACTGAATGCTCAGTTTTTCGGTAAATGCTCTGAGTCGGTTGGAGCTTGGAGCATTCGGTTAGCATCACGTGACCCTAACCAAACCACCACATCAAACTCAAGATTCCTTATTTTGGTTTCATTATATAAGTAGGTACGCCGATATTTCTGAAAAATATAAGTTTTCATCTTTTTAAAGTAGACTTTGATAATCTTATGGAGTCCTATTGAGGAACCCCATGTATATTGAACGCCGAGGAGGTAGTTGTAGGCCCGATGTGTCGTTTATTGAAAGAACTTTTTACTATTTAACTTATTTAATATGAACACCGATGAACACAGCATTTTAGTAGGTACTTATTACAATATTTAAATTCACATCTTGAGAGCGACATGTAGGAACCATTCGGAATCTAAACCAGAGAGTGATTGTCTCTCTCTTATTCTTGGTCTTAAAATACCTACCTACTTCAAATTATTGTAAAATTGACTTAACGAGCCAGCATCTTAGAAGAGTAAGAGTTTTTTAAATTAATCGGTATTATTACATAGCTTATTTACATAGCTATCGTGCCACGAAATTCAGTATAATTTCGTTGCATCATA
This sequence comes from Epirrita christyi, assembly GCA_951392215.1. Lineage (NCBI taxonomy): Eukaryota > Metazoa > Arthropoda > Insecta > Lepidoptera > Geometridae > Epirrita > Epirrita christyi. The sequence continues at coordinate 8,792,841 of OX595833.1, forward strand.
AATGTCCTTTGGTCCATTTTCATAACTGTTTTTCATAACTAGCTACGAAAAAGGAAATTTCCTTCACTGTTTCATAACTAGTTATTAAAATGGACCTTTTGTTCCCTTTAAATAACTGTTGGTCTGGCTACCAAACCGAATTTATGTTTTTCACTAGGCCATTACTACAACCGCCAGTGGAAACACTATCGTGAGTGCACGAGGGCTGCCAGACCGTATAGCTGTATACGGAAACCGTATAATTTAGGTATTCATAGTATCTTTTACCGTATGGTACACCAGTACCGCACCCTTTACGGTATCGGTTTGGATGATGATTTGATTATGATGCTCCAGAAGTGACGGCGCTCGGTTTTATAGAGTTATATAGATGAAACTGATCTAATCGCGATGTATTTTTATATTTTTGATGATCAATAAAATGTACCGTGGAGGAGAAAACGAAAAATGTTTGTTTTGTTGTTGGCTCAGGGCAGGGGTGGTCAAGACGTCACGGTTGGCTGGTTGACCGCACATTGTTTTTGGTAGCCCATGAGATTTAATTTTCGTATAAATTCAGGGACCCGCCGGCGCCGCCGGTATAATTATAAAATTATACTGGCAACCCTAGTGCAGAGTACTATTTTACAACTCCCTCCCTCCCTGTGTGAGTGTGATGTTCCTTCCTTGACGCGATCGATCGCGACCAAGGTGTAGTGCGGTAGTTAGCGCTCGGCGGGTTTATAAAAATGGCTCTTTTCAGGATTACATCAACCAAATTGGTGGAAGTGCAGGTAAATATTAAATTTAAACATAAGTTAATTATATCTCACCAACCGCAACGTTGCTTCATACATAATACTGTGTTTCTACTGTAGTTTCAGTTGCGCGTTTTCTAACCTACTTATCCACATTTTGGGTAGAAGTTATGTAACGTGAATTTTAATTATTTTGGGATAACAAAAAGGTTTTGTGCATTGATTTATTTAGCGAACTATTTGCCGATACGTATGAGTAAGATCGCGGCGTTAATGTTTCCCGGTTTTTGATTATAATTTAAGCATGGTACCTACAATAGTAATTTTTGGATCATGGATTTAGGTACGTGCGTGCCTGCTGTGTTTCCAGTCAAGCCACGCAGCTCTATATTTTATATAAGAAGGTTACCGATGGGGTGCTTATGCCCTTTTGTACGCGAACGAAGCTTGCTTCTATTTTGGCTATATATAATTTAATTAATAAAAAAAAATGTTTTTTCTTTATTTATGATATGGTAACCATATAATTTTATAGGAAACTTACGCACCACGGGTCCAGATATTAGAGTACTGATCATGTGTACAAAGTTTCATGGAGTTTTAAGAAATAATAGCCAAATTAGAAGTAGACTTCGTTCTATCGATGACCTTCTTCTTAGGGAACGAATAAAAATAAACCTCCTCGAGGGATAAAATAAACTACTTACATTTTATCCAGGTACTACACAAACGAAGCCAGGGGGCAGCATCTAGTAAAAATTATGCCCATGCTTATAACCGGCATGAAATCATTTTGTGGTTTTTGATGTACCATTGTTGCTTAGCTCACTCAAAAATCTATATTTACTCCATGGATATAATAAGAGTAATGTCATGGAAGGTATTTATGGATAACCAAAATACTAACCTGGTTGCAAATATTTCTAAATTCTTGCTTTTCCTAATCCGCAACTGGGTCACGTTTGGAATAATAGGTATTCCTGCTTGGCATTTGTAAAAAAGTATGTTAAAAGCTAAAGTACCTAGGTACTGTTTAAATTATAACCATAATATTTGTCATACTCTAAAGCCTCTATTACAGAAGTAAACTCAAGTCTCTGTTTGGACCGAGGTCCAATCTCAGTGTTAACTCGAGGGGGGGTCGGCTTTCGTATTTATGTCCCTATCTATGTTTGATGAGAGTTTATTTGATGGTAACTGTTGGACCCTTGATCCAATGGGCATGAAATGTGTAGGTAGGTAAATTGGTGATCCAATTCAATTGGCATGTTCATAACATTTAAGCATATGCACATATGAGCATATGCACATATGAGTATATGAGCTAATCAGTAAAGGATTGTTGAGATAAATGATATATTATATATACTTATTGGGGCAAATAACGTATCATTGTGAGGCCTTGCGATAAATTCTTTAACATTTTAAGCTCATATTTGTAAATTCTCTGCTTTTTGGAAAAATACAAATATGTCCAATGCATATAGTTAAGTACATATGTAAAACAGTAAAATATTATACAATGTTTTAGCTGATGCATTTTCTCCAAATATAGGAAGATTGGACGATTTCTTAAAAATCTGTGACGTGGGACTGTTTAGATCATTGAAAAATGTCTTAGTTAGCAAATTAAACTTATGAAATGTCTTAGTAGGAACAGAAATCTTTATACAAAAAAAAACTTGCAGCTCTGCTCGAAAAAGGCATTTTTATTGAATATCTCCTAAAATACATATAATTTACAAAATTTTACAGTAAGTCTTCCATTTTATTGTATTGATTTTAATCATCTAATTTTTGACTCAATAATCTGCACCACTTTTGAGAAACAACTGAATCTAGTCAAAAATTAGAGGTAACATTAAGAATGATATATTTTTCATTTAATCAAAAATAAATTCGGAATTATTAATAAAAAGTTTTTGTAAAAGCTGAATTCCGATTAAGTATAAAAATCAATTTGTTAGTTAAGAACATAAACACTTTAGTAGGTAAAATAACAAGATCAGATATTTTACTACTTAGTATAAAACAAACAATCTAGTATTATTACAAAAAAAAAAAAGGTAATTAATTTGTTTATTATTTTTTTTTAACTTAGGCCTTTCCCTTTCGTTAGTTTTTTCTCTTTGAGGTACATTTTTAAGTCGTGTACGTGTATATAGTAAGTATATATAGCTCGAACAATCCACAATTGATCTGTTCTAATGTTTAATCTCGTCTTTTAAGGCGGCATTACGGAGCATTACCTGCAAGAAACAGAACACGGTCGGCTCCAAAAGCCAAATGATAACTAGCAGTCCAAGAACATAACAGTCCCCTGAAGGAGAAACCAGTCCCCTGTGCAACAAAATGACAGGGGACTGTGCCTAGGGTCTTTGCTTTCTATTGATAAATCATTCGAAATATTTTTATAATTAATATTCTCACGTGCTATTGTACACTTTGAGCAAATAATATGTTAAATTATTATAATTTTAATAACATTCTTGTGAGAATAGAAAAAAAACACTTACCAGTGGACTGCAATCAATCAAAAAGCGGCAAGAGCCGTAACAGAAAACTTATTGCCGCCAAAATAAAAAAACAAATGTAGGTATTTAAAACCCTACTAAAACTTAGTTCAATAGAAAAATTAAAGAAAACTAACTTGTCTAAAATAGCCGCGCGTTGTTTGAATACTATACAAGCCTTAGCCGCAATTAGACGTTCCATATTATCACGTTCGTTTATGATTTTGACGCCTGATTTTCCAGTCCGCTGCTCGAATGTACTATGTATTTCCAAATCAGTCCTTCCCTTACACACCTCTTCCTTTCTATTTTTTCTTTATCACTGAGAGATAGAAGCAAAAAACAATTCGTGAAAATTTACATACTTTTTTAACAACCATATTAGGGTTCATCATCATCATTATAAGCCTGTAGAAGTACACTATTGGACATAGGTCCACTAGAATGCCGCGACGAGTGGTCTTGAGCTGCCTCCATCCACCCTTATGCAGCCGGGCTACCTTTATAATATCTTTAGTCCATCGATAGGGGTATCATCCTCTACTGCGTCGTCCGGTTTGTGGTCGTCACTAGAGAACCTTTATTCCTCAACGGTAAATTAGGGTTAGCCTCCAATTAACGTTTTTTTGAATCTACAACGGGTCTGGTAGGTCCTCTTCGTACCCTATATCAAATTTTCGAGCTGCATATCATCATTCTAAAAAGCGTTGTAAGTGGATGAGTACACCTACATAGTACGTGCAACTAGTTGAACCAAATAATGTAACGAGTATACAAGATCAAGTTAGATTTGCACATTGTGTAATTTATAATGACCCTGGCTGGCCACGTGTGTCAATGTCACATACGATGGCGTCCGCTGCGATAACTGATTTCATTGAACATCCGCGGCGCGGTACAATCACGTGTTTTCAAAAACCGTCAATCGTTAGCTCGCGAAACGACTGTAATAATCCTTTATACTGTGCTGGAGCATTTTTGAGCCCAAAAGGCATTCTAGTAAACTCGACCCGCTTCGGGTTCCCGAAATGGTCCGGCAAATGTTTGTTCGCTTCAGTAGTGCCCAAAGTGTCGAAGCATCTTTTAAAGCACTTTAACGCGACTACGACCATGTAATCCAAACGGCGCACTATTGGTTAAAACACTCCATCGGAACAATGGCAGCAGTTCTTTAGTCTAGTGGTCTTCGATTTGGTTTGGTGCAAAAAGTACCTAAGAACGAATAAACTTCTCATTATTGCAATTATAGCCGTAATCACTTTTGCTGTTCATTTCAGTCCATCCAAAGGTTGGTTATCGCTATTAGCGATAAGCCTACCCGCATTGCTCTCAAGTTTAAAATTATCTTTGTATATTTCCGTGTGGTAAAGAGTTATCTATCTTCTGCGGGCTGCGGTTATCTAGGCCTATTAAATTCACCAAGATTATTAGGGCTTTGCCTAGTTTGGGAATTGTATCAAACTTGTTATTTTTATGTTCTTCTAGTCTGATTAATTAATAATACTCGTTTTTCCCCGTACCTGTTAAATGTAGCTTATCCTTTCTTTTTACTAAACTATTTAGTTATTTAGAGCCTATTCTAAAATATAATAATTCAAACGACGTTTATAATGTATGATAATAATAGTATAGTAGGTACTTTTTACTTCCTTCTTAGGTTGTAAGTACCTACTCAAGCGTAGTTTTAGTAACCTATATTTTTTTTGTAACTGATTTCCTTTGTTCTCCGTGGTTGTCCGGCCTATGAATGGAACCTTTTCCTCCCGTGGATGTAGTAAAAGCCTTACTAAGGTACTACACCAGAGGATGAGCTACTGCATCCGCCTGAGTACTTAACACCAAACTGCGATCACCAATCCGCCCGCCATGCGTGGTGATTATGGCAATTCTCCCCATTGTATTCAATGCAATTGTATGCCTCGTCCAGCAGTGGACGCAAATAGGATGTTGATGATGATATCCTTTATGCCATGTTATAACACGGTATTACAACTACGCCCAACTAGCCCCACTTCGGTGGCAACTGGTTTAGAACCTGGAAACGAGATTACGTAGTCATTAAGTGCTACTGATATCGGTAGACGTGAAAAATCAGCGCAATGACATTCACTACGTGTCCTCTCTATGCCCCCCTACTCTAAAGATAACCACAGGTCAGATTCTCACTTTAATCGGGCACACGCCCAAACGTTCCGTGCGTGTACTATTGGGCTGTAAATATTCGTAACATTTGGGTGTTTAGTGTGCTTAAGCCAAATGGCGAAAACGAAACCTGTCTCCGATTTAAAAACGGATAGATAACCCAAAGCTAGCTCAGAGCGACATTTATGAAAAAAAGACTTTAATGTTGCTAAAACTGTGAGAAGTATTGAAACAAAATTTACTAGAGAGACGACAAATGGTTGAAAACGAGGATATTTGAGGCGCTATTTCGGGACTAAAAGCATCTTCTATTTATTTTGTACACAAGATCAAAATACTAATATCTAGAAAAGAGGAGCGCCAGTTTAATATATTTTTTTAATTTATGATTTGGTAACCATATAATTTTATAATAAACTAACGCTCCACGGTTCTAGATATTAGTGTACTGATCATGTGTACAAATTTCCATGGAGTTTGAAGAAATAACAGCCAAATTAAAAGTAAACTTCGTTCGCGTGCCAAAGGGCGACCTCCTCTTAAGACTCACGTTGGTCGGCTCGCAGTTCTGACTAAAGCACATAATTAAGTAGTTATACCTATATAATTATGTAATGTGGTTCCTTAAGTAGGTACTTATTTAGTTTAGTCATCATCCTCATCAGTTGGATCTGTTGGAAGTATACGTACTTCCTTAATAGTAATGTTATAAACTTTAAATTATAAGTACCTATATAATAAGTCATGCATTTACCACAATGTGTTGTTGAATGATGATGTTGTTGATATGGCTACAGATTGTGAAGTCCCCGTAAGAAATGCCAGAACCTATAACACAAGTCTCTAGACTTAATGTAGGTTCTTTTTGAAATACTTGCGTATCGAACAAGCCATTTTATGTTATTTTAATTTGTAATTATATCAGTGTGCTTTAAATGATTAAATAAACATTACCACCGGTAATACTCAGAGAGGGACAAAACGCGAGTACTAGCCTGTTGCTATTTAAATCAAACAAAATAAGTCAACGTCGTATGAAACGAGTGAGCATTGGTATTACACTCTCGGTTCAATAACGCCCTCGCCTTCGGCTCGGGCTGAAATCCTGCCTCGGCTGTGATGACCAATTTAGCACACTATTGTATCATAAATCATAATGTACTTATTACGCATGTATATCAAACGACGTTTTTCAATATATTTGTGAGAAAACAGGTAAATAAAATACACTGGTAAAAGATAATCAAAACTATATTTTTATAAACAATTTAATCTGCGGTAACCAATTACAGGTTAAAATAGTTTAAATCAATTTTGTAAATCAATTGCTTAGTTATATCGATTAATTCATCTTCATAATCACTGCTGGGTGTTATAAATAGGAGAATAGGTTTTTTTAAAAAAAACCTCCTATTCTTCCTGGAATAACTTTGTCATCACATCCAGTATTAAACTACTCAATTTTAATTATTAACTAATTTAATAAAGTCTCTGTTTATGCGACGCAGACGAGTAAACAATTTTTTTTCCTTTAACTTGTACGTTGTTTGGTTTAACACGAAGGTTTTGTCGTCACATCGAGGAAAACAGTGAAGACCGTGTTTTTAGTGATCCGTACCAAATTTGGTAAAACGGAACACCACGTACGCTTGTTTTATAAGAACCAATGCCTGGTTTGTTTTACATTAATTCAGTTTTCAGATATTTAGGGGTAAATTTTAATTATGAGGGCGGCCAAGCAGTTACGAAAAAAAAACCAATTGAGTGAGGTGTCTTATGAAAGCTATAGAAAAGAACCATAAGCCGAAAAGTGGATGTCAGAGCTAATAAAGTATTCGTTAAAAAAAAAATTAAGGAAAACTTTAGGCGATAATTGTAAAGTTTATAGTGTATCATTTTGCGTCCAACTCATACTGAATTATAAATTCCAACAAATGTAAGATACAGACTCGGAACAAGAAATTTTTTTTTTGGTCTGAGAGAACACATATTTCTCGAGGATCGACACACACTTTACAGCTTTTATCATAAACCTAGACCATTTTGACCTTATTTCCACTGGCCTTACGAGCATGCGCCATGCCTGCCCTCGTTTCATTCCAATCCAAGAATATAATAACTGACGCGGCAAAGGGGGTGCCCCAGTATACGACAAATATAGTCACAGCATGTTTCGTTCTAAGACAAAGGATACTTGAATTCAAAACTTCCCTTCTAGATCGATAGATAGACAGAAAACACTTTATTGCAAACCACATTAAAAACTAAAACATAAAAATAATCATAATAGTACGAGTATGGACCAATGGTCTTACCGCTGAGAGCGATCTCTTCCAGATAACCTTGAGATAGATTGGAACTGATGAGAACGATAAAGGACGGTGGTGTATAATCAATAAAAGTACCTATACGCATACATACGGTGTACCTAATAATATATAATTAGGCATATATAATTATATATTAGGGCTAACTCAACAGCTTTGAAACACGGCGGTTGAACAATAGCTTTTTGAAGATAGGAAGTGATACTTCCTACTTGAACTGAAAAAAAAAACTATGACTATGAATATGAATGACGCACGTGTCCCGTATTAAACTGGCGGTCGGAATTACCGTAGCAAAGGGTCTTTTCTTTAAGGATAGTAGCAGTACCTACATTATAAATTACACTTGGTCCAAGAGTAAACTGAGATGCGGTAGGCAGCTAGGCAGTAATCAAAACAATGAAATTATAAGACGCTCAATCGAGTTGAACTTTATTGAATGATTGAGGATGCAGAGCAGATGTCAAAATAGTTACTCCCTTGTCTCGCGCACGCACGACCTAAACCTTCGAGCTTACCTACCTTGTTAATAAAATTACTGTTATCGCCAGTCAACGCATATATGCATCAGAGTGACGCTCAAGGCTGTCGGCCAGTTTCTCGAACTAGTGTAAACTATACAGGTGAGTTTTTTTCAAGGGCCTCTGTGCCTAAAATTGTAAGTGTTATAGTTACGGGGAAATGGTATTAAGAAACAAGAGCTCGATTTGGAAAAAAATAAGACGTTAATTTTTTTATACTCTTTACTGAGGAAAAGTGTATTTTTAAATGCTTGGTTTTTTCTTTTTGGCTTCTTTATCTCATAACAAAACAATGTATTATAACTAGGGGTCGAATATTGTTGGAACACCTGAAAACTCAACATTGTTATTTTCCTTCAATAATAATAAAATTATTTTTTATTATTATATAATATATATTTGATACCGGGTATCAAAGTCCAAAATCTGTTTTATTAATTAATTTTAACCTTCTTTTTTGACGATTAGACTTTTTTAAAATCAAAACACAGGTCTAAATATTTAAAAAAACAAAAATATTTAAATGAAACATCTTTGATCCGAAAAAATTATCTTAATTTAAAAAAAACAATTTGGACATACGAAAATTACATCGCTAAGCAATTTTAAATTGCTTATTACTCTTATTTACTTATAGTAAAAATATATAGAGCATTTTTAAATAGTACAAATCACAAATCGAGTTGAATTTGAGTTTAAGTTTCTACCATGTTCCCGTAACTCTAACAGTTCAAATTTTAGCCTAAGAGATTTCGAATAAATCTCACTCGTATAGTATATTTACTTGTATGCTTTATATATATATAAAATGGTCCTTGTGGTTACGGACTATGGAATATTTTATTTTGATCTAATGGAATAATGGGGCGTTCCGTTTTAGATTAGACACACTCTACCTATACCTGATTACATAATACACAAATTAAAAAAGGTTAAATACAACAGAAAATTTACAAAAAACATTACGCGCGATATCCTATCACACATATAATTCAAGACCTCCTAAGATTTAGCGTAGCTATAGCTGTTCACCTTGAATAATCTAGTTTGATAAAAGAAGTTTTCGTAGGCCGCGTTTAATAGGTAGGTATAAGCAACCTTCTAACTTTTAAAACATCGAATCGTTTGTCGGCTCGTCAATACGAAAATTCAAACGTGTTCGTCTTCTTAGGTTAGTATGCCTCATAAGGTACCAACGGCTTCATTATAGGATAACTTTGGTGTCTGTGTGTCAGAATTAATTAATTGTTCTAGTAGTTACTATTTAGCCTTCTTGTACGAACCCCTCTCCACGCTAGTCTAACTCGCACTTGGCCGGTTTTTATGACGTATAATTTATTTGGATGTTTTTTATTTGTGACAGAAAGCATGCCCCACAGCATCGATTATGCTCAGAGGCCTCAGCGCCGAGAACACCAATCTGAAGAGCATACTCCAGGAGAAAATCCCAAAGGAACAGGAAAAGATCCGTGAATTCCGCAAGAAACATGGAGCCAGTAAAGTCGGAGAGGTTTCCGTAGACATGGTGAGTCAGGCCGATCAATCATTGTATATTTAACTAAACCATTTAATTGCCATGGTGTTTCCCGCCTAAGAAAATACCACTCCGTCTCTTCCCGTGGATGTCGTAAAAGCCGACATGAGTAATCAATACCAATAGCGATCACCAATCCGTCTGCAAAGCGTAGTGATTGTGGCAAATGCCCCCATCGCATTCTATGGGGGTGGCCTCGTCCAGCAGTGGATGTCTAACGGCTGATGATGATGATGATGAATTAACCCACTGTACTACGAAGAACAACGGAGTCAGGTGCGTAATCTTGTTCGTCATAGTAAAACAGACAGCGCGGAAAAATACCGTGTACCTACGTCAGCTCTAAAATGATAATGAAAAAGACCAATTGTGAGTAGTTGTGAGGGAGGTCAACTTATTTCACTTATAAATTCTCGTCTGTTACTATAAAGTACACGAACAAACCGATACTGCAGAGCCTCAAGACGGAAGTATTTTATCAGTGCGTGAGATGTGCTTGCTAACTATTAGCCGCATAGACAAGCTCAAAGTCATGCAGCGTGCTATGGAGAGAGCTATGTCAAGAGTTTCACTACGTGGTTGAATTTGAAATGACGAAATTCGTAGAAGAACCAAGATCGCCTACATAGCCCACAGAATTTGAAGTTGTGCAGGTCATATGGCTCGCAGAAATGACACCCATGGCGGAATAATGGTTCTTGAGTGGCAACCACAAACCGCACGACGCAGTGTAGGAAAGCTCGATGGACCGAGGGTATTATAAAGGTAGCAGGAAATCGGTGGATGGAGGCGGCTCAGGAACGTTCGCCATGGCATTCTATGGGGGAGGCCTATGTCCAGCAGGCTGACGATGATGATGAACTATAAAGTTTCGATTTACAAAGGGTGAAATATGTTAATAAAATAGAATCGTATTTAATTTCGCTTGCAATAAGTCGCCAATGAAAGGAGCGCGGGCGCAGTTGGGTCAACGAACGCTTATTGGACCCTCCTTGTTAAGGTTCAAGAGCATGCGGTTGGTATTGCGCTGTCCTCAATTCGTATTTCAATGTCTAGGTTGCATGTGCCAGCATGTTTTTGTTCACTCTTGTTTTCGCGTGGTTTCTTTATGCATTGTGTTATGTTTCACAGATGTACAGTGGTATGCGCGGCATCAAGGGTCTAGTTTGGGAGACTTCCGTTTTGGATCCTGATGAGGGCATCAGGTTCCGTGGTCTTACCATTCCGGAATGCCAAGCTCAGCTGCCAAAGGCCAAGGGTGGCCAGGAACCTATCCCTGAGGGTCTATTTTGGCTCCTCGTCACAGGAGATGTCCCCACGGATGCCCAAGCAAAATCACTTTCTAAGGAATGGGCGCAAAGGTACGAAGATCAGTCTGATTAAGTCGATCACGCTTTGTAGATATCGAAGGTGGCCAAACTCACACTTCGACTTACCTTTATCAGGAAAGCCATCAGATAAACGTCACACAGCTAGATAACATAACACCCAACAGTCACATACGTAGTCTTGATCCCACACTAAGATTCCCTGTGTCGTGGGCATCAGGATCATGATACCCACACCCAGACCCAGATATTTACAGATCATACAAACATTTGCCCCGCAGCGGGAATCGAACCTGCAACCTCTTGCATCTCAGCCGGCTACTCGCCCGCCGCGCCACAGTTGTTGTCAACAGTGTACCACTTTGGTCTAGAAATTGAAAATGCCTCAAATCCCACGACGACGGATCTCTTTCTGACTTTAACACCGTTAGTGTAACTGATCATAATAATTCGGTTTTATGGACAAGTAGGTAAACTTATTTACGTGTCCATAAAAGCGAGGACACAGCTGTACTTTATTACCTTTTTTGTTTAGCGGGCAACACAATAGCGCGTCTGTTTCGTTTTGATCCTATTACAACTGAAACGAATTCTCAGCTATTTTCAACTATTTCTTTAGTTTATGGTTCAAAAAGCCGACAGAGACCAGCTCCTATTATGGTTGTAATATGTAATTCACAATGTTCGTTCACAATTTGGCCACGACGACTCTATTTCTGAACAGACTCTACTAATAAATTAATCTTAAAGTATCAAAGTGCTACAAAAAAAAACCTTACACCAAACTTCCAATAAAGTTGACATTAGTGGATCTATTCTATACAAAGTCGAAGGTCATTGTAGTAAGGATGTAACTTTATATTATATTAATTATTTATTCTGTTTCTGCTAACGGGAATTCAACTGTCCTTTAGTGGACATATGCCTATAAAATAGATGAAATAGTCATTGGCAACTTTCCATCAGGCTTCTGTGGCTTTAGTTTCCAAGATTTCGCCGATGTCAATGTCCACAAGATTTAAAACTGTACGACGAAGGAGATCACGAGACGTGTATGAAAGAGTCTTATCAAAGAGAGACTCAACTAGAATGATAACAAAAGGTAATTTATGTATCCTGAAAAACTAGGGACAACACAAATACTCATACAAAACTCATAGATAACACATATTATTTACTATTTTTTTAAGATAGCACAGATAATTATGATGGTTATAACTTTACTCAGAGTTTATTATTAAAAAGTTAAAACCTTCCGCTTGGAATAGATCAACCAAATTTAACCTCGTCTGAAGTTTGGTATTTGGATTTTTTATTAGTAGAACTGTAGGAATTAGTTGCAATCATAAAGACATGAATGCAATGCACTGTGAACTGTGTGTGTGTCTTTATACTTAAAGATGACATCATATCGAGTTTAGGTATTATTATAACGTACTTCTTTCAGTTCCTCGAGTCTGAATCATTACATTCATAACTACGGCATATAAATGAATGTTGTTTTTCGCGTTGTATCTTTTCTTCAAAACCAATGAATGTACTCTAATAAGGCTTTCAGTGGTGGATAACTTGGTGCTTCTGCAAGGTCATACAACATGACTGAAGTCGCGAGCACGTCAGCAAATAATAAATTAGGTAGTAAAATTAATCCAATTCATCAACCTTAGTTGTATTTTTACTTGGTTATTATAAAATCTTTGATTTATCATTGGCCAGTACTTACTCTGTGCACACTCGCGCGGGCGACGGAGCATTCTGTGCTCTGTGTGCCTATTTAAACTATAGAATAATGCAATAGGTTTTTTGTAAATAGAATTAAATCTGAACTAAACAAATAGTAATAATACATTAATGTATTGCTGCGTTGATTGCCAACGGTGAAGTAACAACTTGCCAAATCCCACGGTCATCTCAGGGTGACGGCTGTAACGCCAAAGCACGTAAGCAACATCTGATTTTGTATTGGGCTGGACATGCCGCCAAAGGGCGTAGGCGTCGCCCGCGAGTTCCGTTTTAGATATATTTCTCTGCCAATTCATCACATCATTATCAGCCTATAGAATTCCACTGCTGGACATACGCCTCTTCCATAGTATGCCTTGACAAATGTCAAGACCATTTGTCCGCATCCATCCACAGACTTCCTGTTACCTTTAAAATGTCGTCGGTCCATCAAAAGGCCTTCGTACACTGAGTCATCCGGTTCGTGGTTGCCACTCAAGAACTTTTATTCCCCAACGGTTGTCAGTTCTGCGAGCTGTATAGCCTTCATCACATAATTCCGTGAAAAACTTATCGCGTCACTGACAGAACTAATGGTAGAGAGGCGAAGGTGAAGGAAGAAGGGTCTTTTTTACCCTTAAGAATAATGCAATGACAGTTACAGGTTCAAATCACAGCAAAATGAAATATGAATAAACTTTTTGCGCTTAAAAATGAATAAACTTTTTGCGCTTAACATATTTATTGATTGGTGCAGAGCCGAGCTGCCCTCGCACGTGGTGACGATGCTCAACAACATGCCGAGCAAACTGCACCCGATGACCCAGTTCTCCGCGGCGGTCACAGCCCTCAATAGCGAGTCCAAGTTCGTGCAGGCTTACACGGAAGGTGTCCACAAGTCTAAATACTGGGAGGTAAGTCATCAGCCGCCTTAGGTTAGCATCTATACAAGCGTTTTACGGGAGTTTCTTTAATCTTGAGGCGGTTGTCTTTGTCTTCGCCATGGGGGGGGGGTTTGCCATAATCACCACGCTTAGCAGGCGGATTGGTAATCGCAGTATAGGTGTTGAGTACTTAGGTGGATGCTGCTGACCATCCCCTGGTGTAATCCCTTAGTTGAATTATACATACACGAGAGGAGACAGCGATGTCTTTTCTTAGGTCGGACTCACCACGGTACACAATAACATTAATACATAATAGGATATATTCAAATTAGCAGTACAATGGGCGGCCTTATCGATTCTTCTAGGCAACCTTTGGATAGGCTGTAACTAGGTGTACGTGGGAACCTTAATAACATCGAATGGGACAAATGTCATTACAAAAAAAAAACAGAAGTACTAGTAACGATGGATCATAGACGAAATTGTATTTATTGTAAATTGTAATTTTGAAACTTTATCTTGTTGCCTACTTAAAAAGATTATGGCTTTTATCACGCTTGTGCGTTTCCAGATTGTTCTCGTTTATACCTTTTTACCTAGTTGATAATTGCAATGACTTTGAAATTGTTTCCGTCATTTACAGTGCAACCAGTGATTAGGAAAACTCATTAGGTACCTATTTAGCACAGCTATAGGAGTATACCTATACTCAAATGACTTAGGAAGTCAAGTCGACTAAAGGGTTACATCAGGGGATGAGCTGCAGCGTCCACCAGAGTATGTTTTACAACCATTGTTTGTGGTTATTATTTGATTGACGAGGCTTGACGACCTTGGCTCTAGCTAAAATGAACAATTGAAATAAACCAATTGAACGCAGCTCATACAATACATAAGTTATATGTAACCTATGTCTGTACATACTCGTGTTTCGCATACAAATAACTATTTATTTCTAATTTTATTTCTTCGCGACACAATTCCCCGCGGTACTCTGGCAAGCAATAAATCAATCAGCTTGCGATGTGCTAGTGCTATACTAAGTTACATGCGTGCTACTGGCAAGCTACAAACTACACACGCCAGCAGCTCGCACGTGCTTGCCACTTGCACAAGATAGTGCTAGAAACAAGCATGTGTATCACGGGCTTTTTTAATATACGTTCCAATAAATATGTGTGAGTACCTACTGTTTTGGAGTACCGTGATAGCGGGTGTCAGCGTCACGAGATTAATCCGAGACGTGATTGATAAGCTAAAGGCCAGCGAATGACCTTCTGAATGTAACTTCCGATGAGTAATCGATTCTACCCTGTCATTAAGATGTTGTGAAGGACTGAAAGGTCACAGGCTTGTTTTTACAGATCCAGTGTCTCAATCCAACCGATACTTAGGTTTTTTACAATTTAGTGGCAGTTGCAATATTGTAAAACTCACTATAAACAAGCATATAGAAGAAGCAATCTTGAATTGGCGAGATTTATTGAATCAACGATCAGAAACATTGTAATGCATTTTGATAAAGAATTCGTGAATTATTCATACTTGACTTTATCAAAACTGCCTTTCTAAACTGTGTGTGTAGGATACTAAGTATGAGTATGGAGCTAAAGCTTCAATACATGTATACCTGGAGAATGACTTGCTAAGAAATTTTATCCATGTTAAACCCACATGTATGATGAAATAGTTGACGTAGGATCGTAGACACAAGTCCGTTTCCTTCCTGCTGGTAGGTGTTTGAACAATATGCGCCAGCTAACTTTGCAGGTGTGATATTACCCACAAAGACAGTTGCTATACGAACTTTGGCAGCGTCGCGCACGAATGATAATTTGCTTGCACTCGCGGTATTCTATTATGATAGCAGTTAATTTCCAATTTAACGACCTCTGTGGCGCGGCGCGCGAGTAGCCGGCTGAGATGCGAGGTGTTGCGGGTTTGATTCGCGCTGCGGGAGAAATGTTTGTATGATCTGCAAATATTTGTTCCGGGTCTAGGTGTTATAGTGCCATGGTACTCAATACTCATAGTTTCTGATATCCAAGACACAGGGAATCCTAGTGTGGGATCATGACTACGTATGTGACTGTTGAGTGTTATGTTAATCGACTTATAGTCACCAGTGTATAATATAAAATG